>OU744316.1:79176172-80668836 GCA_916610145.1 Eristalis arbustorum | reverse complement strand
CGAAACAATCAACTGTTCCCTTGTATTTAGAAGCCTCAAGACCTTGCATACGTGTCTTCACAACATCCAATGGAGTATTGCCAAAAACAGAAGCAGCACCGGCAATAAAACCGAAAACACCAACTATTGGCTTTGGCACAGGCTTGCTTCTGTCGTCAGCTAGGTAAAGATCTTTAAGAGACTCAACAACGAAGAATCGTATCGCTTGGTTGGAACTCTGCTTCAGGATGGTTGCAGTTAAGCCTTGATAGAGGCCGGATAAACCTGAAAATGACAAGTGCAAATATATGAGTTAGCTAATATATTTATGATCGAATTACTGACTTACCTTCAGTTCTTGCTATCATTGTCACGCCGTGAGCAAAGCCCTTGAATCTGGGATTCGCACTGCGTTGATCATTGATGAATTTCACTTTGATTGTTTCCATTGGTGTGACTGCAAAAACAGCTTCAAAGAAACCAGCTCCCATACCGCACAGCAGCTTTCCTGCGTTGCTAAGTTGACCATTTTCGTTCACCATGTGCGATCGGAAGTATTCAAATGCACCAAACCTGAGAGGGTCGAACATAAAACGTGTTATATCTGGATTGGGAAACATTATTGGGAACATTACCTCACTGCTGACTTTGGTATACTTCCATAAACAAGAACACTCAAGCCTCGGTATAGACCAAAGAAACCATTGGCTTTGACTGTCTTCTTCACGCAGTCGAAAATGCCTGTGAATCGTCTGTTTCCACCTGCAAATCAATAGATTGAAAATGTGTCAATGAAAAGCTTGTTCATTTATATATATATATTTATATGGTTATTTTAAAATACTCTTATGCTTTCATCGCAAATGTCTCAGATAATAATTTGAAAAGTGTGAAACCTTTCAAGTGTGATAAATGCGAGCCTCTCTAAGTTGGTTACATATGCATGCACCGCAGTTGGACAACTTACGCAGATTTCACTGTATATTGTTTTCAACCAGCAGTCATGGAAACTTTTCTCAAACAGCTGCAAGTCTGAACGATACACGGTGTGTGTTACATATTTGATTCGATTTTAGAATTTTTAGTAACTATAGAAGAAGTAGTTCTCGCTAAATCAAGGCTCGTTGAACAAATAATTTGTACTAACCAAATCCAGGTTTGTTTTGATAAACATACACATTCAATAATGACACGATTATACCCATAAATTTTTAGTTTGTCACAGAAACGTCGAGCATAGTGTCAACGCCAAGTATTTATTCCAAATCTCACCAATGGTCATGTAATTTGGATAATGACCGAAAGAATTAAGATCACGAGTACAAGCTGCCGAGATGACATATCGTGGTATTGCGGGAATTAATAGCTGAAATAGGATGAGAAACGCGGCAGTACACGAGTAAATCAAAGCTGGACAGATGAATTCTTGAACGAATAGCCGATTTCGATTAGATGGTTTGGGCAG
The DNA here is from genome assembly GCA_916610145.1 of Eristalis arbustorum. Taxonomy (NCBI): domain Eukaryota; kingdom Metazoa; phylum Arthropoda; class Insecta; order Diptera; family Syrphidae; genus Eristalis; species Eristalis arbustorum. Next base: position 80,667,392 of record OU744316.1, on the reverse strand, counting down.
GAATGTCTCTATCATCACAACTTCCGAGACTTTCATCATGTAGAAGCGGTTGCCTACCCAAGCAGACCCAGGACGAGGTGGTTAGACCAAATCCACAAACTCGCCTGGGCATAACTCCGGATGAGTTAGTCGTTGGCGAACCTTTCAATGGATGATGTGGGACTAATAATGGTAATGATAGGACTGTTGCAAGTAGATAAGAGAAGCTTAAGCAAGTGGACCTTATTTAGCTAATAAGATACTTAATCGAAGTTAAGGACATCTTATGTATGTTCTGATTTGCACTTGATAACTATTTGTCCAGAAATGGGTAATATAACTATTTGTCCAAAAAAGTAATAAAAAACATTGCAATGAATATATGAACATAAACAATTTTCTTGCCTCAGACTGTGTGATTTGCCTTTATTCATTTTGAATAACGAAATTCTATCATGAAGTTGATTTCTTTCTTTTTCCATGACTCACTAGTGAAAATGTATAGCCAAAGCCAACATTTACTTGCTTAAGTTACATTTTTATTGTTCAATTTATTTGGCGCAGCTTTAGACAACGGTTTTCACCTCCGTACACACATTTCGTTTGTTGTTTTTGAAGGATTTTACACAATTAAGTAGACTTTGAATCAAAAAAGTTTTGCTTATGCTTTAGGAAACTAGCTTGGTATAATAGAGGCATTTTATGAAGCCCACGATTCAATCCCCGATTGGTGTACAGTTTAGAACGCAATATATGGGGGGTTGAAGTTGCACATCTATTTTTGTCAAAAGGAACAAAGATTTTCTTGAAATTTGAATGTGGAGTCCGCATGCCAAGTATTTCTCCGCATAAGCATTTCCTACTTTCGCTTTTCATGCTTCTGATTGTACATTTAGGCGCAAATTTATGGTCGACTCCACTTTAAGAGTTTAACTCCGAACTAGTTACACGCAACTTTAAACTTAAAAGCATGCTTTACATTTTTTCAAAAATAGTCACTTTTTAATCTGCCGCTAACTGGTTTCTACTTTACAACGTACCTATGAGAATTTTCCATCAAACTTAAAAATGACAGTTCGAATAAACAATGAGATAAACAAACCCACTTTCACTGCTGTCATTCGCTTGCTTGTTTATCTTTTAATTTGAAAACAGCAAGTCCAAGCCCAAGCGGAAATGCTATGATTGATAGCAATATGGCATCTACATCTCAACCAACTATCGCAGCTACCTATTCATCCACGCCCAAACTATCTCCGGCAAAAAATTTGCTGAAGAGGTTGAGACAATTGCCAAAAAAAACCGACAAAAAAGTACCAGGTGATGTCTGCACGGGAATCTCAAATTCAAGAAGCCGCTTCCCAAACAGGAGAACTTCACTTGTTGCAAGCGCGTCGTGCGGAAGATCTGCTTTTGAAAGCAAACGAAGAAATTGAGCGTGCAACAGAGCTTTATATGCATGACATTGAACAGCGAAAGGAATAACACAACATGAGGCTGAAAAACATGACGCTCTGAAATTGTGCAACTGCAACACACAGCCTAAGTAATATCATTTTGTGTTCTTTCTGTTCCTTTATTTATTGTTGTTATGTATTAAACAATATTTATTGAAAGTGTTGTCTTATGAAACTGCTTCGAAATGCTATTCCAGCTGCTCCTGCAGTTTCGTTAATGTTCGTTCGCTGTTTTAATTGCGGTACCATACATTAATGGTATCAATCAGGAACTGCACTGTGGTTTTGTCGAATCTATACCGGCAGTAAAATTCTCCATCCTCAAGCTCCTCAAAAGGATTGGTACGATTTTTATAAAGTTTGCGCATGAAATTAAGTCTTCAAAAATATCGAAATCTTCATCTTTAGAAAACATGGTTACAAAATTTTTTCACTGAAGTGACATGACGTATAAGCTTGACTCCACGTTAAATGTTTAAAACGACGTTTCGGTTGACTTTAACTTTGTCACGAGGTGATAACTAGAAACACTTTGTTACGTGCTATTATAATATTAAAGTCCACTTTTGCCCACTATAATTTTGCGCCATAGACATCATACAGGAATATTTTATAAAATGTATGGTATGAACTTGTCATCCGGCGAGGAATATGTTTGACGTGGAAAGTAGGCTATCAATATCCTGAATGTAAGTCTAGTCGAGTGCACGATTCTGATTGCTGTTGTTGTAATACGTACATGCAAGCCATTATACAATCCTGATTAGAGGGCTACTATATCATACTATATCATGCATGCAAGTACCAAGACAAGATGCGCGAAGAAAAAACATCTACATTAGTCACTACGCTTGTATCTCAAGAAAGCCTAGACCAATTTAGATAATTCACACCATTTCGGACTGATCTTCGACCAACAAGTAAGAAAAATAATTTTCACATACATACATTTTATATGGAGCGATTTTACGGAGCCGGCTTCATGAAAGTTAAGTTACGTTTTGACAATATTTTTCGGCCAATGTTTTTGCACCACGTTTGGCAGGAGGTACCTTTAGAAGGGTCAACGAATTTATTTCGCTGCTGCTAAATGTTCAAAACCCACCAGCAACAACGTTGACCAGTTTCTTCTCGATTCGCGAAAGTGTTCCGTTTGCACGTACATACGTTATTTTACTCAGATATGCCACGTTATTATACTTAGAATGCTTAATCGAAGAAAATTTAAACGTCAAAAGCATGGCGATATATGTAGTTCTTGGTTATCTGGATGTGGGTATTACTGAAGCTCTTGGCCGTATTAAGACAGATCATCCGAAGAATGACGAATGCTTTTATTTGCGACTATTGCTGGTGCATATTTGTGACCGAGATCATTTTAATAAATTCCAACTGTCAATGATCTGCTAACATTTCGTGCTGCATGGCATAACCTCTGAAAACGATACTCATTGGGTAATGACAATCGATGAAGCGACTGTTTTCAGTTTCCAAGTCAGATACGATATCTTGTTATTATTATTTTTACATAGTTTGGAGAGAATGTCCATCTTCAGATGAATGAAGAGATGCACAGTCAGGCTATGGATTTGATAGAATGCATGTGTTATAATCATGCATTATGCTTCGCAATCTCAATCAACCAAAATAATACTACGGAACGCGTTTAGTGGGCACTACACTGATGAGCAATGAGATTAACGGCAAAAGCCATCGAGTGTAATAGACAATTGATTTAGTTAAGAAATATGCGGCATAACTCTGCGTTTGTTTTTCGTTTCATGTTAACATAAGATAAAATTATTTAAAAAATTATTCATCCATGCCAAGATGATTGGAATGTGTTAAAACAAAAGACAAATATCTATAAAATGAGCTAATATATTTTGGCGATTGTATTTACACAGAAAGCATCGTATGAACACTTAATTTTTTCAACGGCTACTTCTTCTTTCACGTGGAGTAATAACAAACCAAACGTACAGAAATAAATTCACTATTTTGCGCATGTTTAAAACATCTAGGGACATTTTTAGACATCATCAGGATTCAGACGTTCAGTTACGTTATATGATTCAGATTTCAGAGGGAGAGGAATGTTTTTCTGGTCAGCTAAATATCAAAAAAGTCCGCCAAGAAAAAAGAAAAAAAGGAATTATGTATGCCCGTCGGCTAGAATCGATGTAAAACATCATGAGTAGTTGTTAGACGGCCAGGTTCAGGGAACTACTTCGAAGAACTGCAGATTCTACTTTCAGAAATGCACTTGCAGTAGGGAAATGGATAAAAGAGCATCATGAGTAAATTATATGTGTAGGCGGATTCCTCCCAAAAATAATATTGTTATTGGCCTTAGCAGCAAATTAATGAATTCAATTCCAAATTGTACATACCTTTCTCATCTAACTGCAGTTGTGTCTTGACATATTCAGTAGGATAGGTAATACAAATCTCCAAGCCACCGGTAATACCTCCCGCTAGAATGCCTTTAAGTCCCTTAGTTTGACCCGGAGCAGCAGCTGCTCCCTGATTTGTCATCCATGGGCGTTGTCCGAATGGACTCACAAAATTACGTTTGTCCATATTAGATCAGTAGAAGTCTTTAAATCGTTAAAAATCCAGTAATGATTCTTTATAATGCAATATCTATTTGAAGGGACCACTCAATCTGAAAGGAATAAAACGAGAATTTTATTAAATTTAAATGGTTATTTTCAAGTGTTATATTTTTTTTTTGTTTTTATCTCCAAATAATATATATATAAGAACACATTTTTCTTTCTATCCTCTAGTAAGGATTAGACGTTATCTCAACAATACATAAATATATATCAATCGATTTGTGGTGAGTAGTGGTATTACATTATTGCGCCTTTAAATCCATTTTCTATGATTTTTTTAAACTTAACTAAAACTGAAATATTATTTCAAATATGGATTCTGTGCATAAATATGATCATACACATATATAGTTATGTCTATTTGATTTGAAAAAACAAAAATTGAACATTAGAAGCAGTTCTTGTAACTTATCATTTTCCAATTTTGTTGATATCCAAGCGGCTTTTTTTAAATAGAAGGACGACTATAACAAACCATATTTCGAATAAATCTCTATGGTATAAGCCCATTGAAATATTACAAAAAATCATAACAAACAAAAAAGCTTCAGCTTTAAAATTGGAAAAGGAAAAAAAGATGCTTGTTAGATAAGGCTAGATTTACCCGAACTGTATTACCAACAGAATTCATAAAATGATTTTGAATAAATTGGCATTAAACTGTTATAATTTCGTAAGTGGTATTATGATATTATAATACATATTGACCAGACGTCCCGCTTTCGGCAAGACAGTCTCGTTTTTCAGATCTTTGTCCCGCGTCCATATTTTTCCCGCTAAATGTCCCGCATTTTCTACATTTGTAAAAATGTGTGTTGGTCTCAAAAAAAAAAAAAAAAACAATTTTATAAATACTGGCTTACATCCCTGTGCATCCAAATCAGCACATATAAAACAAACGTAGGAGCTGTTCAATGAAGAAAATGTATATTCCATGTTAAATGAATTGTCAGCTTGGCTTGTAGTCTGTCAATTTTAAATCAAAAACATCAGAAACATTGAGGCTGATTTTTTAAAGTTATTATTAAACAAAATGTTTGAAGATTAATATATGTGTTTTCTGATATCAAAACACGATTGTTATGAAGGCTGTTATTTTTTTTAAATAAATGTGTCATTTGTCGTTTATGTCGCGTACTATTTGAATTTTTTACAAAAAAAACATAATTTCTGCAACCTGCAAAGCTTTGGAAATGTGTCCCGCTTTTTCTTCAAATAAATCTGGTCACAATATTATAAGAACCTCCATCGAGACAGGTCTTCTCAATAGATACTATGTCAACTTATTTTTCTTGAGCTTACATTGCATTGCGATCTTTAGATTTTTGTCATCTTTACATACTTTTGCTCTCTTGAAATATCCTTACTGCCTTAAAAGATTATAAGTCTATAATTTCATTAGGTTCTCTACATAAAGAACTGACCTACTACTATTTAAAAGAGTATAAAGCAAACATAAATAATAATTTTCCTCAGAATAGGTCGATCAAAATTAAAGATGAACTCAAGCCCTGTAAGTATAGAACAGATGACATACAACGACAAACAAATAACAAGTCGAAAGTACACCTTGTTTTGGTTTGCCTAAAATATCTACATAGACAATCCGAAAGCGGTGTCTGCAATCGTAATGCCTCGGATTAGTCGTTTAAAGATGAATTGAATATCATTTCGAGTCAGTCAGTCCATGATGCACTTGTACGTAACGCGAAGTGGGCTGTACCAACCAGAGTTGTGTAAATCATAGGTCTGCTTCAGTGTTTTCTGCACCAAATTGTGAAGACTGTAATTATTATTCTTACGAACTACGAATTCAAAAATTAACAAAAAACTAATTCAAAACTGTTGAAAAACCGCCAAAACTAAATTCGAGTTTTTGATACATGAATTGATTTGACAGAAAAAACAAATTACCCACAAAAAATTGTTTGGATTAAAATAGGCACATTTGACATAAAATCCTGATTTTTTTTCCTGCTTATTTTCGGTGCTGGAACAGACCTAATGCAGATTTCGTGACTGACTGTATACTCGATACGTAAAGTCATTAGCACGATCGGCTGCTTACAGTTTGTTATGACCTTGCATTTTTATGCATTTCCAAGGAAGAGTTGCAATTGATAACAGCAAAAAAGTGCAAGCAATTCTGCAAATTCAATGCACGAGTAATTTAATAACTTCGTACATACAAACATACATTTGTACATACGTACAATGTACGTAAATATATGCGTTCAGAAGACCCTTTCATTCAACAGCTGACCACACACGCAGTAAGTAAACATACTTGGAATATTCAAGCCAATTAGAAGTTATGTACATACGCGTGGTATATTCTTCCCAAACAATGTTTTTTTATCTTTTGTTCGCAATAAGTTAATCCTTCAAAATACTCTATTTATAATCATTTAGAGAACATGGCCTGCTTAAAGTTTTGAAACATCCAAGTCAATCGGTTATACAATGTTCTGCTTCTTTGTGGATGCTTGTTGTTGAACGTTGAAGTGGTTGCGTCATATCCAGATGACAACCACTTGTTTTTGAAAAGCATATCCATTGGCTACCTTCAATTCTATTTTCATTTCCATTAAGACTGAAATGATTTAAAATTAATACATTCTGTGGAACACAAAGAATTTTGCAAATGTCTTTGGTCAATGTCAACGATTCATTGAGGAAGACGCTTGGCTGAATTAATGACATGCAGTTGCTGGCTAGCGAGTAGTTCAATTCAAATCCGCTGTTTTACCGGTCACGCGTCTATAAATTATGAAGTGGGAAATCTCTCCTAGCCTTGGCGAATGCAAGTGTTTTTATTATCATTCTAAATTGGCAGTAATTAGTTGGCTTTTACAGTTCAGGCGTGCAGTAAATCAATATCATTTATATGCATACATAGATGTTACGCAAATTGAGGAAATTGTCGCTCTTGTCTTTTTTTTCATTTCTGTTGAAAAATTAAGTATATCCGAGACCCATAACATTGTCGAATAATAGATGAGATCGGTTGGTTAGGAAAGCAGAATAAATTAAAAATAGAAAAGATAGGTTAAATTTTTTTCATTAATCGCAATCTGGCAGACAGAGTAGATGGTTGCATCCGCTTTCTATACAGCCCACCTGTCTTTCGAATATATCTGGCGGATGGTTAAGAAGAAAGGTTAGGTCAACAGAAGGTTTGAAGTCCAAGCTTATAACAACGACTCGTTTCTAATTATCTGTAAATTTAAACAATCAATGCACAGAAAAGAGTGTTGCTGATAAACAAAATATTCAATGCTTAGGGATATGAAGCTACAACTTCGAGGTAGTAAAGGAGTTCATCTAAATTGGCTGCCAAGTTAATAGTGCGAACAACATCAGTACCGAGATTAAACGCAGAATAACTCTTGCCAACCGCTGTTTCTTTGGGCTCAAGAGGCATTTGAGTAGTAGAGCCCTCTATCGAAAGACCAAGCTCACGTTATATAAGACCTTGATCATCCCTGTCCTGCTGTATGGCGCGGAAGCTTGGACTATCTCAAGAGCGGATGAAGACTCTTCGAGAGAAAAGTTCTGCGTTCAATCTTTGGTCCTGTTTGCGTTGAAGGTTCCTGGAGAAGAAGATTCAACCACGAACTTTACGGGCTGTACAGCGACATGAGTCTAGTCAGGCGTTTACGGATTCAACGGCTTAGATGACTAGGCCATGTTGAGCGCATGGACAACACTACTCCAGCCCGAAAAATCTTCGCACCGAACCAGTGGGACAACGCAATAGAGGACGACCACGAACCCGATGGCGCACTCAAGTGGAGAAGAACCTCAACCAACTTGGAGTGCGAAATTGGAGGCAGCTGGTTGGATGTTGACCGAGGCCCAGGTTCACCCCGGACTGTAGCGCCACACGAAGAAGAAGAAGAAGGGTTATGAAACGATATTGTCTTCATTTTGTGATCTTGTCCGATTCAAGAAAACTGGTCTGTTGTATGGTCTTCGCCTGCCCTGTGTCTAAGAAGTCATTTATAAGATTTGTAATTGAACGATTTTACGATTTACTGCACAGGCACTCATATGTACCATATTTTGCAGTACATCAATTAAAAACGGAACGTCCATGCCATTTGTTTGTAAAAGAAAACGATGTTAACTATTATTTCATTTCCCTTCTTACCTTGCATACATAAATCAAAAATCACGAAAAAGTAGCCGTCTACTAGAATACAATGCAGAAATAAAAGATACATTTTATGACTGTTAACTGTAAAAGTACGAAAAAAGCCAATTGGAATTGCCGCGTACCGGCTATCTTATCACAAATTGTTCATGAAATTCATGTTTGTCTTATCAGCCAAATATTAGACCTTAAACTTTAAATTGCATAACCAAGACACGTGAATGGAATATTTCATTTTCTGTTCGTCGGCCTTGAAGATTGTCTCGAGTGTTTTAGACGAGTTCATTCAAGGGTCATCATCCGAAAGTGGTTTGATAAGCTTAAGAGTTTTTCTTTCCTTATTGAACTTCTATCCAGCTGCAGTACGAATCGCTTTGCGTAGCGGTGGTAAAGATTATCATTTTGAAATATTTGATAAAACAGGAAATAAATGACAAAGTCGGATGATTTAAGATCATATATTTATCAATACCAAACTTGTTGATAAGTCACAAACCAGCTAAGCATGAATTATTTAAATAAACTGTTCGACAAGTCAGCGGTTTTTATGGACGATGGTTCTCGCAGTGCAAATCTCCACATGTTTGCCTTTGGTTTATTTTTTTTCCAAAGTGCCAACAGCGCGAAAATCGAATAAACAGCAGTTCACGCGAGGATCATCTGTCATTAGAATGATCCGAAATACATTTCTCCTGATTTGCTTTAAACGTCTCACAACTAAATGTATGGACAATGTTCATAAGCTTAAATGAGAGATCATAATATGTTTAATACGTGAACCAAATCCCGATAAAAACAAAAGTTGTGGCGATAAGTAATAAGTAATGGCAGTACACTCAGTTTTGATCAAATGGTACGTTTTTGCTTAATTTCTAGCTCTAACTTATCTTCTTCTGATATGATTCAAAGCAGTTATTTACGGACAATTTGTGGTTCATATGCTGGATTTAATAGTTTAACTCTCTTATTTACCTTTCACTTTATTTAAAATATGATGTGCAAATCTGGAAAAGAAGTTTAAGGATTTGAGTTTAAGGTTTAAAGAATAGTATCCCATATCGTTATGTCACGATCAGAGTCTACAGTAAAAGCGAACGTCACCACCTAATCTTCAGAAAGATAAATAAATGCACAAAACAAATCGCGTTCAATAATCTGCAGAGGAATTTGCTGTATATCCCTTTAACCTTAAGGGCTGCGCTCTTCTTCTTCTTTGTGTAGCGTTACAGTTCGGGTTGGACCTGGGCCTCAAGCAACATGCCTCACCAACTAGCGCGATCTCTGGCTAGCTGTCTCCAGTTTCGCACACCAAATTGGTTGAGGTCCTTCTCCACTTGGGTGCTCCACCTTAATCGCGGGCGTCCTCTATTGCGTTGCCCGACAGGTTCGGATTGGAAGATTCTTCGGGCCGGAGCTATGGTTGGATCCGTAGACGCCTAACTAGGCTCATGTCGCTGTACAGCCCGTACAGTTCGTGGTAGTCTTCTCCTCCAGAACCCGTCAACACAAACAGGACCAAAGATCGTACGTAGAAATTTTCTCTCAATGAGACCAAGGACTTCTTCATCCGCTTTCGAGATTGTCCATGCCTCCGCGCCGTATAGCAGGACTGGGTATAGAGTCAACTTGGTTCCTCGAGAGAGGGCTCTATTACTCAATTGCCTCTTGAGCCCGAAGAAACAGCGGTTGGCAAGAGTTATCCTACGCTTGATCTCGGTACTGATGTTATTAGTACAGTTTACTCCGGAGCCGAGGTAAGTGAAGTCCTTGTACCTCGAAGTTACAACTGCCCATTGTGACGCTCTGTCCAAGACGTCGACTCGTATTTGCCGGACTGCAAAGTGGTGCCCAATGAAATACGTGCGTTGCGTCCGAAATATGGATGCATACATACCATCCCATACGACCATGAGAGTAAAATGATACACATGCATACGTAAATGAGACACACATGTAAGAATGAACTGTCATACGGAACAAAAGTTAAAAGTTCGTCAACTTCATCCATTCTGATGCATTCCACATATAACCCACACTCGTTATCTCGCTCCCTCTTATTAGGTCTTAAGAGTAGTCAATTTTTTGACAACACGCAAATCACGCAACGGATTCCATAGGATAGGGCCTTTAGATCAAATGTTGTTTTCTTAAGTTGTTATTCACTTTTGAACACTTTTTGAACACAAGCTCAGTTCGCTTTATTATAACGTCGTGAATCAGTTTACAATTTAATTTAGTTCCTTTGTATAAGTAGGGCACGTTTTGGTAAAACGCCAGTAATGGGACTGTATTTTTTTTCAACGCAAATATAGAAAGTTTAAGATCAGCCGCATTTTAAGCTTTATGCTTGAATATATTGTTTGTAGAACAAAGTCATAAAGTCTCCCTACTCCGTTTGTTTAGTTAATATTACAAAATTACAATATGTCCAAATTGGGAAGATTTATATGGTGAGACATGTCGGAGAGTTTATAAATAAATAAAATATAGAGTGTCTTGAAGTCAGTATTCTACCATTCCTATCAAATTCATCAGATTGTGTGCATTAACGCTGAAGAATCTATGTATGTCTCCACAATGAATGGAGACATTTTACAATATGTTAACATTTGTTTTAAGCAAAACCACTAGCAGTCATTGACATCATCAACGTGGAACCCCAGTGACAACATCTAGAAGCACGATCACTGAATATTCAAAAAAAAAACCGGTTTGGTTGGTTGGGAGAAATTTAAAGTATGACGAACGAAACTCAAATAACTAACACAGAACTAAAGGCAGAACTATAAAACATTTAAATGGGGTCGAGCCAGTTTTAGAAAATGTCACATAAAATGCAATACTGTGTGAGTGAAGCATATATAAACGGTGTTAGCACGAGAACTGCAAAAGATTTGAATACATAGCAATCTTAATCCAATACAGTGACTTATCTTGTGCATGTGAATTCAAAAACAAGTTCAAGGTGAGTGATGAATGATGAGTTGGTTTCCCCACTTAAATGCGCTTTTAAGCGAATTGCTAGGCTGTTCCCTTTTTTTAAGTACTGTTGCCCACGTGGTCTTCTAAAGATAGCTTATTTACACTCGTTATCAAACATTTCCATGTTCTTGTTTATATTTCTCTCTCACTCAAAATGCACAGCATATTTTGTACACCTTTAGACTTAAGCCACCCGTCTATGCTATTGTTGCGAGGAGTATTCTGTTGTCATTTGAAACTATAGTAATTACCCATAAAGGCCCATTCATATGAGGTCGCTACGTACTTCAGAAACTGTGCATATGGAGTTTTCCCATTCGCAGTGAACTACGGGTGCAAACTGACACTTCACTGTGAATTTTTTAGTCGTTGTGAGTGCAGATTGCGTTTGCCCCTTTGTGTATTGTGAACTGAGCCTGACAGTTAGCAAAGAAAATGATTGATTAGCAGATATCAATCATTAATTAGGATACTTAAACTAACTTTTGTTGAGATTTTTGTGAATGAAAAGACTCGATAATTCCACCACAATCTGCAAATCAAACCAATAAATATGACTGTATTTTGCTGGAAAATGGTTCTTACGTGAAGTTCGCGTTCGCATAGGCGAACTGAGAACGCGAGAGCAGAGAACCCTTTTCCAGCAAATGTAAGCAAAAAGTTATACTTCTTGGTATGCTTGTAACTGAATTATCGAGTTTTATTTATAGACAAAAATCCCAATAAAAGTTAGTTTAAGTATCCTAATTAATGATTTGAAAGTTTTTTTCTACGAATCAATAATTCTCTCCGCGAACTGTCAAACTGAATTCGTAATACACAAACGCCCAAACGCAATCCACAACCTCCGCGAACAACAAATTCAAAGTGAAATGTCAGTTTGCACCCGTAGTTCTCCGCGAATGTCAGAGTTTGCGAAGTTCGCAGTTCGTGGCGACCTCATATGAATGGGCCTTTAATGAATTAAAAGTTTTTCTCTGCGAATCAATCGTTCTCTTTGCGAACTATCAAGCTGTGGTCGCAATACACAAGCGGGCAAACGCGATCCACAACCACCACGAACAAAAAATTCGCAATCAAGTGTTATTTTGGAACCGTTGTTCTCTGCGAATGAGAAAACTGAGTATGAGTTGTCAGAGTTTGCGAAGTTCGCAATTCGTGGCGACCTCATATGAATGGGCCTTAAGAGGATATTCCCAATAAAGCGAAATTTTACTTTTCACAAGTTTTTTTTTTTTTACATTTTTATTTACCCGATGTAATAATAGTACGAACGTTAAATTTCCTTGTGAATATAGAATGCAAGGCAAAGCGCTAGCTAATTGTTAGCAGAAACAGCGTTTTTATAGAACATGAACCAACCGAAGCACGCAATGGACGCAATGGACGGGGTGTTGAGGCTTTATAGCTTATAATTTAATATTTTAACACACTGTATTGAATATATCGATAAAAATTCTAATTCCTGATTCTCTTGAGATATTTCAAACATTAAAAATGATATATTTTAAAATGCCATCATTTTAATAAAATTTAATGGCCACTTTTACTGACGAAAGCCAGTTAAATTTTTTTAGCTGCGATCGAAAATAAATGTCGAGAATGTAAACAAGAACTGAGTTCTGATCAGGCAATCTCAAAGCCATACTAAAACATATGAAAGAACCTGTATACGACAAAAGTGGGTCATTTGCGGTTTGTTGACACTAAAATTGGAACACGACAATGATCACATCAGATGACAACGACTGGAACCGTTCGCGATATAAAAATAAGAATCTTGCTGCATTTCAGTGTTGTGAGCACCACTCTCTTTCCTTCTCTTCTTAAATATGCACATATGTATGTCATGTCGATAAAGAAAATAGTCTATGATAAAGACGATTTAGTTTAGAGAAATTATAGGTAAACTAAAGCAACACAATTGTTAGCATATTCATGGTTCAATGAAAGTTTGAAAATGAACAAACTATTTGGTTTTGTGAGATTAAAATGTATTTTATGAATTTAAAAATAAATATTTTTAACTTATCGCCCAAAAGTCGCTTGCTGATATATATTATTGATACATAGCAACTTTGCTCTCTAACTCCTAAAGATTAAAAACTTATTTCGGTTGTTGTAGCTCTTGCTATTATCGGATTAGTCGTAAGGTGTATACAATTTTATGACCGCTTATTAGACAAAACTTTCTTTCTGCTAACTGCACGAATTGACACGAGAACATTTTGATTGGAGCAATGTCTGCTCCATAATTTAGTGTTAAATCGTGTAAGTAAGGCTTATTACAGTAAATACACTTATATAAGAGTTCCGCAAGGAATAGAGGTGCTTCAAATTTCCCCAGCACTAGTCAGGGATATGATATGAAATGACATTTTATCCAATTTTTGTTCTCTAGATCACTAGCGTTTGTTGCCCACTCTGATGTTTTTTAAAAACGGGTCATGTTGCATTTAAGCGCTGGACTAATTAAAATATTCACGACAAACTAGACGCGATCTAATTACATTCCCCAACCGCATAGTTGTAGTATTTAATTGTTTTATAATCGCTTTGTAATTAGATACGAAACACTCAGAAGCTTAGTTTAATGAAGTAATAGCACTAAGAGAAGATTGCAGTTTCATATTCAGCTTCGATTAGGTAACTTGAAAAAATTGAATCGTAAGAGTTCGCTCATGCGTCATTTATAAATGCCGGGAAAAAAAGCAATCGTACCCCTTCCCTCTTTGCGTACATGCACATGATCGGTATACGTAACAAAGTTGTTTGTGAGTTGAACTTCAAGGCAAAGTGTTTACACCCACGCATTCGTCCGACAATAACCATTCGACTTATATTTAGATAAATTGTGTGGCCATCAAATTTTGAAATAAGAATCCAAAAATGACCAGCCCCCTATTGTCAAAAATTAATCAACAAATTGCTATTGCAATGACCTCCAAGTCAAAGAATTATGTAACTACTGATCCATTAGAAAAATCGAATGTTTAAAAAAAACACTTATTTGATTTTGTCGAGTTTTGAAAATCACAAACTCATTCCCACATGCAAATCTAGTACGTAATTCTTATTATATAAATGCATAATTTCCAATATATGTCTGTTCTTGATGAAATATGTAAATCAATTTGTACACATATCGAGAGAACTCGTACTGTCGAACCACATCAACACAACCACAAAAATCATTTCGATCAATTTATTGTACAATGCCGCACAACCATGTCACCGGTCGTGTACGATCACCAACGCTCCATTAGACATGAATAACAAATAGTGGTATGGTTCTATAAAATTACAACGCGGTCTAGGTAGGCGCTACAAATTTGAAATCACTTCACAACAAGATGCCGGCATGGTTACCTAATTAACCAGCAGATAAAAGATTCGATAAACAACAAAAAAAAATTTCTCCAAATGATCTAAAAGCCACAGTCTGACAAAAAAAAAAAAACACTAACAACACACACGCACACACATACGAGCATACGAGTTCCAACACTTGTTTTTTTTTCAGAAATGCTTACACGAAATCGTATGATCCCGGGACTCACTATAGACCATTCAAACAGTCACGACGGTGTGTATGAAAGGAAGGGAGGGAGGGGTGATTTCGAAAGGGGAGCACACGACTAGCTACTTGGAATCGCGCTGAGTATTGATCACCAACTGGAGGCCATACTACCAGCGAAATGCGAATGAACTACTGTCCGGCAACAATGGGGCTGATAGAGCCAGTGACCAGTGTGACCAGAGTGAAATGGCGTGAGATTGGAGGAAAAAAAATGTTGCCTCTTTTTTAAAGAGTGCGTACTAAAGTGGTAGAAACCGAGCTCCTATGGTTTTTCTTTGGTTGCTGGCTGACTTGTCTTTGAAGTTAAGACGTTATAGGCGGACACGTTTACTGAATACACCTAATTCTGTTTTTACACGAATTATTTTTACACGAATTTGAAATAACACGAGTAAATACGAAAAAATATTTCTATTTTTACACGACATAATTTGAAATAACACGAATACAAAAAAAACAAAATTACTTTTTTTACATGAATTATTGGATTTAACACGTTTTTTTTCAATGAATTTTTTTCTACTTAAAATAATTCTGGTGTGCATTCTGAGTTATGTCTATGTATGCGTAATTTCTGTTTTACGGGAAATGCGGGATTCCCCGAATTATTGAAAAAGTAAAAATGTACATAATGTATTGTACACACAATTTAGTTCCTATTTGACAATTATAATTGAAAGATCGTTAGTTATTAATATATATATAATTATTATTACTTAAAATAACTACAACAATATTTTTTTTATATTATTTAGTCTAATTTTAACTTATTTTTTGAGGTCTAGAACCAATCTATTATTTTTGTACTTGGCCAGTATCTTTTTTTACACGATTTTTTTTTTACACGAATTTCTCGGGAACCATTCTATCGTGTAAAAACAGAATTAGGTGTATTTACAGAATAACATCGATGAAATGGGCATTATTTCAACATATTCCTGGACAACCTTTTTTAAGAAATCAGTCTGTTGATTCTGCAATCGTTCTCCAGACGACATCTTATTATTATTAATTTTTATAATTTATATTTGACTCTATATGAATTTAAAAAAAAACGCAACAAAGCACTCTATGGGTTACATGCCTGACGAGTAACAAGTTTTTTTTGGTCAATTCAATTGACTAGAAAAAGTTGTTGAAACATAACTAAGAATAATTATAACAAAAATAAAAGTATTACATAGCCGATTTAGTACTTACAAGGTATACCGGTTTTTTTGAAAATAAAACACTAATTATTAATGGGAAAGTAAAAACATTTTATTCAAAGTATTGGCCATTGTTTTCTACACATTTTGACCATCTTTCTGGCAATTTGTGAATACCACGCCAATAAAATTGTTCGTCTTTTAAAGCAAACCAATCAGACACCTAATTTTCGACTTCTTCGTAGGAATCGAAGTGCTGCTCAGCCAATGTGTGTCCCATCGATGAAAACAAATGGTAGTCGGAAGGAACCAAGTCTGGTGAATTCGGCGGGTGGGGTAGCCGCTCCCAGCCAAGTGTTTTGATTGTATCCCTATCCGATTTTGCTTTGTGTGCAGGTGCATTGTCATGGAGCAAAATAACCTTGCCGTGTCTTCTGGCCAATTCTGGTCGTTTCTCGATCAATGCATGGTTCAAATTGATCATTTGTTGTCTGTAGCGATCAGTATTAACGGTTTCACCAGGTTTTAGGAGCTCGTGGTACACCACACCTTTCTGGTCCCACCAAGCACACAGCATTGTCTTCTTTCCGAATCGATCTGTTTTTGCAGTCGATGTTGATAGTTGTCCCGGATTTACCCATGATTTTTTTTTAGGATTCTTAAAATAAATCCAATTGTAATCGCCAGTAACAATCCGATGCAAGACCGATTGTCTTACGAAGCAAAATTTCACAAGGGTTTTTTTCGGTTTTCCATCTGTCTTTCATTCAATTCATGTGGCACCTATTTTCCCCAGTTTTGGATCTTTCCCATAGCTTTTAAACGGTCAGAAATTGTTTGTTGTGCAACATTTAACATTGCTGTCATCTCCATCCAATATCGTTTGCAATTCAACGTCTTCAAACTTTTTTGGTGGTCTTCCACGTTCTTCATTTCTCACATCAAAATCAAAATCTCCTAAAAGAGCATGATCACCATATGCCTCGAAAGCATTCGATGCGACTCTGCAGCACTTTTCTTCAAATGAAAACAAAAAATTAATGCTTTCCGCAAATTATCACTTTCTGGTACAAAATTCGAAAGTTTTATCATGATGAAAAAATATGGTGTTGTCTGTTCAATGACTTGATGTATACTAAATATTTTTCACAAATGTCATAGCAAAAAAACAAAAAAAAAAAATAAGGGCTCGTTCACAACAAATGTTCCCTATCGAGACATTTGTATCTTGACGTTTACTTCATACTGGTATACCTGGTAAGTCTGACAAAAATGATATGCTAAAAATATTTAATATCTGCTAATATTTCCAAACAGATGAAAAATGGATTTAATCATTATGGAGGAATGATTTTAAATTCTCTTAAGTTGTTTTGATATTTTAATGAAAATGTTAGAATTAGAGTTATTCAGTAATTTACTGCAAAATCTTTAGATGTAGGTTTCAAGTTTGTCATGCCATGGTAAAAAAAGTGAATAGTGAACAAAACATTATGCCTAAAGTAAACGAATTAATGCATACATACATGTAAATAACTTATTTTTTATTCATAGGCATTGCCTTAGAGTGCAAGAATAGTTTAAGTGCAACATTATGTATGCAAGTACGATATTTTTTCTTCAAAAGTTATTTTACATTACTCGCAATACTCGTCTGACTATGTATTTGAGTTTAGTTACAGGATCGACAGCCCCTCCATCTAAAACATTGTACCTCTCATCGTAAAACTAAAGCGGTCTGTTTTGTAATTTAAATATAGAAATTGAAGTTTTTGCTAGTTGGAAATTGATATTCCATTTAATTTTGGCCCACAATGATATTTTGTGTTTTCTTGTTGTGGCAATTTAATTAATTTCATTAGTCGATGTCAATATACTACTATGCTAACGTAGCTCCAACCCGAAAGCCTGGCTAGAGAGGCTTGTTGGGTAAGGCCTAGGTCCATCTCGGACTATAGCGCCTTAAGATGGAGATAGTCGAAGATGATGAACATGTATAAGCTTGTGTATAAATATACAATGCACATGAATGTCACGGATTCCATGGATTTCGTTGTAGTATTACTTGGTGGCCCGTGGGTGGGTATGTGTGTCGATTACCAAGTTTGTCGAAGTTTTCTTGGTGGTTCGAAATTTAAAAATCACTTGTCTGTCCAGACTATAGAAAAACGAAAAGTAAGCCGAAAGACACAAAAATAAATTGTTAGATTTGCTTAGAGAACCCGAAGAGGGTCTGTAGGGTAGTATTAATTACAGCCAGGTGTACCAGTATGAAGTGAGCGTCAAGATACAAATGTCTCGATAGGGAACATTTGTTGTGAACGAGTCCTTAATTTTTTTTTGTTTGTTTGCTATGACATCTGTGAAAAATATTTAGTATACATCAAGTCATTGAACTGACAAAATCATACTTTTTCATCGTGTTAAAAATGTCGAATTTTGTACCAGAAAGTGATGATTTGCGGAAAGCATTAATTTTTTGTTTTTATTTGAAGAAAAGTGCTGTAGAGTCGCATCGAATGCTTGTCGATTCATATGGTGATCATGTTCTATCAGAAGGAACATGCAAAAGATGGTTTCAACGGTTCAGAAATAATGATTTTGATGTGAGAAATGAAGAACGTGGAAGACCACCAAAAAAGTTTCAAGACGCCGAATTGCAAATGATATTGGATGTAGATGACACTTTGAGTCAAAAGCAAATGGCAGCAATATTAAATGTTGCACAACTAACAATTTCTGACCGTTCCTATTAATAATTAGTGTCTTATTTTCAAAAATACGTTTATTTCATACCGGATAAATTAGAATTAAGCTAGTTTTAGGTACTTTTGTCTAGCAAGTATGTATATATCAGTGTAATAAAAACTAAATCATGTGAAGAGAAAACCAAAACATATGCGTCCACCCCAACCTACTTGGACCTACATGTCTAGGTTCGAATCCCGGGTACCACAAAATATTTTTTAGAGCCCCACCTCATTCGAATCACTGACAATGCTCAAAGAGTATTCCTCTCTAGAAAAAGCTTCTCAAACTCGGCGGCTGCGGCTGTAGGTCCATTCACAACACGAATGGTTGCTGTAAAGTACTGTATTCTAATGTTTTTCTCAGATGTATGGACAATTTCAATAATGAAAAAATGAAAAATTATGAAAAAGTAGATACTTTCATGGCACTTGGGGGTCAACAAGATTCCTATAAATGGCCAAACATATGAAACAGGAACAGTGCGTCCATTAAGACACACCAAAAGCCGAAAGGCACAAAACACATTATGATGAGAATAGCTTAGAATACCCGTAGGTTAGATGTAAGAGCATTTGTTAAATTACCTAAGCTAGTTTTAAGCATTCTTGTCCAGCATGTAAGTAACTTACTTACTTACTTATCAGGCAGACGAACCATGAAGGGTCTGAGCCTGAGCAATTGCTGCCTTCCATCGGTGACGGTTCTGGGCACGCTGTTTCCAGTCATCAAGGCCAAGCTGTCTTACATCCGCGACGACTTGGTCTTTGTACCGGAGGTTCGGTCTTCCTCTCCTCGAACCAGGAGGCTTAGATTCGATGATCCTCTTTGCTGGAGCGTTGTTGTCCATTCACTCGATGTGGCCGAGCCAGTGTAGTCGACGGATTTTTGCTTTCCGGACTACATCCACATCCTCGTACAGCTCGTAGAATTCGCGGTTGTGTCTTCTCCTCCATTCGCCTTCCTCGCAGACGGGACCATATATTCGACGTAGAATTTTTCTTTCGAAGGCACCTTACTTAATGTCCAGCTTTCGTCTCCATAAAGTAGGACTGGCAGGATAAAGGTCTTGTAGAGCATGACTTATGTCCTTCGAGTCAGAAGCTCCTGTTCCTTAATTGCTGTGAAAACTATGGCACATTGGGACCGCGCGATAATGTCGATGTCATCAGCGTATACCAACAGCTGGACTGACTTGACCAGCATGTAAGTAAATGAATTAAAAATAAAACAAAAATGATTATTATGCGTACGATCCTTGGACCTTTTGGTGCTGATGATGTGTGAAGCAGAACTTTTTATGACTTAATTTTGCGCGTCTGCGGAGTCAATGACTTGAGTTTCAACGATATGAACTTCGACCCGGAAAATTCTGCAAATTTGAACATGATTATCAAAATAATAGATCCAGATCACAGTGATCTAAGTAAAAAGTAAAAAGACTATCCAAAGTAAGATAATGCTGTTATATTTATATAACTGTGAAATTTATAAAAATGTCTTTTAATTACAACAACAACTGACGATTGGAAAGGCCTACTTATCTTATGGCCAGTTATGCATTGTCAGTGATTTCAGGCGTCTTGAAATGTGAAAGTTGCTTGGGCCGAAGTTTTTTTTATTGCACCTTCGGCATTAAATGTCGTGAATCATTTATATATGTTTGTATCTTAAATGAATCAATAAGTTGTTAGTCCGAGGACTTGTACCTACAACCTGCATCGTCTTGCAAAAACAATAAATGTCTATATAAACCAGTTTCAGACAAAAATAATGTGTTAATATAATTGAACATCGATCAACATTGACGATAAATCTGTGTGCCTTTAAAATTACGAGATTCAAACACGTTATTTGATCAGGAGATCATTGACTGAACAGAGTTTTAGCAGTTGGTAGATATCCGGTATCTTCCATTTACATATTTGAAAGATAAATATTTAAGAGTGCTTATCATCGAAAACATTAAGGGTACGAACACAAGGAAAGATATGCCCATTTGCTGCAGTTCGGTTCACTTTGCTATTCAATGTATAGAGGAATTATAACAATAATGCGAATAGCAGGTGCAATGGGGTGTAAAAAATGCAATGTCTGGTATTCCAGATGATGTAATGGGGAATAAAAGGAAACGTTTAAGGCAAATGCACTCATTGTTGTATTTCACTTATTATAAAATATCTCCACTAGACAAAATTTAACACAGTCGATCTTAACACAAAGGAAGCACTCAATCTTACTAGACCATGTATGCCCAACAAATCTGTCTTATAAAGGGTGATTTTTTTAAAAGCTATAGGAAAGTTTTTCAAAAAAAAAAAAAACACAAAATTCAGAAAAATGCATGATATCTTTATTTAAATCGATAATACGGTTCATATAATTTATTTGAAGATTATTTCATACAAATATTGACTTGGACTGCGCCTCAAATGCTCCATCCGCTTAGTCCAATTTTGACATACTCTTTCCAACATTTCGGCCAGTATCTCACGAATAAATGCTTCAATGTTGTCTTCCAATGCGTCAATCGAAGCGTCTGTATAGACATGAGCTTTACCATAGCCCCACAAAAAATAGTCTAAAGGCGTTAAATCGCACGATCTAAGCGGCCAAACGTGAAATAAAATGTTCACCGAACTCGCCTCTCAATAACTCCATTGACGCGCGTGCTGTGTGGCATGTGGGACCGTCTTGTTGAAACCACATGTCATGCAAGTCAAGCTCTTGCATTTTGGCAAAAAAAGTTGGATATCATCTCACGGTAGCGCTCACACAGTTACGTTACGATTCGCATCATCTTTGAAGAAGTACGGTCCAATGATTCCACCAGGCCATAAACCGCACCAAACTGTGACTTTTTCTGGATACATTGGTAGCTCTTGCAATGCTTCTTGCTAATATTCACTCCAAAATCGACAATTATGCTTATTTACGTACCCATTGAGCCAAAAATGAGCTTCGTCATAAAATGGAAGAAGCGCGCGATGAACTTTCTTAACAGAGCACGCATTTTGATAATAAAATTCAAGAATTTGCAAGCGTTGTTCGTTTGTAAGACGATTCATGGTTAAATTATAGACCAAACTGAAGATGATTGACAGTGAAACAAAACACGAAACGTGAGTCAGCTATTTGAACCAGTGTTGCCAAAAAGATAATAGCTAAAAAATCACACTTTATAACAACATGCTTGATTAAATCTAGATATTTCTTTGCTTTGAAATCAAGTTTACATATCGTAATATTTAACTTGAAAGGATAAAATTAAATAAAAACTAATTGGTATTATTAAAAACGGTCGGCACAAAATAGTATTCGATAAGAAAGCTACTGCTGGTCACACCACCGCTGATGTATTCAAATGTGGGAGTATGCTCAACCATAAAACGGAGTGGGGTAAACAATACATATGAGACTGACAACACAATCTGTATACATGAAAAGCTATGCTGCATTGCGTGTATGCGTCGATAAGGGAAAAGTGTTGCCAGCTTTGTCAATGAGGTATAAGTAAGTTGTTACTACCTACTAACACCACCATATCATATTAGTCATATTAGTATGCATGACGGATCTTCTGTAATCTCTTATTTTCTTAAGCTAAACAAAAGATTAATTTAGAATAATATGAATTAGTATGTCTTTTTGCAAATTTAACATGAATTTCCTGCTGCTATCAATTGCTTGACTAGCATCAATTTGCATCAAAGTAAATTGATAATGAAATAAGTGGTGTAAAAAACGATCCATTTTGTTCCGTGTTACTATAGCTTTGAGAGTCGGAGACATAATCTTTATGGAATACTAAAGAGCACATTTTTATAGGAAGATGATTAGGTTAGAGTAGTGGGCTGACAAGCTGGAGGCCCATCACACTTACACAGGTCGTTGGAGACACATGCTGCTACCCATGGAGGCGTGTTTCTATTTTCCCCTTTCTCGTGCCCAGTCTCTCATGCCATACTTCCTGTGTTCTCCTTCTCCAACCAGCCGGTGGAGAATCTGCAAAGAGAAATTAAATGCACCTCTGCTAGCTCCTTGCCTATGCTTTCCCAGCGTTATTTTTCTTAATCTGCAGAGGCTAGAATTAGGTAGGTAGCTAGTTCGTGAGGAGTGTCTTGTCTTTCTTCCTCGTCTCCATAGCCCCATGCAGATATATGGTAGTCATGGGTAAGACCCATTTTGTTTTCGTGGTACTTCAGATGGTTATGGCCAGTTAGTACTAGTTGGTTTGTCAAAACAACTGGACTCGAAACTCCTGACCCGAAGGACCAAAATCATGCTCTACAATAATCTTATTCTGTCAGTTCTGCTTTATCCAGCGGAAAGCTGTACGCTTAGCATAACTGCACAACTCATTCTTGGTGCCCTCGAAAGAAGAGTACTACGTCAGATATATGGCCCCGTTTGCGAGGAAGACGAATGTAGGAGAAGACACAACCGTGGATTCTACGAGCTGTACCAGGAAGTGGATGTAGTCCGCATGACAAAAATCATAAATGGACAACAATGATCCAGTTAAGAAGGTCTTCGAATGCAGGATTGCTGATTGAATTCTTGTGTTATTAAATAAATTAAGCCACATACGACAGCATTCCTCGCAAGGAACTATATAAAACGGTTACCGAATTCGGGATCTCGGGAAAAAATGTATCCAGTTGTGTCACACCACGCTAACAGATACGCGATACAGTTCTGTTCAGAAACCTCTGAGCCGAAACCTACATCGGATTTAGGCAAACCGTAGTGTGATTTCAATAATCTGGCACTGGAAAAGATATTGCAGCGGTAAGTTGTAAGCACGGAAAATACAATCATCTACGAGTCAGTCTATCTATTGGATTCTTCTTCTTCTTCGATCCGAAGACGCTTAACTAGGTGCATGCCGCTGTACAGCCCGTATAGTTCGTGGTTGAACCTTCTCCTCCAAACGCCATCAACGCAAACAGGACCAAAGATCGTACGCAGAACTTTTCTCTCAAAACAACCAAGAGCTTCTTCATCCGCTTTCAATAGCGTCCATGTCTCTGCGCCATAGAGCAGGACTGGGATGATCAGGGTTTTATACAAGCTCAATTTGGTGTTTCGAGAGATGGCTCTGTTACTCAATTGCCTCTTGAGCCCAAAGAAACAGCGATTGGCAAGAGTAATTCTGCGCTTGATCTCGGTACTGGTGTTGTTGTCCCTATTTACTCCGGAGCCTAGGTAGACGAAGTCCTTGACTACCTCAAAGTTTCTGCTGCCCAATATGACGCTCTGTGCGAGACGTCGGTGTTGTGCGTCCTTTCGTGATGACAGCATGTACTTTGTTTTGCCCTGGTTTACCGCTAGACCCATTTTAGCCGCTTCCGCTTCAATGCCAGCAAACGCCTCATTGACGGCTCGCTGTGTTCGTCCAATCACGTCAATGTCGTCCGCGTATGCAAGCAGTTGAACGGACTTTTGGAAGATCGTGCCTCGGGTGTTGACGTTAGAGTTTCGCACGATCTTCTCAAGTATGATGTTAAAGAAGTCACATGACAGCGTGTCGCCTTGCCTAAAACCTTTTTTGACATTGAAGGTCTCGGTGAGTTCGTTACCGACCTTGATGGAGCAGCGAGAGTTCTCCATCGTCATCCTGCACAGCCTGACGAGTTTGGCAGGAATGTCAAAACTAGACATGGCGCTGTATAGCTCGTCTCTATGCACGCTGTCATATGCGGCCTTGAAATCGACAAATAGGTGGTGGGTGTCGATCTGCATCTCTTGAGTCTTTTCCAGGATCTGCCGGAGTGTAAATATTTGGTCTATTGTGGACTTTCCTGGCCTGAAACCGCACTGATAAGGACCTATCAGGTTGTTGACAAAGGGTTTCAGGCGTTCACACAGAACGGCAGAGAGTATTTTATAAGCGATGTTAAGGAGGCTGATCCCTCTATAGTTGGCGCAGTCAAAGGGGTCTCCTTTCTTGTGGACCGGACAAACGACGCTGAGATTCCACTCATCGGGCATGCTTTCCTCCGACCATATCTTACAGATGAGCTGGTGCATGCGCCCAACCAGGTCATCTCCAGCTGCCTTAAACAATTCCGCGGACAATCCGTCCGCTCCAGCAGCTTTGTTCGACTTCAGTCTAGATATCGCTATCTTAACTTCGTCTAAGTCGGGGGGACGGAATTCGTGTTCATCATCGTCCAAATTGAGTGAAACATTCTGCCTGACAGCGGAATTTGTGTCGTCATCGCCGTTTAACAGTCTACAGAAATGATTTTTCCAAATTCTCAGCATCGACTGCGATTCTACTACTAGTTGTCCATTTTCGTCCCTGCAGGCTTCGGTCCGAGGTCTATATCTTCCTGATACTTGTTTTACCTTTTGGTAAAACTTTCGGACCTCCTTCCTGTCGTAACACCTCTCCATCTCCACGACCGCGCGCTTCTCATGCTCTTTCTTTTTCTTTCTGAGAAGCCGGTGCTCTTCCCTTCTCTTCTGTTCATAGAGCTCACGAACAGCTCTCGTTGTTCGATGCAGCGTTGCCTTGTAGGCCTCCTGCTTGGCTGCATGTACCTGCCTGCACTCGTCGTCAAACCATGGGTTCCTTCTGGGTGGTGTCGTGAAACCCAGCACATCAGTGGCAGCTTCTTTGATGGCTTTTTGACAACGTTTCCATTCTTCTTCTATTGAATGTGCAGGCAGCGTCGAACTTTCAGAGAGTTTCAGGGAGACTCGGTCGGCAAAGTTCCTAGCGGTCGATTGCGATTGTAGCTTTCCGACGTCAAACCGAAGTGTTCTTTCTCGACTCCGTACTTCTCTCGATATCCTCATCCTTACCTTGGCTACAACAAGGAAATGGTCCGAGTCGATGTTGGCTCCTCGGAACGTTCGGACATCGAGAATATTGGAGGAGTGTCTGACGTCGATCGCAACGTGATCAATCTGGTTGACGGTTGATTGATCAGGAGACCGCCAGGTCCCCTTATGGATGTTGAGGTGTGGGAACCGCGTGCTCATCACAGAGAGGTTACGCCCCGAGGCGAAATCTACCAGCCTGAGTCCGTTTCCGGATGTGTTGTCGTGCAGGCTGTGTTTTCCGATGACTCTAGCAAAGATTTCTTCCTTGCCCAGCTGTGCGTTGAAATCTCCTAGAACGATCTTGGTGTCATAGCTGGGGCATCGATCGTATGTTCTTTCTAGGAGATCATAGAAGTCATCCTTGCTATCGTCATCCTTCTCCTCCGTCGGGGCGTGTGCGCAAATCAGGCTGATGTTCCCGAATTTAGCCTTGATGCGGATTGTTATGAGGCGCTCGCTGATATAATCAAAGCTTAAGACTTTTTGCCTAAGTCTGCCTCGAACAACGAATCCGCATCCAAATAAGCGCTGCCTTCCCTCTTTGTAGCAATCACCGTAGTAGATGTCGCAGTTTCTCATCTTCCTTTTGCCCGGCCCATCCCATCGCATCTCCTGGATGGCGGTGACATCTGCTTTGTAGCAGTCTAGGGCCTCCGCGAGTTCATCGGCTGCACGTGGTCTGTTCAGGGACCTCACATTCCACGTGCAGAACCGAAAATCATTGTCCTTTGATCGTTTGCTGGGGTCGTCAACTTTGAATCCGTCCATATCCGAGGCCTGTTGTCGGTTCGTAACCGTTGGTTTTTTGTGTGGTGAGGGAGTCAACCTCACGCACAACCTACAACTGGTAGGCCAGGCCCATTATTTGACCCTCGGGCAGAGGGGGATCGCTGCATACATTAGTTCACCACACAACGGTTGTTGTGATGGCTATCCAGGGGCGCCACGAGGAGGCTGTATGTCAACTTGACTTATGCACAAACAGGGATCGCGCTGGCATCCTACCAGGTTGGGTGCAGTCAGCAACTTTGCCCTGTGTACATAAGCCCATGCCCCCTATTGGATTACGCAGATAATATCGAGATGCCGTGGTTTCACAGTAATTGAAAAAGAGTTGAAAATAGGACGAAACAAAATTCTATTAACTAATAAACATTCCACCACACACCCTGGTCTGAGCATGAGTAATAACTACCTTCAATCGATGTCAGTCCTATGCATCATGACCAAGTTGTTTACGTCCGCCATGACTTAGACTTTGTTTTTCCGGACAACTTCAACATCTTGGTACAGTTTGGTGTTGCGCGACGAGGCCTGTTCTGCACTGTCTTCATAGATATATATGTTTGTTGGACACCAGTTTAGACGCGGCATGTAGGTGTCCAGTATTCGAACTAGATTTTATTTTCCTCAACCCATTTTTTCAGAACTCGAGTGACTATCTTTTCAGAAACTTTGCTTATGCAAGAAAGAAGACTTATTGACAGAAGATTTGCTGAAATAGATCTATCTTTTCGATTGCACTATTTGCCATGTTAACGTCACTGAAGTTGGTGAAACCTGGATTCTCCGTTCGCCATAGACATATCTCGTTAGGTAGATAGCTGTGGTTAGGCAGGGCTTCGTTCGGCAGTTCGTGATTCGGTCCGTGCATTCTGTGCTTTCACCTTATCCTGGAGATGATCAACCACGAAAAAGTCATTGTCTAGCACTGCCCCACCTGGATCGAAGCCAACTGAAGTCAGTAACTGTTCGTTGCTTGTAGTCCTAAAAAGTTTGACGGTCTGAATGTCGTTTTGATATTTTCTTCGAAAGATTTTATTTATTTGAGGGAACATACCCGGGTTGTTAGAACGTACAGCCCGGATTTTATAGCCGCAGTGCATAACCAAGCTATAATTCATAAGTACTAATTTTTGGAGGTTCTTGATACCCGCCTGTGCAAGAGTTTGAGCCTTGACAGCAGCCTACTTTTGTGCACGTGACGTGCATCAATGGTAGAATTTCGATACACATCGCTGTCTTCGATTTGCACTACATTCGGCATAATTTATTTCTTTTAAGTTTAGTTACGTTATCCATTTGTTTGAGACGCCAACCTAATAGTTCGCCAGGTTTCCGTTTGCCGGGGATTGATCCCATTCGAACGTAGTTCCGTGGACAAAGTCCTCGAGAAGCGAGGCCAGTAATAAGGATGCCTCTGGACATACTCCTCCAGTTCTTCCACCTGTTCGGGAGCTAAACAGGTGGCTTTCGTACTCAATTGTAGTTACGCATCTCCGTCTTTCCATGTCTAGTATTCTCAGTCGTCTGTCAATCAGCAACAGATCCACATAAGATCCGCATCGGGGGTACGGGGGCATACGATGGCCTATCGGTTGCAAGCTTTGCAAATCAGGTATTCAGTAGGCTTTCCCTTTAGCTCAGCACTCTATTGCCCCATACTCTATGCTTCGATTTCACGTCCCCGGCAATGATGTAATAGTTTTCCTCCGATCTCAATCGAAGGGTAGTGGAATGTGTATCAAGCTCTGAAATTACGATTGATGGCACTATTGTCAGCTCCATAGATGGTGAGCATATACAATTACAGATATGCGTGCAATACACGTTTCTAGAACTTGTAATCTTCGCACTTCATTGCTGTAAAGGACCTTGTCACAAAGGACTTTTATAATTAAAAGAGCGAACCCTTGTATGGATTGGGACCTATTATTCTATTAATTACGTGGTAATTCTTGTAGCAGAGATTGCGAGTCTAGTTAAGCCTAGTTTCGATGGCCATCAGCACGTCTGGATTGTGGGTTTGCAGGAGGTTAGTTTTCTTTCGATCGTAATCAGTGAATTTTCTGGATCACTGCTTGCTAGGATCTTAAGAGTACTGGCTGTGTGCAGCCATAGCGATATTGTGGCGTTAGGCAAGGCAAACGAAGTCGAGTAGATAAGAATAGATGCTGCTTGCTCCGTCATTTGTCAAGATTTTTTACCATCCCATATAATGAAATAATTTGAAAAAATGAAATGGACACTTATGATATCAGATCCCTGAGCTGTATCATTAAAAGCATTTGGTCAGTTATTTATGGGCAAATAAGTTGTCAATAAAGTGTTTTGCCAAAAGAAATGATAGTGATAGAAATAAACTGCAGAAAATATTGCTGCTGTTAGCGATAGTGTGGCTGATGAGCCGTCCACCTCAACTCGTCGTCGTGCCCAACAATTGCACCTATCACGTTCGTCGGTGATGAACATTATGCATAAAGACTTGCATTTACACGCTTACATGGTGCAATTGACTCAAGAACTTAAACCTTTTGACTAATTCAAGCGTCGTCAATGGTTAGAATGGTGACAAGAAATGGCAACAGTGGATGATCAATTTTAGGGGAAAATCACCTTCAGTGATGAGGCACATTTTCACCTCAGTGGATTCGTCAATAAGCAGAATTGCCGTATTTGGGCGAATGATAATCCAAGACTGATTGTCGAAAAATGAATGCACCTACAAAGAGTGAATGTTTGGTGCGGTTAATGGGCTGGCGGCATCATCAGGCCGTATTTTTTCGAAAACGAGGGCGGTCAGGCAGTTACTGGGAATAGTGTTCGCTATCGTGAAATGAACTTTTTTATGGACCGAATTGGAAGATATGAATGTAGACGATATGTGGTTTCAACAGGACGGTCCCACTTGCCACACAGCTAACGGATCAATGGTTCTTTTGCGCGACAAATTCAATGGCGGTGTTACCTCACGCGGTGGCGATGTCAATTGGCCGATCATGTGATTTGACACCGTTGGCTTTTTTCTTTGGGGTTATTTGAAAGAAAAGGTGTACGTCGATGATCGATGAGCCAGCCACAATTCAAGGGCTAAAGGGTGAGATAATTAGGCAAATTAACGGCATATAACCTCAATTATGTTTCAGCGTCATCGAACATTTGGACCATCGGATGGAGGTGTGCCGCCGAGGTCGCGGTGGCCAATTGTCCGATATTTTGTTCCGTACATAACTGAACCATACCAATATTATCGTAATAAAAAACCACAATAATTTCCTAAACTGTGTTTTAGTCAAAATCAACACCGGCCCTCAAAATTTAACCACCCTTTAGTATATGCTATTCACTTCATTGACGGTCTTTTGTTATCTTCGAAAAAAATGCCCTGAAGACTTCAATTTTTCATTAATTTCATTTGTCATTTATCTTTATTTCGCACATAAAATTGGTTGTTACAGTAATAGTATTGCACATTTTACATATAGAGATTTGGCACGCGAGTACCTTGCTACTTAGAAACACTTTTAGATTTTACAAAAACAGGTTTATGAAACAAACAAACAAAAACAAAAACCTCGTAACAAAAGAGAAAGGAAAAGAAAACAAAAAAATGTGTCTTTTGAACACTTACAATGTATCAACAAGTATATAAAATTAAATAAATTATTGTGTATATACAAATAAATAAATAAATAACTATTAATGATAAGCAAATAAATATAAGCATAAATATATAAACATAATATATAAATAACAATATTAATAAATAATAAATATAAAAATTATAAATAAGTGAATAGATATGCATAGATAAATAAATAAATAAATAGAAAAACGAAAACAAAATAAATAAATTATGTATAAACGAGTAAATAAATAACAATTTAATTAATGACTAGAGAGCGCAACGGATATTAAAGTTGCTTATAAGCCTTTCAATACGTTCGTTAACCAGCTCAACACCCGCCCTTGCATGCAGTTCATTCGTAGAAAAGTGACATGGTAAATTGAAGATCATTTTTAAGATTTTGTTCTGAGCAATTTGAAGTCTTTTTAAATGACATTTGGCCGTACCACCCCAAATCGGGCAGCCGTAAGTTGCGAAAATTGTCAACAAATTGCAGTCGCTTGGCTTAATTCAGATACGTTTAATTCTATTTCATTTTATTTCAGTACTGCAACCTCATTTCCCTTCTTTAAACTTGTTTGGTATTTTTGATTCACATGTGTGAGCTAAGAGTGGCTCTTCATAATTCGATTATAAAAAAGCTAAGTATAATGTTATTTGTTATGAGCTAAGCTATTATGATAGGAATCCGTATGCCATTAAAAATTATTGACCATTGTTCAAAGTTTTTGCGGGTTATTAATAACGTAATCTTTAAATACCAAAAAAAAAACGTGAATGAATTATTGCCTTAGGGATAATGACATAACGCGTAACTTGAAAACTCTAAGGAACCGAGCTTACATGAGAGAGTTTTTTAGTTTGACAAATAAAGACTACATTCACTAAGCCTACACACATTAAAGAAGTACAGTCTGATTTCAAATTTACCCAATCTATTATCTGCATGGAAATTTGCGTTGAAAAAAACAATGAACAACTGGACGGCTTCTTGAACAAGAACGGAATGATTTTATTCAATTTAAAATTCGAAAAGTATACATGTACAAGATTTTTAAAAGAATAACATGAGGCGTTTGACTTATATTTCAACATTTTCAAATTTGGTAGGAGAAATGAAATCGATAAAGGAAATTAAATTGACGCATTCTACATGGATTTCACCAAAGCCTAAAATTGCGTGGCCTCAGGTGTTCCTCAAGGTAGCCACATTAGCCTTCTTATCTTACTTGTCAATGTTGCTGTTGAATTCTTGACTGATAGAAACATTGTAAGGTTGAGGATATCAATATTAATTTTTTGGTGAGCAAACAAAATATCACATCTCTCAGAATTTTTGTAAGTGTTAAGTTACTTCCGTCTCTGGGGTTTCTCTTGTTTCTTAAAAGGATTTAAGGTGTTTGATAAGCTATAACTCAACAGTTGAATACATTGCAATTAGAACTAATAGATCATGGAAAATGTTAAGGCGCTATGCTTATTTCGTCGGTGAAAGTAAATATATGACTGAAGGTCTTCTCCACTCGTAAGAAAACAACACCATGCCCAATGGAAGTCGTTCCTGAGCAGCTGGGTGAAGAAAAACTGCACTAGTAGTCATTTAATAATTATAGAAAAATTTAAATATTTTGCAGCAGCTTACAACATAATTTGGGTGGCACGACAGTACAAACTAAACACCTGCATATCTGGTATAGTACCGACTCATGTCGTACGTTATTTAGAGAAGAATACTCTTTAAAGCATTATTCATGACCGGAAAGATGTGGAGCTGTGAAAACGCACGGTAACCACAGCTTATACTTTAAAATGAACTTAAATACAAACAAAAAATTAATTTTATGGGAGTGATGCAAGCGAAGTGGACGACAAACCAAACCAAAACACTGCCAAAAAGTAGTAAGAAGGAATTAGAAGCTGGGAAATGATGGTAGGTAAAATTCACTACATGCATAATACTTTTCCAAATTGCTTAATAGATTGTATATCCTGTAGCACAGAAAAAAAATACCATCTAGTTCCCTACCTGCGAGACACCAAATAACATACGCGCATGGGAAGGTCATGATTAGATATGACAAATTAACTAGCCTTATCAAGATTGATATAAAACTCTTCCCTAGTTATGCTGTCGTTGTTTCTGTCCCAGCCAAAGAAATTTTCCCTCAGAACATGGTATTAGTTGATTAGTAAATTCTAATAACCCCCACATTTGGTTGACCCCCATTCAAGTCATGTTATATTATTTTCTCACTAGTACAAATACACTATATAATGCAAGAAACAGGCCATAACGTTACGATAATAATAATATGGGTGAGGTAGAGTACCAGAGCCTAGCTTCACAGCATCCACTCGTGTTGTGCGTTCTATTGTTCTCTCACGAGTGCAAGGGACTTACAGTTTTATGCCGAATCCGAACGGCCAAGTTTAAGAATTTGTTTCTAGACAGAAAATTCGCTTTGAGCATTTTCAGTTACTCGAAAGAAGTCAGAGGAAAGAGCCTAAGATTTTTTTTTTAATTTGTTGTACAAACCAGTGGCGTCTTGTTATCACATTCAATTATCACTCGATATATATTGAAACATGATTTTCTTCACAGCTCCACATCTTTCTGGTCACGGTTCACTTCTATCAAACAATCTAACGAGTTAGTAAACAGACTAGATTTGCTAAAAAGAGCAAGCAAACCAGACCGAATTTTGAAGGAAAATTAAAGATATTCCGGCAATGGGTTACCACTCAGGTTCATTTTTAGTTCTTTCAATTTACTCTGTATATCTCAAATATACACATCGGTTACTAGTACATCTGCTTGTTCAACAACAAGATAAAAAAAAGCCAAAACAATACATTTTTAAATTAAATTCTAGTTGAGAGCCTACTTATCTTTACTATTAGTGCCGGTCTCATAGATAATAAGACTCTTGTGATAATTTTATCGCGAATCGATGATATGGATTGGTTATCACTTAGTAATCGTCACATACTCGCTAAAAACCATACGCTTTGGAGTGGATCTGACGAGTGCGTAAATATTGAAGCACAGAAATACAGTCTACCGGGGGAGTTCAATAAACTTACAACGGATTCAATTAGAACATTGAATGATTGATGCAAATTAAAGTTTGAAAAATTATGTAACACGTAACTACAATAATTTGCATATCGTTTCAAGTACGGATTTACTTCTATTTGTTTTCGTGTGTCACTTTACTCGGTTCACTTTACTGAACCGTGAAAAGTAAGCGACATCAAGTTCCTACTTTATTCGGTTGTCCACTGTTCGGCATACGTCGAATTAGGCCAATTGTGTGGAGATAGTGGAACGCTTTAGAATTAAAGGGCACTGTCTTATGCTACATAATATTGGACTAGAAAGTCCCTTTGGGATAGAACTTCTTGTAGTCACGGAAACCGTAGGCCATAGTTAACGGGATGAGGGTCACTTCCGTAAAATAACCTCCTTGCCACAGCAAGGGCTCTTTTAATTTTTGGTCAGAGGAGTGGAGCAGTGTTGTGTTTGTCAAAATAGAGACGATGATCCAAACAAATGCCAAGATACATTACTACACACAGCCTATTCCGTTTTTGTGGGTTCTAAACAGGATAGTTTCACACTTCAGGAAGTGGATAATCAACCTGCATTGGCTTACTTTAGCCGGGCCTGACAAATTTGAGGAAGAGGAGAGCCAAACAGTGTCGACGTCAATCAGACAGGCACCTTTGCGTTGTTTTTTGTCTTATGTGGTCTCATGCTTGAATAAGAACTCGTTGTCCGGTAAGATTTGTTTATCCTAAGTTACTTTAGCACTCTAAGTTCTAAAACCTTGCTTATGCAAAGAAGAAGACTGACCGATCGAAGATTTCCGCTTAGAGATTGGTTGCACAACAGCAGTTTTCCAATGTGCCGGATAATTGTTAAACGTCTGCACCGCTGCGTGATGGGGGGAGGGTATATAACGGAGCACAATTTTCAGTATATCATAGATACCCGCTGATTTTTCTTGAGAAACCAAGATCTAATTCCCTTCATTGGCGACGGCACTTTTTGCCGTGTTACTGCCACTGAAATTATTAAAACATTGTTTCTCGAACCGTCATTGAGTTATCTAGTTACCGAAATTAGTGACCCGTTGTTTATTCGGTTTATTAAGTGAGGTTCACTTGTCGTATGCAATCTCTGGAATATAACACTAAAGCCACCACCTTAAATGTCTGTAATTGTTTGTCGGTTGTCGTCCTAGGAAGTCTCGGTCTGAATATGGTTTCGATCTCTCCTCCGAGAACCCGCGAGAACACGTTTTAACTGTCTTACGTTCTTGATCTCCGAATTCAGGACTCTGGCTTTCCAGGTTCTTAGATCTGTGCTTTAATCCTTACAGCAGCTTACCTTTTGAACGTGTGCCTAGATCGCAGAATTTCTGTGTATATTTGCTTTGGATTTTTCCATTTCCGGATCGTAATGTCTTGCCGGATGGCAGTTGCGTCTCATGTATTTTATCTAATTGAAGTCAAACTTCACATAATATTTTGAACTTAATCACGCTATGTTTCAAAATCGGAAAAGACGTTAGAGTGGTACCACTCCACAGACAAGCAGTTTCTAATAAAATTGAAATTTTTAAGACTGTGGACAAATTCAATTTTCATTAAAAATTCAATTCATTTTCTATTCACTAATTTGGCCAACCAGTGAAAATCCGAATATTAAAAACTTGGACCTTCTTACATTAATTATAATCTAGTTGATTTAGTTGTGAGGGCCACAACTATTTCAATTCTTTGAAAAAAAAAGAAAGAAAAACAAAGTTAACATCATAGTGAAATTATATACACTACTATACCAACAGGGTGCAACTAATCTGGAATATTCGTTCTTTTATGTAACTCTGACAAGTGCCCCCATCAACCATAGAAATTACTCAAGGGTACAGATGTTTGGCCACAATGCTCTCACTGTCACATTGTCTGCCTCGAGAACCATGTCGAGGATATCAAAGAAAGAGGTTCATTGACATTGAACTCGAAACTTTCACTTTTATACATACCACCCCACCTTCTCGAGCCTAGAACATGTTATAATACATTTTTCAGTGAAAAAATCGATAACTTAAGTCTTAATCAACATCTGAAGTAATCAGGTTGCAATATTAACGCGTAGTAGAGGGCCAAAACACCTGATTTTGTGCACACATTTTTTAAAGGAAACGATTATTTATAAGGGATTATGGTATTTACTTTTGTAGATGCAGCCGCTTTCAATGATACGAAATAAATCGACGTTCAGTTTCATTCACGAAACAAATTTAATAAAAAAAAGGAAAAAGGTGAGAAGGGATTTTTAACACATACACACCACCGAAACACAACGCAGAAAAATTACCGGCGAAATGTGTCCTTAACACAAATTGAACACGTCACTCCAGACAACCAACTATGGGTGGACTGAAATGCCGGCATTTACTATGCGACTTTAACCTTACTCTACGCACTTGCCTAATATAACTACTATTTTCGAATCGTAGCCTTGCGGTAAAATGTCAGTGGTCAAGGTAGAATTGGGCGACATCTATGAGTGAGGGAATACTCTAACTAATGTGACATACAGAGAATCAAGAAAAATATGCTGCATAGCCCAAGAGTATGCTATACAAGTTAAGTCACTCTAAATTGAGGTCGAAACGAAAGTCGGCAATATGTTTCGTTTTGTAGTTTTTAGGCGTAATAATGCAGAAAGAATTGTTGTCAAAAATTGCTACAGTGTTTTAAAAAGAAATATCGCGATGTCTGCAACATTGTACAGTGTGAACAATAGTGAATTAGAAAAAATGTTTTACACCTTACGATTTTGGCATTAAGAGCAGCACAAATGAAGGTTGTATTCTGGGCAAAAGCTCAGTGTTCGTTTCTTTTGCCAAATTCTTTACATACTCTTATTGGAAAGTGTGCAATATTGTCGTGGGATGTCGGATGTCTTCAACCGGATATTTGGCTCCTTCTCCAACTTTTCAACTACATGGTTGTGAATTTTCTTGTGAAGCTGCCGAACGCGATGTTGTTGACTGGCCGCTTTGCTCTGGTGATAAATAACCCGCCAGGTTTCACAGTATTCGCTTAATCTCAATTTTTAGTTGTTTTCAACTTCAGTTCAATTTCGCAGTTTCGTTTAAACCTTTAACTGAGTTAATTTTTTAGTGTGCTTGTAATAAAAGAAGTCATCGATGGTGTAAGTACCAAACACGAAAATATTACTAAACTTCGAGATGGAAAATATTGCAAACAGGTGATCTCCCCCAATTTTCTTCTTCTTCTTTGATTGGCGCTACAGTCCGGGGTGGACCTGGACCTCAACCAACATGCCTCTCCAGCCAGCACGATCTTTCGCCAGCTGCCTCCATTTGCGCACACCAAGTTGGTTGAGGTCCTTTTCCACTTGTGTGCGCCATTTAGTGCGAGGACGTCCTCTGTTGCGCTGTCCCAATGGCCCGGTGTCGAAGACTCTTCGGGCCGGAGCTGTGGTGTCCATCCGCTCTACATGACCTAGCCATCTTAAGCGTTGGATCCGAAGACACTTAACTAGGTGCATGCCGCTGTACAGCCCGTATAGTTCGTGGTTGAACCTTCTCCTCCAAACGCCATCAACGCAAGCAGGACCAAAGATCGTACGCAGAACTTTTCTCTTAAAACAACCAAGAGCTCTTCATCCGCTTTCAATGGCGTCCATGTCTCTGCGCCATTGAGCAGGACTGGGATGATCAGGGTTTTATACAAGGTCAATTTGGTGTTTCGAGAGATGGCTGTTACTCAATTGCCTCTTGAGCCCAAAGAAACAGCGATTGGCAAGAATAATTCTGCGCTTGATCTCGGTACTGGTGTGGTTGTCCCTATTTACTCCGGCTAGGCTAGCCTAGGTAGACGAAGTCCTTGACTACCTCAAAGTTTCTGCTGCCCAATATGACGCTCTGTCCGAGTCGTCGATGTTGTGTGTCCTTTCTTGATGACAGCATATACTTTGCTTTGCCCTCATTCACCGCTAAACCCATTTTTGCAGCCTCTGTCTCAATACAAGCAAACGCTTCATTGACGGCTCGCTGAGTCCGGCCAATCACGTCAATATAGTCCGCGTAAGCAAACAGTGGAACGGACTTTTGGAAGATCGTGCATCGGGTGTTTACGTTTAAGTTTCGCACGATCTTCTCAAGTATGATGATTAAGAAGTCACATGACAGCGTGTCGCCTTGCCTAAAACCTTTTTTGACATTGAAGGTCTCGGTGATTTTGTTACCGACCTTGATAGAGCAGCGAGAGTTCTCCATCGTCATCCTGCACAACCTGACGAGTTTAGCAGGAATGTCAAAACTAGAAATGGCGCTGTATAGCTCGTTTCTATGCACGCTGTCATATGCGGCCTTGAAATCGACAAATAGGTGGTGGGTGTCGATCTGCATCTCTTGAGTCTTTTCCAGGATCTGCAGAAGTGTAAATATTTGGTCTATTGTGGACTTTCCTGGCCTGAAACCGCACTGATAAGGACCTATCAGGTTGTTGACAAAGGGTTTCAGGCGTTCACACAGAACGGCAGAGAGTATTGACAACAAGGAAGTAGAAAAGGGAAAAACGAAGGAGACCGGGTATTCTGACGGTGACTTTTAATCAGGATAGACGTATATTTTTAATGTGAAATAATTTGAAAACATAGTGAAATTGAATTTTAAAGATCACAAGTGGGATAGGATCTATTCCTATAGAAAAAAAGAAAACAAAAGAGTGAGAAAACTTATTTAAAAAATTGTTTTGATACAACCTATGTAAGTGGTGTGCTTTCTTAAGAACTGTGGTTTGGTGGTGGTTTTGCGTTAGTGTTCGGAGCATATTTGTGAGATTCAAAAATAATTAATGATTCGGTGTTCGAATCTGGTAGTGAAAGTTAGTTTATGAATATAGTCTGAAAAGCTGTGGTAGAAGTTAAATTGAAGCGTTAGACCCAGATTTAACCGTTATGTATTCTTCGGGAATGAGTAACAGTTTGTGCTTGCATTTTCAGTCTATGAAAAGGTAATGCTATCTCTGTTCCTCAAGGGAATGAATACAGAAAAGTGTACATGTATCTACTACTGTGTTAGTGGATGATACGAGATAGTCGTGGCTTATCTGACAGATTTTGCATGCATTTTTGGTATACGAAAAGGCATGTGCGTCTGTCTCAAGCTGCAACAAGAGTCTGGAAGGAACATTTTGATGAATGTATCCATGTAAGAGTTTGCACTTTGAGTTGACGAAAAGGCATATTGTCATATCTCTTCGATGACGGAAGTGTATGATGAATAGGCGAATAGATTTTTTTACAAAAAAATACAAATTTTGAGATATGCGCCGGACAATATTGTAGCAATTATATTGGATATTTTTCAAAGAAACCAAAAACAATATTCATCCGTGTAGGCAGCCGACAGAATGAAGCCTTGGATAGAGTTTGATAAAGAACTCGAGGAAGACGTCGATGAAGACAGGATGGCCGAATCTGTAACGCAAAACGAAACTATTGGCAACAAGAAAGTAGAAAAGGGAAAAACGAAGGAGACTGGGTGTTCTGACGGTGACTTTTAATCAGGTTAAGCGTATATTTTTAATGTGGAATAAAATAACAACCAGAAGCAGCCACTATTTTAAAAGCGGTTCTTTGGTGGGATCCAGAGCTCGCAAGACTTCGAAAAGTAAATATGTCAGTTCATTGATTAGAGCATTCCGGGACGAAACAAAATCAATTAGTTTATCCAATCAAAAAACAAATTACACTCCTTGAACTCGATTAATTTTTGAGTAGAGGTCTGCTTCATAGACCGCAATAAATATGATGGATAACTTAGTCCGATATAGGAATTTCTGTTAGTGCATGCAAATTGAAATGTGTGCCCTATCAGTAATTCTGTTTACAATAGCTTTCGATAGTATAAGCTACATACTTTAAGCATTTAGATCACTTCCTTTATGCAGACGATGCATATATTTTAAGCAATATTTCAATCTCACTCTCTCAATCTAACCATAGTAAATACCTCTATATGTAAAGAATTTAGTTTAGAAGACTAATCTTAAATAATATGTATTATTGCAAAGAGCATTGTTTAGTGTTAAGAAAATCGTTAGCTGCGAGATGAAATTTATGGCAGATCCCCGAAATCAACTTTGAATATAATTAAAACTCCATAAATCATTAAGATCTAAGCTCCTCCTTCTAATTTTAGAGTAGCCAAAGTAAGAACTAACTATTATAATATAATAATATGGGTGGCGCTACAGCTCATAGAGGGCCAGGCCCTAGCTTCTCAGCAACTACTCGTGTTGTGCGTGCTATTGTTCTCTCACGAGCGGAAGGGACCTACAGTTATATGCCGAATCCGAACGGCTTTGTTTGAGAAGCTTTTTCTAGACAGGAAATACTCTTTGAGCATTGTCAGTGACTCGAAAGAGGTGGGGTCGTGAAAATTATTCTTGTCGCTCAGAGCTGGAATCGAACCTACTATTATACTCATTCCAACTAAATCCGTCATCGATGTCGGTGTCGCCAATGTTTTAAACAAAAAAAAAGTCTTAAAACTAATTTTAGTTAAAGCGAACCAACTACATATTCCTCCAAAACTATTGTTCGAGTTCATAACAACATTTGTCGCAAAATATAGGAAATCAATTAGTTTATCGTGCTCTTTTCGCAGGCACTACCTCAGAGATCGTCAAAGAAGGATGGAGATTCATTTGTACCGATGGTTCGAAGAGTCCCGATAACACCTAATTTTCAGTCACACAAGAGAATGGTCTCATAGTGAGAATCGGGTTCCAACCACGTTCCATTTCAACTTTCACGGCCGAATCTTTAGGAATTTTGTATGCGATTACAACCACAGGAAGAGATTGCGGAAAAAAATCCAAATAATGTTGTTGAACTCATAACCGAAATAAGAAGCCAACTTTTTAAGTCCTTCACCAAAATAAAAGTAATGTGGATTCCAAGAGTTCCAGGACACTCCAGTATATGCCACAATGAAGAAGCCAATCAGGCTGCTAAATCAACAAAGAAAGCACCTGTACTCTTTTTCAACGTCGCTACTAAACAGACATATTCAATACCGTTATGAATTACCTAAAGCAGAAACAGCTAAACAACTGAAGTGA
Organism: Eristalis arbustorum; assembly: GCA_916610145.1. Taxonomy (NCBI): domain Eukaryota; kingdom Metazoa; phylum Arthropoda; class Insecta; order Diptera; family Syrphidae; genus Eristalis; species Eristalis arbustorum. The sequence continues at coordinate 80,627,306 of OU744316.1, read as the reverse complement.
TTACCATCACCCCAACAAGGATTTAAACTGCAATAATTCGCATCCGCAATACCCAATTCTTCCAAAACAAAAATAAGACATTTTTTTCCGCCTAAGGCGACACACTGCAATCATCTCCTTTATGCACCACCTGTAGAACATAGAAAAATTACCAAAAGACTTAAAAAGGTATGATATAGGTTAGTTTAGCTTATTTGAACGCAGTTGCTGCTTCAATTTGATCCCAATGGCGAATGGAGACAAGACAAGATTTGAAAACCAGATAAAATTATATTAACTCTTGCTTTTACTGGGATTCGAACCTGAGACCCCTTTACCAAGGGTGGACACTTAAGCAACTGCGCCATTCGGCCTAAATATATACTTATGATGCACTTAAAACTCAAAATTTTAAAAATCTTGAAATTAATAACGTCTGTGTTACTCATCTTAGATTTAAAATTTTACTTTTTCCTTTTGTTTACTTCAGAGCAAATAGTCCTCACAGCTAGGCTCTTTTTGTATCAGGTTGCTCTTAGTTTCTATGGTAATAAATAAATAAAGGTTTCACCCACAAACGTTTTACGATTACACTCCTCGCTCAAAGAGGGCAAAGGCAAAGCACTAAACACACCCAAAGAGACAACGCACTAATGTATGCTGTGCTTTGCATATTTGCATACACTTCAAAGCTTTTTGGGAAGAACAAGCTGAGTCAATGAACGCAATATCAAAATTAACCAGTTGAAGTCCGCAATGCAATTATGAGATCTCATTAAATATTTGTTGACAAATAAAACGATGATTAAATTATTTTAAACAACATTTTATTTTTACAAAAAAGAGAACACATGTTTGTACGCCAAGTCACTTAAATATCAATTATTGACTTCTTAAGTCAGTCTATCAGTACTTTTTTAATACATAATAACACAAAAATATAAAACTTCATTGGTAATTCATTTTAATTCATTACAAAAAGTTACTTAATCTGCTTCTGGAGGGATTACTGTGTATCCATCGGCCGTGACCTCCTTTCCAGCTCTAATTCTAAAAGCCTGCGCTTCACTTGAAGCTTTTCCTTAGCAATATACCGCATCTCTGCAAAGTGTTCTCGGAAGTCCTCGAAGTGCTGCTTCTGTTGTTCTTGAATTTTATTAAGACTTTGGTAAATTCTTTTAACGTTAGAATTCAATTCTCCAAAGTTCTCCTTTGCTTCATCTGCAGAGCGCTTCATATCATTGGAGGATTTCTCATGAGTCACTGATTGTTTCCTTTTATCCTGGATTTTGGATGATGTGGTAGGTTGCGGAATTGAATCATCCGAAGAGATATGCGGACTTTCTGTGAGGTTGTCAAAGGAAGGAGTTTGTACCGGTTTTGGGGGAATTGGCGGGCCGAAACACGAAGCCTCTGGAATCCACTCAGCTGACTCTCTGAGCTGAATGAGAGCATCTACTTCCTCCTCATCAGTCGTAAGTTGCTGAATGTTATGTGGCCCACCACCAGTTGCTGTGGCCACTTTGTTGTTAAGAGCTAATTTTTTCTTTAAGTACGATCTTTGGTCACTCCATACCTGAAATTTGAAAAAAAAAATTAGTGGCGGCGTTGTGTGGTATTAGAAATTTATTTACCTTCTTCCACTCGCTCACAGCTTTAACTGGTGGTCCATATTTGTTTAGCTTAAACTGTAGATCATCCCAAAACTTCCTCACAAGTTCTGGCGACACTTTCGACATATTTTTAGCTATGTCTGGTGATTGCTCCATAGCATCAAACATTGCTCTAAATTGCAATCTGTTTGTGGTCTTTTTCCTGTAATTTATATTATATACATTAACTTGTATTAATATACAATTAACAAATACAAAGGTTGATTTTTTTATTCTACCTACATTTTGAAAATATAACCACTCTGGAATCTGCAAGTATTTTGATGCGAAATGTCAGTTTCTACGGGAAAGATTCAATTCGAACGTTTTCCACGACACAGTGGAAGTCATTTACCGGCACGGGAACTGTTCACTTGCGGTTTTGACGATGTCGAACGATTTTTTTCCCCGCCGGATTCCGCTACAGGGAATACGGTAATTGGAAATCATTTCAGTGTTGAATAGGATAAATTAACAGTTTTCTTCGTGAGTTTTACACTAACAGCAATCCACGTGGACAAAATTTCCTTTCACTTTCCCCTTAGGTAGGTCTCTACAACGTTCCCAACCTTACAAAATCAACATTATCATCGAGTGTTTGCTAATTTTGTAATAAGGATACCTACTAATTGATATCGTTTCTCTCAGTGTTTATATTCAGTTTAAAACATAATCTAGAGATTCACTTCATTCACTCGATTCACGTTCACTTGTCATATGGATCGTGGAAAACTACGGGCAGACTGCCTTACCGATGACTATTTCGAACTCGTAGAACAGATGTGTTGTGATAAGTCCAACAATTAATGCTGGAAAAAATCTCATTTAAATTAAGCAACCCAAAAATATAAGTGTTGCTTATAGTTGAATGCATTTGATAATGAGGATGAATTAGCTTCTTACAGAAAACGACGAACAACAAGATTTGGGATCGAGTTTTTTAAGTGTTATTTAATTTTTCAGATTTGTTAAAACCTACGGCAGCATTTTCATATCGTGTGAATGTCTTCAAAACGACGATTAATCCGAGCACGAAATCACTCTCTTCTTCACAACAAACACCAAGATACGCAATGAATTTGCTGGCTTTGAGAAATGTCAAGTTTTGTATGTGGTGTTTTAATTCGAATGTTTTTGATGACCTCAAAACCTTACCTTACCTTACCGACAAGTGGTACAACCTCATCCCTATCGATAGCAGGGGTACCGCCTTCCATTCCGATCGCTACAGCGTACCATCTTCTTAAGATCTACACAACTAAAACCACCAATGACAAATGGCTAGAAGGCACCATCTGCCTTAAAACAAAAGAAATCTGGCCATCACTTAACCTAGAACGGTCACTCAGTCTACTTGGACTCAGGAAGCCCTCATTAAGGACCCTCATAGGAGTCATAACCGGGCACTGTGTAATTGGCACTCATGCTCGCAGGATGGGTGCTCCATATAATGATTTTTGCAGAAGCTGCATGAATGAAGAGGAGGAAGCAAATCCTCATCACCTTCTCTGTTCCTGCAGTGCTCTTGCCAGTCGTATGTTCCTGCACCTAGGAGCCTACTACTTCAGCGGCCGTAACGAGCTAAAAAGTGCTAGCATTGGCCAACTAAATCGGTTCATCAGCAGCACCAACTGGTTCCAGCGTTAGGAGAAGTCAATCCACGTGGTATCACAATGGGCCTACTCTGGCCTAAGTGTGACTACTTTGCAGCAGTCAGCCACTACTACCTAACCTAACCTAACCTTACCGACAAGTGAACAATTCACTTCGAACCTATTCAACGATTCAAAGTTGAGAATTTTAGTAAAACCTCCCCCGGCGTTTTCCACGATAGGGGCAACAGTATTCTTGTGAGTTTCGCACTAACAGCAATCCACGTGGAAAAAAATTGCCTTTTCGCTTTTCCCTTAACACGTTTTTCAGGCATTATCTTCTAACGATTCGAATTTGATTCCACATGGAATATGATCCCCTTCGCATGGGAAATGTTCACTTGGTTTTTGCAGTCGAAAGAGAGAACAGAAGGCGGATAATGTCCATAAGTTGTTTATCTACATATTTAAGAAGCAAACCCCTAAATAAGCAACAGGATATTTTACCGGAGACCTAATATTTGTTCGGGATTTGTAAAAGAAAATAGGGAAAAAAATCTTAACTCAGAGCTAAATTGCACGGGTCCTTCAAGAAAAACCGAAGGTGAATGGAAAAAAGAAAGACAGCGATAGTAGGTACCTTTGTGCGCATTACAAGTGATGCCGCATGACTGCATACAGCACTTTTACACAAACTAATTTCGACAGCAAGCTTTAACATCTTGTTGGCAAGAGAGGTGAGACATAGGAAAAGCTTCACCTCGCTGTCTACAAGATGGTAAAGCTTGCTGTCGAACTTAGTTCGTGTAAAAGTACCCATAGATGTTCGACATTTCGAATACAGTCAACATTTGAAATAACGATCACATATTTACAGCCGTTAAAAACTGCTGTCAAATCGAAAAATATTAACCTTCGCATTACCAAACTCCATATCACCCTACAGTCGAGACTCACAATAAAGGCCTTAGGTAACCAACTCCAGTCCAATTTAAAACACAAAGTAACTTTTTAGAGAATACAGTTCTTTTATTTATATCTTCCTCGACTAAACTACTACTTCACATAGCAAAAGTTAAAAAAAAAATATTTGACCTTTTCTTCTTTAACAAATAAATGCATTTGAACATCTTTGTTGTGCACCTCTCAACCTTTTTTTTGCCGTTATCATAAGCTTCTGGTTGATTGTGTGTTTCAGCTTTTGTGCAATGTTCTTCATTCGAATAATATGTAACTCGTCTAACCACTATCATACGAAATGCATTACTGTAGGAAAAGTTAGCTGTCTGATACAATTTTTGTTTGTTGAACATAAATCAAAAGTGCAAGAGCTAAATTGGAAATCTCCAAAAGAATCGATTTTTTTGTTTATTTTTGAACACATGACATTGTTTTACTTCATACTTAACTGTATGTGTTAGTTTTGTTTTACTAATTAATTTATTTAAACATTAGTTTCTCAGTCAATTTCCATTTTGTTTAGAAAAATGTTTGTTACAACATTATAGCAGTAAATAATAATAATATAGTAAATGTAAACAAAAACGATCTACGCTTAGTGATGTTAGTTAGGGTATTGTTGTTTATTTTGATATCTATATTTTAGTCCAGTTTCATCAGTTGTTGTTGTTGTTTCGTTCATTGGACGGTCGTTTTGCTATTAAATAATTTAAACAGCCTTGTAGGTCCTGACGCACTTGATATCACCAATGGTCATTGTGGCAATCAATGAATCTTCTGAGAATTCACGGATAATGGTGGTTGGTTTGTCTCCCTTCTCCACTTGAGTCAATGTGTTGCCATCCAAAGTAATAATGCTGCGTACTTTACGTCCATCCATAGTCTCGTAATCGAATTCCTCACCAAGTTTGAAGACGATGTTTGAGGTCTTGAAAGTGGAACTTGTGGTGAAGGTGTAAGTGTCTCCATCCTTCTTCAAGTCAACAGTTGGTGAGACGCTGTTGCCCATCTTGCGGAGGACCATGCCAACACCTGAAAAAAAATAAAAAAAAGATTAATACCGGTGAAGGAGTATTTCACAAAACATAGACGCACTCTCTTCAAGAGAGTGTAGGTAATAGGGATACCTACTAAAGTTTACGACTTTACATTGATTTTTTTATCGATTATCCATTTGACTGATTTTAAACGCGTGTTGACTGAAGCGCTTACATGCGTTTACATAAATAAAATACAAACACACGCATACCATACATATTTGCCATGCGTGCTATTTATGTGGTATATGAATTTCCACTTCCAATGACGGCAGAAACACAACGTCAAATCCAATTATCACTTCCTACCACATGATTGTTTAAATACATAGGAAAATATATATGAAAGCTAATATTTCTCATTCATAGGCCTGTAAAGATCGGTGTGCAATCAATCAATCTCTGAAGATCTATCGAAATCGTCGTCATTTAACCACAACCGCAGATAATTTCCTTCAATTCGATCAAGCGATGTTTGCATTATGTACTTCTTCAATTACTAAACATAAAACTACTTATGCGACAACAAACTGCAACACAAGAGAGGGCAAGTTCTTCAATCCCATGAGAGTATCATTACACTAAGTATGAGAGAAGGCACACTTAAAGCAACAATTGACTCCATCCTCATCCTCCGCACAACGCTTGCATCTTCATTGAAGGAATGCAATGCTTCTTCGACTGGCTTTTGTTTCGTTTCGAGCAAAAAGCAGAAAAAGGAAATTATTAAGTGTCCGTTATCATTGTCATTATTAACATCCGTTTTTGACGGAACTGTATTCTCTCAATATAAAGAGTAGAGGAGCAACGGTCAGCCATAAGCAGAGCCAAGGTTTCTAAAACATGTACGGGTTTTATATTCAACTGATATGCAAAGTGATTTGGGGTATAATGAACTTGGCTTGCTGGTGAGCTGTTAATTGCTTGGAAACATTTTTAGCGGCGTCAATGGGTGACATTTGAATTCAATGTCTGTCTTGTCGGATTGTAAATGAAAGAAGAGGTGAGAATCCACAATACATTTTTTGAATTTTGTGAGCTGCACACACTTATGTATATATCAACTGAATATTGATATAAGTGAATGAGAACAACTTTGTGCTGCTTACTCAATTGACTACCAGGTGTACCGGTATGAAGTGAGCGTCAAGATACAAATGTCTAGATAGGGGACATTTGTTGTGAACGAGCCCTTATTTTTTTTTTGCTTGTTTGCTATGACATCTGTAAAAAATATTTAGTATACATCAAGCCATTGAACAGACAAAATCATATTTTTTCATCGTGTTAAAAATCTCGAATTTTGTACCAGAAAGTGATGATTTGCGGGAAGCATTAATTTTTTGTTTTCATTTGAAGAAAAGTGCTGCAGAGTCGCATCGAATGCTTGTCGAGGCATATGGTGATCATGCTCTATCAGAAGCAACATGCAAAAGATGGTTTCAGCGGTTCAGAAATAATGATTTTGATGTAAGAAATGAAGAACGTGGAAGACCACCAAAAAAGTTTGAAGACGCTGAATTGCAAACGATATTGGATGGAGATGACACTTTGAGTCAAAAGCAAATGGCAGTAATTTTAAATGTTACACAACAAACAATTTCTGACCGTTTAAAAGCTATGGGAAAGATCCAAAAGTGTGGAAAATGGGTGCCACATGTATTGAATGAAAGACAGATGGAAAACCGAAAAAACACTTGTGAAATTTTGCTTCAAAGACACGTAAGAAAATCGGTTTTGCATTGGATTGTTACTGGCGATGAAAACTGGATTTAATTTTAATCCGGGACAACCATCAACATCGTCTGCAAAACCAGATCGATTCGGCAAGAAGACAATGCTGTGTGTTTGGTGGGACTAGACAGGTGTGGTGTACCAGGAGCTCCTAAAACCTGGTGAAACCGTTAATACGGATCGCTACCGACAACAAATGATCAATTTGAACCATGCATTGACCGAGAAACGACCAGAATTGGCCAGAAGACACGGCAAGGCAATTTTGTTAGATGACAATGCACCTGCACACAAAGCAAAACCGGTTCAGGATACAATCAAAACACTTGGCTGGGAGCAGCTACCCCACCCGCCGTATTCACCAGATTTGGCTCCTTCCGACTACCCCATTTGTTTTCATCGATGCATTGGCTGAGCAGCACCTCTATTCCTACGAGGAAGTCGAAAATTGGGTGTCTGATTGGTTTGCTTTAAAAGACGAACAATTTTATTGGCGTGGTATTCACAAATTGCAAGAAAGGTGGTCAAAATGTGTAGAAAACAATGGCCAATACTTTGAATAAAATGTTTTTACTTTCCCATTAATCATTAGTGTTTTATTTTCAAAAAAAAAAAAACGCTCAATTCATACCGGTACAACTGGTATATGTCTCTGTAGTCTGTATATAGTTATTTTCAGTTAAATCCATTTAATCTGAGCAATACCGTTGAGTTCAATGCATGTAATCTTCTTCATATTTATGTACCCCACATAATTCCAATTACTTCTTAATTAGAATAATCTAATCAACCATAACATTCAATAAATGACTTGACTCAATACATCGCAATATCAACCAATATAATGGTCTATCAAAAGCACAGCAAATGTACAATTATTCAGTCAAGCCCCTCTTGAATATAATTTATCGATTTACACTGTCCAATGGTGTTGAATACTCAAGTGGTCAAGGGGCCCCATTCACACTCATCGCCCGATAAGACATAACATATGAACAAATATCCACTTATCCATGAGGTGTTGATTACTTCAATTGCACTAGAATAAATGACAGAATACTAACGAGAAACATGAAAGTGTGGCAAGTTCTTTAAATTCACATCCTATGCATTTTGTATCTCTTTTCAATGGTGCGCATGACGTGGTATTTCTGTTAAATAAATTTAATCTGGTTAAGTTTATTCTAAATAATTTGCCATTATCGCGCACAAACACACTGAAAACTGTATCTATAATGTATTGTTTACGAAAAACGAATCTATTCTTGGATTTATCAATGCAATCAAGTATTTTATTTTCATTCTCACAGTCCCCTTTCTCAACTTGTGAATGATAAGAGCTAAATGGTCTTCGCTTACTTAAATAATCTGAATGATTTGACTTTTCGGGTCAAGCGTTACCTTGATGTCATCAGACAGCCATGTTGATTTCTTTTCTTTCGGCGTCTCCAACTGCAATTTATACCGTTTCTGTTCATTTGATTGAACTGGGAACTTCACTTGATTTATAGATGTGGCAACAAAGAGCAAGTATTCTGGGAGAGGAGGACATATGAGACCACCCACCAAACAGAAACAATTAAGTCAAGACCGGATGAAATCTGCTGTGTACAGCCATTCACTTGAAGAATGCTTCATGGAAACAGTAATTAGATAACTTTATACTGGAGACATTTTTTTCTAGAATGATACCCATAATAAAAAGGGGCGAAGGTTCTTTTTATTACTTAATTAAAATGAATTAAAGTTCAAAGATATAAAGTGCACTGATTCAATTATGGGAGTGGAATACGTAAGGGACTGACACGAAGTTAACAGTACTCTTTGAATCTTAATTATCATATTTGAGAACTTCTCGTGGGGTTAAGTGAGAGCGAATCTTTCTCACGAAATGATGGGAAGAGATTGTATGGATGTTTATTAAATAAACACAATAAAAGCGTTTTAGAATGAAAAGGTCCAACATGTTTTATTCTGCTTGACCTCGTCTCTTTGTCGAGCACTTGAGACCACCAAAATGTTTTATATATTTACATATATAGAATAATTAGAAGCAATAACATTATGACTGACAGAGAGGTCAAAGGGAGATTCAGTCACGCTTCACTTATCCCGTTCTGACGAATACACCGACGTTTCATCTAATTCCGAAGTTAATTACAAGGTTTCAAAGGTGAATATATATTGCGTGTCATGTTTGACTGACATATGTATGTATGCAATTAGAATGAATTTGGATCTTGAGTCATATTTTTTATTTCAGTTTGGGGCTTATTAGAAAGCAATTTGAAACCCGTGGCTGGTGTCAATTAACTTCCAACAAGGCTTCTTAAGAATTGAGGATTTACTCAGTGTTTGTCAGCGATTCATGAGTGCTTCGGTGTCAATTAAATGTTCAGGAATATAAAACCCCAGAAATACTACAAGAATAATGTAACATTTACTGTATGATATGGTACCGCCACTCTATCACGAAAAGGAATGTTCGTGAGTATGATGAATGTTGATGTCATAGCTGGATTTTATAGTTCATTGCATGTTCAATATTAATTTAGCTTGGCGGCTTGCGTTAAAGAAAACTTGTCATATGATTTCACTTTGAACTTATTTAATCTATCATCATAACTTCCAGATCAGTTGTCGAAAAAAGAAAAACAAACAATGACAATTGAAATTCTGCTGCCGCTAGCCATTAACAGCCATTGAAACATATTGTTATTTCCATGTGGGTGCAAATGTTCCAAATGGGTGAGAACAAAAGAGAGCGTTATCGGCTTTTCCCATTCAGAACTATAATTACAAATCAAATTAAATCACATTCGGTCATTTGAAGTTTGTACTGAATTGTATTCGTGAACGGAGTATATTATTAAATTGATTTTTAATGGGTGATATCTAAGCACATGTACATGACTACAAACAAAATAAAAACCAATAATCTGTTCATACAGCTACTGTTTGTTTGTAATTTGAGTTGTTTCTATCTAAATACTGTCGAATGTCGATGACAGTCCACCTCTATAGAACACACATTTATTGAATTAATTCATAATTCCATATTCACTAATATTGGACTTCGAACTCACTGCTGCACTGTGATTAAACCGGTCTCTGGTTGTAAACAAAAATAATTCAGTCAAAGTACATTATGACAGATCATATTTTGATAAACTTAAACTCCATGTTGGTATTTAGATAGAGCTATCAGTAGAATCAACAAATACTGTCAAATTGTTATTGCAACTATAAGTATACATGTGCGATTGTTTATTGAATGATACGGTTTTTTTTTTCTAATGTGTTCGTTGTTGATTTGTTGAACTTTGAAACTAGATTGATATTGATTTTTATGTTTGCAACGAAATAATTTGAAACTGCCACTTCATTCTGTTAGAGAGTAATGAAAATAAAACAATCTGTTCTATTGGGGTGACTAATGTTGAATCGACGCTAAATTTTTATTAAACTTTCATCAAGTTGTGGATTTTCTATAAATTCTTGCTAAAAACAATGTTGATTTACTCTGGGAACAATTTAAAGGACAATTGACTTATGTTATGTCTAAAATAGATCTGCAGTGATTGTTTAATAATAATATAATATGTGTGGCGCTACAGCCCGTAGGGGGCCAGGGCCTAGCTTCTCAGCAACCACTCGTGTTGTGTGTGCTATTGTTCTCACACGAGTGGAAGGGACCTAAAGTTTTATGCCGAAACCCAACTGCTTTGTTTGAGAAGCTTTCTCTAGACAGGAAATACTCTTTGAGCATTGTCAGTAACTCCCAAGAGGTAGGGTCGTGAAAATTGTTTTCGTCGCACAGAGTAGGAATCGAACCTACGATGTCGAGGTTGGGGTCGACGCACGTACCCACAACGCCACGGGCCACCTCAGTGAATGACTAGAAACCTGTTTCAAGTCTCATAGAAAACTATATAATTCATAAAGGTAGAGTATTCTACGCTATGTACATTGAGTTACATATTTCTGTTGCAAACCAAAGGCGAGTTTCAAATGATAGAACTTTAACTTCATCGTCTTTTCCAAGATGGATCAAACACAAAAGAAGGGGTGGGTGCGGGTGTCTATTCACAAGACCTCAACATTGCTATCTTCGTGAAGCTCCCTGATCACTGAAGCGTTTTTCAGGCAGAAACCATAGCGATTAAAGAGGCGCTATCGTGGCTTAAAAACAATGTGATATCAAAAAGGGACAAAAGGGTCAGGCCGCCATAAAATCCCTGAACATTGTCATGTTCAACTCTAAAACATCCCTTAATTGCAGGCTATCTCTAAACGAGATGGCCGAGCATTTTAACATTCACCTCATGTGGGTGCCGGGACACTGTGACATACCAGGAAACTGCAAAGCCGACGAACTCGCTAGGTGTGGTACAACCTCATCCCTATCGATAGCAGGGGTACCACCTTCCATGCCGATCGCTACAGCCTATCATCTTTTAAAGATTCATACAATTAAAACCACCAATGACAAATGGCTAGAAGGCACCACCTGCCTTAAAACAAAAGAAATCTGGCCATCACTTAACCTAAAACGGTCACTCAGTCTACTTGGACTCAGCAAGCCCTCATTAAGGACCCCCATAGGAGTCATAACCGGGGCACTGTGTAATCGGCACTCATGCTCGCAGGATGGGTGCTCCATATAATGACTTTTGCAGAAGCTGCATGGATGAAGAGGAGGAAGAAAATACTCATCACCTTCTCTGCTCCTGCAGTGCTCTTGCCAGTCGTAGGTTCCTGCACCTAGGAGCCTACTACTTCAGCGGCCGTAACGAAAAAGTGCCAGCATTGGCCAACTAAATCAGTTCATCAGTAGCACCAACTGGTTCCAGCGTTAGGAGAAGTCAATCCGCGTGGTATCACAATGGGCCTACTCTGGCCTAAGTGTGACTGCTCTGCAGTAGTCAGCCACTACTATCTAACCTAACCTAACTTCATCGCCTCATGCACTCCAGTTATAAAACTAAATTTATCGTGACTAACATTTACATGATTAAGATCAGACAAAAAAGCAAAAAATGCCTCTCCTGTAAATAGGCGCGTAAGGCGATTAGTGCGCGATACATATACATAGGAATTTTTTTTTAAAATTGGTGGCACCAACTTTTCAGGTTTCACATAACAAAATACATAAAACGTAAAATGATAGTGTACACCATGAGTGCATACAATTTCCAGGAAACATCCAAGCCCTCCTTTCGTTTGAAGTCACACAAATTATGAGAATGTACATAATTTCAATGGAACCGATATACATATTTCAAAAAGTTAACACCGGTTTTTTGTTTAATCTTGGGTGAGCAAATAGACGAGCATATCTACGTTGTTTACAACTATTTACCAAATACATTTTTTTTCGGAAAGCTCTTTATCGAGAGATAGAGGGGATAGCATTTATCGTTCATTCACATACTTGACATCGTCGGTCTGATTTTAACACATCAGATCTGATACACATTGCATCTACACATTGGGGCACATGTATATCAGCTTGTGGGGAATTCTTAATGTGATATATGACCCATGCAAATAAGACTTAAGAAAAAAAGAATGATAAGTATATTCAGAGACACAGGCGTTTAAGGAGAAGCCTGTATTGTGTTTCATGAAGAGATCTCGGTAGATTTTTTCGAAACACAAAATATTCATCCATATCTGTTTGTGGTTTTTTTAGCTGAGTTTAAGTTGTCTTTTTTTTGTGTCTGGTGTTTCTGGTTTATCATTTTTTTATTTATTTATTTTTTTTTTTTCGCTGTTCGTGTATGCAATATTTTGCAGTATTTACTTTCTTCGTGACTCTGTTATTGTATGTTCAAACGGAACATTTTATCCAGTTTCGAGGTGACTTGTCAATATTTTTATAACTTGTTCAAGCCAAGTGTACAAATCGCACTTGCAAACCCAGGCATTGTGCGACGTTTAATATAAATAAATGAGTCACGAAGAATGAAAAAAAAAATTGAAATTGTATTGGAGCTGCTAACAGAAAAAGGAAGACTTAAATCTCCATTCGTACAAAATACATGTATGTATGTACTTGCAGCATGTTAAGAAACAGAAAATTGTGAATATCGTTCGTAATTCTAAGAAGCAATAGATTGATCTTCGATTTGCCCTGTTGATGTAGCGTATTCTACGCTATGTACATTCAGTTACATATTTCTGTTGCAAACCAAAGGCGAGTTTCAAATGATAGAACTTTAACTTCATGTGATTTCCCGTACCAATTAAAAAATGAGCTTATGCGTACTATGAACCGAAACGTGATCACAATCGAATACAATTTCCTCACATTTAATAACTTCATCGGAAAATTTCAATGCCTTCTACAAAATGAAGTGCATACCAACTTAGGAACCAAGCCATGTTCCTCCGAACAAATCTATATCAGTTTATCCTTCTCATTTAAATTCCTATGGAGACGTATCCAAAACCTTATATGAATACTAATCAAAGTTTGCAGTTTATTTCTTCCACAAAAATCTGCATATAGTGTATGTGTGTCAAAGGAAGTCTTTGCAATTAATATGCCTAGGTAATATTGACCATACATGAAGTATGATTCCATATTTGTGAAAAATCTATACTTTATTGTATGGAAATGAACAGGAAAATACTAGAAATAAGCAGAGTTAAGTGAGTTTCACTTAAGACGAAGAAAGGTTGTCTCCATGGAATGAAAAAACAAGATCACATAGAAAAACTTGAAAGCCGTTCCAATTCTCAAAGGCTATGTATGACCTCTTTCAAAATTATATTCACCCAAAATATACACATTCAAGTATATCATATTTGTTTTCTTCAAATATTCGTACGCACTCTCAAAGATTTCTGTTCTTGCGGAAATTAGATATATGCATTAACGAGTTCTAAAAGTGCTATCAGGGGACATGCGTGATGTCTAGAAATGTACACATATGTGTAACAGCAGGTTGTTTGAACGAAAGGAGCGCCTTTTCTGTAACTTTACGAATATTTTGTTATTCAGATCCTGTACCTGTTAACTCTTCTCTCCCGAGACCTAAATGAGACACCCCCTGTTAGTATACATACATTTCATTTACAGTGTATGTCTTATTGGGAGACACCCACCTGACACAATTTAAACTCATCTATCTCCATATAAAAACCGAAAACAGTTTAGAGGTAGACATTTTAAGCCTGAATGTCAATGGCTCCACGATTGTATAGATAAGTATGTACCTCAAAAATCCAATATGCAGATGTGTATCTACACAATGTATGTACACATGTAGCATATATTAGAAACATAATTTAAAATAGAATGTGAAATCTCTTATTCGAATATATGTATGCATTTCGTACAGATCAATAAACTTGACAGATAAGAGAGTGTTAAAAATTACAAAAATACATCATATCTTCACATTTATTTGATTCACTCATGGTAAAGGCGCAAAATCGCAACCGTCATGGAAACTGACGCGATAAAAGCGATCACCTTATGCAAACCGGTTTCTCATTTCTTCACCCTACTGAAAATCTCAGACATTTCGTATCTCATTGCCATTCCCAGCATCAGATGCCGGCCGGCTAATTATACAACAACTGAGGAGAAAAATGTACGTGGTTGTATAAAACCTTGTATAAGAGAGGTCGACAGAATTGAGAATGAAGATTGCAACCACTTAAGGGAATGCACCATGTCTCTTCTAAATTAGAGAATCGTTCCGCACACAATAGACCACAGACACTTCACAATAATTGCTCCAAATTGATAGGGATGCACATAAAAAAGGAACGCTTCAATTTACACCAATTTAAACTATGAAAACGATGATTTACTCAAAAGAGAGAATATTCGAAATTAGAACACAAAAGCCGGCTATGCTTGCGTCAATTGATTTTCCCCTCCGAAACCAAACAAAAAAAAAAATAAGTGTAGTACAGCACGTTTATGTAAAACTGTACCATATCACCCACACTTTGCATCCGGAACTGGAACAATAATTTCGTGAAAAAAAATACACTTACCAAGTTCCTTCATGTATTCATCGAATTTCTCACTGTTTTCCAATTTGTATTTCTTTCCTTCCCAGACAGCCATTTTTGAGTTTATTATGAATTTAAGATTTGTGCAAAATATGAAATACTTCGAAAAAACTTCGAATGACAAACACACTCAACGAGATTTGACAACTGAATGAACACCGAACGGAATGGAATGGCGGGTTTTATACCACACGAGACTTTGCCGCTAGTTCGTCAGAGCCAGGTCAGTTGTTGTTGCAGTAGAGGGCTGTTGTGTTGGATGGGCGTGAGTTTGATTGTATTTGCTGGAATGGGGAATCATCCGATGACTTTACTTAAGTATTGTATTGTGTGTTGGTAGCCAGTGGTGGTCTAATTGGACCCGGGTGTTATTTTGTTACAGTTCATTGGGGCGGTGGAGAAAAAAAAGGTGTGTGAGTGTGTGATGAGCGATATCAAAGCGCATAGTCCACGGCTAGGCGCTTGCAGATATCTCACGTACACGCGATGTTGATTGTTGGTGGAGTTTTGCAATCGCAAGACTTGAAGACTGCTGATAAAGTTTGGGAAATTTAATTACTGATTTTAAATTGATTGATATCTACCGATAGGCGTTGAAATGATGCCTGCATAATGTGATATCTAGTTTCTCTCATGATATCTACATACATATAGGTTGATAAACTATAGGGATGTGAAAATAGTATACAGTTGAATTCCCTTTTTGAAATTCATCTCTGTTCATCGTGGGATTCCGAAACGGAAGTACCCTTGGCATATTTGGGAATCAAATATGACTCATTCACAATGACTAGCATTTGTGCATTGATTAACTTCAATTCATTAGATAATTCAAGTTGGAATATAATCGGTGTTCATACAATACATTGAAATTTTAATATATACCACATCGTGTGGGAATAGTATTTGCGTTGGTAATCATATCAAGATTAAGGTGCAACAATGGAATTTCTTTTGAATTGACATGGGTGCTCACAGTGAGATTATTTGGGATACAATGAGGGGAATGAAAATAAATAAACTATTTGTTAAAATAAATTAATGTCCTTCACATTAATCGTCAGAAAAAAATCTTTAATTCTGTTTAAATTTGTTGGAGAACTTAATATAACCAAATCGATCGTTTTGTCAGGTGCTTGGATTACCAGATACATAAGGTGTAAGGATTTATTTATATTGATATGGGTGCAGTCTCGTTCTCGAAACTCGGGGATTGGTTATATATAAGAAATAATATAACTTACTCTATATTATGTTACAATATTTAACGTCTATAGCGAGAGAGTTTCTCTTCTTTCTTTGCATTCTGCTACTATTTGCGATGTTTCATTAATTGGCTGGATAGTCTGAATCATCTGACTGGGTTTTTGTAATGTTTGATGCAGATAAGGTGTACATCCTCTGTATTAAGTAACAACAAGCAGTTGATATAAATATGAACAAAGATCATTCACAGCAGATTTCTTTGCAAGTGTTGTAATTTTTATGATTTTGCCATTGATTGATGTTGACATTGTGATGGGGCAAGACCTTGGGGATGGGCCATTTAATATCACGTCACTTTGAGCGCTGCAACAACTGTAAAAAAATTACACTAAAACCTAGCTGTACGCTTCACGCGTTAATATGCATTTAAAACATAAATTCAAAAAATTAAAAGTCTGTTGATAAAGGCGATCGTTGCTAAATAAAGAAATAAAAAATTGTTACAATCCTCCAATTTTGGCATACTCTTTCCAACATTTCGTCCGGTATCTCACGAATAAATGCTTCAATGTTGTCTTCCAATGCGTCAATTGAAGGGGGCTTGTCTCTATAGACATGAGCTTTAACATAGCTCAACAAAAAAATAGTCTAAAGGCGTTAAATCGCACGACCTAGGCGGCCAATTGACCGGTCCCGAACGTGAAATAAAATGTTCACCGAACTTGCCTCTCAATAAGTCCTTTGTTGCGCGTGCTGTGTGGCATGTGGCACCGTCTTGTTGAAACCACATGTCATGTAAGTCAAGCTCTTGCATTTTGGCAAAAAAAGTTGGATGTCATATCACGGTAGCGCTCATCATTCACAGTTACGTTGCGATTCGCATCATCTTTGAAGAAGTACGGTACAATGATGCCACCAGCCCATAAATCGCACCAAACTGTGACTTTTTCTGGATACATTGGTAGATCTTGCAATGCTTCTGGCTCATATTCACTCCAAAATCGACAATTCTGCTTATTTACGTACCCATTGAGCCAAAAATTAGTCGCTGAACACAAAAGCGCGCGATGAACTAACTTTCTTAACGGAGCATGCATTTTGATAATAGAATTCAATAATTTGCAAGCGTTGTTCGTTTGTAAGACGATTCATGGATAAATTATAGACCAAACTGATTATATTTGACAGTGAAACAAAACACGAAACTTGGGTCAGCTGTTTAAACCAGTTTTGCCAAAAAGATAATAGTTAAAAAATCACCCTTTATAAGGACAAACGTTGATTTTTTTGTACTTCATGATACTACAGCTGTCAAATTCAACCTGGGATCGGTTGTAACACTATTAACAATCAGTTCTTTGTCTCTTTCTTTTGTTTATACTTATCTACAAAAAGTGGAAATAAACGTAAAAATTACCTTCATACTCTAAAAACTTTCATTAAGAATAATGGATCACAATTGATGTAAACATAATAAAAAAATGTTGCCTTAGTCCACCAAGGGTGAGCCCATTTCTTGTAGCTTATGCACTTAATTCAGTGTTGCCCTGGCAATTTGTAATACGTTTGAACCTGCCCCAGTCACATGTTATTTTTTGCCTCTATACAGGAATTGGACGTTCAAAGGATAATCAAAAAATCCCTGAGCTTCTATAGTGTCGACAAATATCTACACTTATGCACAAAACAAAAAGGACAAAAAAGGGTACTTGGTGGTTATTAAAGGTGTACATACAACGTCTTCGAAAGGCATGGTCATGGCGTAGTTTTGGCATAGTTGAGCCACAGGACGACCGTTAGCTGTGAAGGTAAGATATCTCGGCATTTGGGTGAATCAATACCTCTAATTTGACAAACATATGGAGATTGCTCTGACAAAATCCAGAAAAGCTTTTGCTGTGGCGAGAAGGTTGTTTTTCAGCAGCCAACTTGATACCAGGGTGAAGGTAATTTGCTATATGGCCCTCATACGACCAATTATGGTATACGGTTGTCCACTGTGGTTCAATGTCAGTCCTTCCCAGATGGAAAAGATGAGGTTGTTTGAGAGACAATGTCTTCGGACATGCCTCCGTCTGTATCGTACACCTGAATCTGAGTACAAGAAGTACTATCCCAATGAGGTCCTGTACAACGAGGCAAACTTGAACAGGATAGATAATTTTATTATCAAACTGATCAGAAGTCATACTGCGCGAGCAATAACTTCTACCAACAGACTAATCTTTGCGGCCTATTGCACAACTACAATGTACGATGAAAGAGTGCGACTCAACGGTTTAATTCCTCATAAGTATTTCTCTTCTTCTTTTTCTTCTTCCTGTGGCGCTACAGTCCGGGGTGAACCTGGGCCTCGGTCAACAATCCTCTCCAGCTGGCACGTTCTTTAGCCAGCTGGCTCCAATTTCGCACTCCAAGTTGGTTGAGGTCCTTCTCCACTTGAGTGCGCCATCGGGTTCGTGGTCGTCCTCTATTGCGTTGTCCCACTGGCTCGGAGTCGAGGACTCTTCGGGCTGGAGCAGTGTTCTCCAGGCGCTCTACATGGCCTAGCCATCTTAGGCGTTGAATCTGTAGAAGCCTGACTAGACTCATGTCGCTGTACAGTCCGTACAGTTCGTGGTTGAATCTCCTTCTCCAAGAACCTTCAACGCAAACAGGACCAAAGATTGAATGCAGAACTTTTCTCTCGAAGAGACCAAGTGCGTCTTCATCCGCTCTTGAGATAGTCCAAGCTTCCGCGCCATACAGCAGGACAGGGATGATCAAGGTCTTATATAAGGTGAGCTTGGTCTTTCGAGAGAGGGCTCGACTACTCAATTGTCTCTTGAGCCCAAAGAAACAGCGGTTGGCAAGAGTTATTCTGCGTTTAATCTCAGTACTGATGTTGTTCGCACTATTTACCTGGGAGCCAAGGTAGACGAAGTCCTTGACTACCTCAAAGATTCTGCTGCCCAATATGACGCTCTGTCCGAGACGTCGATGTTGTGCGTACTTCCGTGATGACAGCATGTACTTTGTTTTGCCCTCATTCACCGCTAAACCCATTTTTGCCGCCTCCGTTTCAATACAAGCAAACGCTTCATTGACGGCTCGCTGAGTTCAGCCAATCACGTCAATATCGTCCGCGTATGCTAGCAGTTGAACGGACTTCTGGAAGATCGTGCCTCTAGTGTTGGCGTGTGAGTTTCGCACGATCTTCTCCAGCACGATGTTGAAGAAGTCACATGACAGCGCGTCGTCTTGCCTAAAACCTTTTTTGACATTGAAGGTCTCGGTGAGATCGTTACCGACCTTGATGGAGCAGCGAGAGTTCTCCATCGTCATCCTGCACAATCTGACGAGTTTGGCAGGGATGTCAAAACTAGACATGGCGTTGTATAGCTCGTCTCTATGCACACTGTCATATGCGGCCTTAAAGTCGACAAACAGATGGTGGGTGTCGATCTGCATCTCTAGCATTTCTCTACCTCGATATTATTCGCCTGATACAGGATTTCCTATTATCTCCCATTTGTATACGAACGGGATGTCGCTCGTAGTCATGGGAATCTTCTTCGGTTAGTAGAGTGACCTCTGCTCGAGACAGGAAAGAGACCACAGTGGCCAACTTACATAGGCTTTAAGTTAGTTTTAAGATTGACTATAAAACAAAAAATTCAAAAATCCATATGTTATGCGTATATGTACATTACATATACGCCCGGTGCACGCGTCAGTGCTAACGGACATAGTTAAGTTAGTGTAAGGTTTATATTAGCTTAAGTTAGTTATAAGGCTCATGTAGTTTAAGTTAGTTTTAAGATTTTTAAGTTTGGTTAAACTAAGTTTTCAAGGTTTCTTGGTAATTTAAAATTGAAAATGAAATGTCTTTCAAGACTATACAAAAAAACGAAATGTAAGCCGAGATGCAAAAACACGTATTATTAGATTAGTTTAGAGTACCAGATGGGGTCAGTAGGTTAGCATTAATTTCAAGTACTTTTGTCTAGCAAGTAAGTATACATTAATTTAATAAAAACTAAATTACATACAAAAAAGGCATGGTCAGTGCCAACTTTTTTTTCAAACATTCTTATGTCTGTGATGACACATTTTTTGTGGCTGTTACAACCTGCCTCTGTTACATCTAACCCCATCCTCCCATACCAGGAGTCAAGTTAGTTAACAGTTTTCTCTTAAATAATGGAATGACTTTATAGAAGAACTGATCATTGAGTTATTGAAAATTTCACGAAAAAAGACGTTCCTGTTTTTTTTGTCATTTCGCAAGTGGTTCTGATCTTATTTGCGTTGATTTTCACCGGTTGCCAATCTTCCCTGATGAGTTCGATCTCGATAATTGGACATCGAAGAGATTTAGATTTCAACGCCTCCGGGCGAATAGTCTTCGGTTCCAAGTCTGAGGGACAATGCTGCAGTAGACACCTGCTTCTAAGTTGGTGCACCGAATTTGTGAAGTCCATACATAAGCCAAACAAATTGGTGTACAAGAGTGGCGCCAGCAAATTGCGTTACTGCAATATAACAGTCTTCACAAAATGCTTTGACCAGCAATTAAAATAGTTGTCCTCCTTTATAGGCAATCTATGAAACCTGTTTACCCACTTCCGTTGCAACACAATGATTTTATTATTCATCATATCAGATATAACTAATCTTTCGACTTCGAACGTGGCTGAAAACTACAAGCAATCGAAGTTCAAAGTAACCATGCAGTCTTTTCGTACACCGCTATCTGATCAAAGTGGTGGTCTACTGCCAGCCCACGCCACGCTATCAAACGTCACAAATTAAATTATAATTAATTTCGAGTTAAAACATATATCTCTGTGATAACCTTCCTTTATTCTTTCAATTCACACCCTTCATCCGTTAATAGAGCTATTATCAGTCGACTTTTCCCAATGCCTCGCCAGTAACTAACAAACTATCCACTGTGCATTCGTTATCACGAACCTATTTACGATAAGAGTATGTATGTGGCGTAAGTTATACATTGGGGATTGTTCTAGAAGGAGAAAGTAACGATACAGGTGCAAGAAAATAAAATACCTTGAATTATATTTAAAAGCAATAATAAGTGCTAAAAGATTAGTGTTGCGAAAAAGAAGCGAAGATAAAGTAGACCCCCATTCATTAGTAATTTGCTCCGATAGCAGGTTACAGTTCCATAGATAGTAGTGAGTTGTCAACGTGGTGACTAAATTTATTTTGGACATTTTACATAATATATGTATATTATTTGTTATTAACAGAGTCAAAAGGAAAGTAACCATTGAAGTGAAAGATAAATGTATGCTTTTTTCAAAGGTATGTCACTTGACAGATGTAATTGGCTACTAAAATTGTTTTTAGTGGGTTATGCAAACGATATTGTTTTGCACAACCATCTGCACACATTCCGCAATCTCTTTGCCGTTTGAAATTTAATATTCGTCGCGCTGTGACTTATTTCATGTATGAGAAGTCTTCGATAATTATCTGAATCACCGGACAAGATAGAAATGATGTCATATTCATAATGCCAAGATAAAACCTATTTATTAAGAAGCAAAGTTGGACCTGTATTAAAAGAACATCTGAATTTGATCAAAGATGAATAACATTATATTTTTAAATAATATACGTATTTACATCCTCTATTACCTCTAATTATGACTCCTTTCAAATCACGCCATAGTTCTTATATACAGTATATGGCGATAAAGGAGATGCAACAAGCTTGTTTTATTGAGAACTCAGCTTCGGCGGATACAAAAAAGAATTGGCGAAAGTTCTCTATTGTTGGAAGGCACGGGCAACCACTGGCGCAAAGGATTGTTGTCAGATACCTGGGGATCTGGCTAGATCAGTATCTATATTTTAACAAACATGTTGGGTGCTGTGGGAATCGGGTAGGCACTGAATGGCGTCAACTTGGCGATGCCCAGTGTTGCAACTTTTCCTACACACCAATTGTGCTTATTTTACCTCCAAGTGGTAGCCATCGGGTACTGGTTGTAGTTCACCCGAGCTCAACCTGCCAAACTTATAAGTGCGACCTCTTGTCCTAGGGGTTACAAAAAAGGAACTGGCCCTCCAGGTTGGGGGTTGTGCCGTCGGGGTAACTGCCCGGCCACACAAAAAACAACAGTTACGAAGCAACAACAAGCCTCGGAAACGGATGACTTTACTGATGACGAACCCTGCAAACGATATACGGACAACGACCTTCGGATCTGTACGTGGAATGTAAGGTCCCTTTATAGACCACGTGCAGCCGAACAATTAGCGGAAGCCCTAGACTGCTGCAAAGCAGACATAACCGCCATCCAAGAAGTGCGATGGGATGGACCGGGCAAAAGAAGGATGAAAAACTGTGATATATATTACGGTGATTGCTACAAGCAACAAAAACAGCGCCTATTTGGATGTGGATTTGTCGTTAGAGGCAGACTTAGGCAAGAAGTCTTATCGTTCAGGTCAGTGAACGAGCGCCTCACGACAATTCGCATCCAGGCTAAATTTGCCAACATAAGCCTCATATGCGCACATGCCCCCACAGAGGAGAAAGATGACGACACCAAAGACAGGTTCTATGAGCTCCTGGACAAAACGTATGAGCAATGCCCTAGCTACGACATTAAAATTGTTCTTGGCGATTTTAACGCAAAGCTAGGAAGAGAGAACATCTTTGGTAGTACGGTCGGGAAGCACAGCCTACACGACACCACATCCGATAACGGATTTAGGCTGATCGACTTTGCTGCGGGGCGAAATGTTGTAGTAGCCAGTACAAAATTCCCACATCTCGACATTCACAAAGGGACATGGCGATCTCCTGATCAATCAACCATCAATCAGATTGATCACATTGCGATCGACGCAAGGCACTCCTCCAGTATTATAGATGTCCGAACGTTCCGAGGTGCCAACATTGACTCGGACCACCACCTTGTAGTAGCCAAGGTAAGGTTGCGGATATCCCGAACACCGCCAAGACAAAGAAATACTGTGAGGAAGTTCAACGTCGGCCGGCTACAATCGCAAGAGATTGCCAAATCCTTTTCCGATCGTGTCTCCCTCAACCTCTTAAGAAATCCTACGCCGCCAACATCAAGTATTGAAGACCAGTGGCAGCATTGCCAAAAAGCCATCAGAGATGCCGCCTCTGATGTGCTGGGTTTCAATCCGCCACCACAACGAAACCCCTGGTTTGACAATGAGTGTCGGCAGGCGAATGCAGCCAAGCAAGAAGCATACAAAGCGGCACTGCAAAGAAGGACAAGAGCTGCTCGGGAGCTCTACGAGCAGAAGAGGAGAGACGAACACCGGCTTCTCAGGAGAAAAAAGAAGGAGCATGAGAAGCGCGCGATCGGCAGAATAGAGGGATACTACTGCAGGAATGAGGTAAGGAAGTTTTACCAAAGGGTAAAGTCAACCAGTCAAGGTTATAAACTCCGAACCGAAGCCTGTAAGGATGATCAAGGGAACATCGTAGTAGAGTCACAGTCGATGCTGAGAATATGGAGAAACCATTTCTGCAGACTGTATAACGGCGACGAAGAACCAAATTCCGCTGTCAGGCAGAACGAACCATTCAACCCCAATGAAAGGGACGATGAGGATCAACAATTCCGTCCACCCGACCTGGATGAAGTGAGGATTGCTATATCTAAACTGAAATCCAACAAGGCTGCTGGAGCTGACGGCCTACCCGCCGAGCTTTTTAAAGCCGCAGGCGATGATTTGGTAAGGAGCATGCACCAACTCATCTGTAAAATATGGTCGGAGGAAAACATGCCCGATGAATGGAACCTCAGCATTGTTTGCCCGATCCACAAGAAAGGAGACCCCTTTGACTGCGCCAACTATCGGGGGATAAGTCTCCTTAACATCGCCTATAAGATATTATCTGCCGTACTGTGTGAACGCCTAAAGCCATTCGTCAACAACTTGGTCAGTCCATACCAGTGTGGCTTTAGGCCAGGAAAATCCACCATCGACCAAATATTCACACTCCGGCAGATTTTGGAGAAAACCCAGGAGCAACAAATCGATACCCACCACCTGTTCATCGATTTTAAGGCCGCGTATGACAGCATTTATAGAGACGAGCTATACAGAGCAATGTCTAGTTTTGGCATCCCTACCAAACTCGTCCGTTTGTGTATGATGACGATGGAGAATGCACGCTGCTCCATCAAGGTCGGTAAAGACCTAACCGAGACCTTTGATGTCAAAAAAGGATTCAGACAAGGCGACGCGCTGTCATGCGACTTCTTCAACATCGTTCTTGAGAGAATTGTTCAAAACTCAAACGCCAACACCAGAGGAACAATCTTTCAGAAGTCCGTCCAACTACTCGCATATGCCGACGATATTGACATTATCGGAAGAACGCAGCGTGATGTCAAAGGCGTTTTTGTGAGTATTGCAACGGAGGCCGCAAAGATGGGTTTAGCGGTAAACGAGGGCAAGACCAAATATATGCTGTCAACAAGAAAGGACACCCAACACCGACGTCTCGGTCAGAACGTCACGGCAGACAGATATAACTTTGAGGTAGTTAAAAACTTTGTCTACCTAGGAACCGCTATCAACTCAGACAACGACACCAGCGCTGAAATCAAACGAAGAATAACTCTTGCCAATCGGTGCTTCTTTGGGCTAAGAAAGCAATTGGTGAACAAAGCCCTCTCTCGAACAACCAAGGTAACGCTCTACAAGACCTTAATCGTCCCAGTCCTGCTATATGGCGCGGAGGCATGGACTCTGTCAAAAGCGGATGAAGCAGCTCTTGGTTGCTTCGAGAGGAAAATTCTTCGGGTGATTTTCGGTCCCGTCTGCATAGATGGTGAGTGGAGGAGGAGATACAACGACGAGCTATACGGGCTGTTCAGCGACATCGACTTAGCCAGAAGAGTGAAGATCCAACGATTGAGATGGCTAGGTCATGTAGAGCGGATGGAAACCAATGCTCCGGCCCGCAAAGTCTTCGAATCCACCCCCGAGGGACGGCGCAGTAGAGGAAGACCGCGACTCAGGTGGCGCACGCAAGTGGAAAGGGACCTCAACCAACTATGCGTGCGAAACTGGAGACAGCTAGCTAAAGATCGAGCTGGCTGGAGACGCTTGTTGGTTGAGGCCCAGGTCCACCCCGGACTGTAGCGCCACCTTAAGTAAGTAAGTAGATGCTGCTCTAGCCAGAGGCCGAGGCGCTTTCGCCCTTAAAAAGAGACTGTTTTACAACAGCCAACTCGATACAAGGGTAAAGGTAATCTGCTACATGGCCCTCATACGGCCAATGCCCACCTATGGTTGTCCCGTGTGGTTTAACGTGAGTGCAAGCTTAATGGAAAAGATTCGGGTGTTTGAGAGGGCCTGTCTTTGGGCTTGCCTTCGCCTTTACAGAACACCAGAGTCCCAGTACATAAAATTCTACTCCAATGAGGTGTTATACAACAGGGCGAACCTGATACAAGTGGACAATTTCCTGGAGAAGTTGATTCGAGGTCACACTGCGATGAACTCGAACAATAACCTGATCTGCGGGGCTTACTACCCCAACCCACAATACCCCAGAAGCTTTTCTCCATTTAGACAAGTGCAGTCTGATACAAGACATAAATGCGGTACCGCTCATCTACCACGTCCCCAGGTCAACTGTGGATGGGCGACTCAACCACGACCGCTCCATTGCACAACGAGCTGAGGAGGGTCTCCTCCGGTTTAGTACAGCGGTATGGAGGCGTGATATAAGGGATGTTGCTAAGCAGCACCAAAAGGGTGCCGTGAAATAACGCCGAGCGAAATAACGCCGAATTCCAGAATTCGGCGTTATTTCACTTTCATAAAGGGAAATAATGCCGAATTTTAGAATTCGGCATAATTTCACATTGGCAAAGTGAAATAACGCCGAACATTGCTTGTGAAATAAAGCCGAAGCAAATGTTTCCACAATTCGGCATTATTTCACTTTCTTAAAGCGAAACAATGCCGAATTCAGAGAAAAGGCAAAAGAATCAGTAAAGCCAACTGTACTTGTTAGAAAAACAAGTGAACTTTACCGTAATCAATGTTTGTTGATTGTAACTCGATGTGCAGTCATCTCATTAGTTGATGAACTTTGAGTGATACACATCGTTTAAATGGCAAATTTGGGTGAATCAGTATTTGTATATG
This sequence comes from Eristalis arbustorum, assembly GCA_916610145.1. NCBI lineage: Eukaryota > Metazoa > Arthropoda > Insecta > Diptera > Syrphidae > Eristalis > Eristalis arbustorum. Next base: position 80,600,948 of record OU744316.1, on the reverse strand, counting down.
CAATCTGTGAAGGTTTTAGAAAGGGAAGCGAACTTTTGTACATACCCGAAACAAAGCAACTTTATAAAATTAAATCAAAGTCTAGATTGTGTAAGAGATATACGTGTTATAAGAGTGAGTGTAATGCAAGTGCAGTTGTTGAGTTTAACAATGAAAATTTAGTTAGAGTTCCAAAGGTAAGTGCACCGCACAACCATTCGACGCAAGAAGACCTTCGCGGTAAATTAAAATTATTAAGCGAAATAAAAAATCTCGCGCGAATTTTGAACTATTATTTTTTCAAATTCTAAAATTCTCGGCCATTCTATTTATTTCAGCATTTAGAATTGGTAAAAATATACCTTTTATATTAAAAATATTGATAAGACTTTAACCGTAACATCAAATGAATTTCTTAATTGAATGCAAACTTATATATATGTATATATGTGTATGTTTAGGAAACTCCTTCAGCTGTATCCGTGTTCAGGTCTCATATGAGAACAACAAGCGCTGTTGAAGGGTACAATAGTCGACTAAGCCGGAAGTTGGCGAAATTTGGAAATTTTTTCAAGTTCGTAGACTGTCTTCTGGATGAAGATGTTATAAAATCTAAGGAATTTACAATGTCAATTGATGGCACATTCCAAATCTTTGAACCACCAAAGAAAAAATTCAAAGACAGGGGACAGCAAATTGAAGCGGCTTTAATTAAACTGGAAAAAAAACGTATATCAATCCAAGACTTTCTTAACCAAATGACAAATGAAAGTAATAATTTGCTTTCTGAAGACTCGTTAATTGAAAGTGTAAGCAGCGAAGATGAAGACGATTTGAATCCAGATGATGTAGAACCGGATTATTTTAATGTTGATGATGTGTCTCTATTGTGCATTATATGTTGTAAAAATGCTCGAACTATCCTTCTACAACCTTGTAATCACTTCAAACTGTGTTTGAACTGTTATACAGGATTGTCAGACAAATATTTAAAGCTTAATAATCCAATTCTTTGTCCAATTTGTAGGCAAATTGTTCAAAGTACCACCAAAATATATTGTTAAACTCCGATATTCTTAGCTATTGTTTCCTAGATTTTCTTTTGTTTATTAGTATTGACACATTTAAGTTACTGGATAGGTATCTTAAAATCAAAATAAATAGTTTAAACTTCGTTAAATAAATAAAATGAAAACAGGATGTTGAATGGGTTTGAGTACGTGTGAATACATTCACACGGTTAATTTTCAGGGGTGGAAATCTGAAAAAAGGTAGGAATCTTTATCTGAATGTATTTATAAATGCAAGGCGAAATAAGGCCGACTCGGCTTTATTTCACTTTGGCAAAGTGAAATAAGACCGAACATTAAAATTCGGTTTTATTTCGCTTTCACAAAGTGAAGTAACGCCGAATTCTGGAATTCGGCGTTATTTCGCTCGGCGTTATTTCACGGCACCCACCAAAAGTTCTGGTGGCTGGGGAGCGAAAGAACTCCCGCGTCGAACCCTCTAGACCCTGGTTAGAAAGGGTAGTGCGTACCCCCTTATGGGGAGCAGTCGGTCCCCGTCTTGCGGTGAATTAGATGCAACCGCAACCTATGGCCGACTCACTTATCGTAGGGTATTTTTAAGGTAGTAAGTACGCTGTACATATGTAAATAATAAAAAAAAAAAAAAAACAATTAAAGAGTATATACACATGTACATTTGTGTGTACTAATGTATATACTATTGTACATTGCACTGCATCGGTATATACATGTGTATAGATATATATATACATTTGTATACATATGTATGTTAGTTTAAGATTTATTTATTTATTTACATAAAGCTGTAAAATGATTAAAATTATAATGCAGCTGATACAGCCAGAGCATCAAAGGCCTTCAGCTTAGGTTTAAGATAGCTTAAGTTATTTTAAGGTAGCATGTAAGTTTTATCTAAAAATCAGTCCTGTAATTAAGTTTTTTTTTCTTAATATTAAGTTGTACAGACAGTATGAATTCATTACAATTAAAATGCTAGTTTAAGTCGAAAGACATAGTTTAAGTTTAAGTTTAGCTTAGAGTGCTCGCCGAGGACCAGTAAGTTAGTATAGTAACACTGTTCGTTTTACTAGTTTTAAGCATTTTTGTCTAGTATGTAAGTTTATCCTGAAGTAGTAATAAAAATTAATTTAAAATGAATGAAAATGAAAATTGAGAACTCAGCACTCAGCTTAGTAAAGATATATATAAAACGCTCTTTACTCAGCTCATTTTTTCTTTGCGTATGTTTACATTTATGGCATCCAATTTGTGCATACATTCAAAATAATGTCATACACTCTCCAACGCAAGAATAAAGATCAACAAAAAACAAATAAATAGAAAACGCACACACACATTTACTGGTCAAAGTAAATTTAAATAGCACAAATTTAGGGAAATTCCCAATTACTTTTTTTACACGATTTTTTCCTGGAACCAATCTACCGTGTAAAAAGGTGTAATTTGTTAAAGGAAAAAACCCGAGCTTTCGTGGCAAAAAAAGGATGGCCCATAATAACATTAAATTAAACTAAAACTAAAATACACTGAGTAGTATGGCTATTTGACCACATCAGTGGAAAATGGCAAAAAATATAAATACACAAAAATTCCACATGAAGAATTCAGACACATTTACAAATTTCCAGTTGTGTCTTAAGTCTGTGAACACATAAACCGAAAGCAATTAAGTTTACACCTAGCCTAGCTGTTAAGGTTAAGCTACTTGTTTGACATCTGAAAGGCAATTTTGTATCGCTATGGTACACCTATGGAACTCTCCCCTCTGTAAAAGAGACCGTAGCAGAATTGACGTTTTAAAAAAGCATTGAAATCTTGTAATAAGTTTACTCCTCTCGCATGTACAGTACTATCCCTACATTTTCTTTTTTTACACTTTACATGTTTTATTCTTATTCTTACCTTGATGAATAATTAAATATTTTGATTTAATGAATTTGCTTTTACACTATACTCTTCATGTTACACAAGAGATCAAGTGTGTTCTTTACGCCCTTGACTCCTTTAGTGGATCATGCGATCGGAAAATGATGATGAAGATGCCTGGAGCAACGAGTATAAGTTTAACTCGGTTAGATCGAAGGTTCAAACAATGCTTTAATCTTTCCAATCTTCCCGGATGAGGGCCCTGTAGCAGATTACCTTCACCCTGGTATCAAGTTGGCTGCTATAAAACAACCTCCTTGCCACAGCAATGGCCTTTTTGGCTTTGGCCAGAGCAATATCTATATGTTTGTTAAAATACAGATATTAGTCCAACCAAATGCCAAGATACCTAACTACACTTTTCGCATATAAAGGGCGTCCCTGTGGGTCAACAATGCTGCAATTACGTGCGGCATTGAACCTATCAGATCTGCAGTGAATATTGAAAACAGGATCGGCGAACCAACCGCTCCCTGTTGCAGACCGTTTTTGATGTCATAGACTGTTGAAGTAGTTACATCGCCACTTTTTACGACGAACTTTCTGCCTGTTATCATGTCATAGATCATGTATAGCAATGGTTTACTTAAGCCGAGCCTGACCAGCTTGAGAAAAAGGCCCTCCAACCAAACGGTGTCGAACGCTTTCTCCAAGTCAATCTGGCAAGCACCAGTGCATTGTTTCTTGTCTTTATTCCATTGAATGTCGGACACTAGTTTAGACGCGGCATGTATGGTTTTATGCGCCGGCCTGAATCCGAACTGGTTGTCCTGTATGATATTTCCTCAACCCATTCTTTCAGAACTCGAATAACTATCTTTTCAAAAACCTTGCTTATGCAAGGAAGAAGACTGATCGACAAATTTTGTGTTCATCACTGTATAGACATTTACATTTCCAGGGTCGTACAGAACCAAGGTTGTCTTCCATAATTCTAACCATAACGAAACCAGGAGAATTACAATTTCTTCCCTCCCATTTAATATGTCATTAATGTACACATTTCATAGGAATATAATCTCTTCTCCATCAATTAAATAAAATCACTCCCAGAAACGAATGCAATGGATAGGTCGAGAGGTTCTTCACCGAACTAATGCGACAAACAGGCATGCGATGACTCGTAATAAATCACTTGATCTATCATATCTACTCGATATTCACTTTACAGCTTAATAGACCCTCAGATACATACGATACATACATACGGGCTCATATATTTCCGTGACTGTTCTGTCAATAATTAATCGTTTGTTATCACTACACCGAGATAATATTTGCATTATAAAAAAATGACAGCATACGAGGAAATGATAGAGGAGGTTATGCTAGAGGAAGTGGACGTGGAACCAGATTCAATCGGAGTATGAATGCTAGTTAAAACTAAGAATTTTGTGCACATTACATGTGTTTCTATTCGATTTTCTTTAAGGAATATTTAGGAGAGAGAAATGAATTCGGTGAACGCCATGGACGAGGTTGGGCGATACTTCCCAACGGAGATCAATATGATGGACAGTATAAGAAAGGTAAGCGACACGGAAGAGGACTATATGTGTTTCTTGACGGATCTCGATACCTCGGGAATTATCGATGCGGTATGAACACGGTTAAAGGAAAACTTGGGCATAGGTACAGAACGTTTTATTTTAGGTGTCAAGTCTGGGGAGGGAAAATTTATATATTCGGATGGGTCCGTCTACGATGGATTTTGGAGGAAAAACATGAAGCATGGGCAGGGAACATACACCTACACGAATGGGGATGTATATAATGGCTCATGGTGCAAGGGTAAACGCCACGGTGTCGGCGTCTATCAGTGGAAGGAATTAAATGTGAAGTTCGAAGGCACATGGAACTGTGGTGTACGAGTGGGACCTTGTATTGTACACTATGAAAAGTTTAAATTCCACGGTTACTGGGACTACAAGTATCCCCAGGGACCGGGTGTGTTTAATTTTCAAGAAAGGTACATTCTCAACGGCTACTATAGAACGGACAGTCTATTCGCTGTTTCACAAGATGACGTATGTAAAAATTCAAAGAATTCAGGAGACACATTTGCTGAAGATTATAAGGTCGACGAGGAGGAACAGGTCGAGGTGAATGCTGAGATGAAACCATCCAAGTGGATATCGCAAAATATGGAAGTATATGATTATTCTCTGATACCGCAACATCCAGTTCCTCTTCCGGGATCTGACTCTGAGGAATCTATCTGTGATTTGGATTCCATTGCACTTTCAAAAATGGCTAAGGAGATTTTAAAAACAAAAGTCGTTATGGAAGGAGAGGAAGAGGGTGAAGTGGAAGGAGTTAGGCTGGAAAATGAGACCGAGAGCGAACACGAATGTGATTTCGACTCCGAAAAGGTTGAAGATACACAAAATAAAATTTAATTAGATTTTTGTTAATGAAATTACGATAAATAAACTAAACAATTTGACCCAAGCAAAGCAGTCTGTAAGAGTTTATAAAAAAAATGGTGAAATTACATACGAGTAGTACAAACCATGGAGAATAAGTTTCAAAATGTACATATGTATGGCGCGCTATGGTATTGTCTCTTGGTCATGATTCAGTGGTAAGAATAGAACTTAACCTTAATTTTGATTTGGATTTTCACTGATAGATATTGGGATATGCGTTGTTTTCAAATATATGGTACATGTCTATGAGTCAGTTTTCGTATGGTTCTTAAAGACAGGAAAAACTGCTAATCGCAGCTCTCGTACTGGTCTTAGAGAAAAGAGAGTGCTTTTAAAAAATTGCTGCACTGTTGTGCACTGGATCATACAGTAGGTTAGCTAGACACTAAACAACACGAAAAGATTTGTTTTCGTACATTGAAGGTTCTTGTTCTGGTCAGTAGATTGGCATTAATGCATGATTTTGAAGAGCTTGATGATTATCAAGGATTTTCGAGCTCAAACTTATATTACTTCAAAATTAAATTGTCTGTATTTATAATAATATAATAATATGGGTGGCGCTACAGCCTGTAGGGGGCCAGGGCCTAGCTTCTCAGCAACCACTTGTGTTGTGCGTGCTATTGTTCTATCACGAGTGGAAGGGGCCTACAGTTTAATGCCGAATCCGAACGGCCAAGTTTGAGAAGCTTTTTCTAGACAGGAAAGTACTCTTTGAGCATTGTCAGTGACTCAAAAGAGGTGGGGTCGTGAAAATTGTTTTCGTCGCACAGAGCATGAATCGAACCTACGATGTCGAGGTTGGGGTCGACGCACATACCCACAACGCCACGGGCCGCCACAAATTGTCTGTAAGCTGCACCAGCCGACAAAGAAAACTTTTGACATTGGACGCCTAAGCACACCGGAGATTGCCAGAGCCTACGAAGAGCAATTAAGTGAGAGACTCTCCGGTATGCCTACGTCAAGTGCCAACGAGATCTGGTTCCATTGCCGCTCGGCCATCAAAGAGGTAGCGGAAACTACATTAGGCTACCTACCACCCCCGACAAGAAACCCGTGGTATGATAGCGAGTGTGAGCAGAAAAAACGTGCAACCGACGAGGCATACCAAAAAGCGCTGCAACGGAAAACAAGAGCAGCGCAAGAGGAGTACCGGGCTAGAAGACGGGAGGAGAAAAAGCTTCTACGCCTGAAGAAAAGGTCTCTCGCAACCTCCCAGCTCAAGGATATCGAAGAGTCCAGGGACAAGCAAAAAATACGGGCCTTTTACAAAAAAGCCAAAAGCCTGGCCACAGGCTTTAGGAAAGGCACCCAGGCTCTTCGAAATTGCGAGGGTAACCTAGTTACGGACGCCCAGGGAATAGTGGATGTGTTTAAGCAGCACTTCCAACAGCTGCTTAGCGGGCCTGACCAGGAGAGAGTGATAGGGAACCAGGAAATCCCAACTCCAGTCGACGAAGAAGTCCTCCCACCTAGCTTTGAAGAAGTCGGTACAGCCATTAAAAGGCTGAAGAACAACAAAGCCGCAGGCTCAGATGGCTTACCATCGGAGCTTTTCAAAGCTGGGGCAATGTAATGGTAGGGAGCATGCACCAATTCATTTGCCGAATTTGGGAAGATGAAAGCATACCCGACGACTGGAATATCAGCTCCATATGCCCCATCCACAAAAAAGGCGATCCTACCTCCTGCAAGAACTACAGAGGTATATCCCTGCTCAATGTCGCCTACAAGATCCTATCCAGCGTACTGTGTGAACGTCTAAAGCCGTTTTGCACCGCACTAATCGGCACGTACCAGTGCGGCTTCCGGCCCGGCAAATCGACTACAGACCAAATCTTCACACTAAGGCAGATCCTGGAGAAGACCAGCGAGTTTCAAATCGATACTCACCATCTTTTCATCGATTTTAAAGCCGCATACGACAGCATTCATCGCAAGGAGCTATTCGAAGCGATGGCCGAATTCGGGATTCCGGGAAAACTGATCCGGTTGTAACACATACGCGATGCACCGTGCAGTTCGGTTCAAAAACCTCTGAACCGTTCGAAACCTGCACCGGATTTCGGCAAGGAGATGCGCTGTCGTGTGATTTCTTCAATCTGGTACTGGAGAAGATAGTGCGGCGGGCAAAAGTCAACACGGAAGGCACTATCTTCTACAAGTCAGTCCAGCTGTTGGGATACGCTGATGACATCGACATTGTCGCGCGGTCCCAACGTGCCATCGTGGAAGCTTTCACGGCAATTGAGGAACAGGCGAAATGAGCTGGTCTTAAGGTCAACGAGGACAAAACAAAATATATGCTGTCGAGCAAACAACGATCCGCCGCACACCACCTAGGCCAAAACGTTACAATCGACAGCTACAATTTCGAGGTAGTAAAGGAGTTTGTCTACCTCGGGGCAAATGTAAACTCCACGAATGACATCGTAGTGGAGATCCGACGTAGAATCGCCCTTGGCAACCGATGCTACTTCGGTCTGTCAAAACAACTGGGCTCGAAACTCCTGACTCGAAGGACCAAAGTCATGCTCTACAAAACCCTTATCCTGCCAGTCCTACTTTATGGAGCCGAAAGCTGGACATTAAGTAAGGCTGCAGAGCTGATTCTTGGTGCCTTCGAAAGAAAAATTCTACGTCGGATATATGGTCCCGTCTGCGAGGAAGGCGAATGGAGGAGAAGACACAACAGCGAACTCTACGAGCTGTACAAGGATGTGGATGTAGTCCGGAAGGCAAAAATCCGTCGACTACACTGGCTCGGCCACATCGAGCGAATGGACAACAACGCTTCAGCAAAGAGGGTCTTCGAATCCGAGCCTCCTGGTTCGAGAAGGAGAGGAAGACCGAACCTCCGGTACAAAGACCAAGTCATCGCGGATGCAAGACAGCTTGGCCTTGATGACTGGAAGCAGCGTGCCCAGGACCGTCACCGATGGAAGGCAGCAATTGCTCAGGCTCAGACCCTTCATGGTTCGTCTGCCTGATAAGTAAGTAAGGATGTGTCCAATGAAAACGTTTGTTGTGTCCGAAACTCACAAAACTACACGACACGACATGAAACTAAAAGAAGATGAAAATGATTAATGGGTTTGGGCCTTATGGCAAACCGATCTACAATTTTTGGAAAATTTTGAGAAGACATACTGCCGAGTTCCTAGAGCTAAACTCTGGAGGGTTTTGCAGGAGTATTGGATTGATGGTTCCCTTTTGATGGCCATTCTGTCTCTATATACAACACCTTTCCACTGGACGTTGGACTCTTTTTTTTCATCATACAGTATCGGACGCGACATTATTATTAATCTTATAAATTCCCAGAATTACTTTTACTCATGAATATATACGCTCCCCAAAGACTCTTCGGATGAGAAATTTAAATCCCATTCATAGGAAGTTGTCTCTATCGCAAAGAACTACGGGTACAAACTGATACTTCACTGAATTTATTGGTGATTGTGGATTACCTTTGCCCGTTTGTGTGTTGCAGAAAATGATTGATTCACAGAGAAAAACTTTTAAATCACAGGGATACTTAAACAAACTTTTTTTGGGGCTTTTGTTTGTCTATGAAATAGCTCGATAATTCAGTTACAATATTTTTGCATACCAAGAAATATTACTTTTTGCTTAAATTTGCTGGAAAAGGTTTGTTTCCGAAAGTCTAATGTGAACGGTCCTTTACTCTTTGATAAAAGGTATAAACCAACTATGGTTGCAGTGAACCCATTACGAGGTGCATAACACATTCAATGATCTTTGCAATAAAGTGGATTTCGGTTTGTCACAAATAGAGTTTTACACTGTTTGTTGATTAATATTGTTTATTTAAATTAATCTTCAAGACGAATAGTCAGTAGAGAGTTAACACATGCATTTTTTCTCTCATTTTCTATTTTTTGATTAAACAAAACACACAAACATAACATGACTTGTTAAATAAATTCATTAAACGCAAAAACACAATGGAAAACGCATGGAAAGGCACGCCTATGGATATAATGAACCACCTAATTCTGTCTACGCCAAAAAGATACAGGACTGTGATAAAAGTGAAAGCATTATTTGCTCAGCTTTTTTGAAAGATTTTGGGTTGATAGCTATTAGTTGCTTTAGTTTTGTCGCATTAATTTTTAATAATTAATTAAATAATGAAATAGATACTTATTTCCACATCCTCTCTGCCGTAAGTCCAGAGGGCACTCGAGTGTGCAAATGCTGTGATGAAGAGATTTCTTTGTGTTGTTATGGGACAAAAAACTGGGCAAGCTAGGGTGCGAAATAAGACACTTCGCGTGGAACTGAATGTTGAGCAGCTGCTTTCGGGAAAGACTATTTAGGCTTTGATGACTGGCACACGTGGCACGAATGTCCCCATCATCACCACCCTCGACTGCGTGGCAAACCCAGGATGAGATGGTTCCACCTGAATATAACTTCTAAAGAATTAGAGTCAATGGGGAAGTGTCGATTTGTGATCTCCAGAGCGAGATTTGTGCGGGTCAGAATATGATGTTGATGTTCATTGATCTAAACTCCATTAGCTTCTTATTATGAGGTCTATAACTTAATCGTTTGATTTTTTGAACGTTTATTTGAGAAAAACATGTCTGCCAATTTGAGGATCCCATCCAAAAGAACTGCGCCGCCTTGGCAGCCAAGAATGATTCAAGCCAATTATTGATATTCTGCTCTGACTCACTTTTTTTACACGAATTATGTTATAGATCCAATATTATTTGTGTAACTCATGTGCTAAGATTCTTGGAGTAAACTTTAACAGTAAGTGACCATAGTCTCCGAGTCCTGAGCTAGGCATCTAGAAATCAATAGAAACTGTCTATTGTTGGGGGCATGCACCAGTTCATCTGTAAGATATGGTCGGAGGAAAGCATGCCCGATGAGTGGAATCTTAGCGTCGTTTGTCCGGTCCACAAGAAAGGAGATCCCTTTGACTGCGCCAACTATCGAGGGATCAGCCTCCTTAACATCGCTTACAAGATACTCTCTGCCGTTCTGTGTGAACGCCTGAAACCCTTTGTGAACAACCTGATCATGGTCCTTATCAGTGCGGTTTCAGGCCAGGAAAGTCCACTATCGATCAAATTTTCAGATTACGGCAAATCCTGGAAAAGAATCAAGAGATGCAGATCGACACCCACCATCTATTTGTCGATTTCAAGGCCGCATATGACAGCGTGCATAGAGACGAGCTATACAGCGCCATGTCTAGTTTTGACATTCCTGCCAAACTCGTCAGGTTGTGCAGGATGACAATGGAGAACTCTAGCTGCTCCATCAAGGTCGGTAACGAACTGAGACCTTCAATGTCCAAAAAGGTTTTAGGCAAGGCGACGCGCTGTTATGTGATTTTTTCAACATTGTACTTGAGAAGGTTGTGCAAGACTCACACGCCAATACTAGAGGCACGATCTTCCAAAAGCCCGTTCAATTGCTAGCATACGCGGACGACATTGACGTGATTGGTCGAACTCAGCGAGCCGTCAATGAAGCGTTTGCTTGTATTGAGACGGAGGCGGCTAAAATGGGTCTAGCGGCAAACCAGGGCAAAACAAAGTACATGCTGTCATCACGGAAGGACGCACAACACCGACGTCTCGGACAGAGCGTCATATTGGGCAGCAGAAACTTTGAGGTAGTCAAGGACTTCGTCTACCTAGGCTCCGGAGTAAATAGGGACAGCAACACCAGTACCGAGATCAAGCGCAGAATTACTCCTACCAATCGCTGCTTTTTTGGGCTCAAGAGGCAATTGAGTAACAGAGCCATCTGTCGAAACACCAAATTGAGCTTGTATAAAACCCTGATCATCCCAGTCCTGCTCTATGGCGCAGAGACATGGACGCTATTGAAAGCGGATGAAGAAGCTCTTGGTTGTTTTGAGAGAAAAGTTCTGCGTACGATCTTTGGTCCTGTTTGCGTTGATGGCGTTTGGAGGAGAAGGTTCAACCACGAACTATACGGGCTGTACAGCGGCATGCACCTAGTTAAGCGTCTTCGGATCCAACGCTTAAGATGGCTAGGTCATGTAGAGCGGATGGACACCACAGCTCCGGCCCGAAGAGTCTTGGACACCGAGCCATTGGGACAGCGCAACAGAGTACGTCCTCGCACAAGATGGCGCACACAAGTGGAAAAGGACCTCAACCAACTTGGTGTGCGCAACTGGAGGCAACTGGCGAAAGATCGTGCTGGCTGGAGAGGCATGTTGGTTGAGGCCCAGGTCCACCCCGGACTGTAGCGCCAATCAAAGAAGAAGAAGAAACTGTCTATTTGCGTGCAATGATAGATTTCCGGATCTCCCGGCAATTAATTCAGGTGCACAATACAACGCTGATGCACACAGCGGTTCGGTTCAATAAATTTGCAACCTGCACTATATTTTGGCAAGGAGTTGCTGCTTGTTTTCGGACACGAAAGGACTATTTTAACCAAATCAGTCAAACCGCGGGTTAAGGAGACCATTCCTTCATTCCTTTAATCATATGTTTAGATGCTGAATTGTCTGTAGTTACTATTTATTCTTTATATCCACCAAATATACTAATCATTCAAAGATTCATAGCGAGATTATAAAAGCGAACCCAACAGTAAAGTACGCCAGTTGATATTGATGACCAAGGGATTTGCTTACGATTAAGAAATCAACAGATTTTCACATATTTCCAGCTCAGTGATTCATTCTTGGTAACTGTTGTTATCATTATTAAAGCCAATATAAATGGGATTGCCACAATTAATATCGTCGATAATATGTAATATGTACATATGTATGTATCTGAAAGTCGTTGACGAAATGACGAACTTTGCTTATCCTACGATAAAGCTTAAGTTTTTTATTTCTGAAGAAACATTGAACACCTCAGGCCCATTCAAGGCTTACTGTAGCAAATCCAATAATATTTAGTGGCATACGAACTACAGAAACTAACTTAGCTAAGTACGACCAACCTAAACTATGTCTAGTTCCATCCATGTCTGATTGGTGATATTGGTAGCATCTGCAAATGTTCAGAGCCTTGATGGCAGCCTGACTATCTATGTATGTATATAACGATAGATAACCCGTATATTGGAATACAGTGCAGTGGTGAGAGATCTCCAATGAGGACGCGGATACTCTGAGCCCAGTGCCTTCCATCGCCTTGAAACTGTCTGTATAAACTTCCAGATTAGCTAACTATCATGCCGATTATGGAATCCGGCGGATCGACTGCGGAGGGAAAATTTTCGCATCCGCATATTTTCCTATTATAGAAAACGCAAACCAGAAAGGAAGCGGATGTCGGTGAAGTAGTGCGAAAAAATTGCTATTATAGAAAACGCAACTCATCCGCACTTCATACATTTTGTGACGTTTTCAATCCGAACCAAATGGGTTGCGGATTTGGAGGAAAAAAGGATGTGTGGTTGCAACGGAAGTACATTTTAGAACAAGAAACAAATGAAAATTATCCTTGATTCATACAAATATAATTTGCTTCCTCATGCTTCAATTTATTTCTATTGGACATAAATATTCTTCTAATAGCAACACTCGGACGGAACAACTGAAACAACTGTCAACCGTACTGGTGCGATATCCATTCTCATCCATGAATCTTAAGCATGCTGCCAATTTATGTTCCGGAAGCAAGGATGTTGATCTTAACATGCGTCCCATCTACACACATTACAACACCCGAAATCCCTGATTTTTCGTAGAAGTGCACTTTCGCCTCTAGCTTTTCTTCCTTGCTCATTTTTATATTTATCCATTTTGGGCATAATTGTGCTTCCAAGATGTCAAATGCTTCGGAAAGAACTACAGAAACTGTGGGTTGTGCCAGTCCAATATCAAAGTCTTTGCCAGTTCCAGTCTGATAGCCACCCTTAGCCAGGAACCTTAAGCATGCAGCCAACTTAAGTTCCGGAGTCAATGATGTGGATCTTACCACAGGTGGCAGCAGCTCCCTCAATGTATCTAATACATATTTAAATGCCGCTTTATTCAACCTGAAGTATTTCACAAACCTGAAAGAATGGTGCAAAAATGAATGTTGATAACAAACTAAATTATTTTAACTTACTGATTGTCCGGTATCGATAAAACGGTATTCGCCCTACTTCTTATTTTCCACCGAATTTCCCTTAAATCGCCTTCTTCTTCGTCTAGATCCATAAAAAACCCAATTGAATCCACGAATAAATTTATTTCACTAGTTCAAAGCCAATCCTGTATATCTTTTTTCATTCCTCTATCGGCTATCAGATTTGAAGTCAAGAAAGAGTGCTATTTTTCTCTTATTTGTTCCACATGTTGCCTTAACGCTGCCTTGGAGCTGTCAGTTTCCCGTCAACATCCATGGGAATGCATAGAACAGAGCTCCCGTGATGCAGATACACGCAGATCGTTGGATGCTGCTTATCTTCGACTCTCAGTGCTGCCCTATGTTAGGATTAGTCTGACGACGAAATACAAATCATCTGTTTCTAGCGACCTGCCAGAGCGCTTTGACTTTTTGCTTTGGGTTCAATAGTGCTAAACCCCTAACCCTGTCCGGTTTACATATTTATATATATTTCAACTTCGACAATCACGTCCCACTAAACAAATCGAGTTATCAAGGAAAAGAGCCGCAAGTAAAAATAATGTTTGTAATAAAAGTGTTCCTTTCCTAGTCAGCGTAATTGTGTCTACTTAAGGACATCACTTCCTTACCAAGGTTAAACCAATGATGAAATGACTCAAAGTAATTATTCAATTAGAATTGTTTGATAAGATTTATGCACTGAGAGAACACATCCCACAAAATATAAAATCAAAATTAATATAAAAACTATATAGAAACTTAAAGAAAACAATGAAACAATGATGGGAGAGTTATGGAAGAAACGGTGTTTAGTGCAGCAGAAGAACAAACACTGATAGATTGGCTTTTGCATTTAGCAAAATGTGGATTTCCACAAAAACCAGCAGACCAGTAAAAGATGGTGGCTTCATGAAGTGCCGCCCTGAACGATACCTCAGAACACCAGCAGTACTCTCTAAAGGTCGGGCGATATTCACAAAACATAGTCTTTAAGAATATCTGCAGCAATTTCCTGCGTGATACAGCATCAATTTCCTGAGTGATGCTGCAGATATTCTTAAAGACCCTTCTGGGATATTTAATGGCGATGAAACATCGTTCGAAAAGGAGATGGTTTTGTTTCTTTTCAGTGGTAATGGTGAAACGTTACCCTCTTTAGTCGTGTTTTCAAACGGATGGTATTTCGGAAAAGGTATTCCGGATAAATGCATTTTAATAAGGCAAGAGAGTTGGGTGCGTTGTATTGCCCAACTGATTCAGCCGATATTTGAGCGTTTAAAAGGAGAACACGTTTAAAGGGAATACAAAAATATAGTTCATAAAGGCAGTCCCCAAGTGTGGAATATATCCGGGTAATCCTGATGCCATGGACTATACCAAGTGCGTGCGAAATGAACTGGAAATGCAACATAAAAATAAAAGAACTACTTCAGTGACAGCTCTTAGTTTCGAGAAAAACTCTTTTAGCTCAACGCAATTCATCAGCCATAACAATCACTCCTGCTTTTCAAAAGCAGCCATTTTATCCCGAACTTACTCCCAAATCTAATGAGCCTGTTCGCTTAAAATCAACAGCCAGCATCTCCTCGCTGAAACAGGTTTACAAGCCAAAAAAAAAATGGCTAGAAAATAAAAATGAAAGTTATTCCATGTTCACAATGTGAAGAAAAGCTTATCTCAGATATTGTAGACAATAACTTGAAGAATGTTGGGCGCGATTCGTGTCCCAATGGGTTTCATCTTAAGTGCACACGATTTGCACAGAAATTTCGAAAACACAGCATGAAATATTTATCTGTGAAAAATGTTTTGTACCCGTTTTCTGAGTTGTTTTACATATATTTTTTTAATTAGTATTTAGTAAGTGTAATTTATTTTGAATAAATAGTTAAGTTCTGTTCCTTGTAAAAAAGCTATGCTGTGGTGGCCCGTGGCGTTATGGGTATGTTCGTCGACCCCAACCTCGATATCGTAGGTTCGATTCCTGCTCTGTGCGACGAAAACAAATTTCACGACCCCACCTCTTTCGAGTCACTGACAATGCTCAAAGAGTATTTCCTGTCTAGAGAAAGCTTATCAAACAAAGCCGTTCGGATCCGGCATAAAACTGTAGGTCCCTTCCACTCGTGAGAAAACAATAGCACGCACAACACGAGTGGGTGCTGAGAAGCTAGGCCCTGGCCCCCTATGGGCTGTTGCGCCAACCATATTATTATTATTATTATTATATTATATAAAAAAGCTATGCAATTGCATGGTCTTGATACATATCTTAAGTTAGAACATTTTTCTTTTAACCTCAGTTGCAATAGTGAAAGTCTGTATGTAAAAAAGGGGGTCGACACACTGAATACTTTACCCCCCGACTTCTAAGGTAAGGGAGGGCGGCTACTTAAGTAAATATGTAGTTAAGAAAAACAAGTGTTTAATAGTGTTTCTTTTTTTTATTAAATGGAAGTCACATAATTTATTCTTAACGTTCTTAAAAATAGTGTACTTTCTTTAATAAACACAAAATATATTATTGTGGTATATAATAATTGATGTATTAAGCTAAAGTATATCTATTTTCATTTCTTAAATTACAACTGATAATAGCAGCAGATAAGCAGATCTTTACTTACAATATTTCTCAAGTATCATTTGTTGGAACAGGAATTTGCGTGCCACATTCGTTTGTATTCCCTTCCGCCTTATCATAACCAGAGTAATTAACAAAACACAGAGACAGAATTATCTCAAGAAATTTATGAAGTTTACTTTCATCAAAACAAACATCGGACTTATGAGTTACTTGACACACGTCTTCATTCAGCAAATTTGTATTACCCCACATTGTCATACTGTTGTCATTGGTCTCAGCATCATCACGGGTTAAAAGGCTTTCGATTTCGTCAACTGCACGTGTTTCTCGTTCTGTGGCGTTAGCCTGTAGTTGTCTTTGAAACTCCACGCGGTAGTAATCGTTGATAAGATTAAGCATACTTTTTGAGTACCAATATATGATTCCCATAAGAAGCATTCCTTGCATAAACGGCCCGACCATGTTTCAAATTTTATATGCACTTATGTTATAGTGAAAACAGACTTTGGTGTGGAATTAAAGATCCCTGTAGTACAACCATTCTTCAAACATTTTATACATTTCCTTCATATTTGGCCAGGCCATGGTCAGAATAATAACAATGGAATTTGCCATAACAAATAGTTTCATCATTTCGATCGCTAGAAAAAAAAATATTATATTAGATTTAATTAAATGGTGGTATGTTAAACGAACATATGTAAGTTTAACAGCGTCTGTATTGAAAGGGCTAAAATAATATTCCTTACAATAATGTGCAAGTAATAAAACTAATAAGCAGAAGAAAACTTGGATCCAACAAGTTTGAACTATTGATGAATTTTCGCAAATGTCTGTCTCATTAGCTGTAAATCTTATAAATTAAAAGGCAGGAAGTATGCGTTTTATTTCGAAACTCAGGGATTGTAACTAAAAAGACTAAAGCCCTTAGTGTGAGTGTCGATATTCAATGGATGTACAAATATTGTTTATTTTTGACTTCCATGTAAAGTTCACCTAGAAATAAGACAAGCCTGCATCTGCATTAGTGAAGCCCTTAAAACCACTCCTAACGATGCACTTGAAATTCTGCTAAACCTCACCCCGTTGGATACCTTTGGTAAGCAAATAACAACCAACTGTGCTATTCGCCTAAAAGATTGTTCTGAATGGAGCGATTACACCTGCGAATTAAGCCTAACCCAACTAGACTAGACTCCATTTCGATCTGTGGTACAGCAGCACCATAACTGGAAAGGTCATACACTTCTACACAGCTAGTTCCAAGACGAAAGATGGTGTAGGAAGCAGAGTTTTCTTGGAGTGACTAAACCTGAACAAATCTGTTCATTTATTCAAAATTGTTCAAAAATAGTAACCGACTACCGCGTATCTCTTAATGAGATATCGGAGCAGTCCAAAATTCACCTGTGCTGGGTGCCAGGCCATAGAGATAATCCATGAAACTGTAAAGCTGACGATCTCGCTAAATAAGCCACCAGACGGTTAATTAAATCTCTTGTAACATAATTATCCGCTGAAATAACAACTCAATAAGAAAATAAATGCCAGGTGGTTAACAGGCAACACCTATAAAATAATTTAACAAATCTGGCTCATCTCTAAATATCAAGTTGTTGGATCTTCCTAAGGCCACTGCAGTGGGAATAATCACCGGACACTGCCTTATAACTCTTCACACAAAAATATTAGGCCTCTTCTTTAATGACTTCTGTAGAAGCTGCCAAGATGAGGATGATGATGATGACTGCCCTACTCTCGTCTCAACTAGGAAAGCCACTCCAGGCTCTTACTTTTATGACAGCCTAAGTGACCTCAGCAGTCAATAGACTGGTAAAACATTTTGACAAAACGGGCTGGCCCTCCAATTTTTTAATTATCAACGTGGCTGTATAATGGGCATAAGTGCGAGATTGCCAACAAAAAAAAGCGAGTGCCTCATACCAATTTAGTTTAACTATCAATTCAGTCACATCAGTATAATTTGTATTCCGACCGAACATTCGGCTTCGGCCAAATAACACCAAGATTTTGCAGAAGCCGAATGTTGAATTTTATGCTTTATGCAAAAAGAGAATTGTGGTAATTTCCGTACTTTTCTTTGCAGGAATATAAGCGTATCAATATTTGCATGAAGTGGTGTGTTATTTGTTTTGTTATTTTTACTTGTTAGTTGGTAAACTATTAAGTAGTCTGTATAAGAGCATGCAAATTATGGGTATGGGTTTCTGGTAGATAGACCATGGTGAGAGCAACGTGCAAATCAAATTTCAAATCGTTGTCACTTAGTATTTCGCTACCAAGAAAAACAAGTGGTGGCTCCGCGCGTTCTGGGTATATGCATCGACCTTAACGCATTTAAACCTCGACGTCGCAGATTCGATCCCTGGTCTGAGCAACAAAAAATAGTGTTTCACAAAGATGGTATTTCCTGTTTAGACTCAAAACATGGTCGAAGTAAGCATAAGACTGTTGGTTCCTTCCACTCGTGAAAGAACAATAGCACGCACCACTCATATTGTTATTATGATTATTGTTATTATAATATATATATAATATGGGTGGCGCTACAGCCCATAGAGGGCCAGGGCCTAGCTTCTCAGCAACCACTCGTGTTGTGCGTGCTATTGTTCTCTCACGAGTGGAAGGGAATTACAGTTTAATGCCAAATCCGAACGGCCAAGTTTGAGAAGCTTTTCCAAGACAGGAAATACTCTTTGAGCATTGTCAGTGACTCGAAAGAGGTGGGGTCGTGAAAATTATTTTTGTCGCTCAGAGCTGGAATCGGACCTACGACGTCGAGGTTGGGGTCGACGCACATAACCACAACGCCACGGGCCACCACATTGTTATTATACCAAGTATATAAAAACAAAGAAAAACGTGCCATTATATTCGGATACTGTTTCAGCTGAATAACTGGTCTTCGGTCAGCTTCTAATAATTTGAAAAATTTTTAAAAATATAAAACATCACCGAAAAACGACTATCAGAAATATGCTTTTGTTTGTTGTGCTGAATATCTGTGAATAAATAAGAAACTATAGGCGTATTTATACGAATGAAAGTTATATTACGTGACCTCCCAATATACATCCCACAATGTGTGACATTTTAGAGAACCAATCGGTACATTTGTTTTTTCATATAAATTCAAATGTAGTACATTATATCTTAGATGTGTCAAAGTGCATGGCAAAAATTATTTAATTAAGAACAAAAATCTGCATACTGACGATGGAAATTAACTGATTTTAGTCTTAATTCGAAGCCCGAATAGCTCCTGTAAGGTCCTTAGCTTGTCAGAGAAGACTAAGAATTAAGTCATCCGAAATGCCAAGAACGCAAAGATGCCGGAAGAGCGCTGTGTTTATAAGGAAAAGGACTTCGGTAGCCAGAGAGTAGTGGGTAGCTACATAAGGATGGCTACTGGATATAACGATCCGCGTTAAATAAAGTCGGATCAATAAGGGGAACTGAATTTTATTAAGTTCATGAATACATATTTAATATACCACTCGCATAACAATTCACTCAATCGATCAAAGAAAACTATTCAGTGTTGACTTTGAAAAAAAAAAAACTTTAATTTTCAGATCACGAGTTGTCCTTATTTCCACACACCGTTAGTACATAATTTCATTACATTATAGCCTCCTTTAATTTATTTTTTTTTACAATAAAGCTTAAAGCTGATCACTTACCCTCTGGCGATCGCAAGTAAGTTCCAAATCCAGAATTTAAGTCCGTATCATCGTCTTCGACGACTTTCTCTTTCTGAACTCCTTTGTGATCCTTTATGGTTGCTGTTTTGGCAGCGCTAAAATTACGATGCGAAGCGTTCAATGAGGACTTTCCACTTCCAAGACCAGATGAGAGTCCTTTTTTAGACTTGCCTTTCATTTTAAAACATATCACTCTTGATATTTATGGATGTCATGTTCTTTAAAAAATGCTACAGTTCTCCGGCTTGTCCTACCAAGCGAACCAACAGAGGACTACTGATTGGGAAAGCGCAGAATGTGAATTATATGATGAACAATTCCGCTTTGTAGCTTTTGAGGTTTCATCAGGGATTATTTATCCACGTGAAGGTATAGAATACAAATCAATATAATGACGGCGGGTGAATACACCAAGTGCACATGAACATTGGGGTGAAGGTGAACTAGTGTGTTAATCCAATAAATAACTAGGGCAGTATAAAAAGAAATCATTTTCTTCAGATGTAATGCAAAATAACAACGAACAGATCGGAACTAGTTCTTCTCTACTTATTCAATTTTTGTTCACAAAATTACGATACGATGGCGATGATGGGCACAGACTAGTGTGTTTTACATCACTATACATACTATTTGTTTATTACGCAGGTTATTGAAAAGTTTTTCAATTTCCCTCTCTAACGCATAGACAGAGAGCCTGTAACTTCAAAGAACGCAACATTGTGGCACACCTAGAAATTCTTAAAGGATAAAAGGATAGGGAGCGAACCAGAGTAAGTGATCAAATGTACTGAATTATGTATGAATTATGTACCAGTATTAAACTTTAATAAACTCTATGAATTGTCCACACCAAGCTGAGAGAAATGGAACAGCCACCCCACTTGTTTAAATGATGAAGTCCATACGTGTTGTACAGACTGATCGAATTCATTACGCATTTAACTCTTACAGTTCTTTATACTACATATGCTGGTAGAAAACAGCAAACTAAAGCTTTTTGATTCAAGGACATGAACATCAAGAAGGTCATGAAAACACTTTCATTGGGTCTCCATTCTTTTATCAGCAAGAACGCAAATCTCCATTTAAATAAATGGATAGTCATCAACCTGTTTTGGAAGAACCAAGAAAAAAGAGAAGGAAGCCAGGGTTGTTGACAACGGATTTCACAAAAATATCAATGGAAACAGGCTGGCTTCTGCCCTCATAGAAGCTGCGTAGACCAAGCCAACATTCTGCTTTACGGAGGTTCAATGACTCTTTCAATATAAATACAGTAATGTTAAGCAAGGATGTCCACTCCCACCTCAACTGTTCACAATTGTTTTGGAGTGAGAGAAGTCTGCGTTCAGAGACGTAGAATAACTTCCAACTTGAGGACGCTATTTCTCTACTCACACATAAGGCCATGAGAATCAACAACTGCAACAGAAGATTCATTATCATCGAAAAACGCCCGTCGAATATGGAGATAGCTTCTGCTTTCTAGGTACAACAGACAGCGGCACAGAAGCAGATGTTAAATAGTTCCAAAAGCAATAGCAGCATTCGGACAACTACGAACTATATGGAGGAGCTCCTATATTTTCAGACAGCACGAATATTCAAAGCAGGTCTTAAATCAATATTGATTTATGGAGAGAAACTGGGTAAATTCGAACCAGAGTTGTAAAAGACTTTTGAGAATGCTATCTTAAGGGAAGAATTATCTGTTTTGTGATTCAATCAATTGACTTCATGTGGGACTTCTGGACTTCAGCATCGAAGTCACCATTCTATTTGAAGTCTTGATTGGATCAATCTTTATGACCAATCTTTTGATTTGAAATCAATTGAATGCAAGTCTATTGACTGACAGTGCATTGAAGTCACTTGAAGTCACCCGCATACAGTTGGAATCTTTGGGACTTCAAAAATTTTCCATGGGACTTCAACTAATTTTCAGTCTTTGGGACCTCAACTAATTTTTGATGCAGTCTTTGGGACTTCAGTATCTGAGCAGGTTTGAACAATTCAGATAGAATCACGAATCACAATTTTATGTGGAGCATAATGGGCATTTAGGCTTAGAGGAAGAGAAGTACGTTGTGTTCACGTCGGAGGAGGGGATGGGGATGGGGTAGAGTCTTACTATTAAAAATGGACTTAATAAAACGAAAGTACATGAATTACATTCATTTTTTATAAGGAATTTGCATATTTAACAATTTTTGATACGATTAACTTGCAGAAGCAACAGTCATGAGAGGCAAAAACCTTGATCACCAGCAATTGAACTAAATATAAAACACACACCTGTTATTTTTTTTTTTTTTGTGAAGTTAGGTTTCCAAAGAAGAAAATAATTTTTTTTGATGTTTTCGCATATGCTTCTTTGAATTTTACGTGTATCTTGTGTAAATGTTTGCAACAAACAGAATGTGGCTAGGCTCACTTTCATAAGCATTTCGATCACCACCTACATCTCCTAGAAAATATAAACCATTTTTGCTTAATATTAGGAGGTAAGTCACAGTCGGGAAATAATTAAGTTCGAGTGAAGTCGAGCCACTCTTGTGTGAACCTAAAAAATAAGCAAAGTTTCTAAAATTTCAAATAAACAAACAGTTTTTTTTTGAAAAACAAAGGTAGTAATTCCCATATTAAGTGAATTCTCATCCGATGATTATGAAACTGATCCCACATTTTTGGTTGGAACCGAAGTTTCAAATCGGAAAAAAACTCAGCCATCCAAAGCAATGAGAGTGAAGCAGAAGCGGCACATTTTTCAAGATCATAAAGCAGGTTAATAAATATCTTAATATAGGGTAAGGTATACCGGTATGAAATGAGTTTTTTTGAAAATAAAACACTAATTATTAATGGGAAAGTAAAAACATTTTATTCAAAGTATTGGCCATTGTTTTCTACACATTTTGACCCACCTTTCTGGCAATTTGTGAATACCACACCAATAAAATTGTTCGTCTTTTAAAGCAAACCAATCAGACACCCAATTTTCGACTTTTTCGTAGGAATCGAAGTGCTGCTCAGCCAATGCGTGTCCCATCGATGAAAACAAATGGTAGTCGGAAGGAGCCAAGTCTGGTGAATACGGCGGGTGGGGTAGCTGCTCCCAGCCAAGTGTTTTGATTGTATCCTGAACCGGTTTTGCTTTGTGTCCAGGTGCATTGTCATGGAGCAAAATTACCTTGCCGTGTCTTCTGGCCAATTCTGGTCGTTTCTCGATCAATGCATGGTTCAAATTGATCATTTGTTGTCGGTAGCGATCAGTATTAACGGTTTCACCAGGTTTCAGGAGCTCGTGGTACACCACACCTTTCTTGTCCCACCAAACACACAGATCTGGTTTTGCAGTCGATGGTGATGGTTGTCCCGGATAAACCCATGATTTTTTCCGTTTAGGATTCTTAAAATAAATCCATTTTTCATCGCCAGTAACAATCCGAAACCGATTTTCTTACGTGTCTTTGAAGCAAAATTTCACAAGTGTTTTTTCGGTTTTCTATTTGTCTTTCATTCAATTCATGTGCACCCATTTTCCAGACTTTTGGATCTTTCCCATAGCTTTTAAACGGTCAGAAATTGTTTGCTGTGCAACATTTAACATTGCTGCCATTTGCTTTTGACTCAAAGTGTCATCTCCATCCAATATCGTTTGCAATTCGGCGTCTTCAAACTTTTTTGGTGGTCTTCCACGTTCTTCATTTCTCAAATCAAAATCATTATTTCTGAACCGTTGAAACCATCTTTTGCATATTGCTTCTGATACAGCATGATCAGCATATGCCTCGACAAGCATTCGATGCGACTCTGCAGCACTTTTCTTCAAATGAAAACAAAAAATTAATGCTTTCCGCAAATCATCACCTTCTGGTACAAAATTGGACATTTTTAACACTATGAAAAAATATGATTTTGTCTATTCAATGACTTGATGTATACTAAATATTTTTCACAGATGTGCTCGTTCACAACAAATGTTTCCTATCGAGACATTTGTATCTTGACGCTCACTTCATACTGGTACACTTGGTATATGACTTAATTATCTCCTTCTAATTGCTTCAGGAAAAAATAATTGAATGATGTTACATCAAGTGCATCATTAGGATTCAATCAGCTTCATTGACATTTCAATGCAGTCCCTTCTTTTGCGAAATGTACAAGCATTGGTGCATAAAAAGCTTATTTGTAGTACGAGAGCAGTCGATCCTTGAACAAATCATCGCACTAACTAGGTCAATTCTTGCGCTTTCCCTTCCTTTCATCCAAAACCAGCATTCATCGTTTTTAATTAGGGAATCTGAAAACCGATCCAAAGTGGCGAGACCATTCTGTGTTTCCCTTCAAAAAACCACAACCAAGCACACTATCGTGCCGTCCTGAAACGCTACAAATGGAAGGCCACATGACACTCGATTTTAACTCGCCCTTTCCTGCGGTTTATCGTTACTTCAATAAAACTTAACTACGTTCGAGCAATAGACTCGTCATGTCTAGCAGCAACAAATGTTCCCTATCGAGACTTTTGTATCTTCACTTCAATCCGGTTTTATTTTTCTGAAACATGAAAGTGTTTTTTTGGGGATTTATTCCCAAAAAGGGGTTTTCCAATGGAAAGATGAACATCTCTTTCATTCCATTATCTCTGGACAGAAATAAGTTTGCACAACCGCCGATCTGGTTCAACGAGACACCGGAGTTTTTTTTGGCTACACGTGTCATTGGATAGACGATGACTTCAACAGGCAATCAGTTGCTCTTGCCTGTAAGCGATTTTCTGGATCGCATTCATATGATCGGATTAATGACGTTATTCTGGAAATTCATGCTCTGTTTGGACTGAATTGCAATAACGTTGTGGCAATAGTCACTGACAACGGTTAAAACTTCATTAAAGCATTCAAAGAATTTGGGATAGAAACATACTTTGCCAACAATATTGAAAGCACTGACAGTTCAGAAAAAAATGAAATGGAAACAGCTGAGTTAACTTATAATGTATTCGAGAATTTGTTACCGAAACACATTAAATGTGCAACACATACGCCTAACTTAATTGCTTCCACCGATTTCACGCGCATCCTGCGCGAACATAGCTTACACTATAAACAGCATGAAAAAGTAAGTAGACATGATACATCTTGGCATATAACGCTCAAATCTTTGGTCTAAGGTTAACAGACCAAAAACATCAGATCAAATTCTTGCTGTCCTGGACTGTCAGTTAAAATATCCTGTCCCGTCAAGATGGAATTCTTTGTATTATTCGGTCAGAGATATCATTAAACACAAGGAAAAAATCAATGAACTCTGCAAAAAGGCTGGAAGTACAACCATTTTTCGAGCCGGATGTTTTTGTTAAGAAACGAATGAAAAATTGATAATGATTAATGCTAATGCTAAGATAAGGATTTATTATGAATGAATAATTATTAGAATACAAAGAAATATATTAAGAAAAATAACGCGATGTCAACGAAGACGATGACTGAATGATTTTAGATCTGAAAGCGAACTGAACTGAGTAATCATACAAGTAACACAGAAAAATAGGAGAGCATGTTTGTTCGTGTATGAATCTTCTTCTTCTTCTTGTGGCGCTACAGTCCGGGGTGAACCTGGGCCTCGGTCAACAATCCTCTCCAGCTGGCACGATCTTTAGCCAGCTGCCTCCAATTTCGCACTCCAAGGTTGAGGTCCTTCTCTACTTGAGTGCGCCATCGGGTTCTTGGTCGTCCTCTATTGCGTTGTCCCACTGGTTCGGAGTCGGAGACTCTTTGGGCTGGAGCAGTGTTGTCCATGCGCTCAACATGGCCCAGCCATCTCAGGCGTTGAATCCGTAGACGCCTGACTAGACTCATATCGAGTTACAGCCCGTACAATTCGTGGTTGAAACTTCTTCTCCAAGAACCTTCAACGCAAACAGGATCAAAGATTGAACGCAGAACTTTTCTCTCGAAGAGACCAGTGTGTCTTCATCCGCTCTTGAGATAGTCCAAGCTTCCGCGCCATACAGCAGGACAGGGACGATCAAGGTCTTATATAATGTGAGATTGGTCTTTCGGGAGAGGGCTCTACTACTCATTTGCCTCTTGAGCCTAAAGAAAGAGCGACTGGCAAGAGTTATTCTGCGTTTAATCTCGGTACTGATGTTCTTTGCACTATTTACTTAGGAGCCAAGGTAGATAAAGTCCTTTACTACCTCGAAGTTGTAGCTGCCTATGGTGACGTTCTGACCGAGTCGTCGATGTTGTGTGTCCTTTCTTGATGAGAGCATATACTTTGTTTTGCCCTCATTCACCGCTAAACGCATTTTTGCCGCCTCCGTTTGAATACAAGCAAACGCTTCATTGACGGCTCGCTGAGTTCGGCCAATCACGTCAATGTCGTCCGCGTATGCTACCAGTTGAACGGACTTTTGGAAGATCATGCCTCTAGTATTGGCGTGTGAGTTTTGCACAACCTTCTCAAGTACAATGTTGAAAAAGTCACATGACAGCGCGTCGCCTTGCCTAAAACCTTTTTTGACATTGAAGGTCTCGGTGAGTTCGTTACCGACCTTGATGGAGCAGCGAGATTTCTCCATGGTCATCCTGCACAATCTGACGAGTTTGATATGTCAAAACTAAACATGGCGTTGTATAGCTCGTCTCTATGCACACTGTCATATGCGGCCTTAAACGACAAATATGTGGTGGGTGTCGATCTGCATCCCTTGCGTTTTTTCGAAGTTCTGCCGTAATGTGAAAATTAGATCGATAGTGGACTTCCCCGGCCTGAAACCGCACTGAGAGGGGCCTATCATGTTGTTGACGAATGGTTTCAGGCGCTCACACAGAACGGCAGAGAAGATTTTGTAGGCGATGTTAAGGAGACTTATCCCCCGATAGTTGGCGCAGTCAAAGGGGTCTCCTTTCTTGTGGATCGGTCAAACGATACTAAGATTCCACTGGTTGGGCATGCTTTCCTTCGACCATATCCTACAGATGAGCTGGTGCATGCGCCCCACCTGATCATCTCCAGCTGCTTTAAACAGTTCCGCGGACAGTCCGTCCATTCCAGCAGCTTTGTTCGACTTCAGTTTCGATATCGCTACCTTGAGTTCGTCTAGAAGGAATTCTATTCTATCGTCGTCCATTGCGTGGAGTGGAACATTCTGCCTGACAGCGGTACTGGTAGCTTTGCCGTTAAGCAGTCT
Organism: Eristalis arbustorum; assembly: GCA_916610145.1. Classification (NCBI taxonomy): domain Eukaryota; kingdom Metazoa; phylum Arthropoda; class Insecta; order Diptera; family Syrphidae; genus Eristalis; species Eristalis arbustorum. The sequence continues at coordinate 80,573,947 of OU744316.1, read as the reverse complement.
GCAGAAGTGATACTTCCAAATTCTCGGTATCGATTGCAACTCCACTACGAGTTGTCCCTTATCGTTGCGAAAGGCTTCTGTCCGATGTTTGTACCCTTTGGATAGTTGTTTCACCCGCTGGTAAGACTTTCGGACATTATTTCTGCCGTACCACATGTCCATTTCCTCGATCGCGCGCTTCTAATGCTCCTTCTTTTTCTTTTTGAGAAGCCGGTGCGTGTTTTGTTTGAGTTCGTAGAGCTCACGAACCGCTCTCATCTTTCTATCCAGCGTCGCCTTATATGATGCTAGCTTCGCAGAATGCGCCTGCCGACACTCGTTGTCAAACCATGGGTTTTTTCTAGGTGGCATTTTAAAACCCAGCACATCGGAGGCAGCTTCTCTGATGGCGTTTTGACAACGCTTCCACTGTTCGTCAATTGTTTCGCCTGGCAGGGTTGAGCTTCAGGGAGACTCGATCAGAAAAGTTCTCAGTTCGTGTATGAATACATATGCAAATAATTCTCGATTGTGTCAATGTGTGGAAGGTGCTGTAACATTCCGCCCACTTTGGAACGAATTACAAAATCTGTTCAAAAAATTATTGTTATAAATTACGAAATTGTAAAATTTGTTAAAAAAAACAAGTCTTTGTAGGCTGTTCAAAACGTTCATCATCGATGGACATCAGCTGTGATATTTTTACGATAGGTCGAACAAGCTTCCCATCGGTTGTTTTCAGCGTGACCAGAGTGAAGCTCCAGGATGAATACAACTTATCCTTCCTAATCTCCATTTAGCTGGGGGCCACATGTCGTTTCGAATTAAGACTAAGTCACCCATTCGAAAATTTGGGCATTTAGCACGTTGTTGAAGTTGTGTCACATACTCCGTACTTCATCTTCTCCAGAAATGCTGCTTTAAAGTTGTTATTAGTTGCCATCTGTTTACTAAACTTCCATTGAAGTATAACGTGTTGGATTCAGGTATCATTTTAAGAGACTCGCCAATCAAGAAATGACCAGGAGTAAGTGCAGCGAGATCGTTTACATCAGTTGACATTGAGCAGAGTGGTCTGGAGTTAACGCAAGAATCAATTTCCGCCAAGAGTGTGGTAAACTCGTCGTATTTTAATAGGACGTCTCCTAGCTTAAAACAATCGAGCATTGTTCATCGCCAATCAACTCGAAGCAAATATTTTCTGGCAACATGTAACTTGAAACGAGTTTCATTGTGACATCTACTTAAAAAGTCATTGTGAACTATAAAATGAAATGTCAAACTTGTTATTTTCAAAACAAAACTTCGTTCATTAATGTGAAATTGGATTTAGAATATTTTTTGATGCGGAAGGCGAAGATGAAGAAATACTTAATGCCAAAATCAAAAGAATTTTTGATATGTGTTGAATTGCCTTAAGTAAACATTCGATTAAAATTTAAACGCTAGAAAAAATACAGGAACACTACCTTCGCATACAACGTTTTCTTTGAATATATTGTATTCTACCTCTTCCCTGTCTAGGTTTTTAGTTTCTTCATTATTATTGTGGTCAGCAATTTGATTAGGTCCGACTCCAAACATTTTTGCTGTAGGTATTTCTTTAACTGCTGCTTCTAGCCTTCGCATTCTATAATTAATATGTATGGGCCACCGGCTGTGCCTTTGAAGTGGGCCTTATTCTTCCTGAGTTTGTTCTTAACTTTATATTTCAGGTCACTCAAAGTCTAAAAATGCACGTAAAATATAATAATTCAAATATACAAGCCATTGGTTTTAACTTTTTCCAATCTTTGAAGTTGTTTTTTGTTGATGCACATATTTTGCTTCGCTTTCATAACGAGGACAACTTTTTATTAATTGATGACGATAACTTTTTTCTATCGACTAACAATTTTTGTTTCAAACGTCATATTCGAATTTGTATGCTGCCTACTTTGACGATGCAATCGAGGATACTCGATTGAATCAAAATTGGTGCTACCCATGTTCGATTGTATCGACTCAACTCGATTGTTTCAAGTTCCGTGCTGGCACCCCAGCATTCTCCTGAGTTCTTTTTCAGCCCCACGAAGTTGGTGCCGTTATCACTATACAGTTCTCCGCATTGTCCACACCAAGAAACAAAACGCTTGAAGGCGGCGATGAACGATGCTGTTGACAAATCGCTTGAAAATTCCAAATGCATTGCTCCAGTAGACATGCAGATAAACACAGCTATGTAACCCTTAACAGCTTTCGTGCCGCCGTCTTTGATAAACGGAATCTTAATGGTCCAGCGAAGTCTACTCCACTCCGATAAAAATCTCTCGATGCTTCGACCCGTGGTTTCGGCAGATTACCCATAATTTGCTGTTGAACTGTCTGTGAGTACAGAAGACATTTAACGCACGATCTCGAAATTTGCCTACGCACCTGGCGAGCTCCGATAACCCAAAAACGACTTTGCAACACAGCCTGCAGTGTTTGTGGACCCGCATGTAGTGTTAATTTGTGAATATCTTGACAGATGAGCCTGGCCAGCTTTGCTTTTGCCGGAAGCAGTATTGGATACTTCATGTCCGAACGAACATGTGCGTTGCTCAACCGGCCTCCCACTCTGAGAAGTCCTTTTTCGTCCAGGAATGGGTGTAATCGAAGGACTTTGCTTTAGCGAATCACCTGCTTTTGAGATCGGATGCGCTGAATATCTTCAGAGAAGAAATGTTGTTCAGTAAGCCGTATCCAGAGAGTAGTAGCTTCATCGAGTTCCTGGATGGACAAATGGATGTTGTTTCGACGAGTTATTTCACGACGGTTCCTCTTCATTTCGATGGCAGCTCGAACGTTGTGCAGAAATCGCTGTACATATGCTGTAACATCTCGCAAATGACTGAATGATGAATATTTGTCGATGATTTCCCATATAGGCGATTTTTGATCGAAGTTTGGTGGTGAAAAGTTGCTGTGGCGGCCACGAAGTCTCGGGCTGTTTCAGCCATGGTGGACCATACCACCAGATTGAATGGTTGATTAAATTCTGTTTAAACACGCCTCTTGTGGCGCAGTCTGCTGGGTTGTCTGAAGATTGTACGTGGAACCAGTTCGCGGAAGGTATTACTTCTTGAATCTGTAATACGCGATTCGCAACAAAAGCACACCACTTTCCAATAGTTTGGCGAATCCAGGCTAGAGCAATGCTTGAAGCGGTCCACCCATAAATGTTTCGAACGTGTGGCTGTAAGCATGGTTGTAGGTATGCAATAAGTTGCGATCGTAGGGCAGCAGCACATAATTTCAGGCGAGGTAGAGATATCGTGGCGAATTTAAGTGGAGCTACCCTGGTTTTTGCTGTAAGTAGGTGAACTTTGATTTTACCATCAGGAGAGACTGTGCGTGCGTATACGACTGCTGCATATGCGGATTGTCAAGCATCAGCAAACCCATATGGATCGGTGTCGACGTGTGGATACCCATACCAACCCACCTCGGCACTTTTATTGCTGCGAGGTTAGTGATATGTTCCCTGATTGATACCACTGTTGTTTGTCATCTAACGGAACAGTCTCATCCCAGTCCACCTTTGGTCTCCATAAACGTTGGAACAACATTTTTGGTATTATTGTGCTGGGCGATAATATTCCAAGCGGATCGAAAAGTCTTGAGGCATCTGCAAGAAGTAGTCTCTTAGTTAAATTAGTGAAATCAATTTCATGAACCTGAACGATGAATGAAAGCTTGTCCGAGGAAGGTTCCCATTGCGGACCTAATGTAACGAGAGCAGAGTTTGATGACCATTTTCTTAGATGATTTCCGTCACGGCTTAAGATGGTGTATATCTCTACCGGTTTCTTCATGACAACCAGCAAGCAAATCGTCCATATAGAAATCACGCAATATCTTTGAATAGATGATGGATGATTTTGACCTTCGGCGATAGCAGCTTGCTGAAGAGCTTTAATAGCAACGTGGGAAGCCGATGCAATTCCATAAGTCACAGTCAGCAAACGATAATCCTTCACCTCTTCATTTGGCGAATCACGCCATACAATTCGTTGGTAATCAAGATTCTCTGCGTCGACTCTAAGTTGGCGATACATTTTTGCTACATCCGCGCACATAGCAAAACGATGAGTGCGTAGCAGTGTAGAAAACAAATCAGGTTGAAGTTGAGGACTGATCATTTCCAGTTGTTGTGCGACATGATGCGGTGAAAACAACTCTCAACTTCGTTGTTGTGCTCGTTCCGAAATCGGGTATGTCTCCTCCATATGCCCAAGGTCGATGAACTTATGGATGAAATCTTTGTATTGGATTCGAAGGTTTTTATCCTTGGTGACAAGCTTTTCCATTCGAAGTACAGAGCGAGCCACCAAGAAGACAGTCAGGATTGAAGGGAAGTCTTACAATGTACCTGCCACCCTGTTGTTTTTACTCGCAGATCTCTTCTTCGACGGTTAGATGTTTCACCTCAGGATTGGATTCTGCCGCCAGAATTTAGGAAAAGCCTTTGTCAAAGTGGTGTCAGTATGCAGACATAGTGTAGTGTTTTGATGAACTGGGTCCACAACTTTTCCGAAAAGATCCCAAGCAAGAGTTGATAGTTGTGCGCAAGGGGTACCCACAGGTCCTTTGTTCAACCCTGCGCGAATTGACCTAATTCGTCAGCTCCTATGAGGATGTCAACTGCTGCTGGTGTGTGGAAATGCGGATCTGCCAATTGAAGTTTCTTAATATGAGCCCAACGAACTTCGCTCAGTGGAGCGTTCGTTGTTTTGGTGAGTATTTAAGCACGAACAGATGTCGTATAGCTTTCATCGGTAGACGATATGTTGAGTCTTGTTTAACCTTTATCTTTCCCTGATGCTGTACCACCTATTTCTTCGATCATCGTTGAGCTGGAGCTTATTTTCAGTTTTAACCGTTGTACATAGCTTTCGGATACGAATGTTAGATGCGAACCATTATCGAACAGCAACCTGGCTATTTGAATTTTCTTTAGTCAATAACTATTACGATGGAGATACCGAGGAGAATGTGGTGATTGGTTGAGGTGCGGTCAAATGGTACTGACCGATTGATTGCAGTTGCTGTGGTCGATATTTGTACCTCTCGGTGCAGTAAGGTGTGATGACGTGCTTGGCAAACACGACAGTAGTTTTCACTGCGGCAATTTAGGTAATCGTGGCCAGTAGTAAGGCAATTTGTACACAAGTTCTTCTTCTGAACGAAAGAGAGTCGACACTCAACGTTTTCGAAAGTTGTCGCAGGTGTGAAATCTGTACGAGCTGGAGCAACAAGTGCAAACATGCTTTTGAAATCTGGAAGATTTGCTGGATTCAGATTGATTCGGTGTTGCGCTGTGAAACACTCCCATACCGGATTTGTCTTTACCCTTGGGTTGGCTGGAGTTAACTTTGACGATTGTTTTTTGTTGATGCTTAGTAATAGCGTCCAAAGAACGGCATCTCTTTTCCAAGAAAGATACCAGTGTAGCAAAATCGGCAACCTTGTCGTTTATCTTATGTGTCCCTTGCTTATGTGTTTCCGCGTCGAACTTGGTTGTAGTGAGATGAAAAAGCCAGTCGTCCCAATTTACCACCGGTCTTCCAAGAGCTTTGAGTGACTGGTAATGCTCTTGAGTGCTGCCGAGGAGGGCTTTCAATTCAGCCGATGATTCATTGTTGACTTTTTTGATTGAAAAAATAGCTCGAAAATGTGATAATACGCGTCATAACGTTTTTGTAATAATTCCCATGCTACACTGCAGTTGTCGTCAGTTATAGGGAACGCTTTTAATACGTTAAGAGCCTCGCTTTACAGACTGCTTCGAAGGTAATGTAGTTTGAGTGCACCAGAAATATTTGCCTCGCTGTGGATGAATGACGTGAACGCGTCTCGGAATGGTCTCCAATCTTTCGAATCGCCAGAAAATTGTGGCAAGTCCCTTGGAGGGAGCTTGATATCCGCACGAGTAAAATATTTGGTGTTAACTGTTTTCGATGCATGGCTGTTCGTCTTGCATAAATTTACAGCACGTTTGAAATTTGTGAATGCCTCTATAGCATTCTTCGCCATGTTGTCTGAGCCTCTATGGTGTCGCTGCCGCAAGAAAGTTCGACTGCATCTTGTGCCGTGCAAAAAGCGTTCCATTGCTGCTCCAAGAGCACGAAAAATGATTCCAGCGTCATGTTACTTCGATTTCTTGCTTGAAATTAAACTACGTTTGAGACCATTTCGCGCACTATCGCGTTTTATTATCGCCGACATGGTGCGAAATGTTAAAATATGTATGTTAAAATTATTAACAGCTTTTATTAATGTCAATAGTTATCTAATGGTTTTGTTTCGTACTGTACCGAATGTAAACGTTGGTATGGAGAAACTGTAAATTTCGCGACGCTTGCTGCGAGCAAAATAACGGCTTACATACATATACCACGAACAATGGAATTTGAAACACGCCCTAATTCTTTTACTTTAATGTGGCTACGAAGGACCAATGTTTTTGTTAAGAAAGGAATGAAAAAATGATAACGATTAATGCATATATAAGGATTTATTATGAATGAATAATTATTAGAATACAAAGAAATATATTAAGAAAACTAACGCGATGTCAACGGAGACGATGACTGAAAGATTTTAGATCTGAAAGCGAACTGAACTGTAATGATACAAGTAACACAAAACAAAGGTATATATTGTTCGTGTATGAGTACATATGCAAGTGATTCTCAATTATGTCAATGTGTGCAAAGTGCTGTAACACCGGATATTTTATATCTTCATGATTACGTACACCTCCTACAACCGATTGCGGTTGCCCTAGATTTTCTTCAAGGAGAAAAGGGAATGCTCCATGGTCACCTTAGCAACAATCAGAGTGTCGTAGAAGAAGATTTTAAGTGACAATCCATTAAAGATTTTTCCAATGGATTTTGTTAATAAAATCGAAGAATCGCTAGTTAGACTATTTCACTCATACTTTTATTTAACGAGTGACGTGGAAGATGCGATTGTTGCCTCGGTTCTTTACCCATTGGCAAAACTCAAGTGGGTCTCAGCACTAAATTTACAGTTCAATGACACCAAAATAGCATAATTAAGTTAATTAGTCAGAAGAAGAATTGCTTTCGAAAATGATCTAAGCTCATCTACTGATAATGCAAACATAAGAAGTGAACGTAAACTTCCATATATTAATTTCGGCACAAAATCAAACAACCATTTACATAGACTTCAATTACTTCGCATTCCAGATCAGCTATTAGAATCATCTAATAATTGCAGTCCGTCTGTAGATAATGAATATTATGCATATCTTCCTCATCCGTCGACGTCTAGAGAACTCCTCTGCAAATATCTAGCCCTGAAGAAAACATTTTTAAGGTATAACACTCCACTACAAGCCCCTGTGGAAAGACTGTTTTCAGTTGCTTGTCAACTGAATACGACTCGACGAGGAGCACTTTCAGACTCAAATTTTGAAAAATTGTTGCTTCTCAAAGTTAATCGTATGGACAATTGTTAAATATGCAATTCTTTATTCAAATAAATGTAATTCATGTACTTTCGATTTATTAAGTCAATTTTTAATAGCACGACTCTATCACCATCCCCATCCTCTCCTCCCGACGTGAACACAACGTACTCCTCTTCCTCTAAGCCTAAAAGCTTATCAATTTACTAATTCGTTTCCTGTCCACCTCTAATAGAGTTTTAGATTTAATGTAGGCCACATCGTTTTCGACTTACAAATATTTACTTTCGCCCACCTAGAGTGAAGGTATTACTTTCAATTGAGAATGGAATATTTCCTGCTTGTGTCCCAGTGGAGTCTGGGACACGCCAGACTTCTTACTTATTCGTCGGCTCTTTTATTGCTCAGTGTTCCATTGTTCCTGTTTGAACTCTTTCTTGTGTCCGTTACGAATCCCCGTCCTGGTTATTCGATTTTTTTATGCGGTTGTCGGCAGAGACATGTGTAGGGTCCATTTTGTTTGGTACTTGGTACCTGATGGTGTCTAAAGTACCAGAAAATGGACAGCTAGCGCTTCGACTACCATTCTGAACAGCTTTTTATGACATTCCAGAAGTAAATTCTTGCACTGTTATAGGCCATAGCATACGAGTTGTCTTACAAGTGGTTCATTTGCTATTTCTATAAAACTATCATACACTTTCATATTGAAATCTGCCAAAGTAGTGTACATACTTAGGATTGTTGGTTCGAGTTCTACCGCCTTCCTGGCAAGTCTGCTGATATTATATTCCTGTGTCCCAAAGAGTAATCGAGTGCTGCTTGCTAAGAACTTTAAGCTCTTCGCGACGGCATGCGACCAGCATAAACTTGATCTCCGTTGGAGAAATCGTTTTAATAGCTTGACTGTAAATAAGAATGGTGATATCAAACGGTGGTATCTCCAACACTGATATCATTTCGGCCGCTTCTTTGACTGCCAAGATCTCCAACCTAGAAAAGCACTGCCGTAGTCAGGGATCCTGATAGAGCAGTGCATGTTCAACAGTTTAGAGTAGATGCCAGTGCCTGTTCCCATAATCATCTTCAAACCATCCGCGAAGACATGGATGGTTAAGTTATTGATGATTATTATGAGAGACTGCATTTGGATTGATTGATCATAATGACCAACTGTGAGTCGGTAGAGGTCAATTGGGACGTGGTTCAGCAAGACCTGTAAGGTCTTCTAAGTGGACTGGCTCTTGGGGCTACAACCTTAATGCTTGAATAACCTAGGCTAACTAATTATTGCAGTAATAAGAGGTACCGTACTTTGAACAATTTCGTTTTTTACAAGTGCAAGTTCGATTGCCATGATTTATACTCTGTTGAAGACTAAATGTCTAGAAATACATTAAATGCGTAGAGTGTCATCTACTCCAGGGGATTTATAAGGCTGGACGGAGGGACGGCGTCATATTATCCAATTTTCTGTAATTATATCGTTCGGAACGTTAGATTTCTGAGGCTATCACAATCACTGGAAGTCATTCTTCTGTCACCAGGGGATATGAGTGTTTAAAAGCGCAGTGCCTCGTTTTACGATTATGTTCCGTTGCCTTGTTTATCTTCGATGAACTCTGGAATGGAAGGACTTTTGCATACAATTTTTCTAAGCCTACAGTTCCTGTGGCTGTAAAGGTCTTGCTGGGAGCCTCTACGAGCTGCAGTTTTATATTATTATTGTATTCTGCCCTACAAGTTCCAGAGAAGACAATAAACTTAAACAAAATATACTCCATCCCTCAATCTCTGTACAACACGATGCTGATGAGTAGCCAAAAATATACACCTATTTCCCTTAAAGTTAAGTAGCGAGACCTGTCGTCCTCAAAGGTTCATTCGCTTTATATTGTTGACAGTGAGCTTCTTGCTGGCATTCGGCTCTTACTTACTTACTTAAGGTGGCGCTACAGTCCGGGGTGGACCTCGGCCTCAACCAACAAGCGTCTCCAGCCAGCTCGATCTTTAGCTAGCTGTCTCCAGTTTCGCACGCATAGTTGGTTGAGGTCCCTTTCCACTTGCGTGCGCCACCTGAGTCGCGGTCTTCCTCTACTGCGCCGTGCCTCGGGGGTGGATTCGAAGACTTTTCGGGCCGGAGCATTGGTTTCCATCCGCTTTACATAACCTAGTCATCTCAATCGCTGGATCTTCGCTCTTCTGGCTAAGTCGATGTCGCTGAACAGTCCGTACGCCGTTCGTCGTTATATCTCCTCCTCCATTCACAATCTATGCAGACGGGACCGAAAATCACACGAAGAATTTGGCCGTGTAAAGCGGTACCTAGGTTATTCGAGAGAGGGTTTTGCATTCGGCTCTAGTCTTGGCAAAATTGCGGTTTTGTAGACCATGATTTTAGTCCTTCCAGTGACGAGTCTCCAGTGGTTGGGACAAAGCGATGTAGTATCGGTTGCTAAATATGTCGATATTTGTATCGTGTTTTGCATTTACATTAACAAGATTCGTCTGTTCTTCGCCGTGAAGTCACCATAGCACCTTTGGCAATGTCATCAGCGCAACTCATCAGAAGGACTGTTTCTTGGAAATCGCATCTCATCAAAACACTCACTTTACCTTGCACACAGTTTAAAAATGTAGTTATCTGACTTTATTTATTATTATTGTCGGGTTTGTTGTGAACCGAGGTTAAGGTTTATTCTCAACTATATACAAGCTAACCTATTGACCGAATATGAGCTATTTTATGGATGTTTAAATCACAACACATAGACTATTTGTCACGATTTAAAAATGGCAAAACACGAATTTGCTCGCATATCATGTCAGCGAATAAAGAAACGACTAGTTCGATGTACACGTACATCATTAAAAGTAAACTTTGGATATAGAAAACTAATCTTAATTTATTTAAGCGATTAATCCCGAAACACCATTGAATGATTTGGGAAAAACTAAAGCAACGTTGAAGCATTATTATAAAACTTTTTGGAGATATCACTTTTTATTTTGATTGAAGTTAAATGAGTACGCTCCCGATTCATCCTGTCGCATCTCAAAGTTATTAGTTGATAACCCAAATGGCTTGAGGATTATATTTCCTAGATCTTTCAGTTTACCAAGCATCTCAGTTTTCAATTTCTCATTACGTTCGTTAATAATTGGGGGCAATCGAATGAGAGCTTCATGTCCCTCCTTGTTCCCTTCATCTAGTTCAACGACTTTTTTATAGTCCTCTAGAGCTTCGTCATATTTGTCCGTATCTTCGTAAAGTTTTGCTCTTCTATATAGAGAATTATGAATTAAATTCAATTTAAATAAACAACCATAGACGATATCACGTACCTCAAAGCAGCACGAACATATTCCGGGTTCAGTTCCAACGCTTTAGTGCAATCTTCGATGGCGGCATTTTTAGAATCCAATTTGATTTTAGCAGCTGCTCGGTTTGCATAAAGTACAGATCGTTCTTTGGTATACTCCAGAGGACAAACTTTCAAAGCAGTAGTGTACATTTCTACAGATTCCGTATACAATTCTTTTTTGAATAGTTCATTGCTCTCCTGTTTGAGTTGGTCGGCTTTTTCTTTGTTTTCTTTCTTCTCTTCTTCACTAAGGCCCTTTTCTAGTTCCCTGAGGTGTTCTTCATCGATAAGATCGTCATGGCAGTCGGAAAATATTTCAGCATTCGATTTTTTGCAATCATCATCGTTAGTTGTGAATGTTTCATTGTCGTCGAACGTGAGTTCACTTTGTTTTGAAACTATCTCATTGATGACTTCCTCGTTTGTTTTTGATACGGCATCATGGAACTCCTCATCGTTGCTTGTTTGTTCTTCTGTATTCTCATTATTATTTGACATTTTATTGTTAATTTGTATTTATTTCTAAGTTAAATTTTTAAAATGATTTATTAGAAAAACATATATTACTACAACGTTGATTTAGTTTTTGATCGGATATGAATAAATGAATCAACCCCACTATCAAATGTCACTTTGGCAGATGAACTGTCCGATTTTCGAGGAAATATTCAACATATTTTTTGAAAATAAATGAATGCGTTCAGTGATGGTTGCATCGTTTTCTACATTCACAAATTTCACGTTTCAATCAGATTGAATACATTAATTGCAACTGAAACCATCCTTGGTTCTCCTTCATAGCTACATGCGGTAGCTACTCCAGATCTGTGAAAAATCAGCCTTGATAACAATTCTGAGCAGACCTAGGGAGGATAAAATTGCATAGCTACTCTTACCAATAAATATTAAGGAATAATAACAACAAACTGAATTTTGTTTTCAATTGAATAAATGTTGAAATTCAACTTTTCAATATGTCAAATATTTTGCTGTAATTTGCATACATTTTATGACCACGACTGAAGGCAGCCTTGTGATTGTTTTTTTTTTTTTTTGTATTCTGTCATCAACCTGTCAATTTGTTATGCAATGTCAATCGGCCTAGGTAATTTTCAAAAGATGATTGAAAAAATAATAGTGTATAAATTGCTTTCTTAATATATTATTGCAGTACCTTCCTTGTTCCATTAAACACTTAGTTGCTGCATTTTGCGAACGAAAAAATGTTTCGAAAAATAGTTATTGGGTCACCAATTATTTTGGGAGCCGCCGCGATACAAGCATCCAAAAATTCATCAAATAGTCAAGAGCAAGAATTGGCTCATTTTAAGTGCAAGCCATCGGAATTACCTTTGTACACTCCCTTGTTCGCTGCGAATAAGTTAGTTGAACCCTTCCTAGTAAAAATAACTCTAGTTAACGCCTAATTAACCATGCTTTCAGACCGAAGAAGACCGAATGTCACACTCCGAAGGAAGGAGCGAATAAGGTTCGAGACACAATCGAAAGCGGTATAAGGACAATAAGAGTCGAAATTAAGTCTGGATACAATGTAGTATTGGAGCAAAAGAAGAATGTTGAACATTATGTTTCAACAGGACTTGAACACTCAAAATGTAAATAACGTCTTCAAATTATTCCAACTAATTCTTATTGTACCTTCGTTACAGCAACAATTGACTACTTAAATCAACCAGACAACACCTTTCCCCGAGTTGGTGCTATAGCTATTGGTGGAATATCTGGCTTAATTTTAGCTATTCGGGGTGGATTTATCAAAAAGATAATCTACACTGGCGTAGGAGCTGGTGGTATTGCCTCGCTGTGCTATCCTAAGGAAGCTGAACGATTCACACAGCAAGGTCTGACTGAAACAAAGAAGGGTATAACAATTGCATACAACTTTGTGAAAGGCGTCAAGCCAGGAGAAGAAGTAGCAATAGAATCTATTACCAATTTCCCAACTAGCTTGAATGAACTAAAAGACATTCTTGCTGATTGGATGGATAGTGTGAAGGATACCATTTTTAAATAGACCAACTAAGTGATATAAAGTGTAACAGAAGCAATGGGAATTGTAATATTTTAATGATAAAGGATCCATTGTCTTTCACCAGTAAATTTATTGTTGTTATTAAATACTCGAGTCAAGCCGTCTATCTAGATGAACAATAAATTTAAATGCAACTTGGACATACGTTTTGTTATAATTTATATTAATATGAGAATATTTAAAGCAGATTTTTTCTGAGCAAAAAAGGGAAAGTATAACGATCGGATAGAATATGACAATTGGGTACTGCAATAGTCTTAGCGTTATCATTTTCGTCAAATCACATTTCATCATTTCCCTCTATTTTTAGATTAAAGCCAAATCAGAGGGGGTGAAGTATTTCTTGCATCGATTAAGGAAACCTAAACATTTCGCAGCATATTTGGCGACCTCGAATATGTGATCGTTCAAACTAAGTGTTGTGTTGATGTGCATACCGAGGATGGACAGTTTTCCGGTTTCGTCGATACAAGCGCCATTCATGGATAATGGCTGATTATCAGGGGTTCGCTTTAGAGACAGCAGACAGCATTGAGTTTTGGAAGCATTGAATTCCACTCTGTTGTTCTTACCCCAGTTAATTATGCTGTCCAGATCGGTATTCAATGTGCTTGACATACGCTGCCATTCCAATTTTACGTCCGAAGGGCAGGGACGTGAATTTTGGAACGAATATGAAAAGCTGAGGGTACTGTCATTAGCGAAGAAGTGGATTGGATTAGAAGTGTCAGACAGGAAATCATTTATAAAAATGACAAAGAGTGTCGGAGACAGAACAGAGCCTTGGGAGACACCAGCATTTATTTTGTGGATATCAGACTTGAACCCATTCAAAACCACTTGGATTGAACGGTTCGAAAGGTAATTTCTAATCCATAGAAGCAGAGATTCATCAACACCATAAGCACGCATTTTCGACAAAAGAGCTTGATGCCAAACTCTGTCCAATGCTTTAGAAATATCAAGCGCAACTATCATGCTTTCGCCTGCATTGTGCAAAGATTGGTTCCACTTTTCGGTGAGATAAGCTATCAAATCACCAGTGGACCTGTTGCTGCGGAAGCCATACTGTCGGTCATTAAGAAGCTTCCGCGATTCAAGATATTTCATAAGCTGACGATTTATCAGCGTTTCCATGACCTTAGAAAGAAGGGACGTAAGTGCTATGGGTTGGTACGAGGAGGGTGACGAAGATTCGCCCTTTTAAGGGACGGGCTGGACAAATGCTGTTTTCCATCTACTCGGAAAGAGACCTGAAGAGTAGGATAGATGAATAAGCTTACGCAGTGGTTTTGCCAGCGAAGAAGAACACCTCTTCATAAGTATTGGAGGAATACCATCCGGGCCAGCGGATTTGTGCACGTCGAGATCTTTAAGTACTCTTGCAACTGTACGAGTGCGGAAGTGAATTTGTCCCATGGTGAAACCAACGCTCTCGAGTGCAGGTGGCGACAAATTACAATCTGGCAGTGTTGAGCTGGCTGCAAAATGCGCCGCAAGCAGATTGGCTTTGTCCAAAGAGCTGACAGCTGGGATGTCATTGTAAATGAGCGTGGGAATTGAGGACGAGGCGGAATTCTTTATGTTTTTCACAAATGACCAAAAGTTGTTGCTACCCTTGGGACATTGTAGCACTTTTTGCCTCAACTTTTGTTCATGGGAGAAGTTCACACGTCGGATTATTGCATTGCAGTCATTTCTGGCCCGTTTAAACTTATTCCGGTTTTCCTCAGGAGGGTTGGCTTTGTATAACCGGAAATGCAACTCTTTTATTCTGATAGCCTCGTTGCAGCTCGAGTCATACCATGCATTTGGTCTGGGTTTGATACACTTCATTCTATGCGGAATGAAGGATCTCATGCCCAGCTGAAGAATGTTTGTGATCATATCAGCAGCGGTATCCACATCACTATCGAGGAAGCATAGTGACCAGTTGAAATTCCTAAAGAAGAAGAAACACCATTCTTGTTTTATTTTGCTTTTATTAAAGTTTTTAAATCTTGTTTTTTTTTGTTTGCTTTTGCGTTATGTTTAAATATATTCTTTTTTCAATGTTTTTTTTTTTTATTTATATTGATTAATATTTACTTACTGTAAATTGTTTTTGTTTTTATTGTTTTATATATATAGTCCATATTAATATATGCTTTTAATGAATTCTGAACCTCTAAAATTTTAATAACTATTATAAGTTATACATGTTTATCTTTATCTCATTTTTAACTCATAAACTATTTTACAGTATGAAAAAATAACTAAATAAATCTTCCTTGCAATTTATTTACTTCATTACATCTGAGTTTGTGTGAAGGCATAATTTTATAAAAGAAATGTATATGAAACATAAACAATGTGAGCAATTAAAACGTGTTTCTGTGTTTACTTAAATAACGATCTATGGATTCAGAAGAATAATTCTTTTAGAATAATTTCTTTTAATGTGGCTTGGAGGCAGATGTTTCGTCTTTCTTTAAATGAACGTAATTTTTTTTAAAAGAAAATTTGCAACACATTTACTATTTACATTAATATTGCGCAAATATGCAATTCACATCGAAACATAACATAAGTCACTAAAAATAGTATAAGATCCACAAAGAATGTAAATATTAGCAACAAATCATATTGTAAAACTAATTTGTTTCCTTGTGGGTTTTCTTCTTTTATATACATTCAATTACATGTTTAAATATTGATTTTTTTTACACTGTTATTTGAAGATTTTATGAAAACCTTTCAATTCTCTGTTATAAGTGCAAAAAATATACTTAGTCTATATTTTTTTTGTTTGTTTTAATAATCAATAATCAAAACCAAATGTTATAAATAGACAGCTAAGCTCTCTTGTATTCGTTTTATTTGGTTTGTTTATGATTTTTTTTTGTGTTGTGTTGATGAAGGAAATTGTATGAAATTATAAAAATAAAAATGAACGAAAATGAAATGACTACAAAACAAAATGTTTCAACACTAAGCAGCAAGCGTATTTATTTTTCTCGATTAAATATAAATTTGTGACCAAGTTTGGAAACAACATCAACACTGATCAAGATGTTGAGTATCAAACTATGGCGTTGTCTCTACCATACGAGAGGTAAATGTTTATTGTAGATTGAGTTTGCTTGGAGGAAATTTAGTATTCATGCAATCATGCAAAATAAAATAAAAAATTGAAATTAATCTGACACTAAGCAAATGAAACGGTGACAAGTGAATGTTTCAAATAAAATCATGTTGAAATCGATCCATTAACGCATCATTCAATTTTGAGCTTTATTCACTTCTGAAGAATATTGACGGCTATAAGCGAAATGAATGTGAAACGAATGCATATGTGGCTATTTAAATTGCAGTCAGTCAGGGAACGCATTCATTGAGAATCTCCTTTAGGTGTATCAAAGGCTTGAAATCAAAAGTAACTAGACATGACGATTAATGATTTATTTACAGTGCCCGTAGCGCTTTAACCCAAGTTAGTCGTGATTCGTAGATCGATTTGCACTTCCTTGGCTTTCTGAATATTTTCGTGTTATCAACTGACTCTATAATATAAATCAAACAACAACGATGAGGTTATCCTCCTTCACACACAATTTGATTGATCTTGGGGACGTACTAGATTCAAAATACAATTTGAGAGAAGATTGTCGGTAAAAACAGAGTTAGATAGATTTCTCTTATAATTTAAATGTTGTGTTTGGATGGCAAATTCACAGCTGGCTGCACCAAATACACAAATGGGCATCACTCTGACTCGAAATGAGGCATTTAGTCTGTTTAACATATTCGATGACATGCCAAAAATTGGCAGAACACGTTTCTGAAAGGAAATTACAGCAGTTTGATTGTTGACACAATCATGGAGATATTCAACAACTGAGCTAATTTTGTAAACGGAATTTTACACTTGAAAATACTCTGGGGTTTCTATTAAGCAAACAGCGAAAATTATGAATTACCCCCGAGTTAAGCTGTTGAGTACTTGAACTAAATTCTGTTGTGGTATTTCGGCAGCTGATTCGCCATCGCTGTTTATCGTGACAGTGTTCAATGTTAATCAAAGTCGTCCAAAAATGATCCTTGGAAGTTATTTAAATATGGAGTATGGTGATGTTTTTTTTGTCTCAAATCTTGTAATAGAGATATTATCCTCATGCTACAAAAGATATATGATGTCATTGCATCTGAATCGTCCCTGATTTTTAATTTAATATTTAATGTAGGTTTTGACTTTTAAGGTTAGATACATTAATATATTTGCTCTACATCTACAATAATCACCTCGCATATGTAGTTACAGTTTCCAAACAAAGCCTATGAATCTACATACATACATACATACATAAAGTACTCTCCTTGAATTCAGTTTTTCTGTGTTTCCCTTTATATCATTTTCTTCTTAATTGTATCTTATTTTCCTTTTATCATTTTCTTGGATTGTTTTTTTTTTTTTCTATACGACACATTTGTATTTGATTCTTACAAAAATAGACAAGATAGTTATATTGTTATTAACATTTATTTCCCTCTATTTCCGTGTTATGTTAAATTATTAGATATATATATATATATTTCTAATTCCAAAAAAAAAATGAAAAAATGAACGAGAAGGTAAGAAAAAAAAATTGTATGCAAAAGAAAACATCAAGTACCCAGAGAGTAGTTTGGGTTTCTTTGTTGGTATCTATGTGGGGAATAATTCTGTGTAAAAATCTTAGTTCATAACCGTACACCACATGTCGTCTTCAATTAACAATAAATCATTATCAAATTAAATGATATAAGAAGAAAAATCAATATATAGTTACGAGAACAGAAAAATTCAAAATTATAATATACTAAATGGATTCCTTCATTCAGGTTCTTCTGCTTTCCATTCGGGATCGTTTGGATCATCATCGCCTGGTTCGGACTCCACAGATTCTGTATCACTGCAACCGAGTAGATTATTTCGGCATATAAATGGTGAATATTCACCCTCTTTGGCTATCGCTGGTGGAGCATTTTGAACAGGTGGCGGTGCAGCCATAATACCAATTATTTGATGTTCATTTATATCGCTACCACCATTGATTGGCCTGACGAAGTCACCTTCATCTTCCCCAGTGACATGCTCAATGCTCTTTTGTTTGGTTGTTGTAAGAGAAGTAATTTTGTTATTATTTAATTTTTGATCACAGACACTTTTTGTAGCAGCACTTGTTGTGTTGCTCACATTGTCATCGATGCCGTTATCGGTCACAGCTGATACAGCCGATGTTGTTCTTATTGGTTCTTGGCAGTCTTCTTCTGGAGGGGGAAGATACTCATCAGGCATCATCCTTAACATGGAATCAAAGAGATCATTCGGAATAGGAAATACCAATGGTTCATAAGGAGGAATTAGCTAAAAATAAAAAAAAAATTACAAATTAATATTACAATATTTAAAATACAACAGTATACAAATTAAAAATACAAGTCTCTCCCTCTCTCTCGAATTTCTCTTTTACTTGAATTTTTTCTTTGCCCTATTTTGGCGTTCTTCTTGTTTTTTCCCAGAAATAAAGTACTAGAGAGATAGCCGACTTCACAGCTGTTTGCCCCCTAGTCCATCGACGAATTTGACGGATTTTCTCCTACTTTTTGACGGATACTCATGAATGAATGACAGTAGGTCTGTTCCAATTGCTGTGAAATTCACCGAAATTCGTAGAAAAAATGTCCAAAGCCGTTCCATTTGCTGATTTTTTCGTAGTTCTTGACAGAAGAGCGTGCTCACGAGAGAGCAAAAAATTACCCCACCCTGCGAATTTCTGCCACAGAAAATTGAAGACTGTCAAATTCGAAATAAAAGCAACAAGCGACAGTTCATTCAGAATTGAATAAGTAAGAATTGAATATATTTTTTGACGTTTCTTGAATTCTGTGAATTTCTACGAAACGTCGTTCCACAAGTTTGTGCACAGTTTCTCTCTCAAAGAGATTTTTACCCCCACTTCTGTAAATTTGCTCAACTACGAATTTCTGTGCACAAATCAATTGGAACAGACCTAGTTATTCACGAGTCAACGCACACTGTCTCCTTTTTACGCACACATATTAAGTACACCACGAAAATGGCGGCTGAATCGTGCATATTTACCCCCACTAAAGTCCCCACATAAACAAAACGATTCATGAATATCAGTCAAATTCATGAACCTGATTGGTGAATTTTTGCCCTCAATAAAGTAAAAATTCGTGAATTCCCCACATAAACAAAATAATTCATAAATATCTGTCAAATTCGTGAATAGTTTTGGGGACTCTGTTCGTG
Source organism: Eristalis arbustorum (assembly GCA_916610145.1). Lineage (NCBI taxonomy): Eukaryota > Metazoa > Arthropoda > Insecta > Diptera > Syrphidae > Eristalis > Eristalis arbustorum. Next base: position 80,554,790 of record OU744316.1, on the reverse strand, counting down.
AATATAATAAATAAACCAAATGTTAGATGTTATTAAAAGTTTTATCATTCATGAATATAGCATATTATGAGAAATTCTTACGAATTCATATATGTATACATTATATGCTAATTGGTACTTTTAATTAATGTATAATAGAAAAGAGCAGACTACTTTTAAATGTTTTTTTACAACAGTAAAATATTTTGTAAATATTGTTATTGGTGGCCCGTGGCGTTGTGGGTATGTGCGTCGACCCCAACCTCGACGTCGTAGGTTCGATTCCAGCTCTGAGCGACACAAATAATTTTCACGACCCCACCTCTTTCGAGTCACTGACAAGGCTCAAAGAGTATTTCCTGTCTAGAAAAAGCTTCTCAAACTTGGCCGTTCGGAGTCGGCATAAAACTGTAGGTCATCCACTCGTGAAAGAAGAATAGCACCCACAACAGGAGTGGTTGCTGAGAAGCTAGGTTCTGGCCCTCTAAGGTCTGTAGCGCCACCCATATTATATTATTATTAGGTACGATTCCAATCCTCAACGAATCTGTGAATTCGCCTATTCTTCAAGTCATAGAGGTTGTTGGATTGTAATCATGTGTGTATTTGGTCAGGTGCATTGCTGGTACAACTTTCTTATTCGCAATTGCCTATCGCTTTTTCATTTCGTTTTACTACTACAATTTACACTTTACATTAATGAGAGTGAGAGTACAATCCTCTCATTATTTGGGTGAAAACCTCCTGGTCGTAGAAGGTTCTGAGAATAAATTGTAGAATCCGATTCGATTCGATTGTTTTCTAATGAAACCGAATAAATCGACAATCGAATTCAATTTTTAACAATTGCCAATTTATTCGATTGTGAAATTCATTCGCAATTGCTCATCGCTAATGTGAACATTTTCTCTACGCAGTCGGATTTCATAATCGGCATGTATAGACTGGAAGAATATTCGTATAACGTAATACGTATAACGCCTTATTGTCACGAAAGCCAAATTAACACAAATCAGAGGGTGTGCAGGCGTCCTCGATTGAGCAAACAGTTCAAAATCTCTATGTATTCATCCACCTCTTGCATATTAGGAAGAAAGTGCATGACAAAATCTTGATGTGAAAGGTTGAACACTCTGACCACCTGTAAGACCGCTCGAATGCTATGGCCCAAGATTAATTGTGAATAAAGTGATAATAATCGACAAAATCCTAAATCCTTAAAATTAGTTCATGCGTTAGCTGCATCATTTGAAGTACCTTAAGCCAAAAAGGAACTATGCGATCGATGTTGTGACGAATAATAAAAAGAGGAAAAGCCAAAGTCTCTGCTAGTTGAACATAACTTCTTTATTCAGGTTTAATAAGATTTCAGGATGGTTGGACAACGTGCAGATCTTAAGTGCGAAGAAGATGGAAACAATCTTTATTCCACCAATGGCCATCAGAATGGGTCCATTAGGATTTATATCGGATGGAGCGTTCGCATCTACCCGAGTTCATAAACATCCAACTGCGTTCATAAAATGTAAATAAACTGCATTGACTGTATGACAACAGTCTCACTGCGTTCATAACAATAAAGCGACAGCCAAGCTGCGATGATGTCGGCAGTGATTTTTAGTTTACTGCAGGATTGCACGGAAAATGAAAGGTGGACTTCGTGTAAATGGGTATTCTGAAAGTCGATTTACCAAAACGACAAAAGCGGCCTGAATTTTATGAACACCTCTAATGGGAAAACAAGTAAAACCGTGAGCTTTTTCTGTGTTTTAACTGGAAAGGTGTAAAATTAACTAAGTATTAATTATTTGTATCACAATATTTTATCCCAAAACAAATATGTGTGTGGAACATAAGGTCGAGTCGATTAAGGTTCGTAATACTCTCTACTACACAAGCAGCCATATATGGCTTTTCATATTTGAACGCCGACTACTATAATTTTCCAGTTGTCATTTGAAAAGTACCGTTGTTTTCACAGTTTTGAAACCTATTTTTTGTATGTGGTTTTATGTATTTTGTTTTATTTTTCTTTGTGGTGTCGCGAAAAATCGTAGTTGAATTTCACAAGTGCGTGCCTCCAGAGTGCAGTGCAAAAACATGATTTGTTCTTGGTTAAAAAATAAATAAAGCCGTGTTATATTTTTGTGTAGTGAGATTCGATATTGGTTAGTAACATGGAAGTGTTAGATGTTCAATTATAGTTGTGGACTCCAAGGTACGGCGTGTTTTTGTCAACGTCCATACATGGCTCCTTATCGATTTACAAAAATATGAGTATTCATACTGCTCTCATTGAAATCAAAGTATATGAAGTTATATGAAGGAGAAAAACATATCATGGATAAACAAGTCCCGTAAATCATACAAGGATAGCGACTACACCTTCGTAGGGACTAGAGATTTTCTTGAGGAGATGTCCTCTCTTGAGACCCCGCTGATTTTTTTTTTTATTTCTTTTCACGGTGGAGCTGTTCGACATGATCGTTGAGAAATCCAATAGAAAAGCACTGCAGAATAACATAAATAAGCCAGCTAACATTACTCGCAGTGAAATGGAACAATTTGTCGGTATAGCATTCACGTCTCTTATCAAGTTGCCTTCTACTAGACGTTACTGGAACACACAAATAGGGCAACCTTTTGTTTATGAGACTATGCCATGTAGGTGTTGGGAGGAAAAAAAAAGACATCTTCACATGCTGATAATGATTGATTTTTAGGACACCGCTAACCTGGACTCACTCAATTTGGACGATGATGAACACGAATTCCGTCCTGCCGACCTAGATGAAGTCAAGATAGCGATATCTAGACTGAAGTCGAACAAAGCTGCTGAAGCGGACGGATTGTCCGCGGAACTGTTTAAAGCAGCTGGAGATGACCTGGTTGGGCGCCTGCACCAGCTCATCTGTAAGATATGGTCGGAGGAAAGCATGCCTGATGAGTGGAATCTCAGCGTCGTTTGTCCGGTCCACAAGAAAGGAGACCCCTTTGACTGCGCCAACTATCGAGGGATCAGCCTCCTTAACATCGCGTACAAAATACTCTCTGCCGTTTTGTGTGAACGCCTGAAACCCTTTGTCAACAACCTGATAGGTCCATATCAGTGTGGCTTCAGGCCAGGAAAGTCCACAACAGACCAAATTTTCACACTACGGCAGATCCTGGAAAAGACCCAAGAAATGCAAATCGACACTCACCATCTGTTCGTCGATTTCAAGGCCGCATATGACAGCGTGCATAGATACGAGCTATACAACGCCATGTCTAGTTTTGACATTCCTGCCAAACTCGTCAGGCTGTGCAGGATGACGATGGAGAACTCTCGCTGCTCCATCAAGGTCGGTAACGAACTCACCGAGACCTTCAATGTCAAAAAAGGTTTTAGGCAAGGCGACACGCTATCATGTGACTTCTTTAACATCATACTTGAGAAGATCGTGCGAAACTCGGGGCGTAAACACCCGAGGCACGATCTTCCAAAAGTCCGTTCAACTACTTGCTTACGCGGACGACATTGACGTGATTGGACGAACACAGCGAGCCGTCAATGAGGCGTTTGCTGGCATTAAAGCGGAAGCGGCTAAAATGGGACTAGCGGTAAACCAGGGCAAAACAAAGTACATGCTGTCATCACGGAAGGACGCACAACATCGACGTCTCGGACAGAGCGTCATATTGGGCAGCAGAAACTTTGAGGTAGTCAAGGACTTCGTCTACCTAGGCTCCGGAGTAAATAGGGACAACAGCACCAGTACCGAGATCAAGCGCAGAATTACTCTTGCCAATCGCTGTTTCTTTGGGCTCAAGAGGCAATTGAGTAACAGAGCCATCTCTCGAAACACCAAATTGACCTTGTATAAAACCCTGATCATCCCAGTCCTGCTCTATGGCGCAGAGACATGGACGCTTTTGAAAGCGGATGAAGAAGCTCTTGGCTGTTTTGAGAGAAAAGTTCTGCGTACGATCTTTGGTCCTGTTTGCGTTGATGGCGTTTGGAGGAGAAGGTTCAACCACGAACTATACGGGCTGTACAGCGGCATGCACCTAGTTAAGCGTCTTCGGATCCAATGCTTAAGATGGCTAGGTCATGTAGAGCGGATGGACACCACAGCTCCGGCCCGAAGAGTCTACGACACCGAGCCATTGGGGCAGCGCAACAGAGGACGTCCTTGCACTAGATGGCGCACAGAAGTGGAACAGGACCTCAACCAACTTGGTGTGCGCAACTGGAGGCAGCTGGCGAAAGATCGTGCTGGCTGGAGAGGCATGTTGGTTGAGGCCCAGGTCCACCCCGGACTGTAGCGCCAATCACAGAAGAAGAAGCTAACCTGGACACGACTAGTTATTTAAAATTAAGCCATTACTTAACAATGAGGGAACGACTTCTTATACCAAGAGAAGAACACCTTGCAGTGGACGGACAAATAATCCCTCTACTGCACAAGCAGCCATATATGGCAAAAATTAATAACTTTTTTAAAATGTTTAAACATGTGATTTTTTTTGGTCTCTTAATTAGTTAAAATATAAGACAAAAACAATATTTTTTATTTTTTACGCCTAAGACAAGACTCTCAAAACGCCTACTTCTGTTGCTTTTTCGACATTCCTGACCTGTTGCATGTTTGCGATAGTATTCGTGTTTATAAATGCATTACTTTGTGCAGTGCAGGGGGCAAAACAATATTGCAATTACGAACTCCTGATTATGAGTGAGTTGTGTAACTTCTGGGTGCAAATTATTAGTCGCATGCAATGATGCGAACAAAAGAACCCTCTCTGTATATAGGTCTTGAAATTAGTTTATAAAGCTCAAAAAATATATATGCAGGGAAATTGTGTTCTCTCAATCTTTCCATGAATTATGTACTCACTTCTCTTAAATCAGGTGTCGAGCTTCTGCGTTGATCATCCTTATCTTTTTTGGTTGAGACAGTTGTCCTTCGCTCTTGTCTTTTACTTACAGAATTTAAAATACTTGTTATTGATGGATGTGCAGTTGCAGGTCCTGTGTTACCTATTAAACCTGAAAAATTCAATATTATAGTCACGTATACAAATATAAATGCATTTTCACTTACTATTCTCCCCAGACTCGGCAACGGTATCAAGTGGCGTCGACGGTGCAAATGGTGATGGAATCGACTGAATTTGAAGATTAAATTTATATATTTATTTCGCAGCATTTGTGTTAAGGGTACTTTACCTCTTGATCGCCTCCAACACTAGGTGTATTCGGAGCTGGCGACGTTGGGTCTGGCGTATTCGCACCACTCGACTCTGCTCGGCTGTCGATGCGACGATTAGCTCGTGATCTAGTACTCCAAGGAAATTTAAGGAAAGTTTGGAATTTTCTGCGTTCTTCAGTTAGTGCACGCTCATGACGTAGAATCATAGCTTCATCAGATATATCCTCTTCTTCGTCATCTTCTTCGACTCCACCGTTGCCACACAGAGACGATTGTGCATTTAGTGAGATTCTTGTACCCTCTTGTTGCTTGGTATCGTCCTCAATGCTAGCATCGGTTTGCATGCTTTCCACAGTACTTGCAGGATTTTTGTCTTCTGCGTTCCCTTCAATGTCTTCGGCATCGTAGTCTATTATTCGCCACCTAAATTATTTCGGAACATATTGAGTAAATTTTCTTTAGAGATTTTATGTTTGGTGAACTTACTTTGGCGTGGGAATTTCTTTATAGGGGAGTATTTCAACTCGTGTCGCCGCGGCAACGCTGTACGGAATGACAATATTGTCTATGTCGTAAGAACTACGACTCTTTCTCTCGAGGGATCTGTGTTAAATTGAAAACAAACCTAAATTATTTGAATACAGCTCTCGATTACACGAACTCACCTTTCGTACTTGTAATGCCCGCTGGTATGGTTTGGCGACGAAGCTCTGCTGCGTCCTGCTGGCCCCATCAGCCCATTCGTCGTATTGGCTCCATCGAGGCTATCGCAGTGCAGAAAATTTAACTCGTTGTTGTAGCTATGCTGCTGACTGTTGAGGTGATGATGACTTAAATTTGTATTATTATTGTGATGATGGATTCCGCTCTGGTTTAGTGTTGCTGCTGCTGATGCTGATGACAGTTTGCGAATCTTATTATTTTTTGAGTGCTGGTAGATCGATGATGAATGTGCTGGGTGATGATTGGATTGCTCGGCACTTCGCGGATGAAACTGGTGAGATGATGTCTGATGATAAGTTTTGCTGTTGTTTCTCCGGTGATTGTAATCCAGCGTCTGATGTCGGTGATGCTTCTTTGAGCCTTTTCCCAGCTCTGCGGCCGCACACAGAGAGAAAGACACAAAAAAGGTAGGAAGATACCACAATGCAAAGAGAGAGAGAGAGAGAGAAGATGGCGAAATTGTTTTTGTTTTATGTTAATAAAATTTTTATCAGATTTTTATTGTTTACAATAATTTACTGTTGGCCACAAGTGGCGTTGTCGATTGACTGCCGCCGCCGTGGAGGTCCTGATGATTCCTTTTCGTGTACTTTCTCTTGCCAGTGCTCGTAATATTTGAAGCATTCGCATTTATAGATGTATTCGGTGTTATCCGCCCACTTGTGGCATACACCCCACGTTGTTCTTCACGTTCTGCTGCACGCTGAGCGGCAAGTGCTCCCTTCATTACTGCTTTAGCCGTGCTACGTACGACACGATTTTGCCAGTCCACGTCGCGGGATATTCCCTCGAAGAAAATCGAATTCGAAATGTCTTCGCAAGACAATGTTATGATTAAGATTCTGATTGTAAACAAAAAATGATGTACATTTACCTTCGGGGAAACTAAGGACTGGGTGAAAGCAGGGATCCAATAGTGCGACTCTCTGAGGCATCATCATGGTATCTGGGAGATCCCGTGGTGCTGTCGGATCCGAGCGGCCAGTGCACAAGGCGCACGGGTGAAGAGGCCACTGACAACCGCATTTTATTGTGCTGCAAGAAGCCAAAAACCATTCACAATTTGTTCTTACATTTTCAATATTTTCGTGTTTCTTACCTTGGCCGTGCCGCTTTTTTCGATATAGTATGTACATTAGCCGTTTGGAACAGCTTTCTTTTCTTAAAGTAGTTGCTTTGGAAGGCTCGCGTCCTACAGGCACCTTGAGACGATTCTTGTTCCGCATCAATAGCTGCTTCTAAATCGGTATCATCAACTGTTGTGTAGCCAGAAGATTTTGCATTTCCACCTGGCAAGGCGCCGCGATACCCGTTAACTGATGATCCACTATTTCCAGCTGAGGCGGCATTTGCATCTGCTGAATTCAACAATACTACTTTACCTTTCAGCTGACGCAATTGCTGATGCAGTTCTGTATGTTGGCGAATTTTGAACTCTAAATCAGAGATTTGCGACAGAAGCCAAGACCATCGAGCGGCAATAGCTGCGCGATCTCGTGAGTAACGCCATGCTGCACGCTTTGATCTGTTTCATAAACGAAGAAAAAGTTAACAATGTAACAGATTGAACGATTTTGCTCGTTACTTACATTGGCAAGGGATCCTGAATTTGATTGTTGTACGTGACCATTTCGTCGGCTGATTCCCCTCCAGAACTAGATGCAGTTGCATCCGAGTCTATTGCGCTCTGTACTTCGCGCATTTCGGCTTGCAATAGTCCAGACACATGTGCTATTTCCTCCGCCACTTTGTCATCATACGTGGGAACTACCACTTCCATTTGGTAGGCCGATGGATCAGATTTGCTCGAATACAACTGTTGTTGTTTCTTCACTGGAGATACATGTTGTACATTGGTTGCAACACTTTCGATCTTCTTGAGAACGTTTCTCATTGTGTTCGTCGATACGGGATGGTATTTTTCTTCAGAAAATGTAAGTTGCTGATGATCTGAATCACTGTTCTTGCGTTTTGTTGTGCGTGCCGACCACTCGAACAAACCAGAGATTTCCTCACTCGCTTGCTTGCTCATATAACGCGCTTGTAACTTTCGCAAGCGTCTCAGAAGAAAATCTATTTTCCGCTGCATTGTTTGCTGATTCTTTTCGATCTCAACTTGTACCTCTTTCAACGGATTGTCTTTAGTATTCGGTGGATTGACATCCTCGTAGTTCATAGCGTATTCGCTTAGAAAACCAGCAAGGTCACAAATATCACCCCCGGTCGCGCTGTCAAAACCCTTAAGCACCTGCAGCAGATCCTCCTCAATATCATGGTCGATTTCATTGTCCTTGAAATCTTTCTGGTGACCTCCACTTCCACCCATGGTCGATGTGGTGCTCTGTGGCGTTAATGAAGAGACCGACACGGTTGTGGGTATATTTGCGTTGCTTGTCGGCGTACCCTGTGACATTATTTGTGCGGATGGAGTACGTGGAGGGGTGGCTGGTATTCCACTCTCCTGGCTAATGGGTAGAGGGCAATCATCTGTACTGTCCAGCTGTTTCAAACGTTCTGAAAGAAAAGAAGATACAGGCATAAGTTAAAATAACAACAAAAAATTGCTATAACTCACCCTCAATGTTGTCATCCTCAGAGGCTGTTACAGTTGAGTCTGTTTTGATTGGCGGCAGTTCCTGCACCGAAATTATATTCACCTTCAGCTTACTACCATCTTCGGATTTCAAATTCTTCACAGTGTATCCTTCACTTTCCTCGGTGTTTAATATTTCAACTCTTTCGTTTTGTTGCTCGACCTCCTGCTTACTTCCTACCTCATCATCGTCAGGCTGTTCATCCATGGGCTGATCTTGAGTAGTATTTTCTTTTATACTCTCTCCAACGATGACCTCTTCAACAACCTGGTCGCTTTCGAGCACGTCCAGTTCTCGATTTTCTACCTCTTCACTCAGTTTAATCCTATTTCTTAAGTGAATCTCTGCTGTAATAACTTCTTCTATATCACTGGGAAAGTTACTAAACTGCGAGGTTATTATTTTGGCCGCAGTCTCTGCGTCTATCTGTGATATCTTTGATTTAATTATCGGTGCCGAATTAGCAGCTGAAGGCGGCGGTTGAGATGACTTTGTGTCACACATGGGGCCCATTTGAGAGGTATTCGCAGGTACTGCGTCCCCATTAACTACCAATGTACAATTGCGCACAGCAACGCTCTGCTCGAATGCCAGCTGGAAGGCGCCTTTTGAAGTTACCGTAGTTGGAGATGTCCCAACTACAACTCCAACTGACTCTTCCTTGTTACTGCTATTGGCTATCGGTATGCTACTTATATTCGAGTTTGCATCGATAGAATCATTTCCAGCATTATTGCTGGTGTTAAGATTATGATTACTATTGTTATTGTTGTTGTTGTTGTTTTGTAGCGGACTACCCGCTGCAGTTGGTCGTGGTGATGCCGATGCTGCTGATGAAGATAGTTTATTCGTAGGGCTTAATGGCTCAGTGAGAGCTGGTGCCATTTTGCACAAAAATTCGGCATCTGGATGAAGAGATACACTTGGCGTATTAAGTGATACAAATGTCGACGAAGTGAATCGCGATTCACTGTCGGAATGATCTTTTGATGTCAATGATGGTGTTCTACTGGTGGTCTGTAAGCCCATTCATTGACTTTGGCGGCGAATTTTTATCGCACCGCTCGTTGCAAATTGTTGTTTCTTTATATGTATTTTTTACTCTTTCTTCTGTGCCTTCCAATTTATCTAGAAAAGCATTCACAAATTATGCATTTTTTCGTCCCAATATGGACGAATGAGAGTCACCTGTAAAGAGAAAAAACATACAGTTTATTTTGTTGTTTTATGAAGGTTTGCTAAGATTGCGGAATTAAATTGTATAATATTACGGATCCTTGCTTATGACAACGTACATTCGACGATATTTTTTCTTTTTGACTTTGCAGTGCAATGGCCTACGTTAGTGGAAAAACATGAACATTTCTTTCTCGAAAAGAAAATTCTCACAAAAGCTGTACATCTACTACTTCGATCAAAAAACAAGCTCACCTTATAATTTTAAACTTTGCGTTCACCTTTATCCTGTAAATTGCTTATTAGCTTGACAAGTTATATTCTCACCAAAAGTACATCCCAACAACCGGAATGAATTTTAGGCATGCAGGAACAAAATTGATTTTTCATAGTGGTCCCCATAACGGGGCTCTGTTAGAAGCGAATGGTTAAAAACAATGTGAGTATGTGCCAACACAGGCGTTGTCAAAAGTGTTATACCAACAAAAAGGTCTGATCTGACTTGATGATACGGCACAACGAAAACAGAACTTTTTTGTAGTTTCTTGTAGCCAACATGGTCAGTGGAAAACAAAGTTATTTGTTATTAGGTAGATCGGTAAGTCTCAAACTTTAAAGAACCTTAAGTTGAATAATTGGGCAGCGTGCGATAACTAAAGTGGTATTTTCAAACCTTGATACCCCGGTAACCGTAAAATCACCTTTGGGGAGGTAGAGACCACATTCTAATGTAAAAAAAAAATGCTTGTTTAGGAGCAGTTTACCAAAAACAATTATCCATTTTTGGCGGCAAAGTTATAGTACTCGTTCCGAATAATTAACCCGTGACGTGGAGATTAAAGAAAAAAACATTTTGGATGACGTTTAAAAAACGAATATTGAACATATACATGCCGATTATGGAATCCGCCGGATCGACTGCGGAGGGAGTAACTCACATCCGCAATTGAAGTTCAACCCTATTATGGAATCCGTCGGATGAACTACATTGTCGGTCCGCAAAACTTCCCTATCGACTTCTGTAATCAGCCGTTTGCTGTCAATTATTTTTTATTTTTTAATTTTTGTTTCGGCAACACATATGGGCTTATAATACTTGGGCTCAAAATATCGATATCAAATTGATTAAAAAATAGCCAGTTTCATTTGGAATGGCAAACTGTAGACTCATGTTCACATTTTTGTTTTCTAATCAGGAAAATTGTATTGGCTTTTCTTCCGATAAGTTTGGGGTTTTGAAAACAAAAGAACAACCCAATGCTACCATACACAACGGAACTGTATTAAAACAGCGTAACCTACCAAACCTTGCAAACCAATTTACAGCGGAAGCGCAAGCCATATTATCGGCATTAAAAATTGCTACCAAATGGAACCGGAAATGGATAATCTGCTCCGATAGCCTTTCTACGTTGCTGGCAGTTAAACGAAAGCTGCGGATACTGCTGGAAAAATGGCCTGTGTAGCACCCACATACCTGTATAACATCTACAGCAAAAAATTTACATAATCTTATCGTTGACAAACTGCACACGGAGCTCTTAGACGACTGGCACCTATACCACCCCCACTATAAAAAAAAAAAATAAACCGCGAGCATATACCACCCGTATACCCTTCTTCAGCCACCGAAATTGCAATTACCAATTTTGTCCGACTTAGACTGGGTCACACGACAATAACCCACCAACATCTTTTAAAAAAGGAACCACCACCAACTTGCCACAAATGCAACATGACCCTTAATTTGGATCATCTTCTGGGAGATTGCTACTTCTCCTCTGCTTATGCAAAACGTTTCCTCAATGAGGACATCATAAAAGTTCTGAAGGGTAGGGACCCCCCAAAATATTAATTTAACCAACAAATTAGCTACCAATCTCAATATTATATTATAATTATTCTCCGTACACCAGTGAGCCGAAAGCCCCTGCAGCCTGTGCTCCCTAATAATGTTAGTATATAAGTATTCTATTATGTACCAATAAATAATAATAATAATAATACCATACACATGAAAATAACATGCCTCTGCAGATAAAGACCCAAAGATTATTAAGAAAGAAAAAATTGCCCTGATGGGTTGGCCAAGTCAATCCTCGGACACAAACTAATGAAAGCTCGTGGGCCCATCCAAAGAAGAAGATGGCTAAGCAAACAACTACCAATAAAGACAAATTGTGGCGATTTATTTAAGAAACTTGGTATTAAATACCTGCGAAAAGAAAGGTCAAAGTTATACATACTGGAAAGAGGGTAATTTCACAGAGCATTACTGTTTATTTAAACACCAACAACTCTATTCCAGCACCATAGAAAATCTAAAATAAGAGGGTTGGTCCCCCATTTTCACCGTAGGCTCGAAGAACACGGGCAATACCGCGTTCGCCGTAACACATGAAAATGGATAAATCGCCAATATTGGTAATCTCACAGATTTCGCCTCGGTGTTTACAGCAAAAGCATTTGCTATTCTGCAATCCATAAAAATAGCAAACAACCCGCATAATAAACGCATTATATGCACTGATAGCATATCAGTTATCAATGCAATAAAAAACAACAGCGATCTCATATCTGAAATCAGTTACCAACTCATCAAATCACCAAACACGACGAAGATAATGTGCATCCCTGGGCATGCGGGAATCCAAGGCAACAAACACGCCGACAAAGCAGCCAACTCAGCCAAAACCAGCCCTGTACCCAATTTCAACATCTTTACCAAAACAGATCTGATCAAAAACATCAAACACCATCATAAACCAAGACTGGAGCCTATACCACCACCATTACAAAAAAGTCAACCCTGAAAAAACCGAGCCTAAGTACCCGACAAACTGCTCCAAATTGCAAATTTCCAACTTTGTTCGGCTGCGACTTGGATACACTGCAGTCACACACCAACACCTGCTAAGTAAACCCAATCCCCCAACTTGGCCCCATGTAATATCCGCTTAGACCTACAACATCTTCTAGAAAATTGCCCAGTACTGCAACCCCTATCCGAAAGTATTTTCCAAAACACCTCCATCTATGACATATTCCAAAACCCTAACTTCAATAACATCATTAAAATCAATTTTTTGTCAAAAGCCAATCTTAATTTATAACAACACAATTGAGCCAATAGTCTCCGCAGCTAGGCTCGTTAAACTGAAAAGTTTTTAAAAAAAAAAACACAAAATTCAGAAAAATGCATGAAATCTTTATTTGATTCGATGTACGGTCCATATAATTTAATGTTTGAAGATTATTTCATGCAAATGTTGACCTTGACTACGCCTCAAATGGTCCATCCGCTTAGACCAATTTTGGCATACTCTTTCCAACATTTCGGTCGGTATATCTCGAATAAATGCTTCAATGTTGTCTTCCAATGCGTCAATTGAAGCGGGCTTGTCTGTATGAGCTTTAACATAGCCTCACATAAAATAGCATAAAGGGGTTAAATCGCAACGATCTAGGCGGCCAATTGACCGGTCCCGAACGTGAAATAAAATGTTCCCCGAACTCGCCTCTCAATAAGTCCATTGTTGCGCGTGCTGTGTGGCATGTGGCCCCGTCTTGTTGAAACCACATGTCATGCAAGCCAAGCTCTTGCATTTTGAGCAAAAAAAAAGTTGGATATCATCTCACGGTAGCGCTCACCATTCACAGCTACGTTACGATTCGCATCATCTTTAAAAAAGTATGGCCCAATGATGCCACCAGCCCATAAACCGCCCCAAACTGTGACTTTTTCTGGATACATTGGTAGCTCTTGCAATGCTTCTGGCTGATATTCACTCCAAAATCGACAATTCTGCTTATGTAAGAATACTAAAAGCCGCTTCAGTGGGTCGATTAAACTGACCATAAAATGGAAGAAGAGCGAAATGAACTTTCTTAACAGAGCACGCATTTGGATAATAAAGTTCAATAATTTGCAAGCGTTGTTCTTTTGCAAGACGATTCATGGTTAAATTATAGACCAAACTGAAGATGATTGACAGTGAAACCAAACACGAAACGTGAGTCAGCTTTTTAAACCAGTGTTGCCAAAAAGATAATGGCTAATAAATCACCCTTTAAAATACCAAAAATTCAGCTTGTCGATCATTTTGTTGCGCTAAAACCGAAGAAAGGTATTTGATATGTGCATCTATATCTTGATCAAGTGTGTACCAAGGTTCCATTTCACGCTGTTTACTAGCTACTATGTGACCGTGGATGTGGTAACTTATCTCAGTTAAATGCATAAAACAACGATGCGACAATTTTTGAAAAAAAAAAAGTTTTTTAAATGCAAAGGTTTTAACACAAAACCACTAATGACAAATTGTTAGAAGGCACCACTTGCCTTAAAGCAAAAGAAATCTGGCCATCACTTAACCTAAAACGGTCACTCAGTCTACTTGGACTCAGCAATCCGTCATTAAGGACCCTCATTGGAGTCATAACCGGGCACTGTGTAATTGGCACTCATGCTGGCAGGATGGGTGCTCCATATGACGATTTTTGCAGAAGCTGCATGGATGAAGAGGAGGAAGAAAATACTCATAACCTTCTCTACTCCTGCAGTGCTCTTGCCAGTCGGAGGTTCCTGCACCTAGGAGCCTACTGCTTCAGCGGCCGTAAAGAGCTAAAAAGTGCTAGCATTGGCCAACTAAATCGGTTCATCAGCAGCACCAACTGGTTCCAGCGTTAGGAGAAGTCAATCCGCGTGGTATCACAATGGGCCTACTCTGGCCTAAGTGTGACTGCTCTGCAGCAGTCAGCCACTACTACCTAACCTAACTTAAAGTTTTAACAGTAAACTGAGACACAACCATTTAGATTTCGAACTAAAGGAATGTAAAAATTCCCTAAGATTCACAGAAAACAAGTTTTGAACATTTTCTGTGAATTTTTAAAAATATACCTACAGCAAACGCATAGGTATCGAGGACGCAATTAACCAATGATTGCTGTCTAAAGAGATAAGTTCTTCAAGGAATTCGCAAAAGATGTCATATAATGCCCAACTTAATGTTTTACCACACTTCCTTCAAGCAAACGAAGGAAGTGTTTGTTTCTACCTGAAATCGATGCAAAATCCACTTGGTATCACGGAGCAATTGCTTCCCACCTGAGACACTAGATATACTAACATCGACTTGTTAAATAAAACAGATTCATGAATGCTTTCTTCAAAAAAGCAAACAGACCCACTGGGCAATAAACTTGTCAATAAAACAAAAGTAGAATAACAACAATCGTAAGTAAACGCAGCACATACACAATAAAAACACAAGCACCACATTTTACTATTTCATAAGAGAATCGAAGAATAACATTAGTCATAATGAACCCACTAAAAACAAACCGAATTGTATGTATCCTCGGCATTTACTCACTTCTTCTTATCCCATTGCATCACGATAACAAGGACCAGAATTTCACAATGCACTTCACTATTTGCGTATAAACTACAGTTCAACGTCTCATCAAACTTCCGTTTATTAACCCAAAGGACATATAAAAACGAAACACCGGAGTAAATATTCGGCGGTGATAACAAAACCGCATAGATTTATCTATAAATAGTTAAAGAGCAAGTCACCACGTGACACACAAATATAAAAGATATGTATACCGTATTGGAGGCACGACACATGATTTACATCCCGCCAATGAAAATATAGTTGAGAAAAAAGAAATGACATTGACAGTTCACATCAAAAGTTTAAACATATCTTCGAACTCAAAATTTGCTTACGACACAAAAAACGCTTTTCCCTCCTTTTCTGTTTTCAATGCTGCTTGTTATCCAACGAAGTTTCGTTATTCGTACCTTACATGAGTACAGAACACACTCATGTGGCACATTAATCGTATCTCAAACACGTTTTCTATTTGCTTTTGCAGATGTATTTTTTTTTGTTTCTTTGTTTTCTTTTCCTCGTACAGAGGTGAGTGTGTGGAAGAACATGCATGCAAACATCCATATATATATGAATATTTCGGCAGACGATTCTTTTCAGATTTTGTTTTTATGTTGGCTTTCGTTTCGATGCCTCCTCAGCGGATCGATTGGCGGCATTTTGTTAATAATTCATATAGCTACATAAATATTTCACCTTTTAGCTGAAAATCTAATTGAAAGAGTATGGAACTGATAAGAAAATTAGTAGTAGAACTGCCTTCACTGTGTTTGTGTTGGAATGGTTCGAATTCAGTTTGCACACATAAAGAGAAGGTATATTACGCTGGTTTTAAAGTGATACAGTGATTTGGATGACTCGTTAGTTTGTCTTTTGACCGGGTCGTGATTTGTAATTCGATGAGGAGAATAATTATACGAGATGATCGTGCTCACAGCTGAGATTTTTTATTTGTTCCATATAGAATAAAATTCTAGCCATAGGTAATTATTAGTGAATTTTTTATTTTTAGTCTATGTAGCTATGAACATACTTTTTTGTTGACATTTGGAATGTGAAAATGGACCTTCGGATTTTGCCAAGGCGTTGCCTTAGTAGTACTTAGAAAAGAGTGATCTAATTAAATAACACAATAGAAGTGCATGATGGCGCAAACTAGTTACAACCTGTTGATAAAACCATGCCACAAAGATTTTCCAAAGTAAAATAAAGACACTAACATGATTGTCGTTCCGGTCCTTTTGACAAAGTAAATCTACAACATCGACTTCTTTGAGCAATGCGTTACAATGGCGAACTACAACTTCGAGCTAGTCAGGACATTCGGCTCCTGTGCAGATAGGATTAAAACATCAGAACAACGCAGAATATTTTTTGGGCCCAAGACTAGTTGAGTAATTTGATTACCTATAATATAATACATAAACCAAATGGGTGTGAGCAGTGGTATTTTTTTACCTTTCTTCAATAATTTAGTGAGCATACACTTTATGGTTAGATTATGTTAGGGGCTGGCGTTTTAGCCTCACATAGTTCTCCTGCTGGTTTATACAGCCACCAAGAGATATAGAAAACCTAGTTCAAGTCCACTGCAGGCTTATTTAGGTACAATGTTTCAGTGGTTTTAACAAAGTTTGTGAGATGGTGTGGTTTTACGGTGACTACATAACTCAATGATTTAAAAAATGGTTGGCCTTGAGTTTTGTAGCTTATTTTGGCAAAGGCTACGTTGTTACCACATAGGTCCTACATTTCGTTGAAGCAATTGAATACCGTTTTGGACTATATTGTATTACTTCCAAGAGCGCCGCCTGACTATCTATATGACAGTGCAGCTTTTTGGATGGCCACCAGCTTCGCCTAAAAGATATTCTGCTTCTTTCGTCCACCAACACCAACCTCTTCTTGCTGTTTCGGGTCGTCTATGTATACGTTAATTGAGTTGTTCGACTCAGCTATGGGTTGTGGCCAGAGCTGTCCAGCCGGAACATACACTTAAAGCATGCAGGCTTCCTTTGACGCCGCACAATAACTAAGTTTACGCCATGCAGCATTTGCAAATACCGAAGATATGACAATTACTTTTCGTATGAATAACACAAATTTTGGATATCCCAGCTCTTGTCGATTTTAGTCGTCAAACGCCTATGGATCATGGTACAGAAATCATAGACTTGCTACAAATTACAAAATCGAATGCGAAAACCCAATGTCTTGATAAATGGAGTTTTGTTTTTGGTGTCAACTGATCATGATCTTTACCTCGGTCGGAACTAATGCATTTTTGTTCGCTTGTTGCTATAGAGCTAACGAGAATGTATGTAAAAAAACGCCAGACAACCATTTTCCATATCGATATTGAGTCTGTGCTCAAATTGACAAACGATTTGCAATTACAATGAATAAAATCCGTTGAAAAATTAATACCTTACACAAATAGCAACTTACCAGGTATTCCGGTGTCAAGATACAAATGTCTCGATAGGGAACATTTGTTGTGAACGAGCCCTTTTTTTTTTGTTTGTTATGACATCTGTGATAAACATTTAGTATACATCAAGTCATTGAACAGACAAAATCATATTTTTTCATCGTGTTAAATGTGTCGAATTTTGTAACAGAAACTGATGATTTTCGGAAAGCATTAATTTTTTGTTTTCATTTGAAGAAAAGTGCTGCAGAGTCGCATCGAATGCTTGACGAGGCATATGGTGATCATGCTCAGAAGCAACATGCAAAAGATGGTTTCAATGGTTCTGAAATAATGATTTTGACGTGAGAAATGAAGAACGTGGAAGACCACCAAAAAAGTTTGAAGACGCCGAATTGCAAACGATATTGGATGGAGATGACACTTTGAGTCAAAAGCAAATGGCAGCAATGTTAAATGTTGCACAACAAATAATTTCTTACCGTTTTAAAGCTATGGGAAAGGTCCAAAAGTGTGGAAAATGGGTGCCACATGAATTGAACGAAAGACAGATGGAAAACCGAAAAAACACTTGTAAAATTTTGCTTCAAAGACACGTAAGAAAATCGGTTTTGCATCGGATTGTTACTGGCGATGGATTTGGATGGATTTATTTTAAGAATCCTAAACGGAAAAAACCATGAGTTAATTCGGGGCAACCATCAACCTTGACTGCAAAACCAGATCGGTTCGGCAAGAAGACAATGCTGTCTTTGGTAGGACCAGAAAGGTGTGGTGTACCACGAGCTCCTAAAACCTGGTGAAACCGTTAATACTGATCGCTACCGGACAACAAATGATCAATTTGAACCATGCATTGATCAAGAAACTACCAGAATTGGCCAGAAGACACGGCAAGGTAATTTTGCTAGATGACAATGCACCTGCACACAAAGCAAAACCGGTTCAGGATACAATCAAAACACTTGGCTGGGAGCAGCTACCCCACCCGCCGTATTCACCAGACTTGGCTCCTTCCGACTACCATTTGTTTTCATCGATGGGACACGCATTGGCTGAGCAGCACTTCGATTCCTACGAAGAAGTCGAAATTGGGTGTCTGATTGGTTTGCTTTAAAAGACGAACAATTTGATTGGCGTGGTATTTACAAATTGCCAGAAAGGTGGTTAAAATGTGTAGAAAACAATGGCCAATACTTTGAATAAAATGCTTTACTTTCCCAGTAATAATTGGTGTTTTATTTTCAAAAAAGAGAGAGGTGAGACGGACACCCTTGCCTACAAGATGGAAAAGCTTGCTGTCGAAATTAGTTCGTGTAAAAGTGCACTTACGGCCTTCCTTATCCCTGGTCCAGATTCGGTATGATATGGTACAACAGCTTCTTGGAATTTAATTGCAATTTTTAACTTTGACACACAAGCTAATGCATACCCAGGGAGTCTAGCATATAGTTCTCGTAAAATTGCCTCTCCTTTCTATATTATATATTTACTCGATAAGAATCGATGCAATTTTTATGTAGATCCCAATAGGTACCAATTGAGCACATTTCACACACAAAACGAAAAAAAGAAACACAAAACACGCAACAACTGAAAAAATATATCTACGAACTGATCATATGCCTACAAAAATCGTAGTTGATGTCTGTCAATAGTCTGTATCAGTATTTACAACTTAAGGATGCATAACAATTATTTAGTCTGTAATATTACACGCAAAACAAACAAGAGAAATACAAGGAGTTTTACAAAAAATATCACATTTTGGATGAACATTTCAAAAGTTCACATTATTTGCCGATTCACATTTTAGATTCATTCACATTATAGTTAATTCACAGTAGCACGGTCGTATTACATTAATTGCGTTTGAATAATAACAAGTTCGGTTTTGAAATCTTCTGCCGAATCCCTTTTTTAGAAAGCAGTTTACACGTCTCTGCAACAGTTACCGCGCAAAATTAATTTTAATTTTAAATTTATCGCGGAAATATTGCGTTTCGATCTTTTTAAAAATCTGTGCTTAACAAATCGATTCGCTACGGGTCCGGATCAATCGAACTTGTATCATTGGAGCGGTATTACGTTTTATAGAACTATAGACGCCGTTCTTAGGTTAGGTTAGGTAAGTGCGCTGTTAGCGTAATCGCCAGCACACATAGCCCCATGTTCGGCCATCGTCAAATGGTGACGACCAGATGTTTCAACTACAGCAGTCTTCAAGTAAAAACGAATAACATTAATAACAATTCATTGATGAATGAATAAATGTTATTTGTTTCGCAAAAAAGCAAAAGATGCGCTGCATAATTGTGATCAGAAGTTAAGTAGTCTTATCTATATACCCGGGCCGATATGCCCAAGTAAATATCAAAACAAACGTCGAGATATTTAGTATTTGTTTTCTTAAAATATTAATACACATTCTCGTAGAATTCCGTCTCGGACTCTTGAGGCTCTGAGTGTACATCGACTTTTTGGGGAGTGCGCTATAGCTTAGTAAATGCACCTATTAAATTTTAAAACAAAGAACATTCGATGGTGCGGCGTTTAGCCTCGAGTGCTATGGACGAGTTTGTAAATATTACGCAAAGTATTGAAACATATTTGTGTGTACACATCCAGTTTTTACTTTGTACTAAATCTAAAACAACCAAATCTAGTAGAGAGTGAAAGTTAATGACCATATTGGCGCAATGTTACCGAAAACATTCTACAATTAGATAAAGCATCATTCATGTTGCAATTTTATTCAAGCAATGTGAAATATCTCCAGCATTTATATAACACCAAAAAGGGGCGGGATGAACCTACACATTGCTTGCGAACAAGAAGAAACACGTCATCGGTGCTAAAGTACCCGAATCTTTTTCCTCTTTTATAGAAACTCCCTCCGACGGCCTTCCCTTTAACGACTCTTTAACATCTACTGTACTTTTTGTTGTTGCCGCCGCCGCCGACAGCCTTGGCACAATGTTTAGGATGAGAAATGTTGCCAGTCTTGCGCACAAAATATGGTAGTGTGTTGTATGGGAGCAAATAAATTCATAAAGGAAGTCGAATACAATACTATCCTGCTCACTCCACCACTCTTTTATTTTTTTTCTTCTGTTAACATGTTTAATTGCGTCTTTCTCTCCTCACGAGACTCGAAACATATTCGTTTTTCTTTTTTGCATTGGAAATAAGCGGATAAATACTCTTCTCCTACTTATCGTTTTCTGTTCGCATCTATCCTTCATTACATTCTGGTAGAGTAGAACACACAACAAAGGCAAACTCATTTCAAAGGGGGGCAAAACTCTCTTCGCGTAAGCGGGATAGAGGTATAAGCGAATAGCATGCTACTGAGTGCGAAGGCAGACGCTAAAAAAAGAGAATAAATCGCATGAAATTCTAAGACGAAAAAACAGTAAGTGTTGCCAGCTTAAACATATTTCGGCTGATTATAGTAAATATTGAAAAATGTGTTTTCTTAGAAGTAAACAGCATTTTCAAAAAAAGAGGTCTATTCATATATCTGAAACGTGTTCTTCCTAATTAAGTAGATTTCTATTCCTAGCTTGTAATTTGGAATGCTTTGAGAAATTCTAATCACAGTGATTGACAAGAGCATTCGACTACTAAATAAAGTACCTGACGATTTTGGTGGAGATGAATTTAATCGTAATTGATTTTGACTATGTATTTATATAGGTCTGTTCCAATTTATTTGTGAAATACAAAAAGACATTAAATAGATTTAAAATAGAAAACACTGTAAATTGATGCTAAAACTATCTGTTTGAGACACTGTCACTGTCTCAACTGACAGTGACAAGACGGACAGAATACCAACGTTTTGTTAGTTTTTACAGTAAAAACGATATTCAAGATGTTATTGATGTTTGAATTGTGTCGCTAAGAAGCTACGATAAAAATTGTTTCTAGATTCAAAAATTGAGCCAACAGTCGCCACAGCTCGAAAAACATTGTATTAACTTATTTCACAAAAATAATATAAAGCGATAATGGAATAAAACTTAAGAAGACGCTGCAATCTGTATGTACACCCAATTCTGGTTTTAAAGGTTTTAAAATAACACGGTTTGGAAAAATCCAGAACTCGTACCGTTTTTACACGTTTTCATCAGATGTAGTACGATTACTTCACGTCTTTTACATGTTTTTTTTTTTGGAACGTATTTGTGAAAAAACAGAATCAAGTATATTTAGTTAAAGGCACGCACTAGTGATCTGCCACTTTAAACCTTTGCGCCTGGGATGACGGATCACTAGGGTGTCGCCAACCACTAGTGACTCTACCTTTAAACACCGCATAAACACAGACCTTTCCTGTCGAGTGTAAAGAGCAGTAGGTACCAGCCACCAGGTAGCAAAGCCATCGGCTGGTGAAAGTGGACAGACTAATGGTAAATATACTAAAGCGGATCCCTTATCTGTACTGCTGAGGGTTAACCATGATTACATGATGGTAAATTTGAATTTAAAATTTTGTGTTGTTTTTTATAGGAACAAAAGTGAATAGCAAATTAAAGACATGTATGCATTCTATTTGTGTATTTGTTTGTTTGTACTTCTGGTGTCGCTAAACAGTATAATTGGATGTAGCAACTAGAATCCGACCGAACATTCGGTTTCGGCTATCTTCGACTAGACCGAAGATATTGCCGAATACGAATGTTAAATTTTCTGTGAAAACAGTATTTAGGTATTTTTCTTTGTAGGATACACAAGCAAGTCGTTCCGTTTTTCATTAGTTTTGCATGTATGTTTTTCTTTGTATGACCACTAATGTAAGGTTGCAATGGACGAATTAAACTTCGCTACTTTGAAATAACAAGACATACTCGTTGCCAATCTTATTTATAGTTCAATATAACTGCCTCAAAATACTTGCAAATGTTTTGCACAGGTGCATCGTCGACAGGGTGAGGGTTTTGCTTATATGTATTAGCCCTAGCAGTCAGTAACGTTGATCAAACTGAACGCACAAAAGTCAAAGTTGCGAAAGTTTTTTTTTTATAATTTAGAAGGACGTTATCAGTAGCTATGGGCTATGGCCATCAGCACGAGAAGCTCGCCTGAACTGAAATAAATTATTTATTCTGCCACACATCATATTCTTTTGCAATAATAATAATAATATTTATTCTGAAATAGGTAGGTAGGCGGATAACATACTCTTTCTTAAGCTCCGAATCTATGCTAAAAAAACAACTAAAGTGAACGAGTTAGGTATCATGGATTTGGGAATTCGATTTAGGGAAAGTTCTCTGTTTATCAACCTTTGGCATAATTCAACAGCTAAATAAAAGACAACAATAAGGATAAAGACACAAGTGCACACCGCACAAAGTAACAAAGGCAGTTGTAAAATAACTCTGTAAACACAAACTGACTTTCTGACTTCATAAAAATTCAACGGAAATTCACTAACATAACCCGTGCAGTTATTTATTGGGGCTTCAGTTCATATAACAGAATTCCAGTACAAACATTTAGCGGTTCATATACTCATATACCATAATACACAAGTGAGACTTCACTTCATTAAGTTTTCTGAATTTGATTCGCTTCCAAATAAAAGGTAAATAACAGTTTTACTGTGTGGTTAAGTAAACTCTTAGAGAATCGACGATAATTAGAGAGTAGATGTTTGATTTGTAAGATTTCATTTGGCACCAAGGACTCAACAGGGTTGTAGGGATCGATCAAGGATTATGGATTGAATTAAAGACAACTAAGGGAACCACTTATTATTCAAAGCATTGCTTAACAGATCTGTAATGTAGCAAGCACTTCTATTTTACTTCACTGATAGCAGACTTCCATATCGCACCTAATTTGAAATTCAATTTCTTCGAAAGGACATGCCGGTAATATTTTTATTTATCCACTAGCGAACAGTGCTTAAGATATTTTGTTCACAAAATATAAAAATAATCCTGAAATATACTTTAAGTAAAATACCATTTCGTTTTCCATAAATTGAATGATTGCAATTCGTTATTTTCTCTGCGTACGTATGGGAACATCGAAAACTAAATATTCTTTTGAAATAAAAATAGACGTGACCATCACTGACTCTGTAAGTAACTAAACAGGCTTTAATGTCGTTGATGCTTTTACCCAAAGAATACACTTTTAACAAGATATTTATAACGAACATATTTGTTTTATCCCTTTAAGGTAAGAAATCAAATTCATGCGCAAATGTTAATTACTTCTTCTGTGACAAAAATAGGCAAAAACTACTAAACAAATAAGCCATTGACCCGCCCGATAGTCAACATTTTCAATGCCCATCAAATTTCTTCTCTGGCAACGTCATGAGCTAAAAATCTTTTTACGCGCCATTAAAATTTTCCCAACAAGACCATTCCTGTTTTTCATATGAAAACATGACTTTTTAAAGCAGCATTCTGCGTCGTCACATCAAACCACTGCATGTTGAACACATGTATATTATTTTAGCAATTATTTTAAGAAGTATTTGAGTATATCGCTTTTGCCGAAGAATGTTTTAAAACATATTAAAACGAGACTTAAAATCGGCATATTGCTTCTCAATTTCCTAACATCCATACCACCATGGCCAGGAAAAAAAATATTGCCATCCTTTGCACACCAATTGCACATTTAAAGCATGATAGAAAGAGACGCTACAAAAATGTCGGACGGACAAGACAGCGCTAAATAAACTCCCACAGTGTTAATTTCATTTAGTACATCAGTTTACTTACGCGCCATTAGAATAATCCAATAATTACGCGTATTCCATTCGGCTGGGTTAATCCATTCAAATAATCCAATGCAAAGAAGAAAATGCTATGCTTTATGTTTTTATTAAAATTCCACTATAAAGCTGCTGCTATTGCTGCACTGACGCGACACAATCTTCTCTCGCACTTCTACTACTTTTCGTTTTCACTCTATTTTTTTTCTCTCTTGGGGTAACTTTTTTTCTTTTCACACAATTTTCCAATAAAAAAATTCATTACATACCTTTACTTCTCGTCAAGCAAGAGAAGAAAAAAGAAAAATGCTTTTCACAATTTATATCACAATTAATCTTCTTTCATTTTAGATGGGATTTATTCTATTCGTTTTTATATAATTTCACACACTTCGTTGAACGGAAATGCTATTTTTGTATTTCTCACTAGTGTTGCTCTTGTTTTCGTTATTTTTGAAAAAGAAAAAAATGAAAATATAGAATAATTCTTTTAAATTTTTTGGGGTTTAGCTGGCACAGTTCACTGTTATAAACATCAATTGCGGCTGCTGCTGACGATCGTTTCGAAATTATTACTCGCTATTGCTGGGAATTGCGAAAATCATCTCTACTCCGACGGAGAATCGAAAAAAAATGCTCCGTTTTCAATTCACGCACAAAACAATGGCGGCCGAGATAGTACGATTTTTGTAGTGGCCGCTGTATACGGCTACTGGTCGCAAGTTCGGTGCTAGTGGAAATTTTACTGTGCTGTTCCCTCTTTTGCATTTACACATATGTTCATCTCGCTCTCGCACATTTGAATGGGTAAGGTAGTTCGGGAACACTCGGTAGTTCGTTATCGAATTGCGAGACTCGTTTGATAGCTGATTCAACTTCCACGTTTTTACGCGACTATTCGGTACTAGTAATAATCTAGAGCACCTCCGACGACTTTTTCAACTTTTAGAGAAACTTTTATTCCCAATGTTTGGAACTTGTTACGGATGTATTAACCATTATTTTTCGCCCAAGTAAAGCACGCGCACAATTTTAAGGCGTTAATTGTTCGAAGTTTGATTTCGAAGCAGCTCTGTTTGTTTTTATTGCTTATATCACGCGCAATACCGACCGTCTACCGAGACATCTTTTACTATCTTACCGACATCTTTACAGACATTTATTTAAATCCCATCGTTAACAACCTTAAATATGGTTTCCTAAAACGAAATTAAAAGAATAAAATCTATTAATATGTATGTATATAAGAGTAGAATACAATTAAACAATTTGAAATCAAGATTCTGCAAAGCCTCTACTAGTCTAACTACACTTGAAATTATAGGCAGATTGTTTTGTAAGCCGAATCAAATAAATGTTGTAGATTGCCTACTGATTCTTGTTATACAAAAATAAATAGAAAACACAATCTACAGCAATGTAAAGCAAGAACATAAAAAATAAAGAAAAAAGTATGTATTAACAATCGCTCGCACTGCAATGTAAAATTTATAGGCTAGAATTAGTCGCTCCAATCCAATGTTGAGAATGTCCAATTAGCTTGATATCCACAAATTATTTATTAGGTCTGTTCCAGTTGATTTGTGCACAGAAATTCGTAGCTGAGCAAATTTACAGAAGTGGAGATAAAAATCTCTCTTTGAGAGAGAAACTGTGCACAAACATTTTGAATGACGTTTCGTAGAAATTCACAGAATTCAATTCAATTCTTACTTATTCAATTCTGAATGAACTGTCGCTTGTTGCTTTTATTTTGAATTTGACAGTTTTCAATTTTCTGCCCACAGAATTTTCTGTGGCAGAAATTCGCAGGGTGGGGAAATTTTTTACTCTCTCGTGAGCATGCTCTTCTGTCAAAAACTACCAAAAAATTAGCAAATGGAACGGCTTTGGACAGTTTTCCTGTGAATTTCGGTGAATTTCACAGCAATTGGAACAGACCTATAGTGTATAGTGAAAAGTATTTCGTTAATTTCAATTATTATATAATCAATTCAAAATGAAAAAGTATTTTACAGAAGAAGATGAACTAGACTGTTATGAAGAGAAACTCCAATAAAAGTATATACCACAAGCAAAAAATTAGACTAAGCATCCAGAATCAATGTATTCAACAATAATTTTTGAAATTTTCGATAAAAAAATTATTATTAGGCTTATGCAGGAATTTATTGTACCATGCATACATTTGAATGGAATTAAAGAAATTCACATGTCAATCAAGTGGACATTATATCGCAAAGAATTACTAAACATTTTAACATATTTTAGATTTACATTGGCGATCTACTTTGACCGTTGTAAATTCAAGATAAATTTGTTGAAACTTCAGTTTCGACTGTCAAAATGCGAGTATATATCCTTAGTCTTGAATGGATTAAAATAAAAAGAAATGAATTGAATTAAATTTCGAAATATAAACTTGACTGGATGCACAATAATCCTGGCCCAACATCCCTGGTTGTTTTGTGGAACTCTATTTGAATGACAGAAATCGGAGCAGTGCAGAGAAAGAAAACAAAAACAACCATAAGGGAACCTGCCTGTAGTTTTTGCCAA
Organism: Eristalis arbustorum; assembly: GCA_916610145.1. NCBI lineage: Eukaryota > Metazoa > Arthropoda > Insecta > Diptera > Syrphidae > Eristalis > Eristalis arbustorum. The sequence continues at coordinate 80,527,986 of OU744316.1, read as the reverse complement.
GTATTGAAAGCCTAATGTTCAAATTATAATAGCTTTTCGGTCACACAGAAATAAGTCCTACGCGCCAATTCAGTTATAAGGCAATGACAATGGCAGACATACCTACTCACATATTTCTAAATTAACTCTGACTGAATACTAAATAATACATATATAATATATAATTATCTCATCAATCTTTCTTTCGTCTTACCACTCCGAAATGTGTATGTCTTCACATCTTAATAAGCTATTAAGCAAATGCATCAAATTTTTCCAGCCCGACTGTGGTTATCGAACACTCAATCAAACAGATGATTTCGAAACTTCGAACATAATCAAAACAAGCAATATATCTACAATAAAAAAAATGGTTAAGACACCAATGAATTTACATAAATGAAATATATATTTCACTTACCAATATTGCGACTAATGTCAGCTCAAAGGATGGTAAATTCCTTTGCCCAGATATACTCGCATTCCATTTTGTTCGCCAGTAATAAGTCCATATGACTTGATACGCTTGGAACGACTGACACTTCTTTACTGTTGCAGCGGAGTCTCATACTTGTACTATGTGCACTGCAAGTACAATGATATATTCCCAATTCAATTATAATTAGAATCTTTCAGGATTTTAAAAACATCCAAATCAATATTACTTTTACCAAGTCAGAAGCAACAAATGCTATGCATTGTATCTTAAAGCTAGGTGTTTTCTTAATGATCTCAATAATGTTGCACAAAAGTGCTAAAATTGAATTACATTAATTGTCCAAGAAATAGCCACATACGATTTATGTTAAAATCATCAAACTAAAAAGATTCAACTTACCACCACCCAAAGTAGATGTCAGTTGTAATTTTGCTGGTGATTTCTGCCTTCAGGAAAATAGTTTGTAAGTCACAAGTGTTTTTTACTGTACTGTTTTTTTGCTTTTGTATTTTTAATGATGAAAACGGAATAAATATTTTATTAAATAAATGTTATTTATGTGATAATCACCAGAGCAGCAAAAAACGCGTCCAACTTTCCTTCTAATTCGCTGCTTCTGTCAAAACAGATAAAAAGAATCGAATAGAGCAACTGACATCGAATTGGACTGAGTGCCCCATAGGTGGAGGTTTTCGCAAATAAATGATTTGTTAAGTTTCTAAGAAGTATATTGTTGTTACAAATTAGTATCAAACGTGATTATTGTCCCTAATTTATATGCGTATCGATGAAATTATCAAAATTAGGTTCACCTTAAGTTTAGAAGATAGTTGGAAGACGTTGCAGACATTCCACATATGCCATTTTGGCCAAGTGGTCCAACAATTTGTGTGTTTGTAAAATATATCCTTAAAACTAAGAATTATTCTTTTATAATGTTAATAAATTAATATTTACATTGAATTTGAGGATTTATCTTTAAACTGTAATGTAATGTTTGCTCGTATAAAAGTATCCTTCCATCGATTGACAGGTCTTAGTAAGAATTGGAAATTTCTTTTACAAAATAATAATACTGGAAAAACATTATGTTCATATGTGATATTTCAAATTACCTTCAAGTGATTGGCGGTTAATGTGCACAGAATCGTTTTTTGTGCGAAATTTATGGGAAGCTTTTGACTCCCGTGGGATAAAGATACAACCACAGCACCGTACAACTACCCGGTTGGATGCCCCAAACGAAAAATGAAATTGTGAGAGAGACGAGTAGAAATTTCAAAATGCAGTGACATCTATATGTTTTACTGAGATACATTTTTATGAGGTTTGTGTCATTGAGATTTGATAATTAGATTATTAGACTTCCATGGATGATAGGGTTCAGTGAAGATCGTGGAAAATATTAAATGCAAGACTGTAGTGAACTTTCCCCATTTAGATGTATCTCTTATTATGTATTCACATTACAGACAGCAAAATTTAAATAAAACAATACAGGTTCAATTTTGTATAAATTCACTTAATTTTGTACCGATTTTATGAGCGACATTCACGAGAATTATTTAATTTTAGTAGTTTTTTTTGTAAAATGAATATATGCTCTTAAGGTTGAAGTTACATTTTATTAAAGTACCAAGATATTGATTTTGGTTGGTTTTGAATCTACTTTAAATGTAATACAATGTATTTATAAAACAGCAGAGCAAATATTTATGTTAAATGTTATTAACACTAGAAGTTAATTGTGTGCAAAAAGGTACAAGTAAAATAGTCGTGGCAGTGATGGCAGATAGGTGAAGTGTGCAGATACTTTCATAACAAGGTGATTGTGAGCGGTGCCGGTAAAGCACATCCTTAGCTTGACGTATCTTTGTCAAATACGCTTTATAAACGTATAGCAAGATTAGCGTCATACAATTTCAAGAAAATGAGGGCTAATTGCAATAAATCTTTGCTAACTTTACAAAAAAGTACAAGACGTAATAATACCCGCTCAAATGAAATGACAAAAAACCGGAATGTTAATTTCAATTTACCCGGTTTTACATTTAAGCGGACCTCGGGTAATAGAAAAAAGATTTCATTTAGACGAGTTGTTTAGTGGATCCAAAAAGTTGATGAATGAAATCCTTTTGTATCCATATCCTTGCTTGTGCTGGTGCGCTTTAAGTAAACTGCGTATAAATGGTTTTCCGCGTCTCACTATCATCAAGATATTTTAAATTTTTTGTCTTTTATAGACAAACTAGTTTGGTTTTTAGAATCATGGCCGCTGTAAATCTTGATAATTTTTCTGTAATTTCAATTTCTATTTAATTCACTTTATGAACGTTATCTTTGGGGCCGAAATATTGAAATAAGTAAGATTACAGGCGAATGTTTTAACGAGCAGTACATAGCAAATAACAATCGTTGGAAAATCAAAACAATGAGGAAATGTGCTGTCAGAATTGATATTTGTCACTTTAAGAGTTGAACTTTAACGCAGAACTTCAGAAAAATTACAAGTTCAATAGATGCATTGAAAGCCTGTGCATCTGATTCTTCTTGAGAAACATTTTCATTTAAGCGGTGTCTTTTCTGTGAAAAGTATTATATTCAGATTTTCTTTTTTCAAATATCCGATTTTTTCACTTAGGCGGGTTTCGGACTAGTTTGCATGAAATTTGTGAAAATGTTCACGGGGATAGAATAAATGGTTCATATAAGCGGGTTTTTCAGTTAAACGAGTTTCAATTAAGCGGGTTCGACTGTAATATGAATGAATGAATCTTAATTTCCGCAATTTGCAAGAAATTTCAACCTCTCTCATCCCCTTCTACGTCACATCTGTCAGTTAAGGCGTATTTGTGTATACATCATTCTTGTATCTAAGTAATGTCTTTTGAAGTATGAACATATGTATGTATAAATTAAGAGCCTTAGAGGATGTGCTTAAATTTGTCAATCTGATGTAAGAATGGTTAGAAATGAAGCTCGTGGACATCCTGGTTGTTGGGCATGAGGTTACGTATGTTTTTTATTGGAGGCGTTAAAACTTTGTGTGTTATCTTCAGATTTTACGTTGCTGTGGGATATAGAGAATTGTTTATGCATGTAATAGTGTCTTTATTTTTTCTGGCATCTCATTTAGGGATATACATACCTAGTAGATTACATAGCCAACTGTCATATCAACAACTGTCGTATGTTGAATGCCGAACATTGTTATTGTTCTCCCGGAAACAATATATACATAGATATAAACTCAGACCCGCGTGTGTATGCGTAGCTGATTTCCTTTAAACTTCAAAAAAACAATTCAATGCAATTAAATTTGTATGTACAACATCATTAGTGCAGTAGACTGCTGGTAACACTAAAAAAAAAACATTTTGACAGCTCATGAAGGATTAGGATCATGATACACAGAATACAAGGTAATATGTGCCCGCGTCTTATTTTTTTTAAATATGACGTCAGTTGTTGACCCCAGATTAAAATAAGTACAAATCACATAATAACTATGGTAGATTATGTTCAAATTCCACTTTAAGCCAGGGGATAGCAACTTTTTCTTAGATGTAAGCTATATTTCAGAAATTGGAATTTTAAAATTTCAGAAAATGGCTTAAAAAAGGCAGTTTGTAAAAAGAAAATTGTTTATAATTTTATAGTACGTTAATTCAATGAGATGTAAACATAACAACATATTCCCCAAAGAAGAACATAAAATTAATTTTACTATTTTTATACGGAATTTAATTCTATGAGAAAAAGTCCACTCTCACAGAAAAGGATGCCTAACTGGCGTCACTCAACTTTGACATCAATGAGAACATATTATTTATTTATTTATTTATTAATTCATTTCATCAATGGATACATAATCTGTTGACTACAATTAATTATTAATTTAGCTAAAAATATTCAATACAATTTCTTTAAACATATTTCTATTAATTTGAAGGTCGACTTCATGACAAATTGAGTTTAATAATAATGAACAACGGGTTATGGGTTCGTTTAAAACATAATTCGTTCTATGATATGGAAAACATAAGAGAACATTCTTATTTCTTAGGCATCTCTCTGGGACATAAAGTGGCATGAGAGCTAGTAAATCCGGGGACTTAATCCTACCATTGAGTATGTCCCTTATGAAAAGAACGCTATGAGCTTGTCTTCGACTTTCTAGAGTTTTTAGATCAATTAAAGCACATCTAGCCCTATAGTTAGTAAATCTTCGGACCATCTCTGTTTCCTTAATGCAAATCACGTGAATCTTTTTTGAATGTTTTCAATCCTGTTGGAAAAATTATGATAATAGGGAAACGAAATAACGCTGCAGTATTCCAGAATGGGGATTACTAATGGAAAATAAAGGGTTTTTAGAATATAAACATCATTAAATGCTACCGTATTCTGTTTCAAAAAGCCTATCAAGGAATTTGATTTAGATTTAGATATTATATAATTGTTCAGAGACGACTAATTGCCTCGGATACTGACCGGTCTACTGTTGACGACCCCAGCAAAACATCAGCCAGATTTGCGCCCACGCCCCTACAGAGGACAAAGATGATAGTAGCAAAGATGACTTCTATGATCTGCTAGAAAGAACATACGATCAATGCCCCAGCTTTGACACCAAGATCGTTCTAGGAGATTTCAACGCTAAGCTGGGTAAAGAAGAAATCTTTGCTAAAGTCATAGGGCAACACAGCCTACACGACACCACGTCCAGTAACGGACTAAGGCTGGTGGACTTTGTTATGGGACGTAACCTCTCTGTTGCTAGCACGCGGTTCCCACACCTCAACATCCATAAAGGGACATGGCGGTCCCCAGATCAATCAACCGTCAACCAGATTGATCACGTTGCGATCGACGTCAGACACTCCTCCAGCATTCTTGATGTCCGAACGTTCCGAGGAGCCAATGTTGCCTCGGACCATTTCCTTGTTGTAGCCAAGGTAAGAATCAGGATATCACAATAACAACGGAGTCGAGAACGAACACCACGGTTTGACGTCACAAAGCTACAATCGCAGCGGACTGCCAGGATCTTTGCCGTCCGAGTCTCCCAGAAACTCTCTGTAAGTTCGACGCCGCCTGCACAAACCATCGAAGAAGAATGGAGTCGTTGTCAAGAAGCCATCAAAGAAGCTGCCACTGATGTGCTGGGTTTTACGACACCACCTAGAAGGAACCCATGGATTGACGACGAGTGCAGACAGACACATGCAGCCAAACAGGAGGCCTACAAGGCAACGCTGCATCGAACAACGAGGGCTGTTCGTGAGCTCTACGAACAGAAGAGAAGGGAAGAGCACCGGCTTCTCAGAAGAACAAAGAAAGAGCATGAGAAGGGCGCGGTCGAGGAGATGGAGAGGTGTTATGGCAGGAATGACGTCCGAAAGTTTTATCAAAGGGTAAAACAATTATCCAATGGATATAAAACTCGAACAGAAGCCTGTCGGGATGGAAATGGACATCTGGTAGTAGAGTTGCAGTCGAAACTGAGAATCTGGAAAGATCATTTCTGCAGACTGTTAAACGGCAATGAGGACCAAAATACCGCTGTCAGGCAGAATGTTCCACTCAATCTGGACGATGACAGACGCGAATTCCGTCCCCCAGACTTAGACGAGGTCAAGATAGCAATATCAAGACTGAAGTCTAACAAAGCTGCTGGAGCGGACGGATTGTCCGCGGAACTGTTTAAGGCAGCTGGAGATGATCTGGTAGGGCGCATGCACCAGCTCATCTGCAAGATATGGTCTGAGGAAAGCATGCCCGACGAGTGGAATCTCAGTATCGCATGCCCGATCCACAAGAAAGGAGACCCCTGCATCTGCGCCAACTATCGAGGGATCAGTCTTCTTAACATCGCGTATAAGATCTTCTCTGCCGTTTTGTGTACCCGCCTGAAGCCGTTAATTAATAATCTGATAGGTCCATATCAGTGTGGCTTCGGCAGATCCTGGAAAAGACCCAAGAAATGCAAATCGACACTCACCACCTGTTCGTCGATTTCAAGGCCTCATATGACAGCGTTCATAGATACGAGCTATACAATGCCACGTCTAGTTTTGACATTCCTGCCAAACTCGTCAGGCTGTGCAGGATGACGATGGAGAACTCCCGCTGCTCCATCATTGGTAACGAACTCACCGGGACCTTCAATGTCAAAAAAGGTTTTAGACAAGGCGACGCGCTGTCATGTGACTTCTTCAACATCGTCCTGGAGAAGATCGTGCGAAACTCAAACGCCAACACTAGAGGCACGATCCTTCAGAAGTTCGTGAACTGTTAGCATAGGCCGATGACATTGACGTGATTGGCAGAACTCAGCGAGCCGTCAGTGAGGCTTTTGCTAACATTGAGACGGAAGCGGTCTGGCGGTGAATGAGGGCAAAGCGAAGTATATATATAACAACAATATGGGTGGCGCTACAGCCCGTACGGAGGCCAGGGCCTACCTTCTCAGCAACCACTCGTGTTGTGCGTGCTATTGATCTCTCACGAGTGGAAAGGCCCTACAGTTTTGTGCCGAAACCGAACGGCTTTGTTTGAGAAGCTTTCTCTAGACAGAAAATACTCTTTGAGCATTGTCAGTGACTCGAAAGAGGTGGGGTCGTGTAAATTGTTTGCAGGAATCGCACCTACGACGTCGAGGTTGGGGTCAACGCACATACCCACAACGCCACGGGCCACCACCCGAAGTATATGCTGTCCTCAAAAAAGGACATACAACATCGACGTCTTAGACATAGCGTCAAAATGGGCAGCTATAACTTCGCGGTACCCAAGGACTTCAAGCGTAGGGTAACTCTTGCCAACCGCTGTTTCTTCGGGATCAAGAGGCAATTGAGTAATAGAGCCCTTTCTCGAAGAACCAAGTTGACTCTATACAAGACACTGATCATCCCAGCCCTGCTATACGGCGCGGAGGCATGCACAATATCGAAAGCGGATGAAGAAGTCCTTGGTCTCTTTGAGAGAAAAGTTCTACGCACGATCTTTGGTCCTGTTTGTGTTGACGGGTTCTGGAGGAGAAGATTCAATCACGAACTGTACGGGCTGTACAGCGACATGAGCCTAGTTAGGCGTCTACGGATCCAACGCCTACGGTGGCTTGGTCATGTAGAGCGTATGGACACCACAGCTCCGGCCCGAAGAATCTTCGAATCCGAACCTGTCGGGCAACGCAACAGAGGACGCCCGCGTTTAAGGTGGCGCACCCAAGTGGAGAAGGACCTCAACCAACTTGGTGTGCGAAACTGGAGACAGCTAGCCAGAGATCGCGCTAGTTGGAGAGGCATGTTGGTTGAGGCCCAGGTCCACCCGGACTGTAGCGCCACACAAAGAAGAAGAAGGTTTCAAAATAAAATATTTTTAATTTTTTTACACGATTTTATTCCATTTATCACGATTTACATTTTTTTTTTCGTCAAATTTAATTTTTGCGAAGTATTTTCATATCACAAATTTAAGGGAATTCCCTTTTTGCGCGTACAAGCAAATTTACTGGTCAAAGCACAAATTTAGGGGAATTCCCAATGTCTTTTGTTTTTTTCTGGAATCAATCTACCATGTAAAAACAGAAATAGGTGTACTTCTTTCAATAGGCGAAAAAAAAAAATCAAAAAAAAATCGTACACATTTTTTTTTCCAAACAAACAAAATTCAAAAAGTTTTCCCGGCGCGTTAAAACGCATCTTAAAAATTTCCAAAGAAATATATTTTTATGCTAAAACCTATATCAGACAATTCTGAAGAAAGTTGCAAAAGACATCAGTGGTCACAAGCAAACATTGAATTTTATATATAGAGAAGAAATTAATTCAGTTTTATTTATTTTAGGTACATTAAATTGATGGGTAGCGTTATTGAAATGTGACAACACAATAGCTGGTAAAATCAACAAACTAACTAAGTGAAACGAGTTAAGTGGAGCAAATAGGTGATACCTTCTATACGTTTTATTTTGATCTAATGTAATATAATGGCTGGACAAGTAGAGTAGTAGAGTCGCAGTCGATGCTGAGAATTTGGAAAAATCATTTCTGTAGACTGTTAAACGGCGATAACAACACAAATTCCGTAGTCAGGCAGAATGTTTCACTCAATTTGGACGATGATGAACACGAATTCCGTCCCCCCGACTTAGACGAAGTCAAGATAGCGATATCTAGACTGAAATCGAACAAAGCGCTGGAGCGGATGGATTGTCCGCGGAACTGTTTAAGGCAGCTGGAGATTTGGGCGCATGCACCAGCATGCCCGATGAGTGGAATCTCAGCGTCGTTTGTCCGGTCCACAAGAAAGGGGACCGCTTTGACTGCGCCAACTATCGAGGGATCAGCCTTTTAACATCGCGTACAAGATACTCCCTGCCGTTTTGTGTGAACGCCTGAAACCCTTTGTCAACAACCTGATAGGTCCTTATCAGTGCGGTTTCAGGTCAGGAAAGTCCACAATAGACCAAATATTTACACTTCGGCAGTTCCTGGAAAAGACTCAAGAGATGCAGATTGACACCCACCACCTATTTGTCACAGTGCCTAATTTTTGAGTTTTAGAGCTCAGTCAGTTAAATGGAACCGTATAACACCTGATGATCTAGATTGATCCTTGTCCTTGACCCTTGTCGGAGCACGATTCACAATGGTAAATAAAACATCCGTAACATGGGGAGACTCTGAAGAAATATCAACAAGGAAAATTCTTACATCCTAGATCAAAAGAAGCGAGTACAACAGATTTTTATAGCCGCATTAGTAATGTCTACATCACATAATTCAAACAATCTGGTACTGTTCCTGGCAGTCACGAAAGGCTGTCATAATCCAAGCTTTCTCAGTTTTCAACATACCCGGATCTTAAAGTAGGTAAGTAGCGGTAACAACGCAGCAAGTATCGATCATATCCAACAGCTAAACCTTCTTCTTTCTGCCTGGTTGCATATGACGCACACATATGGAGAAATATTCCATAAAACAATGGAAGTAAATAAATCTGCTAATTGAATAAAAACTCCCAGAATAGAGAGCCATTGAAAAAACAACGAATCCCCTTGTTCCTCATCGTCCCTTATTCGAAGCATGTACGAGCATGGAAATCTGATAGTCTTACATAAAACAATTGCACATCAATTGCATAATTTTATTTCCAATTTTACAATTTAAGTGTGAACATATGCAGAATTTTTTGTATTACGGATCTTCCGACGATTCGTGTACGACATCCTGTTCTTCTTCAGTCGGCCATTCCTTTGGACGAATCATCATCTTGGAAGACTTCAACGAGTAATCACCATGCCATTGATCCCATATGATTCCAACGTGATTATGCCCAAGTGGAGAGTAATGGAAGACTCCATTTAAATTTGCTTCACCACAACTGAAAATAAGTCATAGAAGTCGTAATGCGTTACTGGCATTTTACAGTACTTACTTATTAAACCACCATCCACTAGCATAGCCAGTAGCACACGCACAGCATGCGTCAACACTCTTATCATTTCTCCTGTCGTATGTACTAAAATCTTGTTCGTTGTGATGGGACATGGCGTCGGGGATTGCGCCTTTATATCCACCAATTATCAAATTGTAATTGTATATCTCGCTGTCAATCCGGAACGTAGTGTACTCTACCCATGCTTTCACTTCTTCAAAGTCTTCGAGCTCGATACGCAGTTCATAATTGTCATTATACAATAGCTGATGAAGGATTTCATTACCAAACCAAAAGTCTTTGTACAAACTACCAAATCCATTTCTGTAATCTGCCCACGAACGATTGAAATTCTCCTGAACTGCATATGGTCCTCGATTTTGAATGACCGTCCATGCTGGCCCGTCGGTTGGAAATACACAATAACGCTCGTTTTTGTCTCGCCCAGTTGGACCCAGTTCAGTTGTGGAGAACTTGTAAATGCCATCGGCACGAATGGTCAGCTCGTGACAGCCGTACTTTGTTGGTTGAACAAATTCTGGAAATATGCCGTTAAAAATATGAAAAGTCAAATCTATTACTTACGGATTTCCTCTTCAGGCTCCTCCACCTCGTTGCTGTCATTTTCTTCGACAAGTTCCGTGGTCGTGGAATGCGTCGAATCTGTGCCAGTTTCGGAAACGTCACTACTGTCGCTTCCATTATCACTCTCACTAGATGACTGCTCATGCTCATCATTTGCCATCGGTTTTGCGACACACCCTTTCTTAACTAACGTCTCAATTTTCACCCACACTTCCTGTACCAACTTCTCAACCTTTGTGAGTAGGACGTCAGAGTTAGTCGTAAATGTTGATATCTCACTGGTGACCGATTGACAGATATTTGAAATCTTCTCACGATTTTCTGACCCAACGTCATACAAACGAATCGTTCTCTCTTCGATTTTCTCCAAATAATCTAGGGCTTCTTCAAGTTTTTCAAAATGCCTCTGATGGTTGGTCGCAATCTGTTTTACTTCCTTCTGCGGAATCATTCCCATCACTTTGTTGATCTTTCCTTCAATCACTTTAAGGGATAAATCAAAGTTGTCATTCGTTCGCGATCCATTACAAGTGCTAATTGGCTGCATTAAATTCGCCAACATTTTTTTCCCATTGCCAACATTGGGCTTGAAACTGCGACAATTCTCCGTTTCAATGTTCTGCACGTGCCGTAGTATGTTGCTCAAACGTTGCCCAATCTCATTGCGTGTCCTTCGATCATTGCCCAACATCTTTTTGATCTCTCCCAGACCACCATCCCGGATACGATTCATAGTGCTTTCGATTTCGCCAGCATTGCAACTGTCACTTAAATATATAACTTTGCTGAGAATGTGATTTAGTGTGAACTCGTGGCTGGTCAGCTTCTGGTTGATCATTTGATTTTCATCTTGGGTACGCCTGATCAGCTCGATTTTATGTTCCAACGCCTTCATCTGATCGTTCCACGAATCTATATGGTGACGAAATATGGCCCAAGTATGCGCTTTTTCTTGAAGTTGCTTGATTGATTCATCCATACTGGTCAATGTCGTTGTCATCGTCTCGATCTTGTGGTCCAGACTGTTGAGATAATGGCTTGCAAATGGGAGTTCATGTTTCGGTAGTGCATCGCCGTCATCAGTGGAATCGACATCTTCTGTGCCAGGTACACGCAATGGACAAACGGGTCCAAAAAGTGTGAACAAAAAGAGGAAACAATACATCTGCCGCTCGGATATAACTTTATTTCTAATTACTGTCACAACCCGAGTGCTCACCATGGCTTTCGAATAATAAAAAAATAAATTGGTTGACTAGAACTTACTACTGGCTCCGTGGCCAAATTCGACTGAATACCGAATGTGACTGAAGTTCAAATTAAATAACACTTCGAGGAGGTTTTCTAAAGAAGGGGAGATTTCTTATGGTAATCCATATGGTCGCATTATACACACTCCTAAAAAAATTGATTTATGTTCGCTGGCATTGGTACACTTGGCTGCTGACGTTTTGGTTTCAAATTAAAGGAATATGATTGAAAAATAGTAAAACTGATATTGAAACTGATATTTTGGATATACGCACTTGAAGCAACCGTGCTTAGATTCAATAGCTAGTGCGGCAAAAACATGCTCGAGGTAATAAGAAAAAAGCTTCTCGTCGTTCGGAGTCGACATATAACAGTAAGTCCCAATGCGGTAATATTAGAAGCTAGGCCTTGGTCACTGTTTCTAAAATAAGATACACATGTGGTTAATATTCTTAATTATTATATATATATATACTTATCTCTTCGTAAGTCTGTAAACTCCACGAATGACATCGTAGTGGGGATCCGACGTAGAATCGCCCTTGACAACCGATGCTACTTCGGTCTGTCAAAACAACTGGGCTCGAAACTCCTGACTCGAAGGACCAAAGTCATGCTCTACAAAACCCTTATTCTGCCAGTCCTACTTTATGCAGCCGAAAGCTGGACGTTAAGTAAGGCTGCAGAGCTGATTCTTGGTGCCTTCGAAAGAAAAATTCTACGTCGGATATATGGTCCCGTCTGCGTGAAAGGCGAATGGAGGAGAAGACACAACCGCAAACTCTACGATCTGTAAGGATGTGGATATAGTCCGGAAGGCAAAAATCCGTCGACTACACTGGCTCGGCCACATCGAGCGAATGGACAACAACGCTCCAGCAAAGAGGGTCTTCGAATCCGAGCCTCCTGGTTCGAGAAGGAGAGGAAGCCCGAACCTCCGGTACAAGGACCAAGTCATCGCGGATGCAAGACAGCTTGGCCTTGATGACTGGAAGCAGCGTGCCCAGGACCGTCACCGATGGAAGGCAGCAATTGCTCAGGCTAAGACCCTTCATGGTTCGTCTGCCTGATAACATAACAACTTACCTCTTCGTTTTTTTTGTTTGGCACTACAGTCCAATATACGGCAATTGATCAGATGGTTAAGATCATGCCACACCAGCCAGCACTATCTTTGGAACTTCTCTTCAAAAGATCTTTTTTTTCAAAACAACCAAGGGTTTCCTCATACGCTTTCAACAGCGTCCATGTCTCTGCAGTAGAGAGGAGGACAGGCTTGATCAGAGTGTTTTAAAAAATGAGTTTGGTGTTTCGATAGATGGCTCTCTTACTTAATTACCCAAAGAAGCAGAGATGGGCAAGCGCAAGTCTGTGCTTTCGGTACTGGTATTAGTTGTAATAATGTCAGTGTTTACTGCAGAGTACGAAGTATTTGAGTACCCTTAAAGTTTTTGCTGCCCATTACGACGCTCTGTCCGAGCCGTCGATATTGTGCGTTCTTCCGTTATGACAGCGTGTACTTTGTTTTGCCCTCGTTTACCGCTAAACCCATACCAGCCGCTTCCGATTCAATGCCAGCAAACACCTCATTGACGACAGACTGTGTTCGACCAATTAAGTCAATGCAGTCCGCGTAAGAAAGCAATTGAACGGACTTTTGGTAGATCGTGCGTTTTAACGTTTGATCTTCTCAAGTATAATATTAAAAAAGTCAAACGACAGCGTGCCACTTTGCCTAAAACCAATTTTTGCCACATTTTGACATTGAAGGTCTCGTTGAGTTTGTTACCGATCTTGATGTAGCAGAGAGAGTTCTCCATTGTCATCCTGCACAACATCGATGAATAGGTGGTGGGTATCGTTTAGTGTGAAGATTTGGTCGATGGTGGACCTCCCCGGCCTGAAACAGCACTGATAAGACGTTCACACAATCCCTAGATAGGATCTTGTACGTGATGCTAAGGAGAACGATCCCTAGATAGTTGGCGCGGTCGAAGGGTTCTCCTTTCTTGTGGACAGCAAAGACGACGCTGAGATTCCACTCATCGGATATGCTTTATTTTATCTGCAAGCAGTTAAAGTTAGTTAAGGTGGCGCTACAGTCTGGGGTGGACCTGGGCCTCAAACAACAAGCGTCTCCAGCCAGCTCGATCTTTAGCTAGCTGTCTCCAGTTTTGCACGCATAGTTGGTTAAGGTCCCTTTCCACTTGCGTGCGCCACATGAGTCGCGGTCTTCCTCTACTGCGCCGTCCCTCGGGGGTGGATTCGAAGACTTTTCGGGCCGGAGCAATGGTTTCCATCCGCTCGCCATCTCAATCGTTGGATCTTCACTCTTCTGGCTAAGTCGATGTTGCTGAACAGCCCGTATAGTTCGTCGTTGTATCTTCTCCCCCACTCACCATCTATGCAGACGGGACCGAAAATCACCCGAAGAATTTTCCTCTCGAAGCAACCAAGAGCTGCTTCATCCGCTTTTGACAGAGTCCATGCCTCCGCGCCATATAGCAGGACTGGGACGATTAAGGTCTTGTAGAGCGTTACCTTGGTTGTTCGAGAGAGGGCTTTGTTGACCAATTGCTTTCTGAGCCCAAAGAAGCACCGATTGGCAAGAGTTATTCTTCGTTTGATTTCAGCGCTGGTGTCGTTGTCTGAGTTGATAGCGGTTCCTAGGTAGACACATTTTTTAATTACCTCAAAGTTATACCTGTCTGCTGTGACGTTCTGACCGAGACGTTGGTGTTGGGTGTCCTTTCTAGTTGACAGCATATATTTGGTCTTACCCTCCGGTTTACCGTTAAACCCATTTTCGCGGCCTCCGTTGCAATACCCACAAAAGCGCCATTGACATCACGCATCTGCAAGCAGCTTACACAATTATTTGTTTGGAATTTAAAATCAATTTGTAAGTGAATTTTAGATCCTAGTAACAATGATGTCAGATCGTTGGTAATTAACCATTTTGTGGATATTTTCCATCCCAAAATTAGCTACAAGGGCCAACCAAAACGAAAATAAGGGTATTTTTAAATCTCCAAAACATTTCAATCCAAATACGTAGCAAATATAACCTATCTTAAGAAATATCAAATTCAATTTTCAAAAAGAAATGTTGAGTACTTAGTCAGATGTTAATTGGTAAACAAGCACATATTTGTCCTGCATTCGGTCCGTGTTCGAAAGTTCATGGTGTCCTGGTGTCGCACCCTCTGTTTTAGCACGATGACGACGGAAAAGGTATTTAAAAGAGTTTCCAGAAAAGGCTGATTAGATGATGCAAAATGTTTTGCTTAGTTGAGGCCAGTTTACACTAACGACTAAAAGGCAACATGTCTTCCACTTCTTATGTGGAAACTCCTTCCGCATAGCGCCAGATCCAAACATTTGCCTAATTTAACAATCAATCTGCAATGTAAGGACCTACAATCTGTTAGTGCTTCTTTTTCATTGGAAGATACCAATGACTTCTTCATACCGTGAGCTGGATATTCCTCATTGCCTCACGCCAGGATCGCGAAGCAGAGTCAGTGTAGTCGAGAGACAGCTGTATTTCTCATTACCCCAAGGAAACAGCAAGTGTAATCCTGCGTTTGATCGCCGTACTTAAGTTGTTTGTACAGTATTCTGTGGAGCTGGGGTAAGCGAAGTTCTTTTATGAATGAATTATTTAAGAAGCCGACCCATATATTACTTTTCAATTTAAATTAATCTGGAAAATCATACAGCTCATGCGTACAGAGCTTCATTGAGCAAAGGATTTGCCAGTCAACCACTTTCTTAGAAAGTTTCTATCAATTAATGTTCCTAAATATGTACAGACGTCGCATGCTCGTATAGGTTAATTTAAATGTGTTAGGAACACAATTTTGTAGATTTTGTGTCAACGGCTTTCCCCAAGTCTTACAGCATTGAGAGCGAATAGAAATAATTTACAGTTCATTTGAACAGTCTGCTTTAAATACTTTATAAAAATTCGGTGCACTCATTGATGCACCACAATGAATAATGTAAATCTGAGAAGTTCCATGCTATAATTCGGTTATAAAATCGAAAGCATATTTCCCCCTTGTTGCTGCACACATGTACATGTATATCGAGTTCCAGAGACTGTTTGCAATTAAAATTCAGTCCCAAGACGATTTGTCTTTATAGCGCCACACATAAGAACTAAACTAAACCTCGTCCAAACACTCGCACACACTTTAAGGGTGACGATCTCTGAAGAAGGCGCTACGAAAAAATAAGACATCTGTGAATTCGCGAAGTTCCCGAATTACTGAAGGTTAAAGTTCATCGTGGATGCTTTGAAACAATTATATTTTTAGAATGATTTACTGTCTCATTAATGCTTTACATGTGGACAATGAATTAAGATGCATGCAGCATGGCGATTCTGCTTAAAATTCTTCAAAGTATACCGATTGCAGTGGTAAGGAGTAAGGAGTTTGTCTCGGGGTTTGCAGTACGTCTTGGAGTTAATCCACCATACAAAACAAGAAAGTATTGATATATCTCGTACGCTGCCAGTGGCTCAAGCAAATACAAATCCATTCCTGGTGAAATATGTATGATTCCTAAAACAGATGTTTAGTTTTAGATAAACGTTAGTTTAAGTAGAAGCGGATGACTGAGATGACAGTTACCACGCGGATTGACTTCCGCTAACACAGGCACTCGTTTGTGCTTGCAATGAAGCTAATGAGCTGACCCACGCTGAAGTTGTTTAGCTTGTTGATAGTGACACTACCGATATCGGAGCTTAGTCTACAACTTGCCGGAGCATTACACGAGCAGAGTGTGCGATTTGTGGTTTCTACCTCCTCTGCATCCATGACACCGTTTATGACTCCAATGAGACTCCTTAGTGAGCGTCTGTTGAGTCTGAGCAGACTTTGTGACTGTTTTAGGTTAAGCGATGGCCATCTGCTCTTTGCAGATGATTTGATTATCCTCATATCCTCCGGACGGTAGCACGCCCTCGAAAGGTTTGCTTGTACGTGGACAAATGAATGCACTCTAGATATAATGGAGACCCATTGAAGCAGGTTGAGAATCCCTTTCCCAATTATCAAAGAACGAGATAAATTTTGTGTTATGTCCTCATTTTGACATTCTTTTATCATTTGCACATATACTCGGAAAATTATGATATTTTCATTCCAAGTGTTATTAATTCATCTCCGACTAAAGGATGATTACCAAGGTGGCTAAACAGAATTTGTGTCATGCCCCAAGGATCTCTACTCGCACTGCCGAAGACAACTCTCTGAATTCTATTGGTTGATGGTTTTGAATTAAAAAGGTTGATGGATAACGTTCATATCCACAGGGATCACAACGACTGTAGCACTACCACAAACAAATTAAAATAAACTTGAATCGTTATTCACAACAGTGATATGGAAGATTTATTTTCAGAAAGCATTGATTTCTGCAGAATTTGGATCAAGAATTTGAGCTTAAAATTATAAAGAATGAGTCCCGTTGAGGGACCCCATGTCGAGTTTTATAAATAGATTTTTTAACACTTTGCATAATATTGAAAGAATTATTTACTAAAAATATTTATTTATTTTTCTCTTTCTATGCTTGCGTATTTCAGTATATCGTGACCCTCATGTGGTCGATCCAAAGAAAAAATATTGTTATTTTCCTCAATTTAAAAACCAGATAAACGTACCATTCGTGTGTTTTACATTTTGTTTACAAATAGAGCATACAATGTATCTATGTCAGACAGTTGAGAATTTATTTGACTGTTACGTCATTATGAAGAATAATGGAATTTAGGAAAACCACTGAATGTTTTTATTTACTTTTTAATTTGTTTCCAATTATTTTGCAAGCAAAAAGTATTCCAATTTTACAGCTGAAGCATCTCCATTTTCATTTACGCATGCATTTTGTCTCTCACGAGTCGAAGGGACCTACAGCTTTTGCCGACTCCGAACGGCCATGTTTGAGAAGCTTTTTCTGCACATGTGCACTCTTTGAGCATTGTCAGTGATTCGAAAGAGGTGGGGCGTGAAAGTTTTTTTTTGTAGTATAAACTAGGGATCGCACCTACGAAGTCGAGGTTGGGGTCTACGCAAATGCCCACAATGCAACGGGTCACTACGATTAGTGTAATGCTTCAATATGTTTAGTAAATTACAATCAGACCAGACCTAGCTTGAGCAATTCGTGTCATCGATCGGTCATGCATATCTTGCTTTCAGTCATCAATACCAAGTGTTCTTATATACTGGATGACTTGACCTTAGATTCTGTCTTCATCTCCTCCTCTCCTTCTCGACCTATGACACTTTGTACGGGGGCGTTGTTGACCATGCGCGCGATGTGGCCGAGCCATTTTAGTCGACGGAATTTTTTCCTTCCGGACTGCATCTACATCCTGTTACAACTCGTAGTAGAGTACACTTAACCAAAGGGCACCATATATCCGCTATGGACTTTTCAGTCGATTTGGATAACTAATGAGTGCTGATTGTTGTCAGATGTGGCGATTCATCACCAAGCTGACGATTTTAAATTTCATTTGGCAATTTTTTTTGTATCAAAATAAAAAATCTAAATATAAATGTGGTGGCCCGTGGCGTTGTGGATATGTGCGTCGACCCCAACCTCGACGTCGCAGGTTCGAATCCAGCTCTGAGCAACAAAAATAATTTTCACGACCCCACCTCTTTCGAGTCACTGACAATGCACAAAGAGTATTTCCTGTCTAGAAAAAGCTGCTCAAACTTGTTTGACTGTGACTGTGTTTTTATGCTATGGAAGTTTCGAGGTGTCAGAAGGTACCATTTATTATTATTCATGTACAGTTTATTTATATCTGTATCTACTATTGTTTTGTTACAGTGCTTGATTTTTTATTTGACATTAAACATTTTTGTTTTTTTTTTAATTTGATCGATTAGCTATTTTTATTTTTGATTTGGCGATTTCGCAATATGAAATTGAATGTGTAATGTTTTCGGACGAAACAAATTAATTTTCGATCTCAGCTGTTGAAATAAATAATTTTCAGTAAACCATAAAATACTGAAGAGTTGTGTATTGTTTCAAGAGCCTGCAAAAAATTGATATTCATACAAGGATATTAACGAAACATAGAGAGTTCTGCAGGAAAACAAAATCTACCAATAGGTGCATTTGGAGAAATCCAACAAATCAAATATTCTAGGCAAATACCTTACTTAATTCGCGAGTGAATCCTATATAAGTCATTTCTGATGGATTTCACGGCTCATCTTCCAATTGCCACAGCGGCCCTATTAGGGCTACCAGTGACTTGCGCACAATTTATTGCATGTCCTAGTGTGTGTATTAACACATCCCGAGAGTTTGGATGTCATCTGGGCACATTCAGTGTTTGACTGAAAAATCTAAGCAGTAAGGCATTTCTGATGGATTTCAGTGGTCATCTTCCACCTGCCACAGCGGCCCATTTAGAGCTAACAGCGACGGGAGCACACTTTTTGGCATCTCCTGGTGTGTGTATGAACAGATCCTAAGAGTTTGGCATCCGGCAACATTCAAGCTCAATCGAATGCCTGTGGTATCAGACATAATTGCTGGTTAAAAAAGGTGCTCTAACAAGCATGAGTTGAAGTCCCAAGTTTAAGCTTGGAATAGCATTCCATCATCGATGCAGAGAAACAAGAAAAGTGTATGATTATGTTATCACAGGATGGGAAGGAAAAAAAACTCAACACTCCATAAAAAAAACATACATCCCACTTTTCAACGAACTAATTAACATTAACATTCAAAACTCCTGGGACATTCTCCATTGAGGTCCTAGCAAGAGGAAAGACTAGTCTGCTCCGACAGCCTTTCTACTTTACACGCACATTTGAATCTCAACGCTCCAACCTCATAGACCAGATTCGTGACAATATCATCAAACTGTATTCAAAACTAAAAATTATTTCGGTTCCTGGACAAACAGGTATCAAAGGCAATTAGTCAGATGATCTAGCAGGCAAACGCAGACTTTTCACCTAAGAAAGATGTAAAGAAATTCGCACACTGGGCTGGCAAGATATGCTGCCTGCAGTCAATATTCTCACCACTACACCAGCCCCAACCCAAAGGCTGTTCCGACCGTGTACCCAACAGTAACCAAAACAACAGCCATGACGAACAAATGCTACCTGAGACCCTCTGAACAGGGGAAACAAGCTCTTGTCGCTAGTGCCCACGTTTATTATAAATTCTAATAAAATAATAATAATAATAACACATGTATATTATAGTGCGGTTGTATTATAAATGAACACAGCCTAGAGTTGGTATCGTCGAAAAGAAAATTAAACAGAATGTCAATTCATAACTAAACCAAAATTGTTTTAAATATACATAAGTATACTTCTTTACCAACAAGGAGTTAAAAAACAAAAATATATTTGCAGTGCATATCTGTTTATGAACACACTCCCACTACTCCGTCATCAATTTGTAAACAAACTGAAGACAAAGAACTCAACGACTGTGAACAGCCATTTTTCGATATCTGTCAAAACTCAACGAATCCACCGAAAGAGACGGCTAGCCTCACCGCACATTCATTTCAATTCAATTCTTATTTTTATCAATCGCCAACCGTTCTTCGTCGGAGAAGTCTCGTCGCGTAGTTTTTCGTGTCGTCTTCCCCAAATTCGTTTTTGTGATATTCATTGCATTTAGTTCTTAGTTTTGCTTTCCCATTTCCTAAAAATCAATTGCAAGTGAATTTTCCGAGTAACATGTGTGCAAGCTTGTCATAATTAACTGGCCGATATCTAAGAATACCCAGTGCCACTCCTACAAAAAAGGAGACATCTCCGTCTCCTGGTGTGTCTGTGTGTGATCAAGGAAAATCCAAATAAAAACACCAAACCGCGTCTGGAGAAAGTGAAAGTTCATCAACCGTGAATTGTGTTTTTTTTTTTATAAATTTGTGCTAATCAATTAAAACAAGCGCATTTCCCAAACGTTCGTGACCAGAAGTCGTTTTCATGACTCTCATTTTCCACTAGTAGTATTTTATTTTTCCTAAAGAAAGAGGTGACCATAAGAAACCCAAATAAAATCCCTTCACACTCATGATCTGAGTGCATCTGTGCGGGAAAAAAAGAGAAAAACATACACGTTGAGTGGGAAAGGTAAAGGTTAGCAACTGGCATTCGAGTGGAATTGATAGGATGACTCATGTCATTAATTAAGTGGAATTTTTCTGAGAATTTTTAAAGTATTTCGCGGTACATTCATTTTTAAACGATCACATCTATCAAAATGACTTCCTTCCACGGTATCAAGGGGTGGTTCAGGAAGAAGGATCAGATCTCAGAAATTGGCCGTCCAACAAATTTTATGCGTCATGTTCATGTGTCGCGAAATCAATTGACTGGCGATCTGGAAGGTTTGCCAGCGCCTTGGCTTCGTCTTATGAATTCACAAATCACGCAAGATGAACAAAACAAGAATCCCGATGCTGCTTATCAGGCTGTGAAGTTCTATAATTACTCGATCAAGAAGAAAGACCAACCCGAAGTGTTTAAGCCATTCATCACAGAGGAAGCGATTCACGAGGAGTCCAAAGAAATCGACAACTATGTTAATTTTAAGAATGCCCACAAAAGTCAAGACTCTCTGGGAGAATCCCTGGAGATGTTAGATACCAGCAGCGAGGAGTCTTGCAGCAATACGAGTAGCAATGGAAGTATTCTTAACGAACAGCTGCAGCAGTTACCGTCCCCAAAATCGCCTGTCAGAGCTCTCTCTCCACCATCGTCCCCGCCCCCACTGCCAGCGAAGAAGAGCTCTACACTTCCTCCCAAGCCACAGATAATGCCAAAGCCCAGGATAACACAAAGCAATAAGAAACTCACAAAAGCTGTGGAAGATCTTCGGATAATATCTGAAAACATCAGTTCGCACATCAACACAGACACTATCATAATAAAGCCGGCTGAGCCGAATGCTAACCTAGATGAGGTGCCGGACGATGAGAGCATCCTACGCAGGTCGAAGGAAAAGCGTGGTCAAAAGAGCGATGCGGAGATTTACGCTGAACTGCGGCTAATCTGTAACCTTGACGACCCACGGGATAGGTACAAGACAACCTTGGAGGTGGGTAAGGGAGCCTCAGGAGTAGTGTTCATTGCGGCCGACAATATGAGCGAACAGCAGGTGGCTGTGAAAACTATTGACTTGAAAAATCAATCCTCCAAGGATCTGATTCTGACTGAGATTCGTGTCCTGAAGGACTTCAATCACAAGAACTTGGTGAACTTCCTTGATGCATATCTGCTCGAGCCCGAAGATCAGCTGTGGGTTATCATGGAGTACATGGACGGTGGTCCGTTGACTGACGTGGTCACAGAGACTGTTATGAAGGAACGACAAATAGCATGTGTGTGTCGGGAGGTGCTCTATGCCATTAGTTTCCTACACTCAAAGGGCATTATTCATAGGGATATCAAATCAGACAACGTCCTCCTCGGAATGGATGGTGCTGTTAAAGTGACAGACTTTGGCTTCTGTGCCAACATTGAAGGCGACGAGAAGCGGCAGACAATGGTTGGCACTCCCTACTGGATGGCTCCGGAGGTGGTAACTCGCAAGAAGTACGGCAAGAAGGTTGACATATGGTCAATCGGAATAATGGCAATCGAGATGATTGAAGGGCAACCTCCGTATCTGTATGAGACTCCATTGCGGGCACTTTATTTGATTGCCGCTAATGGTCGACCCGACGTCAAGAGTTGGGAGAAATTAACACCAAATCTGCAAGATTTCCTCGATCGATGTTTGCAGGTCGAAGTGGATAAACGGGCGACGGCCGATGAATTGCTAAAACATCCATTCCTGGATGACTGCAGTGAACTGAAGGCACTTGTGCCGAACATAAAAGCAGCCAAGAAAGTTCTGCGACGATTGTGTTAAGGAAAAGTGCATTTCATCTACTTTAAGCTATAGTTGATTAAACATACAGGGTGCTGCTGAGTGGCTGGATATGCGGAGGATAATATGTGAAGGATTTTATAATATATTTAATGGTTTTTTTTCCCCGATAATTCATGGATTTTTCAATGGTCAATTAGCAAGGCTAAGAATTGTGGTGAGTAATTGTTTTGTTTTCCCCTTTGATTTGAATTTTGGCTTTATAAGAGTATATCTCGTCTATATTACATGTACTTTTCGGGTTAATATTTTGTAGATGTAACATGAAATTCTTTGCAACGAAAGCAAGTAGTGTATTGTGTTTGTCGCGATCTTTCCAATTTTAAAGTTTGCATGTCATATGTCAATAAGTATGACCCATCAGCAGTGAGGTGACCATAAGTTATAAGCTCGTTGTTTTCATATGTTACAGCTAAAGATCACGTAGTGCAACAATTTTATATTATTTCATTATTTAATCGTGAATAATAATAATATATAGACATATCCATGTATACATAATACATTCACTAGAGGAGTGGCTCTGTTTTAGAATCTTGTATCTATACAAGAACTGAGTATGTATACTACCCTAACCAATTCTCATGTTAAAAACATATGCAGACATTTCAGATACTTACGTACTACATACACATATCCAGACTACGCTCCTTATTCTATTTACAACAAAATTCTAGCCCTTTCTACTTGTTTCTACCCAAAACAGCTGATTGCGACTAAATAAAGTTTTATTGCTTATAGCGCCATACGTTGATGAAGAATTTACTGATCACAGTGAAATTTTATTGTCCCAAAGGAAAATTCATCCATTTTCCACGGAAATGTTGATTGCATGTGTAGAATGCATTTGTCCTCCGGAGCCTATATGTCAATAAAATTTGCTTTGGAAATAGGAGCAGACACCTTTAATACAGTTTTATAACAGTACGATTGCTCTTCAAGAGAAAAAAGGAGGGTTTGTCGGAGAATTTGTTAATTGAAGTATTCGACGAGGTGAATGTAATGCGTCGGCCAAACGTACTCGTAAATTTATCCGACTAGACATATATACTTTTTATATTATTGTATAGTATGTGCGTAATGAGAATCGTGAAATGGGTAATTAAAAAGCCATTTCGAATTGAGTTGACAACTGAAATATTCAGCATCTTTTATGGCTGGCAGCATGTCGTTTCTAATCTTCTAGTCATTTGGGCGGTAAACTATTTAAGAGGACGACCTTAAGAGACCTGTATTTCCCTACATAGTGCCCCGTTTAAGATATGAAGAATATTAGGTTAATCAGATGAAATCGATTTTATGTAAAGCTATACGCTAATAACTCAGCCTGTCCTAAACGCTGAACTAATTCCAAGTAATATGGGAATAAAATATCAGGCTTTTTTCTTACCTCTCGCAGATCCACCACAACTGCAAAAAAATCTTGATTACACTTGACACCTATAAAGATGATTCATAGCACAGCGTACAGGCATGTGCACACATATATAAGACCTTATCTGCGCTGAAAAATGAATTAGTTGTGACTCATTTTGTGGATTATTTAATTTCCGTAGGAAGAAAGAAATGAAGTAAAAAATTGTTATATGAATGATTTTTTTTGAAGTACATATTTGAGTTAAATTTCGCGAGATAGTGGTACGCTTATGGACCAGAATTCAATTTTTCTTTGTTGAGTGCTGTTTTTTTTTCTTAGCAAATTCGTAACAAAACTTTGTTTGGTTTGCATTGTAATAGATTAGTCTATGTGTTTGTAGTGAATTATCGTTAAGGGCTGATAAGTTAATTTTATTTATTTTTACTGGGCTTGTGGGCTTGTCCAAAATGTCTTATAAATAAATATAAAGTGAACATTTTTGAAAATTATTAGTTAGGTTAGGTTGTAGTGGCTGACTGCTAAAGAGCAGTCACACGTAGGCCAGAGTAGGCCCATTGTGATACCACGCGGATTGACTTCTCCTTACACTGAAAAATAAAATTCATTCAAATTATTAGTAACAGTGGTCTCTGCCTAGGTCGAATTGTCAGGGAAATAATCAAAATTAGTTTGGCTGATAGGGAGTACGACTTAGGGCATGTTTTTTTTTGTAAATGTGGGGGAGAATGCGATTTGGATATACATATGTATCTACAAATGTGCCTATTAGGGTTGTTAACATTTTAATTTTCAGCCTTGGTGTTTTTATATTATACGAATTATATCTTATATTTATAACTAGCTTCCGATTGTAATTTTTGGTGGCCTTCTTTTGTTCATAGTAAGTTGAAAACATACCCAAAGCGAATTCATGATTTTCTATTTGGACTATTAGGGCAAGAATGCATCGATCTACTTAGTATCATTTTGACAATCCCATTTGCACAATCCCTGAGGACTAAATTCCTTGTAACCAAGTTCTTCTTCTTTGTGTGGCGCTACAGTCCGGGTGGACCTGGGCCTCAACCAACATGCCTCTCCAACTAGCGCGATCTCTGGCTAGCTGTCTCCAGTTTCGCACACCAAGTTGGTTGAGGTCCTTCTCCACTTGGGTGCGCCACCTTAAACGCGGGCGTCCTCTGTTGCGTTGCCCGACAGGTTCGGATTCGAAGATTCTTCGGGCCGGAGCTGTGGTGTCCATACGCTCTACATGACCAAGCCACCGTAGGCGTTGGATCCGTAGACGCCTAACTAGGCTCATGTCGCTGTACAGCCCGTACAGTTCGTGATTGAATCTTCTCCTCCAGAACCCGTCAGCACAAACAGGACCAAAGATCGCATGTAGAACTTTTCTCTCAAAGAGACCAAGGACTTCTTCATCCGCTTTCGAGATTGTCCATGCCTCAGCGCCGTATAGCAGGACTGGGATGATCAGGGCTTATATAGAGTCAACTTGGTTCTTCGAGAGAGGGCTCTATTACTCAATTGCCTCTTGAGCCCGAAGAAACAGCGGTTGGCAAGAGTTATCCTACGCTTGATCTCGGTACTGATGTTATTTGTACAATTTACTCCGGAGCCGAGGTAAGTGAAGTCCTTGACTACCTCGAAGTTATAGCTGCCCATTGTGACGCTCTGTCCAAGACGTCGATGTTCTATGTCCTTTTTTGAGGACAGCATATACTTCGTTTTGCCCTCATTCACCGCCAGACCCATTTTAGCCGCTTCCGTCTCAATGTTAGCAAAAGCCTCACTGACATCTCGCTGAGTTCTGCCAATCACGTCAATGTCATCGGCGTATGCTAACAATGGCACAGACTTCTGGAAGATCATGCCTCTAGTGTTGGCGTGTGAGTTTCGCACGATCTTCTCCAGGACGATGTTAAAGAAATCACATGAGAGCGCATCGCCTTGTCTAAAACCTTTTTTGACATTGAAGGTATCGGTGAGTTCGTTACCGACCTTGATGGAGCAAGTTCTCCATCGTTATCCTGCACAACCTGACGAGTTTGGCAGGAATGACAAAACTAGACATGGCGCTGTATAGCTCGTCTCTATGCACGCTGTCATATGCGGCCTTGAAATCGACGAACAGATGGTGAGTGTCGATTTGCATTTCTTGGGTCTTTTCCAGGATCTGCCGTAGTACTAAGATTTGGTCTCTTGTGGACTTTCCTGGCCTGAAGCCACACTGATATGGACCTATCAGATTATTAATGAACGGCTTCAACCGGGTACACAAAACGGCAGAGAAGATCTTTCACGCGATGTTAAGAAGACTAATCCCTCGATAGTTGGCGTTGTTGAAGAGGTCTCCTTTCTTGTGGATCGGGCAAACGATACTGAGATTCGTAGGGCATGTTGTAACCAAGTTATTAATAATAAATTGTTCAATTGAAACAACGTTTAACACAGAACTTATGGAATATACTCCATATTAATTTCATTTGACATTGACTTGTTCCCAAAATATCTCGCGCACTGTCAAAAACATGTTAAGAAGAGATTGGGGGAACGCGTTTACATTTATACATAACAGCTTTCTTTGTTGTGCATGTATATCGCTTGTCGATATTTCATTTTAATAAACATCTGAACGAATTATTGCACGTTCACATTTCACAAGTAATCAGCAAAACAGTATACATACATATGCATGTATGTGGATTAATGTACCTGATAACCGAATGTGTGTAGGTTTTCCGGCGGTTTCAATTCAAAGCAATCTCTAACAAGTTATATAAAAAATTGTACGCTGTCAATTTGACAGCTTTTACTTTTGTGTGCCTATCCTATCCTTATCTTGTGTCCTTAAAAACCAACGATGACAAATTTTTCTTGTTCTCTTCTTCCACCAACATCAAAACTGATAAACGGTTCTTTACTTTCATTTTGACTAACTGATATCTGAGCGATAGATAAAGTAATAATTCCATTTAACCCCAAATAAATAATCGATAAAATGCAAGGCAAACGACAACATGTCGGCTATGATTCCCTCTTGAAAAGAAAATTTACACGACTTGTCTATTTTTACCATCATGGCACTATATACCATAGGAAAAAAAAAACGATACGCTCACATGGCTCCATCTGTCAGATTGGAAAACATAATTTACATGTTGCAATTGGGAAAGCAGAAAATATTCCCGGGAGGTCAATCAACTTTCTTTGCCGCTGTTGCTGTCGCTCAGCTGAAGTCAACTGCTAGTCTGGAGTCCATTAACCGCCACTCAATGTCACTTGAAGGCATTACACACGACCAGAGTGGCGTATACACAGAATAGTAGTATCAAGTTTTACTCCAGTGCAAGGTCAAAAACACTTTGTATCGGAAAATGTTTGCCGCAGAGCGTAGGATAACAACAACACTTTTGATGGTCAGTCACGTTTGGGTCTTCCTATGATCGCCTATAATGGGGGACGGTATGCGTGTAAACAAAGTGACATTTGTTATGTTTGTCTATTTGATGTACTTCTTATTTGCATTCAAACAGCAAAAAAAAAAAGTTGTCAGACATACTTAACGGTATCCAACAGACAAAAGAATTGGAAAAAAATATTCGACTGCAGGAAAAGTATTATTTTTGTGCAACAAAATGGTCTCCACTCATTGTGACGATTCGTAGGGACCGTGACTTGAAGAGGGATAATTTTTAAAAGTCACGTTTACGTTTTCGTCATGGTTTACAGGCGTAAAAAAAAACTAACAGTTGGGAATTTATACGAAAGAAGATAAAATCAATTGAAAATGCACTCTTGATTGATATGGTGCATTAAATAGTTCCCATTGCTTTTACGTGACCGATAGTTCGTCAACAGAAGTGTTAAATTAAATATCTAGGACGCATTTTGAGACACGTCGATAGGGTAGAAACCATAGCCATTAAAGAAGGGATATGAGTGAAGTTAGAACGTGTCAAAAACGAGTTTGACATTTTATGTGTGGAATATTCTGCAACCGAATCAAAATGGATTACACATGGGCTGAGGATATAGTGTTAATGCGTTTTAAGGAACGGTTATCTGTCATAGACATTGTCGGTATGTATCGCGAAATATCGATTTGATAATTCACCGCAATTATTGAACGATCCCAAAAACTGGCTCATTAAAATAATGCTGACAAGGAGTTGATGTATGTAAATATGCTTTTATAAAATCCCTCATTCAATGTATTCGATCAAATCAAAGTACGAAACATTCACGACCCATTGCATTTAAGGATGTTCTTATTTGAAATACCGCTCCAGGGATCTTATTGTTCACATTCTCCTTTTATTTCATTATCCTGCAACGAAACCTATTTCACAAATGGTTATTAATTGCCTAATGCACAAATCCGGCTTAGGTAAAGCCTAGCCCCGTTTCTGTAGAGAAATGTGAACACGGGTGAGTAATTGTAAGTAACTTCCTTTTCTTTTGTGCTTTAATTGGGTCGACGTCATGATGCATTGCCATGGCTACTGAAGTATAACTGACACCCACGTTGTATGTTGACTCTCCTACCTGTCCGTTCATTTATCGCAGCTCAGGCGACGACGGCAGTCATGGTGTTATACAATTATTAATACCCACGATTCATATACATATTCTTTAAAAATATATTTCAACAAAAAAAAAAAAAAACGTTCACAATGTACGTACGATGTTGTCTGCATCCAGGGCGAAGCTCTTTGTTGACAGTTGGGTAATTAGTGGAGGCTTGTATGAATTTTATCATCCAATGCAATGCTGCCATTGCCTACCCAACCGCCATGGTCATTGTCTTCATCAATTCTCCGCGGCTTGTCCTTAATACAACCCAACAACAAGCCGTAGGCGGTGGGTTATAACAGCCTTTGTCGTCTTTGGAGTGTAATTCTGTAATTAGGAGCATTCGAGTGTGGAAATTGAATTAAAAGGGGTACGACGACAGATCGTAGGCAGACGAATACATACAAGCACACTATGTGCAATGTTACTGGTTGCTCTGAATCTTTCACTAAAGCTCTTAACCAGCCACAGTAATTTAATTCAATGCAAACTCCATCCGCTTAGATTTACATAGATACACACAATTCGCATGTATTTGCTTATTTTTCTTTTACGTAACTTCAATTAGCTGAGTGGGAAGTCGAAATAAAGAAAGAAGACGCGATGAAAGAAAGTGGTCGACGAAAGGAAGAAAGTGAAAATGCATTCCAGACGATTACTTCATCGAAAATTAAATGAAATATAAATCGGTTCATACATACGAGGCCAAAGACACGTAGTGTGGTCGTGGCACAAAGAGGATCCGGAAATTGCTGCGGAATGAGAGATCCGATCACACGCTGATGATGGCGGTATCAACGAAACGCTATTAACGATATCGAAACCAATTGAAATGGATGCGTTCAAGAAGCATGCACCCTTTCACACACACACACATTTCCACTTTAAATATAAATCGATGCATAAAAAATAAAAAAAATTCAAAAAAGAAAAGTGAGCATGCATGCATACAAAGATATGTGAGGTGAATAATTGACATTCAGCTTGTGGCTTGGTTGACTTTCACTTACACACTGTGTATTAATTTCAATATGAATAGAGTTGACGTCTTTTGAAAGATGGAGTGAGCAGACCAGTGACTTATAGTTAAATCTTAATGGCTGACGTCTGCCTAACGACAGGGGCTTAGTTGTATTAATTTTATGGAGCGGGTCGTGGTTTAATTAGGTGTCGAGTGAAGGAATATTTTTAGCGGAACAAAGGATGATTAACGAGAAGCGTTAAATGTTGGAATGGGTGAATATCTGCTTGGAAATATGCATGTTGTTATTCATTGTGGTTTTATGCATTATTTGATTGTTCATTGATCGAACACACACTGTTTTCGGCTATTAACACTTTCGATGAGAAAATCGATCTACATAATATAAATTTGTGTTCAAATCAGATTTTGCTGCAGTGAAAGGTTCTCGCCATAAACTATTGTTTACTAAGCAATTGAGCCCTACTCGGTATTCCAAATTTACTTAAATTGAAAAAAAAAGAAGAAAAAAGGCCTTTTTTTCACGGCACCGGTCACGAACCGATAGCAGTACGCAGAAGATCTGGCGAGCGCTTAGCGCTTGCGTCTTAAACGGATCGTAATAATTGGTTCAGACATATATCGTGACCACCAAACATAAATCGTATCATTGTATTACTTTAATGAATCTTAAATAAATGAATATTTTCTCATCAGTAAACAAATTTCTATGGTGACAT
This sequence comes from Eristalis arbustorum, assembly GCA_916610145.1. Lineage (NCBI taxonomy): Eukaryota > Metazoa > Arthropoda > Insecta > Diptera > Syrphidae > Eristalis > Eristalis arbustorum. The sequence goes on along the minus strand of OU744316.1, from coordinate 80,497,690 downwards.
TGCCTATCCTCACAAAAAAAGTATAATTGCGACAACACGATTTTGGAACCTGCCCATTCAAAGCAAATGAGGTTAAAGCTTCTTACGCGAAATGTTCCATAAATGTCACATGTCAAATAAGAGTAGAACTGCGTTCAATGCCATTTGGAAATCAATAATTTCTTCCTGTGAAACGAAATATTTGCTAGAGCTAGAACTTGCCTGCCTGTGTATCAGCGGGGCACTGTGAAGTACTCCGTCAGACGCACTGAATATTCTCCTCCATCTCCCACCTTTGGAAATATTCGGGAAACAAGCAGCAGCAAGCACAGCCCTGAGACTCAAAACACTTCGATCTCAACACTGGCCACTCAACCATTCTCAAGGAATTCAATTTCCAACCTAGCGACACCGACCGCCTACTACCCCAGGCCATCTTCGAAAAGAAATTCTCAATCAGCATTCCTTCCAGATCGGACTGGATGCGATGTCAGACGACAGGCAAACGCTGAAAGATCCTCTGCGCATTTTCACAGATGGATCAAAGACAAAAGAAGGGATGGGTGCGGGTGTCTATTCTCAAGACCTCAACATTGCTATCTCCGTGAAGCTCCCTGATCACTGTGGCGTTTTTCAGGCAGAGACCATAGCGATTAAAGAGACGCTGTCTTGGCTTCATCTCAATTCATCTATCTGTTTACCTTTAATATGAGACAATTATTAAAGGGAAAACACCTTGCACATGTAAACGTTTTCAACAACTTTACGATTGCAAATAATGAATTTGATCGGGTTTTAATTTAGTTTAGTAATTTAGTATTTTTTGTACTTTTCATAGAGTTTAACTTTCTATTCCCATTGAATACCCAAGCTTGTCCAGTCTTTAATAATGATAATATGGATGGCGCTACAGCCCGTAGAAGGCCAGGGCCTAGCTTCTCAGCAACCACTCGTGTTGTGCGTGCTATTGTTTCTCTCACGAGTGGAAGGGACCTACAGTTTTATGCCGAATCCGAACGGCTTTGCTTGAGAAGCTTTCTCTAGACTTTTTCCAGTCTTAATTAGGCGAAATTCATGTATTGATGTTGTTGATGGGGAACCTTTTTCCTGATCATGTCTTACTTCCATACTTATAGTCTAAACAACTGTCATAACGAAAGGACGCACATCAACGTCTCGAACAGAGCGTCGTATTGGGCAGCAGAAACTTCGAGGTAGTGAAGGACTTCGTCTACCTAGGCTCTGGAGTAAATTGATACAACAACACCAGTACCGAGATCAAGCGCAGAATTACTCTTGCCAATCGCTGCTCTTTGGGCTCAAGAGGCAAATGAGTAACAGAGCCATCTCTTGAAACACCAAATTGACCTTGTATAGATCCCTAATCATCCCAGTCCTGTTCTATGGCGCAGTGACATGGACGCTATTGAAAGTGGATGAAGAAGTTCTCGGTTGTTTTGGGTGAAAAGTTCTGCGTACGATCTTGGTTCTGTTTGCGTTGAAGGCGTTTGGAGGAGAAGGTTCAACCACGAACTGTACGGGCTGTACAGCGGCATGCATCTAGTTAAGCGTCTTTGGACCCAAAGCTTAGGATGGTCATGTAGAGCGAAATGACACCTCCGCTCCGGCCCGAAGAGTCTTCGACACCGAGCAATTGGGAAAGCGCAACAGAGGTAGTCCTCGCACTAGATGGCGCACACAAGTGGAAAAGGACCCCAACCAACTTGGTGTTCACAGCTGGAGGCAGCTGGCGAAAGATCGGGCTGGCATGTTGGTCCACCCGGACTGTAGCGCCAATAAAAAAAGAAGAAGTCTAAACAGCGCAAAACAGTGAAAAGTTATAATTATTCTATACATTAAACGTAAAAAACGTATAAACGATCGTAAGATGATTGCCTTTCAAAATAATTATTTAAAATTACGTAGAAATGGACAGTGACCACACCACTCGATGTAATTTAATTCAATCGTCTGGATACATTTGAGCAGATTTTAAATACGAATTCAAATCTGCGTGAGGAGATAAATAGCAACATTTTCAGTTTCGTTTTTTTTATGCGAAGCAAATTGGTTGTTGCAATGTTTCAAGTCTGTATTAATAAAAATCTAATGTTAACATAATTTCAGTTATTGACACTAAGTACAATGGAATATTCATGCGTCGGCCCCTTTCAACTCTACTTCTGGGGCTTAGTCTTTTAAACGAAGCAAAATCAAATTTAGTGAATTTCGGCTATTTTTATCCCCAAACCGCATATTTTAACTATTCTTGAGCTCTATTGAATAGAATAGGCATTCTTGTACGGTTTAAAGATGGCTACAAACAATAAATCACCTTAATTGTCTAGTTTTGACATCCCTACAAAACTCGTCTGTTTTTGAGATATAACGATGGAGAATGTCCGATACTCTGTCAAGGTCGGTAAAGATTGTACCGAGACCTTTGATGTTAGAAATGGATTTAGAGAGGTCACGCACTGTCATGCGATTTTTTAAATATAATTCTCGAGAAGATCGTGTGGAACTCAAATGTCAACACCACAGGCACGATTTTCTACAAATATGTGCAACTGCTCGCATATGCCGATTACATTGACATCATCGAAAGAACACAACAGCTGTCAGTTGGGCGTTTGTGAGCATCGAGAAGGAAGCGGCCAAGATGGGACTTGCGGTAAGTGAGGTTAAGACAAAGTATATGCTGCCTTCAAAAAGGTCCACCAACACCGACCTCTTGGACAAAAGGTCACTATTGACAGCTATAACTTCGAGGTAGTGAAAGACTTTGTCGACCTAGGATCCGAAGTTAATACAAACAACGACACTACAACAGAGATAAAACGGAGCATCACTTTGGCCAACCGATGCATTTTCTCACTCGGTAAGCCACTGAGGAATAAAGTCATCTCTCGAAGAACTATCTCTATATAAGACCCTGATAGTCCCAGTCCTGCTGTATGGCGCAGAAGCATGGACACTAACTAAAGCGGACGAGGTCGCTTCGAGAGAAAAGTCTTTGGATTTATCTTCGGTCCCATATGTACGGATGGTGTTTGGAGGAGGAGACTGAACGACGAGCTGTACGGGCTGTACAGCGACATCGACCTGGTCAAACGAGTTCGAATCTCTCATCACGTCGAGCGAATGGACACCAATGCTCCGGCCCTGAAAGTCTTCGACTCCAACCCCGAGGGACAACGCGATAAAGGAAGACCACGCCTACGGTGGCGCACGCAGCTGGAAGGGGACCTAAATATGTTGAACGGTCGTGCAAATATCAGCAGCAAATATATCTTTAATATCAGATAATCTTACATATGACACATGATACACAGAATATCAGGTACAACTTTTTCGCGTCTTATTTTTTTAAAACATGGCGGCGGACAAACATCATTTTTTAAAATTAGTACAAATCACATTGGAAATTGGAATTGGAAAAACAACATTTCGGAAAAAATTGATAAAAAAAGCAGTTTGTAAAAAGAAAATTGTTTATAATTTAATAGTATGTTAATTCAATGAGTAGTAAAGTGTGTATATTTTGAAGTTGTACATGTTAGTATCAATTTACACCCCAAAGAAGAGCATACCATAAAATTCACTACTTTTATTTCGTCACAATTTGTCTCCATCGTATGAGAAAAAAGTCTTCTCTCAAAGAAAACCCTTCTATTCTTTGTATCACGCCCACGACAGAACATAAACTCACTGACTACCCTATAATATTGATCGCAATTCTGGTCTATTGCACTTGCTTACTTTTCTTCAAAATAAATATCCACATATTATATTTTATGAAAAGCTTAATAACCATTAAGTCGGAGAAGCCATCAATGATTCATCGTCATTGTGTGACAGTTGGAATTTAAAAACTCAAGGAAAAGCTACTCAACCTACTTCATTGTCAACAACAAATAAAAACCCAAAAATCTACAGAACCTCAATATATTCAGCGCGCAAAAACAACAGAGAACGCAAACGTGGGGAGGTGGAATTGAAATAATAAAAACTCGTTATCAGAACCTGTGAGGAATTTTTATACACTTATTTTATCAAATAAAACGTCATGGTAACGTGTTTCTATCGGAACTGGTAATTCTGAGCGTCTCTTTCGTCTCGAATGCCTGAGTAGACGTCACACATTCGTCCGTAAAGCCAGTATTGTAGCAAATTTCGTTTTGTTCTAGTCGTTTATCGGGTTACAGTAAAACGCACGTACATCTCTGTATTCACATAAGAGTAGGTAGTTAACATTATCAATCTAATGCAATAAAGTATAATTAACTTTCATATTCAATAATTGACACTGTGCGCGACGGGTGGAATATTCGCTCAAACCAGGCACGAGCAATACACAGGCGGAACGAAGATAGCGGAAAGAGAAAACAAAAAAGTCTCAACGTTGTCGAATGCTTGACACAGAATTCGCTAGCTGATTGCAAAATATTCATTCTATGACCGGAGTTGGAAAGAACATGCTTCTATTGTCGTCGTTTTTTGTTGACTAGCAGGTTGGTTGTCGTTTGTGGAATTGGGTGTCAGCGCCAGTGCCAGGGGAAAAGTGCACTATTGAATGTTTTGTGCGGTGGTAGTAGTTGGCTGGAACTGCACGTCAACACAGCATGTCCAGTCTCTGTGTAATTATCTTGTAGCCCAAACAATTATTATGTGAAGAGAGTTGTCAGTTCGGAATGATAGGTTACAGTAATGATGGGAAGTTTGAAATGTACTAAACTGTTATTAACTTTGTTCTATTCAATTGTCTTGTTAACTGTAGATATATTTCAATAATTTCTGTGGGTTTAGGTTTTTTTCATTAAAAAATCAAGATTATTTAGAAATTTTAATTAGAAGGCAGTTATGCAACAAGTCAATCTCTCTGTTTATTACGTCAAAACATGTCAAGGTGCTCATGGACGAGCAGAAGAAATTCTTTAAAAAGCTATGTCGTGTATCCAATTTTTTTAGTGCTAAGATTTCCTTTTGGTCGTCCTCTTTTAAAAATAGAACATTTAAAACTTCTCTAACACAAAGGCAATATAAAGCTCTGTCATTCAATTGTCGTGAGAACTTCACATAAAGGTTCTTTAATTTCATCTTTAATTGGGTCTTCTGCATACCGAAACACTAACAGCTCATCAGCACGGCATAACGCATAAAATTTTAAATGTGTCACATGCATTTAGAAACCCAGAAACGAAAATCTGTCAAACTTTAGAAAGGAATTCGTATGAATCCTCTTCCGCTATACTGTGGAAGCGTATGCTCGTACACTTCGTTATGCACTTGTGCACATCTTACCCATCACTTGACCCTGAAAATCTATTTAAGAATTTCAATTAGAGAAGGACTGTCGGTACTGAAGAAATATGTGGGCTCAACGTTTTTTATGTTCCTTTTTTATCTGCTTTCGTAGCCGTAGCATAAAACTTCAGTAAGACTCGTGGCAAAGGGGAAAGTATATACTTTTTTTTAATTAACGTGATTATGCTGGTTGACTTTGGCCGGTATGACAAGAGCGATATGTGTGGAAGTTCCTTACAATTCCACATTAAAGTTTTTATGATATTCCCCGTAATTTCCCACCTTCCTCTTAGATTTAAAATTCTTTTTAACGCTCCCTCTACACAAATTAATCACTTGACTTGCATGCGATACGCGACTACGTTTGAATGAATAGGGATAGCATCGTAGCGTCGTATACAGGGTGCCTTTGGAAAGAAGACGACACTAGCTAGTATATCGTGCCTCATGGCTCATGACAACTTGTCGCGAAGTAATGTCATTAGATGGATTGTTTTGATGTTTTTTTGTTATTTGTCTCTGCCATTGCTCGTTTGCAGCCCCTCTTTGTAGATTTTGCTATCATTGACATGTGCGACTGTGTGCCTATGTGTGCCGTCATTTAATATATTCATCCATGCGTTACAACATACGACCCCTAAAAATTGTTTCCTTTTAGTGTTTTCGTTTTCTTTATTTCCATTCGTTTTGTCATGTGCTTTTGTTCGGTGTTCCAGTGAATATGCATTTTTTTTTATTTCTATGGTGAGCGATTGCGTGACTCGCTATTGTACACATTTGTATGTACTTTTTTTTAAAGCCACAAAGAAGTGCGTCAAATCGTAATCATAGCGTGCGGCAGCGACTCGAGATTATTCCACAAGAATGCAAGTAATTTGTGAGATTAGAATTCAGAAAGGGCTACCAACAATGGATTAACTTGTGAAATATACGAAAAACAATTCCATTTGCGCTGTGAATCGAAACATGCAACGGGTTCGCCATTAACAAGTAAATTTAAAATGCAAAGAGGAACTTTAACGACACATCACACTCAAACTTAATCGCATTCTGAATATAATGGCGTTTGTTCAAGGTCATTCGATTATATTTATTTGCTTTCGCATGTTTCGCTAATGGTCTCGTTAGAACAAGTCGGAGTGTGACTGTAAACTTATTTGATAACTTTTTTATACCATAGCAGGTTAGTTTATTGAACTGGCTGTGGAAATATGTATTGACTGATCTGTTGTGCAACTTAAGATCTCATTTCGAATGCTTTTGTGTTTTTATAGACAAGATTTGGCTTATATGGTGACGAGACAGTATACCTGGCCTATATAAATATACAATATTTATATTACGCAAATTTGTTTCTATTTAGTTTTGGGTTTTGTTTTACATTTTTTGTTTGCCTTTGTAGATCGTAATCTACAGCTGACGGTGCTTAGTTATCACCAATGTTATCGGTGCCTTTGTATAGATGTGCTCAGAATGAAAGGAGCTCCCCTTTAATTAAGTCCAGTGAAAAATGACTTTTCTTCGGTCGGACAATAGCAAAGCTATATATCCTGTCTGTTGGAACTGTTTTCACTCGTCGTCCGCACAGCACAAAATTGTGTTTATGAACACAGCTGCATTTAGAAAAAAATCTTCGTTATGTCAATATCACGCAGCACAGTCGTAAATCGTACAAGGACGATCACATCCAATTGTGTGTTGCTGTAAAATAGAACACAAATAGGTCTAGGACAGATGTTTTTCTTTCCATGTATTCCACATTTGCTACCTCTGTTCCTATACGACACCAATACTTTTCTTCGGTTATAGGCTGACCATGACAGTCAATTGATTTTCCTCCATTGCATGAAAGATGGGCCGATTCTAAATGGCTAAATTTTAGGAGCTCTCTTAGAATTATCAGTGATTTGAGAGGTCCCATAAAAGGTAAGGTACCTCCCAATGCGAACCACCCATATGTTTCGATACAGTTTACACATTTACATCGTATCCAAATTTGACATTTCGGTAACAAAATTTTGAAATGGAATTTTGTTCCACTGGAACATTAACATTTCAAATGACAGCTGCTGTCATAATTGATTACTGAGATTTTTTCTGTTTAGAAATCGGAAGTGTTTCATTCGGTGATGAAATGAGCTTTTTTTTTTTGAAAATAAGACACCAATTAGAATTAGAAAGTAAAAACGGGCAGAAATTGTTTGTTGTGCAACATTTTACATTGCTGCCATTTGCTTTTGACTCAAAGTGTCATCTCCATCCAATAGCGTTTGCAATTCGGCGTCTTCAAACTTTTTTTGTGGTCTTCCACGTTTTTTATTTCTCACATCAAAATCATTATTTCTGAACCGTTGAAACCAGCTTTTGCATGTTGCTTCTGATAGAGCATGATCACCATATGCCTCGTCAAGCATTCGATGCGACTCGGCAGCACTTTTCTTCAAATGGCAACAACAAATTAATGCTTTCCGCAAATCATCACTTTCTGGTACAAAATTCGACATATTTAACACGATGAACAAATATGATTTTGTCTGTTCAATGACTTGATGTATACTAAATATTTTTCACAGATGTCATAGCAAACAAACAAAAGGTCTGTTCCAATTGCTGTGAAATTCACCGAAATTCACAGGAAAAATGTCCAAAGCCGTTCCATTTGCTGATTTTTTCGTAGTTTTTGACAGAAGAGCGTGCTCACGAGAGAGTAAAAAATGTCCGCACCCACCGAATTTCTGCCACAGAAAATTCTGTGGGCAGAAAATTGAAGACTGTCAAATTCAAAATAAAAGCAACAATAAAAGCACAGTTTCTCTCTCAAAGAGAGATTTTTACCGCCACTTCTGTAAATTTGCTCAACTGCGAATTTCTGTGCACAAATCAATTGGAACAGACCTAAAAAAATAAGGGCTCGTTCACAACAAATGTTCCCTATCGATATTTGTATCTTGACGCTCACTTCATAAGATCCTTACAATAATTGTTTTTGTTTGTCTTGTCTGTTTGATTTTTGCGGTTTTCTTTGTCCCTTCTGTCAGTATAAGTTTCATGTCGATTTTGGTTTTTCTTTGTGTTGACATCTCGGCAAAGAAACCTGAGCTTTGGTCACTTAAGGACAAATGCCCGATAATTGGGAAATTTTGTAGTTTTTCCAGTATAATACATTTAGCTGAAGTTGGGCTGTCAAAATGACATTAGTGTTTGCCCCATGTTTATGCATTAACATATTATGATCATATGCAATACATTTTTTTAATTAAATGAATTAAAAATACGTTTATGTAATAGAACAAAAGGATAAGCACAAGCCATATTTAAAATTATAATTTACAGTGGGATTGCCATATTATTTTATTATTTGACTTTCGGAAATGTGAACTGCCTTGGCTTTTAAATGGTTACGTTCTCGATATCTAGTATTACTAGATTAATAATACTTCGGGGACTGTAATAATAACAAATATTCCTATTCAAATTATCAAAAGAGATTTGTTTGGTTTTACAAATGCTGGAGAATGTAGGGTGAAATGCGTTGAAATATTGAAATTAGCATAAATGTTGGATCTATGTGCGGTGTAAACGTACCTACAGAAAGAGCCAATGGTTATGGCGTCAGTGTTCTATACTAAAATTATATAGCTAATATGTATGGCGCTACAGCCCGTGGACAACCAAGGTCTAGCTTCTCAGCAACCACTCGTGTTGTGCCTGTCACCTACCTACTGTTTTGTATCGACTCCGAGCGGACAAGTTTAAGAAGCATATATTTTTGGGCATTTTTAGTGACTCGAAAGAGGTGGGCTCGTAAAAATTAGTATTTTTTTCGAACTTAAAGCAAAAGGGAATTCCCTTAAATTTGTGATATGAACACACTTCGCAAAAATTTAATTTAACAAAAAAATGTAAGCACAAACAATTTTAAATCGTGTTAAATGGAATATAATCGTGTAAAAAAATTAAAAATATTTTGTTTTCAAACCGTGTCATATTATAACCGTGTAAAAAAAGACAGTGTAAAAACAGAATTATGTGTACATATATAAATAACATTTTCATCCTCAAAAGTCTATTAAGCGCAAATTTATCATTCGAGTGATTTTAAAGAAACTTGTGCAGTTTTGTTAGTTGCTATCGTTCTTCAACTTCGATTCCTGAATTAAGCACATTAAAATCTTCTCAGAATACTAAACGTTTTCGCAAATTTATTACATCATATCAAAAGTTTTGCTATCGAGTTCAAGTGGAGAAAAAAACGTGATAATAGGTGCCCTGGACTTGATTTAATTTTAGCTCCCATCATCCCCACTTCCTATTTTTCAAATATTAACACAGAATCCAAGTTCTTATCAAAATTATATAAGGTCTCCAAATGAAATGTTGCAGAAAAATATGAAACCTTTCATTCACTTACCACCCCTACTCCGAAACCACAAAATCAACAAAAAAAAAATGGACAAATATTAAAAGAAAAAAAGGAACATCAACTTCCGTTGCGGCGATTCATCGGTTACAGTATACTCCAACCAAACAAAGCCGCACAATATTGCCCGCCGCGAGAGCCGTAGCAAAAAGAGGAACTAACATCAAGTAAATGAAACAAAATAAAACCAAAACACAATCACACATTTGTACGGAATCAATTTTCTTATGGCTTTAGACACACACATAAATGGAGTCATTCCCTCCTCCAGCCTACTAGAGACATGCCAAAATGTTGCTTTATCGGCTAGACAGCTATGACACTGCACTGGAAGAATCTCAAATTTTCAAATAAAAACATTACAATATCGAGCGAAGAGGGGAGATGCAATGCCATGTTTTATCAATAGAAGTACTTGTGCACTCGCATTTATCGAGGAAGGTTGCCAGTGTTGGTGTTGGCTGGAAATAAAGTGAAGAAAATAAATCGGTGGGATTATTTTTAGACCACGCGCACTTTATACGAACACAAAGAATCCACTGAAAACCTCTTTACACTCCGAGAAATGATTCCAGATAAACGAACAAATAATTGTTGTTTCCCTAGTCGCATGGCAGAACTGAAATGCACGGTTTATTTGAAATTATAATCTTCCAAACACTCACCACATGTACATATTCATGTGTATGTATACATTAATGCGGGAGGATGATTATGATGATGGTGTGGTGATGATCGTCTTCCTTCCTCGTTCCAGACACCGCCAACTTTCCGCAGCACGCACGGATACGATCTTGTTTCGATTTTATTTGCCGAGATTACGTGCAGAGCTCGCCTAATTGCTCTCATTAATTTTTCATTAGCTGCCGCTAAGGTCGTCGGAAAATTTGCATACACTTCTACAATTTACGATTAACATTCCATAATACAAGCGACGGAAGGATATGCAAGGGAAGTCAAAGAAGTTGCACATAATTTTGGATAAACAAAGCCGTCCACCGGCCAACGCCACATATGGCATTACTTTTGTGTCTCTCTTCTTACACTGCCGGAGGGTTAATTTTGGACAAAAGAATTGAATAACAAAAAACACGCTCCTCCCGGTTCTTTGTTTACAGTCAATGTCGTGTTTCGTCGATATTGGCTGGGTGTGACACTTAAACTGGTCGCGGTTAGTAGGTGATTCATTCCCTTCCCTCTTAAGTGTCACTCTGAAGAGGTTTGATTTTCATTTAAGTCAGGTGCAGTGTCTACCATATATCCAACGATTCATCACACGTAATTAAACATTTTTTCCTTCCACTGTAGAGCTTCACAGTGACGTCTCGAATTCAAATTGCCCAACAGCACCGCACAACCGCCTATTTTCAATTGAAAGTCACCAACGTCGTGACTCATACCAATCAGTCGGTGTTTGTTTAATAAATTATTATAAATGCACGGTTTGGCTGATCAGGAATGAATCTCCCTGTCTGTGTCATCGACATTCGTCGTACACACTGTTTTGGTTTCGTTCACGACCGGGGTCTGTCGTTCGCTTCTCTTTACGCACACACGGCGACAACTGGCGCTTAGTCATGACGACTAAATTCAAAACGAGTGAAAGGCCGCTGAGGTATCCAAGGAAAAACATTCAACTTGAAAACATCATCAGGCAGTAGCAACGTAATACGTCCGGTAGTACACGAAAACTCTTATACAGACTGTTGCGTGTGCCAACAAATTTGTGGGGAATTCCTTATAATTCTTTCTCTCCATTGATGGAGAGATGTGTAGATTGGATTCATGAGAAATATTCGAAACGTATGTACGTATATTTGTAGCGGGAGGCAATAGCTTTTCATAGAAACTTACTAAATGTATCCCACGCAGTTCGTTTTAATTCACTAAACCAAATGATTTCCAGCTTAAGCACTTCTTCTGAAAGAAATTTGATTACTACCTGCTGAATTGTAGGAAAGATGTATTAGTCATGTGATCTGGTTATAACTGAGAATTTTGTCATTTTATGGATGTGGATTCCACGATGAATGAGGATGTGTTTTATATTACTTTCTTTCTTTTCTTTTTGCTTGAGTACGATTAATCATTGGGTACCAACGTTGAATTTATCTTCGGAATCAGAGTCATTACTTATTCAAAACTAGACTAAGAAAAGAAAAGTAACCTCAATTCTCTCAATGGCATGAAGACAAACATCTAAAAATTACGTCAACTCAGTCGCCTTTCGTAAAAAGACGTCCAACAACAAAGATTTGGAACAGCATTCGGCAAGCATGTTTTATCTGGGAAATTCCCTTGTGTAATATTGGATTTCAACAGAACCGCTGCATGCTGACAAGATAAAGTTGTAAGAAATACACAAAATTTTAATATGTGCAGTCGTTCATGGTTCAAGTTGCTTTAGAATTGCTAGTTTCTGGGGACTAGAGTTAATTGTGTCAAAATCTGTAGACTCTGTAGATAAGAAAACTATTAAATAAAATGTGTATATTTTTATTTTTTACATAAAAAATTCATTGTCAGGCTGTGAAATTTTGTGTGTTTTTAGATGACTGTCAATGTGGGATAACTATGACATCGTTGCATACACAAAGACGATCGGTTCTTCTCATCACCATATACTGTATGAACAAGTAAAGTCCATTCAACCTAAAGCAATGGATCGATAAAATGAGAACTTGATGTGTCCGAATGAACAAAGTTCAATGGGCGTATATTTATATGTTCCACTTCAATTGTATTTACAACCATATTTGAGTCGTTCCATTCTTATATGATTAGAGAATGAGTAGTTAGTTTTTATACTGCTCTTCGGTAAAAACTGTACATAGATGCAAAGTTCCATCCATAGGTAAGGCATTTTGTAGTGTCGGTCAAAATAAAATCGGCTTCGATCGGATAAAAAGCGTCAGGCCTGGACAAAAGCAGGAACATGATCCGCACTCTAAAATAATACCTGTCAAACCCGGTGAGCAGTGCGTTACATATCATATTGTTATATAACAATGTGAACAAGCCATTAAGGTCCCCAAAGCCATGTCACCACAGATGACGTTTCTCATGCAAGAGACACCTTGTGGTGACCAAAGGAGAAATTCCTAACACTCTCGTATCTTCTTTTGTGAAGAAGAAACAAGAGAGCAGTCGTTATAAGAACTATTTCGCCTACCAACCCACGCAATGCTAAGATCAAGTGGGCACGCCAATCGACGCTCTTAAAATCGCTAATGCACCGTTTGACGTGGCAGCCGCGCTGAGGGAGTGATCACGTGAACGCCCAAAGCGACGCTGGAGATTTTAACCTGGATATGTCCAGGTATTTGGTGGCGCGCTTGGACCACTTCGGCGTATGGCACCATGTTCACAAGTTGTTGGCGTACTCTCTCTCTTCTGACAACCAGCGTGGCGAAAACATCGCGTATGTTATTAAAATATTAAAGTAACTTAAAAAACTTAACTGAAGAAATAAAACTAAAGTGTTACACAGAGTTCAATTTGTTTTATTTGATCAAAAGGAAAGAAAGAATAATTAAATATAAATATTTGAAGACATGTTTTCTAATGTTAATGTTGCCGCCAGCTTCAGTATGGAGGGACATTGCAGCGGCAAATGAAACTTTTTGGAATATAAACGCCCTTGCCAATGGTTGAATTGTTAATCAAAAATAAGTTTTACACGACTCTACGCAAAGTTTTGACTTCTATCCAATAGAAGGCTTTGAGAGTTTGTTTTAAATATTATGAAATATATTGTGCCACAAGAGATACCTATTAAATAATAGTTGCTTTTTAATTCCGATACTTCAGTGAGACAGCACAGGTTTTGATTTACTTAATTACTTGTTTGTAAAATACTGTTATTTTTAATAACTTTTTACAATTTGATACAAGTATAGATAATATTTAAAGAAGAGCAAGCGGATACCATGTCAGTGTCCGAGTCATGTGGTTGTCTCTTAACAATTTTTACATGATGAGGGCGTTAACATCACGCCTCGGAAGCCACGCCCATTTATTTTTCCCTTGGGCGAAGTGTCCGGATACTTTCGGTATCGGTAACCTTTTGAGGTTGAGGCTGTCAGTACTGCCATTGACGCTATAGGATAGGGTTCCTCCTATAACTATAGTCCAAGATGCCGACCTGGCTTTGGAGGAAACCATTTAGATCTGACCTCCGAATATGTCAGAGTAGCTCTAAAAGCCACCCGAAAGGAGAACTCTCACTCCCTCTCGCCGTCAACGACGTTCTACTGGGGTTAGGTACCCCATCCTTGGTCGAAGGTGCTCGGCTCACGTATTTCACCACGTGAGTTTGTTGAAAGAGGCTAAATGCAAACGCCTGCATTAATGAGACGAGCCTGTGGGGCAACGCAACAGAGTACGCCCGCGTTTAAGGTGGCGCACATATGTGTTAATGACCTTGACATACTTGTTGTGCCAAACTGGAAACAGCTAGCCGATGATCGCGTTATTTGATGAGCCTTGTTGGTTGAGCCCCAGATCCACCCTGGATTGTAGGACGCCGACCAAAAAGAAAGGGCCACCGTGACGTGGTGCTTAGTAGGTATAGCTATTATGGGTTTGAATCACAGACAAACCTGAGAGAGTACTATTTTCCAATGGTGATACAGTACGAGGTGAACACCTTTTCCTCAGCCTCAGGCATTGTCCATAGACTAACTCTACATGGCCTAGACATTTAATTTGTTGAATCTTTAGATACCTGTAGATAGCAACAATACCCAAAATACACACTTAACTAATAGCTACTAGCCGCTGTTCTTTTTCAACGAACAATTATTACATATTTTATGTTCATTGTAATCTGTATAAGCGTCGATTTTGCATGCTTATCCATTATCATAAGCAACCATTATGAAATGTAATGCATTCCTAAAATAATAACATTTTTTACGTTTATTAGTTTCTTCTAGGTGTCTGGCTGTCTATGTTCCACTAACGTCCCATTTTCTTGTTAAGAAAAAAAAAATTGCAGGCATATTTTCCATACGATAATGTTTTCGTCTATATTTGCATGGAAGGTACGATTGAATTCCAAATGAATTCGCGCGTAATAAATAGCATTCGTGACGTGCATTTCGATATATTGAATTTTGAATGTTTTGTGTTCTTCTTTTTCTTACTCTTCAAATCGAGGCCAATGACAGAAAGGGTAAGGTATATCAAACTCATGTGTAGTGCGATTGAAATTTACCGACTTTGAGTTATTAACTGTACGCCGCATTAGCACACCCGGCGAGACGTACATAATTGATTACAAAGTTCATAAGAGAATAAGAAACTCGATAAGAAAACGAAAATAGTAGAAAAAAAAGCTATTCATTACCAACGCTGGAGGAATCACCGCTAGATTACTAGTGATTTCTTTGTTTTGCACACACACAGACTATTGGGTAAGTGTCGTCATGTGAAGATAAAGTTTATCCTCACTGATTGTCTGCGCCCGTACATTCAAAGTATGTCGGTGAATGTTTCTGTTGGCAACAGATAAGTTGTTTGACTGCATCTTTAAATTGATGTGTTCAAGTAAACATGTTAGCCGGTGTAATGCGCAGACACTCTAGAGTGGGAAGAGGAGTAATTAAATATGTATGCATGTAACCACATGCGTGTATATATTTTATTTAGTATTTTTTAGCCTTGTTATATCTAATTTAAAACTTTTTTTTATAAACTCGTGGTACTTGTTTTGAGCTGGCGTTTCTTAGTTCATCTGCTTTCATCGTTTCATAATTAGTTTTACGTCCTTCTCCGGGCAACCAACAAAGTTGACAAACATCTTTCTAACGTATCGTATCGTTTCCTACTAATTATGCCGTGTTGAAGTTAACGCGTTTACTGAGTGTACAAATGCGGCACCAGCACTGGCGAGAAAAGTAATCGAATCGCAGAATATCGAGAAACTTATTACAATTATGAGATATTCATTTAAGAACATCTTCTACAAACAAACGCGAAGTCTGCAAAGATTTCATGCAGATTCGCTATTGGCAACTCCTCGCTTTCGGTTTGTCCAAATGAATTGGCCAAAATAATGCCATACAAAAGCTTTACTTTGCCATTAATTTTATATATAGCCAAATACTGGACGATAAGCAGGACGGAGCTATTGAGAGAAATATTCTACGTAGACTATTTTTAAAAAATCTTTGAATGAATGGAATAATTGCACATCAAAATCCAGGAGCCCAAATAACGGTTGCCATCTTCTGATACCTTCCAAATATTTTTAAATATTTTGTTTATAAAATTACAGAAATAGCTTTGTGCCTCGCATATATGCTTCTCTTCGTATTTAATTCTCTTAAATTTCCACATGCCCTCATTAGACACTCGTAAATCAAACTATAAACAATATTTAAGTTTAAGTTCGAATAAATATTTACTTTCAAAAGAAAATGGGTTATTATGCAACTTTCAATACTGAAGAGAGAATTGAACTTGCTCTTCTTGCAGTGATTTACAGTTGACTGTTTCAAAAAACTGACCCTTGAGGTACTGGTGATAGCTGTAGTATCAGATGCAGAAATGTTTGTGCTTGCGGGTGTGTATGCTCCGCATTCATCACATTTCATCATAATCGTCTGATACTTTTGACTTAAGGAGTGTTGCATACATCTTTTGAAAGCACTCTGCAACCATTGTTGCATGCTCTTAGAGTGTAGAGTACTGTTTTTTAAACTTTGGATCTAAAACAGCATTTTCAAAACTGTCGATTTGAAAAAGAAAGATAATATGAAAACAGCGATATTACTACCGATGTTTAAAACTAAAAGACTTTTTTGTTTTTGATCTAGTAAGTCATTTAAAATTGCTTACCAAGTAGTGAACAAATATTTAAGCTAAAATATAATCCTATTAACGTTTTAGTTTTTTTATTTTATACAGTCGAACCCGCTTAAATGAAATGACAAAAAACAGAATGTTAATTTCAATTAACCAGGTTTTGCATTTAAGCGGACCTCGGGTAATTGAAAAAAAATTACATTCAGACGAATTGTTTAGTAGATTCAAAAATTTGATGAATGAAATCTCTTTGTATCCATATCCATGCTTGCGTTGGGGCGCTTTAAGTAAACTGCGTATAAATGGTTTTCCGCGTCTCACCATCGTCAAGATAATTTAAAATTGTAAGTTTATCTTTTATAGACAAACTTGTTTGGTTCTTAGATTCATGGCCGCTGTAAATCTTGATAATTTTTCTGTAATTTGAATTTCCATTCAATTCACTTTATAAACGTTATCTTTGGGGCAGAAATGAAATCAGTAAGATTACAGACGAATGTTTTAACGAGCAGTACATAGCAGATAAAAATCGTTGGATAATCAAAACAATGAGGCAATGTGCTGTCAGATTTGATATTTGTCACTTTAAGAGGTGAACTTTAATGCAGAACTTCAAAAAATTTTCAAGTTCAATAGATACATTGAAAGCCTGTGCATCTGATTTTTCTTGCGAAACATTTTCATTTAAGCGGTGTCTTTTCCGTGAAAAGTAATATATTTTACAGATTTTCTTTTTCAAATATCCCAGTTTTTCACTTAGGCGGGTTTCAAAAAACGGATCTGTTTGTATGAAATCTGTGAAAATGTTCACGGGGATAGAATAAATGTTTCATGTAAGCGGATTTTTCAATTAAACGAGTTTCAACTAAGCGGGTTCGACTGTACTACAATCATTAATACTAACTGACTCTAAAGAAATTATCCCACCGTCTTTTTGCTGTTAACGTAGCCTAGTGGATACTGACTTTAGTTTGGTAAACGCTGCTCAAGCGTGAGTCTTTTCATGAATAACTTGCTAAACGAAAATAACCAAAAAATGATTGCAAACTGCCAAATCAGTTGTGGGAGCAAACAGTGTTGCCATTTAAAGTTCTCCTCCTCTAAAAAAACAGCTTTAGTTTCGATTTCAATGTCCACTTATAAAGGATGTTTTTGTGTTGTTAATATATATATATATATGTATATGGGTGGCGCTGCAGACCGTAGGGGACCAGGACTTAGCTTCTCAGCAAACACTCGTGTTGTACGTGCTATTGTTCTCACACGAGTGGAAGGGACCTACAGTTTTATGCCGACTCCGAACGGCCAAGTTTGAGAAGCTTTTTCTAGACAGGAAATACTCTTTGAGCATTGTCAGTGACTCGAAAGAGGTGGGGTCGTAAAAATCATTTTCGTCGCACAGAGCAGGAATCGAACCTACGACGTCGAGGTTGGGGTCGACGCACATACCCACAACGCCACGGGTCACCATAATAATTTGTATGGATAAATTATATGTTATATAGGTCAATTGACTTAGGTAAACTAATAGAGTATGTTATTAAAATCTGATACAAGTTTTTTTTTATTTATTTATTCGTGGTCACCGTGGTGTGCTGGGAATGTACGTTGAATCATACGCACTGGCTTGAATCACACTCACAAATCTCCAGATTAGATTTCTCAAGGGGAACATATTAAGTTTCATTTTACTGCGTGAGTGTGCTCCTGCACGCAAAATTACCCTGTCATCGCCGTTTAGAGGCAACATAAAACTGTAGGTTAGCTCCCTGTACACGTACATCATTAAAAATATAAAGGTGGCTGAAGAAATTCGCCAAATGCTATTTTTGAGTTCATATGTAGGTGAAGTGAAAAAAATAATAAACATCTGTATCTTTGCTCTAAACTTGTGCAAGTGCAATAAATGTATTCATTTTGCTAGTCATGAAAGAACCTATTTTTTTTCTAGAAGTTATACATTATCACAGGGGTACGAAAATTATCAATAAAATTAATATTGATAAATAATTATTCGCATTTCATTCTTACGTTTATGAGTATACCAGGTCTAAAAATGGGTAAATGGGAAAGTAAAAACATTTTATTCAAAGTATTGGCCATTGTTTTCTACGCATTTTTACCACCTTTCTGGCAATTTGTGAATACCACGCCAATAAAATTGTTCGTCTTTTAAAGCAAACCAATCAGACGCCCAACTTTCGACTTCTTCGTAGGAATCGAAGTGCTGCTCAGTCAATGCGTGTCCCATCGATGAAAACAAATGGTAGTCGGAAGGAGCCAAGTCTGGTGAATACAGCGGGTGGGGTGCTCTCAGCCAAATCTTTTGATTGTATCCTGAACCGGGTTTGCTTTGTGTGCAGGTGCACTGTCATGGAGCAAAATTACCTTGCCGTGTCTTCTGGCCAATTCTGGTCGTTTCTCGATCAATGCATGGTTCAAATTGATCAATTGTTGTCGGTAGCGATCAGTATTAACAGTTTCACCAGGTTTTAGGAGCTCATGGTACAGAACACCTTTCTGGTCCCACCAAACACACAGCATTGTCTTCTTGCCAATTCGATCTGGTTCTGCAGTCGAAGTTGATGGTTGTCCCGGATTAACCCGTGATTTTTTTCCGTTTAGGATTCTTAAAATAAAAAATCCATTTTTCATCTCCAGTAACAATCCGATGCAAAACCGATTTTCTTACGTGTCTTTGAAGCAAAATTTCACAAGTGTTTTTTTCGGTTTTCCATCTGTCTTTCATTCAATTCATGTGGCACCCATTTTCCACACTTTTGGACCTTTCCCATAGCTTTTAAACGGTCAGACATTTTTTGTTGTGCAACATTTAACATTGCTGCCATTTGCTTTTGACTCAAAGTGTCATCTCCATCCAATATCGATTGCAATTCGTCGTCTTTACATGACACAGATGTCATGGCAAACAAACAAATAAAAAATAATAAGGGCTCGTTCACAGCATACTCCAAATCTCACACTTAATTAAACACTTTTCTGTTTGGAGGTAAATGATATGAAAAGTAGAACATTGATGTGCTAAATTTAAAGGTACCACACTCAGCGCAATTAAATTTATCTCGTCACAATAGAATGGAAGTGGTACATGTCAACGGGCTCAGTAACCTAGTGACATTCACTCGAAATGGGTGTGTCAACAAACAGGAAACATTTTGCAATATCTTGGTTTCAGTCAGCTTAAGTTGAAATAAATAAAGTTGTTCCCACATCTAACAGTCATATCAACATCATGCCACTTTTATGTTATACTTGCTTGGCAGGAAAAAAATGCAGTAAATGTTACTTTGACCTAGAAATAGACGGGGAGGGGAGAGTTGTTCTATATAGACATTTATTAGACAATCTTTAAGCATTTCCCTTGATTCGGAATTTGTGAGGCAGCAGTTTATAGTACATAACGAACTTAAAACTAAGGCTAAAACAAATCACGCACCGAAAAATTGCGTGAAAAACACTACCAAAGCACATAAATTTTAGTATAAATTTAGTCAGTCAAGTGCGAGTTGTACTTGCTTCTAAATCTACATTAACTGCATAATTGCACTTACAGAATTTACGACGCCTCCAGGACAAATCAACATGCAAACCTAATCCATCGCTCGCAATTTCCTAACATGGCTATTATGTGTAAGTCATATTTTTGTATTTAGGGGTTGAAATACGGAGGGATATTGTGTGTGAAATAATCTTTTCGTGTTCTCCATTGAATATGTACATACATATTTTAGCATGTACTATGTATTCTTTAATGCGTTCACTCAGGTATACTAAACTGCGTTGTTGGGTTAGAACAAAATTAAAATGCACTTACTATTTCAAATGTGTGTATGAAGTTTAGTACTCAAATGGAAAGGGATGTTCCTTAAAACGTCGTTCATGACATGAACGGTACCTATCATGTTTCAGCGATACTTATCGAATTGGTATATAGCAATAAACCTTATGTGGCATCAAAGAAACATGTGTTGAAAATATGATGGTCAGCATGTTGCTAAGAAGACCTATCATTAATCTGGGATATTTTATAGTTTTATTTTTAGTATTAAGTGTTTTCCAATTTTCCGGAGTTCTTGCTCTCATAGCAAACGCTTATAGGAACGATATGTGTCTTTTCTTTCTACTTACAGTGGCACCCAACATATTCGACCCACGCCTTATTTATAAATTCAAACTAGTATGGCTCTTAAATAAAAAAAGTTATCAACAAAATAAAAATGCAGAAAGATTAATTGAGATTTAAAGATTTAAACAAAATAACTTAATTTATTAATTCTTGCTTAAAACAACATACAAAATTAACAAAAACAAAATAAATTCTATAATGCAATGCAAAAAGCAATAAAAAAAGAGAATAACAAATATTTTCATTGATATTAATATTAGGTGTGGCTTTTTTTTCATTCGTTTTCATTCGAAATTCTACGTTTACGAATATTTCCGTCCGAAATTGACCAGAGATTTTCAATAACGTTAAGATCTGAAGACTGTGATGGCGGCTTCATGACGTGCGGACAATTATAAATAAGCCAAGTTTGAACAATTTTCGAAGTATGATTCGGGTCATTGACTTGGCAAAACCGGAAAGTGTCCTTTATTCCCAATTGCTCTGCACTTTGAAGCAAGTTGTCCTTATGTATGTTAAGATAGACCATTTTATCCATTGTGCTTTCAATAAATTGTAACTTTCCGACTCCCGCTGCTGACATACAGGCCCAAACGATGGCATGACCACCTCCATGCCTGACTGTTGGCTTTAAGTGTTTATCCTGCAACTCTGTATCTGGCTTACGCCATACATAAGATCGTCTATCGGATCCAAAAATATTAAATTTGGACTAATCAGCAAATATAACTTGCTCCTAGAATCTTGAATCCTTCGCAATGTGCTCCTTTGCAAAGGAATCGTTAAATCGTTTTCTCAGAGTACGTCGGATGGTTTCTGCGGAACAAGACTTTCCTATCATATTCTCCATCTCACTACCTAGTTTTGGTGCCGATAATTTGAGGTGTTGCTTCACTTTTTGCACAATATACCGTTCGTCCGAAGCACTAAAAATTTTATTTGGAGCATTTCTCCCTTTATTTTTTACACGATTTTGGAACAAAAAACGGTGAATTATACCCTTAACCGTGCCATCTGGTATATTAACAATTTCAGCAATTTTCCTACGAGAACACCCTTTCTTGTAGTGATGGAGAACCATCTCACGCTGCTCAATTGTTGTGCGCTTTCCCATCGTCGTAACACCTATTTCCTTGATGCAAACTAACCGAAACTGATGACTCAATTTGAGAATTGTGACCACAAAGGGAAAGACGCAACAAGGCTCTACAAGGATAACGCCAAGGACCGTTATTGTCAATTTCGTGCGATCGCAACTGTTCATTAAACACACTGGGTCAAATAGGCTGTGACATTGGATTGTAGAATTTATTTTGTTTTTGTTAATTTTGTATGCTATTTTGAGCAAAAAATTAATAAATGAAGCTATTTTGTTTAAGTTTAAATCTCTATTAATCTTTCTGCATTTTTATTTTGTTGATAACTTTTTTTGTTTAAGAGCCATACTAGTTTGAATTTATAAATAAGGGGTGGGTCGAATAAGCTGTGAGCCACTGTATATATTTAATACCATTTTCATATATATTTTTGTAGATGTAAAAATTGATGAAATTAATTGCATAAGCGGTCTTCCCTTTACTTTCTATACTACACCTTTCTATTAAAATAAGCACACACATTAAATGATCAAACTATAAAGAAAAATAATTTGATTTGTTAGCCTGCATTAGACTGTACTGTTCAGTAATAAATCTCTAGTAACTTTCCAATACAAAATGATTTTTTAGTTGTTACCAGAGATAGCGTGACTTTCACGAAATGTGGAAACAAAGAATTAATTTTACACAGTTAAAAATAAATACCCTGTTCATAAGTCCATTTTATCCCACATACTCCGGGTATTATTTTTTTTTTTTTTTTCTTAATATTTGCCTCATATACCTGTTTTACTCAGTGGATATTTTATTTTCTATTAAATCTAGTAAACACTATCCTGAAAAGTGAAATTTTGAGATGTGACATTATGTCACAGTAGGAGTATTGTGTTTAAAAATAGTTTCTCTCCAAGAAAAATTAAAGAATCAAAAAGATTTACATGCATCTTACATATGAAAATAAATTATTCTTTTGTATGAAATATATAAAAGCAATAATAGTGCAATGCAACATCGAATTTATTACATTTTGATGGTGCATTTTGGTGACATACACGGCATCATATCCGTTTATCTTGCTTTATTATGATGTGATTCATTTGGTCGTATCTAGCGGCAAGATTTTCTACAGCAGATGAGGGAGATGACATCTTAAAAGGGTTACGATTTTCTTCTATAAGGCTTAGACCAATGCGACGACGGAAAACTAGCTGGTCAAGCTGGTCCCTCATTAAACTTGTGTAGTTGCCATGCATTAGCTATGCAATGGTTGCCATTTCTATGCAATGGGTCATTAAATGGAAAGGAGGAACTTCTTTCCTCGAATCTCACACCTGTAAAGACATGTTCTGATCTGATCGATCTACCTCCCATTTCCTTATTGTAAGTACTTGTAGCTTTCGGCTGTTATATGGTAATATATTTCTTATCCGACTTACTGAATCGTTTGGCCATTTGTGTGGGTAGAGCCGGCACTATGTTGGAGGATTCTGGATCCCTAGTTATTCTTGAAAATAACTAGGGGAATTTCATCTTCTGATTCCCATTCACTCTCACTGTCATCATCTCTCATCTGTACAAATAGCGCCGGGGCTTCGAGTTGTGGCGTTGGTAAACTATTAGCGGTCATATTATCGCCATCATTGGAATCTTCATCTGTTATTTAGTCATTTGCATTAGTGGGAATGTAAAAATTTTCGTTTTCCAACTCATTGCTGTCTGCTAAACATCCTGAATTTCGTGAACTTTTAAAAATCTTAAAATGTAAAAAAAACGAAAAAGGATGGTAGTACTCCTACTGATGCATTGTGGCACAGTAATCTTTCAAGCACAATAACATAAGAAATATTAACTGCAATGAAATAATTACTTTTTGAGTTTAAAATTGCATTGTTCATAAATATAAACAGTACAATAAATTATCCGCACATAAATAAGTAAATAATATATTACTTACTTTTTGCTGCACATTCTCAACTCTTTTAAAACTATAATATTTCGATAAGAAAAACTTACACTTACGATCTTAAATTTGCACGAAAAATACTGAATTCTGAAAGATGGACAAACGTGAACAAAGTGACAGAAATTTGAAAAGAAGCAAAGCCTACAATGGTAGTTTGCGAATCATTTTGATGTTGCATAATGTATCGGTAGGAGGATGTGGGTTATATACTAAGTTGAACAGTCATATTGATTTTGATTAGTTGTTACTTATGATTTCTCTAACTCGAATCTGCGATTTTGCTGGCAGCTCAATAACTTAACCTAACCTCACATAGGTTTGGTTTCCATTAGCACATGGTCGATAGTTAAATCTATAAAAAAAAATATGGCTAAGAGAAACGTCTGAACCCCATTATCGACAAATTTTCTTTCGAGTAAGTTGAAACAAATATGATCATATATCACACTTTGAAGTCATCTCAATCGATTTGTGATTCAGTAAACAAGCAAAAGCCACCCAGTACATTCAATTGACATATTACGGCGCTCATCTGCCCATCCCACAAATGTGTCGTCTTGCATGCAAAGTCAACATCGTATCGAATGGCGTTGAAAAGAATAAGCACTCCAATGTTTCATTGTTAGCGATGTCAACCGACACAAAACGATTGCAGACCATAAAACATTAATGGCAGCATGATTTCCTTATGAAAGATCTTTTCTTGAGGCAAACAATACAGTTGAAATAACTTACAACCACAATTTATATCCCCTTAAAGTACATCTTATTCATGTTACTTACGTAACTATTGTTGTACGTATCTAGTATGGTCTTGAATTCCTGTGCACACGTTCCGTTGTTCTCCTCTCCCCATGCTTGCTCCATTAGATGTTATAAAGTCATTGATTTCAATGATCATTTGAGGAATTTTACTTGATCCTCGTCTACGTCATCTCCATTACAGCGGTCTATATCAAGTTTTTATATGAACATCATGTGCAGCAGGAATGTTCACACATTCCACCTTTACCATCGGTGATTGAAAAGAAAAATTAAAAATTAGCTTAGCTGTTTGACGTCGTCTGACACATGCCAAGCCAGCTCGAGAATGGGATAGTATAACATTTTGTGATGCATCCCAACGAGAATTGTTCAGCGAAAGGCGTTGTCGCACCAACGTCATTGCCGGTTTCTACTTGAGTACATAGGACAGTGCATTAATGGATGGTGGAAAATAGAGGGAAAATTGTATTCATATCCATAATTCTGGATAATTTATGTTGCATGCGGAAAATGTTTTCCCTGTGAATCGATATTCCATTGTTTTTGTTCATTTTCTCATAAAAAGGCGATGTGACAGGCAAATATTACTCAGGGTAGTGCTAGTTAGATGTATATTATTCTCTGAAGGAAAACCCCATGACTGTTATTTATTTGCTCTTACGGACGAATGTGAAGGCTTGAGATATGCCATTGTTTAGTGCGAATATCTCAGGAGTAACTATGAGAATACTTATCTTGTTTTATTTTGGAATGTTTAAGATGAAAAACACAACAACGATTTGGTGAGTTCTTTATACGAATTTTCAAATCATTTAACATTCTCTGATTAAAAATTGATATTAAACACGAATGAACGTTCAGCCATCAAAAAGGTTTACTTAATGTGGTCATAGAATATAGGAGTTTAACGACAGTGGTACCTGCAAAAAAATATAAAAGCAGTTATTTAATGTTAATTGTTTGTTTTTAAGACATATGTTTGTATGATATGATGATTCATTGTGTGAGTGGATAGCAGCATGATTGTGCAACAGCTGCTAATGCAGAATAATAATAAAACCGTGATGTTTCCGGCGACTTAATTTGGTTTTCTGGTTGGCTTTTGGAATTCCAGTTTGTATGTATGCATCTAACACATGCATTGGTATTTTCAAAACGTACAAAACGATGTCTAATAATACTAGAAGGATTACAGCATGATGGCAGAATAACCAACTGTAAGGAACCACAGAAGTAACGGTTCTATTTTCTTGGCATTGTATCGATTGCGTAAAATTTGTATCCTCAGGATCAATTTCCTTAAAGTTGAGTAGCCTTTAGTTTGAAGCGTTTAATTTTGATCTAATTCATCATTGAGATAAAACAAACGTTTACATTGAAGCAAATTTCAAGAAAATGTGCTTACAGTTTAGTTTTTGCAATTAAACAATTTATTTGGCACAATGTACCAGTACTTCCTGTCAATAAGGATAGTTTTTGGATGTATGCAAAGAAATATGATTTACTTATGTATAGTTATACGTAGTGTACACATTTATAAAAGCTGAATAAGGGTTTTAAGATTCATTAAAGTTAACATTTTGAATACATCTTTATTGATTTGTTTCGCAGGGAAAGTTAAAAGATTTACATTATTTTTCTTGTTTTGAGTTGGACATGCTCGTAAGATGATTAATGATGAGGGAAGTTTTTTGGTTACAAAGGCGACAGTGGAAGTTGTTGTTTTTTGTTTGTGTGTAGTGACGGTGAGTCTTGTTGCGGAATGTTAATTAGCACTTGATTTTGGGGTATATTTGTCGGGTATATAGGCCTTTGGTTTGAGGGTTGATTTGTTGAAGCTAGGTGTAGAAGCCGTTTTTGCAAATGGAAACATTTTGTAAAATAGCTCTTTAATAGCTGCTTCTGGCAACTTGTCTGCCTTTTCGTTTTCGCGTATGCCGGCTTGTACAAACATCTAAATAACTTTAAGATTTTTGTTACCAATCATTTTTTCCTAGTCGATCGATTATTTTCGCTTAGTTATTAAGGTTCATTAGTGTGGCGGGAGCCATAATTACAATTTTTGTTTATTATTTCATATTTCACTCATTGTAGCCACATGGTGTATTTTACTTAAAACATAAAATATATAAATAAATATCGGGGGTCATAAAGCAAAAATTTAACAAAAATCAGACCGCAAAAATAAGTATGGACACATTTAAAGCACGTAGAGGGATCTGCTGTAAAGGGGCGAGATGTGGTAGTGTCTATCGTGGTTTTAGTTCCTACTGATCAATAAATAAATGGGCTTGGTTATTCGAACAATAACAGGAATAATCTGAGTCAAAAGCATTTGCAAATATCCATTTATTGGTAACGTAAGTTTGGATGTGGTAGCCCGTGGCGTTGTGGGTACGTGCGTCGACCCCAACCTCGACGTCGTAGGTTCGATTTCAGCTCTGAGCGACAGAAATAATTTTCACGGCCCCACCTCTTTCGAGTCACTGACAATGCTCAAAGAGTATTTTGCTGTCTAGAAAAAGCTTCTCAAACTTGGCCGTTCGGATTCGGCGTAAAACTGAAGGTCCCTTCCACTCGTGAGAGAACAATAGCACGCACAACATGAGTGATTGCTGAGAAGCTAGGCCCTGGCCCTCTATGGGCTGTAGCACCACCCATATTATTATTATTAAGTTTGGATAGAGTTTTTGGCTCATGACCGGCTATGCCTATAGTATTTTGCATTATCCTAATTTTTTTATTGAAATACATTTTAAATATGTAAGTTCAGTCAACACAATGCAATAAGCAGCAGCTATAAATACATTTAGATTATTTTGAAGTTCTGTGTGTTTTTTATTTAAGAACACAGGCAACTTTATGCTGCCTACTTACTTTTGTTATTAACTGTATGTACATTGTATGTATAAGAAAAAAAATACACAATTCTGAACAAAGTTACGAAAGATATCATTTCTCCATTTAAGAGTCTATAAAGGACAAGCATTGATTTATATATGCACATAGGTATACATATGTATGTACATTTATATGAATTATAAAAAGAAACAATAGTAGCACATGCCACGCACTTACAACTACGAAAACGACAAACTTAAGGTGTACCTAAATAGTAGCGACCTTCCTTTACGTTGTTTTTGAATTTATGTCAATTATATCGTCTTATGCCCACTCAGGACAAAAACAATCCACTTTATTGCTAGTTGACAATTCAAATGGGAACAACATCTTTAAAGGACAACGTACACATCGGATTATTGTTGTTTTTTTTTTGCATACGTTTTTGTCTTCTTCCATGTCTAAAGATTTGTAAACTTCCTTTCAATTATACAAATCGGCTGCCTAATACCCCAATCTTGATATATGGTTCCGAAAATTAATTACTTCTTTCACGTCCATTGATTTAGCATTAGACGGGAGATTGTTGCGAAGAATGCTGACGGGTATATCATCTTCATCATCAAAAGCGTCTATAGGCTCTTCTTCACACGAAAGGACGTTCTCATTTCGCAATGAATGATGAATGATGATTTGCCCTTGCTGCTTACATAGTACATAATACTGCAAGATTCTCGCACAACACGATGAGTAGAACCATAGACAAAACTAAACTCTAAATGCGGACAATCGTATGGACACTACCGATTGTTCAAAGAAAATAAAAAATTTCTTTGTAGCTGTTTTTGTATAGTACTGGTGTACTGGTATGAAATGAGCGTTTTTTTTTTTTTTGAAAATATTACTATTATTATTACAATTTATTAACATATAATATAATTATAGTGTTAACAGAAAGAAAAAGAGCACAAGTTGCGAGACTTTCGGCTCAATAGTACTAATTACAATGTTAAATATCTAATTTACATTTTTGAATGAAGTTATATATTTTTAAAACATTATCCTGTGTTGGTTGGTTTAAGATTTGCTGGATAGATTGATGTTGCAGCGATAGAAGCTGGTTATACTGGGTTGCAGAGGGGCATGTGCCAATTGCTAGAATGTGTTGTATGTCAAATGTAGATCTGCAGCCACTGCACGTGGGCGGAGCTTCCTTTTTAAGAAGATGTTTGTGTGTTACTGCTGTGTGCCCTAATCGCAATCTCACAAAGGTAGTTATCATAGATTTGGGCGTTGTAGTGGGATATACAGGGTGCAGTCTGTTGTTGTCAATTGTTGAATAATGAGGGGAATAGTTGGCCCAAGACTGAAGTTGGTTAATTTTTAAGCTGTTCTTGATTATCCTGGTATAGTCTTTTTTTATGTAGTATGTGTATTAATTTACAATTTTGGCGGTTTAAGTTGCTATTTGTGTAAGGGATTCATTTTTCAATGGATTTTTTTCATTGTAATTGCAAATTGTTTGTCAATTTGAGTACAGACTCAATTTCGATATGGAAAATGATTGTCTGGCGTTTTTTGACACACATTCTCTTAGCTCTATAACAACAAGCGAACAAACGCTCATTAATTTCGACCGAGATACAGACCATGATCAGTTGACATCAAAAACAAAACTCCATTTATCAAGATTTTTGGTTATCGTATTCGATTTTGTTATTTGTAGCAAATCTATGCTTTCTGTACCATGGGCCATGGGCGTTTGACGACTAAAATTGAAAAGAGCTGAGATATCCAAAATTTGTATTATTCATACGAAAAGTAATTGTCCTATCTTTAGTATTTGCAAATGCTGCATGGCGTAAACTTAGTTATTGTGCGGCGTTATAGGAAGCCTGCTTGCTTTAAGTGTATATTCCAGCTGGACAGCTCTGGCCATAACCCATAGCTGAGTCGACTAACTCAATTAACGTATACACAGACGACCCGAAACAGCAAGATGGGGTCGGTGCTGGTGGACGAAAAAAGCAGAGTATTTTTCATGCGAAGCTGGTGGCCATCCAGAAAGCTGCACTGTCTGCATACATATATATGCATATATGGCGACGCTCTTGGAAGTAATACAATAAAGTCCAAAACGGTATTCAATTGCTGCAACGAAATGCAGGACCTCTGTGGTAACAACGTAGTCTTTCTCTTGTGGATTCTTGGGCATATCGGAATCCAAGGAAATTAAGCTGACAAATATACACATATATGTATATATAAACCAAAATGTTCGTCCCGAATATAACACCGCTAAAACCAAACTCATAATTCATCCCTTATGCAATGTACTAGTAGGGACCATTACCGGCAACTGCTTGGTGGGCCGTGAAAGCCAGACGGTGACTGTTTTTGGAAATAAAACACTAATTATTAATGGGAATGTAAAAACGGCTAGAAATTGTTTGTTGTGCAACATTTAACATTGCTTCCATTTCGTTCACAACAAATATTCCCTATCGAGACATTTTTATCTTGACGCTCAGTTCATACTAGAAAACAGTATATAAATTACTGTATTTTACTTATATTGAGCGCCTACTGTAATTAATGTTTTTGACACACACCACATGCATTTTTTTGTCAATATACCGAGCAAAAAGACACTCACTATAGAAAGCAAAGGCACATTCATTTTAATGCAACAAGGAATATTGAAATATTATCACTCCACGACAGTTTCATTTCCCAGTTCCATCCGAGTCAGTGAATTTATATTTCCTTTTCTAAAATCAGAAATGTAATAACTAACCCAAATCAATAATTTCTTTATCAGCACTTGCTTAGCCAATAACATGATAAGCCTTGTCTCTATCACGGCGTACTTAAATTTCCTTTATTGTTCGACACATATGTACGTCTGATAAAAAGAAGACAGAACAGTCCAGTGGCAATAGAAGAACCATATCACAATTTGATTACGTGGAACAATAAAACTTATTTAATCCGTATCAACTTATTTATATCCTCCAATGAGTTGTGTCGCTATAAAAAAAAATGAACAGGACCTATTAAATACAATCGTTCGTATTCTTATAGGAGATTGACACTTATCGCCTTTGTTAATGAATTTCATAATAGAACACTGCAACGAATCTCATGTTAAACGAAGTAACTAATCCACATGTTTTTCTTTCTATTTTCAGATTCCTCAGAAAGCATAACAGAAGCCTAAATTTACGTGTGAATCGTTATGTATAATCTTCCGTGTATTTCTACAAAATAAACAAAACGAAAAATTCTTCATTCTTCATTCAACGAAACGTTTTTTTTCATAAGGAACTGCAAAGAACAATCAACAATCGCACAAACAAATCAACAAGGATTCTAAGACATCTTGGAGAATGCTTATAAGCATTTCGCTATTGCAGAATTGTGTAGATATTTTGTATAAAAAATTAAACTGAAACTGAAACTCAATGAGAGGTTAATTAATTTTAAAAAGTGCCATTAGGTTAATACTGTTTTCAAAAATAATTTGTGTTCCTTTTTGGTTCTGTCGCAGTCATTTGAAAACGATTAAAATTTCCTTAATCAAATATTTTCCCAACCGATTGGAAGCTGTTAATTTATGAATCCGTTATCCAAAAGAAAATATTTATATTACCAAGACGTCGTTATTGTATTAATGGGGGTTCAGAGTGTAGCTTTTTTTTTCGAAAGTAAAATGTACATTTATAACCAATTGCTCTTTTCGTCTACCACACAATATTCATATAAGATGGAAATTATTTTCCAATGAAATTTGATCTTTGTCAGCGCGAAGAAGACTCCCTTCTGGAGAAGAAAACATAATATAATCTATTTGAGATTTTCCCCTATTTTTAAATAGAACGAAAAACGACACAATCAATCATTCATTCACTCATTCAGAATTATCTGAACACTCACTCCCATAATGCGTTCTCCAGAATGTTTTTCTTTCCCTTATACCCTCGTCGTCATTTGAGAAAATAAAAATGGGAGGGCAAAAGATTGAGAATCAAATCAGATAATTTGAAAACCTACACGTATGCGTGAGTTCGGTTTTAATCTTTCCTGTGCGCCCCCGCGTGTGAGTTCTCTTGTCAGATTTTGAGAAATTATTTAACAAAAAGGAATGAGGAAACAAGATTGACATAATTTCGATTTGAACTTGAAAATACAATGAATTTTATTCTCTGCTCACATTTCGCTTTTCATTTCATATGGAGTTTTGTAGGGGACTGCACTGAGAAGAGATTACAGAAACGGTGACATAATGTCTAGTTATGAAGAATACGTGTTTTTTGGTGCATTTTGAAAAGCATTATATCTTGAGGAAATTGTTTCCTTTTTCCCTGGTTATACCAAATCCTTGGTGCTAGGAATTGTACTTGCATACAAGTCATTTTAGAAAAAATCTTACTGCAGTCGATAATGCAGCATAAATTATGTCACGTGAAGTTATCTAAAAAGTGCCCTTATACCAACTCTGTTCTTTACAAAGCTGATTTCAATCAATTTCTCTTTCGAGTCTTAGTCAACGAAATACACCTATACCATTTCCAGTATTAGTTTTACATCACGCTTTTTTACAGATCATTTTTAGCAGTCATATTTACATTTTTTATTCATTCGTAAATATTTATGTTCCCCAGAAGTACGGTCGTATTTATTGCCACTGGAATTTTTTTCTAATTGGCTTTACCATCTTCAGTAATTCTGCTCAAGTCGATTGTTTAATCTATTACAAATATTTGACGAAGGTGCAATATTTCTATGAATGAGTGGTGATTTTCAGCGAATAGCATATTCAGTTTATGAGAAATGTAAAGCAACTACATTCCAACGCATTGGTTGGTTACACAATTGTAATCTGAATCGTTGATGATTGAAATTGTGCATTGTCCTCCCAATGGATTGGTCCTTAAACTTTCTTTAAAAATAAAGATCAACTCTTGGCACATAAACAAAAAAAAAAAAAAACATTCCATCCAATAACAATAATCCTGCAATATTCATTATCGAGATTTACTTTAAGAAACAGTATTAAAATCAAACAAACTAGGATTAATACAGTGACAGTATTCCCAAAGTATGAGTATGACTTACATAAATGTTCTTTCTCCCCAACGATCCATTTACACTCTTACCCCAATTAAGACAGTGGACGAACTTGAGTAACTAACACAAAATATAACCTAGTCCAATAAAGAAAACTAAAAATGCTTGTCAATTAGCATGGCACAAATTTGTTAATTAAATTTCGGTTGTAGAATTCTATCTTTGGTCTTCATACGCCTCCGTTCCGAGCTTAGAGTGAAATAAATAAAAAAAGCAAATGATATATATTCATAACGAACTATTCTTATACTTAATTACATAAGTAAATAACGAATTAGTAAGTAGGAAAATATTTATGCAAAAATGAAATAAACACACAGAATGAAGTGCCCTGTAAAGTATTTATTAGCATTTGTAACTTTTTAAATATATACACGCATATGAATTGAACTATCCAACTATACGCAACCAGTATGCAAAGATATTCATAATCACAGTACACAAACAACATTTTATAAAATAAACGATGTAACTTTTTTTGAAAACCTTTTTTACTGCTGAAAATCACAAGTAAAAAATAAAGAGAAACAAACAAAGAAATAGCCAAGATATGTGCAAATACTTTTGTATTTTTACAAAAAAAATCCCTAGAAATAAGATCAAAAGGAGAGCCCCTTAGTCATAATAATAATTTAAAGTAACACAAAAACGAAAGAAATGACTATTTTCCTCATAGCAACTGAGAAAGAAATTATTACATAATATTCAATTGAAAATATTCAACTACTGGCTAAAGTAATATATGCAAAAAAAAAACGTATTTTATTTTACAATTATGTTTTGGCGTTTTGTTAAAGAAAAGAAATTATTTTTAATTTTCTTTTAATATTAAGTGTTTTGTTGTCAGTGCAAGAATGACTATTATTCTGAGCTGTTTTATTTTTTTGTAATTTAGTATTTTCTTCTATCACTAATAGGAACTGTATATTTGATTGTATTATTTTAGGATAAGATGAAGTATGTATTTGTCGAGTATAGAATGATGCAGAAAGGAAAAAAACATCAACGCACTGTGCATTTGGAAATAATTATTGTTTTATTTTCTATATATCTATGTAAACATTTTTGTTTGTTTTTTTTTTATAATAATTTCTACTTAGAAGAAATTAATAAATCATACAATTTTTGTAAACAAATGATTTCGTATGTTAATAATAGTCCATTCGATACTATGAGACCTTTTGAGCATTGATGTCCATGACAGGTGGTCGAGTAAGTGTGGCCGAGGAATCATAGCCATCCGATCTTACTCATCTCGTTGACTTGGCAAAGTTCGCGGTTATCGTCTTTTCCTTCATAGCAGGCATGACCCAAACCTTTTTAGAAGGCACCACTAATTAAATCTCTGTGATGAGCACGCGGTTCTCACACCTCAACATCCATAAGGGGACCTAGCGGTCTCATGATCAATCAACCGTCAACCAGATTGATCACATTGCGATCGACGGCAGACACTCCTCTAATATTCTCGATGTCCGAACGTTCCGAGAAGCCAACATTGACGCGGACCATTTCCTTGTTATCCTTAGCTATAATAAGGATGATGATATCGAAAGAAGTACGGAGTCGAGAAAGAACACTACGGTTTGACGTCGGAAAGCTACAATCGCAATCGACCGCTAGGAACTTTGCCGATCGAATCTCCCTGAAAGTTCTACGCTGCCTGCACATTCAATAGAAGAAGAATGGAAACGTTGTCAAAAAGCCATCAAGGAAGCTGCCACTGATGTGCTGGGTTTCACGACCCCACCCAGAACGAACCCATTGTTTTGACGACGAGTGCAGACAGGTACATGCAGCCAAGCAGGAGGCATACAAGGCAACGCTGCATCGAACAACGAGAGCTGTTCGTGAGCTCTACGAACAGAAGAGAAGGTAAGAGCACCGGCTTCTCAGAAAGAAAAAGAAAGAGCATGAGAAGCGCGCGGTCGTGGAGATGGAGAGGTGTTACGACAGGAAGGAGGTCCGAAAGTTTTACCAAAAGGTAAAACAAGTATCAGGAAGATACAGACCTCGGACCGAAGCCTGCAGGGATGAAAATGGACAACTAGTAGTAGAATTGCAGTCGATGCTGAGAATTTGGAATAATCATTTCTGTAGACTGTTAAACGGCGATGACGACACAAATTCCGCTGTCAGGCAGAATGTTTCACTCAATTTGGAAGATGATGAACACGAATTCCGTCCCCCCGACTTAGACGAAGTCAAGATAGCGATACCTAGACTGAAGTCGAACAAAGCTGCTGGAGCGGACGGATTGTCCGCGGAACTGTTTAAGGCAGCTGGAGATGACCTAATTGGGCGCATGCACCAGCATGCCCGATAAGTGGAATATCAGCGTCGTTTGTCCGGTCCACAAGAAAGGAGACCCCTTTGACTCCGCCAACTATCGAGGGATCAGCCTCCTTAACATCGCGTATAAGATACTCTCTGCCGTTTTGTGTGAACGCCTGAAACCCTTTGTCAACAACCTGATAAATCCTTATCAGTGCGGCTTCAGGCCAGGAAAGTCCACGATAGACCAAATATTTACACTTCGGCAGATCTTGAAAAAGGCCGCATATGACAGTGTGCAAAGAGACGAACTATACAACGCCATGTCTACTTTTGTCATTCCTGCCAAACTCGTCAGGTTGTGCAGGATGACGATGGAGAAATCTCGCTGCTCCATCAAGGTCGGTAACGAACTCATCGAGACCTTCAATGTCAAAAAAGGTTTTAGGCAAGGCGACACGCTGTCATGTGACTTCTTTAACATCATACTTGAGAAGATCGTGCGAAACTCAAACGCAAGCACCCGAGGCACGGACTTCCAAAAGTCCGTTCAACTGCATGCTTACGCGGACGACATTGACGTGATTGGACGAACACAGCGAGCCGTCAATGAGGCGTTTGCTGGCATTGAAGCGGAAGCGGCTAAAATGGGTCTTGCGATAAACCACAGCAAAACAAATTACATGCTGTCATCACGGAAGGACGCACAACATCGACGTCTCGGACAGAGCGTCATATTGGGCAGAAGAAACTTCGACGTAGTCGAGGACTTCGTCTACCTATGCTCTGGAGTAAATAGGGACAACAACACCAGCACCGAGATCAAGCGCAGAATTACTCTTGGCAATCGCTGCTTCTTTGGGCTCAAGAGGCAATCGAGTAACAGAGCCATCTCTCGAAACACCAAATTGACCTTGCATAAAACCCTAATCAGCCCAGTCCTACTCTATGGCGCAGAGACATGGACGCTATTGAAAGCGGATGAAGAAGCTCTTGGTTTTTTTAAAAGAAAAGTTTTGCGTACGATCTTTGGTCCTGTTTGCGTTGATGGCGTCTCCTGCAAACGCCATCAACCACGAACTGTACGCGCTGTACAGCGGCATGCACCTAGTTAAGCGGATCCAACGCTTAAGATGGCTGGGTCATGTAGAGCGGATGGACACCACAGCTCCGGCCCGAAGAATCTTCGAATGCGAACCTGTCGGGCAATGCAACAGAGGACGCCCGCGTTTAAGGTGGCGCACCCAAGTGGAGAAAGACCTTAACCAACTTGGTGTGCGAAACTGGAGAAAGAGAGCTAGAGATCGCGCTAGTTAGAGAGGCATGTTGGTTGAGGCCCAGGTCAACCCCGGACTGTAGCGCCAATCAAAGAAGAAGAAGATTTAACTCCTGTTTTGCCATGATATGTGGATTATATTAATTATAAGTTATTGGCATGTTGTACTCACATAACATTAAATCTTATCAATTGATGGTACAAGCAAAAAAAAACGTTCTACACAAAATGTGTTCTGTCCAAATCAAAGTTCTGTCACAAGGCAAGAACACCACCAATTGTTATATTAGTTAAATTGCTCTTAAAATGGGTAATGTATGTTAAAATGCCATATTGTGATCATTGTAAATCTTAAACAAATGTTCTAACACTAGTGTAACGCAAAACGAAACTATTGGCAACAAGGAAGTAGAAAAGGGTAAAACGAAGGAGACCGGGTACTCTGACGGTGACTTTTAATCAGGATAGACGCATATTTTTAATGCGGAATAATTTGAAAACATAGTGAAATTGAATTTTAAACTAGTCTCTATTTAATCTTGCGATGCTAATCTGATGCTTGTTGCGGCAAACTTAAATTCTTCTTATTTTCCGGGCTAAGAGAACCACTGGGGTTTTAGCATAGGTGCTATGAAGCCAGAATCTCCACTATACGTTCTAACCTAAATCGCCCTGCTTTAACTCACCCTCCAACGGTCTCGCGTCTAATACAGAGATCAAATAGGCCTTTCACTCAAGCCAACAACATAGATACCCCATAGATCTATATAAACAACATAAACTCACAGGACTTCTATTACGACTTATATAAGTCAACTTTGGATCAATACTACCAGTAAGAAGACAATGGAAATCTTGCACCCCCACCTAAAGACCAATATGCCGGAAATATCAACCAGCAAGATATGGAACTTGTGAACATCCTTCAAGAACTAGCCTTATGACGATTTGCCAGCAGCAGCCTCACACACCTAAAAGGCTAAAGAACGGGCCAACACTACCTTACATCAACCTTTCTTCCCTCTTTGGACGACCACTAAGTTCCTCATCGATACTGGAGCATCTTCTTCATCGTTCATCATCACCAAGAATTTACCACTTCCTTTAAGAGTGAAGATTGTGAGCCGATAACAATTTCAACCATTCTCAACAAATACACCCTTAAAGAGAAAATTACCTTGCCCTCATTTCAATGAAATTCAATGAACCTAGAGAATTCAATTTTGTTATATTTAAATTTCATGGTTATTTTGGCCAAAATGCCAGAATACCATTGAGATTCAAACCTAATTTCCGTTGCGATAAGCCAATCATTCCTCCGAAATCTAAAATAATTATAAAAATCCCAGTTGACATGAAAATAATGGCGGGTCGAATTGAATCGAGAATGCTGAAAACTCATTTGGGATGGACTACTACGCATTTCTCGAATAGAATAAAACGATGTTCAGCACAAGTTGGTCTCACATGCTCTCGCACACATGTCAGAGCAAACACTAAACGTTTACGCTCTGTGTTTGAGGGCACCAGCACATGTAGGCTGTTTTTTGTCGTTGGCTGATAAACCAATATGTTGACCGGTGCGTGGTTGACCGACGCGAATTTTTTACTTCCTTACTTGTCAGGACTTCGACCCATGGAGGTTTCGAGCTAAGACCAAGCTGTCTTACATCCGCGATGACTTGTCCGGTTGATATTAAACTCCTCGCACAAGAAGACTCAAATTCGAAAACTCTATTTTGCTAGTGCGCTGATGTCCAAGCGATCGATGTGGCCGATACAAAGGCGCAATTGTATCTTCTGCATTCGCCTTCCTCGCAGATAGGACTAAAGGTATATCCGACTTAGAAATCGTCTTACTGTGACATACCAGGAAATTGCAGCCGACGAACTCGCTAGGTGTGGTGTACCACCTCATCCCTATCGATAGCAGGGGTACCGCCTTCCATGCCGATCGCTACAGCTTACCATCTTCTTAAGATCTACACTACTATAACCACTAATGACAAATGACTAGAAGGCACCACCTGTCTTAAAACAAAAGAAATCTGGCCATAACTCAGCCTAAAACGGTCACTCAGTCTACTTGGACTCAGCAAGCCCTCATTAAGGACCCTCATTGGAGTCATAACCGGGCACTGTGTAATTGGCACTCATGCTCGCAGGTTGGGTGCTCCATATAATGATTTTTGCAGAAGCTGCATGGATGAAGAGGAAGAAGAGAACAATCATCACCTCTGCTCCTGCAATGCTCTTGCCAGTCGTAGGTTCCTGCGCCTAGGAGCCTACTACTTCAGCAGCCGTAACGAGCAAAAAAGTGCCAGCATTGATTAACTAAATCGGTTCATAAGCAGCACCAACTGGTTCCAGCGTTAGAAGCCAATCCGCGTGGTATCACAATGGGCCTACTCTGGCCTAAGTGTGACTACTCTGCAGCACTCGGCCACTACTACCTAACCTAACCTAGAAATCGTCTTTCGAAAATACCAAGAATCAGGTCTGCAGCTTTCGGCTGCATAATGCAGTACTTGCAAACTTAGAGTTTTGTGGATCATGATTTTGGTCCTTTAAGTCAGGCGTCTCAAGCCCAGTTGTTTTAACACATCGAAGTAGCATCGGTTACCAAGGATTGTTTGATGTCCACTGCCATTCATTGAGTTTGCTCCGAGGTAGAAAACCACCTCCATTACCTCTATATACATACACTATTAGTTATACAAAATTGTAGCTGTCAATTCTGATATTTAGCCCCTGTTGTACGGCGGATCGTTTATTGGTCGACAGCATATATTTTGCTTTGTCCTCGTTGACCATAAGACCAACTCGTTTCGCCTTCAATTGCCGTGAAGGCTTCCACTGCGTCGCGTTGGGACCTTATATCTTGTACCATATTGAATAAATTACACGATAGCGAATGTTCTTGCCTTATCAGTGCGGTTTTAGGCCAGGGAAGTCCACCATCGACAAAATCATCACACCACGGTACGTCCTGGGAAAGACTCGACACAGATACTTAGTTCTGACATTCGTGTCAAACACGTCAAATTGGTCAGAATGACGATAGAGAATTTCCGCTGCGCCATAAGTTCGGTAGCAAACTCACCGAGACCTTCAATGTCAAAAAAGGTTTTAGTCATTTCTTCAACATGTTCCTAGTTCAAAACTCACACGCCAACACTAGAGGCACGACATTGTCATGATTGGCAAAATTCAGCAAGCCGTCAATGAGGCTATTTTCTAGAATAGAGTAGCGATGGGCGATTGCGAAAGAATGTCAGATCGAATAAATTGGCAATTATTAAAAATTTAATTCGAACGTCGATTTATTCGGTCTCATCAGAAAACAATCGAATAGTAATCGAATCGAATCGATTTCTACAATTTATTCTCAGTACCTACTACAACCAAGAGAATGCCGGGTACTAATTATTATTGATATGTTGGCGTCAGTGCAAAAAAATTCAGCGTAAGAATGTTGCTCCAATAAGAAACTTCTTCTTCGTTGGCGCTACAGTCCGGGGTGGACCTGGGCCTCAACCAACATGCCTCTCCAGCCAGCACGATCTTTCGCCAGCTGCCTCCAGTTGCGCACACCAAGTTGGTTGAGGTCCTTTTCCACTTGTGTGCGCCATCTAGTGCGAGGACGTCCTCTGTTGCGCTGTCCCAATGGCTCGGTGTCGAAGACTCTTCGGGCCGGAGCTGTGGTGTCCATCCGCTCTACATGACCTAGCCATCTTAAGCGTTGGATCCGAAGACGCTTAACTAGGTGCATGCCGCTGTACAGCCCGTATAGTTCGTGGTTGAACCTTCTCCTCCAAACGCCATCAACGCAAACAGGACCAAAGATCGTACGCAGAACTTTTCTCTCAAAACAACCAAGAGCTTCTTCATCCGCTTTCAATAGCGTCCATGTCTCTGCGCCATAGAGCAGGACTGGGATGATCAGGGTTTTATACAAGCTCAATTTGGTGTTTCGAGAGATGGCTCTGTTACTCGATTGCCTCTTGAGCCCAAAGAAGCAGCGATTGCCAAGAGTAATTCTGCGCTTGATCTCGGTGCTGGTGTTGTTGTCCCTATTTACTCCAGAGCATAGGTAGACGAAGTCCTTGACTACCTCAAAGTTTCTGCTGCCCAATATGACGCTCTGTGCGAGACGTCGGTGTTGTGCGTCCTTTCGTGATGACAGCATGTACTTTGTTTTGCCCTGGTTTACCGCTAGACCCATTTTAGCCGCTTCCGCTTCAATGCCAGCAAACGCCTCATTGACGGCTCGCTGTGTTCGTCCAATCACGTCAATGTCGTCCGCGTATGCAAGCAGTTGAACGGACTTTTGGAAGATCGTGCCTCGGGTGTTGACGTTAGAGTTTCGCACGATCTTCTCAAGTATGATGTTAAAGAAGTCACATGACAGCGTGTCGCCTTGCCTAAAACCTTTTTTGACATTGAAGGTCTCGGTGAGTTCGTTACCGACCTTGATGGAGCAGCGAGAGTTCTCCATCGTCATCCTGCACAGCCTGACGAGTTTGGCAGGAATGTCAAAACTAGACATGGCGCTGTATAGCTCGTCTCTATGCACGCTGTCATATGCGGCCTTGAAATCGACAAATAGGTGGTGGGTGTCGATCTGCATCTCTTGAGTCTTTTCCAGGATCTGCCGGAGTGTAAATATTTGGTCTATTGTGGACTTTCCTGGCCTGAAACCGCACTGATAAGGACCTATCAGGTTGTTGACAAAGGGTTTCAGGCGTTCACACAGAACGGCAGAGAGTATTTTATAAGCGATGTTAAGGAGGCTGATCCCTCTATAGTTGGCGCAGTCAAAGGGGTCTCCTTTCTTGTGGACCGGACAAACGACGCTGAGATTCCACTCATCGGGCATGCTTTCCTCCGACCATATCTTACAGATGAGCTGGTGCATGCGCCCAACCAGGTCATCTCCAGCTGCCTTAAACAATTCCGCGGACAATCCGTCCGCTCCAGCAGCTTTGTTCGACTTCAGTCTAGATATCGCTATCTTAACTTCGTCTAAGTCGGGGGGACGGAATTCGTGTTCATCATCGTCCAAATTGAGTGAAACATTCTGCCTGACAGCGGAATTTGTGTCGTCATCGCCGTTTAACAGTCTACAGAAATGATTTTTCCAAATTCTCAGCATCGAGTCGTCTGGTGTCGTGAAACCCAGCACATCAGTGGCAGCTTCTTTGATGGCTTTTTGACAACGTTTCCATTCTTCTTCTATTGAATGTGCAGGCAGCGTCGAACTTTCAGAGAGTTTCAGGGAGACTCGGTCGGCAAAGTTCCTAGCGGTCGATTGCGATTGTAGCTTTCCGACGTCAAACCGTAGTGTTCTTTCTCGACTCCGTACTTCTCTCGATATCCTCATCCTTACCTTGGCTACAACAAGGAAATGGTCCGAGTCGATGTTGGCTCCTCGGAACGTTCGGACATCGAGAATATTGGAGGAGTGTCTGACGTCGATCGCAACGTGATCAATCTGGTTGACGGTTGATTGATCAGGAGACCGCCAGGTCCCCTTATGGATGTTGAGGTGTGGGAACCGCGTGCTCATCACAGAGAGGTTACGCCCCGAGGCGAAATCTACCAGCCTGAGTCCGTTTCCGGATGTGTTGTCGTGCAGGCTGTGTTTTCCGATGACTCTAGCAAAGATTTCTTCCTTGCCCAGCTGTGCGTTGAAATCTCCTAGAACGATCTTGGTGTCATAGCTGGGGCATCGATCGTATGTTCTTTCTAGGAGATCATAG
Organism: Eristalis arbustorum; assembly: GCA_916610145.1. NCBI lineage: Eukaryota > Metazoa > Arthropoda > Insecta > Diptera > Syrphidae > Eristalis > Eristalis arbustorum. The sequence goes on along the minus strand of OU744316.1, from coordinate 80,455,919 downwards.
AAGTCATCCTTGCTATCGTCATCCTTCTCCTCCGTCGGGGCATGTGCGCAAATCAGGCTGATGTTCCCGAATTTAGCCTTGATGCGGATTGTTATGAGGCGCTCGCTGATATAATCAAAGCTTAAGACTTTTTGCCTAAGTCTGCCTCGAACAACGAATCCGCATCCAAATAAGCGCTGCCTTCCCTCTTTGTAGCAATCACCGTAGTAGATGTCGCAGTTTCTCATCTTCCTTTTGCCCGGCCCATCCCATCGCATCTCCTGGATGGCGGTGACATCTGCTTTGTAGCAGTCTAGGGCCTCCGCGAGTTCATCGGCTGCACGTGGTCTGTTCAGGGACCTCACATTCCACGTGCAGAACCGAAAATCATTGTCCTTTGATCGTTTGCTGGGGTCGTCAACTTTGAATCCGTCCATATCCGAGGCCTGTTGTCGGTTCGTAACCGTTGGTTTTTTGTGTGGTGAGGGAGTCAACCTCACGCACAACCTACAACTGGTAGGCCAGGCCCATTATTTGACCCTCGGGCAGAGGGGGATCGCTGCATACATTAGTTCACCACACAACGGTTGTTGTGATGGCTATCCAGGGGCGCCACGAGGAGGCTGTATGTCAACTTGACTTATGCACAAACAGGGATCGCGCTGGCATCGTACCAGGTTGGGTGCAGTCAGCAACTTTGCCCTGTGTACATAAGCCCATGCCCCCCCAATAAGAAACTATACCTACCAAAATAGGAACATTGGGAATGGAAATACAGCCAAACCTCTGTTATTAGATCATCCTTAAATTGAATTTTTTTACAAGTCAAACCAAATTTTTAAAAAAATATTGGTCGAATTTGGAATTTTGGAGGTTCTACTGTATTCTTCATCCTTCTCAGCCAATTAGTGAGAGGATTGTATTCTCACTCTCATTAATATAAAGTTTAAATTGTAGTAGTGAAACGAAATGAAAAAGAGATGGGCAATTGCGAGAAAAAAGCAAATCGACGAATACACACATTCGTTGACGATTGGAATCGGATCTACAAGAATCGAAAATCAACAATCGACTCAATTTGAATTTGATTGCGAGAAGAATCGAATTATTCGATTGTTTGTATTCGCAATTGCCCATCGCTAAAATAGAGACGGAAGTGGCTAAGATGAGACTGCCGGTGAATATATACACTTAGTTGATGGTTTCCTCAAGAAAGTATACACAACATTGAGGTCTCGGACAGAGCGTCATAGAAACTTTTAAGGTAGTCGAGGACTTCGTCTACTTCGGCTCTGCATTAAACAGGAACAATAAAACTTGTACCAAGATCAAGCGCAGAATGACTCTTGCCAATCGACGATGGAAACGATTCTTGTGCACGCAATGCACAACGAATATAAAGTCTGGAGAAACCATGCTACCTTGCTGATATGCTAAGAACAATTATCACAAGGCTAAATTTAATTGTGACCGATCGTCTAGATTTCTGTGGAAGCAAGTTCGGGAAATCGGACTATCTAAAACTAACACACGACCTAACGATGATGGCATAAGCCCCGATGAGTTAAATGTTCGATTTACTTCTGTGTCCGCCGTAAACTCCCTCAATGTGATATAAACAATAGATGGGTTTTGAAATAGGAAGAGTGGGTACATACTCTGTCGGCTGTGCAATATTTTCCATAAAAACCAAGTCTTTTGGACTGGATAACTTGACTTTATAAAAATATTGCTTCCTATTATATTCCTACCCACATTTTCAACAGCATAGTAATGACATCGACGTATCCCGAACAATGGAAAATAGCAAAAATAGTCCCAGTTCCAAAGAAAACAAGCCCGCCTGAGTATCGACCGATTAAAGATCACATTGAAGGACAAAATTTAATAAACCCAATGAAATCAGGTTTTCGTAAAGGACATAGTTGTGTTACAGCCTTACTAAAAGTAAGAGTCGATATACGAAAAGCCATTGACGAAGATAAGACAAAATTACTAGGTTTACTTGACTTTGTGAAAGCATTCGACAGTGTTAACCCGTATATACTTTGTCACAAACTGTCCACCCAATTTAACTTCTGTAATCCCACTTACAAGTTAATATGTTCATACTTTACTAACCGGAGTCAAGCTGTTTTATATAACTCAAAACTGTCGTCCTTTTGCAATGTGCACAAGGGAGTGCCTCAAGGTTCTATTCTTGGTCCGTTATTGTTTTCAATGTTCATTAATGATCTTCCTAAAGTTTTGTCTTATTACAATTTCCACATATATGCAGATGATATTCAAATCTACCTAAGTTTTCCTCTAAATTCTACGAGGATATGAGATCGATTACGAAGTGGGCTGAAGAAAATGTTCTCATGCTCAATCCTGACAAAACCAAAGTCATTCCATTCTCCAAACACCATCCTCCCCTTACAAACTTTCCTCCCATAGAATTAAACTCTGTTGTCGTCGAATATGTTACCTGTGTAAAAAAATCTCGGCATAATATGTAATAGTGAACAAACATGGACTGACCATATAGACAGTAGTGTCGAAGGTGTACGCGTCCCTTAGAGGTCTGTCTATTAGCAAATTTATACTCCCTATCGAAAGCCTTGCTGCTTTTGTAATCAATTATGGGTTACAAAGTTACAATTTAAACAAAATAAATCATCTAGTTTGGCTTTTTTTTATTGGTCTACAATATGTCTATGGTTATATCCACAAATCCTCTCTATATTTTCCATTTATTTTACAGTCCTTTATAAACACCTCAGCCTCATCTATTGAACACTTTAGAACATCCATTATGCACTCTTTTAAACAATTGTCTATGCTTTTGGAGATCGCACTTCCATCCGCGCAAACGTACAGGATTGTCTCCTTTTTGGAAAGTTGCGTCACGAACTTCTCTGCATTACCTTTTATCTGATCTTGAACGTATTTGAATTGTACACAATCACCATCTCTCGAAAAACTCTCATATAGTTCTTGAAGGACTCCTTTGTTTTTATAGTCCAATAGCTGGTTTCTGTAAACTGCATTTGCTTGGCATTTAGATCCGACGAATAGCCAAGTAGATCCTAATTCCATTTGCTTTTGTCTCATGAGGTTTTCCTTGTATTCTAAAAATCCTAAAAATGGTGAGACTCCGCATCCAACGCCTATCAGAATGCTATCAACTTTTGCATCGTCCTCAGTGTATATAAATTTGTTTGATTCACGAAAATAAAAATTCACTGATATTGGGCACGATGGATTGTTTAGAAACCTCTCAGCTATATCCCCAAGATAACTTGTAGCGACACCCGGATTTTTTGGCAAAATGGAAAAAATAAATTTAACTTTGTTATCCATCGGACTATTGGCTATGGAATACGGTCGAGGTCGAAGACGTGGTAAGTGTTCAATTAGAAGCGACAGTGGAGGACAACAACTGGGACATAGTTTTATTATATCTAAGAACGATCGTGGTTTTTCTAAAATCAGTTCGGTGTACAATTTCGATCCTTCCTTTGATGAAATTGAAGCTAAAAATGTTTTTTCATCAAGTGCTGAAGTGTACTCAACTAAGGCGCGAAGAAAAAGTTTCTTTGGAACGCTTCTCAGTTCAAGACAATCACGAATGATTGCTCGGGAAGATGTCTGCAGAGGAATATAAGGTGGAACTTTAGCATTCTTCTTAGTCGTATTTGGCTTCACAAGAACTTCACATAAATTATCGGCAATGCTCAGCAAATTAAGAGAACGAAGCACTGTTCTAACATCTTCCTCATTATTAGACGTCAATATTCCTATGGTATCGCCTGGAAAGTAGGTATAATTGAAGTCATCAGGGCATTTTAACATAAGTTCAATGGTTTTCTTTGACGCAGATCCTCCATCGTAAAGAATTTTGGATTCACAAACCACACTTGAGATCACAGGTGATTTTGCAAATGGTAACAACAAATTCTTGATGCTGAGTTGTGCGTGTTCTGAGTCATCCTAATAAATATGCTGATGAAATTATATGTAAGTAAGGATATTGTAACGGTTTGTACCTCGTATTTATCTTGATGGACTTTTATGTCAATATATTCAGCTGTCAAGGTGGCGAGTGTACATTTATCTAAAATAACATCCGTAATGCTAAAGTTTTCCTGATTATCAACTACAGTCGGAGCCATTGCCTGGCAGTTATTCGCGGACTGTCCAAATGACAGCTATCAAACATGCACATCGAAAACTGACAAAATGACAGCAATGCAATTGCACTACAAGTACTGCCAGGTTTCCAGAGAAAATTTGTAATGGAGAAATAACAAAAATACATCTGATAAATTGATTTAAATCCGTTAAGGATTACATTTTCTAAGCTTCTTCCTAGCCTTGAGCGCGCATGAAAAATCAGCTATTTTAGATTATGTATTAAGTATTATATTATTATGGATTATGTAGCAGATTTGTAAAATAAGGATATTTTTTCCAGTACAAGCCTACAGAACCAAGACCTGGTAGCACTGAAAAGCACAAAATGATAGGGTACATTTGTAATATGTTAATTTAGGGTTTGGTGAGATTGCATTAATGTAAATATTTTACTAAATTATACTGCATGATGTTCTATACCTATACACATTTCTCTCCATTTTTAGAAACTATACCATTTTATATACTTCTAAACGGCTTCACTTCACTTCACTGCGAATTTTTTGGTCGTGGAGGTTGTGGATTGCGTTTAAATATTTGTGTATTACGAACTCAGCTTGACAGTTCGCGGGCAGAATGGTCGATTCACGGAGAAAAACTTTTAAATCATTAATTAGGATACTTAATCTAACTTTCATTGGTATTTCGGTCAATGAAAAAGCTTCATAATTCAGTTACAATCTTTTTGCATACAAAGAAACATAATTTTTGCTTGTATTTGCTGGGAAAGGGTTGTTTCTAAAAGTTCGCGTTCGCAGTTCGCCGCTCATATAAACGAGCCTTTAAGGTCCGTTCATATGAGGTTGCTACTAACTGCGAACTGCGAGCTTCGCAAACTCTGACGACTGATTCATGTGGAGTTTTCTCATGCGCAGAGAACTACCGGTGGAAAATAACACTTCACTGAGAATTTTTTTAGTCGTGGTGGTGAGAATGGACCTTGAATCTCCACAAGAAAAATTATAGAATGACATAACTTTTTTAGTAGTCAAAATTCTTGTTGATTTATTTGTAGATTCTACCGATCCATGCGATTTGTGGTACTTTTTATTTTGTGCTTCTTTCGTCTATGATCTACTAAATGGCGTTTTCAAACCTTGGCGGCCCGGAAATCATAGACTTGCCATTCATTTTGCCCAAATCGAGTGCAGTATTTATGTATATCTACACTTAAGGCCCATTTATATGGGCAGCGAAATGCGAACACGAAATCTCATAAACAACCCTTTTCCAGCAAATATAAACAAAAAGTTTAACTTCTTGGTATGCAAAAAGATTGTAACTGAATTATCGAGTTTGTTCATAGGCAAAAATCCTAATAAAAGTTAATTTAAGTTTCCTAAATATTGATTTACAAGTTTTTCTCTGCGAATCAATCGTTCTTCTTGCAAACTGTCAAGCTGAATTCTCAATACACAAAAAGGCAAACGTAATCCACAACCTCCACGACCAAAAAATTCGCAGTGAAGTGGCAGTTTGCACCGGTAGTTTTTTGCTAATGAAAAAGCTCCATATTAAAGAAACGTCAGTGTTTGCGAAGTTCGCAATTCGTGGTGACCTCATATAAACGGGCCTTCATATCTTCACTTACAATTAGTTGGCACTTGGACAACTTTTCTCATTGAAAAAAAATAAATTTGTAACATATCTGCTTTATGAAGAGTCCAATAGGAACTAATTTGTGTTCCACTGAATCAGCTGGTTTTGACACTTCTCCACTTTCTTTCATCAACCTTCCACAACAAATTTTGTTTCTGCTTCTCTGCTCATTTCGGTGTCCAACCGCTAAAAGCAGAAATGAGGAAAGCAAAAGATTGAAGAGTCGAGAAAAAATCGTGCAGGTGTTTGCTGTTGTGCGCTAGCTCAGTCACTGTCGAAAAAAGAAGAAAATTATTGGTCTTATCAACGCGAACGGTGGACGGCAACGGCAAACAGTGTCACTTGGAAAATTCGCGCATCAAGTTTCGTTTTCAAAGAAAAGTATATCCCCGCACAAAGAATGATCTGTTGAAATAAATTTCACTAAAATCTCTGCTTCATATATTTAAAACGGAATCTAATGCAAAAGTGTGATTCATTTCTGTTTGTCTCTATGTGGTTATATCTGTGAAATCCGCCTCCAGAAATCCATGCAATAATTTTTTGCTAGCTCTCTTACTTCTGTACATCCAACAGACTCATCGCGTTGTATACCGGGATCGTGGAAAAGAAAATCAAAACGAAAATAATTGAGTGTAAAATAAGAATTAATAGGTGTTTAACTAGTTTTCATTCAATTTCCTTCTATGGCAGCAGCAAGTTCCCAGTTCAGGTGAGTTTTGTCTCGTTATATGGGTTGGGCAGGGTTTTCCCTTCGTCAGGTGGTTGGGGCGCTCCTTTTCATCTAAGCGACTTAATATTATTTAATGTATTCACGTTAAGATTTGACTATTATTCAATCGTTTGTTCGATCAGAAGTTGGTTAATAAATTTTTACTTGCATGAGTGTATAGTGAGAAAAGCAGGTACATTCTCACCGCCGCTACCCACTCGAGTTCTCACTCGAATTCACGCAATCGATCTCAGGCAATGGAGTGGGATGTAAAAGGATAAACCTTTTAGTTTGCATGAGTGATGAGAGCCACTCACAAAAAGAACTCGGAAAGCGTGCAAAAGGAGTGAGAAGAAGAAAATTTCCTTTGTTTACATTTTTTTTCCACCGAAACACGCGCCGTGTATGACGAGGGCTTTATTGAATGAATGAAAGTGTATTGTATTGTAAAAGAGGGAAATTTCCTGCCCTTTGACATTGGCACGTTATAGCGTTTATTAATTTAGCTACACAATTGGGGTTATATGTGCAGTCGTTTGGGGCGTAAAGGGATAACTCGGTCAGGTTTTTCTATTAAATGAATGAAAAATACTCTTGTTATAATCATGGGAATTGTAATACCGACGCTTGCATTCTGTTGGGGTACGATTTGTATGTATATTTCCTATCAATGGAAAATATTTTACCTACCGTTCTGTTGAATACCTAGGCATATCTTATCTGCGTCAGCTACCTAATCGGACGCTATTAGGCTGTTGGTTGATTTCGCGCAATCACATGGTGAATCTTTCCCTCTAAATTAGTTAGCTCACGTTTGGTTCATAATTAGTATATACTAACCGAACCGGTTGCTAAGTCGCGCCCCTTTTTTTTCATAGGGGCTTTCATAGCATTTTAATTTATTTATTTTTCCTGCGAATTAATTCAGCTTGATATCATTTTCTCAAGCTTTAAGCTTTTTTTGTGTAGCTCTCTAAACATTTTTTTGTGGGTGGTTTTTACAGTCACTATGATTTTTAGCTATGTATATATACTCCAATCCCCTTTAAATATGTTATTTGTCTGATTGAAGAGGACTGAACGCTATTTGTACACACATATTAAACACCATGATCGGGATTAAATATTTAAATTTGGGTATTCGATTTCGATAACGACGATTGCTGAGCAAATATCTGAAAGTAATTCATTGATGGCTTGTATAGTTATGTCTTTCTAGCTGTCCTTTGCCAACCTACATCCCAGTTTGTGTAAGTGCTTTTATTGATCAACTGGTGAATCAATTGCGCCTTTGACTCTATCTGAATTTCTGTCCCATCCCTTTAAGCATTTTTCTGGACAAAGGAGTACCGCGAACAAGGCAAATAGGGCAAGACTGCCGAGCTGATCTCCGATAATGTTTAATTGAGTGTCCTGTGACGACTTCGTCATTATCGCGCGGTCCCAACGTGCCATAGTGGAAGCTTTCACGGCAATTGAGGAACAGGCGAAACGAGCTGGTCTTAAGGTCAACGAGGACAAAACAAAATATATGCTGTCGAGCAAAAAACGATCCGCCGCACACCACCTAGGCCAAAACGTCACAGTCGACAGCTACAATTTCGAGGTAGTAAAGGAGTTTGTCTACCTCGGGGCAAATGTAAACTCCACGAATGACATCGTAGTGGAGATCCGACGTAGAAGTGCCCTTGGCAACCGATGCTACTTCGGTCTGTCAAAACAACTGGGCTCGAAACTCCTGACTCGAAGGACCAAAGTCATGCTCTACAAAACCCTCATTCTGCCAGTCCTACTTTTTGGAGCCGAAAGCAGGACATTAAGAAGGAGCTGTTTATTGGTGCCTTCTACGTCGGATATATGGTCCCGTCTGCGAAGAAGGCGAATGAAGGAGAAGACACAACCGCGAACTCTACGAGCTGTACAAGGATGTGGATGTAGTCCGGAAGGCAAAATTCCGTCGACTACACTGGCTCGGCCACTTCGAGCGAATGGACAACAACGCTCCAGCAAAGAGGGTCTTCGAATCCGAGCCTCCAAGTTCGAGAAGGAGAGTAAGACCGAACCTCCGGTACAAAGACCAAGTCATCGCGGATGCAAGACAGCTTGGCCTTGATGACTGGAAGCAGCGTGCCCAGGACCGTCACCGATGGAAGGCAGCAATTGCTCAGGCTCAGACCCTTCATGGTTCGTCTGCCTGATAAGTAAGTAAGTGACGACTTCGTGGTTACTTGTTTAAAGGCACAAAATCGAAAAATTGCACTCTGCATTTATGGTGCACATGTATTAACATGATTTCAGTATTACATTTAAGTTGATTGTACTTCTGTCTTATGATGTATACTCTGTATGTACGTATTGTATGTATAGCCTAGTCAAAAAACTGCCTCTTTGCAATCAAAAAGCATACATAACCGATCGCTTTCGAGCAAGAATATACCATTTTATTGATACGATTTCAAATGCAAAAAATCTAGCTTTCTAGACATTTTCAAAGTTTGGTAGATCTAGAAAGAACCACCTTTAGGGTTCACATGGACAAACATAAGTACCGGTCAACCTGGTCGGAAGGATTTCGGACAGATGGGTGTCGTTAGCGTTTCCATGATTAAACATGCTGTCAGAGTTTATTGCGAGTGAATTTTGTGAATCTAACGTACTCGCGGCAGTACTAGTAAAAGGAAACATTTTAGTAATCTTCACTTTCTATTTTCCATGCGTATCCATTATCCTGAAACCTGAGTCCGTAAGACCAGGTCTGTCCGTTGTGTTTGATGCGTACGCCCCTAATTCTTCCTGTCACAGCTAGAAAACCTTCACCGGACATATGTTTGTTCGCCCGAAATATTTTTGTTCAGTCAAAATACAAGTTAATTATGAATACCACCCGAACAAAATACCACTTGGAAGTACCTGTGACATTTCGAACAATTGTCATCTCGAGAAGTAGTGAGAAATACAAGTTTAAAATTAATTGCGTGAAATTTGTATATTTAAGCTATTAAACAGTTTTTTTAAACTTTATTTTAATTTGAAAGCACAGCCATCAGGCTTGTATCCGAGTAAGCAGAAATTAAGCAAGTGAGAGTGATTCAAAGACATTTAGAGATGATTATAACCTTTTGGAGGAGGCTGAGCTGTATGGAAACAAAAATGCTTAGAGGCTTTTAAAACAAATTTTTGATTTTACCATATTTCGTCAATCTCAAATTATTTAATCAGTTGCAAATACTCAAGCATGTACTTGTAAAATTTTCGGTTTTAGCACAAAAAATGCTATTGCAACAAGTAAACAGTAGTTAACTCGCCACTTGTTTGCGTTATAAAATTGTACAAGACCTTTACTCGAGATATGACATACCTTTAGTTATAAGCTGTATTAACGGCACGATCGACGTTTATATACCATCATCGAATAACCAATTTTTAACAGAAAAGGAAAATACAGCATGAATGTGCACCTCTGCACCTCCAAAAAGCAAGTAAACATTTCAACTCTGTTTGGCACTTAATTTAACCCGGAATTATCGTTCGTAATAAGGGAGTTTTTTATAGGATATAAATTAGTTATAAATTATAGAATCAAATTAATTAAAAAATATTTAAAACAAGAGAAAAAGGTTTATAATAATTTTGCAAAATATTTTTTTCCCTATGAGCCACTCCTATTTTTTGGATGTTGCGTTAACGCAACATAGGGACAATATATATATATAATAAATTAAAATTTGATACACCTTAAAGCAATGGGAATGAAGCAGAATTGACTTGATACAGTTTTGCTTTTAGAGACTCGGCACCGTGTTTTCTAATTTACTCAATTTCTCTCAATAATGTGGCGAACATTATCCAAACGTGAAGTAGATGGTGGAGATGAAGATGATGACCTCGTAAACACATTGTTTTGTTGATATTTATGAGACTCCGAACTAATTCTGACCTAAAGTCCAGCTGCAGGATGGGTTTTTCTGCTTAAACAATTCTGTGCAGCTTTCGACCATTCACGATAGCGGAGTTTATTGCATTTACTAATAGCGGCCATTTTCGATTACTTTCAAGAGACCTATGGCAATTTGTCCACTTAGACCAAATTCCTTTTTGACATTTCAAAGACTTTTCCACGATGTGACATAAATTGATACAGGTTAGCTTTCCATACCGGCTTTTCTTTTAGGAACATTGCATGACGACTAAAATAGGGTACAATTTGTTCGTCTATAGACAAATGATGCGAATACATATTTTAATAACTTTGCGTTGAAGATATCAAACAGTGGACGCAATTTCTTTTGATTGTTATCTGCCAAATGCATATTCCACTTGATCAGTTTTGAGCCATGGCATTTTTCATAATTGGAACTACTTTATCATTATCAGATGACCAGTAAAGATTTATTTGTGGAAGAGTGTGATATCCGTTTACGTTAATAATAATTTAAAACAATGTCTACTGCGCTACAGTCCGTAGAGGGCCAGGGCCTAGCTTCTCAGCAATCGATGGTGATGTGCGTGCTATTGTTCTATCACAGTGGAAGTGGAATCAGTGGAAGGTACTTCCAGTTTTTGCCGACTCTAAACGGCCACGTTTAAGAAGCTTTTTCTAGACAGGAACAAATCTTTGAGCATTGTCAGAAACTCCCAGAGATGGGGGCGTGAAAATAATTTTAGTCGTTCAGACTAGTGAACGAATCTAGACGCCGGGGTTTAAGTTCGTTCAGGTTCGACGCAGTCATCTACAATGCCACGGGCCACTAGTGGTGGCCCACCACTGGCGAAACAAATAAATTGCAATTATTATACAGAGCCTACAATAGTTTCGCCGTTTGTCACAATGTTATGTTTTCGCAACGTTACTAAAAGAAATCCTTTAAAAGTACCTACATAAGGTCCGTTCATAAGAAAACTCAAAACTCGGAAAATCTGACAACTCATTCATATGGAATTTTCTCATTCGCAGAGGACTACGGGTGCAAACTGACACTTCACTGTGAATTGTTTGGTGGTGGTGTTTTGGATTGCGTTAGCCTATTCGTTCGCATTTCGCTGGTCATGTTAAATCTTTTTTCAAATGACAACCATTTGCAGTAAACTTTATAGCAAACTTCGGTAGAGCTATAAAGTATATAAACTTGTTTTACTTTATTTAAGGTGTAATCAAAACTGAACACTTAGCATAAAATATTATATACTGGAACAGCCATTGCAATTGAATTGAATGTACATCAGAAATACATCAGAAATGGTAACTTTTCACATCGAAAATATATATTGTAGAAGCAATTTACAGTCTATTCGTGTTTTACTTCATATTCTCAGGCATACATATGTAGAAAATACATAGAATCAAACTTATCAATGCATTCGTTTTTCATCTATTCACTCAGTCATTGACCATTTAATATACTTAACCCAAACATGTAAACGGCAGTTAGGGGTTATTTTTTTTTTGTTCTTATTCGCAAAGTGCAACTAAAATTTGTCTCCCTTTTGTAACAAGTATAGTAATAAAGTGTACGTTCAATCTAAGGAAGGGAAACATAGGACACGGAATAGACTTATTAACTGAGATAACGACTATTGAATTTTTAGACAATTCTACTGCAGAGGGTTATTGTATTAAGGTCAGCTGAAAACTTATATTCAAACGAGCAAAGAAAGGCATTTAACTGTTGCTAATTTATTTCTACAATGATTCATTTTTGTTGGAGTCTAATGTATTAACTAGGATCCCTTGTTTGATTTGAAGCTTTTCACTAAATTCTATGAATAGAATTTCACAGTCCTGGTATTTACATGAATATTGTCGGGTTTTGTAATTTAAGCTTCTTTATCCGACTTTGTGTGCTTTCATCATCTATTTTCTCAGTACACCAATAACCCGGTTTGCGTCGTTTCGAATTGCGTCGCAACTTTCCGGTCCCAATTAGCGACGCAAACCGGGGTATTGGTGTACTTGTTTTAAAATGGTTCATCTTTGAATTCTCATTCTGAATGACAGTAATTTATAAGTAAAATTAGTAGTTCACAAGTTTTACCCAAATGATGTAAAGACGAGCAAGAAAATGGAGAGTATCAGGGGTTGACTCTTAATACAAGATTTGCCCAAATGATGTAAAGACGAGCAAGAAAATGGAGAGTATCAGGGGTTGACTCTTAAACTACGGAGAGGTAGGATCCAACACCATTTATGGATTTTGCAAAGACACAAGCGAAAGCAGTCCCACGAATGGAATATCAGCTCCATACGCCCCATTCACAGAAAAGAAAAATCGTTCCGTCTCACACCTGCCTGGGACAAAACATGACTATCAAAAGCTAACTTTTTGGGGATGTAAGGGAACTATATTCACAAATGACATGTAAAAGGAGACTCCAAGTAGAATTGACCTTGGAAACCTGAAAGACAGGCATTTTCAAGTAAGGTAAATAGCGATTGAATAGTAGAATACATCCAATTCTGTTTCTACTCGGTTTGGGGAAAAAACAAAAAATGGTCCCGTTTTTACACGTTTTGACTTCATTCGATTTAGCACGATTACTTCATGTCTCTTTTTGTTATTTCTGGAGCGTATCTACAGCGTAAAAACAGACTTAAGTGTGCAGTAGTCCGGAAGGCAAAAATACGTCATTAACGAATGTCTTCGTATCTAAGTCTAATATTTCGACAGGCAGATAAAAACTGAATTTCTGATATAAAGGCCCGTTCCATGTATCTAAACCTTTATAATACCTGTACATCCGTCCGCTTTGTCCACTTGCATTGCTTTGAAAGCGTCTGAAATTTTATGTTTCATTTACATACTTTAGGTACACATGTTAATTTATCTGCATTGACATTTAAAAAAGAGCGCATGCGATGGTGGTCCTCAGTATATTTAATGCGATTTCTGAATTATGTCCGCTCCACATCGAATGATATTACAAGTATAATATACAGTCATATGTTTCGAATCCACATGAGTCCCGTTTTGGAGACCTAGAGAGTAGAGGTCTGCATGAATGTACTCATTTGAATTTTCTTACAGTATACCGTACTTCAGTGTACTCTAATAATTGAAATCAGTTGGTATAGTCTGCACTGAAAATGAGTACTGCTATTCGAGAAACAAACATTGTACAACATTTGATCACCTGATAACGAAACGAATACACTGTTTGATTTCGGTCCGATTCGTGGGTGTTTTACTCAAATGAATCAAGTTCACGCATAACTGGTCAAAATACACCGAGTACACCGAGTGCACCGAATAAAATACAAAAGAATTGGCTGCTGTTTCAGTCTCTTACTTTCATCGAGTGTAGGAGTTATGATCGTATTATTTATTAACACACGATCAGAGCCAGTGAAGTAAAAAGTTCACGCAGTAAAGACACCATGACACTGTGCCTTTTTCGCCTTTCTGGTCTGTGTGTTGTATGGAAGTTACCGTATGATTCTCCATTCTTTGAAGACGCGTTATAGAATAAAGACCTTTAACAAGAATGAGCTCCGTGACAATGAAAACACAAATGTGACTTTTTAGACGAGTTTAATGTATTACAGTGGTGGCACATGCATCGATTCGAGTTCCCCCTTTTATACAAAGCAGGCTGTAAAATATTGGGATTGGGTCTTTTCTTCGGCTAGACAGTTGATCTCAGAAAAAAGTAGTGTTATTAGTTCCGACCAAGTTTTGGTAAACCAATTAATGTTCGTAAATTATAATGCTAACAAAACTGAAATTTGTATTAATTTCAATGAACATTGAAATGCCTAATAATTTGGAAAAAATACACATAATACATGCATATACAACGTTCTTAACCCTTTATTTTATTTCAATGTATTGCACATGCTAATTATTCTGCTACATTTTGAATACACTAAGAATAATGAGTTTACACTCCTGTCAATAAGTTTTTTCCAATTTTTCTTATTCTATAATCCTCCAATTTAATACATTTGAATTAAAAATAACCTCTGTTAGCTTAAGTCGAAAGACATAGAATAAGATTAGGTTTAGCTTAGAGTGCCCGGCTAGGGCCAGTAAGTTAGAAGTAGAAGCACTGTTCGTCCAACTAGTTTTAAGCATTTTTGTCTAGTATATAAGTATGTCATGAATTAACAAATGAAAATGAATTGAATATGAATGAAATGAAAAAATGAGTTTACATAATAATAATAATAACCTAACTTGTACTCGGTGTACTAGGTGTACTTGGTATACTCGGTTCACTCGGTGCAGTGTACTCGTGAAACTCGTTTCAAGACATTCATTGCAGACCTCTACTACAGAGCTTAAAAAATATTCCCTATTTTTTTACGTTGATCTACCCCCAATTTGAAGTGGTATTTTTAACTTGAAAAGAGTCTACAAAAGGTTCAAACTATATTTATGATGACGATTTATCCTCCTCTGAACACATTTCGTTAGCTCAAATTAGACTTCGGGTGATTGGGCGAGAAGCCGTGGATTTATTATACGCAAATGTAACAAATTTACATTTTTAGAGCACTTTGTAAACCTGCTGAACACCATGCTATTCGAATATCCAGAGGACCTTTCGAATGATTTGTGTATAACCAAATGTAAGGTTGTTTTTCTTTGTTCAATCGTATCTATTCATTGCGAAAAAACCGTGTAGCAAAACGTTTGCTACAAATTATTTGGTATATTTGGCAAGTGCTTCAAGAAAAGTATGTCATATTAGGTAGAAGTTTTTGTAATTGGTCAATTAAGCTTAAACGTATCCCCTCTGATGAGTTTTTTTTTATTGGAGTCAACCAGCTAAAGTATAGGCCAACATCATTTGACGAAAAGTGCACTCCTATATGCAATAAAATACTGTACTTTTGCTAGATGAGGTAATGTCTAATCTACATTCCCACAGTGTGCACAGTGTACACATCCAATTAATTCAATTTCACAAAAACACTTGCTCTAATTACACTAACTCTAGTCCCAGAATAGCCACGAATATAATTTTGTGTCTCTTAGGTGTTGATTACAAAAAGTGGATCAAAGTTCTCACAACGAAATGACCTTCTAATTCTCTTAGAGTAACAGTGGTTATTTACTTTTTTATCGCAACTAAAGTTCAGCGACCTAACTGCCAGGCAACGTGCTGGCGCATACCCGTTCGATGTGTACGTTTCCTCTGTACCGTATATGCGAGCTTCTCAGAAGCAGTCTGCGGAAAAAACGTGACAACTGGAAGCATTTGTGAAGTGTTTTGTCATTTTCAATTCGACGCACCCAGTTGACCCTGCAGCAGTGAGCATTACTCACTGCCACACTACAATGCATTAGCTAACAACTTTGTGCCCAATTTGGTGGCACCCATAGCTCCCAAAACGTCACACAACTAGGCACACTTGCACATTTAATTATATGTGGTCTTGGTGCAAAAGGAAAGGTTGGTTACTCACCTAGATTGTGGGTTTTCTTGTAAAGAGAAAGCCTAGGTGGATTTGTGTAAGTAGAAATTAAGAATTATATTTACCGCAAGTTTCTTCACTTGCCACAAGTACCTTTAGAACAATGATAATTTACATTTAGGGGGTGTCGTAAAGAGTAAATTTATTCATTGTGAGTACAATAGGATTTGAGGTAAATGTCTCAACTAACAACTGTTATTCGATAACTACGTTTTCGTTTGATTGTGGAATTAAGCACAAATGGACAGATTGTTATCTTCAGTGAGAATGGTTACGTTAGTGTTTTGGTAGTTAAATTGAGAAAGGGTGTCTACAGGGAAGCAGGCAATGACTACCGTAAATCAAACAGCACATTGACCTCTTTTTCTTTTGTGTTAAACTGCATAGCTTTTGGCTGGTCGAATTTGTATTTTCTTGTTGGGTTAAAGCGGCGTGCAATCCTTGAATAAGTAAAGTGAGCTGAACACTTTTGCATGCAATTGTTAAGCTTTGGGCAACTCTGCTATAAAGGTTTGTGAGTCTTCTTCGCTCCAGATCATGTACGGTAATGTTGAATTTTGTGTAAAATAACAAATCTTGCTGCGAAGTGGTTACTTTTTGAGTAAGCGTGTTGGCGAGGTGTATCAATTTGAGCTTCTAAGAGGCTTTCGTCTTATATTCGAAAATAATTAATTCTGAACCATAAATTAACTTTTTGATTGGCGATGTAATACTACTATACTGTGTACCATAAAAAAAGGCTCAGTCGCAGTGTTCTGTTCGGTCTTTGAACATTTTTGCTTAACTGTTCTATTGAAATTATGGAAAAGCATCCTTAGTTTTCCAAATCGAATTATGTGCAATAACATGCGATCAATTGTCAATCGACAAGTCAAATGCTCTGATATACATTTTACAAGAAAAAAAGTGCAGTTACAGTCAAACGAAATATGTGTTATTTCGACCTATATCGCAAGTACCTTGAATGTCTTTAAAAGTGATTTTGACTGTACTACACATCAGCACACTATAACAAATGAATTATATACTTGGATGGTCTCCAAAGTCCGCCCAAAATTCAGACTTACGATCACATAAAAGAAAATTTGTTCTCAACTGTATCTGACCTAAAATGTGATAGGCCGGCCTGAAGCTCTTTAGCTGCATGAGTCGAGGAGTCGTTTAAAAATTTCTCGATATGAGTGACGTACGTGACATACAGATAGTTCGACGTTTTATTTGTTAATATTATCATAGAATTGTTCCATAAGTTACGTTTTAAAATGGTTATATAAAGTTAAAGTTCATTACTATTACCATTTGTTGATCTGATAAAAATATAAAATATATTTCCATTTCTAAAAAAAAAACAAACGAGTGAGAAAACTTATTTAAAAAATTGTTTTGATGCAATCTATGTAATTGGTGTGATTTCTTAAGAACTGGTGGTTTTGCGTTAGTGTTCGGGGCATATTCGTGAAATTCAAAAATAATGAATGATTCGGTGTTCGAATCTAGTAGTGAACGTTAGTTTATGAATATAGTCTGCAAAGTTATGGTAGACGTTACATTGAAGCGTTAGTGAAGACGAAGATTTAACCGTTATGTATTCTTCGGTAATGAGTAAACCAGGGGTGCCAGCACGGAACAACAATCGAGTTGAGTCGGTACAATCGAACATGGGTAGCACCAATTTTGATTCAATCGAGTATCTTCGATTGTATCGTCAAAGTAGGCAGCACTCAAGTTCGAATATGACGTTTGAAACGAATTTTTTTAGTCGATAGAAAAAAGTTATCGTCATCAATTAATAAAAAGTGTTCGTCATTATGGAAGCGAAGCAAAATATGTCCATCAACAAAAAACAAATTCAAATTTTGACCGAAATATTATTTAGTTTTATTATTATTATTGTATTAGTTATCCACAAATGAACATTAATTACATATATAATTATAACAGCAATATTGACCACAATGAGTTCTTTATATTATTTCGTATGTTGTGAGCGGTTCTTGATAAATTGTCGTTTAAGTTTGAATCCATAATTACTTCGTGCTCTGTGTTATTTGTAAATGAATTTTTACCGCTCTGACCGAATGGTATCCTAAGATCGATGCAAGCATTATGCACAGCACAAAACAGATTAATGATTTGCGTCACAGTCTCCAGCTCAAATCTAAGCTTCCGCTCATTTGATAGGCATCTCCAGCGTCCTTTTAAAATCGCAGTGCATCTTTCTATCTGGCTTCGAGCTACAGAATGAATGTTGTTGAACCGTATTTCAGCACTTCCTTCTAGAGCATTCCTGTAGGGTTGCGCAAAGCTGGAGAACTGGTGGAACCGATGTGCTTCTAACGCTGTCTGTGAGATTAAAGTAGCTCAGTATCATCACGAAACATTCCTTATTGACTCCAAACTGCTGTACAAAACTAAATAACGATGGTATTGTTTTTTTATGGTATTCGTTTTCTTTGTATGAATATATGAATACTTACTCATTTTCACACAATTCTAATGGATTGCTGTTATCCCTAAGGTATCTTCTTTTGATTTTGGCATTAATTATTTCTTCATCTTCGCTTTCGGAATCAAAAAATATCATTTCAAATGTAATTTCACTTTAATGTAGTTTATTTTGAAAATAACAAATTTGACATTTTTGACACTTTATAGTTCACAATGACATTTTTAAGTAGAAGTCACAATGAAACTCGTTTCAAGTTACATGTTGCCAGAAAATATTTGCTTCGAGTTGACTGGCGATGAACAATGCTCGATTGTTTCAAGTTATGTGCTGTCACCCCAGTTTGCGCTTGCATTTTAAAATATAATAAAATATAATCCAAAAATATTCCACATTAAAAATAAACGTTCGTTCTGATTAAAAGTCACCGTCAGAATGCCCGGTCTCCTTCGTTTTTCCCTTTTCTACTTCCTTGTTGCCAATAGTTTTGTTTTGCGTTACAATTTATTTATTTTTTTACTGTACAATACAGCCTCGATAATCCGGACACATACAGTTTCGAGTGTGTCCGGAATAGCGACAAGTCCGGACTATAAGAAAAAATAGAACTACGCGAACAGATACAAAATTTATATGTGCAAATGATTATATTTTCAGGAAAGGGGCTTAAATCTTTTTTTGAAGAGTTTATTTTTTGTCAGACTATCAATATGTATGCATACGAAATGTACGCATTTCAAACATCTTTAAAGAGCAGAAAAGTACGTGTTAATTTATTAACCCCCCCAACTGAGAAGGCTCACCATGAAATACTTGCATACGTCGTACCATGACACATTGGCAACCTTGACTTGCTAGACTCAAAAGCTTACTGCAAGCTATAAAGCTAGGAAAGACCCATTATTGTATATACCAGGTACACCGGTATGAAATGTGTTTTTTTTTAAATTAAAACACTAATTATTAATGGGAAAGTAAAAACCTTTTATTCAAAGTATTGGCCATTGTTTTCTACACATTTTGACCACCTTTCTGGCAATTTGTGAATACTACGCCAATAAAATTGTTCGTCTTTTAAAGCAAACCAATCAGACACCCAATTTTCGACTTCTTCGTAGGAATCGAAGTGCTGCTCAGTCAATGCGTGTCCCATCGATGAAAACAAATGGTAGTCGGAAGGAGCCAAGTCTGGTGAATACGGCGGGTGGGTAGCTGGTAGCTGCTCCCAGCCAAGTGCTTTGATTGTATCCTGAACGGGTTTTGCTTCGTGTGCAAGTGCATTGTCGTGGAGCAAAATTACCTTGCCGTGTCTTCTGGCCAATTCTGGTCTTTTCTCGATCAATGCATGGTTCAAATTGGTCATTTGTTGTCGGTAGCGATCAGTATTAACGGTTTCACCAGGTTTTAGGAGCTTGTGGTACACCACACCTTTCTGTTCCCACCAAACACACAGCATTGTCTTCTTGCCGAATCGATCTGGTTTTGCAGTCGATGTTGATGGTTGTCCCAGATTAACCCATGATTTTTTCCGTTTAGGATTCTTAAAATAAATCTATTTTTCATCGCCAGTAACAATCCGATGCAAAACCGATTTTCTTACGTGTCTTTGAAGCAAAATTTCACAAGTGTTTTTTCGGTTTTCCATCTGTCTTTCATTCAATTCATGTGGCACCCATTTCCACACTTTTGGATCTTTCCCATAGCTCCCAACAGAAATTGTTTGTTGTGCAACATTTAACATTGCTCTCATTTGCTTTTGACTCAAAGTGTCATCTCCATCCTATATCGTTTGCAATTCGGCGTCTTCAAACTTGTTTGGTGTTCTTCCACGTTCTTCATTCCTCACATCAAAATCATTATTTCTGAACCGTTGAAACTATCTTTTGCATGTTGCTTCTGATAGAGCATGATCACCATATGCCTCGACAAGCATTCGATGCGACTCTGCAGCACTTTTCTTCATATGAAAACAAAAAATTAATGCTTTCCGCAAATCATCGCTTTCTGGTACAAAATTCGACATTTTTAACACGATTAAGGTGTCCGGACTACTGAAGTGTCCGGACTATTGAAGTGTATATTGTGCGTGTATTTATCAAATGTTTTTTGTGCCCTTCACAGACTGACGACAGATAGATAAACTTTCTGAATTATTTCTGCTTCACTAGCAATTGCAAAACTCTCAATTCACTTTGTGGCTAGCAACAAATGTCTAAGACATTAAGTTGCATTTCTAAGTTCGTATTTCATAATCTGCAGCATAATCAGTTGGAAATTCAAATTCGTTCGCTCGTTGACTTTTTCAATGCAAAAAAAAAAAATGATTATCTTTTGTGGCAGCCACGAAAGTAGGTCATGTGATGTAGTCATAGTTGCATAGAATTCCATTTCAGATTTATGAGATGCAGCAATAGATTCGATTTCTTTTTTTTAATTTATGTCTACGTTCTATTGTTCTATGCCTCGGGCTTAAAGGTTTCAACGGCAACAACAATAAAGTGGTACTCGACGCTATTTATAGACGCGCGTGCATGCGAACCCTCGAGATGCATCGCAACTTGAAAAGGAAGTGCCTTTGGAATTTCTTTATTATCTGCATCTCTAGATTGGTTGGGATTGTGTCGTGGAATGGAATAAAAAGAGTTTGTACTAACGATTCACATGTGTTAGAGGAAAAGAGCCTATGTATCCTTTATTGTTAAGAGTTGATCTGTGATTGAAAATCACATTTTATTGCACCATTTTATTTGTCGATTGACTTGACTGAACAATGGTTACAATTACTGAGGCGAATAAGAACGATGTATGGCATAGATTTCCCATCGCTTTGGGTAGTTGAATTAAATGCAGTGCTACATGGTATTGTGAGGTGGCAGGTGGTGTGAGCTTTTTTTATAATTTGTTTTTCTTTTAATGGTTTTGTTCCTCAGTAGAACCTCAATAAAATCAACTCTCGATAAGTGCAACACTTTAAGTCCTGCCATTGTTAACTCAGTAACTGCAACTTCCTAAAAAAGGTGACTCGATGCAAACAACTATTGTGTCATGACCTCTTACATCGTTCTTTATTTGTATATCTTGATTTTCGTTTGTATTTCTATATCGGAAGTAGTTAGTTAGTCTTCGGTAGTGGTTATCAGCATATCTTCTTCTTCTTTGTGTGGCGCTACAGTTCGGGGTGGACCTGGGCCTCAACCAATGCCTCTCCAACTAGCGCGATCTCTGGCTAGCTCTCTCCATTTTCGCACACCAAGTTGGTTGAGGTCCTTCTCCACTTGGCTGGCCACCTTAAACTCGGGCGTCCTCTATTGCGTTGCCCGACATGTTCGGATTCGAAGATTCTTCGGGCCGGAGCTGTGGTGTCCATACGCTCTACATGATCTAGCCACCGTAGGCGTTGGATCCGTAAACGCCTAACTAGGCTCATGTCGCTGTACAGCCGGTACAGTTCGTGATTGAATCTTCTCCTCCAGAATCCGCACGATGTTCTCCAGGACGATGTTGAAGAAGTCACATGACAGCGTGTCGCCTTGCCTAAAACCTTTTTTGACATTGAAGGTCTCTGTGAGTTCATTACCGACCTTGATGGAGCAGCGAGAGTTCTCCATCGTCATCCTGCACAGCCTGACGAGTTTGGCAGGAATTTTAAAACTAGACGTGGCGTATAGCTCGTCTCTATGTACGCTGTCATATGCGGCCTTGAAATCGACGAACAGATGGTGAGTGTCGATTTGGATTTCTTGGGTCTTTTCCAGGATCTGCCGTATTGTGAAGATTTGGTCTGTTGTGGACTTTCCTGGCCTGAAGCCACACTGATATGAACCTATCAGATTATTAATGAACGGCTTCAGGCGACTACACAAAACGACAGAGAAGATCTTATACGCGATGTTAAGAAGACTGCGACAGACACTACTGGTATCCGCTTGATTTGGGCTTTCTGTGATATTCTCTGACTTCCCGTCTTTTAAGTGTGAGTTATATAATCCTTTTCTCAATCTATACAATTTTTTTATAATTTATAACGAGTTTGCAGTTTGACTTGCATTTTTTCGAATATGCAGACATCAAAATAATGCATCAAAGGATGCACATCCGTGGCGTAATTATTCATTCTGCTATCTCAACAAGAAGTGCTCTTGTCTGTCTGTCCATTATCCTGGTAGCAGCGAGATTGAGGGATATTGTGTCCTCTTACCGATTCCTTTCACAATACTTCTCTAGTTTTAAAATGCTTAGCCTAATTAGCTTCATTTGTCATTCATCGATCCAATTGTGGGAGAAAATAATGTTGCCACTCCCTCAATTATTGCTGATTCAATGCGCAAAAATTCTACAATCGAGAAATTAATTAGATTGAAGCACAAGAGTGAAGTACTTCTATCAACTAGTCACCGCACTCATACACCCACCATTTGAAGCATAATTGTCAGATAAGTTTCCATTCCTCCGCCCACTAATACTGTGTCTGCCTTCGAACAATCTACTGTCTCAGACGATAGCGTGAAAATTGAATTAAATTCATTATCATTCCCTGATTTCACAATCAAACCGAAGACGATAAACGAGGAATCATAAAATTGTTGTTTTGCTTATTACGTAAGCTCTTTAAATGACAATTAGCGCGGTAAGTGTCAAATCGTTTTCTGCACACGAAGCGCCACTAGATGGAGGCACGTTGATACGTAAACACGTTATATTTACACGCCCCAGAGCATTCATTCAGAAAATCATGTGAAGTGTGTCATCGTTTCGTCGTCATCCAAAAGAGGCCTGCTTCAATGCGATGAACTGTTCAGTGGAAGGTTCGAGGTCAAGACTTGTGGTTTTTTTTATTTGTTTGTATGTCATCTGCGTTTTCATCATCATACGGTTGGTGGAATATTTCCGCCCATGTGGAGGTGGGTGTTTAGCTTGGTTTGCTTTTATTATAAAATTTCCTTTGCCATTAAGTTTTCGCTTTCATTTTGCTTCCCCTTTCGCAAGTAGGTGCTCGTGGCCCCTCTCCCTTTTCATTCGCCTCAGCAAAGCTGATATGTTGGATTTGCGGATATTTTTAGATAAAGTTGACCCGAATAGAGTTTCTGTTGTTTTGGTGTTTTTTCTTTTAGTATATCGGTAGCGTGCATCGTGTGTCGAGGTGACATGTCTTTTGTGATGCAAAACTTTTATGGATTAGTGCACACAGAAAATACAGTTTCGTTAATTAAGATAAGACATGAATAAAGTTTTGTAAATCGTATAAAATAGATAAGCCTGCTGTCTCATTGTTATTACAGTGTAATCCTACGATAACGGTAGCTTTTTTAGACATGTTACGTAATACATATGTATGTATAGAGGATCTAGTATGATTTGATCCTGTAGATATTTCCATCTTGATTATTTTGTCGTAAAATACTTCGTCGAGTAGGAATATCTCATATATCAACACACTAACATTATATTTACTGCCCCGTCTTCCTAACGGGTCGTTTCATATGTCTGTTGCACTTTCATAAATTATCTTCGTTTATGCACCGATTTATAGGAAATTGTGGTTATTCATTTATTACTTTTTATAGGTAGCATTAACTTTACATAATTTTACTCTGTTTTCACAGCTTGTACAGAGATATAAAAATGATTATATCTCATTAAAACTCACTAAAAACTGTAAAAAAATCTTCATTTAATTATAAAGGGTAAATAAATTGGTTTAAACAGCTGACTCACGTTTCGTGTTTTGTTTCACTGTCAAACATCATAAGTTTGGTCTATAATTTAACCATGAATCGTCTTACAAACGAACAACGCTTGCAAATTATTGAATTTTATTATCAAAATACGTGCTCTGTTAAGAAAGTTCATCGCGCGCTTCTTCCATTTTATGGTCAGTTTCGACGAAGCCCATTTTTGGCTCAATGCGTACGTAAATAAGCAGAATTGTCGATTTTGGAGTGAATATCAGCCAGAAGCATTGCAAGAGCTACCAATGTATCCAGAAAAAGTCACAGTTTGCCGCGGTTTATGGGCTGGTGGCATCATTGGACCGCACTTCTTCAAAGATGATGGGAATCGCAACGTAACTGTGAATGGTGAGCGCTACTGTGAGATGATATCCTTTTTTTGCCCAAAATGCAAGAACTTGACTTGCATGACATGTGGTTTCAACGGTTTCGGTGCCACATGCCACACAGCACGCGCAACAATGGACTTATTTAAAGGCGAGTTCGTCGGGACCGGTCACTTGGCCGCCTAGATCGTGCGATTTAACGCCTTTAGACTATTTTTTGTGGGGCTATGTTAAAGCTCATGTCTATACAGACAAGCCCGCTTCAATCGACGCATTGGAGGACAATGTTGAATTATTTATTTGTGAGATAGCGGCCGAAATGTTGGAAAGAGTATGCCAAAATTGGACTAAGCGGATGAACCATTTGAGGCGCATCAAGGTCAACATTTGCATGAAATAATCTTCAAACATTAAGTTATATGGACCGTACTATCTATTCAAATAAATATTTCATCCATTTTTCTCATTGTTATGTGTTTTTTTTTTTTGAAAAACTTTCCTATAGCATTTAAAAAATCACCCTTTATGTGGTTTGTGTCTTGAAAATTCCAAGAATGTTCTAAATTTGTTACTTGATAGTCACATATAATATTTATTCGTACAATATATTTGTTTACATAATTCTGCAAGCAATATTTAAAATAAATATAATTTAAATAAATAATAAATAATGTTATAAATTAAATAAATTGTTTGAAAGGAAGTCCCGGGGAAGACGTAATATTATTTTCAGGATCTTATTCGTACAACTTGAATCTTCTTAATGTGGGTCTTAGCGCAATTTCCCCAAACAGCAGAACCGTACGTCATCAAAAAAATGATTGAAAAACGACTTTGTATATAATTAGATTATTATGATCACTAGGTAAGAAATTGCTGTTTATAAGTGGAAATAGCATTCTCGTTGCTACGTTTGCTGTCTTACGGTTATTCGTGATATGTTCTGTTTTGTGACTTCCAGCAGAGTTTGCGCAATAAGTTTAAACATTGCAGTGACGTTCCGCATGACCAAACATTTGACAGCTGCGGCATTGAATGAATTGCACTATCGACAGTTAGTAACGGAATGATTTCAACTATCGAATAGTTTTATTTACTGATTCATTCACATACTTTTTTTTTATGTTTTCCAAGGAGACCTAGTCCTCGATATATAAATATCACAAATAAAAGATCACAAAAACCTAAAAGCATTTTCCATCATAAAATCCAGTCCAAACCAGAAATAAGAGAGCAAAGAGATATCTATCTTCGGCCATTTTAATCCCTAGTCCACAAAAGATAAGAATGTGAGAGTAATAGAAATCTCTTGTATTTCACTTAAACTTTTACAAATTGGTCATTTCCTATTCCCTATAATGGAGGGTATTCGCCAATTCACCAAAAATGGCGGCTGATTAATCAATTTATGCGAGAAAATCGTGTGAAGTTATCCACGACTATGTTCTATTGTTCGACAGTGTTCAGTTGGTACATGTTTTTAATGGTGGGTTTGTGTGAAAAAAATGTAATGCCACGTATTATTTACAGGAATATTTTGCATCAATTTCACTAATGTAATATATTGCCTATTTCTATGTCATAAAGAATTAAAAATTAAAATTGCTTAATTGCTAAGAGAAATATCTAGATATTGAAGCTAAAACTAACTCAGAAAAAAGTAGTCAAAATTTGGAAGTCTTCCATTATATATCTATAAAAAAGAAAAAGCAGCAAAGGAACAGCTTAATTTTGTTTGATAAATGTAAATGTTTCAAAATTATATATACCTGTACATAAGTGTCGTGCAAATGCATTTTATAGATTTTATTCACATCTGAGCAAAAAAACATATTTATCTGTTTATTCATTAATATAAACCAACCAACAAGTGTTGCAGAAACTCCTTTAACAGGAGCCTAATTTATTTACTGCGTGATCATACTCTTTGTTGGTTTGTTTACCCCTTTAATGTGTTCAACACTTAACACAGAACATTTTAAAAATTTCGGGTAAAAGATCGAATTTTCAAAATGACTTTCAATCCAGCTGTTCTCAAGGGCTCACACGCATTCACAGACATGGTGCGAAAAGCTTATATAAGAGCTGTCAGATGGAATCAAGGGGCAAGAGAGGTAAAAGATGCATTCCTCTTTCGTCTCTGATTTCTGGTTCAAACGAATGAAAAAAGCATTAATTCAACTAAAACCATTCAAACATTTTTGCATCATACAAATGAACGAATCATTCACTCAGTAAAAAAAAACACTCGAACTCATTTCCCAACTGATTCGAACTATCGACTCGAACTAAACCACATACGTGAACAATGCGTCAAGCAAATATTTTGGCAGTGGTTTATGCATACTAGTGATGGGAACTGTCGAATAAAAACTATCTAGTTATTCGATAGTTTCAAACTATTAATTTATTCGATAGTCGAAAATCATTATTCATCCAATTGAATCAACAAAATATTCAATAGCTTTTACTTGGACTGCTTTTGCACACCTTAATTTGGCAGCAAGTTTCACTTTTCTTGCCTGAAAATGGAAATGCTTGCCTTGTATGGCTGGTTGGACTGAGTAAAATAGATGGTATGGTAGCTTCTCTGAGCGAGAAGTTGTATGTACTAAGCTCTGAGAGAGAATTTTGAGTTGGATTGTTTTTTTTTCCACTGAATTCATTCATTTGTATGACGGAAATATGTTCAAATGGTTTTAGTTGAATGAATGGTTTTTTTTTTCATTCGTTTGACTTTGGACTAGCGATGGGCGATTGCGAATGAATTTCACATTCGAATAAATTAACAATTGTTAAAAATTTAATTCGATTGTCGATTTATTCGGTCTCATCAGAAAACAATCAAATAACAATCGAATGGAAACGAATTCTACAATTTATTCTCAGTACCTACTACAACCAAGAGAATGCCGGGGACTAATATCCTATTGTAAAAATGTATGTATTCTTCGATTTATTCATATGTTGACGTCAGTGTAAAAATCAGCGTATGGCTGTTGCTCCAATAAGAAACTATACCTACCAAAACAGCAACTTTGGGAATGGAAATACAGAGAAACCTCTGTCATTGGAACATCCTTAGATTGAATTTTCAAACCAAATTTCTGAAAAATATTGGTTCCCGTGGGTCTTTGATTTTAAGACGATCCACTGTATTCTTCATCCTTCTCTCCAATTAGTGATATGATTGTACTCTCACTTTAATAGATGTAAAGTTTAAATTGTAGTATTGAAACGAAATGAAAAAGAGATGGGCGGATACACACAATTTAGCAATCCCTCTCCGACTTGAAGAATCGACAAATACATACAATTTAGCAATCTCTCTCCGACTTGAAGAATAGCGGAATACACACATTTGTTGACGATTGGAATCGGACCTACAAGAATCGAAAATCAACTATCGACTCCGCTCTATTTGAATTCGAATAATTGCGATTGTGAGAACAATCGCTACTTTGGACTATCGGGTCCAATGAATGATTTTTTCATTATTGTCTGCACAAATGCAGGACCAACCGATAACGTTGTTCTAGAACATTTTTTACTTTCGGCTCTGAATATCGTTTGGACTTTGGACTATCGAGTCCATTGGACGATTCGTTCACTTGTATGATGGATAAAAGTTTTTTTGTGAATTTTTTATTTGTGATATTTATTTACCGAGGACTAGGTTTCCTTGGAAAAAACGCTCTGTACGTCCTAACTCAAAAAATCCTGGTCATAGGTTTTTAACGACCCAGTATGTGAATGAATGAATGAATAAAAGTATGCGATAGTTGAAATCATTCAGTTACTAACTATCGATAGTTCCCATCACTAATGCATACGCAAACTTCTTTCTCAAAGCTTAATACATACAAATTCTCGCTCAGAGCAACTGAAAAACCAGTTGACTTAGTCCAACCAGACATACAAGTAAAAATAATTGAATTTTTTTTTTCACACAATTGGATGAATGAACGATTTTCGACTATCGAATAAATTAATAGTTTGCAACTTTCGAATAACTAGATAGTTTAGATCACTAGTTGGAACTCCCATCTGACTTGAGTTCGGAAAATAATATCGACAAGTATCACAAAGCCGTTTTCGAGGTAGACGACACAAGAGACATCAGTGAATGAATCATGTTTCTTTTTTAACATCTTCACATCTTGAGATATAAGTTCATTTTTAGTGAGTCTACGTTTATTTTATCCAGACCGAACAGAACTACTTTGAATGACCTGTCGGATTTCAGATCATGAGGAAAAAATTGGCAAGCACTAGATTTCAGAGCACTTTGCAACTTTGCAAAGCAATAGCAACAAGGCAGCTGTCAAAAGCATACTATTGCAAATCATATTTTCGCCGTTTTCTCTGAAAAATAATAAGAAGCATTGCCAATATAATTCATCAATCACATTGGTACTCCACTTGAGCTGTTCAAACTCTAGAACTAGAAGAGCTGAAGTGAGGCAAAATCGACGAATATCCCAGATCTAGCATTTCTTAAATTTTAGAAATTCAATTAATAAGTTTACTCTTTACTTTTACGTTTCTTCTTCTTCACACATTTTCTTTTTTGAAACAAACACCACCCACAAAGTCAGCAAATGAGTAAGGCAATACGATTTTAAAATTTGCTCAAATTGGCATATATTTGCTCTAATGCGGCTTAGAATTGTTTGTTTTATCATATATGCATTTCCGAATGATATGTTTTGCATAAATTGCGCAAAGTTTGCGTTTCCGAATAGACCCATTGTCTCGCAGAAACTCCTAAAGCTTTTTCTTTGGGCTTCTGTTATTTTTACTGTAGGAAGTGAGTGCCAACGTACCCTTAAAGTCTCTGCTTATTAGACAGCTTTTTCCGAAGGCTGTTATTGTACCCTCCACAATATGTTTTAGCTCTAGGAAAGTGGAGTTCTTCAGATGTCAATGTGCTTCACTCTGTTTGATAGCACTGCGTGGAGTTCTTCAGATGTCAATGTGCTTCACTCTGTTTGATAGCACTGTTTGTTTTTGCTTTAGCATTAAAACAAATGCGTTAAATTTGTTGAAGGTATTGCACTTGAATATCCAAAGTACATAACTATTACTTTATATAGTTTGTAATAGATGACTAAAAATCGTTTTGTTTTTATTTTGGTTTGAATGGCATTAAAACTATTGTATAATGAATCGATTGTTTTTTTCGTTTGTCTCTAAACTCAAACGCAAAATACTGAATGAATTTCAAAGTTGCTTTGGCACCTATTATTTTATCAAAAATAAAAACTCAGCTTTGTGTTGGTATTGATCAATACACCAACCTAGTTCTTACTGTTGTTCACAGAACGAAATAACGATATTAGTATATGGATACTAGGAGCTCAAACGAAAATTTGATACACCAATACAGTGTCTCCGAAAACTTGATGCCAAATAATCTCTTCGATCAATCAAGACATTCAAGTTTTCGAAGAAAAATTGCATTCAGTGTAGGCGCCGTTGCCAACCTTTTTCTTTCGAGTAATCAAATATTCGAGTTATCGATGTTCGACTGTATATGTTATTTATATAAAGAAGATATCGGTCCTCGTGATTTTTGTTGAAGTGCGCTTTTTGAATCGGCGAAATCGGTGGTCCATATGTCTTCCAAGTGACCGGTACAAGGATTACCAACATTTGTCTTGCAACACATAGACTGAAGCCACCACTTGACACTTCATTCTCGAAACATAGCCTGATGTACTTAAACCGTGTAACCAGAGTCAAACCATGGGCTCCTTAGAAGATATCACATATTTAATGTGATATAAATCACGGTGCAATACCGTTAAACTTTTCAAAACAATAATATTTAATGAACGCTATTGATTGTTCTTTTCCAGCGATGTCGATGAATATGGGTTCAAACGTGGGGATAATTTTGACTACAAAATGTACGAAAAGTTTATGTCGAGTTACCTGAAAACACTAACCAAGCGTCGTATACGATGGGAGACGCTATTCCAAAAGAACACTGACCTCACAAATATTGATTCAACTCTGAAACGATTCATTCGAAAAGGAATTCCGGGTGAGTTTATTTACTATTACCACTACCAGAATATAGTTTAACTTGTATTTGTATTCTAGGTCCCTACCGTCCAGATGTCTGGATGAAAATATCTGGGGCATATAAACTCCGCGAACGATCACCCGATCTATACCGCAATCTATTAAATGTGCGCTATGATAAGGAAATAAGTGATTCTATAAAAATCGATCTACCTCGTACATTTCCAGACAATATATTCTTTGATACGAAAAAGGACAAACTGTATAATACCCTCATAGCATATGCTCATCATAATCGTGAAATTGGCTACTGTCAGGGACTGAACTACATTGCAGGTTAGATACCAATCACTATATTCACGGTTTGAATTTGAAGTGCATTTTTATGACGAAAGTTTCTTATAGGTCTTTTAGTGATAGTCACTGACGATGAAGAGCAATCATTTTGGCTACTCAAAGTAATTGTAGAAAGTATTGTACCTCAATATCATACAAAGAACATGGCAAATCTTATACGAGACTTGGCTGTGTTCAAGGAATTGATTATTCGGCGGATACCTGAAGTGAATAGACATATCGAAAATTTAGGTGAATTTCAAATTGCTACCTAGTTAAGTTTTCTTTTTCAAACAAAATATTTCTGTTGCAGGTCTGCCGTACGCTGTGATAGCTAGTAAGTGGTTCATTTGTATATTTGCTGAAGTGCTGCCTGTAGAAACCGTTCTACGAATATGGGATTGCATTTTTGCCGAAGGTTACAAGGTAAGCGAAGCGGTCCGTGTACAAAAAAAAATGAATGACTTTGCAGTGGTTGAGATGCCAGCAATTTTTTGGATTCTATACAGAATAGGTTATAATTCAATGCTGTATCTAGAATGGGATTCCACTCCGGTATCTACTGAAGTCGTATGCTTCAATTTACCAAGGTTTCAATTTTTACGTCTAAAAAGTGTAACATAGTATTTCAAGTAGTTTTGTTTTTTAATCTTCTTCTTCTTCTTTTGGCGCTACAGTCCGGGGTGAACCTGGGCTCGGTCAACAATCCTTTCCAGCTGGCACGATCCTCAGCCAGCTGCCTCCAATTTCGCACTCTAAGTTGGTTGAGGTCCTTCTCCACTTGAGGGCGCCATCGGGTTCGTGGTCGTCCGTTGTCGTACGTTGTCCCACTGGTTCGGAATCGAAGACTCTTCGGACTGGAGCAGTGTTGTCCATGCGCTCTACATGGCCTAGCCATCTTAGGCGTTGAATCCGTAGACGCCCGACTAGACTCATGTCGCTGTACAGCCCGTACAGTTCGTGGTTGAATCTCCTTCTCCAAGAACCTTCAACGCAAACAGGACCAAAGATCGTGCGTAGAACATTCCTCTCAAAGAGACCAAGGACTTCTTCATCCGCTTTCGAGATTGTCCATGCCTCCGCGCCGTATAGCAGGACTGGGATGATCAGGGTCTTATATAAGGTGAGCTTGGTCTTTCGAGAGAGGGCTCGACTACTCGACTACTCAATTGCCTCTTGAGCCCAAAGAAACAGCTGTTGGCAAGAGTTATTCTGCGTTTAATCTCGGTACTGATGTTGTTCGCACTATTAACTTGGGAGCCAAGGTAGATGAAGTCCCTTACTACCTCGAAGTTGTAGCTGCCTATGGTGACGTTCTGACCGTGTCGTCGATGTTGTGTGTCCTTTCTTGATGACAGCATATACTTAGTTTTGCCCTTATTCACCGCTAGACCCATTTTAGCCGCTTCCGTCTCAATGTTAGCAATAGCCTCAATGACGGCTCGCTGAGTTCTGCCAATCACGTCAATGTCATCAACGTATGTTAACAATTGCACGGACTTCTGGAAGATCGTGCCTCTAGTGTTGGCGTGTGAGTTTCGCACGATCTTCTCCAACACGATGTTGAAAAAGTCACATGACACCGTGTACCCTTGCCTAAAACCTTTTTTGACATTGAAGGTCTCGGTGAGTTCGTTACCGACCTTGATGGAGCAGCGAGAGTTCTCCATCGTCATCCTGCACAACCTGACGAGTTTGGCAAGAATGTCAAAACTAGACATGGCTAGTGATGGGAACTATCGAATAAAAACTATCTAGTTATTCGATAGTTGCAAACTATTCATTTATTCGATAGTCGAAAATCATTCGTTCATCAAGTTGAATGAAAAAAATATTCAATACTTTTTACTTTGTTTACTTTTACACACGCCAATTTTGAGAGCAAATTTCACCTTTCTGCCTAAAAAATGGAAATGCTTGCTGTCAAATTTAGTTCGTGTAAAAGGGGCCTTGATGGCTGGTTGGACTGAGTCAGATGGTTGGCATGGCAGCTTCTCTGAGAGAGAATTTTGTGTATGCATACATATTTTGCCAAATTATTTGCATAACAACTTGTTCTATGGTGTGGTTCGAGTCGATGGTTCGACTCAGTTAAGATGTTCGAATGGTTTTAGTTGAATGAATGTTTTTTTCGTTCGTTTGGACTTTGGACTATCGGCTCCTATGAACGATTCGTTCAGTTGTATGATGCATAAATGTTTGAATGGATTTAGTTGTATGAAGAAGAAATCGCCTGAAGGGAAAAAAATTGAATCAAATAATCTTTCTTAATAGCAATTCTGGCTTATAGACGATGGAAGAATTGCCAAACACCGGAATGAGGGATGTAATTAGTTAGTAAGTTAGTACTAGGTAATGAACTTTGTATTTTATGAATGAAAGGAATTAAGTACAAATGATGTATTCATGTATTCTCAGGCCGACAACCCATTGAGATTCTGGGCCTACCTATTCATACCTTGCGGCTAGTTCCAATGACCGAGACATGCCTGTAGGTAATTCGGCGACGACTTGGTTTTTTTTTTTACTAAGATTCGGTTTTATTCTTCTCGAAAGATTGGGAGACCCTCTTAGCAGTAACTTATATTGAACATAAGACTCGAGCCATTCGCAGGTTTTTCGAGAGGAGTACGTAGTTTATAGAAGTCGAAAAATTTTCATTATCTTCACTGTTTATAATCAAAGATTGTGTTTTAATTGATCTACTTACCCACATAACCGATAATTGACAAAATTTGACAAAAGCAATTCGGAATATTGACCAAAAAGTTACTTAGAGAATGAACAAAATTTACCGCTAAATATTTTTGACACACTCTGGAACAAAACATTGAAAATGAAACCACTTCCATAGTAGTAGCAGGTAGCGATGGGCAATTGCGAATAAAAACAATCGAATAATTCGATTGTTCTAGCAATGGCAATTATTCGAATTCGAATTGAGCGGAGTCGATTGTTGAATTTCGATTCTTGTAGGTCCGATTCCAATCGCCAACGAATGTGTGTATTCATCGATTCTTCAAGTAAGAGAGAGATTGCTAAATTGTGTGTATTCGTCGGTTCTTCAAGTCGGAGAGAGATCACTAAATAGTGTGTAGCCGCCGATTCTCAGAATTGTCCATCTTATTTTCATTTAAACCGTACATTTATGAGAGTGAGAGTACAATCCTCCCACTCATTGGGTGAGAAGGACGAAGAAATCAGTCGAACCCCCAAAATTCAAATAGTCACGGAAACTAATATTTTTCAGATATTTGGTTTGAATTATAGAAAATTCGATTTAAGGATGTTTCAATTACAGAGGTTTGGCTGTATTTCCATTCCATTCCATTCAATGTTCCTATACTATATTTAGGTATAGTTTCTTATTGGAGACACAGACTTACGCTGATTTTTTACACTGACGCCAACATATGAATAAATCGAGGAATACATACATTTCTACAATGGGATATTAGTACCCGGCATTCTCTTGGTTGTAGTAGGTACTGAGAATAAATTGTAGAATTCTATTCGATTCGACTGTTGAATTTCATTCGCAATCGCCCATCGCTAGTAGCAGGCGATGCGCACTGTGCATGTTTAAAAATTCACTCATTTGTTAACACATAAGAATCAACAAAAACAGAAAAAAACTTAACTTCTCTTGGCAGGACACAAATAAAGTAAAAATAGTATATTACCCCATACATTTTAAGCGTTATATGAATATGTAGTAATGATATACATTTTCGTTTCAGATCGTATTCCGTGCAGCTTTGGCTCTCTTCCTTACTCACAAAACTGCCATACTCGCATGTGATGATATCGCTGCACTAGCAAATCTATTCCGAGACGGAATGATCCGTGATGAGATAGTTACAAATTGTCATGGGTTTATTGAAGCAATGTTCAAATTACGACTACAACGACGGGAATTGGAAGCGTTACGCAAAGTATGCGTTGGACGGAATAATACATAAGCATATGTATTTTACCTATATATTGTACCTACACAGCAGGAAACAACGACTTTTAATCGCAAACTAACTCACCAAAAATATTTGCTCTCAGAAACAACAAACTGCTACAACAAAATTGAAATATACATATATACCTTTGGAAGAAAAATATCAATAATAGCAATTAAGTATCAATTATATATATGTACTATTTGATTAGTGTGTAAAGTGTTAGTTTGTAATAATTAGAGCTAGTGTTAAAATGTTGTAGTTTGTATCGTGTTTCAGTTAAGTACTTAGAACAAGTATGGTGACCCATTGAGAGTGCTGAACTGTATTCAATTGAGTTCAGGAAGATTCTGTGTCTGGTCAGAAAATACATTAAGATCAATATTGTCTTGTTATGGCAGCGATTGGATATTAAGTGGAAAATATAAGGACAGGAATTTGATTGAAATGGCAGCAGATAATATGGTCTCTTCCCTAATTTATTTATAAACTTGGATTTAGTAGAGGCTGGAATGCTTTAAGTTGTTGGCTTATTTGAGGCTGTTCTGCATGTTACGTGTTCTTGGTTGTAACTGTTGTGATTAAGTTTATCACATCCGAATTTTATTTTAATTTTATTGATTTGTTCATCATCAACAACATGCAAAAATGGAGGGAAGGTGACTGAATTGAATAATATTACAAAATAGCCCATATCTCGAAAACAGTGCGTTTTTATCTATCCAATATGTCGCTTATTATTACGCTTTAAGGGCGTATATGGAGATGCAAAGATGTTTCTTTTGAGCCCTCAATCATCCTAAGGCGATAACCAGAAGGTAGGAAAAATTCTCGGGAAAACTTTGAATTGAAATGCTTACTTTTACAACATCGCCTTCGCTTTTTGGAAAACGATGCATTTCTTAGCGATCCAAATAGTCCGGGGTGAACAAGTACCTGGATACACAGGTCGTCTAGCATAAACTGTTGCTTTATGGTTCCCAGTACAACTATTGACTGGTTAGCTAAACCTCCATGACAAATGTATTCGCCAATCGGCATATGATTCGGAATATTTCGATACTAACTTTCTTAGGCAACATTTTGCAAGATCGAAAAGAGTAAAATTAAATAGAAAATAAATACTTTTTAATGCAAATTAATTTGGTGGCCAGTGGCGTTGTGGGTATGTGCGTCGACCCCAACCTCGACGTCGTAGGTTCGATTCCAGATCTGAGCGACAAAAATAATTTTCACGACCCCACCTCTTTCGAGTCACTGACAATGCTCAAAGAGTATTTCCTGTCTAGAAAAAGCTTCTCAAACTTGGCCGTTCGGAGTCGGCAATAAACTGTAGGTGCCTTCCACTCTTGTGAGAACAATAAAACGCACAACACGAGTGGTTGCTGAGAAGCTAGGCCCTGGCTCTCTATGGACTGTAGCGCAACCCATATTATATATTATAATGCAAATTAAAAAGTATTCAATGTTGAGAATAAGTGCCCAAGTTTCGTAGTAAGCAATTGTCTTGAGTTGAATTGTGATAGTTTTTGCAGAACACTACTTTAAAAAATGTAAACAAACCACCATTCTACACGCAGCTGTTGTTGTTCAACAAAGAAGTCTAAATAATGATAAACGATATTGTGTGTTAAATTTCTATTCAGAACGGGAAAGGCAGTGGGGAATTTTCATATTCATACATATACAGTCGAACCCGCTCAAATGCAATGACAAAAAACATAATGTTAATTTCAATTAACCAGGTTTTGCATTTAAGCGGACCTCGGGTAATTGAAAAAAGATTTCATTTAGACGAATTGTTTAGTGGATCCAAATATTTGATGAATGAAATCTCTTTGTATCCATATCCTTGCTTGCGTTGGTGCGCTTGAAGTAAACTTCGTATAAATGGTTTTTCCGCGTCTCACCATAATCAAGATATTTTAAAATTTTAAGTTTGTCTTTTAAAGACAAACTTGTTTGGTTCTTAGATTCATGGCCGCTGTAAATCTTGATAATTTTTCTGTAATTTCAATTTCTATTTAATTCAATTTATAAACGTTATCTTTGGGGCCGAAATTTTGAAATAAGTAAGATTACAGGCGAATGTTTTAACGAGCAGTACATAGCAGATAAAAATCGTTGGAAAATCAAAACAATGAGGCAATGTGCTGCCAGAATTGATGTTTGTCACCTGAAATTTAACGCAGAACTTCAGAAAAATTACAAGTTCAATAGATGCATTGAAAGCCTGTGCAACTGATTTTTCTTGCGGAACATTTTTATGTAAGCGTTGTCTTTTGTGTGAAAAGTAATATATTTTTAAGATTTTCTTTTTCAAATATACGAGTTTTTCACTTATTAGGGTTTCAATAAAACAGACCAGTTTGTATGAAATTTGTGAAAATGTTCACGGGGATAGAATAAATGTTTCATATAGGCGGGTTTTTCAATTAAACTAGTTTCAATTAACCGGGTTCGACTGTATGTGTATATATTCCAATTTAGCAGAACACGCACACATTTTTCATTGAGAGGTTCTATGTCAAATATCACTTCTGAGAACTTGACAAGCGCTTATTACAAAACTGGCATACCTTTTCCGGGTATTTGTACCCGGAATTGATAATCAGATGTATAATTTTACAAATTGAATTTTCCATCAAATTTGAGTGTAAGAGCTGTCAGAGTTTTGTCTAAGAACGTAGCTAGTTATAAGACGCATAAGAAGGTGACATTACATACATGTGTATATGTACAGACTATATGCAATTTTGATAAAGCAATAAGTGGTTCAAGGGAATACCTTCTACTTATGAATTTTCCAATTCAATACAGTGAAATATGCCGTTGTAATCTCACTGTGATCGTGTCAAAGTGCTCAAGTCCGTTGTCCAAATGATTTTCTGTACATATATTGTACATATATTAGTTATTTTATTCATTTTCTCTCGTTTTCAACATAACTTGTCATTTTCATAAAGAAGATCATCGGTTTGTACTTCGTTTTGTCACAGCTTAACCAAAGCAAAATGATACAAAGTAATAATATCCCCATCAATTAATAGTTTTAAATAACGATAAAACAAATAACTATTTTTGTTACCAATTGCCACTAAGCAACATAAATGAGAAAGCAGTTGATCGAATCCAAGAACCCTAGTCAGGTAGACATTCTTAACAGGTTCAGAACCAATTATTAATAAATGAAGCTCCGTTTTATATTAATCCCACCTTTTGAAAAAAGAAAAAACATAATAAAAAAGATACAGAACAATCGCTTCCACTTTGTTTTCAATATCTTAGCTGGGGGATAGACACAAATTAAGAAGGCGAATGAGCTATTTCTATCACACCTATCGTAGAATACACTGCGTCTGAGATTCACTTCACTCACTCATTTCACTTTCACTTGCCATATGGATCGTAGAATACACCGGGTGGACTACCTTATCGATCATTTTTCGAATTCGTAAAACAGCAGAATTGTGATGATGACGGCAATTAATGCTGCAAACATATTCAAATTTAAATTTAGCAAGCCAAATCCATACATAAGTGAAATAAGAAAAATGGATAGTATATGCTCATACTTGAATGCATTTGATGATGATTACGAAGTGGCTTCTAACAGAAAGAGGCGATCTTCCAAATAGGCGCCAGTTTTTGTGAAACCGATAATTTTATTCTTTCCAATAAGTGGTACTTAATCTTTGAGACTTGTTTAAGGTTAAGGGATGGACCTGGGCCTCAACCAGCTGTCTCCAGTTGCGCACACCAAGTTGGTTGAAGTCCTTCATCACTTGTGTGCGTCATCTAGTGCGAGGACGTCCTCTGTTGCGCTGTCCCAATGGCTCGTTGTCGAAGACTCTTCGGGCCGGAGCTGTGGTGTCCTTCCGCTCTACATGACCTAGCCATTTTAAGCGTTGGATCCGAAGACGCTTAACTGTGCATGCCGCTGTACAGCCCGTACAGTTCGTGGTTGAACCTTCTCCTCCAAACGCCAACAACGCAAACAGGACCAAAGATCGTACGCAGAACTTTTCTCTCAAAACAACCAAGAGCTTTTTCATCCGCTTTCAATAGCGTCCGTGTCTCTGCGCTATAGAGCAGGACTGGGATGATCAGGGTTTTATACAAGGTCAATTTGGAGTTTCGAGTGATGGCTCTGTTACTCAATTGCCTCTTGGGCCCAAAGAAACAGCGCTTGATCTCGGTACTGGTGTTGTTGTCCCTATTTACTCTTGCTGCTTTCCTCATAAAAGCTAGTAAGTGCTTTGTAATGGAGTTTTTAAGTTCCACTAAAATGAGTATCTCAATATGTAAGATGCGTTTCCTTAAACAGATTAGTATCGTGTATTCACACAGTATTTGCTCAGAAGTTCCATCGTCCCCGGAGGCATAGTCTACGAACCTTGGCATAGCAACTGTTATACCAAGGCAGGCAAATGCATTGCAGTCTCTGTAACATGTTTACCGTTGACTGTTGGATGTTTTTGGCCACCAAACGACATCAGTATTCATATGTCTTAAAAGCAGGTTCGAAATCATTTTCACTTCTTCACAACAAACACTCAGATACGCAACAAATTATCTGCGTCGTCAATGTTTATGGGGGTTTATGGCGAGTTTTCGTTCAAACATTTTCTACGATGGCCTCAAAGCGAATTCACCCTTACCGACAGTGAAACATTCTTTTCGAACGTATTTAACGATCAAAAGTTGTGAATTTGTGAATTTGTGAATTTTAGTGAAACGTTCCCTCCGGCGTATTCTATTCTATGTTTGAGTCTTGTTTCTAGGTGTTCATTAAAAACAAATTAAAATGAAATTAAAAAAATATAACTTTAAAATATAACAATCTGTTCCCAGCTTTTGTCATGATAACAAAAGCCTAGAATCCTATCGGGTCAGGTGCCCACTGTTTGTCGACTATTCTGATAAACTCTAAAGATTGGATTTAAAAATGATTAGTAATATTAAATTGCAGCTTTTTCGTAAACATTTTTGCATCTATTGGCATCAACTGAGAAAGTGTGATCGATGACCGGTCATACTACCCACATTATGGGTCACATCCGTCAAGGTGTCATTGTGAATGTCATTAGTGTTTCATCGTGAAACCTTTTAGATGAAAAGATGATGCTGTTCAACAGCTCATTCCTTGGGATCTATTTATGTTTATACGGCAAAGCATAAATAGAACTGCAGATTTAATGAGCTCTTATACAATGAGATATATTGATCAAATAATACTATCCCAATGAAAATAGGTGCTATAACAGCTTTTCCTGTTCTCATCCAAGTCATACGCCTGTTGAATTTGTTCGAAAAATGTGAGCAGTGTGTCGTATGCCGTCAATTAGTGTCGTATGCTAGTGGTTACAACCAGAAATAAGAGAGCAAGGAGATATCCATCTTCGGCCATTTTTACCCCTAGTCCACAAAAGAGAGGAATGTGAGAGTAGTGGAAATCCCTTATAAATCACAAATCCTTTCACAAAAACTATGGATCCACCACAATATGGCGGCCGATTCGTGGATTTTGTGGGATAAGAGAGAGAGAGAGAGAGATTCGTTGATTTTGTGGGAAAATCGTGTGAAGTTGGCCACAACCATGTACTATTGTTCGAAGAGTGTTCAGTTGGTTCATGACTTTAATGGTAGGATTGGGTGAATAAAAGTGTAATGCCACGTATGATTTACAGATATATTCAGCATGCATTTAATACATTAATGTAATATATAACCTATTTCTATGTCATACGAGAGAAATTAAGTCTCTTTCATAGCATTCATTCATAAATTCGAAAAAAGTTAACTAAAATTTCGTATTTCTTAAGAAAAATTCCCAGATATTGAAACTAAAACTGTTGAGAAAAATATTTGCTAAAATTTGGAAGTAACCTCCATCATATATCTGTAGAAAAGGAAAAGCAGCAAAGAAACAATTAATTTTATTGATTAATGCCAATGTTCCAAAGTCATATATATACCTGTAAATAAGTCTCGGGTAATGCATTTTACATATATAGCTCACATTTGAGCCAAAAGACATACATTTATCTGTTTCTTCATTAATATCACCCTAATGCTGCAGACAGAAACTCCTATAAGCAGGAGCTTAATTAATTTACAGCGTGAACATACGCTTTGTTTGTTGCCCTCCCACTGTGTTGAACACAGAAATTTGAAAAATGTCGGGTAAACGAGCGAATTTTCAAATAAGACCTTCAATCCACCCCAATACTATGGTTGGGGAAGAGAATCAGCTGTTCTCAAGAGCTCACACGTATTCACAGACACGGCGGGAAAAGCTTATAAAAAACGCTGTCAGATGGGTTCAAGGGACAGAAAGGCAAAATATGGATATTCTCTTTGCTATCTTATTTCTGGTTACAACAAAACCTGTTGTTGATATTTCTTTCAAATATCAATTGATTTTTTAAAGATCATAGTGCCCATGCAATACATGACGCATACATTGTTTATGTTTTGCTATCACTTCAGAACATTAGGCATGTTGGATTACAACCTTCTCCTTCGTGGTATGGCGCTGCAGTCCGGGGAGGACCTTTGCCTTAACCAACCAAGCGATCTCTGCCTCTTTTTTTGGATTTCACGCCGGTTGAGGTCATTCTCCACTCATTGAGATTCGAAGACTCTTCGGACCGAGCTGAGTTGTTAATACACTCTATATGGCTCAACCACTTTAGGTGTTGAAGGCGTAGATGCCTGCCTAGGTGTTTGAATCTTCTCCAGATCTCGTAACGGAAAGAGGACTAAGTATCGAACCCAGAAAATAACTCGACAATACCGCTCTATTTTTCATTTCTCCGCCGTACAGCAGGGCTAGGATGATCAGTAATTTTCCGAGAGACGGCTCTATGACTCTATTGGCTCTTGAGTTCATAGAACGATTGCAATTTATTCTGAGTATCCTACAAACGAAAAATCTCATTGTTTTAGTGTCGAGGTGCATTAACACCACCATGTATATCCTTGAGAATTTCTCACTCATTTCATGCGATACAGCTGCATTATTTTCGATGTCTTACATCTCAATTGATACCGAAACCAGTTTATCTTCGTTTTGATCCGTCCCACGTTTTTTAAAACAACAATACTTAATACCACTATTCCAAATCTAATGAAATCCTTTGTTGAAGGCGTAGACGCCTGGCCTTAACCAAATTATTGTGAAGTTTATATAAAATTTCATAAAATGAAATGAACAATAATCAATTTAACTGACTTTCTAGTCAAATGTATTTGTTTATACTTTTTTATTTGATTGGTACAACAATTCCTTGATATAAAACGAGCAACAAACAATATATATACAGTGACTGACAAATGAACAGAATGAAAAAGGAATTGAATTGAAGAAAAAAAAAAATACAAAATCTGTCCAGTTCTTTATAACTTAAGTAGTGAGTACAGAGAAACAACTTCTTATGCATTTGTTCGTTCATATACGTATACCTACATGCATGTATATATTATATGAAAAAAAAAAAATTGTAGTCGTATTTATTTTTGTTAATGCATCTATGTATCTATTGCTCTGTATCACATTTTCCTCCCTGAATGTATAGAGTAGACTAGAGTCATCGAACAAATGGTTCATGTAATTATATAAGATATATATGAATAATAATGATTTTAAAAACAAAACAATAATATAAACGAACGAATAAAACCATGAAACAAAAAATTGATCAAAGGAAGACTTTTAATTTGATGTGATTTGAAGGTTTAAAACTAGTTTTGTCCACAGTGTGGTCCGCATAATGGATCAGATGAGAGTGCCAGTGATGTGAGGAGAGTTCGACGGCCTGGATGAACGCCCAGATTTTCCCAGTTAATCCATGATAAGCGTGCAGTGAGATCTAAAAATTAATTTTTTTTTATTAATAATTTGAAACTGTCAATTTTTGTTTTGGTTTATATTTGTATATACATAGTATACACTATAAACAAATATTATTGGTGGTATATAGAATCAAACAGCAGAATAACAAGACGAAAGTGCTGAGAATGGGAATTCGAATACGCAAATTTTGCAAAGCATATCATTCGGAAATGTACATATACACCTAATTCTCTTTTTACACGGTCTTGTTTTACACGGTTTTGATATAACACGGTTTGAAAATAATTTGTTTTCAATTTTTTACACGATTTTATTCCATTTAGCACAAAATTGTTTGTGCTTACATTTTTTGTCAAATTTAATTTTTGCGAAGTATGTTCATATCAAAATTTAAGGGAATTCCCTTTTTGCGCGTACAAGCAAATTTACTGGCCAAAGGAAATGTAAATAGCACAAATTTAGGGGAAGTCCCAATTTCTGTTTTTACACGTTTTTTTCTGGAACCAATCTACCGTGTAAAAACAGAATTAGGTATATACTATAAAGCAAACAATTATAAATAGCGCAAGCAAACTTCGAAATCGTGTTGCTTTTTTTTAATTTCTTTGCGGGGACGGTGTTTGCTTCAGAGAAGAAAATGTGCGAAGGGGAGTAATTAAATTAAACGATTTTGTAGTGTTATCCCTAGTGGGCTATTTCGCCATACAGCTATCATGTGTCCTCCCTGGCC
Organism: Eristalis arbustorum; assembly: GCA_916610145.1. Classification (NCBI taxonomy): domain Eukaryota; kingdom Metazoa; phylum Arthropoda; class Insecta; order Diptera; family Syrphidae; genus Eristalis; species Eristalis arbustorum. The sequence continues at coordinate 80,412,630 of OU744316.1, read as the reverse complement.
AGCCAGAGGATATGTCTGTGAAGATAAATTTAGCATCACACACAGCGGGGAGAAATTATTTTGTAAAAATTTACTTGCAAATATTACGGAGTGTGTTCCATGTCGATTAAAATAGCTGTCACCGACCGTTTTGTGAAGGCTTGGGAATTTGAATATGAGTGCCTTCAATACATCCAACGACATATACATAGGAATAGATAATTTCTAAGAAAATGAAATTTGTCTATCTTTTTTTTTCAATTCCACTTCAGATCTGTCCTTTTTATGACCTTATTTCGAAGTCTAGTTATAAGCTTTTTAACCTTGATAACAATAGAAGGCGAAAAGCTTGAAAGTTATCCCTACCTGAAGGGTTGTTCTTTTCATTCTGAAATGGCTGTAAATACATCATCCGGAAAAGTGTATATAAATTCAAAAAAGTCCAGATTTTTAGGTTGCAAATTTATTTAAACAAGAAATAGTTTTCTTGAAAGCCAATTTTTCCTTTTTTTCAATAGAGTTCTTTTCAAAATGCTCATTCTTATTTTTCAGAGAAAAAAAAAGCAAATAATCTGTTCGTAATCGCCGAAAGTATGCTTTGCAATTGCATGCTTTTGACGTTTGAACTGCTTTTGCATTGCAAAGTTTGAGTTTCCGAATAATCCCATTATATATCAATTTTAATTGTAAACTATGTATTACAGTAACACTTAGGTCTGCGTGCTTTCATAGACAAATAAAGATGTAGATATTCCACTTCATACAACGAAAATGATCCGATTTCAGTGGTGCCTCATCTCAGCGAGACCTCCCTGTTTTAATGCGAGGGTATGGTTTTTGCTTATGAACGACTATGCGTATTTAAGCATCTAAAACTCCACGTCTGTATTGAAATATTTACTTTTCAGGCGATGGTACCCAACAGAAGCAACGTTTGGTTGCTGCGATTTCCCTGGCACCCGTTATAAATAACAATAACAAAATAAAAGATTTGCGAAGATGACTGCGTACAATTCATCCACAATCCACACAATTTCAACCCTGGTGGAACTGACCAACAATTGACATAGAACAGCAAATCAGCGGTTTCAGTCGATAGGGAAAAGGGTATTTTGTTATTTTTTCTACCTTTTTACTTTCTGTCTTTATTTGTCTATGGTACTGTCTTAGAATCTAGTTGATCCTAGTTACTAAACCAAGGCTGCTGGCGCACAACTTGAAACAATCTACATACAATTGCCACCTAGATATTTTGATTCAATTAAGGCTCATTCATATGAGCGGCGAACTGCGAACGCGTACTTTCAGAAACAATACTTTTAAAATCCAAAGACGAAAACGCGATCCACAAGCTCACGAACAAAAAATTCGCAGTGAAGTGTCTGTTTGCACCCCTAGTTCTCTGCGAATAAAAAACCTCCATATGAACGAAACGTCAATGTTTGCGAAGTTCGCAATTCTCGGCGACTTCATATGAATGGGCCTTTACCTATCCTCGATTGTATTGTCGATGTAGATAGTATATAAAACTGTGTATGTCTTTTGACACAAAAGCTTTCAAAATATCTTAATTAACAAAAAAAGCAAATATAATTTTTACTGGAGGTGGGATAGTATATAAACAGCATTTTGCGATAAACTGTTTAGTTCAATTCCAAATAGGGTAAAAGATGTAATCAAAACCGAAGGAGGTTCAACAAGATTTCAATTTTAAATCGGTTTTAACTAATAATTCGTTAAAATTTGTATCTTTTTGCTTATGGCCAGAATACTTTTTCGTATCCTAAGACTCAGTGAAGGTTTAAACTTACGTTCAGTGGAAACTTGAACAGAGCTTCATATTTGAAACACATATAACAAACTACCTATCACTAACGACACGTCAAACGAGTATCACTCACAACGTTGACAAGCACATGATTGACAATATAAACTACTGAATGGCTGAACATGCTCCACATGTCATATAATGTCGGCAAATTTAAAAACGCTCTGGTCTTTAATAATATGTAAAATGTTCGTATTGTAAATTGTATTCAGTCTCATGCGAGGCAGCAACGGGTAAAGAAATGTTGACGCTTTAATCCAACATGTTACGGTCAATAACATTAAAAAAATCTATCAATAACTTTGTAATAATTAGTTTTTCTTTGATTAACATATTCCCATTATAATATAATAATATGGGTGGCGTTACAGCCCGTAGCGGGCCAGGGCCTTTCTTCTCAGCAACCACTCGTGTTGTGCGTGCTATAGTTCTCTCACGAGTGGAAGGGACGTACAGTTTTATGCCGAATCCGAACGGCTAAGTTTGAGAAGGCTTCTCTAGACAGGAAATACTCTTTGAACATTGTCAGTAACTCGAAAGGTCGTGAAAATTTCGTCGCACAGAGCAGGAATTGGACCTACGATGTCGATGTTGGGGTCGACGCACATACCCACAACGCCACGTGCCACCGTACATTTTCCCATTGCGCAGCATAAATATTTTTGCAGGAAATTTATCGAATATCCGAAAGCAAGTCCGCATGCGAATAGCTTCAATAAACTTCACACGCTACCCTACATTTAAAATTCTGTTGTAAAACCTTTCATTTCCCTTTACGTAAGTTAAATTTTCTGAAATTATGAAAAAGCCTCACCACTTGTATTCCAGTTGGCCCGGTCGGCTTTGATTTCCCCTCTCAAGCATTTTTCCACATACGTCAGCGGATCGTATTCTGTCTGCAGGACTTCCCTCAGAAGTGCAATGTACGCAATAGCCAACCGTAGCGTATCGATTTTACTGAGACGTTTCTCATACGGAAACGTTGGCACGTGAACTCGTAGCTCATCAAATGCTGAGTTAATACTACTGCAGGGATACAAGTAAAGGAAGGATAGAAATAGAAACATTTGGTTAGTATCTGGCCTGTTAAATGGCGTTTCTTGCAAATCATACAAAATTGGTAAAATAAAAATTTCAAAATACCCAGTTGGAGCAGACCTCTGGATGCGTTTCCTTTCCCTAATGTTCGCCTGCTGTCGCTGGATTTTGTATGGTGCAGTGTTGTAGTTCGACATGCTGGCTGGTAGATTCATATTCGATGTTGTTGGTGAATCGAGACAATCTGAAAAATTAAGTAAATTTTATGTTTTAAAAACTGACTCAGGTGTTTGTTGTAAATTCAATTACCTGTGTGATGCAGATACTGCTGTTGGATCTGACGTATATTGGAGTTCAGTCTTATGTTACCATTATTGTTAGAGTGATGCTGACTAGCATACACGCAAGAGGGTAGTTCATTGATCATGTCATCGTCGAAGTTGTGGAAAGATAAGTGACTGAAATAAATAAAAAATATAATAATAAATAAACAAATAAACGTCAGAAACCGATCGGACAAGCAAGTAAACCATTATCAATCATCCAACACTTATTGGAATGCAAGTACTATCGCAGCATATGTCGACTATACTTGTTGGACTATACAAACACTCAGTTCCAGTTTTCAGTTAAAGTTTAAACTCCGCTTTTGGTTTAGATTTTGGTGAAACGATTAATTTCATTTCACTCCGTTTTCAACTTTAACTGAGTTTTAGTAATAACAATATATCATATGGGTGGCGCTACAGCCCGTAGAGGACCATGGCCTACCAGGTGTACCAGTATGAAGTGAGCGTCAAGATACAAATGTCTCGATAGGGAACATTTGTTGTGAACGAGCCCTTTTTTTTGCTTGTTGCTATGACATCTGTGAAAAATATTTAGTATACATCAAGTCATTGAACAGACAAAATCATATTTTTTCATCGTGTTAAAAATGTCGAATTTTTTACCAGAAAGTGATGCTTTGCGGAAAGCATTCAGTTTTTGTTTTCATTTGAAGAAAAGTGCTGCAGAGTCGCATCGAATGCTTGCCGAGGCATATGATCATGCTCTAACAGAAGCAACATGCAAAAGATGGTTTCAACGGTTCAGAAATAATGATTTTGATGTGAGAAATGAAGAACGTGAAGACCACCAAAAAAGTTTGAAGACGCCGAATTGCCAACGATATTGGATGGAGATGAAACTTTGAGTCAAAAGCAAATGGCAGCAATGTTAAATGTTGCACAACAAACCATTTCTGACCGTTTAAAAGCTATGGGAAAGATGCAAAAGGGTGGAAAATGTGTGCCACATGAATTGAATGAAAAACAAATGGAAAACCGAAAAAACTTCAAAGACACGTAAGAAAATCGGTTTTGCAACGGATTGTTACTGGCGATGAAAAATGGACTTATTTTAAGAATCCTAAACGGAAAAATTCATGGGTTAATCCGGGACAAACATCAACATCGACTGCAAAACCAGATCGATTCGGCAAGAAGACAATGCTGTGTGTTTGGTGAGACCAGAAAGGTGTGGTGTACCACGAGCTCCTAAAACCTGGTGAAACTGTTAATACTGATCGCTACCGACAACAAATGATCAATTTGAACCATGCATTGATCGAGAAACGACCAGAATTCGCCAGAAAACACGGCAAGGTAATTTTGTTCCATGACAATGCACCTGCACACAAAGCAAACCCGGTTCAGGATACAATCAAAAGATTTGGCTGAGAGCACCCCACCCGCTGTATTCACCAGACTTGGCTCCTTCCGACTACCATTTGTTTTCATCGATGGGACACGCATTGACTGAGCAGCACTTCGATTCCTACGAAGAAGTCGAAAATTGGGTGTCTGATTGGTTTGCTTTAAAAGACGAACAATTTTATTGGCGTGGTATTCACAAATTGCCAGAAAGATGGTCAAAATGTGTAGAAAACAATGGCCAATACTTTGAATACTTTGAATACGTTTTTACTTTCAGATTAATAATTAGTGTTTTATTTTCAAAAAAAAACTCATTTCATACCGGTACACCTGGTAGTGCGTGTTGTGCGTACTATTGTTCTCTCACGAGTGGAAGAGACCTACAGTTTTGTGCCGACTCCGGAATGGCCAAGTTTAAAAAGCGTTTTCTTGGAAATACTCTTTGAGCTCTTGACTCGAAAGAGGTGGGGCCGTGAAAATTATTTTTGTCGCACAGAGCAGGGATAGAACCGTCAGTTCTGTAGACTGCAAAAGAGCCATGAAGGACATGAACAGTGCGCGGTTGACAAAGTCAAATGGTTTAGAGTAATCATCTCAAATAGCATCAACCTGATTATTTTTTTTCCATATTATTAATCACAAAGGGAAAGTGCATTATTAAGTTTGTGGAATTCGAACGACCAGACCAAACCAAACCATGCTGCGCATCCGATATGTGTTCTCGAAAAGCTTTGGAATTCCTAGGATTGCAAAGGGAAACGGCGCAATGTTTAGGAATAAAGACAACAGTCAACTCCACAATTAAGAATTGGTTTTACATTTTTAAATGCAAGGGATACATCAATAGAGTCTGAATCTACCCGTGTATTTAATCTATGCCGTCTCCGAACGGCCAGGTTTGAGAAGCGTTTTCTAGACAGGAAATACTCTTTGAGCTCTTTACCCGAAAGAGGTTTGGTTGTGAAAATTATTTTTGTCGCACAGAGCACTAATCAAAGCTACGACGTCGAGGTTGGGGTCGACGCACATACCCAAACGCCACAGGCCACCATTAATAGTTTGAGTTAAAAAATAGCATACTGTTTCCTTAACTTCGAAATATCTTTCTTTGCTATTATATCCCGACATGGGAGATGTGAAAACATTAATGAACCAATCAACAAATTATTTATTCACGGTAAGTGTGTGGATTTAAGTTGAGCCGCAGGCCCTTTCACTGAATTATTAAATATGTACTGCTCAATCAGAAGCCAATATTATACTCTATACTTCTTTTTTAAAAGCGGCGGTCCACATTAGAAAGTGGCCAAAGTGATATCAATGTTGGAACCACCACCAGCTTATATTAACATCCTAATTGACAGTGAGGCGGCCAGCTTAGTTCCAGGACAATAGTTAACAATAAGGTAAATCATGAACTTGGAGTTGAAACTGAATCGATAAATCCCGAAATACGACTTTCCAGAAGTTGTGGCGACCAAGAAGAAAAAGGGGACACTTAGCACTGCCATTTTTGCACATGTAAAAAAGCAATCAATCTTTAATTAACTTTAACAAGCTCTTTGGTAATTTTGACTCTGACAGCTATTATTTAAACAACGTTGCGAAATATTGATAACTTGTTTTCAAAGTGCGTGCTGTGTAGCTCAAACGGAGGGATTTTTTTTTTCGAAATACGTTTTGGTCATTAAGCACCCACTGCGACTGCTGTACGCAAGTTTTGCAAAAATTCCGTACGACTTCTAATCGATTCTTCGTGTTATCAGATCAATTGTCCTTCTGGGTGTTCCGATTTAAGCCCTTGGAACTTTTTTATGGGAACCATGAAGGATGAATTATCAATTATGACAACGCTAAAGCAACGATTCAAGCACTTAAGGTCATCATCCAAGCAATCCGTAAGCCCAAAACCATCGACAATGTCTAGGAAATTTAGAGTGACAGAATGCGCTAATGCGCAGATGAAGCAGCTTCTTGAACGATGTTTTTTTTCATAATCAATGGAAATGTTTGTCTTATTAATAAATCCATAATTCATGGAAAAAATTTAATTTTGTTCATTTTATTGCATGTTTAAAAAGAAACTTGTATTTCGCCACTCTCTGCTTTACTGTGTGTATCAACAAAAAATGATTAAAGAAAAAAAGACATCAAAGGATAATTTGGGAAAAAAAACGACAAGTTACCGTCCTTTTAGAAAATAGGAGACGTGTACATATATCCGCCACATCAAAAATAGCACAAGAAACTTCACACTGCAACTAATTACAATTCTTATCTTGTAAAGTATTTTATTGAAGTATAGATAATATAAGAATAACGGAGAGTCTTTGGAACGGTGCGACGTAGAAAATCCAATTGGAATAAAAGAGCGTAAGAATGTGGGGAAATTTTGCGAGTTAACTATTATATAACTAATCGCTCGTAGAAAGTATTGTCTGCCATATTTCTTCAGAAGTTAGTTATTGTTGTATAGTGTTTATAAAGGGTGATTTTTTAGCTATTATCCTTTTGGCAACACTGGTTTAAACAGCTGACTCACGTTTCGTGTTTTGTTTCACTGTCAAACATTGTGGTCTATGGTCCATAATTTAACTATGAATCGTCTTACAAACGAACCACGCTTGCAAATTATAGAATTTTATTTTCAAAATGAGTGCTCTGTTAAGAAAGTTCATGGCGCACTTCTTCCATTTTATGGTCAGTTTCGACGACTCTCATTTTTGGCTCAATGGGTACGTAAATAAGCAGAATTGTCGATTTTGGAGTGAATATCAGCCAAAAGCATTGCAAGAGCTACCAATCTATCCAGAAAAAGTCACAGTTTGGTGCGGTTTATAGGCTGGTGGTCATTGGACCGCACTTCTTCAAAGATGATGCGAATCGTAACGTATCGGTGAATGGTGAGCGCTCCCGTGAGATGATATCCAACTTTTTTTTTTGCCCAAAATGCAAGAGCTTGACTTGCATGACATGTGGTTTCAGCAAGACGGTGCCACATGCCACACAGCATGCGAAACAATGCACTTTTTGAGAGGCGAGTTCGGTGAACATTTTATTTAACGTCCGGGACCGGTCAATTGGCCGCCTAGATCGTGTAATTTACCGCCTTTAGACAATTTTTTGTGGGGCTATGTTAAAGCTCATGTCTCAGCTCTACAGACAAACCCGCTTCAATCGACGCATTGAAGAGAACATTGAGTCATTTGTTCGTGAGATACCGGCCAGAATGTTGGAAAGAGTATGCCAAAATTGGACTAAGCGGATGGACCATTTGAAGCGCAGTCAAGGTCAACATTTGCATGAAATAATCTTCTAACTTTAAATTATATGGACCGTACTATCGATTTAAATGAAGATTTCATGCATTTTTCTGAATTTTATGTGTTTTTTTTAAAAACGTTCCTAAAGCTTCCAAAAAAATCTCCCTTTATAACAAATTGGATAGTATCAAATATCATTCAAAGGAAACGTAAAATAGCGGACAAACCCGAAAAGGAAAACATATCTTTATACCGAACTAGCTTAAGAGTCCGTTTATATTATATAATTGCTCTTGGATAGCGCTACTCCAAGGGAAAAAACGTGCATGAGTTTGTATTGACGAATTGATGTATGACGACCATAGACAGCGCCATAGGATCGCCAATTAGAGGCTGAAAAAGTTGACTGGAGATGCGAACTTTGAACGAAAAATAACTTTGGACTGATTTATTTGATAAATGTCTGCTTCGAAGAGGAGACAATTTCCACGTTTTGGTTACAGCATAAATGTATCCACAAAGATTAACTATTTGCTCCCGTTTCTGGCATGGTGCCATCATCATCATCGGACTTTGTTCTTTTCGAAATGAGTTGCAATGAATGGTCTCAGGTATTGATTTATCTTAACTGACTTTGTGTGGTCAGAGTTAGAAAACATCGATATATCAGAAATTATTGGAAGTACGCAACATGCTACATAAGCGACCCAAGGCTAGAAGTTCCGAAGAAGTTTGGCTAATGGAGATTCTCACGACAAGGGTTCACCAATCGGTCGTGGCTTGGCACCACTTGATTAATTTCTCTGTGAACGTCCTAAGTATATGCTAGCAAGCCAATATCTTTAAAGGAGCTCGATTCCATAATTCGAGGCGATATTGCCGGAATAACGTTGCCATATTCGACCGAGTCATTCGGAATTGAACTAACCACTTGGAGCACAGTCAACTATGCCGAGACGGCAATGTGATTGATGTGTTATTCCGTACATAATGGTACGGACGTAGCTTATTTTGAATTTATTTATTAAATAAAGCTAGAATACATTTTATATTTCATGCTTCATATTGTCTTATCTGCTCACTCTGTACTCACACCTATGTTCTCTGTATTTCGTATGTACTTTAGGGACCCAATGCAGTGATTAATGTCGTCGGAATGTTTTTTCTTTTCTTAAAAAAAACTAATGCAGGAATTATATATGAACTTTCAAATCACTAAAAACACCCACTTCCGTGCAAAAACATGAATCCTTACATTAATGTATGTTTCTATAATTGTTAAGTAACAAAAACCTGGCTCCCTATAGCAGGAAACTCTTCTATTATCTTTGTTTTTATTTTTTTGTTCGTATTTACATCACTAAATTTTCACAACAGTGAATTTCTGGGCTTTACACAGTTTCCAAAGTTTAAATTAACATTCATTTCTTTAGGAATCCACTGCTCAGTGCTTGAATAACAAATATAAGACTCACCTTATCGGAGGTGAGGAGGAAGAATCTGGAAGTTGATTTCGCGACATTTTTTTGTTTTTCGCACAATATTTTTACTAAACCGTATAATTCCCAATTAAATTTCACTAATTTCACTTATTCCAATTAGATTTCCGAGTTCGCTGATAAAAGCAACCGCGCTACTAGGATGCTGAGTCTGATTTGAATTTATTTTAAAGGATGTGAATGAATTTTATACCACCATCCGACCAATCAAGAGACCCCGCCCTCTATTGTGATGATGGTGGTGAGATGACGTTCATCCCTTGGCAGCATCCCTTGGAAGGGTGAAAGTCAGTTTATCGTTGCTAGGGGTGGAGTCTGTGTGTAAAGCTTTAAGTTCATGGTAACCATGGACGCCATTTTTATTTTGTGTTTTGGGTGTAGTCTGGAATTTATTTTGTGTGGCATTTGGAAAATACTTAAAAACAGCCATACGTACCAAACTATGTATGAAGTTGTTCATACATTCATAATAGTTGAAACTAAACGATAACGAGACAATGAACAAACAAGCTTCATAATATATATGCTCCAAAATGATACTTCTTTGCCCTTCTTGCCTCGCAGACTTTTATTGGGCACTGTATATGCAGAATATCTACCTCTGGGAAAGTTAAATTAATATCTTATTCCAACTTGAACGTCTGCGTAATTTTAAAGATGCTGAAACAAATTAAAGTGCACATTAACGTTTTTGGATTTATGAGTTTAACTTCGTTTTACTTAACTTGTGGTGTTGTGGTGGTTCGGTGAGAACGCAGTTTACACTATGTGCCGATTTACTGCCACAGCTGTGGTACCTTATACACATTATGTATGTATACACATATAATATGTATTTTGTGATATCTCTAAATAGAACTTGAGGTATATTGTTGCAACTGCAACAATGTCTGTGTTGAGGAGTAACTAGTTTTTTTCCGACAAGATCTCGAATCAGCCAACGTCTCGTCCTGAAGATCAGGAATCTGGTTAGAATATGTTGCGTTAGTTGAAGAACGTCTTTTGTTTTCTCTTTTGCTGCAATCAGGCCTATATTCTTTATGTAGCACAGAAGTGGGTAGATATAGTAGACTTAACTCTTTGTAGTGAGACCTTCCTCTAGCAGGTCCCTTGTTAGCCAATTAATCAGCCTACTCATTGCCTGGGATGTAACTGTGACCTGGAGGCTGGAAAGCAGATAAAGTACATTTTGAGCTAGACTTCTAGTTATCTAGATTGACATTCCTGTACACTTTTAGAGTAAAGGAGGCATTAGCAATATAATATAATAATAATGTGGGTGGCGCTACAGCTCATAAAGGGCCAGGGCCACTCGTGTTGTACGTTCTATTGTTCTCTCACGACTGGAAGGGACCTACAGTTTTATGCCGACTCCGAACAACCAAGTTTGAGAACCTTTTTCTAGACAGGAAATACTCTTTAAGCCTTGTCAGTGACTCGAAATAAGTGGGGTCGTGAAAATATATTTGTCGCTCAGAGCTGGAATCGAACCTACGACGTCGAGGTTGGGGTCGACGTACATACCCACAACGCCACGGGCCACCACAGGCATTAGCAATAATGGTTCCAAAAACATATGGGAAACTGCTGGTTCGGCAAGATATTTGGTTGTAATATTCTCTTCATCTCTCGGTGACAAAGATGTTTAATGGGTTGAGCGTAGGTACCGTGTAGTCTGTAGAGGCCCAGGACCTAGTTTCTCAGCAACAATTTGTATTGTGCGTACTATTGTTCGCGTTTGAGAAGCTTTTTATGGACAGTAAATGCTCTTTAGGCATTGTCAGTGATTCGAAAGAGGTGGAGCCGAACCTACGGTGTCGAGGCGTGTTGGGGCCGACGAACACACCTACAACGCTAAGGGGCGTTCCACCACAATTACTTATCTCAATTAATTTTAAAAGAAAACAAAGAAAACAATTATTTCCAATATTTAGCGGATAAAATGAAATGGGATAGTTTCCTTTCGTGAGCACTATTAAAGCTTGTTAGCTTTTTGTTTATTATATTAGACAAGAGACTTCTTACAAGCATAACAACGAACTTGTATATCGTTCCTTGAAATCTACAATACTTAAAAATGCAGTTTCCAAATCTCATCTCACTATACCGTGCCCTAACCGCCAAATTGTCGTAAGCGACAAATAAACATGTCCTGAAACAGTCTTCTTTTTGTATTCTGTCTGAGCTAAATAACATAATAATTTCGCTTACGCTACATTTTTCTATGTAATTATTTATAACTGGAATTATCTTCTTATGGCGCTATAGTCCGGGGTGAACCTTGGCCTCAGTCAACAATCCTCTCTAGCTCAACACAGTCCTTAGCCAACTGCCTTCAGTTTCGCACGCTAACTAAGCTGAGGTCCTTCTCCACTTGTGTGCGCCAACTTCTTAGTGGTCGTCCTCTATTGCGTTGTCCCACTGGTTCTGAGTAGAAGAACAGTACCGTCCATGCGCTCTACATGGGCTAGCCTTGAAGGCGTTGAATTCGTAGACGCCTGACTAGACTCATATTGCTGTACAGCCCGTACAGTGCGTGGTTGAATCTTCTTTTCCAAAAATCATCAACGCAAAGATTGATGGCAGAACTTTTCTCTCGAAAGGACCAAGGACTTCTTCATTCACTCTGCTGGACATGGATGATCAGAGTCTTTTACAACGTAAGCTTGGTCCTTCGAGAAATGGCTCTATTACTCAATTGTCTCATGAGCCAAAAAACAGCGGTTGGCAGGAGTTATTCTGTTTGATCTCGGTACTGATGTTGCTGGTAGTATTAACTTGGGAGCGTGTAGGTTCTTTACCATTTCGAAGTTGTACTTACCTAAATACAGAAATATTCTGGTTTTCGTTCAAAGGATCTTTCATACCTCCTTCAGGTTAAGAGATTTGATTTTGATTTTGCTTACTTAAATATTAGGCAGACGAACCATGAAGGGTCTGAGCCTGAGCAATTGCTGCCTTCCATCGGTGACGGTCTTGGGCACGCTGCTTCCAGTCATCAAGGCTTTGTACCGGAGGTTCGGTCTTCTCGAACCAGGAAGCTCGGATTCGAAGACCCCCTTTGCTGGAGCGTTGTTGTCTATTCGCTCGATGTGACCGAGCCAGTGTAGTCGACGGATTTTGCCTTCCGGACGGGACCATGTATCCGACGTAGAATTTTTCTTTCGAAGGCACCAAGAATCAGCTTAATGTCCAGCTTTTGGCTCCATAAAGTAGGACTGGCAGAATAAGGGTTTTGTAGAGCATGACTTTGGTCCTTCGAGTCAGGAGTTTCGAGCCCAGTTGTTTTGACAGACCGAAGTGGCATCGGTTGCCAAGGGCGATTCTACGTCGGATCTCCACCCGAGGTAGACAAACTCCTTTACTACCTCGAAATTGTAGCTGTCGATTGTGACGTTTTGGCCTAGGTGGTGTGCGGCGGATCGTTTTTTGCTCGACAGCACATATTTTGTCTTGTCCTCGTTGACCTTAAGACCAGCTCGTTTCCCATGTTCTTCATTTGCGTGAATGCTTCCACTATAGCACGTTGGGACCGCGCGACAATGTCGATGTCATCAGCCTATCCCAACAGCTGGACTGATTTGCAGAAGATAGTGCCTTCCGTGTTGTCTTTTGCCCGCCGCACTATCTTCTCCAGTACCAAATTGAAGAAATCACACGACAGCGCATCTCCTTGCCAAAATCCGGTACAGGTTTCGAACGGTTCTGAGGTTTTTGAACAGAACTGCACGGTGCATCGCGTATGTGTTAGCTTGGTGCGACACAACCGGATCAGTTTTTCCGGGATCCCGAATTCGGCCATCGCTTCGAACGTGCCGTTGGTACGTGCCGATTAGTGCGGTGCAAAGCGGCTTTAGACGTTCACACAGTACGATTTTGTTTTTAGCCAGACTAAAATTTGTTATCAACAGTCTGTCTGTGGTGGCCCGTGGCGTTGTGGGTATGTGCGTCGACCTCAACCTCGACGTCGTAGGTTCGATTCCTGCTCTGTGCGACGAAACAATTTCCCATCTCTTTCGAGTCACTGACAATGCTCAAAGAGTATTTCCTGTCTAGAAAAAGCTTCTCAAACGTGGCCGTTCGGATTCGGCATAAAACTGTAGGTCCCTTCCACTCCTGAGAGAACAATAGCACGCACAACACGAATGGTTGCTGAGAAGCTAGGCCCTGGCCCTCTATGGGCTGTAGCGCCACCCATATTATTATTATTATTATTATTATTATTATTATTATTATTATTATTTTTATTATTATCAACAGTCTGTTGACCTTCCATCAGATTAATTTTGTCATGCATAAGTATAAACCGATATGCAATAGGAATATTTAAGTTAAACACTAGTTACTTTACATCGGTTCATTCCAGGAGTATTTAGTTCAAGTAATTCTAACGTAACAATTTGTTATGCAATATTATCCCCTTCCTTAGAAGGATCGTTCAAGTTCAAGTACATTCAATTACACAGAAACCCAAACCACCCACAAACATGTAAATAACAGATTATTTATAAAAACTGCGACACAATTGTGCTCAGCTGGGTTGGCATATTGCATGAGTTGTGTGTCCTTGATACAAAGGGCCTACTCAGCACCCGCATATGACTTACGTCACCTGCTACTGACAAACAGCAGGGAGTCTGTCGGTAACTGGTGGGCAAATCTTTGAAACTTATGCATGTGACAATTGAGCCGTCGTCGATTTCCGAATTGATGGGGTGAATAATATCAGAGACAGAAATATATGTAGAGGGAAAGGAAAGGAAACTGAGCAGTAGAAAGGATGCGGAAGGATGTATTTAGATGACTTTGTGCTGAAAGAGATCATGTCTGAAATATAAAACGAAGATACGGGCGCTCTTTTTTTATGTTACGTAAGTCTGGCGTACACCTGTTAGAATATTTTTTATAGGTTTGCCGACAATTTTGCGGGAAATTGTTTTTGTATGAAGTATTTATACAATAATTGAGGTTGTACATGTTATGAATCACCTCTTCTGCAAGATAGCGTTTAGCCCAGTAGTAGGGCAATGCTAAAGTGAATTGAGTAAACTATTGCATCATAAATCCGAATTGATATTATTCTACCGTTAAATATTGTCATTTCGCAGAGAGACCTTGTAATAGTTTCCATTCGAAGTTTATGCTCTCAGTTATTCCCTTGATACAAAAACATCGCTAGAAACTGAAGCATTTTCCTTATGTTCTCTCACAGTCTGTCTTAGTCTATTTTGTTTTCGCATGAGCAGGTAGATGCGATAAAATCCACAACTGGCCTTTTCGAGAGTCAGCTTCAAGTGGCTGTTAAATTTTTGTTTCTTATGGTATCTATTTGTGTTATTGTTGCGCCATTGGGAAGCACAGTCCTGATGTTCAGCCATTCTGTTAGTGATCTGAAATTACCTTCGAATGGTCTTTTGAAGCCCATGAGTACCGATTTCTCCGCATTTATTCGGATAGCCGTTTTGATGTAGTAGTTGTACCTCTTCATTTCTTGGTTTTCGACACTCCCTGCTGCGATTCGTGGGTACATTGATGTAGCGTTTGTTAGTGATTCGTCTGCGAATATACCACATTTCCATTTGATGCTTGAACCAATGCTGCTTTGATGCTCCGCTCCGTTGACTAGCTGCCTTCTACATGGACGTAAAATTTTCTTGAAGGAAACAAGCTGTATATCATTTTAATTGAATTGGGTGGGAATCCCATTAGATTAGTTTTGTAAATGAGCCGCTCTATACAGGCAGTGTAAAATGTTTTTTCCCATGCCCAGAAAGTCGGCCACTGTGGTTTGGTGGTTGTTCAGCCCAGCTACGACGTCGTGGTGAAACTGCATAAAGGGATGGAGTGTTGAATGTGTGTTGACGGTGGACCATCGCTTTAGTTTCAGCATTATCAGGTGCTCCAGGATCTTGCTTATATTACTCAAGAGCGATATAGCCCTGTACCCTAAAAGCCTAGACGCGTTTTTCGTTTTGGGTATTACAACAATTTTTTCCGACTTATCATTTGCTAGAAAAGTAGCAGTAGCTGATGCAATTGCTCCAATGATTAGAGCTTTGTGAACATTCTGTTCTTGTATTTCTGTATTACGACCTTAAAAAGGGTGATTTTTTAGCTATTATCTTTTTGGCAACACTGGTTTAAACAGCTGAATCACGTTTCGTGTTTTGTTTCACTGTCAAACATTGTGGTCTATGGTCTATAATTTAACCATGAATCGTCTTACAAACGAACAACGCTTGCAAGTTATCGAATTTTATTATCAAAATGCGTGCTCTGTTAAGAAAGTTCATCGCGCGCTTTTTCCATTTTATGGTCAGTTTCGACGAAGCTCAATCTTGGCTCAATGGGTACATAAATAAGCAGAATGGTCGATTTTGGAGTGAATATCAACCAGAAGCATTGCAAGAGCTACCAATATATCCAGCAACAATGGACTTATTGAGAGGCGAGTTCGTCGGGACCGGTCAATTGGCCGCCTAGATCGTGCAATTTACCGCCTTTAGACTGTGGGGCTATGTTAAAGCTCATGTCTGTACAGACAAGCCCGCTTCAATTGACGCATTGGAAGACAACATTGAAGCATTTCTTCGTGAGATATAATGGAAAGAGTATGCCAAAATTGGACTAAGCGGAGGAACCATGTGAGGCGCAGACAAGGTCAACATTTGCATGAAATAATCTTCAAAAATTAAATTATATGGACCGTACTATCGATTCAAATAAAGATTTCATGTATTTTTCAGAATTTTATGTGTTTTTTTTTTGAAAAACTTTCCTATAGCTTTTAAAAAATCAACCTTTATTTGCTAAATTTTCATTAGTTCGAAAAACATTTTCCACTTCGTACACGAGTCATTAGGAGCGAAAAATCTCTGTAGTTAATATATCAAATTTTTCTCACGATTAGAAAGAGAGACATTCTTTTCAGGCAATATCGATTGGCCCGGTAATGCACAATGCATATAAAGACTGCAGAAAAGAAGTCCCGTTGTTGATAAGATCGGCTAAGCTCAGCTATTACAAGAAACGGTCAATAACGAACAATAACAAAACAAAAAAAAAAAAAAAGATAAGCGATGATGATATTTGTCCTGGCAGCTTAAATATTATTTTTGCTTCTACTGGCCCGAAAGCACCCGAAAGACTATCATCAACACTTTCTAACAATATTCGAGCAAATGCTTTGTTTTCGGTGTACTTCAGATGGTAGCTTTTTATAACTTTTCAAGATTTTGTCATTTTGCGCATTGTTGTATATGGACCATAACACCCGAATGGTCACACAGGTGGCCAAGTTTTTTCACCGTTCACTTGCTTTTTCTATTATCCTGTCATTCACTTTCCTCTTGACATCTGCCAGAGGGGAATGAATGTTTGGAATTGCCTGAGAGCAGCGAAAGAGGATTACCGGGCTTGAAGACGAGAGGAGAAAGAGCTTCTACGCCTGATGAAAAGGTCTCGCTCAAGGATATCGAAGAGTCTAGGGACAAGCAAAAAATACGGGCCTTTTACAAAAAAGCCAAAAGCCTGGCAACAGGCTTTAGGAAAACCACCCAGGCTCTTCGAAATGGCAAGGGCAACCTACTTACGGACCCACAGGGAATAGTGGATGTGTTTAAGCAGCACTTCCAACAGCTGCTTAGCGGGCCTGACCATGAGAGAGTGATAGGGAACCAGGAAATCCCAACTCCAGTCGACGAAGTAGTCCTCCCACCTAGCTTTGAAGAAGTCGGTACAGCCATTAAAAGGCTAAAGAACAACAAAGCCGCAGATGGCTTACCATCGGAGCTTTTCAAAGCTGGGGGCAATGTAATGATAGGGAGCATGCACCAAATCATTTGCCGAATTCGGGAAGATGAAAGCATGCCCGACGGCAAGGAGCTATTCGAATCCATGGCCGAATTCGGGATCCCGGGAAAACTTATCCGGTTGTGTCGCACGACGCTAACACATACGCAATGCACCGTGCAGTTCGGTTTAAAAACCTCTGAACCGTTCGAAACCTGCACCAGATTTCGGCAAGGAGATGAGCTGTCGTGTAATTTCTTCAATTTGGTACTGGAGAAGACGTACAAAAGTCAACACTTTTGTCAACAGGCGAAACGAGCTGGTCTTAAGGTCAACGAGGACAAGACAAAATGTATGCTGTCGAGCAAAAAACGATCCGCCGCACACCACCTAGGCCAAAACGTCACAATCGACAGCTACAATTTCGAGGTAGTAAAGGAGTTTGTCTACCTCGGGTGGAGATCCGACGTAGAATCGCCCTTGGCAGCCGATGCTACTTCGGTCTGTCAAAACAACTGGACTAGAAACTCCTGACTCGAAGGACCAAAGTCATGCTCTACAAAACCCTTATCCTGCCAGTCCTACTTTATGGAGCTGAAAACTGGACATTAAGTAAAGCTGCAGAGCTGATTCTTGGTGCCTTCGAAAGAAAAATTCTACGTCGGATATATGGTCCCGTCTGCGAGGAAGGCGAATGGAGGAGAAGACACAACCGCGAACTCTACGAGCTGTACAAGGATGTGGATGTGGTCCGGAAGGCAAAAATCCGTCGACTACATAGGCTCGGCCACATCGATGGGGTCTTCTCCTGGTTCGAGAAGGAGAGGAAGACCGAACATCCGGTACAAAGACCAAGTCATCGCGGAAGCAAGACAGCTTGGCCTTGATGACTGGAAGCAGCGTGCCCAAGACCGTCACCGATGGAAAGCAGCAATTGGTCAGGCTCAGACCCTTCATGGTTCGTCTGGCTGATAAGTAAGTATTATTATGCCAATTGGATCGGCCATATTTATTTATACGCCTTTATTAATTATCCCATTTGTTTGAACGGCCATATTTTTTTGTTAAAATTGACCATTTTAGTGCAGTCGGCCATAGTTTTGTGAATTCTTGATTCTTTTGGTTTGATCTGTGCGCGACTCGAAAGCGAAAAATTAGATAATAATTTGTGGCACATTTTTAAGACAGTTGTAGACATCCGAGATAGTAAGTACATTGTCATAATCAAATAACAATAATGAAATAATGTATACTTCGTTTTAATAAAGGAATTTTAAAACTACTTCACCCAGATTCGGTGTTGTTTCAAATCGCCTCGCGCCGCCTACCCTTGCGGCAACAGACATAGTTGTGGCACAGCATTTTTAAAGGTGACGCATGACATACGAAGAATTCGATTAGGCGGATTTCAAATCACTAAACCAATCGAAATAAGTAAATATTTTAAAGTCGATCTTAAGAAGCTGAAAAACGAAGTGTTGTAAACATTTGCATATGGCCTTTATAAGACAAGTTAGTTCATATTACGTTTATAAACATTTTCTTTCATTAAGATAACAGCAAAATTATTGTTCTCTTCGATTTTAAAATCTTAATTTCTCCACAGAGAGACAGAAGCTCTGGAGAATTTTTCAACCAGTTATTTTGGTTTTTCACTTAAGCAAGTTTCAGTAAGCGAGCTAGTTTGTATAGAAGTGTACACGGGGTCTTGTGAATCGGGGTCCCTGTGTGGGTTTTACTGTACGCATTCACTAAACTCATTGGAAGACAACTTAAATACTAAAAAAACAAAACAAAGATAGAAATGTTTGGTCGGCCTTTGTTTTAATTACCATTTGCTTGCCTGATCATTTTTCAAAAATCTAATAACAATATAATAATTTAATTCGAATGCAGGATTGAAGGGCTTCAGTTCATTGTTAGTGTTGCCGTTGTTTCCGTGTGGCATGGTGGAAAGTGTTGCCATAGTTAATAATAAAAGGTACATGTAATATATTTATTACATGACAATATTAATTAATTTTATTCTTGACCTGTGACATTGTGGGTACGTGCGTAGACCTCAACCTCGGAGTCTTTTTTTTTTTTGTTTTATAATTTGCGCGTGCTCAAGGGGTTATTAATACCCTTAATTGTCCGGGGTCAAGACACAGCACGGGCCGAAGGTATAGAGGGAGAGAGAGAGGAGGTACCTGTGCACATTGGTCTTAAACATCTGCGGATTGTAATCTATTGGAAATATTGAGCTGGGAAGAGCATTCCATATTCGTGTGGTGCGGCTAAAAAACGAGTCTCTAGATTTCACTGTGCGTCCGAAAGCAGGCTAAAGGGTAAACTGCTGAGCATTCCTGGCGAGACGTGTATTGCGGGTGAATTCAAGGAGAGGAGGAATGCAGTTGGCTAGCTCACTTGAGCATCGTTTGTTAAAGTAACGATAAAACACGGACAAAGAAGACACGGTTCGTCGATGTTCAAGCGAGTCGAATGAACCCGCGATATCATTGTCTCCTATAAGTTTTATCGCTCGCTTTTGGATTCTATCTAGTAGGTGCCAGGTGGTCCTGGGGGCACCAGACCAGATATGAGCGTTATACTCAAGCTTAGGGCCAATATACGCCTTATAGATTAAAGCCCAATCAGAGGGGGTGAAATATTTCGTGCATCGATTAAGGAAACTAAACATTTCGCAGCATTTTTGGCGGCCTCGAATATGTGATCGTTCCAACTGAGTGTTGTGTTGATGAACATACCGAGGATGGAAAGTTTTCCGGTTTCATAGATACAAGCGCCATTCATGGATAATGGCTGATTATCAGGGATTCGCTTTAGAGACAGCAGACAGCATTGAGTCTTGGAAGCATTGAATTCCACTCTGTTGTTCTTACCCCAGTTAATTATGCTGTCCAGATCGGAATTCAATGTGCTTGACATACGCTGCCGTTCCAATATTACGTCCGAAGGTCGTGAATTTTGGAACGAATATGAAAAGCTGAGGGTGCTGTCATCAGCGAAGGAGTGGATTGGATTAGAAGTGGCAGACAGGAGATCATTTATAAAAATGAGAAAGAGTGTCGGAGACAGAACAGAGCCTTGTGGGACACCAGCATTTCTTTTGTGGATATCAGACTTGAACCCATCCAAAACAACTTGGATTGAACGGTTCGAAATGTAGTTTCTAATCCATAGAAGCAGAGATTCATCAACACCATAAGCACGCATTTTCGACAAAAGAGCTTGATGCCAAACTCTGTCAAATGCTTTAGAAATATCAAGCGCAACTATCTTGCTTTCGCCTGCATTGTGCAAAGATTGGTTCCACTTTTCAGTGAGATGGACGGGCTGGACAAATGCTGTTTTCCATCTACTCGGAAAGAGACCTGAAGAGTAGGATGGATAAAAAAGCTTACGCAGTGGTTTTGCCAGCGAAGAAGAACGCCTCTTCAGAAGTATTGGGGGAATACCATCCGGGCCAGCGGATTTTTTGCACGTCGAGATCTTTAAGTACTCTTGCAACTGTACGAGTGCGGAAGTGAATTTGTCCCATGGTCGTAGGTTCGTCCCCAGGTCTGTGCGACAAAAAAAAATGTTCTCGGTCCCACCTCTCAAGAGTTCAAAGAGTTCTTCTGTCTAGAAAAAGCTTGTCCAACTTTCCCTTTCGGAGTCGGCATAAAATTGTACAGAACGAACGCACGTCAAACACGAGGCGTTGCTAAGAAGGTAGGCCTTGGCCCTCTATGGGCTGTAGCGCCACACATATTGTTATTACTAATTGTATTCTTAAATTACCACTGTCTCCTAAACGTGGGGAGATATACTCCCTCCCCAACATAGGTTGTTTTAAGCCCATCTATCAGAAACAGTCATTAATTTTTGGCGTCAAAGTTGTGCTCGTGCCGAATGATGTACTTAAGTCTAAGAAACACACATGAGATCGATAAATTGGCGTCCACTTTATTTGAAAATAAAGGCTCAGCAATTTATCATGTACATTATTAGCATTCGACATGTGAAACTACAGTATGTGACCTGTTTTCACTCCACATTCACTTCAACCAAAAGTTCCCACCAAATCCCTACAAGTGAACCCTTATCCAATTAATTACAAACAAAACTACTTTCCACTTCATTACCCGCCAAACATAAGCATCGCCTCACCACATTCATCTCATCTCAATCGTCACGCTGACATTGAAGAGGATGCCATCCTTCGCTTTAGCAAAATCTACCCACCAATGACCACAAATTTGGATCATCACAAACGAATCGTCCTTTGTGTCTATCCACCACCACCAGACGGTCCTTTTGTTCGCAGACCTTACGCAATGCAACGACACAAGGGAGAAGGGGAGTGTCAACGACACACCATGACAAACTCCACGAACTATAAATGAATTATTCTCCTTGAATGCAAAAACACTGAAATTAGCCACGTCAGTGGAGTATCCTTGCACTCGTTTCATTCTTATGTAGCACGCGACTGACCGACGTTCACATGAGTTACAGTCATCCACGCGCTCTCAATTGCTCGAGGCGAGAAAATCCACCTTTTCAATATGTCCCTCGTGCAACTATTCTGCATTTCTGTGATGACAGTTATCAACCCTGACAGGAGCTAGATACCATCTAAGCAAAGCAAGGGGTGCGTGTCGATCTGCAGGAAAGAGCTGAGGAGAGTATGGACTGTTTGGCGGCGCTTTGATTTGACATCCTTAAGTGCAATCTTGTTACAAAGCAATGTAAACAGGATTGTTAATTCGGGTGAGCGGTCCCCGGTGAACAATCAAATTATTGTTGTTAATTCAGTAGGGGTTGTCTCGCTAGAGGGTTGATGGAGTTTTCCGCGAAGGTATGCGCGTCCTTCCGGGGTGCGATGCTGAGTGTAGTTTGTTTAAGGTGAATTGTATGTGAGAAAAAATAATATTTTCATTTTCAATTGACTTGATACGGAGCGAAGGATTACTGGAATGCTTTGAGCCGGGGATGGCTTAATCAATTTGTGGCTGGTGGCGAGGTTTTAAAGTCCGTAGCTATGAATATTTAATTGTCAGCGGAAGTACTCGTGGGAAGTGACTCGGTATGCGTGGTAAAGTTGTTGTATTAAACACCACGAGAGGAAATCGTGATTTTTTCTCTATGATTACTTACTTACTTACTTAAGGTGGCGCTACAGTCCGGGGTGGACCTGGGCCTCAACCAACAAGCGTCTTCAGCCAGCTCGATCTTTAGCTAGCTGTCTCCAGTTTCGCACGCATAGTTGGTTGAGGTCCATTTCCACTTGCGTGCGCCACCTGAGTCGCGGTCTTCCTTTACTGCGCCGTCCCTCGGGGGTGGATTCGAAGACTTATCGGGCCGGAGCAATGGTTTCCATCCGCTCGCCATCTCAATCGTTGGATCTTCACTCTTCTGGCTAAGTCGATGTCGCTGAACAGCCCGTATAGTTCGTCGTTATATCTCTTCCTCCACTCACCATCTATGCAGACGGGACCGAAAATCACTCGAAGAATTTTCCTCTCGAAGCAACCAAGAGCTGCTTCATCCGCTTTTGACAGAGTCCATGCCTCCGCGCCATATAGCAGGACTGGGACGATTAAGGTCTTGTAAAGCGTTACGTTGGTTGTTCGCGAGAGGGCTTTGTTTACCAATTGCTTTCTTAGCCAAAAGAAGCACCGATTGGCAAGAGTTATTCTTCGTTTGATTTCAGCGTTGGTGTCGTTGTATGAGTTGATAGCGGTTCCTGGGTAGACAAAGTTTTTAACTACCTCAAAGTTATATCTGTCTGCGTTGACGTTCTGACCGAGACGTCGGTGTTGGGTGTCCTTTCTCGTTGATATTTGGTCTTACCCTAGTTTACCGCTAAACCCATCTTCGCGGCCTCCGTTGCAATATTCACAAAAGCGCCATTGACATCGCGCTGCGTTCTTCCGATAATGTCAATATCGTCGTCATATGCGAGTAGTTGGACGGACTTTTGAAAGATTGTTCCACTGGTTTTGGCGTTCGAGTTTTGAACAATTCTTTCAAGAACGATGTTGAAAAAGTCGCATGACAGCGCGTCTGAATCCTTTTTTGACATCAAAGGTCTCGGTTAGGTCTTTACCGACCTTGATGGAGCAGCGTGCATTCTCCATCGTCGTCCTACACAAACGGACGACGATGGAGAAGTTTGGTAGGGATGCCAAAACTAGACATTGCTCTGTACAGCTAGTCTCTATAAATGCTATCATACGCGGCCTTAAAATTGATGAACAGGTGGTGGGTATCGATTTGTTGCTCCTGGGTTTTCTCCAAAATCTGCCGAAGTGTGAATATTTGGTCGTTTTCTCTATGATACGGTGGTATTTATTCCCAAATCTCCTTGCGACTTGAGTTAAACCCATAACCATTGCGACGCTTAGAGCCAACTCCTGGGTTAGACTGAAACTAAAAAAAAATATATACGTTTTATCTGCAATAAGATGTGTTTCATTTACTTAAGTTTCAATTAGCATACACTAACAACAATTTCTATATTGGAGTAAGTTACTCATCATATTAATTGCGGTCGGTGAAGTGATTAAAAAGCTTCCAACCGTTTTTTTTTCTGTATGTGTCAATAATCCACTATGAAACGTCATAAAAGCCGTCCCTAAAATCATTCGTTTGACATACAAAAACTCAAACCTGCAAATGCATTGGAAATGGCAGTGGGAGATTAATCTTGAGTAGCAAAAATTACTTATTGAATAAAAACTATTTTATTCCTAGCTGAATTTTCAATTAATTTCATCAAATCATGACTTACAAATTTTAAACATCGTCAGTGCAAGCAAGCTTTTCTCATGAATTATGAAGCTCCGCTGTTTATTATTTTGTGAATACTTACTATTGGTACTTTCTACTGATTGAATAGCCTGAATGATACCTGAACGTCAATAATATCTGAATAGAGTGGGTATGGGCCTATTTGGAAACGCAAACTTTACAAAGAAGCGCAATAAAGCAGTTCAAACGTCAAAAGCATACAATTGCAAAGCATACTTTCGACGATTACGAATACATTATTTGCTTTTATTTTTCTGAAAAATAATGAGCATTTTGAATATAACTCTTAAAACATTAGAAAAAAAGGAATAAATGGGTTTCAAGAAAACTATCTCTTCTGTATATAAAATTGCAACGGCGTATATCTAAAAATGTAGCCTTTTTTGAAATCATATAGACTTCTCTGGATGACGTACTTTAGAGCCATTTCAGAACGAAAAGAACAACCCTTCAGGTAGGGATAACTTGTAAATTGGTTTTCTTACATTTAAATTTGTCCTTAAAACTTGTGGTTATTTCAGAACCACTTTGAAAACACAAGCCGAAAGGCGCGAACTAAATTTGTGTTCAGCACTTTTCATTATGGAAAATAGCTAACGGTTGCACATATATCGACTAATCGGATAGACTTAATATTGGTCAAGGAACTGCACATTCTATTGTTATCAATCTTATAAATCTTATAACTAGACTTCAAAATAAGTTCATAAAGTGGCGAAGAACTGAAGTGGATTTGAAAAAAAAAAGGAATTTCGAATTTCAACCGGATTGAAAGGGTGCAAGATCTAGCAATTCTGAAATTACAGAAGTTCAATATTAGTTTTTTGTCTGTTCTAACTTTTACCTTTCTTCTTCTTCGCACATTTTCTTCTCTGAAACAAACGCCGTCCCCACAAAGTCAGTAATTGAAAAAAAGGAACACGATTTTGAAGTTTGCTTAGTTTTGCAAATATTTGCAAATTATTTGCGCTACTGCGATTTAGAATCGTTTGCTTTATCGTAAATGCATTTCCGAATGATATGCTTTGCAAAATTTTTATCATTTGCCTCCTTAGCCCAAGCAGTTGTAGTTGTGTTAATTGATAACGATTCCTTGGTATACAAAGCCTTTGACTAGCCACCGCCACACTTCAGTTTTGATGTCCGATGAGGGGTGGTATCATTTTGACGCTTTACTTGCCCGTAACTATGCCTCCGGTTCCGGTTCTTTGTTGTTAAATCAGCCCGATGTCCGAGAGTCTTTCATTACCTTAATGTTTTCTCCCAGACGTTGCGTCGGTTTCGTTTCGTATTGACAGCATATATTTGGTCTTGCCGCTAAACCAACCTTAGCGGCTTCCGTCACAATACCAATAAAAGTGCTATTGACTTTATGGTGCGTTCTTCTAATAATGTTAATATCGTTGGCATATGCGAATAGTTAGGCGGACTTCTGATAGTTTGTTCATCTTGTGATGGCGTTCGAGTTTTGAACAATTCTTTCAAGAGGGATGTTTAAGAAGTCGCGTGACATCCCCTTCCCTAAACCATTTTTTGACATCAAAGATCTTGATTAGATTGTTATCGACCTTAATGCAGCACTGTGCATTTTCCATCGTCATCAGACAGAAACGGACAAGTTTGGTGGGGATGTTAAAAATAGACACTGCTGTGTAGTTAGCTATAGCTAGGTCCTGGTCATTACTGGTTGTGGCGCCACGCATACAACGGTGAACTTTCCTCATGATACACAGAATACAAGGTAATATGCTCATTTGAGTCAAAGCTGCGTGATATCACGAGTGTACCATTTTATTTGAGAGGGGACTTTTTATCATACAATGGTGACGAATTGTGAGGAAATATTGAATTCCGTATAGAAATAGTGATTGTATGCTTTTCTCTGGGGTATATATTGATACCTACAAGTACAACTTCAGAATATACATACTTTACGCCTCATTGAATAAAAGTACTATGAAATTATAAACAATTTTCTTTTTACAAAAAGCCTTTTTTAAGCAATTTTCTGATATGTTGTTTTTAAAATTCCAATTTCTGAAATACATTTTAGCTAACATCTAACTAAATTCTAACTAAATTTCATATGGGGTAAACAACTGACGTCATATTTAAGAAAATAAAGACGATGGAACATATTACCTTGTATTATGTGTATCATGGACTCCCATATGTCGAATTATTACGGGATATCCACATAAGATTGATTAATTTTTTTTTATTTATTTGTTAAATTGAGGGGAGTGCCGAATTACAGAGAAATTCGTCTTAAGAGAGTTCGACTTGGGGAGTGTCCACTATATTACATATTACTATTATACTAGCAGAAAAGCTTGTCGTATAACGGGCTATAGTTTCGCCTGTCAAAAAACTGTGTGATCCATTTTATACTAATTTTAAGTTTCTACATGCTAAATGAGCAACAACAACTTGCGCCATTGTTCAATAATTTCGAATAAAATAATACCGTCGGAAGTAACTTTTTTTCAATTTTTTAAATTTTAAAGTTTTCTTGCACTAAATATAAAAAAATCATATAAAACTACAATTTAATTGTGGAGCAAACTTCGGATATATTACACACCACAGTCACAGATCGTGTAATTCCATGAGATGTGAAAAATTCAATTCCCGAGTCACAGTGCGTCCAACCCATTCGCTGCAGTGCCCGTGTTCCAGAAACAACCTACCGTCTTCCGGGCAATTTATTAACATGTAATTTTCCATGCTAGTAATTTTCCGGTGATAATTGCTTGACAGCGTGTGGAAGGATGCTTCTGCAATCGTCACCCTCCGAGTGCCAGTGACTGATGCTCTACCACTGCACCCCCTTCGGTTTAGTGTGGGCTCATCCATTTGCCGAGCACATTGTGCGTCGTTAACCATTTTCGGTTGTTTTGTCGTATTTGTGCAAATGACATTGGCCACAACCGGCAATTGAAAACGTCATGCAACACGTGACCGAACGTATGCTCGATGAATTTTCATCTCTTCGCCCTCGGGCAGGACAACACAAGTTAACTCTTGGAGGAGAGCTACATCGAGGGCGAGATACATTCAATTGGACGAGGGCTCTTGAGTCAAACGCTGATACGATTTACTTCTGCCTGAGACTTTGGACCCGGAACTGATTGATTGGTAAATATTCAAGGATGATCCTTCGGTTGGTCATTGAATGGCTTTACAAGGACTTTTGACTAAGCTAGTGGTAGCTGTGGTGAATGTTTGTTTTGATGACGCTTTAATCCGCGGCGAATTGATTTGTTTGCTTTCCTTAACACATATAATACCACGAATGGAGTTGCGGTTGTGGGAACTATTCGTAATCCCGTGGGATTTTAAATTCTAGAGTTTGAATTCTTACCAGCAATTTACCTTGAACCGAAACACTCATTTGAAAAATTGCAGTAGCTTTGATTTGATGGTGAAGCGGGATGGGTTGGAGGATTGCATTGAAGCAACCATTTGAAATTGGTATTTGTTAAGTCTTATTAGTTTTTTTCCCAACCGAAAGCAACTGAAAGGCTTGAGAGTATGCCAGCAGATGGGGACCTTCAAGTATATCGGAGTCTTTTTCATGAGTGATGGGAGGAGTAATGTTCAGGAAAGCGGCTTCTAGGCAGACACAGCACGAGGTGTTGGGGCCAAGTCCTCGCTTGGTTGAGGTGGGCATAAATTCAGGTGGGAGTCGATGGCGGATGATCGAGTTGCCTGGAGATCAATAGTGCATGACCCATCTGAAGCAATCCAATGAATTTACAAATATTCTAGAAAAGCAAGCACCTCTCCAATAGCCGGTTGGGGCCTGAAGAACCACATCTGCAAAGTCCTAAGTGCCACGTGGTAAATGCCTTAGTAACCACCCACCTAATCTATCACTGCACTCGCATATTTCGTTCTGTGAGGCAATGCTAACTTGCAGAATATTTTCTCTTGAAATTTAGAAATATTAAATTGTTGACGACAGAGAGAGCTGTTGACGTACATGTAATAATACAATTTCTGCAAAGAAATAAATACACCTTCTTGTAGTCTCTCTTTTGATTGGTCATGGCTGATTTCGGTATTGTCCATTTTTTGGAACTACATAGATATGTTGTGCAATGCAACGCAAATGTTAGCAAAAAAGCAACTTTGGTAGAGAGGTCCCTGCTATTCCTTTCCTTGTTTCTTACATTAGATGCGTGACGTGATTGAGAGGTAAAGAATAGTTTCTATACAAAAAATAAAAATTAGTTAAATTGTATTAAAGAGTTGTTTTATTAAAAAAAAAACTGACTACGTTGGAAACTGTTGCTGATAAAAACATATTCACTTTTGATTCCGCTGGGGCTCGAGGCAAGGACCCCTTTAAGGAAGGACCCAATTTTTTTATAATTTGAGCGTGCTCAAGGGGTTATTAATACCCTTAATTGTCCGGGGTCAAGACACAGCACGGGTCGAAGGTATAGAGGGAGAGAGAGAGGAGGTACCTGTGCACATTGGTCTTAAACATCTGCGGAATGTAATCTATGGGAAATATTGAGCTGAGCTGCTAACAGCATTCCATATTCGTGTAGTGCGGCTAAAAAACGAGTCTCTAAATTTCACTGTGCGTCCGAAAGTAGGCTTAAGGGTAAACTGCTGAGCATTCCTGGCGAGACGTGTATTGCGGGTTAATTCAAGGAGAGGAGGAATGCAGTTGGCTAGCTCACTTGAGCATCGTTTGTTAAAGTAACGATAAAACATGGACAAATCTAGAGTCTAATAAACCCGCGATATTGTTGTCTCCTAGAAGTTTTATCGCTCGCTTCTAGATTCTATCTAGTAGGTGCGGGGTGGTTTTGGGGGCATCATACCAGATATGAGCGTTATACTCAAGCTTAGGGCGAATATACGCCTTATAGGTTAAAGCAAAATCAGAGGAGGTGAAGTATTTCTTGCATCGATTAAGGAAACCTAAACATTTCGTAGCATTTTTGGCGGCCTCGAATATGTGATCGTTCCAACAAAGTGTTGTGTTGATGTACATACCGAGGATGAAAAGTTTTCCGGTTTCATCGATACAAGTGCCATTCATGGATAATGGCTGATTATCAGGGGTTCGCTTTAGAGACAGCCGACAGAATTGAGTTTTGGGAGCATTGAATTCCACTCTGTTGTTCTTACCCCAGTTAATTATGCTGCTCGGAATTCAATGAGCTTGACATATGCTGCCGTTCCAATATTACGTCCGAAGGGCAGGGTCGTGAATTTTGGAACGAGTATGAAAAGCTGAGGGTGCTGTCATCAGCGAAGGAGTGGATTGGATTAGAAGGGGCAGACAGGAGATCATTTAGAAAGAGTGTCGGAGACAGAAAGAGCCTTGGGGGACACCAGCATTTAATTTGTGGATATCAGACTTGAACCCATCCAAAACAACTTCGATTGAACGGTTCGAAATGTAGTTTCTAATCCATAGAAGCAGAGATTCATCAACACCATAAGCACGCATTTTCGACAAAAGAGCTTGATGCCAAACTCTGTCAAATGCTTTAGAAATATCAAGCGCAACTATCTTGCTTTCGCCTGCATTGTGCAAAGATTGGTTTCACTTTTCGGTGAGGTTGTCAAATCACCAGTGGACCTGTTGCTGCGGAAGCCATACTGTCGGTCATTAAGAAGCTTCTGCGATTCAAGATATTTCATAAGCTGACGATTTATCAGCGTTCCATGACCTTAGAAAGAAGGGACTTAAGTGCTTTGGGTCGGTACGAGGTGGGTGACGAAGATTCGCCCTTTTTAGGGACGGGCTGGACAAATGCTGTTTTCCATCTACTTGGAAAGAGACCTGAAGAGTTGGATAGATAAAAAAACGTAGTCGTTTTGACAACGAAGAATTTGGGGGATTACCATCCGCGCCAGCGGATTTGTGCACGTCGAGATCTTTAAGTACTCTTGCCACTGTACGAGTGCGGAAGTGAATTTGTCCCATGGTAACACTAACGCTCTCGAGTACTGGTGGGGACAAGTTGAATCTGGCAGTGTTGAGCTGGCTGCAAAATGCTATTGCTTCTGCTGTCAATACAGAAGCATATGTAGGTAGTAGACCTCCTACAATTAAAGTACCATTTTCCTTGGTTACGGCAAAAGAGGTACTGTTATTGTACTTGAACCGTCGGTGAAGATAAATTGCCAGCCTTTTGCTTAAGAGATTAGGAAATGCGAAGAAATGATGGAAGATAAACCTCTTTCGACGTGTTGTGTTTGTCATTTAGGTATAGGTCCAGAATTAATGAGACTGGCTTAAAGGCCCATGGAGGTGTTGTCATTGAACTTATTGAGTGCGCAACAGCGTTACCAGTAAGGGAACGAATTCTATGCCAGATTTTTTCTGGTGTCAAAGTGTGGTTAAAGTCAGATGTGAAGTCATGCAGACAGTTTTGGGGTGTCTTTTGAAAAGTTTCCATGCAGTTTGCTTTTCGTGTCGTAGAATAGCTAAGAGAGAGCTCCACCAGGGCACTGTTCATTTTTGGTGGTGTGGAGAGCTTTGTGGGATGGACAGGTTTGCAGATGTTCTTATAGCTTTGAGGAGCGTAGCGGCCTCTTTAGAAATAGGATTACGTGACAGAAAATCTCAGACGAGCTTGTTGAAACAAGCCCAGTTGGCCTTTTCAGTCTTGAATTTCAAGTTGAAAGGTACTTTGCAATTAACCGGGCCTAAAACAATAGAGGAAATAATCGGAAAATGGTCGCTTTTGTAGAGATCATCCAATATTTCCCTAGAGCCTGCTGTGTAGAGTTCAGAACAACAACAAGTAATGTCTACATTCGTAAGTGGGCCATGCGTAGAGAGATGTGTCGGAAAGCCATCGTTTAGAATTATAAGATTGGTGTAAAAGTTTCAACCTCTCTTCCTCTGGTGTTCGTGATATTTGAGCCCCACAAAACACTCTAGGCGTTAACATCACCCACAAGAATAATTGGGGATTGGATCTGAAGCACAATATTTTGCAAATCGTCTTCATAGAAGATTTGGTCTGGCAGGATGTATATTGATAACAAAATGAATTTAAGGGGAATTTTGAATTCGAAAGCGAGAGTCAATAAATTTAAGTTAACAGGGATTTTTTTATGAGGCACGTTGTTTTTAATTAAAACAGCTATTCCTTGTTTTGATGAGGTTTTGTGTGCATAATTATGGAATTACCCTGTAAAACTGCTAGGTAAATGCTGTGAAGAGGAATAAGGGCAATGAGTCAAGTTCGTCGTAGTTGTTTACGAGGCCTTTTATGTTCCATTGAAGGATCTTGAAAGTGTTGTTGGTTTGTGATGACTGATTTAAGGTTGGACGAGGAAAAGGTCGCAGTCCAGATCGGTCTCTTAACATTGAACTTCTATTTTAACCAATAAGTAGTCGGTTATTAGTGGAGCCGTGGCATTGTGGGTCTGTGCTTCGACTCACGTATAATAAGAAACACATAATTTTTTGTTTAGAAAAGACTTCTCACACTTCTTCGTCATGTGTAGAAGTTCTTCATTCATGTCATATTGCTCGCTCTAAGCCATTGTATATTTATGAGCAGGCGTCTCATCTTTAAATCTCGAGTTATTAATACCGGCGTCACTCATAACAGAATCTCTGCCCTGCGGTACTATGATCGCCATATATTTATGGAATGAAATCTCGAACCGCCAGGTGATGAGCTCTGCCTGATAAACTTGGGAAGCACGCAAATTAGCATTTAAAATCTTTCTGGAAAGGGCAATACTGAGTTTAGGTGGATAGAAAACAAAGGAGAACAAAATTTACGGTGCAAGGAGTCGGATTCCCAGTACCGGCGTCTGTCAGGAGAGAGCGCGAGTTATGTAAAACAAACAAGTTTACAAAACAAACATAACCAAATTACTTGTAATTAGTGTAACCAGCAGGGACGCTATGTCTTCGCGCCTTTCTTAGCTTGTGTTGTAATTACGTTGTATCTAAGTTACCGTACGATATGTCATTCTTAGTTCAGCAGTCAATGAATAAAGAGCTTTAAAAAGTAATCTTGTGTTTTCTGTATTAATATTAACAGTGCTGTGTATACATACATAGTTATATAACTGGCGCAGTCGGTGCAACATTTCATCAAAAGATAGAAGTGACGAACAGTGTTTGTGTATTTACAGAAAGTTTAATACAATAGATATATATAAATATAGAAAAGAAGATATCAAATTGTGATTGAAACTAATTCTTGAACCGTTACAATGGCCCAACCGACAGCAAGTGGTTACGAAATGCCCATCAGTGACATGATTAGAGAAGCAAGAAACATTAAAGAGTTCGATGGAAGTAACACATACCACGTTACATCATTCATCCGGGAAGTGGAACTAATACTTCCGTTATTCCAGTCTGATACAGCAGTGTATAATTTCGTTCTACAAAGAAGCGTTATAAACAAGATACAAGGAGAAGCAGCCCAAGCCATTCGATCATTGGGATCAAGTCCCACCTGGAATCAAATAAAGGCCGAGCTGATAAGAAACTTTGGGATCCGGGAGACTTATTACAATCTGTACCATCAAGCACTTAACATTAAAAATCAAGGTAATGTGACAAATTATTTTAATCAATTAAAAGACATTTTGGATAAGTTAAACTTAAGATACGAATGATGAGACCAAACCAAGTCAATTCTCTCCCTCTGCTAATAACTCTATTATTCTTCAAACATTTGTAAACGGTATCGATCCAAATTTAAGTAGTGTAATAATAAGTAGAAATATTTGTAATCTAAGAGAAGCATATTATATTTTACTTGATAGCGGATTGTTAAAACGGGAAAAACTTTGCAAACAGGCAGATTCTGTAAATATGTATAGAGAAATGCATTTTAATAGATTCAATGGACATAACAGGTATAATAGAAATAGTAACATGAACTTTAATCGGTCCACACAGTTAAACTCAGGACAGTTAAGACCTCAACAGCCAAATTTTAACTCAAACTCAAATCCAGCTAGGCATTTTGAAAATCAAAGTACAGGTCAGCTTAGACGAAGCAATTATACAAACACAAACCGTTTTAGAGATAGTTTCAATGGAAATTCACAACAAGTAAGTAATAGGAATATGTTTGAGCCAATGGACGTTAGTCACTTGAAGGAAGAAGAGAGAGAGGATTCAAATTTTCAGTCACCGCCTCCAACACATACTTACCGGTAGTTGAGCTGTCAATAAATGGTGAAAAAATTAAATGTTTGATAGACACAGGGTCGACGACAACATTATTAGACACTGACAAACTACAAAAGTACAAGCGAATCAACTTAGATAGAAATATTTCATTTAATACACTTACCGGAAAGATAGCAATAGATAAAGAAATTATAACAGAATTACCTATGGAGTTCAATGAAATAAATAGATGGATGAGTTGGAAGTTAACTAAATTTCAAAACAAAGAATTTGATGGGTTGATAGGTCAAAATTTATTAAAGCTACTTCAAGCTGTAATCAATTTAGACGAGGGTTTTCTGGAGGTTAAAGGAAATAAAGTACGATTTTTGAATTCATGTCCAGATGAATCAAAAGATAAAGACATTTTAGAAATATTGCAAAGAAAAGATATGAATAATGAAGAAATAATGAAACTGAAATATATTTTAAAGCAGAACAGTGATTTATTTTACCACGAGGGTCAACAACTTTCCCATACCCATGAAATCAAACACACAATCGTAACCAAAATCGATAAACCTATTTACTCAAAAATATATAGATACCCCCAAATCCACGAGCAAGAGGTTAGTAAACAAATACAAGAAATGCTCCAGCAAAATATAATAAGAGAGAGCAATTTGCCATATAATTCATCACTTTGGGTTGTACCTAAAAGGCTAGATAGTTCAGGGGAAAGGAAATGGAGGATAGTCATAGATTATCGTAAGTTAAATGAAGTGACTGTAGATGACAAATTCCCGATGCCAAATATTGAGAATATATTGGAAAAACTCGGTAGGGCACATTACTTCACAACCCTTGATCTAGCAAAGGGTTTTCACCAAGTATTGATAGAAGAAGAAGACCAAAAGAAAACGGCATTTTCGACGCCCTTAGGACACTACGAATTTATAAGAATGCCGTTCGGGCTAAAGAACGCTCCGGCAACTTTTCAGCGCTTAATTAATCCGGTCCTAAGGGAGTTCATTAATAAAAGCTGTGTAGTATATTTAGACGATATACTAATTTTCAGCACAAATATTGAAGAGCATGCCGAAAGTGTTAGTAAAATTCTCGATTAGCTTAGGCGACATAATCTAAAAATTCAAATAAATAAATGCACATTTTTCGCCAAAGAGACAGAATATCTTGGACATACACTGACAGCGGATGGAGTAAAACCTAATATGACTAAGATAGACAATATTTCAAAACTTAAGATCCCTGAAACAACTAAGCAGATTAAATCCTTTTTAGGCTTGACGGGGTATTACCGCAAGTTCATTAGGGACTATTCCAAAATCGCTTACCCTATAACAAAATATTTAAAAAAGAATGCTAAAATTGATAGAAATGATTCGAGTTTCATAAATGCTTTTGAGAAACTTAAACGCCTCCTTACTGAAGCTCCAGTTCTTAAGTATCCGGACTTCAAAAAGAAATTTAAGCTCATAACAGACGCCAGCGATTATGCCTTAGGTGCTGTTCTAACACAGAACGAACATCCAATATGTTATGCTAGTAGAACCCTTAATGACCACGAAAAGAAGTATTGTACGACTGAAAAAGAATTACTAGGGATAGTATGGGCCGTTAACTATTTTCGACCATATATATATGGTAGGCCATTTGATCTCATGACCGATCACCAACCTTTAAAGTGGTTACAAGCTAAACGTAAAGGTAAGGACATAAATCCGCGTTTGCAAAGATGGCTGTTAAAGTTAGGCGAATATAATATCAACATTGACTACATAAAGGGCAAGGAAAATGTAGTAGCCGACTTTCTGAGCCGAGTCAACCCAGATACAGGGCATATATATATGACCGAGACATTATACTCTAAGGAAAAGGGAGGAACACATAATCAGGACCCACAAGCTCCAGAACAAAATTCCTTAGATAACACGATTCATTCCCAAGAAGAGGAACAACTAGATCACTTTCCAATTTTGGATACAGTTGTAAATAGATTTAATATACAAATAATTTTGACTAATAATAAGACTAGAGAGACGGAACTAGTCAACAAAAGAAGAAAAGTATATATAAATTCTCAAGATATAGAGTCTAATGCAATGGCTAAAATATTCAAAAAATATCTATGCAAAGGCAAAGCTGCAATATATTTAGACTTAAGTGAGCACGAGTATAATCTTGTTCAGTTAAAGCTTATAGTACTCTTTAGATCTTGCATTAAATTTGTGAAATGTGTCTACCATGCTAAGGATTTGAAAGACGAAAATGAGGCCTATAAACAGATACATAAATATCATCGTAACGAATCAATGCATGCAGGAATTAACGAGAACTATCAGGGCCTTAAGAAATACGTCTACATAAAAAATCTTAAAGAACTAATACAAGAGTACATTAATAACTGCGACATTTGCAATCGTACAAAATATGACAGAAACCCACCAAAACCCAAATTTCTTTTGACCGAAACCCCAGACACTATCATTCAGATAGTACATGTAGATGTTTATACCAACTCAAAACATAATTTCATAACTTTCATCGACAAGTTTTCAAAGCATGCAGTTGCTTTTTATTTAGAAAATCGTAACAATCTAACACTCATAGGAAAAATTAGACTTTATTTATCTGCAAAAGGAAAACCTGACAAGTTTATTATGGATAATGAATTCAATACTATAAATATAAAGGACTTTTTGAGGAAAGAACAAATAGACGGGCATTTTACTAAACCCAATAGTACATTAATAACTGCGACATTTGCAATCGTACAAAATATGACAGAAACCCACCAAAACCCAAATTTCTTTTGACCGAAACCCCAGACACTATCATTCAGATAGTACATGTAGATGTTTATACCAACTCAAAACATAATTTCATAACTTTCATCGACAAGTTTTCAAAGCATGCAGTTGCTTTTTATTTAGAAAATCGTAACAATCTAACACTCATAGGAAAAATTAGACTTTATTTATCTGCAAAAGGAAAACCTGACAAGTTTATTATGGATAATGAATTCAATACTATAAATATAAAGGACTTTTTGAGGAAAGAACAAATAGACGGGCATTTTACTAAACCCAATAGTCACACCGGAAATGGTGACATTGAAAGGTTTCATAGCACAATCAGTGAGAAGCTTAGAATCCTATATATAGAAGACTCGAAGCTTACAATTCTAGAGATATGTTTAAGTCTTTAGAATTATATAATAAATCAGTTCATTCAACGACTAGACACAGGCCAGTGGACATAGTGAATGGAAAAGTAGACAGGCTAAAATTGGCTCAAACAATGAAAGAGAATAAGAAAAGAATGTTGTACAAAGCTAATAGGAATAGGGAAAATTTCAAAAAAATAAATGAAGAAGGGTTTGTTAAGAATTATAAAGCTCTTAGACATAAAGAACAGCCTAGATATAGAAAGCTCAAACTAGATAATATTCACATAAGTAATTTAAAACGTCCTGGGAAGTTTTTGAATCAATTTAAATTTGAAAATACATGTAATGAATAGAAATAATATCATATATATATATATATATATATATATATATATATATTTGGAAACTTGAAATCGAAAAAAAAAATAATTAAAATTCAATGTTTAAAACAAGAAAGCTCAGGAGATCTTTATTCTAAAAGGGGGAGAAGTTATGTGAAACAAACAAGTTTACAAAACAAACATAACCAAATTACTTGTAATTAGTGCAACCAGCAGGGACGCTATGTCTTCGCGCCTTTCTTAGCTTGGGTTGTAATTACGTTGTATCTAAGTTACCGTACGATATGTCATTCTTAGTTCAGCAGTCAATGAATAAAGAGCTTTAAAAAGTAATCTTGTGTTTCTCTTGTGTTTTCTGTATTAATAATAACAGTGCTGTGTATACATACATAGTTATATAAATCGCGCGGGCTCCGGGGCGTCGATATACAATGACTGCAAGGAAAAAGATCGACAAAACGTATCTCTGGGAGTGGCACACTTGGCTCCCACAGACCGTACAGCGGCAAGTGAAGCCAGTTGAAACCCTTTCGGTAAAGGTTCGAAGTTAGCTCGTACACCTCCACCATCGGCAAGAGCCCCCACAGTGTAAAAGAAAACACCAGACCGCAAAACACGGGTAAGCCGAAACATATTTGAAGGAAACGCGAGAACTATAGACATTTTCTCTAAGGAAATCGAGAAATGCATGGGAATTCTCAAATCCATGAAAGCGGCTTGCGCCAAACAGAAAAATATCAGTATGGGTATCAAAAACGGCATTGCAGCGCTTGAAGATTCCAAACTCCCGAGCCAGAAGCCATAGAAACGGAAACTCTGGGACAGACGGCCAAAGAAGGAGTCGACAAATCTCAAGGATGCTTCAAGAACAAGCAGATCCCCCCAGTGGTTCCTTACCTTCGAGCCCTCTTGCAAAAGGAGGTGATAAAAGAACGAAGAAATCTCCAGAGGAAAACCCTTGAGAAAAAATGTCTGTGGCCAAAACAACAAGCTCGACGGAAGAGAGCTACGCACGTGCTGTCAAGAAGGCAAGAAAGACTGCGGCAGAAAAAACTGAACAGGTGCTAAAAACCAAACCCCAGGATAATCCTAAGGGCAAAAAAAGGAAAAAGAACAAGAGAACAAGAAGGCATGGTAGACCTCGAACCAAGGCCATCCTTATAAGGTCGAAAGGAAACGAGAAGTACACGGACATCCTAAGAGAAATACTATATATGTCCTCTTACAACTCGGGTCCAAAACAAAGGACATAGAGGCTTTCGGCAAATCTCTAAAAGACATTCTAGTAGCAAGCGTCCAAAGCCTGGAACCAAAAATGTCATTAGAGATCAGCGACCTGGATGAACTGGCCACAGCAGATGAAGTCCAAGAAGCCGTAAAGAAGAAGGCTGCCGATCTGATTACGGACATAAAGGTGGGAATCACAGGCAAGAATAGTAGCTCTTCAAAGATAGCCATCGTAACGCTAAACTCTAGAGCCGCCCACGAGATGCTAAAAACCACTACAATAAGAATAGGGTGGGTGCAATGCAGAATCAGGCGAAGAGTAGAGATCACACGCTGCTTCAGGTGCTTCGAATACGGTCACCGACAGGCGTCATGCAACGGTGTAGACAGGAAGGGACGAGGACTGTGCTTAAATTGTGGCGAAAAGGGCCATAAAAAGAAGGATTGTGGAAATCCTCCAAAGTACTCCTTATGCGGGGATCTCGAAATCCCACCATCGCACTTAGACCACATACCAGGATAAGGCCAATGCCAAGTGTTCCGGTAGGCACTGGCGCTAGCGAAGAGGTCTTCCTCAAAATGACCAGGATAATGCAAGCGAATGTCCACAGGAGCTAAACAGCGGACAACCTCCTGTTGAAAATTATAGGTGAGTTGCAAGTAGATATTCTCATTATCAGCGAGCAATACACGAACAAAAACACACAAAACTGGACATGAGACTAGCGATGGGCGATTGCGAATGAAATTCACAATCGAATAAGTTGGCAATTGTTAAAATTTGTATTCGGTTGTCGTTTTATTCGCTCTCATCAGAAAACAATCGAATCGAATCGATTATTCTCAGTACCTACTACAACCAAGAGAATGCCGGGTACTAATATCCTATTGTAGAAATGTATGTATTCCTCGATTTATTCATGTTGGTGACACATGTTATATATTAATCTGAAATCCGAATACAACCCTGGATATTAAAAATAAAAAGATTTTCCTTTATTTCAATTTTATTGTAAAGTAATGAAAATTCCATACAAAAAAAATAAAAACATGACTTCAATACAAAACAATCCAAATAAATTTATGAATCAAAATTATTGTTAAGAAATAAAATTTAATTAATTTGTTTGGAGAAAGTCTATTTCTTTTCTCATTGGTCAACATACCTGCTTTTGAAAAAATTCGTCCGGATGGAACAGACGTAGCGGGTATACATAAGTATTTCAGTGCTGGTTGACATAGAAGGGGAAAACTTGTACAATGAGATTTCCAAAAACCAAACGGATCTTCTTTCCTATTTAATCGCGGAATTTCTAAATATTGTCTGACTTGTAATATCGCTGATGTGTTTGGAGTTGCTAACGACGCTTCGCTGGCAACTTTTTCATCGAAGTATCTCCACAAGTCATCTACACAATCATTCTCAGGTGCTTTTGCTACGGTGCAATTAATTCCTTCGGAAGCAGTAGTAGAACAATCATATTGGCTGGATTGGTGTTCAATAATTGCTGTTAATTCCTCCGTTAGCCAATCTTTAGCTGTATTTGCATTTTCTTGAGCGCCAAAACCAGCCTTTTTAAAGCGGGGATCTAAAATCGTACACTTTGCTATGGATTTTAGACTTTCAAGAGAACCTAGTCTTCTATCTAAGACACTTAATAAGGAATTTTTCAAGATTTGCCCTATTTCTGTACTCATGTACTTATTGGTTAATGAAAGCTGTAACTCTTTTATAAGGGGGAGTATCCTAGATAGTGTGGGATATGTATCACCAGATAAATCGTCTGTTAATATTTAAATAGGTCGTAGCAGCGGTATAACATCATCAATTATTGCCCACTCCCTTGCATCTAAATTATCCGGAGCATTTACCAAACTGCTCATAGCGACTGAAAGGGGTACTTTTATCGTAAATAACCGCTCTAACATGAACAGAATGGAGTTCCACCTTGTCGGAACCTCCTCTTTTACTTTAAGGATCGGTAATTGCATTTGCTCCTGTAATTCTCTCAGTTTATATGCAGCTACATTACTTTGCTTAAAGTGTCTAACAATGTCTGCACTTATCTAGCAACGGTTTTAACGCACTTAAACCGATCGATTCCAGAACTGATAAGTTAAGAGTGTGGGCTATACATGGGTGATGAGTTTTTCTTAAATGATCTTTAACAGCTTTTTTAATATTCGATGCATTGTCTGTTACTATAACATCGATTTTGTCCATTGCTGCGGGAAAGCTGTTTAAAATATCTTTTATTGCACGACTCAAATTTTCACTCTTATGAGCTTCACAAACTTCTTTCGTGCCCAGAGCACAACTTTGTAAGCAGTAATCAGAAAGAAAGTGACCAGTTATAGTAATATAACTTTTAGTGCTATCAGATGTCCATAAATCTGTTGTTATAGACATTTATGAAATACTATTAATTATATTGCCCAATTTTACATGAACGGAGTCGTAGGTTTCACTTAATAGTTTCTCTGATAACGCTTTTCGGCTGGGTAAAATGTAATTGGGTTCCAAATTATGAATAAGTTCTTTAAACCCTTTATTTTCCACAACTGAAAGAGGCTGGAAATCAGTCACAACCATGCGAAGAACATATTCATTTAATTTTTTATGGTCGATTTTCCTTGCTGTAGCCGCATACAAACGCATTTGCCTTTGTTTTTCAGGGGGTGGTTCCGGTTCATCATGGTTTGAATTTGAACCTGTATGGGTACTTAGCTGTCCGTCTCCCGATGATGCCGGGAGTAACGGTGATTCTTGTGGTCTTGTTTCAGTTTCGTGCTGCAGTAACAGCAGTGGATGTTTCCGTTTTAAATGGTCTTTTAAATTTGTTGTGTTTTTGTGGAACGTAGCGGAGTGGTTACACAATTTACACTTCGTTTTAAGAACATTGTCATCAAAAAAATTGTCGAAAAAGTTCCAAACTACCGAAGGGCTACATTTTGACATCGTGCTTATTGTATATATGTATAAAGCTTCTAAATGCTAAACTTTCAAAACTTCAAAACAACAGACTTTTTATTGTATTTAAAAGGCTAATAAGCGACACAATGCAAAAACAATTACGCACGTACTGAATAAATTCAAAATCGCACTAAAACAATAGACGAATGCAAATTACAAATATTCCCACTCACACTCCATCAACAAAAAAAGAGCGTAAAGTTGTTACTCCAATAAGAAAATATACTTACCAAAATAGGAACATTGGGAATGGAAATACAGCCAAACCTCTGTAATTGGAACATCCTTAAATCAAAATTTCTATAATGCAAACCAGATTTCTGAAAAAATATTGGTTCCCGTGGGTATTTGAATATTGGAGGTTCGACTGTATTCTTTACCCTTCTCCACCAATTAGTGAGAAAATTGTACTCTCACTCTCATAAATGTACAGTTTAAATCAGAAATGAAGTACTAGAGAGAGAGCCGACTTCACAGCTGTTTGTCCCCTAGTCCATCGACGAATTTGACGGATTTTCCCCTACTTTTTGACGGATATTCATGAATGAATGACAGTTATTCATGAGTCAACGCACACTGTCTCCTTTTTACGCACACATATCAAGTACACCACGAAAATGGCGGCTGATTCGTGCATCCCACTGAAGTAAAAATTCGTGAATTCCCCACATAAACAAAATTATTCGTGAATATCTGTCAAATTCGAGAATATTTTTGGGGACTTTGTTCGTGAATATAATAAATAAACCAAATGCTAGATGTTATGAAAAATTTTATCATTCATGAATATAACATATTATGAAAAATTCTTACGAATCGATATATGTATATCTTCTTCTTCTTTGTGTGGCGCTACAGTCCGGGGTGGACCTGGGCCTCAACCAACATGCCTCTCCAACTAGCGCGATCCCTGGCTAGCTGTCTCCAGTTTCGCACTCCAAGTTGGTTGAGGTCCTTCTCCACTTGGGTGCGCCACCTTAAACGCGGGCGTCCTCTGTTGCGTTGCCCGACAGGTTCGGATTCGAAGATTCTTCGGGCCGGAGCTGTGGTGTCCATACGCTCTACATGACCTAGCCACCGTAGGCGTTGGATCCGTAGACG
This sequence comes from Eristalis arbustorum, assembly GCA_916610145.1. Classification (NCBI taxonomy): domain Eukaryota; kingdom Metazoa; phylum Arthropoda; class Insecta; order Diptera; family Syrphidae; genus Eristalis; species Eristalis arbustorum. The sequence continues at coordinate 80,370,777 of OU744316.1, read as the reverse complement.
CCTAACTAGGCTCATGTCGCTGTACAGCCCGTACAGTTCGTGATTGAATCTTCTCCTCCAGAACCCGTCAACACAAACAGGACCAAAGATCGTGCGTAGAACTTTTCTCTCAATGAGACCAAGGACTTCTTCATCCGCTTTCGAGATTGTCCATGCCTCCGCGCCGTATAGCAGGACTGGGATGATCAGAGTCTTATATAGAGTAAACTTGGTTCTTCGAGAGAGGGCTCTATTACTCAATTGCCTCTTGAGCCCGAAGAAACAGCGGTTGGCAAGAGTTATCCTACGCTTGATCTCGGTACTGATGTTATTAGTACAGTTTACTCCGGAGCCGAGGTAAGTGAAGTCCTTGACTACCTCGAAGTTATGGCTGCCCATTGTGACGCTCTGTCCAAGACCTCGATGTTGTATGTCCTTTTTTGAGGACAGCATATACTTCGTTTTGCCCTCATTCACCGCCAGACCCATTTTAGCCGCTTCCGTCTCAATGTTAGCAAAAGCCTCACTGACGGCTCGCTGAGTTCTGCCAATCACGTCAATGTCATCGGCGTATGCTAACAATTGCACGGACTTCTGGAAGATCGTGCCTCTAGTGTTGGCGTGTGAGTTTCGCACGATCTTCTCCAGGACGATGTTAAAGAAATCACATGACAGCGCGTCGCCTTGTCTAAAACCTTTTTTGACATTGAAGGTCTCGGTGAGTTCGTTACCGACCTTGATGGAGCAGCAAGAGTTCTCCATCGTCATTATGCACAGCCTGACGAGTTTGGCAGGAATGTCAAAACTAGACATGGCGTTGTATAGCTCGTCTCTATGCACGCTGTCATATGCGGCCTTGAAATCGACGAACAGATGGTGAGTGTCGATTTGCATTTCTTGGGTATTTTCCAGGATCTGCCGTAGTGTGAAAATTTGGTCTGTTGTGGACTTTCCTGGCCTGAAGCCACACTGATATGGACCTATCAGATTATTAATGAATGGCTTCAGGCGGGTACACAAAACGGCAGAGAAGATCTTATATGCGATGTTAAGAAGACTGATCCCTCGATAGTTGGCGCAGTTGAAGGGGTCTCCTTTCATGCTTTCTCAGACCATATCTTGCAGATGAGCTGGTGCATGCGCCCAACCAGATCATCTCCAGCTGCCTTAAATATTTCAGCGGGCAGACCGTCCGCTCCAGCAGCTTTGTTAGACTTCAGTCTTGATATTGCTACCTTGAACTCGTCTAAGTCTGGGGGACGGTATTCGCGTCTGTCATCGTCCGGATTGAGTGAAACATTCTGCCTGACAGCGGTATTTTGGTCCTCATCGCCGTTTAACAGTCTGCAGAAATGATCTTTCCAGATTCTCAGTATCGACTGCGACTCTACTACCAGATGTCCATTTCCATCCCGACAGGCTTCTGTCCGAGTTTTATATCCATTGGATAATTGTTTTACCCTTTGATAAAACTTTCGGACGTCATTCCTGCCATAACACCTCTCCATCTCCTCGACCGCGCGCTTCTCATGCTCTTTCTTTTTTCTTCTGAAAAGCCGGTGCTCTTCCTTTCCCTTCTGTTCGTAGAGCTCACGCATGTATATATTATATGCTTATTAGTACTTTTAATTAATGTATAATAGAAAAGAGCAGACTTCTCTTAAATGGTTTTTACAACAGTAAAATATTTTGTAAATATCAGGCAATTATTCGATACCCAACAAATACATAGACATGAGGCAAATATACAAAACAAATTGCCTCTTCTGATACACAAAATTTCCTATCAAGGCATGTACCATATTTGGATTTATTGTTAGAAATCAAATAACATTGAATTAACATAATTAGTTGATAGTTATTTTTTACCAATATGTTTATTGTTTACGACTGTAGTTCGTGAACACTGCCCAATATTAAATTCTTTGCACAGTAAATGTAGGGAAAACTTTTCGGGGTAAGAAACAATTTGAATTTGGATTTTAATTCTAAAACTTGCATTTAGCTATGATATTTTGTTTGCCGTGGCGACCGTTAAATATTCCACCTCAGTAGCTTGCATGGGAAGGCTATCAGTTGTTCGAAGAGCTCACACGTATTCTTGTCCACCGTGTTCGTTGAAACCCTGGGGAAAATGTTATAAAAAACGCTGTCAAAATAATTTTAGTGGAAAGGTACGTAGAAGTCGGCTATCTCTCTAGTACATACTTTATTTCTGGTTTACATTTTAGTAGTGACACGAAATGAAAAAGAGATGGGCAATTGCGAAAATCGACGAATACACACAATTTAGTAATGTCTCTCTGCTTGAAGAATCGACGAATACACACACAATTTAGCAATCTCTCTGACTTGAAGAAGCGGCGAATACACACATTCGTTGGCGATTGAAATCGGACCAACAAGAATCGAAATTTAACAATCGACTCCGCTCAATTCGAATTCGAATTATTGCGATTGCTACAACAATCGAATTGTTCGATTGTTTTTATTCGCAATTGCCCATCGCTACATCAGACTCGCTTGGCACCGCTGCTTTATGGGTTCAAGACCAAAGGAAACTTCGCGTCCAAAGCAAGGGCATAGAAACAGGCTTCGTCTGGGTGAAAATAAAAGGGTTCACAATAATAAGCACCTATCTGCGCCGCGACGTTAACAATGACCCCTGGGGACTGGGCTACAAGACTGTAATGCGGAAATTCGGAGCACAAATGACACCACCCGTCCTCAACGAAGAAAAAATTGACCGCATCGTTAGCACACTATTTCCACCTCATCCAGTCAGACCACCGGACACCACAGTGGTCCAACAGGAAATCCCTTACTTTAGCGAAGAAGAGTTGAGCATAGCGGCACAGTCGCTTCAAAACAAAAAAGCCCCCGGCCCGGACGAAATTCCTGCAGAAATCCTGAAAAGGATCGTTCAACCTTGCCCTGGCCTGATGTTGAACATGTTCAATCGCTGCCTTGAGGAGACGTTTTCCCCAAGAGCTGGAAGCAACAACGTCTGGTGCTGATCAGCAAAGGCAAAGGAGACCTCGACTCCTCATCAGCCTACAGCCCTCTGTGCATGCTGGACACCGCCGGCAAACTCTTTGAAAAGCTGCTAAGACCACGTCTAACAGCGGCAGTACAAGCAGCAGGTGACCTGTCAGAGAGACAGCATGGCTTTAGAAGTGGCGGATCTACGATCGGAGCCATTAAAGAAGTAATGCACGCCACCCAAATCGCACAGCAAGGCAACCACTACTCCAGGAAGATTGTCCTGCTAGCAACTCTCGACGTACGAAACGCCTTCAGCTCGGCCAGATGGAGCGACATCATCAACGCGCTCGAGAGAAGATTCCATGCACCAGCATATCTTCTACGAATAGTGAACGACTATCTCAGGGATCGAGAGCTGACCTATGAAACAGCAGGCCCACGGAGAAAATGAGTAACATCAGGCGCAGCGCAAGGATCAATCTTAGGGCCAGACCTCTGGAACATCTCCTACGATGATATCCTCTGTATGGATATGCCTGGACACCTTTCTGGTAGGCTACGCAGATGACATCGCGGCTGTGATAACGGCAAGGGACACAGAAAACGCGCAAAGGAAGTTATCTCAGGTCATGCGACGAGCGAACTCCTGGATGGATGACCACGGGCTTGGCCTGGCAACCGAGAAAACGGAGATAGTTCTTCTGACAAAGAAGAGGATTCCCACCCAAATTGATATCCAAGTCAGCACCGAAGTGATACGAAGCAGCGCTGCAGTGAAGTACTTGGGATTGAGGCTCGATACAAAGCTAACTTTCTGACAACAAATAAAGACTGCAACGGGAAGAGCTGCAAAAACAACTGCCTCGCTCAGCAAGCTAATGGCGAACATAGGTGGACCGACTGCTGCCAAACGAAAGTTACTGATGTCTACAATTCATGCGGTTCTCCTGTATGGCAAAATCTGGGCAGACTCACTAAAACAAGAAAAGTACCGAAAGCAGATGGCGGCAGTGCAAAGACGCGGAGCTCTACGAATAGCCATCTTACCGAACAGTCTCAGAACAAGCCGCTCTCGTGGTTGCAGGAGTGACCTCAATAGATCTCCTCGGGGCAGAAAGGAAGTACGTCTACGACAAGAAGTTCTACGAGTTGTCCCTCTTCGTTCCGACAGGCTTCTGTCCGATGTTTGTACCCTTTGGATAGTTGTTTCACCCGCTGGTAAAACTTTCGGACATTATTTCTGCCGTACCACCTCTCCATTTCCTCGATCGCGCGCTTCTCATGCTACTTCTTTTTCTTTTTGAGAAGCCGGTGCTCTTCCCTTCTTTTAAGTTCGTAGAGCTCACGAACCGCTCTCGTCCTTCTATCCAGCGTCGCCTTATATGCTGCTAGCTTCGCTGAATGCGCCTGCCGACACTCGTTGTCAAACCATGGGTTTTTTCTAGGTGGCATTTTAAAACCCAGCACATCAGAGGCAGCTTCTCTGATGGCGTTTTGACAACGGTTCCACTGTTCGTCGATTGTTTCGCCTGGCAGGGTTGGACTCTCTGAGAGCTTCAGGGAGACTCGATCGGAGAAGTTCCCAGCGGTCGATTGCGATTGTAGCTTTCCAACGTCAAACTGTTTTGGTCTGGCTCTACTCCGTTGTACAATCGATATCCGAGTTCTGACCTTGGCTACAACAAGGTAATGATCCGAGTCGATGTTGGCACCTCGGAACGTTCGGACATCGAGGACACAGGAGGAGTGTCTGACGTCGATCGCAATGTGATCAATCTGGTTGACGGTTGATTGATCAGGGGACCGCCAGGTCCCTTTGTGTATGTTGAGGTGAGGGAACCGCGTGCTGGCTACAGTGAGGTTTCGCCCCGTCACGAAGTCCAACAGCCTGAGTCCATTGTCAGACGTGTTGTCGTGTAGGCTGTGTTTTCCGACGACTCTAGCAACGACTCTTTCTTCCTTGCCCAGCTTTGCATTAAAATCTCCTAGAACGATCTTGGTGTCGTAGCTGGGGCATTGATCGTATGTTCTTTCTAGGAGATCATAGAAGTCGTCCTTGCTATCATCGTCTTTGTCCTCCGTTGGGGCGTGGGCGCAAATTAGGCTGATGTTGCCAAATGTTGCCTTGATGCGGATTGTTGTGAGGCGTTCGCTTATGTATCTAAAGCTTAAGACTTCTTGCCTAAGTCTGCCTCGAACAACAAAACCGCATCCAAACAAGCGCTGCCTTCGCTCTTTGTAGCAATCGCCGTAATATAAGTCGCAGTTTTTCATCCTCTTTTTGCCCGGCCCATCCCATCGCACCTCTTGGATGGCGGTGATGTCAGCCTTATAGGCTTCTAGGGCCTCCGCAAGTTCATCGGCTGCACGTGGTCTGTTCAGTGACCTCACATTCCACGTGCAGAACCGAAAATCGTTGTCCTTATTTCGTTGTCCATGGTCGTCAGCAGTAGGGTCATCCGTATCCGAGGCTTGTTGCCGTCTCTGAACTATTGCGAGTTTTACACGGTGGGGAAGTTAACCCCACGCGAAACCCCCGAACCTGGAGGACCGGGTCCTGGTTTAAACCCCCGGACAAGCGGCTGCAGTAGAGGTTATCCAGAAGGCGCCGCGGGGAGGCTGTATGTCAACTTGACCTGTGCATTTACAGGGATCGTTGCTGGCATCTTGCCAAGTTGAGAGCAATCAACAACTTTGCCCTGGATGCACAGGCCCATGCCCTCCATCCATCATTTCCTGTTGCTGTCGATTATTGTTCAGCTTCCTCTGCTTGTTGCCGACGAAACCCATGTGCACTATTACTGATTAAGTTTTTAATTTGGTTGGGGAACTGAGTGTTCTTCTCCTTTGTATCGGGATCAGTATTCCTCATTTCCGCGATTAAGTCACTGGAGTTTGTGTAGCTTCACCGTACCAATCCATTTCAACATTATTATAAATCCTCTCCTTATCCACTTCACTCAGAAGATTAGAAGGCGAACGCTTTTCCCGTTTAGTCCGCTACCGACCGCACCATCGTAGGGATATAATTCTACCTATAGTAATTGTCAGACAATTAAAAATAAACAAAAATTCATATAAATAAAACTCACTGCACCAAGCACTTCTTGCCTCGTCGAGTTTACCTCAGAGAATCCGCTGATGCAGAATGAAAAATTTGTACTGCGGTCGTTCAACGTGTGGTAACATTGTAATACCTGCTGTACGACCTAGGGAAAATTCCATACGACCGTCTCGCTTACGCCCCTCTCTTTCGGCTGCTGCGCATTCTCGGTCGCAACTCCCGTTAGATTTCATCAACCGAGAGTGCGTTGCATCTCACGTAGCGGATTTTAGAAGTCTGGGTGTTGGGAAGCTAATCTAAAATTTACACTTGCCAACTTTGCTCTACAACACGCAGCCGGAGTAAGGTTTTTGGTATCTCCGCATTATGTTTTATGGGTTATGTGAATAACGTTCGTGGGCTTAGAGCGAATCTAATTGCTGTGTACGTTCACTGATTTCGCCACCCTACTGCCAACGTTCCCATCCGGAATCTTATCTTCTGTGGTTAAAATTCTATGTCCGTAACTTAATCTACTGTGCTATAGCGTAAACTCTAGTTTTAACGATTTAGATGTGCTATCCGATTCCATCTCAAAAACTGTACCAATGTATTATTACACAGAATTTGCTATTGCGGGAGTTATGTATTATGAAGAAATTAAACGCGGTTTTGACTATCGAAAACAAATTTATTCGAACTTAATAAATATAGACTTAACTCATCTGTGGTGTATTAACAACTGAACTTGCTTAGCATCCATGCACTTGACAAAACTAATACAATACAGTTAATACATTTATTGGACAAACAAACAGGAGGAGAGGGAATATGAAAAAGGACGCCACTTATCACAAACGCGTAAACAAATAATAAAAAGAGTATGAAAACGATCAGGTGACATATGTTGACACAAGCGCATGGTGCATGGATACAATGATGCGGTGGAAGTTGCAGCGACATGTTGTGCCCCATAGCTCTACATGTTGCAGCACTTCACTCGGGCGATTTCGACATTCAGGCCGGACAATCTGACTCAACTTGTAAATGAGCCAACAAGAGCATCTAAATATGCTGTTGGCATTTTGTCGTCACTAGGGTCATCAGATCCCTGTGTCGCATCAGCCAATTTCTCCTTGTCGCCACAAGCAGTTAGAGAAAAAAATCCAAAAAGCCATACTATTGCCCGTATGAGAAAGCCAATTGGAGCGGACTCAACAACTTCTTTAGGAACTTTAACTGGTCACAATCCTTTTGTGCACACACCGAATCCAATAGAATTTTTCTTAATAAATACTTTATGTTTGTCAAAAACGTTTTGTTGTTCCTTATACATTGCTTTCGCATTGCACTCATCAAGTTTAACAAAATTGAAAAGTTTTTCAGTGACTGTCAAAGATCAAAAGATTAAAAAGGAACTATTATTTTTAAAAGGGAACTCAGCGCGGATTTATGTTACTACCGTACACAGCTCGTAAAAATGTACTAAAGAAGTACAATTGTATACGGGAGGTAACGCTGCTTAAAGTATTATTAAGTTTTAAAAAACGCGCTTTTTTTAAGAATTCAATGTCCTAATATAAAGTAAGAAATGCCCGTGGCACTGAATTTTAATTGACTAGAATAGCCCTACTAAGGGTTTATTGCCGATACCAGAAACCGTTCAATACTTTTGTTTCGTTCGTCATTCGAATCCTTCATTCATATGAACGTATTGTTCTAATGAAAACGAATGGAACAGTTCACTATGTCTGTTTCGTTCGTTCGATGACTGCAGTATTCTGCACTTGTTCTTGCTTTTATATTGCATCAGCTGTTAGCATATTCAATTAGTTTTAATTTGAAAACACAGAAGAAAAATTAATATTATTGCATTTTAGAAAAGAAAAATCGTGTACCTTCAGCGAATAACAACATTATATCCCTTCATCTTATAGATTAAGTTATTTGTGAAAACAAAATATAATAATAATAATAAAATAATATATAATATGGGTGGCGCTACAGCTCGTAGAGGGCCAGGGCCTAGCTTCTCAGCAACCACTCGTGTTGTGCTTGCTATTGTTCTCTCACGAGTGGAAGAGACCTACTGTTTAATGCCGACTCCGAACGGCCAAGTTTGAGAAGCTTTTTCTAGACAGAAAATACTCTTTGAGCATTGTCAGTGACTCAAAAGAGGTGGGGTCGTGAAAATTGTTTTTGTCGCTCAGAGCAGGAATCGAACCTACGACGTCGAGGTTGGGGTCGACGCACATACCCACAACGCCACGGGCCACCAATGAAAACAAAATATAAAATTCATTTGTTCTCGTAGGTAGTTAATTTTAAAGAAATGAAAAACAAAAAATATTTGTTTTAATCAATTTTGTCAATAATATTCTCAAAAAAAGGCATTGTGCTGCTTTTTCCGGCATAAGACTACTGCGCCTTCGTCGATTGTCAACCTGGACTTCGAGACAACACGTTCAACCGAAATAGACCATCGGGTGAAACTTCCCATCATCCTGTCGCTGGAGCAGTACAGCACCATAACCTAATGAGCTTGCGTCTCAATGTAATTGGGTTTTGCGAGTCGTATCGTAAATGGCTGGCGGAAGTAAGACTGTCCTGCAACTGTCGGAAGGCATTTTCGCAAACGACTATATAGGTTAGGTATATTCTCTTCCACCTTGGCGATCGCGACTCAGTCACCGTATGTCTGGAGGCAGGCAAAACAAGATTGTGGTTAGTCGCTTCTTACATGGCTCATGACCATGGGGAATGTCCATCACAGAAGCTGAGAAAGACGATTGCTGAGGCGGGAAGAACCAAAACCGCGCTTGCGTTGGGATATGATGTGAGCACGGACATCAACTAACGAGGTGAGTACCTTTTTGATTACCTTGTAAGTAGCAAGTTGGACTTGTATAAATTATGTTTTTTGCCGTGAAGTTTAATAAAAAAAAACAAAATTTGTTTTCCATTGGACAACTGTCCAGTTTAATGTGCGAATCAGAACTGAACTTAAAAACTAAATTACAGATATTTATATGGCTGAGATTGATTGTGACGATGCCGTTGTCTTAATACTTCTTCAAGTGCGTTCCTGGAATTTGGGTTGCGGATGTTTAACTCCTCCCTTCTTTAATTCGATTGTCCTCACTCGATACCATATAAACCATTGGTATTGCATCGTCCTGTGATGGTTCATCTCTGACTTGGTTTTCAGGCTGGATGTTGTTATGAATTACGACATTTTTGCTATGGTCAAGTATCTGTTTAATGGCAACGGTTGCAATTACTAGTATTATTATAATTGTCATGCTGTAGTTCGTGATGTGGTGGATTGTCTTCTCTTGTTCCATTTTTGATATGTGATTTGTATTATTTACATGAAGTTCTTTGAGCATTTCTAAAGATAGGAATTCTTTATATGTGGTCATTGATGCTTTTAGATTTGGTACTGCAGGTAAAGGTTTTGACGATGATATCTCATTGGAGCTGAATTCTTGACCATCGATATGGATGACCGCGTTATGAAATTGTATGATGAAACTTCCGCATAAGTTTATGATTTCATTTTCTACGACGACTGATCCGTTGAATTTGTTGAGGAATAGAGCTCCAGGTTGAAGTTCTTCTATAGTTGGTATGTGCTGATTGTTGACTTCGTCACAAGATGATGGTTTGCCTTTTATTAAATTTGGTATACAATAATCTGTACTTAAATTGACAATATTTTCTTTTTTACAAATGGTTAAGTCATTATATGTTTCACAATTACTTTTTATACCATAAAATTTATTTTCACAATTCAATATTCTTTCGAAATTTAATTTCAATACATTTTTATTGTACTTAATGGGTTTTATTAACATCTGATTACATATTGTTTCATGTGTAGTGGGTATACTTATAATATAAAGAATAGTTTTTTTATTTATTGCTATTTTGATGTTGGCAAATTCAAGTGCCTCTTCAAGATTATAAAATGGGATGTTATTTTTCTCAAATTTTTCCTGTATAATTTTTAGTTCCGAATTTGAAAGAATGAATGAGTTTACAATTTTATTTTTTGCCCAAAGTAAGGCATATTCTATATTCGTAATATCCTGTTTTATAATTTCTATTTTGTATTTGAGTTCTTGATACAAAGTATTTTTGAAATTGTTATTTGACTTTAAGAGTTGTATGGCTTCATTAGTTATATTTGTTAGTTTATTAATTTTTTCGTTAAGTGATTTATTGTGGGGAGAAGGAAAAATTTCAATTTCCTATCTGTTTGTCCGGAAAGGTTTATGAACGTGTGATGGGTTATTTGAATATTGCCAGCAATTGATTTTGCTGAGAAGGGTTGTTCGTTCGCAATAGGCTTTTTTACTAGATTGGATTGAATATAGTTTTTACTGGAGCCAGTATCGATTAAAAAATTTAAAATTTGTCCGCTCTTCGTTTTGCACTGAAAGTACGGTAACTAAGAGGAATTCATTCTAAAAAGAATTCATTCATTAAAGTCTGATTCTTCTTCTTCGAACTCATCTTGATTTTGTTGGCTTAAGACATAATTTCTTAAGTCAGGATCATGTTCTTCTTGATAGAAAGCGAACGAATCACGTGGGTAAACATGGCCAGTAGGTTGTGTTACGAATTCTGGGGGTTCTTCTTCCGTTTCATTATTACTTTCAGGTTTGGGTGAGTTTTGGAGATTTATATGAAAGTTTCTTTGGATTTTAGATGGAACTCGGTTTCTAAATGAGGGGTCTTGAATTGGTGGTCGTTTTCCTGCATATTTAAATGGTTGGGGCCGATTTTGATAGTTTATAGCAGATGACCTGATTGTGGAAGTTTCCATGGGTTCTGGCTTTGGCTGAGCTTTTGGTGCAGTTGGCCTAGGAGGTAGATAATTTTGAGGATAACCTTGTTGATAAGCGAATTGCGGTTGCTGTGGTTGTACGTTATATTGTGGGAGTCTGTTCATGATTCTTTGCTGTGCAAATGCTTGTGGAAGATGGGCTAACTGAGGATGGAATATGTTATTTCTATTTCGTTCAGGTGGAGCTAATGGCTCAATCAACCGTTTTTGGGTAAATGAATTTGCATAATTTGACCTGAATTTCTGATTTTCAAGTTTTAAACATAAGTTTAAGGCTTGTGGGAGGTCTGAAGGTTCACGTATGCCCAAAAGTTTTGGTAATTCGCCGTTTAGGCCACGGATAAAGGTGTCAAGTGCTTTATCCCTGTAATTGTCGGTTAATACTGACAATGATTCACTTCCGACATCCGTGCACTGTATTTTATTTAAAATAAGTGATAGATGAGAATAAACCTTCTGGTAAAATTCTTGTACAGAATTATTGCCTTGGATAAGAGATGTCATTTGGTATTCCAATGTACCAAGATCTCTTTGATCAGCATAATGCATAGTTAGGCATTTGGAAATTGCTTTCCAGTTTAGCGGCGTGTTGTACGATTCAAGTACAGCATCTGCTTGTCCTATAATTTTGTTTCTTATCACGTTTAAGATACCATAGTATCTTGGTGTACCATTTAATGGTTCGTAGAGCTGTAAAATACGCTCAATGCTTTTTTTCCAGGATGAGAACTCTCCTGGTTTTCCAGAAAAATCTCTAAGACATCTGATAACGTCTGGAATTTTATCTAGGTCACTTAAATCGCCTATATGTTCAGGATTTATGCCCTGATCTATAGCAGTAGTGTCTGGATTGGGATTGATTATAGATTTCACAATATCTGTTACCATTGTGACAAGCTGCGCGGATGAAATTATTGGCCGTGACTGAGGTTGAGAAGTTTGAGCATGAGAGGGATTGTCTTTGGAATTTTCAGTTTGTGGGATATTGAGGACGGGTTGGCGTAAGATGTTACTTGGGTTAGACATTTTGATTTTTTTGTTGATTCAAATGAAAATAATAATATATTTTATGTATGCTTTGATTTAGTAAATATTATATATTTGTGTTTCTTGTATTTGATTTTTCCTTTTATTTTTTTATGAAAAATTATTATGAAAGGGATTTTTATCTTTCTTTTCAATTTCTTTCTTTTATTTTTTAAATTGTTATAAGTTTAAATTCTTTTAACATTTTCTCTTTTCTATGAAAAGCTTTATTTTTATAATTTTGTATTACTTTTGTTTTAATTCTGTATGAATTTCTCTTTTCTATGAAAAGGTAATTTTTTATAATTTTTGTAAATTATGTTTCTTTCTTTTTTATTAATTTTATATTAATTACATATATTTGCTTACATTAGTATAAACTTCTTCATGACACTTGTATTTTGAAGCGGCTGGCAGCGGTCGCTGTCTCCTTTTCGTCTGTGGTGATACAGTTACTTGGGGGCCTCGTTTCTTCAAAAGAGTTCTGTTCTTATTTTTTATTCGCACTTTTAAACTTCACAACAGCAGATTTTGTATGCACTTTACTTGCACTTTTTATAATCTGCCTTTCAGAAATTAATATGCACTTTTTGTTATTATTTTTCAGAAATTAATCTGTTTTCACTGCTTTTATTCACTTTGATCACTCACTTTTTCCACAATGTGATCTGCTTCGATAAGGCAGTCACGATACACCGCGAAATATTTGCACGATCAATTCTATTCGGTTTTAAACGAGATGAAAATATCGTGACTTATTCGGTATTACAATTTACTGTTGCTCGGGAACAGGATTTATATGCTCGGGAACAGGATTTATATGCTCGGGCGCCAATTATGTTTTTTGCCGTGAAGTTTAATAAAAAAAACAAAATTTGTTTTCCATTGGACAACTGTCCAGTTTAATGTGCGAATCAGAACTGAACTTAAAAACTAAATTACAGATATTTATATGGCTGAGATTGATTGTGACGATGCCGTTGTCTTAATACTTCTTCAAGTGCGTTCCTGGAATTTGGGTTGCGGATGTTTAGAAGATGAGCTGCGGATATTATTGGGCATTGATGAATGAGATGGTGCTGATGACAACTTGTTGTCTCAGCATTTCTGCAAGTGCGTTCTTAGAAGGAGGGCAGCGGATGTTGTTGTTTATTGATAGTTTACTTTCGCAGTCATTCTTAAGAATTTCTGCTGAGATTCAATTATAGTTTGATCGTAGAGATTGCTCGAACTAATGCTTCCCGAATGATGACCGGATGCTTTGAAGCTTCTTGGAACTAAACTGGTGCAATGGGTTTGGTTTGGAGGATGTGACATTTATGGTGTTAACTTATAACCCACCCGCTGGAAAAAAGAATTCTTGAGCCCAAAAGGAATTCTTAAGAATTCGTACTGATCACTTGGCATAACGAAAGAAGTCAAATGAGTTGAACCCAGTGCCAAATTTGCCTGATGGAATCCACTCTTAAGGTCAAGTAGAGTAAAGACACTCTTTCCCCTTGATATTCCAAGCAATCATCTATTAGAGGGAGCGGATAGCTGTCACGAACTGTGTGTATATTTAAGGCCCGTTAGTCTATGCACATCCTTATCTCTCAGGCTTTTTTCTTTGTTAAAACAATTGCGGACGCGTAAGGAGAATCGCTATGCTTGATGATTCTTCGGTCCAACAGATCATGTCTGGACATTCGCATCTGGCGAACTTTATATTTTCAAGTTCTCTTCGTTATTGAACATGTTTATTTTTTCTTTACACAGAGGGAATCAAATGCACAGCCAACTTAAGTTCAGAGTTTTGACAAAATAATTGATTTGACAGAAAATCAGCAATCTATCCAAAACAACATACAGAAATTTCTTGGGCTAAAATGGGAAGGCTGGAGAAATCTTTTACTCTCTCGAGAGAGCGCATAAGCTATGACATAAAATCTATATTTTTGTCGTACTGGAACAGACTTTAATAGAATTGTGTTTTTGTGTACTCTTCTGTACTGATTATTTTGGATGCGGGAACAGACCTTGTATGGTCTGTTCATCATCCAAGTATACGATAGCTTGTTAAAAAATATACTTGAATCTTTTGGATTAGTAATAAATAAGTAATACTATACAACAATAAAAATGAGTTCGATTGAATTGTGGTTTGACGATGCAACAGACCATGAACAACCATTTTTTTTTGGAAACTCTCCGAAGAAGAAGGCAAATAAGGGATGTTTCTCTAGAATTAGAGGAATAATAATATAATATGGGTGGCGCTACAGCCCATAGAGGGCCAGGGCCTAGCTTCTCAGCAACCACTCGTGTTGTGCGTGCTATTGTTCTCTCACGAGTGGAAGGGACCTACAGTTTTATGCCGAATCCGAACGGCCACGTTTGAGAAGCTTTTTCTAGACAGGAAATACTCTTTGAGCATTGTCAGTGACTCGAAAGAGGTGGAGTCGTGAAAATTATTTTTGTCGCTCAGAACTGGAATCGAACCTACGACGTTGAGGTTGGGGTCGACGCACATACCCACAACGCCACGGGCCCCCAGATTAGAGGAAAGGTTGTACAATAGTGCATACATGCATGTATAAATGTTACTTCGCGATTGAAATTAGTTCTCATGGGTAATCCACTCCACTTTTTTGAATAAATTTCTTTTATCGAAACCAGCATTTACCTATTTGTTGGGTGAAATAAAGGAGAAGATAAGGGTGATTCCTCCCGACTCATCAATGTCGCTTAAATTTTTTTGTCTGGGTGGTCCTCCTCCTGTAGCTTCGCATTCTCTTTTGTAGTAGACACCAAACCTGTGCATCACATTATCACTGTAGTTTTATCGACAAATAACTAAAGCCTTAAAATATACAAACATACCTTTTGCAATATTCTTTCATCCCTTGCTGGTGGCCCCAATCTACTCAAAATTGCTGCAACTTCCTTCCATCCAGTTTTGCTCGCAACAGTCTTTTAAAATCTGTTGCCAAGTTTAAAATTTCCTCCAACAGTTCAACCAGCAGCGGGAAATGTTGATAATTAAGATAAAAGTAACTAATACTGAGTATGTACATTTCTTTTTAAACGTCGCAATTTTGTCGTAAAAAAAAACGACAACAGTAAGAAAAAATCGCTAACGTTATTCAGGTCAAAATATCCAAGAAGAAAAACTTCGCTTTGACTTTAATTTATTCATAGTATACACGTCAAATTTGATTTGTTTTCCATTAACCATAACCTCGGCTTTTGTTCGTTCAACGTTACTCTTTTCATCCGACACCGAACTAATGAATAGAGGTTCGCAGTCTTTCTCCACATTCAAAACCTAACTGCCTGGCATTTTCCTTCATTGACTGCTGAAATGTTTCCATGTCTGACAGCAACGGCATTGTTTAACCAGAGATAATGGAAGGAGGAGATATGCCACTTCTACGTTTCCCAGATTCAACTGACAGCGTTTTTTATAACATTTCACAGCTGTTTCACATCCGTTTCACAGATATAGTCTGTGAATACGTGTAAGGCTCGAGACCAGCTGAGTAAATGTGTGTAAGTTTTTGCGAATAGGATGCGAGGTGAATTACCTGACATTTTAAATTAATTATTTTTTGTGCATATGTTTACTTGAAAAAACAAAACACTTTTGCCTTGCAGAAGAATTTTTATTTTTAATATGTTTATTGGTGCGTGCGGGCTTTTCCACCAAAGTGGAGTGAAGTGGATCGGAGACTATGTATGTTTATGCAACTATGGAAGAGAAAACGAAGGAGGAGCAGAGGTATCCATGACATTTGTTGCAAAAACTCGCATGCAGTTAATGTAAGTGTAAAACCCTTTTCGTTCGTCACATTCACATGTTTTCATCCATAGATAACAATATTTTTCATCGAATTGACGCTGCATCAGAAGATCTTGAACTAAGGTACTATAAATTTATATTTTATTGTTTGTAAATATATGTATAGTAATGCAAAATGTTTTTCTTTTAGTGTGGTGCTTACTTGTTATTTCAGTGGTAGCACTTCGAAAAGTCGATCCGCAACACCCCTCTGGTGGTAGCAAGCCTTGAATACTTTGAAAAAAAGGTCTTCGAGTTTCCGAACTTTTTTTTTTTTAAATTTGCAATCTCTCAGCTTCGACGTTTTTCGCAATTACCACTGCGAACTATCTCCAAATATTGAAGACTCCAGAGCTTTTGGTACACGGATTTAAATTGAGAAGCAGTCAAGCGACCGTTGTTACTACCCGAACTCCTTGCTTCATCAAAGAACTGTTAGAGGCAATCCTGATTCAGATGTCGAGTTCAAATAAATTTGAACTGGCATGGCATAAGACGTTGCCACAAAGACATTAGTGACGAGATGTTCAACAACCAACCCTTGATGAACGAAAATTGGCTGGTCACATCTTTGCCCTCTGAATCAATTACTTTAAGCGAGTTCAAACGCTTCTTCGCCTCTTGCAAAAACCGCAGTTGCATTTCATTTTGCGAATATCCCTTTCTAAATTTGCTATAACCTACTGAAGACGATGAATTTAAAATATCGAATAAATCGTTGAAGAATTCAAGGAACTCTCAGGTACTTAACATTGTTTTGGGTCCTTGGTCTGAAGTGTGGTGTGTGTAGCACCCTGCTGAAACGGTGTCGCTTAATACTTGGGAAGCTTATCTAACTTTCATACGCTGAAAAGTGTTTGGCCTAATATGTGCTTCGGGTAATTTCGGCGCAATTTTTATATCCAACCTACTGTCCTCATTGAACAAAAGAGGATATCTCCCCATGTGGCACGTAAATTGTATACGATATCATATTTTAGCAAGCAATTGCGTGTACTTTTAACAAGATGGGGAGTGTCAACAAAAAAGTAAATTGTGTCACTGTCGACCTGGAAATATGGTTTAGTGGGACCTATTTCTAATACTTTAGCTAAACCCTGATCACATACAAATTGAACCGGAATTAATTTACTCTTTCGAAGAGCCCGAATTGCTTCGAAAATAAGTTTCTTAAGCATGGAAGGTGTGTAAACTGTTCGTACGAAGTAGTGTGCGATGGGATGTTTCCATCTCTTAGCAATGCCTTGAGCCATTAGTACAATTACATTATTCGCGGACCAATTGGATTGGTATTCATCAAAACCAAAGTCTTCTAAACCTACTATGGTGTCTATTTTCCTACAGTAATCCACGTGTGCTTTAAGAGACATCTCATCAGCCGACACAGAACAGTATTTGTATATACTGGGGAGCTGATTTCTCTTAATCTCAAGAGCCTTAACATTGAAGTGAATGTTATTCGGAGATTTTGGCCAGGATGAAATGCTCCTACGCAATGTGTTTAGTGCTGGAAGATTTAGGGAGGGCCTAAGTAATCTATATGCTACCGGTGAAGTAAAATGAATTGAAAGTGCCAAGAGTTTCAATTCATGTGAAGACCTATTTCCCTTGCTAAGAATAATACTATTTTTTGATATTGGATATAATGGTATTTACATCCCTGGGGGCAAATAGCAACTCTTCTATTTTCTCCTAATTATTTTACCTGTGCTTCGAGAAAAAAGATATAGTTGTCTTTATCGACTATAATATTTTGAAATTCGCGACATTTTTCTTCCATTTTAAGCAGATTTGCCTCAACTTCAACTAATTTTTTACGAAGATTAGTCTTCATTGGCGTTCCACTCCTAAGCGTTGAAGTTGTCTGAACAGATTGGTCGATAGTCTCGACGATAACAGTATCATCGAATCCTTCCACATCTGTCTGGACACATTGGTCGGTAGTCTCGACGATAATAGTATCATCGAATTCTACCCCATCTTCACTCTTGAAGTCCTTTACCTGTTTTCCAGTTGTCCGTTCTTCGGGAATGCCTACCACGTCCGAAATAGCAGTCGCCAACAAACGTTTACCGAAAGGGCTTGCAATCATTTTTTTGAAAAATGTTTGTCACACACTTAGTCTACACACACACCTTATTACTAGTTGCTTTAGGGGCTTAGCTTAAGGGGTTTGTATATGTAATTACAATTTATAAATGTGTAATTAAATAAATAAATACAAAATATATATAATAATTTGTGTATGTACAAAGATATAAGATAAATAAGCAAAAGTATGTACGTACGGATGTAGACTCACATGTTATCGTCTCTCATACTATATGTATGCACATAATTTGTACATCCCAGTACACAAGGCAGCATGATTAATCACTAAATATATCACTAGATATTTTATTTTATTTTAAAGTGGATTGATTTTGCACTGATTCGATTATTGCTTCCACTATTGCCGTAACATTCTACTACTTTCGTACATACATAACTTTTAGTCTTATCTTAATACACAATACATACTATAATATAATATAAATCAGAAATAATAAAATCAAAGAAATATCAGAAAACAAATTGTAGTATTTTTGTAAATATTTCCACATTTTTCTGATAGTGATCGTAAATGATTGGTATTTTTTGACGACTTTTTATTATGAATAATTATATTGTAGCTATTTACAATAATGCTTTTTAAAAAGTATGAGCTTAGCGAACAGTGTTCTGGAATACTTTCCAATCGAGAACATTTCTGACATTATCATGGGCTATCTCGCAAATTTTTGACACTATTGAGGGTAGATATTAAAAGCAACATGGCGGTGCTCTGTATATAAAGTAGTATGAGTGACTTGAGAGCGGAAACGGTTAGAATCTGAGGTGTATGAGTGACTTGAGAGCGGAAACGCTTAAAATCTGAGGTGGATTTGTGGTGGACTAGGGGTTTTCCAATGGAAAGATGAACATCTCTTTCATTCCATTATCTCTGGTTTAACTCTTGCGGATCAATTCATCGCTCCATGTTGCCCTTGTCCACCGCATTCACTGACATTGCTGTTATTTTATCCTCTTTACGTTTTTAGTGTTCGTGTTGCGAAAAGAGTTAACTGTTTAAATTGTTGTTTACCTTTCTTGTGCGAGCGCAATGAATTAACGTCATAAATGAACTAATAGAGATATCCAATTCCCTCGTCTCTTGCCTCGAACCCCTTTTGGACAGCTTGTTGTTTTTGTAGCGTCTGTGAATACATGTGAAGCATTTCGAACAGCTGATAGCCTTTCCCTCCGAGTTAAAGTGGTGGATATTTTGACACTAATAATTTTTATTTATGCAATATTTACAAAGACTTCGTTCAGCTCCGGGCAAATGTAATCTGTAAGTATATGAAATACACATATTATTGAGTGAATTAAATTGAAATAGTTTTATTACTTGATTATTGCAGAATGATCTTCTACAACAAATATCATTAAATGATTATCATGTACGTTTATGAAACACCCTGTTGACATCCAAATAAACATCAAATAACTCAATATTTCTTAATTGAAACATACACCAGAATACGCCTATAACATGCAATGCAGTCTGTTGCAAAAAATATTGTAAGTTGTTGATCAATTAATTTTACCAACTGAACCAATCAGCTTCTATAGCTCCTCGTATCCTTTTAACGAAAACCGAAGTGCGCAGCATTAATCCGTGGTGTGAATAAAACAACACTTGTGTTTTAATTTTGTGTAGTATATTATGTGTAATTAAAATGGCCGATTTTGTTTAAATGGGAGTTCAGTTTCTCCAGTAGTTAGTTTGTAGTTCAGTGCATTACAAGGTATACACAAGGGTCTATTCACTTGGCATCATTAGAACATGATTTCTTAAAAATGAAACATTAATAATATTAGTTATACAAATGTTCAGTAAATTAATCATGCGAAATACGAAGAATTTTGTTTCTAGGGTCACTTAAGTTCCTATTCCAAAATTTGGCTAAAAAATACAACCGCGTTCTTATATAATATTGCAAAATGAAATGCTTCGACGCAGTTTTCGCAGCAAGTATATGGTTCCTCTGTAATTAATAAGTTGTCAAAAAGCTCCTCAAGTTCTTAAATGCACTCCATGAACTCTAGAGGAGATGATATTAATTTCCTATCATGGAATTGTTTAAAACTAGTAAATATTAAATTATTTGTTGGTAGTGCAACATCCAACGTGGGCTTGGGTAAAGAACGAACATGCCACTCACGGCATTTGCGATAGAGCCAGCCACAAACATAAACAAGACTATTTTCTTTTAATAAATCTTTATTACATATATCCGAAATTGAATTTAATTTAAATGGGAAATTTTGTGAATCAATATTCTTGTTTATATGGCCTTGCAACCATGATGTGTTACTGACGAGAGGCTGCTTCCTGATGGCCTCTCGTATTCTACATTTCGCAATTGCAAGCCCCAGAGTTTTTGAAATACTGTTTTAAATTGTAAAGGTATTACGCGACAATTATTTCTGCTCGAACTTCGCACTTCACCGACAAAATTCTCCAAGCAATCTTGATTTAAATGTCGAGTTACTAAAAATTTAAATTCGTATTCTGACTGATATTGCCACAAAGATTTTAATGCCGAAATATTAATTAACCATTCTTTCATAAAATGTAATACAATTTATTTGCAATGTCTTGGCCTCATTCATGGGATAATTTAATAGCATGTAAAAGTTGTCATTTTGCTGAAATCCGTTTTTGAACTCATTCTTACCTTTTTGTGAAGAAGAATTGAATGTGTCAAACAAGTTATTAAAAAATTCAATCAATTCCCCTGCACTAAGTAACGTTTTAGAACCATAGCCAAAGCTATGGTACGTATAACAAGCCGCCGAAACTGTGTGGCTTAATGTCTGCGAAGCAAATTTCGTCTTCAGTTTCTGAAACGTATTTGGGTATATACATATGCGCATTAATTAATTTTGGCGCCATTCGATTATCTAACTTAGAATCCTTTGTGTATACAAAAATTATATCGTTCCATGCAGCACGAAGATTGCTGGAAGAGCCGGTGTATAGTAAATCATGTTTGGCAAGACAATTTTGCGTACTTTTCAGAAGATGAGGGCTATAAAAAAAACTGGACTCTAAATTCGTCGACTAGGAAATATGGCTTAGACGCGTCAGTATCCAATAGTCGAGCATAACCGCGGAAGTTTGTACCCTTGGTCGCACACAAAATTAACCGGAAATAAGCCACTTTGACGGAGTGCACAAAATACGCGGCGTACAAGTGTTTCGCATGAAATAATGAGCGATGGGGTGTTTCCACATTTTCGCGAGCACGATTACATTATTGGCCGGCCATTTTGAAGGAAATTCGTCCGATCGTAAGTCTTCTAACCCGATAAAAGTGTCGCTTTTTCACAATAGTCGATATGCGTTTTTAAAGACATTTCGTCGGCGACATGGAACAATATTAAAACATATGGTATAATTATTTTACTTTGAGCTCAATGACTTTGACATTAAACTCTATGTTACCCGGAGTTTTAGGCCAAGAAGAAATAAAAGTTCGGAGTGTATTTACCGACGGTAGATCTAATGACGGTCGCAAAAGTCTATAAGTTACCGGTGAAATAAAATGGATTGAAAGCGCTAATGATTTAAGTTCGTTGGTAAACCGATTTCCTTTACTGCGTACGATCGGATTTTGTTTAATATTGTCTACTATTGTCTTCACATCTTTTGTAAATTTTGGCCAAAGTTATTGTGAGCATTCACATTTCTAAATTGCTCACGCTCTTCATAACTGTTCAATTTTTCTAATAACTACATTTGAAAGTCTTTTTCGCGAATATTTTTTTCTTGGTCCCGACATTTTTTTTCCATTTTTTGTAAATCATGTTCTAGTTCCCTGACACTACGGCGAAGAGATTTTTTTGTGGAGACTGGTCACTTAAAAACTTATCTGTTTGAACGGAGACATCTCTGATCTCGCAGATTATTAGATCTTGCTCCTCCTGCACTTTTTCTGTTGACTTTGTTTTGCACAACAAAACTGGTATAGCAGTTGGAGTTAACCGATTTCTAGCGAGCGTGACAAACATTTTGTCTGAGAAATGTTCATCACATACTCTATCGGTTATCTTAAACTGCTTTAACCTAAGACGTTGGCGCCAAAGTGCCCTCCTAACATGCATATGTATGAATAGATTTAATTATTCTAAACATTCTGAAGTTATATCTACATATTTGCATGTGACAAAAACACTTTTATATATGTTTCATTAAATGTATTTATTTCTTTTCACTTAATCTAAAATTAATACTAACATTATTAGCTTATGATAATTACATCCATCCTTTTTTATTATAAGCTTAATTAACTTATCTTGTACTTATGTTACTTCAAAATTATATGTATACAAAAATTAAAAGCCAATTGCACACTGGTAAATGCACCTGAACCTGAAACCCAGGAAAGTCCATAATAGACCAAATATTTACACTTCGCAGATAGTGGCAAAGACTAAATATGTGCAGATCGACACTCACCACCTATTTGTCGATTTTAAGGCCGCATATGACAGTGTGCATAGAGACGAGCCATACAGCGCCATGTCTAGTTTTGACATTCCTGCCAAACTCGTCAGATTGTGCAGGATGACGATGGAGAACTCGCACTGCTCCATCAAGGTCGGTAACGAACTTACCGAGACCTTCAATGTCAAAAAAGGTTTAAGGCAAGGCGACACGCTGTCATGTGACTTCTTTAACATCATACTTGAGAAGATCGTGCGAAACTCAAACGTAAACACCCGCGGCACGATGAATCGCTGTTTCTTTGGGCTCAAGAGGCAATTGAGTAACAGAGCTACTTGGAGGAGGAGAAGGTTCAAGCACGAACTATGCGGGCTGTACAGCGACATGCACCTAGTTAAGCGTCTGCGGATCCAACGCTTAAGATGGCTAGGTCATGTGGAGCAGATGGACACCACAGCTTCGGCCCGAAAAGTCTTCGACACCGAGCCATTGGGACAGCGCAACAGAGGACGTCCTCGCACTAGATGGCGCACACAAGTGGAAAATGACCTCAACCAACTTGGTGTGCGCAACTGGAGGCAACTGGCGAAAGATCGTGCTGGCTGGAGAGGCATGTTGGTTGAGGCCAAGGTTCACCACGGAGTGTAGAGCCAATCAAAGAAGAAGAAATGCACGTTATTTGGTAGAAACAGAAAAATTGCTGTTATTGTATATGAAAAAAAAAAACGTTACTATCACATACAAAACAGCTCTTGTGTACTTGTCACATATTTACAATTATTTTATGACAAAAAAGAGCCTACCCATCAGTATCCTTCAAGCCAAAAGTATGGCGAATATCGCAGCAGCCCATAACATATTTCATTTTTTATTTTCTTGTAATAATAAAAGCAATGCACGTGATTAAATATCACATAATAAATAAACACATTGATTGATTTTTGGTTTTATTCAAATTTGATTTCAAAGATTCTGTAATTTAATCTTTTCCCCACGAAGATCAGGGGAAGTCGTTAACCTAATATGGAAAAAGAGGTGTCCATTAGGTATATGCAGAAATATTAGAAATAACTGACATTTATTTAAATTTATTAATAAAAATTAATTTAATTGAGTCAATTGAAAGTACAATTTGATATATTTCGTTGTCAATTAAAATTTCCCTGCACAATGATGATATAGAAACTTGTATGAGAACATAAACAACCAAAATAATATGCCATCAAAATTCAATACACATATACATGTAAAACAATAAGACTATGAAATGTGCTTTTATTGTTCAGTGTATTCCCTCCATGCTTTTTTGACAATCTGAGTTCAGTGGACTCTCGCGGTTCTTCCGAAGAGTGAGCTGTCAAAAAGAAGTTCTATTTCTCGTTTCTGGCAGCAAGGAATGAACACCTCTGGACAATGTTGTAGTATTCTATTGATTAAATGAAAATAAACTATACATTTTGTTCCTCGTAGTGTATTAAATTCTCAGAAGTGGGATTCTACTCATACATAACATGTCGTATGTGCCACGCCAAGTCATTGTAGAGGCACTAACCGCAGCGAATGTAGCTTTAGACGCCACAATGCCCGACTTACGTCCGGTATATGACGCCCTAGTAACGGAGAAGCCAGGCACTGCAAACCGACGCCGTGAAGAAGACGAAAACGTGAACGACAAAAATTATAACCGTGCTGACGACCGCCGCCCCGACGACCACCTCAGCGACGGCCGACGCCCCGACGACCACCGCAGCGACGGCCGACGCCCCAACGAGTACCGTTGCCCCGAAAGTGTGTGTGCTGTCGACGACGAGCTGGAGAGAATCGAGAAAGAAATCCTTCTACTACGGAAGAAGAAGGAACTCCAGGAGCTAAGGGACGAAACAACCATTTCCCAGAAATTTGATTTTCTCCTTCGAAGCCATGGTTCACCCTTTCAGCGGGGACGACCAGTACGACGTCAAAAAGTGGATCCTTGATGTGGAGGACGCCTTCAACACATTTGGCTGCAGTGAGATGGAGAATTTTGTGAGTGTGCAGCGCCTTCTTACAGGCACCGCAAAAATATTCTTGAGGACAACGACGGCCCACACGTATGCGGCACTTAAGGCGGCCTTGGTGGAAGAGTTCAGACGCACGCATTGCATGAACGAGGTCTTCCAACAGGTTCGTGCGAGAACTCTAAAGTTCGCCGAGTCAATCAAGCGATATGTGTTGAAGATGCAGGAGATTGCATCACACGCCAACATCGCGGGGGCCGATGTGAGTCTGGAGTTACGAACACACCAATGGAGATACTTCAGTCCATATGTAGTGATGAAGAAGCTAGGGAATGATCGTTATGTAATAGAAATATCGAAGGGTGTCAAGTGACGCAGCTGCCATATCATGGCGTACTAGATTCGAGTAGGATGAAGAAATGGGTTGAGCCTAGGGAGGAGATTGCAATTAAGGGTTTGGATCCTGGAGGCAACACTTACGTTTAGACTAAGTACCACAATCGGGGACGATTGAATCGTCAGGAGGGCCGAATTCTAATGAATTTGTAATTAACAGACATCAATGAGAATGGCATCACTAAACGTTATGCCTATGAAATGTGTTTTTATAGTTCATGCTGTTTTGACAATCTAAGTTCAGTGGATTCTCGCTAAGGAAAGCAGCAATTGCTTATGCAATTGTTCATGATGATCGTCAGGAGTATCATCACCGCTTGTTGCATTCGCTTTAGGACGAAGTTCGATATTTTGACGGCTCCGGCAGCTATCCTCGTTACGATTGGTGGGGATGGATTTCCAACGGTGAGACGTAGTTGTTTACCTCTGCGACAAATACGGGTCATCGGGTGGCGATGGCTTAAAGGATCTTGCGAACGCTTCAGCTTTCTGGGCTGGAGTGCTTGCGTCCCCTTCACTTGTGGTAAGAGTTTCTGGCAAGCTCTTCCTCTTACCGATGATCTGGTGTATCTACCGGAACGCATCAGGTCCTGGGTTTATTTGCCGAAGCTTGTTTTCCAGCTGGGTTTCCGGTGTACAGTCCTGGTGGTATATTCGCTGTTGTCTCTTCCTTAACCTTTGCCTGTGGAGATAGAGGTTTTGGATATGAGGTGGTAAGTGACTATACCTGTCCTTGCTCGTTCTTGGCCTTTTCTGTTGGTTCAATGCACCGTTGATTGTCTGCTCCAGTCCTCCAATAGCATCATCAATCTATGTGTTGCTGAGATTCCTTGTCGGTGATGGTACGTCTTCGTGTAGCTTTCCAATGTCCAGCTGATGAAGGTTGATGAAATCTCCTTCTGATCGGGTGTTTGTAAAAATTGGCTGTTGAAGATTAATGATTAATTGAACCGCCTCATGGTCGGAATCGCTGTCTATAGTTCTGCAGGAGTAGTTCCTTATTTATGGCAGGATATTCACCAGCCATTTGACGATGGTGCAACCCTGCGAGTCAACCTCCGTGTCCTCCCACATTGGATGTCTTGCATTGAAGTCTCCACCTATTATTCCACAGGTATGCCTTGAAGTAAGTGCATTTAGTGCTTCTAGGTCGTGTTGCAATTTCGCGGTACTTCCGTTGTGGCCGCAGATGCTCAAGACCAGCAGTGTCTCCATGGAGGTCACCTAGATCACGACTCCTGTCGCTTCAACTGATCGCAGCTCCGGCATTGTAACTATAGTTGAGCTGATGGTCTTCCTGATGAGGACGGCTGTATCCCACTTCCCTTTGGCGCTGTCAGATCTGAAAATATAAAAATCTTTATACTGTACCTTATCTCTCTTAGTGAGACGTGTTTCGCTAATTAATACGATGTCCGGTTTATTAGCCTTTAGGAATAGACTAAGTGCTGTTCGTCTCACTAAGTTGCGTACTGAGTTGACGTTGTACGCTATAATATGCAGTCGGTTTAGACGTTGCATATTTCAAATATAAACGTGGCCAGTACCACGGACTTTTGGGTCTCGCTCAGGTTCTTGTATCCCGTCGGGATAGCGCTGCGAGCCTTGCCAATAGGTGTGGAGAGGTCTGCACCGAACACTCTCTGGACCTCGTTCTTCAGGTTTAGGTTTGGCTTTACGGGTATGCTGTTGTTGTTCAATGTCCTCGGCTGCGACCTGGACGGGGTTTTAGCTTCTGCGGGC
Source organism: Eristalis arbustorum (assembly GCA_916610145.1). Taxonomy (NCBI): domain Eukaryota; kingdom Metazoa; phylum Arthropoda; class Insecta; order Diptera; family Syrphidae; genus Eristalis; species Eristalis arbustorum. The sequence goes on along the minus strand of OU744316.1, from coordinate 80,344,401 downwards.
TTTGGTTTGGCTGGGTTTTCGGGCTGTGAGTGCTTGGTTACTCAACTCAGTTTTGCTGCATTTGCGAAAATTAGTGTTGGCCGGGTAAGAATGAAGGCAGATTTGTCAGCAAATTTCTGCTGTGCTTTCTTAGCTGCGACTGCTTGCGCCTTTTCTGCGATATGAAGGGCATCCCTTGTAGCTTGCTGGATACCTCTGCTCCCGTGGTTTCCTTTCGTTCGCGTTCTCCTGACTGGTGCTGGACCGCAGTTGGACGCGACGTGTTCAAAACGTTGGCAGTTTTTGCACTGCACGATGTCCTTTGTTTGGAGTGGCTCCCAGCTCACTCTCTGGTTGAGGATCAGGGTCTTCCTGTACACCTCCACTAGTGATGCTGTTTTTTGTATTTCAACTACGTGGTAATTGACGCCGTGTCGTCCTCTTCGTCGGACAATTTTTGAAGGAGATCCCGAATCCTTCTTCCAAAGGTTGGACCGGCTTAATTTTTTAGAATTTTTAATAGGCCCGTGATTGCCTCGAAGGCCTCATTGGCTGTTTTCGGCTGCTCCATGGCTGCCTACTTCCACTAAAACGTTCACTGTCGCTCTATATGTCACTAATTGCTTTTTAAACGTATCATAAAAATGTTTTACAAATGTTATGTCTGTCTTCATCCAAGGATGTGATGGTAATTAAAACTAATTGCGCATCTGGTTTCACCAACGCCGTTGGTTCGTACGTCCGCGCACAATGACTGTCAGCGAGAGAATGATGAGAAGTACCCCAGCAACAAGAAACTCTACGAGGAAGCACGCATCGTCCCCATACAAGAGTACTTAGTGACACTGTTCCAGAGGCAACTACATGACATCCGCAACCACCCAAAGCATGGCTATCATGGACCTGAGAAGTTCGACCCCCGGACAACGATTCCTCAACGCATTGAATCTGCTGAATTAGCAGACAGTCCCAAGGACACTAAGCAACGGGCTGTATCACATCTATCAAAGCAGTTATAGCAGTCTCCATCGCGGCTGAATGAGCCGACTCACCACCACCCCATCCCTAGAGGAGCAACAAGGATGCACGGACTTGAACACCCCGATGTTAAAGATCTACATTCATAATTGATAAATTTTAAATATTATAATTGACAACATTGTAAACTTCGTAAGCATTGAAGATCCGTTGAGCTATTGTTGAGCCAATTGTATAGTTTTTGTTCAAATAAAATTAAATCAAATAATTTAATTAATTGAATGGAATTATGTTCAACGACCAAAAAAAGCTTTGCGTTCACATTGTAATACGCGGTCGCGGTCATCGTTCATGAGAATAGTTCGTGGCATCAACATCGGAGTGCATGTTCTTCTTTCAGCGTTGGTACCCAGAAACTACATATGAAATTTTCATTCATCTGCTTATGTACTGATGTACATACGTACCACATGTGTTCAAAGTGTAAAACCCGCTGTACGAAAGAATGTAAGAATTTGAAATTAGAGCGTTCACATTTTGAAGGGCTACTACAAATTGGTCTACGGTACGACCAGGTGATTCAAGATGTCGTTCTACCGGGTTTTATAATGTGACCTACTGCTCTCACTATGTATTTGATAACGCATATTGAACTTTGTCCGTTCATAAATCATGTTCGGGTTGTGAACGATAGAATTTCTTATAATTTCGACAGCACTAACATAAAGACACTGTTTTTAGTTAACGTTATAATTGTTTTATTCACTGCAATCGCATTTATGATGTTTGATTTACATTTTTTATGTGTTTATTTTGATGGATGACATTTGGAGACATGTGTGGGGTGTTGTTGCGGTTGGCGTGTTGCTAATGTCATTGCGATCCCAACAGATCATGTTATGCTTTATGATAAAGAAGTGCTTCAATGCTTTCTTTTGATCCCTAGCACTAAGGCTAAATGGATGGCAAATGTCGTCTGCTTGCCATTCTGAGGCTATCATACCGTTGTTTTCTACGCGGCCAATCTGATAGGCTGAACAAAAAATGTTTCAAAGCTTGAGCCGCAAAACTTTTCAGGAATTATTCGGTGTTGTGCGTGCTGTTGTTCTCTCACGAGTAGAAGCGATCTACGGTTTTATGCCGAATCCGAACGGCCAAATTTGAGAAGCTTTTTCTAGACTCTTGGAACATTGTCAATGAGTCGAATAAACGAAACGCTTTTTTTTTAAAAAAAAAGGGCAAGTGTTTTTAAATTTAATCGAAGTAGTGGCTGTGTGTTGATAAGAATACATAAATATAAAAACTGTCATATGCAGATAAATAAATACTATGCATTATATTAATTTTGAGATCAATATTTCTTCTTTACCGTTTATGGCTTATGGTTTATGGTTCTTTACGCCTGTGAGCTGTGATCTGCCAACAATCTAGGTCGTTATTGCTGCGGTTTCAGGATTCGACGGTTTCAAGACATTACAGCGCGCACGTCGATGAGCTTTACACCCCGCTGTCCATTTTGACCAGCAGAATTCTCACAGGCCATATGCAAAGGAAATTTTCGTTTGACTTTCGGGACTGTAGAGCGCGAAGAAGCCTAGAAAGTGTATATCTTCCTTGACCAAGACTATCTCAACTTGCTAGCAGAATATATCGAGACGGAACAAGTAGCTAAATAGATGCGGATTTGTTTCCGATCCACATCACGCTTACTCTTTAACTCACATGTACACGATATGATTTGATAATGCTTTAGTAAGATTATCACTTCAGTATAATATACAACGCTAAAACCCAATTAATCCTAAGGTCCTACAGATTATGTAAGTACCTATAGTATAAGTTAAAGTAAGTTTATTTTCCTGTTTGAATGGCAAACACATTTTTTTCGCGACATGCGAACATGGCAATATTCTTGCGAAGACTTTTAAAATAGTTTCACTTATTTTAATACAGATTTCTCAATTCACTGATAAATTTAACCGCACTACCCGTAAGTTGAATTCAAATTGACAACAATTTAAACCATTTACTGAATTTTACACCACCATCCGACCATTCGAAAAACTGCACCCTCGGTTGTGACTCTGGTCATTAGATGAATGCCTTCATCCACTAACAGTGCCCTTTAGAATGCTGGGTATCGATACATCCATTTAGGGGTGGAGTTTAATACCAATATGTTTGTAAAAAGCTTTCCGTACCCTCAATGAAGCCATTTTCATTTTGTCTTCGGAGTTTTATGGGATTTGTTTGTCTTCTTCTTCTTCTTGGGAACACTTAAAATACTCTAATAAAATGAATACAGCCTTACGGAATTTCTTGACCTGGTGTCAAGCTAATCTACTTTTACCTGGGAGATGCTGTGATTTATGTAGGAGTTAATAGACGCACTCCACAAGGATTTATACTCTCATCCATTTCTTTGGAAAGCAGCAGTAACTCAGCTGCTATTAATATTGAAAGAGACGGGATGAAAAGTCATAAAAAAGTCATAATCGGTACGGATGATATTGCCATAGCGGCATCGAGCAAATTCGTCACCACTCTAAGGAACATAATGCAGCCTTCGATAAGCTAGAAGCATGGACTCAAACATGCACCGCACGCAATAAATTACTCTGTGGCATCTCAGGGTGGTGGACAGCACGAGGCAGCTGAGTATTTCAACATACACCTCAGCCGGATGCCCGGATATTGTGATATACCTGGCAATCGCAAAACCGAAGAGCTCGCTACGCATGATACGACGTCTTCACTAACAATAAGAGGTGTATAATCGAAACAGCGAACCTCAAATATGTACTATAAACAGCCTCACTTAACCTAAGACATTCATTTAGTCTGCTTAGACTCAAGATACACAGTCATGCTCGCAGAATATTGTCATAGATGAAGAGAAGGTAAAAACCTCAAATCACCTACTCTGCTTGTGCAATTCGAAAGGACTTATACCTAGGGACTTAATATATTAATCGAATAAATGTTATATAAATTGTACTGTTGTAAATGTAACCGTGCCTAGATGTATACTTCTCGAGAATATCGCAGTACTGTCCACGAACTATCAGCTTTGAGCAAAATGTAGTGGTGTTTTTCGAACGCAAAAATGCGCTACGTAACATTCTTTTCCTTTCTTGAAAAGGTTCAAGTTCAAGTACGTTCAGCCACACCGTGAAAACAAAAACGGCGCATAAGTATATAAACATCGAATTTCGCAGAATATTTATAGAAATGTGACAAAATATGGACCACTCGAAACAACTGTGCTCAACTCGCTTGGCAGTTGGCGTATTGCATGACTCGTAATTCGTTTGTCCTTGATACAAAAGGCCAACTCAATACCGGCTGATGGCTTACGTGAACTGCTTCTGACAAACAGCGGAAAATATGTTCGTAACTGGTAAAAAAATCTTTAAGACTTATGAAAGTGACAATCGCACAGTTGTCGATTTCCGAAATCATCGAGTGAATAATATCAGACTCAGATAGGTATATATGTATTTCCATCGATTGAAGGGGAATTGTGCAATGACATGATGCTCAGGTACTGAAATATAAAACGGTTATGCGGGCGTTTGCTATTTATTGCGTAATCACATCTGCACCTGTGCGAATATTTTTTTATCGGTTTCTCGATTGTTTGCCGTGTATTTGAATATTTCTCAAACATTATCGCAAGCAAATGAGTGGGGTGACTTATTTTAAATTGTTACTAAATATAGAGAAACTAATTTTTGTTTCTTAAATTGAAAAAAATTATGAAGATAATTTCGATTTGATCGACAACAAGGATATATATTTTGATTTGTCCTCACTGACCTTAAGACCAGCTCGTTTCTCCTCTTCATCAATTGCCGTAAATGCTTCCGGTACAGCACGTAGGGAATGTCCATGTCATCCGCATATCGAGATAGTGCCTTCGGTGTTGATTTTTGCCTGCCGCAATATTCTAGTACCAAATTGAATAAAGCACACAACAATGCATCTCTTTGCCGAAATACGGTCCAGGTTTCAAACGGCTCGGAGATCCTTAAGCCGAACTGTACGGTGCATAGCGTATGTGTTTGCTCTGCTATCGCTACAAATAATTCCTAACGATGAATGTGGAAAAAGGTGGTGGGTATCGAAAACTAAATATAAAATATATTCTTCTGCAGATTTATTCATAGTCGTATTACACGAGTGGATCAGTCGGTGCTTTTCAAAATTTCAATAATTGGTTTAATCATCCCTTGTCCCAGTAAACGCTACACTACGCTACTAATTCGGTCATTAATTCGGACACTAGTTCTGAAAAAAGTGTAAACGATTTACTCAATGTTTATAATAAACGTATAGGCATTTACCCACCACCGAGATATGCCTGTGGCGCGTTTGTAGAATTTTGTTACCGGGTGCTCAGTTTCCCCAAGAGGACTATTGCCCCCGCATTAAAAAAATTAAAACATATTAGCAAAAATACTTATGGCTATGTTTAATTTATCATTAATTAATAAAAATTGAATTCATTCACATGCAATTAACAAGAAAACTGTGTTTCTGTTTTGTGTTTCTATGAAAAGATATCTTGAAATGTGTAGGAAACATATATAATGGAAGTCTCTTGGAAGCTTTTCAACGAATCCTCTATTAATAAACGCTATACGCAAAACATCTTATTCCTAAAATTGGGGTTGTAGAAAATCATTCATTTTTACATATGTCTACAGTAAAATTTACTTTGGCAGTGTACTTAGGCATATCGCTTAGTTTACTTAGCAGTCACGATTTTTGTGCTACCAGGGGTTGGTAGCTGATATATAACAATCGCTAAGCATCAACATTTTTACAGTTGCCGGCTCTAACAATTTTAAAATATTGGAGCCCCCAAAGCTTCTGGAAAGTGGTTTAAAACTGCACAGCGGTTACGCGTGAATTTTTCCCCGGCACTTCTGGCTTGACCGAAAAACTGCTCGAGACAATCTTGATATATGTGCCAAGTAAGAATAAATTTAAACTGGCATGGTGATAGAAATGTCCAGAAGGAATTGAGTGACGAGATGTTCAGTAACCAGCCCTTTATAAAAGAAAACTGGTTTGGCACGTCCCTCCCGATGAATCAATAACTAATTAAACCTAATAGTCTCGTTGCCTCTCATAGGAATTGCTTTTGAGTTTTATTTTGGCGAAAAGGTTTCCTATACTGACTTGTACTAAAACTTGAAGATGAGTTAAAAATGTCAAAGAGATTGTTGAAGAATTCTATTAATTCTCCATTGCTTAGCATAGTTTTGCATCCTTGACCTGGATCATAATAGGTGAAACCTGAAAAGGTGTACTTTACTATCACTTTTTGAAAAGTGTTTGGCCGTATATGACTCTTCATTAATTTTGTTGCAAACTTAAACTCAAGCTTGCTATCCTCGTTACATAACTTTGCAATGTTACTCCATGTCGCGCGAAGATCACATGAAGATCCATGGAAAATGATGTAATTTTTGTGAAGACAATAACTCGAACTTTTTATCAAATTAGGAGAATCAAAGAAGAAATTAAGTCTACCATCATCGACTAGAAAATAGGGCTAAGTAGCGTCTATTTATAATATTCGTGCTAGACCGTGAAAGCTGTACGTCTGACCGCAAACAATCTTGCCTGGGTACAGACCGCAGGCTAGAAGAGCACGCTTGGAAAAGCATTTCTTTTATAATAAAGGTGCTGCGGACGAAATAATACGCGATAAGATGTTTCCACCTCTTCACGATGAGTTGAGCCATAAGCATTATTACATTATGAACCACTATGATCGGAACTCATCTTCACCGAAATCTTCCAAGTCTATAACGGTATCATTCTTCCTACGATAATATGTATGGGCTTTAAGAGACATCTCATCAGCTGAAATAGAGGAGTATTTATAATAATAAATATTTTATAATAATAAATACTCCTCTATTTCAGCTGATGAGATGTCCCTTAAAGCCCATACATATTATCGTAGGAAGATATAATATAATAATAAATACTCCTCTATTTCAGCTGATGAGATGTCTCTTAAAGCCCATACATATTATCGTAGGAAGAATGATACCGTTATAGACTTGGAAGATTTCGGTGAAGATGAGTTCCGATCATAGTGGTTCATAATGTAATAATGCTTATGGCTCAACTCATCGTGATGAGGTGGAAACATCTTATCGCGTATTATTTCGTCCGCAGCACCTTTATTATAAAAGAAATGCTTTTCCAAGCGTGCCATACTGTGGAATTCGACCTTAATTCCAGAGATCTTACGCTAAGGCTGGTATTGCGCGGTGACTTTGGCCGAGATGAAATGTATCTAAGAAGACTGTTAACCGAAGGAAGATTTAGTGATTGCGGGAGTAATCCGTAGGACGCGGGTGACGTGATTGAATGTGTATTCAGTATTTTCAATTCATGAGAGAACCTATTTCCCTTACTATATTTGCGACAATGGTTTTAATGTCGTTTGGAAAAGTTTGTCAAAATTTGCCTCATTTATGAATTTTATTCAGAGATTTGGAATTGAATTTTTGAATTTCAGTCTATCATCACATAGATCTATTTCGATACAGGCAGAATTAAAATTGAGGATGCATTTTGTTAGCGGCTCATTAAAACCATAATTATATAAGTGGCTTGGTTGGTACAACAAGTTTCTTGATCGAAGATTTCTTTCTGGGACATACAGTTTAATACATTGAAGTATATCCGGACAGTTTATACGGTACGAGAAAATATCATAAATAAACATAATAGATTGAATACTTCGTCTTTTGTCTAGTGTATCTAGTCCTATTAAGGCACATCTTATTTTATAAGGAGGCGTAGATTCAAGGTTCCAATTCATTCTTTTTATAACAAATCTCGTAAAGGTCTTTTGAACCTTTTCTAAACGTAACACGTGTTTTGAATGCGATGGAGACCATATTACGGAACAGTATTCCAGATACGGACGTACAAGAGACATGTAAACTGACTTTAGGGCATACGGATTAGAAAATTCATAACAAGAACGTTTAAGGAACCCAAGCATTGAGTTTGCTTTAGCAATTACGTAGGCAATATGAAATGTGAACTTCAATTTCGTATCAAAAATTATACCAAGGTCTTTAATTTCATTTTTTCTCGTTAGAGTCTTCCCATATATAGTATATTCACAGAGAATTGGCAACAAAGTATGGAAAACAGAAAACGAATGACATTTATTTACATTTAGCTCCAGATGGTTGATATCACACCATTTGACTAGCGCGACTAAATCATTTTGAATTTTTGTACAGTCTTGGATGTTTGCAACACGCAGAAAAATTTTTAAATCGTCAGCATACATTAAACAATTAACATATTTAAAAATTGACGGAATATCATTAACAAATAAAATAAATAGTATTTGTCTTCCATTCTTAAAACTATTGGCTAGATATTGTGTAATCTTTATCGAAAGCCTACTTTTTTTGTCGTCCAATTTCTTAAAAACTCACACGTCGGAATGGCTTTTTCAGAAGTATCTTCATGCTCGAAGACACCTTGAAGCAATCTTCTTCAACAAAACATCTTTTTCTTTGATGACGTCTTCTTCGACGATGACTTCTTCTTCAATGATGATGTTCCCCTTAGTGGACAACATGTTGGGAAAAGCAGTTGCTGTAAGGCGTTTGCAAGATGAGTCTGTCTCCTTGTAAAACAGGTGTGCATATTAGTTAATCGTATATCTTGTGTTTAAATTAGTAAAGTATATTATCTTTACTTATCTTAAACTATCTACGTTTATTATGTTCATTATTTTCCAGTTTTACTAGGTATTTCTAACTTTTTTTTTCTTATATCTAAACTGCCTAATCTTGAGTACAAATATATACATAGATTATAGGAATAAACTAAAAATACGCCCTTTTTGGAACTTCAATATGTAGGTTCGGTCGCTCAGTCCACCTTCAACTTTCAACGGGATTCGTGGATTCGTTAAATGCTATAAGCAAAATAATTTACGTTAAAAAATTATAAAATAAATGACCTTAAGCTTAATAGGGGTGAACACATATAAAGCAGTTAGTTATGTATTATATGATATGGTTTACTATCAGGACTAACAGCATATAATATATAGTATACATTCTCGAATAAAAAATGGTAGATGTGGACATGTAAGTACGTATGTATGTACTATATATAAGATAAGCATGAAGACACTAGTAGACACTTCACAATCATGTCGACTTGCCAAGAACCGTCACAAAAGAGGTCCCGGAAGGAATCGGATTGTGATTGGTTCTTACAGGCATTAAATGACATGTAACCGGTTCCAGACTTCGCATATTATGCATTTTTTATTTACATACTGGCTGCAATAGCAAGTACCTGAAGTCGAGAAAAACATTCTATTCTAGAGACGCAATCAATCCAACTTTTCATCAATTAGACTTTGTGGGACTTATTAATCTTGGGTATTTGTGTGTATATTGTAATTATTTATTCTACGTAATTTGATTTTGTGATATAGTTATTGACTACGTTCTTTTAATAAATATTTTTTTTTGTTTTGTATTACGTGTATGTTTGTTGTAGGCACACATATTAGATAACATTAGATACTGAAACGCCATGTCTCCTTCGGATACACACCAGTCGGCAAACTGAATTCTAACGTTATTCTCGCTTGAGGGTAATCTTGCTGCAACTTGTGAGTTTGGACAACTTGTGGTCCTTAATTTTCGTTCTGTATTGCATTGTCTGCAGTATCCATCCTCAATCAGTTGTCTAAAATGCAACAACAATGTATAATATTATGCGCTGATTGTGTTTGAACTTCTATACTTTTTAACAAAATTCTTCAAGTATAAGACATTTATCGGTCTGTTCTGCTCAATTTTTCCGGAATAACATGCTGCAAACACATTTTCGGGGAAGGCCATCGGCTTGTGATGGCCTTCAATATTTGATCAAGTACGCTTTTTATAGTCGAGACTCCCATTCAAAATCTGTATGTCAAGTAAACGAAACTTGAGCCAGTGCAAGAAATCTGAAAATGCACAACGAATGAATGAACGATGTTCATTTATACATAATATATATTATAGCCACCAAATACAGAAACACCATGAATACATACCGGTAACGACAAACTTCTCTGTGGCGGATATAAAATCCTACCTAAAGATTTGCGGATTTGGCACAAATTTCTTCTCAATAAGACAAAACAAAATTTCTTCAAACTTCTCGTGGACATCCTACTTGTGGAATCGTCCAGGATAATTGGCCAAATTGGCTTATTAGTGTGAAATACTCATCGTCTTGTTTTCGTTTCTTGTTCACCGGATGCACTTGCATGCCTCCAAGTTTTTATCGTCATATTGGTACACAAATTTCAATAATAAACATTTTATTAAAAAAAAATATGCGAGATATTGTTTACTTTGAAATGTCAAAATAATTTCAAACGACGTATTGAATTGACGGGAAGAAATCTCGGCTTTCTGCGAATGAAAAACCTCCATACTATAAATGAAGTACTTTTGCCCTCAATAATATCAAATTCGTGAATTGCCCACATAAACAAAACAATTCATGAATAACCGTTAAAATGCATAAATAAGTTTTGGGACAAAAATTCTTACGAATCGCTATATATTAATCGATTATACTATATAAGTCCGACGAAATATGCTAATTGGTATTATTAATTAATGTATAATACAAAATAGCAGATTACTTTTAAATGTTTCTTTACAATTACTCAACAGTAAAATATTTTGTAAAGAAAAACTGCTATATTAATAAGAATAATGAACGAAATAAGATACGTATATTTATTCAGTTGCGTTGTAGTTCACATATCAGGCAATTATTCGTTACCCGAGAAATTCGTGCATACCATATATGGTGAATATATTAGTATTCCTAAAAATTGTACTAATACTTCTAAATATAACGTAGCAAACTCGTATACAGCTTTCAGGAACTGCTATTGCCGACGTTTTGTCCACTGCAAGCAAAGTCTTCGTTGAAGAAGATGTTTTCATGCACGAAGACATCAGACACAACATATGTGAACAATTGGGAAGATATCATAAATGAAGCATCCGAAAATGCGGTGCAAACATGTGCATTTTTAAGAAATAGTACACCCAAAAAAGTAAGGCTTCTGCAAAAATTGAGCAATGTCCAAGCGACAGTGTTAAAAATGGAACATAAGTGTCGCGAGTTGCAAAAAATTATCGAAGATAGGAACAAACAGAATGTTAGGTTCAATGAGGAGAAACTTTGCCACAATGCTCCCAACGATGTTAAAACCATTGTCGCAAACATAAAAAGAAATAGTAGTATACATGGTAAGGGAAATAGGTTCTCGCATGAAAACATGGTAAGGGAAATATGTTCTCGCAAAAAAAATTCTGGCACTTTCAATTACTTTTACGTCACTCGTGTCTTATAGACTCCTCCTTCTTCTTCATTGTGTGGCGCTACAGTCCGGGGTGGACTTGGACCTCAACCAGCATGCCTCTCCAACTAGCGCGATCCCTGGCTAGCTAGTTTAGTTTAGTTTATTAATTTATAAAAAACTTTATAACATCACTTCAATATAAAATGATAACAATTTGCATTGACACTGGTTATTTTTTTTTTTAACATTGTCTAACATACAAAGATAAGTCTTTTTTAAAAATATTTATATTTGTCTGCGTCTTTAAATTAGTTGGTAGTGCGTTATATATTTGAAGTCCTTTAATGAAGAGTTGATTTTCTGATTCTGAAAACTCTCGGTATGTCAAAGTTTCGTCTGTTTCGCAATGTATAGTTATGTCTGTCCGATACATACGATAAGCTTCTGCTGAGGTACTCCGGCAATATATTGTTCTTAATTTTATGTATTAATATAAGATTTCTTAATACTACCCTTTGTCTTACACTTAAGAAATTTAGTAATCCTAGCATAGAGTTTATTGGTATATACATATCAACTTGCAGGATCGCTTTCATTGCACGATTTTGTAATATTTGTAATCTATTTGTATTGTATATTTGTATTGTATATTGTAATTGCACAATTTTTATTTAGTTTTTTTCTTATTCTATACATGAAACTGATTTTTTTACTAATTTTTGAGCAAATATAATCGGCATGGTACTTAAAGTCTAACTTATCATCTATTATTGCACCAAGATACTTTATTTGCTTTACATTTTCAATTTTCTCATTGTTAATTTTGATTTCAATATGGTTGTCACTGTTAATAACCATACATTTAGATTTAGACACATTTAATTTCAATTTCTTGCTATTAACCAATTGTTTAAATTACTTAGGTCTTCTTCAATTTTTTCTTTTAATTCATTCAAATTATTACCACTTACGTATATCAGTGTAACAACATTATCTTACAATATTTCAGCACGTTTGCCATGTCATTTATGTATAACAGAAACAAGACAACACCAAGAATTGATCCCTGTGGGACACCTAATTCAATCCCGTTCGGTTTGGAGATTTCACTACCGATTTTTGTTACTTGGAGCCTAGTTTTGAGATAATATCTGAACCATCTTAGTTCATTGCTTTTAACACCATAACTTTCTAAATTGTCTAGAAGGATCTTATGGTCAACTGTTTCAAATGCTCTCCGAAAATCAAGAAACACTGCACAAATTTTATCGTTTTTCCACTCGTGCACCATCCACATGAGCGCACTTTCACACGATCTTCCAGACCTAAAACCAGATTGCTGTTCACATATAATATTATTTAGCTCTAAATATTTTATAAATTGATCAGCTACCACTTTTTCGAAAACTTTTTCAATGGTTGGGAGTAAGGTTATCGGTCTAAGCTTGTCAGGTGTTTTAGTGTTTGAGACTTTTTGCACAGGTATTATCAAAGATTGTTTTAAACAGGTAGGGAATTCTCCTTCTGACAACGATTTATTTAACATACTCAACAATTGGTCACCAAATATATCTAAATTTAAAAAAAAAAAACATTGCACTATTTACCCCATATATATCTTTCTTTTTATTAATTTTATCAATTATTTTGGTCAATTCAGACTTGTTCTCGATTAAACAGAATTTAAAATTGCATATTAAACTATTGTATATCACAGATGGCATTGCTTTGTTGATGTCCTTTATACTACTGATAAAATAATTATTTAATATATTAGCTATTTGTGTCTTATTTTTTATTGTATTACCATTTGTAATAATTTCTTTAATTGTCCTTTTTTCTTGGTCTAACACTAAACGCTTTAATGTTTTCCAAGGACCTCTTTGATCACCAGCCCTTGCACTTAGTTAATTCTGTATGAAATTATATTTACTATTTTTTACGGCAGTCTTATATTTATTTCTACATTGTATGTAGTTATTCCACTAAATGTTGTTTCTCGAAAGTATAGCTTTATAATAAAGATTGATTTTTAACTTTTTTAGCTGTCGAAGATTTTCATTGAACCACCTATTATTATGAACAGTATTTATTTCACATTCCACTGTAATTTTTTCGATGATGTTGTTGAGTTTATTGTTAAAGTACTTAACTTCGTCATCTTTGTTATAGGTTGTAGATTTTTCGCTCTCCAAAGCTCCGTAAATGTCATCTTTTTATATCTTAGTCGCCTAATTATAGTTTTGTCTTTCTTCGGAATGCTCTTACACCCAATATTTATAAGTATTGTTTCATGGTCTGATATTTTAAAACGTTTCTCAATTCTAGCTTTTATTGTCCCGGTCGTTATATTTGAAACAGCGTAATCTATTAATAAACTTGTGGTTGCAGTTATCCTCGTAGGCTCTTCTCCAATTGCTTGAGTTTTCTATCATTTATGAAGTTAACAATTTTGTTTTTGCAAGTATCATTTTTAAAATAGGTAGTATTAAAATTAGCTGGTTCAGTTTCCAGCTGCTGGTTAGCAAAAGCCTCACTGACGGCTCGCTGAGCTCTGCCAATCACGTCAATGTCATCGGCTTATGCTAACAATTGCACGGACTTCTGGAAGATCGTGCCCATGTTTTCCAAGCTGTACGTGCTCTTCGAGACAGCGGTCTACACCCAGTGCACTTTGTTTGCGACCAGGGGTACATCTTTTGCGGTCTAGCACGTATGTATATTTGAAATAGACTTCGCTAGCCCATATTTTCCAGTCGATGATGGCAGAACTAATTTTTTCTTTGATTCTCCTCATTTAATAAAGAGCTCGCGCAATGGTCTTTATAAAAACGACATCATTATCAATAGCTCTTCATGATGATCTTCGCTTGTACTCTTCCATAACGAAGGTAGCAAGCCTAACGGAGGCACCTATTACGCCGAGCACATTTAAAAAAATTAAGGTCATATTTGCCTAACTAGTCTTGAGCCACACAGTTTCCGCGGGTTGTTTCACATACTACAGTTCAGGTAAAGCACCTAAGAGCACTTAAGCAGCTGAAGAATTACTTGAATTCTTCAATAATCTTTTCGACATTTTTAATTCATCGCCCAGTTTTAGCACTGTTTTATATAGGACAGCTTTTCGTCAAAATGATAATCAAATACAACTAAGCTCTTAAGTTTACCAGGAGATATTGATTCTACTGGCAAGGACGTGACGAACCAGTTTTCTATTATTAAGCTGGTTGCTGAACATCTCGTCACTTAATTCCTTGCAATGGCAGTTTGAATGTATTCTTACAAAATACGCGCGTGACTGCTTTGCAATTTAAAAGCATTTCCAGGAGTTTTGGGATACAGTATTTAAAAATTGTTAGAGCAGACAACTGCGAAAATTTTGAAGCAGGCCCATTTCCATTCGCAAGGTAAATCTAACTGCAGACGTGAATGAAAATAGTTTCGCATATGATTGTGGTTGGCTTTCGCTGTCTGAAGCCTCCAGCATAACTTTCACAACGTTTAAGCAATTTGAAGACAGCAATCTGTTTGCAGCGCCACATGATTTCCTAGAATACATTCGAGAAATTGATAAAAAGCTTCTTGAATCCTTCTATGACCGCTTCCATCAAAGGGGTTTTGTGCATCTCTTTGCACAGCTCCAGACCGACAAGAAATTTATCTGCTGTGCGAATTTGCATGAATATTTTATTCGGCTGGGTTTTATTATAAAATTTTGGAAAAGGGATTTAAGCGACCCCAATTTCAGAAATAACATGCTCCACGTATGTCATTTATAGTTTATCGATTAGTTTATTAAGGTATCCACAAGTCTTCTAGAAACCCAATTGTTGTTATGTTAATTGCATGTACATGTCGTTTTTATTCATTATTTATTGACTTAATTATTCCATTTACATATTATATACATTTATCTAATATATTTTCACATTTTCTAGTGCGAGTGCAATAGGCCCCTTGAAGAATCCGAGCACCCGTTGAAAAAAAAATCGGTTAGCGTGCTAGGCATAACTCAATGGTGGTGTGGAAACGCCTATACGTTTAATATTAACATTGTGTAAAACTTTTACACTTTTTTCAGAACTAGTCCACTTCATTAACGAATTAGAAGCGTACTGGGACGAGGGACGAGGGGTGTTTAAGACAAAATTTAACATTACAAGATGCGTCGACGCTCTTTTACACATCGACTTCCTTTCATCGAGAGCTTTCAGCCAGAAACCACTTACATATGCATCTATCCTCTCCCTAGACTTCGACAGAATCGGCTTCCAATGTTATCCTAAGCAACCTCACAAAATGGGGTGTACGGCTAAATCAAATTATTCCTTGTCAACAGAAGTCTACTCATTGCATAATGGTATACCCCAGGGAACTCCCCTATCTGTGGTTCTCTTTATAATAGCATTCGAAGATATTGCCCCAAATGTAGCAAGACATCCGCTTATATGCAGACAACATATAAATATTATGTCAAATAACGATGTCAATAAATGTAATGTATTGTATAGAATGCACTTGAAGAAATCTTAACATGATCAAACGGATCTAGCGCTAAATTTTCCTTTAATAAATGTATAACGCCTCATATATGATTATAAAAAAACTGTCCTAAATCAAATGTAAATATCAATAATGATGATAATTTTTGTATACTGGAACTAATATTTAATAATAAGTATTCTTGGAAACAACACTGTCTGGATCTCAAAAAATCCCTAGCTGTGAGAACAAATATTGTAAAATACCTACGTAGCAACAATAAAAAAGCAATGCTCATATAAATAACAGAGAACAGACATAACTAAGATGTTAGTAATGAGCAAGATTGACTATGGGTTATATATATACGGCACCTGATTGATCTTAAAACAATCAAGCACTTGTACCACGACGCGGCTAGAAGAAGAAGCATTAACACCTTCCGAACCATCCAAAAATAAGAAATAACGGAAGCAGTACTACCTACAATTGAGGAATGTATAGGCATTATTACTCTCAATCTGCTGGCTGCTGACCCTTTCAAAGTTCTCAGTCATCGATCATGATAAAAAGAAGAGCCAAGTCCAACAACATGGCATAAAGATAAGTTCTGCCATCACCACCATTCTTCAAAAACCCGATAAGGTAGACCTACCACCCGAAAGAGTAAGTTGCAATGCACCACGCCACCCTCTTTGGTGTATCAATCAGGAATCATTGATACTAAATCTAGCCGACTACAAAAAGGGCAACACCAGCAACAGGACCTACCATCAACTCTTTTCCAGCACCTTAGTAAATTTAAAATCAGAGGGTTGGTTTCCCATTTTCACCGACGGCTCGAAGAGCACAGTCAATACCGCATTCGTCGTAACACTAGAAAATGGATCCATCGCCAAGATTGGCAATCTCCCAGATTTTGCCTCAGTATCCACAGCAGAAGCCTTTGCTGTACTTCAAGCCATAAAACAACCACAACACCGATTTCACATCAGAAATCTATACCAGCGCCAAACACGAGGAAGATTATGTGGATCTCTGGGAATCCAAGGCTGGGAAATTCGCTGGAAAGCACCCAAATCAGCCAAAAACAGTCCTGTACTCAGTTTCAACATTTTCATCCAACTAGATCTGATCAAACACTTAAAGAAACCTCAAACGCCAACAAAAACCACGACTGAAGCCTATACCACCATCACTACAAAAAATCAATAATGCAAAAACCGAGCCAAAAACTCGACAAACTGCTCCAAATTATAAACCTCCAATTTTGTACAGTCACGCACTTAAACTGTCTAAATAGAACCAGTCCTCTAACTTGCCCCACCTGTAATACCCTAAGCCTTCAACATCTTTTAGAAAAGTGCACAGTACTGCAAACTACAGTTAATAAAAATTTTCAAAACAACCCTAGCTACATTGTACTTCAAGCCCTAATTTCTTTAATATTGCTAAAGTCAATAATTTGTTATCAAAAAAAATTTGGTAGTAAATAATAATAATTTGTTCTGCATTTAATAAACTAATAATAATATACTTCATTTTTAAGAAATCAGGCTTTAATTATGTCTTATGAATAGACCTGTGTGTACAATATGAACTGAACTACAAAATAATTTATAGGCTTCTTGGGGAAACCGAACACCTGGTTAAAAAAATCGGTTAACGCACCAAATGCATACCTCAAAAGTGGTGTGGAAATGCCATTTTGATTAAAGTATACAACACAGAACTAAAGAACAGAACCATACGAACTTTTTGACAGGGAAATTAATACACACATAAACTGCCATTCTGTTGCTAAAGAAGATTCATCGCTAGATTTTCTTCGATTTAAAGGATTTAAGTGTTTTTTAGTCCTAATTATTCAGAAATGATAATTCTGTTGTGGGTTTTTATTAAGAAATATCGAGTTAGTTGGATGTCCTAGACGACGTTGTTCATTTAATAATTATGTTCAAAATTAATGCATTACCTGTAACATTATTCCGCAGCTGAACGAAGTCTTTGTAAACATTTTACGAACACGCGAAGCCTATTTAATGATTTCATTCATTTGGGTTTATTGTACTTTTTCTTCACAGATATGAATGTAAAATCTACTGGTTAACTGCACCCAGCCAAATAAAATATTATTAAATTTCTGTTACACATTTTTTTTTATTTTGAAAAATACTATATAAGAGAGTTTCATATCTCTATTAGTTTATTCGGAGCCAGACAGATTGAGAATACACTACGAAATACAAAACAGTACACACATCACGCAACACGACAAACGGTTTACGATCAGACCAGACAGCTGATTACAGCCAGAGCAACAGAAGTACACGTATACCAGAGATAAGAGAACATAGAGATATTCGTCTTTCCAGGCATTTCTGATTGGAAAACCCCTATCCCACCACAAAAACTGCCGTTATGGACCTGAACTCACGCATATTTCTTTATTTTCACGCACATTGTTACAACGTTTGGGTGCGCGCCATGTTTTTTTTACAAATTTGCCGCAAATAGTGTCAAATGTGTAGCCGATTGGAATTTTCCAGGGATATGTTTGCGAAGTGAACATGGTTGAAAACAAATTCATGACATTATAATATTAGAAATTAAAGCAATGTATTACTAAAATTCATTCAAACAATAAATCTATAAATGTTACTTGAATGGCTTTTCTTTACAATTTAAATGCAAGCGGGACTTTTAAGAGAAGAAATACATTTTTTCTGATGGCAGTCCGTCGAATAATTTCTGTAATTAAGCGAATATACTTGAACAATTTTAAAGCGTTTATTAACTTAACCCTGCAAATATAAACTAGGTCGATTGGACATGTGTAGGGAAATACGGGAGGGAACACCAGGCTGTTTCGAAGGTTCTTTATTGACTGCTTATACATTTCGCGTTTCTTTAACATACTGGTCAGGAAAACGGTGCGAGTGCACAGTAGGAATTGCGGATGGATCATTCGATCATTTAGGCCAATAGCAATTGTTAAGGCAAACGGTTTCTATGAAGTAAATAGAATACCCAATATACAGTCGACACCATAAGTAGACGGACTGATTTAAAATAAAAGTGACCACACATGATTGATGAAAAAATTGTTTGTTCGTTGGTATATGGTATTTTGATTCATGTCTGTTGGACAAAGTACTTGGATATA
This sequence comes from Eristalis arbustorum, assembly GCA_916610145.1. Lineage (NCBI taxonomy): Eukaryota > Metazoa > Arthropoda > Insecta > Diptera > Syrphidae > Eristalis > Eristalis arbustorum. Next base: position 80,325,409 of record OU744316.1, on the reverse strand, counting down.
CAAATTCACTTGTTAATGCATTAACCGATGATATTTTTGGTGATACATATACTCATTTGCACAAATATGTACACAAATATGTTAAAAGCGCTACATTATGCGCTACATATTATGTGCTAGTGTTCTTCTTCAGTAATTTTAGTTTCAATTAATGAACTGCACATTGCTTTCAATTATAATACTAATTGTTTTAGTATTTGCAAAAAAATTACTGTACTTTTTTTATTCATGATGATATTAAATTACGTATTTATTGTTCTTCCATTATTATATATAAAACCAACATTTTCATTAGTCTGAGTTTGCTTAGTTGTATTTTATATTACTTTTAATCGTCCACAACTGCAAAATATGTTCAAATTTTCAAACCCAACGGACAATTATACTAGTTTCCAATGCGTTTTTCCAGTATGGTGTAACTTTTATTAACCGGGGCACACTTATTGAACATATTTTTACTTCATTTTGTCCGCCGTTTTGTGGGGAAATTAGGTTTGAATGTGAATTTGAACTTTCATTCATCATAGTTATCATAATTCGTTATCAAATTGCAAGTGTTTCAAGATAAATAAAGTTATCAATTGAACTGTGAATAGAATTGCAGTGTAGTACAGTGTAAATGAATGAGCAGACATTTAGATTTCAAATCTAGAAGAAAAGTGGGTCTTGCAGTGGTTGCATTTTTGCGGAAAGTTCGAAGTAAGTTGAAACATCTACAATTAGAACATATTCATATGCTAACTTTCATATTACATTTAATTTAGTATTGCCAGAAACAGCAAAAGACATGGACAGAAAGTCTTGCATGCAAGACTTCAGGCATGCATATAGGATGATTCCATGTAAGTTTTTCGTTAATAAATTTTGGTGGTGATTTGTTGATATGCTGTAACGAACATGTGTTAAGATGTAAATATATACATGTGCACATGAAATAAGATTCAAATTAATATAGTATGAACATTTTGGTTCAGAATAAAATATTAAAGTCGTGAAAGCAGCCAGATTGGTTGCAAAGCAGGCTACATGATAGACCAAAACCAACATTTTCTGTCAAAATGACTGTGGACATAAATGTGAATGAGTTTCTAAAAGAAAATAGTTTTGTTTATGTTTGCGGTTGTCTGTATCGGAAAGTGCGTGAAAGTCATTTATGTAGCTTGCCTCTGCCTACAATATCTACGGGAAACCCATCCACAAGCTTTACATTAACAATGTTTAAACAATTTGATGGATGCAATCAGGTTGCCCTACCCCCAGATTTGGTAAAACATATTCGAGATCTGGAAGACATGTTATTGAAAGTATTCTACGAATGTTATCATCAGAAGGGTGTAGCAAAGCAAATTGCCGAAGTCTTAATTACGCAAAAGAAATTTGTTTGTTGCAAGAACTTGCAACACTACTTCATTTTAAATTATTTTATTAGGGTTCGCATTTTTTTGTTGAAGTTTTGGAATAGGGACTTAAGTGATTTCAGCTTCAGGAATAAAATCCTCAGCGTTTCGCATTTATGAAAGTAATACTTATCGTACATTTTACTTTCCATTTTAATTTTATTTCTATTTCTTCTATTCTATTAACTTTTCCATTTATTTACAAATTATATTAATATATTTTTTCGTTCTAGGTCGGGTGCAATAGGCATCTTGGGGAAACCGAACACCCGGTAAAAAAAATCGGTTAACGCACCACAAGCATACCTCAAGGGTGGTGTGGAAATGCTTTCATAAATTTTCAATAAAATACACTTTACAATATTAAATAGTATTTTCTTCATTCTGGAGATCTGTTCCGTTTTTTCAGCTGCATGTTGGCATAGATGACAATAAGGATAACAGTTGCCACTCATATAACGAGCAAGCGTTAAAGATTCTATTGGATGAATAGAATCTGTTCTCATGGATGATATTCGGCACCTCTGCTCCTCCTTCGTTTTTTTTTTTTGACTCACTGCGTATAGCCCTGATCATTGACTCCACTTGAGGAAAAGCCCGCACACACCAGACGGATTATATTAAATTGAATTTGCTTTTAATTTCTTGTCTTCGGTGTAATATGCTGTAACAAGGCAAAAAAGGTTTCGTTTTGTAATGTAAACAAATTCGAAATAAATAAATAATTTAAAGTGTGAGATAATTCACCTAATCAGCTGTTCACATACACTTACACATATTCACTTGCACGTTATCAGATGTTTACAAACCTCACACGTATTCACCGACTCTATCTGTGAAACAGATAAGAAACAGCTGTGAAATGTTATAAAAAACGCTGTCAAACGAAATCAAGGGGAAAGACACGAGGAAGTCGGGTATCTCTATCATACCTTATCTCTGACGTATGCATACACACACGTCGACGAAGAGGACAGTTACAACGATTAAGTAGGCTATTTTTACACGCGCTAATTTCGACAGTAAACATTACCAGCTTATTGGCAATTTAGATAAAACGTAACAGGGGAAAAATAGGAAAGGACCGAATTGTTCGAGAAATGGGATTCCCCGTTCGTTTATTTTACGATTCCTGTCCTCTCAGTAAGGTAGTGGAAGCATGGAAGCATAAGTGTTTCAGAGATGAGGTATGTGTGTGAAAGGGTGGGAAGGTAGAATCCTGTGTGTAAAAGCGGCGTGGGTTCACAAAAGATATAACTTTGAAGAAAAAAGGGCACAAGCGAAATTATTAATGAAACACATATTACAAGGTAATATGTTCTTCTTTCTGTCAAAGTTGTGTGACGTCATTAGTAGTACCCCTTTTTGTGAAAGAGGATTTTTCTCATACGGTAGAAAAAAATTGCTATGCAAATTTGAAAACGTTTGCGTATAATAATTACAAACTTAATTTTATTCTCTTTTTATGAATATATTAATGCTTATGGGGATTTTTTTTTTAATATACACACATTTCTATATATACAGTTAACTGTGCAAACTAACCTATACAAAAACGTACTTATAAACAGATCTTATTCAATTTTATTTTTACATGAAATTTGTTTTGTATTAGTTATTTTTCAAAATGTTGCTATATAAAATCTTCATTCTAAAATAAATCTTACATCTAAAAGAGTTTCTGTTATTATCGAGCTTAAAGTGCAATTTGAACTTACATCGAACATAGTTTGAATGTAATTTGTAGCCGTTTTCAATTGTATTTTGCTACCATTACATCTATTGAATATAGAATCGAATTTCTGTAATTTACTTATAAAATACCTATTAGGCTTATGAAGACTAGCGATGGGCAATTGCAGTTCGAGCAATCGCAATTATTCGAATTGGAATTGAGCGGAGTCGATTGCTTGATTTCGATTGTTGTAGGCCCGATTCCAATCGCCAACGAATGTGTGTATTCACCGATTCTTCAAATCAGAGCGAGATTGCTAAATTGTGTGTATTCCCCGATTCTTCAAATCAGAGCGAGATTGCTAAATTGTGTGTATTCCCCGATTCTTCAAGTCAGAGCGAGATTCGAGACTCATTGGGTGAGAAGGACGAAGAATACAGTCGAACCCCCAAAATTCAAATAGTCACCGAAACCAATATTTTTCAGATATTTGGTTTGAATTATAGAAAATTCGATTTAAGGATGTTGCAATTACAGAGGTTTGGTAGTATTTCCATTCCCAATGTTCCTAATATGGTAAGTATAGTTTCTTATTGGAGACACAGCCTTACGCTGATTTTTTACACTGACACCAACATATGAATAAATCGAGGAATACATACATTTCTACAATGGGATATTAGTACCCGGCATTCTCTTGGTTGTAGTAGGTACTGAGAATAATCGATTCGATTCGATTGTTTTCTGATGAGACCAACAAAATCGACAATCGAATTCAAATTTTAACAATTGCCAATTTATTCGGTTGTGAATTTCATTCGCAATCGTCCATCGCTAATGAAGACCTCTTTCAGTAATTACGCCGGTTCACGTAAGGCCAGTAGCATCATTATCAGTCTTCACTGTATAATTATCTGTAAGATTCCCCACTTCGGACTTAAAACGATTTAGGAGGTACCCAGCCAGGTACTCCAGGGCATCGTAGTGGATGTCGTCCATCTCTTTTGTAGTATCAGCTGAATTTTCGTCTTCTTAAGGCCCGTTGTCTTCATTAGCAACTAGACAGGAAAGTAGATCTGAAGTAATTGTTTTGCTTTGAATACTAACCTGTTCATTTTCGACCTGAACATCAGCACCCATTTCGGTTTTATTTTCGATGATTAACTCCACATTTGAGCCCTCAGATGTCATTCGTACTCAAGTGAGCAGTTTTCGGTGGTTAGCATTCCCAACACACCTGTATGACGTACAGCTCATGAGTTCGTATGCGAAAACAATTTATTTATTTATTTTATCTACAAGTCACTTACGTATTAACAGATTCTGAATAATTAAGGTACAATTGGTGGAAACGTTAAGCATATAACTAACGTAGCCTAGAGAGTAAATATTCTTAATAATTCATTCTTAAGATTATATCTACTATCATCTATACGACGTCGAGGTTGGGGTTGACGCACGTACCCACAACGCCACGGGCCACCACTTGTGGCTATTGAACTTAACCTAAACTAAAATACAAACATGAAAGTGAAAAGTGACAGGTAGAGAGGGAGATAGAAGAAAGAAAATGCAGAACCAAAGAAAGGGCCTTCAGCAGATGGTCCAATCCAAAGTGCAATTCAATGAGAGCAAGTCCTTAGTGTTCTGGTTGTCTTGACAATATTTAATCCGGAGACTTAAGGCTAAAGTAAACTGTTTTTGTATATTTTAGATTTGATAATTCATAATAATAAATTCATTGGCGTGGCGTGGCTTGGCTTGGCTCGTATGTTCTTTTCTTTACTCTCTCTCTCTCTCTTTCCTCTGTTCGCTTTTGTTTATTGTGTTCTGTTATATTGTTTTGTTATATTTTATACAAATTATGTTATATGTAAGCTGGAAGAGACTTGTCGATTCACTCTTGTTTTACCAGTTGATAATAAAAGACGTACATATTAAAAAAAGGAATATATAGAATAGTGAATAACTTCCTATTCTGCAGAAAGCTTTGAATGATTTTTATGTAATTCAGGCGCAAGTTAAGTCGATTGATTTTTGAACAGAAGGCCCTCGTGCCAGACGCCTTTGTGAGGTCTAGTGCACAGGCGACTGTGCATTGACCCGCTAGATGGTTCTTCAGAATGTAAACCTGAAAATGAAGTAACGCATGTTCGGTAGAGCGCCCGCGCTTGAAGCCAAATTGGGAATGTTGAGCAAGATTATTATCCATAAGTAAATTTTGAAATTGGGAAAGCAGAATTTTTGCAAATATTTTTCCTAGATTTGAACGGAGGGAAATTGGGCGAAAACCTGTTAGATGATTGTAGTTGCCTTTTTTCCTTAAAGGAATGAGTTTTGTAATTTTCCAAGCAAAGTAGCAATCATTAATACAGTTATTTAATAACGGGGTTAAGAATTTGGATATTGATTTTACGGATAACACAATTTGAGATTCCATCAGTACCAGCAGATTTCTTGTTGTTAAGCGCGTGAATAACTGATTCAATTAAGTTGAAACCAAGTTAGCATTATCTGGAGAGTCAGATTTATGGGAGAAGCAGAAGTTTGCTATGATTAAGTTAGAGTACCAGTTGGAAAAGGCACTACTGAAAGTGCTAACTTCTAAGAGGTTATCGAGGTCTACTGAGGGAGAATTCGCTTTATATAGGTTGGTATAAAATTTGGAAAACGCTTCAACTTTCTCCCTAGATGAAAGGAAGACAGAATTGCCGTCAGTCAATCCTTCTGGGGGTTTCTTGCGTCCTGTAATCTGATTGATAGTTTTGAAAACATTAGCTGAAGGGGATATTATTTCTGAATTGTGAATTGAGCTCCAGATTAACTTTGTCTTTTATGATTTTGCTAAAGCAGCTGATTTGAGCAGACAACAGCCGGTAACACTGGTTGGTGCGATCACCATAATGATGGAATAGCCTCTTGCGTTATCTCTTCCAGATTTTCCTGATTTTGAAGAGTCCAATGGTGAAACTGGACATTTTTAAATGATGATTTTCGATCTACTAAGTTCGATAAAATTTCTGAAAAAGTACTAATGAAACTATCTATTTCTAATTTAGAAAAGTTTCTATCCCTGGGAATTGAGATCCTTGATAGTTCAATTTGATGTTTAATAAAACAGAGAAGTGGTCTGAAATAAGGTCTAATGTTAAGCAGGCAATATTATTACCAAAGCGGAAGTTAGAGGAAGTTATACAAAAATCTATATGTGATCCAGAGCTCGGACGTAACGGTCCCAATGTAGAAACAATATCAAAGTCTAAGAATCGTTTGTTTAGGTACCGAGATGCAAGTTGGTCCCCCATAAGGCGTGTCGTGAGTTGAAGTCCCCGCCTAAAATAACAAAATCGAAATTAACTAGGACGATGATGGAGATATGACAGGGGATGTATATAGAGACTATTGCAAGAGATTTAGATGAGTTCATATGAGTAATTGGAATGGAAGCGATGGTTGCTGAGATTGAGGGGCTAGAATAATGGATTTGGGAAAATTTAATATAATTATCTAAAATTATTGCAGTACTTCGTTATTATAGATAATTCTGTATTTATCGTTGAAAATTGCGTTGTTCAAAGGCTTCTTAATATGAGTTTCTTGGAGTAAAATAGCGGCAGGAAGGGTGTTTTTTAAAAAGTAGATCAATATCTATTTCACTATATTGCGAAAAGGAATTGATATTAGCAAATATATTCAAATTCATGGTGAAAGCGAGGCCAAAAAACCAAGCAGGGCTTTCGGTTTCTGATCATCATTTAATTTAGAGTATTCATACCAGAATGAGTTCACTCTGGCAAAAAGCATAGTGAAAGAGACACCAAAAACTCTTTGAGGTTCCTGTAGGAGGAACCGCGTAGGTGTTATCACCTTTAACTACAAATGAGGTATGTGAAGAAGTTGTCCGAGGTAAATTCTTCTTTTTTGAAACAACGTTGTTTGAAATATTCAAATTCCTGTTCGGAATTGTGTTTAAAAATGCAGCATCCGTTTTCCTTTTTTTTCTATTAATTCAATGTGTTTAGGCAACCTTTATAACTTGCCGGGTGTCCAAATTATACACAATTTACACAGTGATCAAGTGCCGATTCTGACTTGGGATCTAAGTTGCAATTCCCAGGTTCGTGGTCATTTAGACATTTGACGCAGCGTTGGCGGAACGAGCAATAAGATGCGACGTAACCATACCTCTGGCACTTAAAACACTGCTTAGGCTCGGAGCCACGAAGACCTCAGGTGCTGAGCCATTGGGCTTCGACCACCTTGTTTCAAGCCTTTTGACGGAAACCCTTAGTGAGCGCTTCAACTGCTTAATTTCATCGAGAACCTCCTCCGGCGAAAAGCTGCTCGAGAGGCCCTTGAATTGTCTCAGCTCCCTTTGCACAAACGAGAACGTCTCAAATACTTTTTGTTTAAAATGGCTTAAAAAAACGAGTGCAATTCAACATCTCTTACAAAAACTTTAAATCGGCAGAAACCGCTAGTAGCAAAATTAATATTCTCTCTACTAAATTTGGATGAGTTTACGAACGTATAGAGTGATTTTGAAGAAATTCCCTGAACAAAAATAGGTGGGCACCAGGAAAGACGAGAGCCGCCTACCTTCGGTCCAGCAGGAGGCACGATGTACCAACTGTACATTCTGGTTGGCGGGGGGATTGTCTTCCATGTCCAGCAATTGGAAACGATTCTGAGAGTTAACTTCCAAAACTGAATTTTTTGCTCCCTTTAGCGGCAATTCTATGAATACTAACTCTCTTAAATAATTCGTGGCCGTTCTCCAAGCCCACGTCATTAAAATACAGCGTCATGACGCTGAGCAACTGGTGCGGTACCGTTATCGACGCAGCCGATGACGCACGAATTTCCAACAAAACCCGTTAGTTTTCCGATTTTTCCCGTTGGGTTTGAAATCACACGCTTAGCTGAATTTTCAACCCTTTTTTACCAAAAGGTGAGCCGTGATTGCTGCCTTCTTTAGTGGTCCTGTTAGTGTTAACTGCACTCATGATGTTCTCCCTGTCGGCGTCTGTTATCATTTCAGACGGTAGCACAAAATCCCGTTTTCCAGAGACATCCGGCGGGACTGATGGTTGTGGACGAGGCACATTAACACAATCATCCATTGTAGCACGTTAGAAAAACACAATGTTTTTACAAAATTTATAAGACACGCGCACAATAAATTCAAATTATTAATATCTGATTTTGTTTGGTTATTTTTCAACTTCGTATGCTAAGAAAATCGACTGCTACGGCTTCTAAAAGCAAAAAAACAGAAAATTTATCACTTGTCTCTTAAATGTCAGTTGATTAGGCATATGCTCAGAACATCATTTGTACCATGTATGAAAGTAGAATCGAATTCCAGTTACGCCAAGTATTTGTGCAAGATGTTCTACTTTCGATCGAGTATCGTTTTAAATTTGACAGAATACATGACAAACTTAAAACTAAAAAATTATAAATTTGTTGGTGACTTGATTTTAGTTGATTTTAGTGCTCAAAATGGATAGTGTTGCATTGTGGTCTTACCATGAAGAAATCACGGAGTGAAAAAAGAAAATTTAACGGAAGCGAATGAGGGACAGCTCAATATTTTGGAGCTCAACAGAAAAAGGTTTCTCCCACAAAATGTTATTTCATTATAATCCTAAAGCATTTATTTTATTTTCCCTCCTAGTCGATAACACATTTGATGTCTAACATTTTTTTTTCAAATTTAGTTAATTTAAAACAAAACTTGGCAGTACTTCATTATTTCGAATGTCGCAGAATAAAATTTGCTATATAAACACATGGCATTGACTTTTTGAATTCAAACAATAATTTTGTAAAATCGAGTTACATAGTTGGCCAACAGGTCTTAAAATAGATCAAAGATTGTATTGAAATTCCTTGTTCTGCTCATGCAATGTGAAAGAAAATTAAAATAAAAGCGAATCAAAATCAACTTTTTTTTTAAATGGCCAACGGTAATATTTTTCGTATCGAACCATTATCCAAGAACAATTACGAAACGTGGAAAATTCAAATTGCAGCAATTCTGGTTAAAAATGAAACTTGGGTTAATCTCAGCGGAGAGAAACTCAAACCAGAAAATATAGGCGATGACCAAAGTACCAGAAACTTATCCCGACAAGCAGTCGACGCATGAACAAACGAGGATATGAAGGCTAAAACGGATTTGATCTTTGCAATTAACCCATCTGAGCTCAGTTAAATTCGAGGATGTAACGCATCTGGAGCAATTTGGTTGAAACTCGAATCCATTTACGCATCGAAAGGACCTGCCCGCAAAGCGACATTGTTGAAACAGCTAACGCAAGACAAGATGGCCGAAGGTGATGACGTACATGAATACCTCACACAATTTTCGACACTCTAGATAAACTTCGGAACATGGACATTGTTATAAACGATGAGTTACTCGACTAAAATAGTCTTCGTGAAGCATTCGAAAATTTCAGGTGTGCAATTGAGTCCCGAAACAATCTTCCAGACATCGAATAAGTAAAAATACCTACCACCATAGCATTCGAGATATGAAAGCCCTTTCGATTGAAGTAAATATGCTCGTTTTGCTTCGATCCCAAACTATGAATGTGAGTGCCATCAACACATCCCACTATTCCCGGCAACTTAAATTTCCTATACTTATATGTACTCCTTATTCTCTTGAAATCTTAATGTATCGAATTTTATCCATTGATGACAAAATTTGTTTTCCAAAACAACCAACGAATATCGGAACAACTTTGACACCGTTGTCTGTGCAATGCCTAATAGCACATTTCTTCCTACACTCGCTTGGTAACTCCCACTGGCCAATCCAACTTAAGTTGCGCAAAGCTGGAGAACTGGTGGAACCGATGTGCTTCAAACGCTGTAAATTTGAAAATTTAAGTAGCTTACTATCATCACGAAACATTCCTTATTGACTCTAAACTGCTGTACAAAACTAAATAACGATGGTATTGTTTTTTTATGGTATTCTTTTTCTTTGTATTAATATATGAATACTTACTCATTTTCACACAATTCTAATGGATTGCTGTTATCCCTAAGGTATCTTCTTTTGTTTTGGCATTAAATACTTCTTCATCTTCCGAATCAAAAAATATCATTCTAAATGCCATTTTACTTCACTAAACGAAGTTTATTTTGAAAATAAAAATTTGACATTTCACTTTATAGTTCACAATGACATTTTTAAGTAGAAGTCACAATGAAACTGGTTTCAAGTTACATGCTGCCAGAAAGAGCAACGGGGGGAAGATGTGTTACTTACGACGGTTTATTGAGAAGACTCGAAAATTACATTACAGACTGTATTTATAAAATCATAAAAAAACGATACGCTCATGGAAAGATGTTGTGAACGTGTTACGTATAGCTATCTCACATTATAGATTTGTAGGTGAATATGGTATGTAAAGTTTCCCAACCACTTCAAGATGTAAGGGACTTCCTTCATTTCCCAAAACTTCCGTAGTTCGTGTTCGATGCTTGTAGTCTGGAAGAAAATCCTCACATTTTGAAGTGGTTGGAAAACTTTACCCATAACAATCCTGCCGAGCATTGTGTTCTACGCGATTGGAGCTTGTTTTTCTTTTCCCCGAACAATTTCAGGCAATACGATCTCAGTTTAGACTTAATTTCCACGTAATAGATCTACTTCGGCTGGAGTGTGGAATTCTGGATCGGCCAAGGCAAGCCATTGATGTGACTCCATTGGTGTGGTGTTGTTCCGTTGGCAGGAAGAAGCCCAGTCAGCGACTTAAACATCAGTGCACGGGTATTGGTTTCGAATTCAGTGTGTAGTGAACCTATGGTTATGTCCACGCATCCTTGACACGTTCCACTGCTGGCTTTATCTAGTCCTGACACTTCGATGATGGTATTCTTTCTCTTCATGCCTAGCCACTGTGCTGCCCTGTTTGTAATGAACGTTGCCTCCGAACCTGGATCCACTAAAGAACGAAGTCGTATCCTTTCACCACACGTTGTTGTGACATTAACAACTGCTGTCGCTAAGAGGATCTCCGTCTGACCTTGATTTGTGTGGTAATTATTTACCTGAGTGGGTTCGAAAGCAGTTGCATTGGTATTCATTTGAGACTGTGTATGTGTTGGGTTGTGTGTATGTAGAGTGCTACGTGTTGAGTGTTGTGTCGATGTTGATGCTATAGGCGCTGTTTTGCTGACAGAAGTAACATCTGAGTCTCCTTGGGCATTGCAGTGTCGAGTGGCTATATAATAATAATATGGGTGGCGCTACAGCCCATAAAGGGCCTGGGCCTAGCTTCTCAGCAACCACTCGTGTTGTGCGTGCTATTGTTCTCACACGAGTGGAAGGGACCTACAGTTTTATGCCGATTCCGAACGGCCAAGTTGGAGAAGCTTTTTCTAGACAGAAAATACTCTTTGAGCATTGTCAGTGACTCGAAAGAGGTAGGGTCGTGAAAATTATTTTTGTCGCTCAGAGCTGGAATCGAACCTACGACGTCGAGGTTGGGGTCGACGCACATACCCACAACGCCACGGGCCACCACCGAGTGGCTATATGCCAGACAATTTTCGCAGAGGCCGATGTTACTTACAACCCGTCTACGTGAGCCTATGTCCATATCTAAAAATTTGCCACATTTCCTTAAAGAATGAACACCTTTGGAGCACAGCCTATAGGAGAATTTATCCTTTTTTCTTTCAGGTGGAACGCTTTCATCTTGGCGGTACCCTCCCTAACAGGCTTAGAGAATTTTATTTCTTGCTGTTGATTAACAGCTTCCAAAGTACGGAACATGGCTACACCGTAATAAGTTTAAACGGGCCAGAAATGACTGCAATACAATAATCTGACGTGTGAAATTCTCACATGAACAAAAGTTGAGGCAAAAAGTGCTACAATGTCCCAAGGGTAGCAAAAACTTTTGGTCTTTCTTTGTTTCCCACGTCGTCGTCCTCAATTCCCACGCGCATTTACAATGACATCCCAGCTGTCAGCTCTTTGGACAAAGCCAATCTGCTTGCGGAGCATTTTGCAGCCAGCTCAACACTGCCAGATTGTAATTTGTCCCCACCTGTACTTGAGAGCGTTGGTTTCACCATGGGACAAATTCACTTCCGCACTCGTACAGTTGCAAGAGTACTTAAAGATCTCGACGTGCACAAGTCCGCTGGCCCGGATGGTATTCCCCCAATACTTCTGAAGAGGTGTTCTTCTTCGCTGGCAAAACCACTGCGTAAGCTTTTTCATCTATCCTACTCTTCAGGTCTCTTTCCGAGTAGATGGAAAACAGCATTTATCCAACCCGTCCCTAAAAAGGGCGAATCTTCGTCACCCACCTCGTACCGACCCATAGCACTTACGTCCCTTCTTTCTAAGGTCATGGAAACGCTGATAAATCGTCAGCTTATGAAATATCTTGAATCGCGGAAGCTTCTTAATGACCGACAGTATGGTTTCGGCAGCAACAGGTCCACTGGTGACTTGATAGCTTATCTCACCGAAAAGTGGAACCAGTCTTTGCACAATGCAGGCGAAAGCAAGATAGTTGCCCTTGACATTTCTAAAGCATTTGACAGAGTTTGGCATCTAGCTCTTTTGTCGAAAATGTGTGCTTATGGTGTTCATGAATCTCTGCTTCTATGGATTAGAAACAACCTTTCGAACCGTTCAATCTAAGTTGTTTTGGATGGGTTCAAGTCTGATATCCACAAAAGAAATACTGGTGTCCCCCAAGGCTCTGTTCTGTTCGACACTCTTTTTAATTTTTGTAAATGATCTCGTCATCAGCGAAGGACTGGATTGGATTAGCTTTTCATATTCGTTCCAAAATTCACGACCCTGCCCTTCGGACGTAATATTGGAACGGCAGCGAATGTCAAACACATTGAATTCCGATCTGGACAGCATAATTAACTGGGGTAAGAACAGCAGAGTGGAATTCAATGCTTCCAAAACTCAATTCTGTCGGCTTTCTCTAAAGCGAACCCCTGATAATCAGCCATTATCCATGAATGGCACTTGTATCGACGAAACCGGAAAACTTTTCATCCTCGGTATGTACACCAACACAACACTTAGTTGGGACGATCACGTATTCGAGGCCGCCAAAATGCTGCGAAATGTTTAGGTTTCCTTAATCGATGCAAGAAATATTTCACCCCCTCTGATTTGGCTTTAATCTATAAGGCGTATATTCGCCCTAAGCTTGAGTATAACGCTCATATCTGGTCCGGTTCCCCCAAGACAGAGATAAGGTATGATAGAGATACCCGACTTCCTCGTGTCTTTCCCCTTGATTTCGTTTGACAGCGTTTTTTATAACATTTCACAGCTGTTTCGTATCTGTTTCACAGATAGAGTCGGTGAATACGTGTGAGGTTTGTAAACATCTGATAACGCGCAAGTGAATATGTGTAAGTGTATGCGAATAGCTGATTAGGTGAATTATCTGACACTTCAAATTATTTATTTATTTCGAATTTGTTTACATTACAAAACGAAACCTTTTTTGCCTTGTTACAGCATATTACACCGAAGACAACAAATTAAAAGCAAATTCAATATAGTATAATCCATCTGGTGTGCGTGGGCTTTTCGTCAAGTGGAGTCAATGATCAGGGCTATACGCAGTGAGTCAAAAAAAACGAAGGAATAGCAGAGGTGCCCAATATCATCCATGAGAACAGATTCTATTCATCCCATAGAATCTTTTAAGCAGTTAATGTGAGTTTAATGCGCTTTCCTTTTATCACATTCACATGTTTTTCATTCACAGGTAGCAATATTCTTCATCGGTTTGACGCTGTATCGGAAGATGTTGTCGAGCTACATAAGTTACTATGTATACATTTCTGTTTTGTTGATGTTATGTAATGCACAATGTTTTCTTTTAGTGTGACGATTGATCGTTGTCAGTGGCAACTGTAGAACTGCTATCCTTATTGTTATCTATGCCAACATGCGGCTGAAAAGACTGAACAAACCCTCAGAATTAGGAAAAAACTATTTAATATTGTTAAGTGTATTTTATTCAAAATTTATGAAAGCATTTCCACATCACCCTTGTGGTATGCTTATGGTGCGTTAACCGATTTTTTTTTACCGGGTGTTCGGTTTCCCCAAGAGGTCTATTGCACCCGAACTAGAACGAAATAATATATTAATATATTTTGTAAATAAATGCAAAAGTAAATAAAATAGAGAAATAGAAATAAAATCAAAATGGAAGACAACATTTATAATATGTATTTTTTTCATAAATGCGAAACGCGGAGAATTTTATTCCTGAAGCTGGGATCACTTAAGTCCCTATTCCAAAACTTCAACAAAAAAAATGCGAACCCTAATAAAATAATTTAAAATGAAGTCCTGTTGCAAGTTTTTGCAACAAACAAATTTCTTTTGTGCAATTAAGAGTTCGGCAAGTTGCTTTGCTACACCCTTCTGATGGTAACATTCGTAGAACACTTTCAAGAACATGTCTTCCAGTTCTCGAATATGTTCTACGAAATCTGGGGGGCAACCAGATTGCATCCATCAAATTGCTTAAACATTGTGAATGTTAAGCTTGTGGATGGGTCTGCCGTAGATATTGTAGGCAGAGGCAAGCTACATAAATGACTTTCACGCACTTTCCGATACAGCCAACCGCAAACATAAACAAAACTATTTTCTTATAGAAACTCATTCACATTTATGTCCACAGTCATTTTGACAGAAACTGTTGGTTTTGGTCTATCATGTAGCCTGCAGTGGTTCTGCTTCAACGTTTTCACAATTACCGCTTCTCACTATCTTTAGGTACTGGAGTCACCAAAGCTTTTGAAAAGCGGCTTTAAATTGTAAAGCAGCTTTATCTCCCAAACTTCTTGCTTCGCCAAAGAATTGTTCGAGGCAATCCTGATTTAGATGCCGAGTTAAGATTAATTGAAACTCGCATGGCTGTAAAGTTTGCCACAAAGACGTGAGGGATGATATATTTAGCAACCATCCTTTCATGAAAAAGAATTGACTCGTCATGTCATTGTCTTGCAAAAATTGCAACTGTTCTTCATTTTGAGAATAGGCCTTTCTTAACTGACTAGTGCTGAAGATTGAGGACGAATTGAAAATATAAAATAAATCATTGAATTCACCGGTACTTTGCATTGTCCTGGGTGCTTCACCAGAACTGACGTAGGTGTAAAAACCCGATGAGAGAGTGCGGCTCAGAACTTGTGTGGCATTTCTAACTTTCATCCGCTGAAAGGTAGATAGATAGATAGATAGATTTATTTCTAGTATAAATTTCATACATTATAAAGTGTGTGTGCAGAGATTTGATACATATTTATCTTGCTTCTGGAATATTATTATTAAGGTTTACAATTTTTAGTCGCTTGTGAATGCTTTTGTAGGAAAAAAAAATGGAAAAAAAAAACCTTCATGTAAATTGTATTGTGTTTATATATTACAATTAGTAATAAGTAAGTAAAAAATAAATAAATAAATAAGCAAATAAGTATATAAATAAATAAATAAATAAATAAACAAAAAAAAATAAATAAGTAAATAAATGAACAGATAAATAAATAAATAAATATATAAATAAGTAAGTAAATAAATAGATGAATAAATAAGCAAATAACTAAGTATATAAATAAATAAATAAATGACACAAAAAAAAATACAGTCAAACAAGAATAAATATAAAGCTACTATGAACATGGCTAGTCATATGATGATGCTATGGCGGTACTGCTTTCGTTGCTAGATTAAGTTCCTTTTTGAGTGGGTTATCGGAAAGTTCACATCTCGATAAAAATCTAAGATATAGTTTTTGAGCTTTATGAAAAACGTATTCAAAATTCGCCCTTCTGTGCAAGTCTTGTGTTGAGTGATGCCAAGGAAGATTTAGCATCATCTTTAGCAGTTTGTTTTGCGATATTTGCAATTTCTTAATGTGACATTGCGCGCAACGTCCCCATACTTGACATCCGTATAAGATTATGGCTGGGAAAATTAGCTTATGAATTAGAACTTTATTTTGTATAGATAGCCTTGAATTCCGGCTTATAAAGGTGTAGAGCATTTTAGTTGCAATGTTCAGTTTTTTCACTGTTTTTGTAACATGTTCCTGAAAAGTCAGTTTGGTATCCAGATATATCCCTAAATATTAAACAGACTTTTCCCAATTAGCCACTGTACCGTTGATCTAAAAATGACTTCTCGGCAGATAGCAAGATTTTCTTTTTCGCGTGAAAAACATAGCTTGCAATTTTTCCCAGTAAATTTTAATTTTCCAACTAATGTAGTATTTCTGTAGTACCTTCATTCCATTGATAAGATTATTTTCCACATGGAGAGCAAATTCATGAGATGAAAGTATTGCCGTGTCATCAGCGAAAATAACAGAACTACAACCAGGTAGACTTGGAAAATCTGAAGTGTATAAGTTAAATAAAATTGGAGCCAAAACTGATCCTTGAGGTAAGCCGGTATCAAAATGCATTACGCGGGACACAGCACTGTTGACATGAACACTAAAATACCGACAGGACAGAAAACTTTGAACTATCTTGCACAAATACGTCGGAAATCCATAGGATATCATTTTATGTAGAAGTCCATCATGCCAGACGGAATCGAAGGCTTTTTCAATATCTAATAGTAACATGCTTGTTGATCTACCTTCAGCACGGTTGTTTTTAACAATATTGCATATTCTGGCGACTTGATGCATTGTGCTGTGATGACGCCTAAACCCAAATTGCTCATTGGGGAAGATGTCGTGAATCCTACTGTTGTCCACTTTAAAATATGGTTTATTGGGGTCTATTTCTGAAATCTTAGCTAAACCACGGAAATTGGATCCCTGGTCACATACAAACTGGACGGAAGATAAGCCACTGTGTTGAAGAGCGCGTATAGCTTCGAAAATTTTTTTTTTAAATATGAAGGTGTGCAGCTGCTGCCCTGAGCCATTATGGGTTGGCCAACGTGATTGGTATTCGTCACTACCAAAATCTGCCAATCCTAGTACAGTGTCACTTTTCCTACAATAATCCAAGTGGGACTTCAAAGACATTTCGTCAGCTGGAATGGAGCAATATTTGTAAATATTGGGTAGCTGACTCGTTTTTAGCTCAAGAACCTTAATGTTAAAATCGATGTGGCCCGGAGATTTTTTCCAAGAGGAAATATAGGAATGCAAAGTGCTCACTGCTGGAAGATTTAGGGAAGGTCGCAGGAACCTGTAGGCAACTGGAGAAGTGAAATGAATTGAAATTGCCAAAAGTTTCAATTCATGGCAAAATCTATCCTTACTTTACTCCCTTACTAGGAGTAATCTGATTTCTCTTAATATTAGAAGCAATTATTTTGAAATCCTTGGGAGTATCCTTACTTTCTTTATCTTTTGTCACTACTTCCTAACTTCGTTTGCATCTCCCTTTTCTCAGCTTCAAGAATTTTGATAAGTTGATCCTTATCTACAATAATTTTTCTTAATTCGCGACACTTATCTTCCATTTTTAAAAGGTTGGCTTCAACTTCACCTAGTCTCTGTCGAAGATTTGCCTTGACTGGAACTCCAACCTCTCCTTAACGTTGGGGCGTCTGGACGGTTTTCTCCGCGGTCTCAATGATAAAGCTGAAGTTTGAACTCACTTCGTCATTCTCCACATCATTTTCGTTAACAACGATTGCTTCGTATTCTATTGCAGGCATTATGTCGGGGATAGCAGTAGCCGATAACCGTATACCAAAAGGGCTGTCGTACACTTTGTCGCTCTTTTTTCAACTCCTCTAACCCCAGACGCCGCCGCCACACTTCCCTACTGTTATAGAAAATTTTATTTTGAAATATACAACAATAAATATCTGTCGAGATTGCTGGAGGAGTTGTCTTGAGTACTTAATATACTTAATATATACTTAAGAGAATTAAAAGCATAAAGTTATTTAGGACTTTAATATTTTATACTGAACCAAAATGTTCATACTATAATAATTTTTATCTTACATCTCATGCACATGTATATATGTACATCCTAACATATGTTTCTTACTTCTTCATATCACCACCAAAAATTATTAACGGAAAACTTACATGGAATCATCCTTCATCCTATATACATGCTTGAAGTTTTTGCATCAGAGAATGCAAGACTTTCTGTCCATGTCGTTTGTTGTTTCTGGCAATACTAAATTAAATGTAATATGAAAGTTAGTATATGAGTTCTAATATAATTGTTTCAACTTACTTTGAACTTTTCGCTAAAATTCAACCACTACAAACCCGACTTTTCTCTTAGATTTTAAATCTTTAATATCCGTTTACACTGTTTTACACTGCAATTGATAATTCGCAGTTCAATTGATAACTTTGTTTATCTTGAAACACATGTTATGATAACGAACTATGATAACTATGATGAATGAAAGTTCAAATTCACATTCAAACCTAATTTCTCCACAAAACGGCGGGCAAAATGAAGTAAAAATATGTTCAATAAGTGTTAATAAAAGTTACACCATACTGAAAAAACGCATGGAAAACTAGTATAATTGTCCGTTGGGTTTGAAAATTTGAACATATTTTGCAGTTGTGGACGATTGAAAGTAATATAAAATAAAACTAAGCAAACTCAGACTAATGAAAATGTTGGTTGCATATCTAATAATGGAAGCACAATAAATACGTAATTTAATATCATCATGAATAAAAAAAGTAATGCAATTCTTTCACAAATACTAAAATAATTAGTATTATAATTAAAAGCAATGTGTAGTTCATTAATTGAAACTAATATTACTGAAGAAGAACACTAGCACATAATATGTAGCGCTTTTAACATATACGTGTTCATATTTGTGCAAATGAGTATATGTATCACCAAAAATATCATCTGTTAATGCATTAACAGATTTTGCCCAACGTGGGGCCAAATTATGTTCGACGACTATTTTGTCACCGAGTCAACGACGAAAACGAAAAGGAATAGCGAATAAAAAGGAAGAGCGAAAAAAATGACAACGAAGAGCGAAAAACATCGAGCCGATGCGAATCAAATGAAACACGGAATTCAACTGAATGGTTACAAGTGGTTCTCTTTGATTTTGCTTGGGCTTTTTATATTGCATTTTTGGCAGTAAGTTTTTTGTGTACATGAGATTAAATAGAATATTCTTACAATAAATATGGCGAACCTTGGTACATTGGCGGGTAATTCAAATTTTACGATTTCAAATATATGTATAAAGTGATTGGATAATGTTTCAATTAATTCAAATACATTTTCAGGAAATTAATAATGATGTAATTCAATGAAATTAATGATGTGATAATGATGTATGATGTATATATGTATGTATGTCAACGTACTAATATCAATTGATTGAATGGTGTTTTATATGTATCTTCTTCTTTGATTGCCGCTACAGTCCAACATGCCTCTCCAGCCAGCACGATCTTTCGCCAGCTACTTCCAGTTGCGCACACCAAGTTGGTTGAGGTCCTTTTCCACTTGTGTGCGTCATCTAGTGCGAGGACGTCCTCTGTTGCGCTGTCCCAATGGTTCGGTGTCGAAGACTCTTCGGGCCGGAGCTGTGGTGTCCATCCGCTCTACATGACCTAGCCATCTTAAGCGTTGGATCCGAAGACGCTTTACTAGGTGCATGCCGCTGTACAGCCCGTATAGTTCGTGGTTGAACCTTCTCCCCCAAACGCCATCAACGCAAACAGGACCAAAGATCGTACGCAGAACTTTTCTCTCAAAACAACCAAGAGCTTCTTCATCCGCTTTCAACAGCGTCCATGTCTCTGCGCCATAGAGTAGGACTGGGATGATCAGGGTTTTATACAAGGTCAATTTGGTGTTTCGAGAGATGGCTCTGCGATTGGCAAGAGTAATTCTGAGCTTGATCTCGGTACTGGTGTTGTTGTCCCTATTTACTCCGGAGCCTAGGTAGACGAAGTCCTTGACTACCTCAAAGTTTCTGCTGCCCAATATGACGCTCTGTCCGAGACGTCGATGTTGTGCGTCCTTCCGTGATGACAGCATGTACTTTGTTTTGCCCTGGTTTACCGCTAGACCCATTTTAGCCGCTTCCGCTTCAATGCCAGCAAACGCCTCATTGACGGCTCGCTGTGTTCGTCCAATCACGTCAATGTCGTCCGCTTAAGCAAGGAGTTGAACGGACTTTTGGAAGATCGTGCCTCGGGTGTTTACGTTAGAGTTTCGCACGATCTTTTCAAGTATGATGTTAAAGAAGTCACATGACAGCGTGTCGCACTGCCTAAAACCTTTTTTGACATTGAAGGTCTCGGTGAGTTCGTTACCGACCTTGATGGAGCAGCGAGAGTTCTCCATCGTCATCCTGCACAACCTGACGAGTTTGGCAGGAATGTCAAAACTAGACATGGCGCTGTATAGCTCGTCTCTATGCACGCTGTCATATGCGGCCTTGAAATCGACAAATAGGTGGTGGGTGTCGATCTGCATCTCTTGAGTCTTTTCCAGGATCTGCCGGAGTGTAAATATTTGGTCTATTGTGGACTTTCCTGGCCTGAAACTGCACTGATAAGGACCTATCAGGTTGTTGACAAAGGGTTTTAGGCGTTCACACAGAACGGCAGAGAGTATCTTATAAGCGATGTTAAGGAGGCTGATCCCTCTATAGTTGGCGCAGTCAAAGGGGTCTCCTTTCTCGTGGACCGTTTTATATGTATAGATAGAGTATATAATCATGTGGTATGTACATACGTTTTGTATGAGATGCCCTTACAAAGCGAATTTGTATATTCAAGTATTTTGTTCAACAGACACGAATCAAAATATCATATACCAACGAACAAACAATTTGTTCATCAATCATGTGTAGTCAATTTTAATTTAAATCAATCCGTCTATATGGTGTCGACTGTATATTAGGTATTCTATTTACTTCATAAATAGAGAAACCGTTTGCTATAACAATTGCTATTGGCATAAATGATCGAATGATCCATCCGCAGTTCCTACTGTGCACTTGCACCGTTTTCCTGACCAGTATGTTAAAGAAATGCGAAATGTATAAGCAGTCAATAAAGAACCGTCGAAACAGCCTGGTGTTTTATTTGGCATCACTCCCGAATTTCCCTACACATGTCCAATCGACCTAGTTTATATTTGAACTTAAGATAATAAACCCTTTAAAATTGTTCAAGTATATTCCCTTAATTACAGAAATTATTCGACGGACTGCAATCAGAAAAAATGTATTTCTTTTCTTAAAAGTCACACATGCATATAAATTGTAAAGAAAAACCATTCGAGTTTCGACATTTGGCACCATTGGGTGCAAATTTGTAAAAACACATGGCGCGCACCCAAACGTTGTAACAATGTGCGTGAAAATAAAGAAATATGCGTGAGTTCAGGTCCATAATGGCAGTTTTTGTGGTGGGATAGGGGTTTTCAAATCAGAAATGCCTGGAAAGACGAATATGTCTATGTTCTCTTATCTCTGCCCAAAAACCACTTTGCACCTACTAGATAGAATCGAAAAGCTAGCGATAAAACCTATAGGAGACAATGATATCGCGAGTTCATTAGACTCGCTCGAACATCGACGAACCGTGTCTTCTTTGTCCGTGTTTTATCGTTACTTTAACAAACGATGCTCAAGTGAGCTAGTCAACTGCATTCCTCCTCTTCTTGAAATCACCCGCAATACACGTCTCGCCAGGAATGCACATCAGTTTACCCTTAAGCCTGCTTTCGGACGCACAGTAAAATTTAGAGAGTCGTTTTTTAGCCGCACCACACGAATATGGAATGCTCTTTCCAGCTCAATATTCCGCATAGATTACAATTCGCAGATGTTTAAGACAAATGTGCGCAGGTACCTCCTCTCTCTCTCTCTCTCCCTCTATACCTTCGGCCCGTGCTGTGTCTTGACCCCGGACAATTAAGGGTGTTAATAACCCCTTGAGCACGCGCAAATTATAAAAAAAAACTGAATAACTTCGTTTGACAAGTTGCTGTTGGGCGGAATGTGGAGCGCATTCGAAGGGACTGCTCGTATCATTTGTCTGGAGAAGCGTGGTCAACAAGCCCTACTGTAATTGTGCGTTTGAACAAACTCTCCCAATTTTCGCAATGTCGTTGGGGATCTTGAATTTCGCACTTAGTCTGCAATGGTCACTATACGTTTGTGTTCGTCAGCTGCAGTCTTGCGTCATATCGCAGGAGATCCAGGAATGACCTAGTTCTGGGGAAGCATTTGATCTCAGTTGCTTTTAAATCGAGTCTATACTCGATACTGTGCATGCAAAACCAGCTGTAGAGGCGGTCCCCTCTGTAATTGGAAACTATGTTTCCCCAATATTCGTGAAGGGCATTTAAGTACCCGGCCAAAATGAAATAATTCTCCTTTTAGCCCACTCTTAGACATCGAAAGAGTGAATCGTTCCCTGATATATCTGTTCTGGCACTATGGGCGCTGGAGGAGAAGGACGACACCGCATACAAATTCTTTCCACTGCGGAGAGAAATGCGCACGAACTATGTATGCAGGCCTCAAACTTCTGAAATCATCGTACTTCACCACTATACACTACTTTGTGCATAAGTTATGTTATTTTGTTGTTCTTAATGAATATCGCAACACTATCCCATCATTGGAGCTGGGCCGGTTTCTTCTAATAACATTATATTTACTGTGCTCCAATATGCCTCTCTGGGTTAGTTTGGTTTGGCTGATGAGAAATAGCTCTGGGCTTTGATCAGCCAACAATTCAATATAGAGCTCGTTTTTCGTGGGACCCCTATCAATGAATTTGCATTCACTGCAAGGATCTTGCGTAGCCATTAGGACTAGTGACGTACTGAGTTCTGCAGGAGCGCCAGAATCCTGCTGCTCTAAGGATCAATGGAGGATGTCCAATTGGGCGTTGGACAGTGTGCTCTTGGCACTGAGGTGATTGCGGAGCGGTAGTTATTGCTTTTCCGTGCTCCCCATGACAGACGCCTTTTGGCCGAAAGTCACTTCGAGTGTAACGGGTATGACTGCACCGAGTGGCACTTGCTGCAACCCCGATTGTTGGCGGTGTGCCCAGCGTTCCCGCAGAGTGCGCACTTGAGCTGACTTGTGTCAGCTGATCGCATTGGAGAATACCATCGTTCCTTTATAAATTTTCCCAAATGCAATCCGAATCATGTAATTACCCCTATCGTGGAAAACGGCGGGCAGACTACCTTATCGGTGGCTATTTCGAATTCGAAAAACAGCTGTGTTGTGACAATAAATTAAACAAGACAAATACATAATTGAAATAATAAAAATGGATAGTTTAAGCTTATACATGAATGCAAGTAACAATAAGAATGAAGTAGCTTTTAACAGAAAAAGGCAGGCATCAGTAACAGTTACTGCAGAAGATATTATGGATCTTTCAGACTTGGCGTAAGTTTCCTGAAATTTAAAATCGTTTTCTACTAAACTTGAATGAATGTTTCAGATTTGTTAAAGCATTTCGTCCAAATAAGGCAGCATTTTCATATGCCTTGGATGTCTTAAAAAACGCAGATTAATTCGAGCTCGAAGTCATTTTCACTGTCTCCAAAGATGAATTTAGCAGCTTGCTTAAGATTCTTTGGTCAAGGAAGCTATCAATATGGAGCCGGTATGGACTACAACACCTGCACAGCGCAATCAACGATTTCGGAAGTGCTGAAGCATGTGCTGGACAGTCGTGAAAATGAGATTACCCTAAAAATGAGTCATGAGGAAAAAATTGAAACGAAAAGATAGTTTTAAGACATATGCCGAGTCCCAGGAGTGAAACGCGTATTGCCATTAAGATTCCATTGCATAGCAGACATCTATTTTATAATTATTATTAATTATATATATAGTATAAATACTATGTTGGTAAGCGATTAGAAGAATAATATTTTGGATTAAGTATGTTCTGTTCCTTACCTAAGCAGATTTGCAACCATGAGCAGTGGATAAGATGTGTGAAGTAAAAAAATATTAGTGGTTTAATGTGATTGAATAAGTAACAAAAGCATTTTTTTATAATTGTCTATCATATCACAATGTCGGTAACAAATATGTTAGTATCGTATTCAGTGATTGTGAAATGTGTACAAGTAATAGCAATTAAGCAAATGGGTTTACAAAAATGTAAATATCACTGCTGTGTTAAATTTCATCCTAATCCAATAAGCAAGAAACTCTACGGATAGAGATACATGTTGACCAAGTGGCGGATTACTTCAGAGGAACTATTCGGCAAGTTGCTGGAGGCTGATTTATTCACTTGGTATTGCTTCCAGGCGATCACCAAACAATATAATTGGACACGTACTTCAAATATCTAATTTGAGTGGGAAACCCCATGAAGCCACTCTTAAAAACCTCAACTTAGATTTCACGAAATGGAACTGTGTTTGCTCATGCAACGGTTGAGTTGGAAAAAATTGCAAACACATAGCTGCATGCCTCTTGTTCATACAAAGGTAAGCACAATCTGACCATTTTATTTCGCATATTAAACATTTTATTTTCATTTGTAGAAATCTTATGTTGTCCTTCCTCAGTTGTACGGAGATGAAGCAGTCGTGGGGAAAAATTGGACGTGGAACGGCATCATCATATTGCGGAATAGTGATCAAAAACTGCCACATACCACCGAACAAATTTAGCAACCCCTTTGATGTTGCCACCGATGTTGCGAAGAAGGAGTTCATGCAAATAGCACTGGAGTGTTGGTGAATAATACATAAATTACTAGTGTTTACTAATATAATTGTTACAGTTGCACCTAAATCGGAATTTGCAAAGACCAAGAATTGCTACAGGTCTGCGGCATCAGTTGAGACAACAGAAGTTCATTAAGTTCGTCTTCACATGTATTGAAGAGGGGAAGTATTTGAATAAATTTGCTCCACTTGTGGAAAAAATATTTAGTTAAAGAAACTATATTTAATCTTTTTAAGTATGTTACGAAAAATTCGACTGAGGCTATCGCATTATGTAAGCAGACGTTAAACCAAAATAAACTTCGGTAGTATTGCTTATGAACTTTTTACATTTTCTTCTCAGGATAATAAAGTTTGGAAGAAAAAGAGATATCCATCTTTTACCTCTCTTGCCCTGATTCCATCTGACACCGTTTTTTATAAGCTTTCCCCGCCAGCTGATATACTGCCCCTCCAAATTAAACATCGTTGGGAGCATTGTGGCAAAGTTTCTCCTCATTCAACCTAACATTCTGCTCTTTAAATTCTTTTATCTGACATTCCAGAAATAAGATATGTTCATCTCTATCTTCGATAACTGTTTGCAACTCGCGACACTTATGTTCCATTTTTTACACTGTTGCTTCGACATTGCTCAATTTTTGCCGAAGCCCTACTTTTTTGGGTGTACTATTTCTTAAAAATGCACATGTTTGTACCGCCTTTTCGGATGATTCAACTATGATATCTTCCCAATTGTTCACTTCGTTGTGTCAGATGTCTTCGTGCATGAAGACATCTTCTTCAACGAAGACTTTGCTTGCTGTGGACAAAACGTTGGCAATAGCAGTTTCTGAAAGCCGAATACGAGAGGACGTGGCGAACATTCCATCTGAAAAATGTTTGTCACATACTCTGTCGGATTTCTTCAACACTATTCCCAGACGATGTTGCCACAGGTCCCTCCTTTTAAAATAGAGGTAACTTGTCAGTAAATTTAAACTACATTATTATCTATGTAATATAAATTATTATCATTCGTAACTATTACTTATTAAGTTAAATTCGTAAAATTTTAATAGTTAACCTTATTTTATTCATATTTTACTGCTTTTATTGTTGATTTTTCTTACATCTAAACTATGTTATCATATCTAAGATACATGTACATAACATATAATAATTTACAATTAAAATAAGCCTTTTTATGGTCATCATATGTCATAGTACATAGTGGTACACGTACTAGTCTACCTAAAAATTTAAGAAGGGGTTTCGTGGGAGGGTCGTAAAATGCTTTAAACAAAATAAGGAATGTTAAAAAGTGATAAAATAAATAATCCTAAGCTTAATAGAAAGCACGCACATTAAACGAAGGGAACCTCTAGTAGTTATGTTATATGCTATTTTTTGAATATGATACTATAAAACATTACATAAATAATGAATACGCATGGAAACAGCTACCAAGAACAACAAATAAACACACAAACATTAAGGGTAAATATGGAAGCATGCAAGTATATAGAAATTAGTTATATGATTTAATATTATAGTAACATAAGAACGTACGTTATATACATATTTATACCAAGTCTACATCGTGATACATTCATTAAGGGATGAACCGGAAAATTTAAGCACAATATATTTAAGAGGGAAAGTGTACTATTTAATATAATTTTAATAAGGGGCATAAGAGGCATAATAAAAATAATAATAAATAATATAAGTGTAAATAAATGGTACGGAAAGGGTGGAAATAGTTTCCCGTGCAAATTATTAGATTATAAGAAATAGATAAGAAATTATAACACATTTAAGATTGATATAAAACTTATATGTTTTCATCTCTTGGCAATGCTGGCAATTTTGGCATCCTAGTGCACATATCTTTATAGTTGTTTTATTCATGTTTTTATTTGTCAATTTAAATCAATTACACTTTCTCTACTTTGCACATTTGAAATCTAACAGCTTTGATTATTTTTTGCACTCACCACAAAAAGTAGTGGAAATACGGAAGAGAACTAAATTAAAAATGTAAACAAAACGAATATTCATAGAGCTTATATATTCTAAAAAGATTTGTGAATGGGATCAATTCAATTATAAGTGAAAATCTAGTGTAAAATACATTAACTTATTTTTTGTCCATTGAACAATTATTTAATGAATTTGATTTCTTTAGTCTGCACTACACATATGTGATGGTATATATATAATATTGAAATATTTACATTAATCAAGAAAATAAGCACTTTCTCTGCTGCTCGTTCCCTTTACATTTACTTTGACTTAGTTTTTGCTTCAATATCTAGGCATTTCTCTTAACAATTAATAAATTGTAGTGTTCATTCATTAACTTTTTTCGAACTTATTAAATAATGCTATGAAAGTGATTTCATTTCTCACGTATGACATAGAAATATGCCATATATTATATTAATCTATTCAATTGACGCAAAAGCACAGCAAATACATTTCTTGTCGGTCTGGATCTGTGCGAAGAGATGTTGCGCTAAACCTCTTTGGTGGAAGCAGTCGTAGAAAGATTCAAGAAACTTTTTATCGATTTCTCGAATGTATTCTACGAAATCATGTGGGGCTGCAAACAGATTGCTGTCTTCAAATTGCTTAAACGTAGTGAACGTCAAGCTGGTGGAGGCTTTAGACAGCGACAGCACTGGTCTGGGCAAACGCTCTGCTCTGCATTTTCGTGCTTGCCGACTCTAACAATTCTTTTAATACTCTTAAATTGCAAAGCCGTCACTCGCGTCTTTTTCCCTCCGGCACATCTTGCTTCACCGAAAAACTGCTCAAGACAATCCTGATTTAGGTGCCGAGTAAGAATAAATTCAAACTGGCATGGCGATAGAAATTCCCACAAGGAATTAAGTGACGAGATGTTCAGAAACCAGCCTTTAATAAGAGCAAACTGGTTCATCACGTCCTTGACAGAAGAATCAATAGCTCTTATTGAATTTAAGAGCTTAGAGCAATTCTTACGTCTTTGATTATCGTTATGACATTAGCCTCTTCTATACAAAAAATTTCAAGTGGCTCGAAGATCATATCAAAATAATGTCGTTTTTATCATCGACTAGAAACTCTGACATAGCAGTATCTATTTCTTATACACGTGCGAGACCGAGGCAAGAGGCAACGAAGCTCTTCAGTTAAATAAGAGCAATTGATTCTCCTGGTAATTCCGGGACGAGTTTTCTTTTATTAAAGGCCAGTTACTAAGATCTCATCACTTCATTCCTTGTGGCAATTTTCATCGCCATGTCATCTTGAATTTATTTTTAGTCGGTAAATCTAACTGTAGACGTTAACGTAAAAGAGGGGAAGGAAAGGGAAGAAGCGTTAAAAATAGTTTTACATATATTAGGGCCCAAATTTCAGAAATGTGATATCCGCGGTTACCATTTTTAGTTCACCGATTAGTTTCTTAACATATTTACAAGTCTTGCATTTTTAGAAATGTTTTCTAGAATTTAAATATGGTTTTTGTTCAAATTTACATATTTTTAAGCAATTACAAAGAAGAAAACTTGTACACACTTTTTTCAAATCTATTGCACCAATTATTGTAGCGCTACACTACAACGAAAAAGCTTCCTTTCCTAAACATTTTACGTAAATAACATAAACTTGATTAACAAATAATACCCTTTTTTACGGGAAAATAAGAAAGATTCGTTTTCATTTCCAAGTCGCATTCGTTTTAGCTGTTTGGAAAATGAATTAAAATCTCCTCTTTGGTTTAGATGTTAAGTCTATCAGCTATTCGCCAGCTACTTGTAAGAACTCACACGTGTTCACAGCCATGGAAAGATAAAGCGTATAAAAGAGGCTGTCAGATGGAATCAAGGGGCAAGAGAAGAAGAAGGTGGATATCTCTTTACTCACTAATTTCTGGCTGAAAGTATTGCGTATTGCGAAAACATTCAATTTCGTATTTCGAACGAAACAGTGGCACATTAATCGAAGTATGTATGTTATACACAAATAATTTTCACGACCCCACCTCTTTCGAGTCACTGACAATGCTTAAAGAGTATTTCCTGTCTAGAAAAAGCTTCTCAAATCTGGCCGTTCGGATTCGGCATAAAACTGTAGGTCCCTACCACTCGTGTGAGAACAATAGCACGCACAACACGAGTGGTTGCTGAGAAGCTAGGCCCTGGCCCTCTATGGGCTGTAGCGCCACCCATATTATTATTATTATTATTATTATTATTATTATTATTATTATTATGTATGTTATACAGTACAATAAATTATGTGCGCTGTAGGACTATGAAATAATAGTTCTTATTCTTTATTGTGAAAGAAAATAACTCAAAAACAAAGCATAACACAGTCTACTTAATTACATTCGTACATACGTTTTTCTTCAAATAATTTTGGCTTAGTGGCCACTTAAACTGCTACCAGAGATAAGAGAGCATGGATATATTCGTCTTTCCAGGCTTTTCTCATTGGAAACATTTGGCTCCCGTCTCAATGAGTTCTGTTATAAGTTCATCAAATTTAAATGATTAACTAAGGAAGTATCACCTTTTAACTTTAATGTTAATAATTGCTTTCGTAGAGTAAGTTGTAAAGCTAAGCTCTTGCGTTCAAAAATAGCATCTAAGTTAGCAAAAATCTGTTTCGCAGTATTCTCACTGCTGGCAAAAGTTAGAAACGAATGACTTAAATTCTCTATTATAATACTCTTTGCATTTCGTTGTGTCCTCTTAATCTCAACTGTCAATTCTTCTTGTTCTTTATCAATAACTATTAATTAATCTGAACGTGCTCTTACTAGAAACTTGCAACTGAGTATTTTTTCCGCCAAAGGGTTTTATGTTTCTTCTTCCTTTATCCATTTTCTTCGCTTCACTTATGCACAGGCTCAATGTAGGTCTGAATTTTCTGGAGATGATAATATTTTTTTTATGAATTGGTTGTGGCGTCACTTATTTGAATATATAAAATCAAACACTGTCACACACAATGAAAAATTGTGCAGGTTCTGTTACTTTGAATTTTTTTCAAAAATCACAGTATATACACACATCACAATTAGCTGTTTTTGTGTCTGGGCCCATAGCCTGTTGAAACAATTATTTAAATATAATATATTGAAGTATTATTCTAGACCAGCCAATCATCTATTATAAAATAATATAAACAATTTTTGTTCTTTTAGTTTCACTTCTTTTATTGTAGTACTACAACCGCACGCACTCGTTGTCAAGGAACAACTGAACATACTGAATGAGTATATGTATATGCAAACACAAAGGAGAAGGAACAAATGTCCATAAAAACGGAAAGTCCCGTTTCCTTTTCTTATCTCGTCTAATATCCACTCCATGCGTGTGCACATATGTATATCATTGTTACTTTGGTACATTCTCAATAATCTTCAATAAAAAAATCTTCATTCTGGGGGTTTATTCCGTCTTTTCAGCTGCATGCTGGATTGGACGACATTAAGTATAGCAGTTCTGCCACTGACATAACGAGCAAGCGTAACACTAAAAGAAAAACATTTTGCATTACACAACATCAACAAAACAGAAATTGTATATATATTAACTTAGCTCGACATCTGATACAGCGTCAATCCGATGAAGAATATGGCTACCTGTGAATGAAAAACATGTGAATGTGATAAAAGGAAAGCGTATTAAACTCACATTAACTGTTTAAAAGATGCTATACGATGAATAAAATCTTTTCTCATTGATGATATTGCGCAACTCTGCTCCTCCTTCGCTTATACTTAACTCACTGCGTATAGTCCTGACAGACATTGACTCGCACCAGAAGGATTATATTGAATTGATTTTGCTTTCAATTAGGTGTCATCGGTGTAATATGCTTCAACAAGGCAAAAAGGCTTTCATTTTCTGATGTAAAATTTGAATTTGAAGTGTCAGATAATTCACCTCATCAGCTGTTCGCATATAAATATACATATTCACTTGCACGTTATCAGCTGTGAGCAAGCTTCACACGTATTCACCGTCTCCATCTGTAAAACAGATAACAAACAGCTATGACATTTTATAAAAAACGCTGTCAAACGAAATCAAGGGGCAAGACACGATAAAGTCGATCATACCTATCATACCTTATCTCTGACTGCTAATATCAGAGATAATGGAATGAAAGAGATGTTCATCTTTCCATTGGAAAACCCCTAGTCCACCACAAATCCACCTCAGATTGTAAGCGTTTCCGCTCTCAAGTAACTAATACTACTTTATATACAGAGCACCGCCATCTTGCTTTTAATATCTGCCCTCAATAGTGTCGAAAATTTGCGAGATTGCCCATGATAATGTCAGAAATGGCCCCGATTGGAAAGTATTCCAGGATACTGTTTGCTAAGCTAAAAATACTGCAATTTATTTTCATATACTGATGGAACTAGTAGTAGTAGTACGTATTGTGGATTAAGGTAAGACTAAAAGTTATGTATATACGAAATTTGAATAATTTATATCAAAAGAGCGCTGTCAGGAGAGAATAGAAAATGTCCCTACCCTGTCCATTTTAACCCAAGTAATGTCTATGGGTAGTGTTGGTCATTTTGTTGGTTTTCTGTCAAATCATTTGATGTGTCAATCTCGAATATAGTAATGGCGGCTATTCAAAAGTATTGAATTAATTTAAGTTTATTTGAACAAGTAGTTCAGAAGAATAGAAACCGAATTAAATGCCAAAAAACATTTTTAATGTACACATTTTGCTGTAAGTTTTGATATACATCGTCTCTCACATCATGCAGAAAGCAACAAGCAACAAGTTTTGATATACATCGTCTCTCACATCATGCAGAAAGCAACAAGCTCTTAAAAATAGCATAAGTTACACATTTGCGTCCATTCTGAGAAGTTTTTATCTCCACTCCTTAAAAAATGACATTCTTCAAAATTTTGTGCAGAAACTACGGGAACAGACCTATTTTGTTTATCCTGAATTTGTTAGTTTTCAAATTTAACGTCTTTTTTAATGGAATATTCCAGCCTCATAATAAGAACATAATTAAATGCATTTTGCAAACATACACTTGTCTCTCTGAAATGTTATAAAAAACGCTGCCAGATGAATCTGAGGGGAAGAAACGTAGAAGTGGCATATCTCCTTCCATTATCTCTGGCTATTATACTTAAATTAAGACTTGACTGCTTGAGCGCTGGAATAATCGTTGTTTGTTGTCGTTTCATTCATTCACATATCGTTTCATTCCGTTCCATATAGAACCCAACTATTAGAGATATTCAACTTTGCAGAAAACACCTTCTATAATGCAACAGCTGATAGTGAGTTCAATCAGTGTCACTGCCGCTACACAATCAATAACGAAAAATGGAAGAAAGTCATACGTACACCAGAAAAAAATCTGAACGTAAAGAAAAATAAACAAATCGTAGGCAACGACCTGTCTGCTTCGAATATTATCTCGACTCTCATAAAATAAATTCCTGCTGCTGGTTTTCGTGTGATAATAATAATAATATGGGTGGCGCTACAGCTCATAAAGGGCCAGGGCCTGTGCGTGCTATTGTTCTCACACGGATGGAAGGGACCTACAGTTTTATGCCGACTCCGAACGGCCATGTTTGAGAAGCTTTTTCTAGACAGGAAATACTTTTTGAGCATTGTCAGTGACTCGAAAGAGGTGGGGTCGTGAAATTTATTTTTGTCGCTCAGAGCTGGAATCGAACCTACGACGTCGAGGTAGGGGTCGACGCACATACCCACAACGCCACGGGCCACCGTCCTCGTGTGGACACTACGGAAAGTGCAATGAAGAATTATATATTCTCAAAGCTAAAAATCTAGGAAGGGAAAATTAGTCGTTTCAGATTAGTTAGGTAAATCGCGGTGGTGTTGTGGGTATATGCGATTCACTGACAATGCTCAAAGAGCATTTCCTGTCTAGAAAATGCTTCTTAAACTTGGCCGTTCGAATTCGACATTAAACTTTGGGTCACTTGCACTCGTGAGAGGACAATAGCACAAAAATCATGTGTGGTTGCTGAGAAGCTAGGCCCTGGCCCTCTACGGGTTGTAGTTTCACCTACATTATTATTATTATTATTATTATTATTATTATTATTATTTCAACTGGTCAAATTGGCCGTCGGAAATTAATTTTAAAAAAAGTTGTAAAAAAAAGTTGCATAGACCGTCGCCCGATCAAATCATAAGTAATGATCGGCAGCAACGCACCTCCGTTAAACCTATTCTCTGTATTATCAGAATATTGGTGGTTTTCCACCAATATGATGTTGTTGAGACATGGTTATACACAGACATTTGTACTGCAGGGATTTTTGATGATTCATAGGTAGCTTACCAGAGAGATCTTTGTAAATCCATTGAGGAGACGGTAGGCGGATTTTGATATTTTGAATTGATCGGTTTCAGAGCCGGCAAATTGCGCTAGTGCATCGGGCAATTGATGTAAAGCAGATGTTCGTGTTTATTGAGTTCGTTGCCGATGTCCGTTATTAGATGTTTAGTTTTTCTGTTTCATATGATCCAACAACAAGTGTTACCAATGAGAATTAAAAATACATTGATAAAATTAGTCCTTACTAGTCTTGAAGACTCAAATATTCAAGTACCCTGTGTATAGGGAGATTGATATGGGCGATGCTATTTGAAGAAGTGAAGATTTGAATTATTTTGCTGCGGTCATCATCATTCTCTCGCTGACAGCCATTGTGCGCGGACGTACAGACCAACGGCATTAGTGAAACCAGATACGCAATTAGTGTTAATTACCTTCACATCCTTGAATGAAGAAAGTAATAAAATTTGCAAAATATTTTTGTGATACATTAAAAAAGCAACCTCCTTCAAAAATTGTTCGACGAAGAGGACGACATGGCGGACTCGGACACCGTTGGCATGTCGAGTGATTCCGAGTCCACACCCGAGTCTCCGCCTCTCAGCGGAGATACATTAAACACATGTCCACCATCTACATCGCCGGAACCAGGCCAGAAGAGGTGTCTAAAGAAGAGTCTCAAAAACCACCCAAAAAAACTAAGACGACACAGCAGCTCTCAACTCCATCAACCCAGGCAACACCATCGAATAAACCAACTCCAATGAATAAACCAACGTTATCCAACCAGCCATCCATACCGATCCAGCCGAACCCATCGACAACGACAACAAAAGCCCCAGCAATGCCACCAATCACATGCTTTTCAGCAAATGTGGCTGAAATTACACGATATGCCAAACAAAATAATATCGACATTGTTGTAAAAAATTTGCCGGAAGGCAAAACAGTGCTAAACACCAAGACCCGCGATGGGTTTGAAAAATTTAAACAACTCCTTAAACAAAGGGGAATAAATAATTACACATACACGCCAAAATAGGACAGGAAGAACATGCTGGTTCTAAAAGGCATCCATGCCTCCTACACGGATGAGGATATAAAGGATGCTCTGCCCTGAAATCGACCAAAAATAAGGACAAGCAAATCAACTACCACGTAGTTGAAGTACAAAAAACAGCATCACTGGGGGAGGTGTACAGAAAGACCCTGATCCTCAACCAGAGAGTGAGCTGGGAGCCACTCAAAACAAGGGACATCGTGCAGTGCAAAAACTGCCAACGTTTTGGACACATCGCGTCCAACTGCGGCATGGAGTATGTGTGCGTGAAATGCGACTCGAAGCACCAGCCAGGAGAATGCGAAGGCAAAGAAACCACAGGAGCAGAGGTATTCTGTGCTAACTGCAAGGCCAAGGGACATCCAGCAAGCTATAAGGGATGCCCTTCATATAAAGCCAAGATCGCGGAAAAGGCGCAAGCAGTCACAGCTAAGAAGACACAGCAGGAATTTGCTGCCAAATCTGCCTGCATTCTTACCCGGCCAGCACTGAGTTTCGCAAATGCAGCAAAACTGAGTGGAGTAACTAAGCACCCACAGCCCGATAACCAAGCCAAACCAAAGCCCGCAGAAGCTAAAACCCCGTCCACGCCACAGCCGAGGACATCGAATAACAACAGCAAATCCGGAGAACCCAACCTTAACCTGAACAACGAGGTCCAGAGAGTGTTCGGTGCAGACCTCTCCACACTCATGGACAAGGCTCGCAGTGCTATCCCAACGGGATACAAGAACCTGAGCGAGACCCAAAAGTCCGTGGCACTGGCCACGTTTATATTTGAAATATGCGACGTATAAGTGACTGCATATAAAAGCTACACGAAGACGTTCTGGGGAATATCCAAATACCATCACCGACAAGGAATCTCAGCAACACAGAGATTGATGATGCTATTGGAGGACTGGAGCAGACAATCAACGGTGCATTGGACCAACAGAAAAGGCCAAGAACGAGCAACGACAGGTATAGTCACTTACCACCTCATATCCAAAACCTCTATCTTCACAGCAAAGATTAAGGAAGAGGCTACAGCGAATATACCACCGGGACTGGAACACTCAAAGCGGTGACTATCAAATCATTCCCAGCGAACTAAACTGCACAAAAATAATGTTCCAGAATGCAGTATACCACCACAACAACACCCAGCTGGAAAATAAGCTTCGGCAAATAAAGCCAGGACCTGATACGTTCCGGCAGATACACCAGATCATCGGTAAGAGGAAGGGGACGCAAGCACTCCAGCCCAGAAAGCTGAAGCGTTCGCAAAATCCTTCGAAGGCAACTTTAAACCATCGCGTAATTCGTCGCAGAGGTAACCAACTACATCTCCACCGTTGGAAATCCATCCAAAAACCATCGCGTAATTCGTCGCAGAGGTAACCAACTACATCTCCACCGTTGGAAATCCATCCCCACCAATCTTCAGCGAGGACAATCCAGCTGATGAACCTGTAGAAAATGAAGAGCTGACAACAACTGAGGAAATTACAGGAATAATTCAACGCAGCGTAACGAGGAAAGCAGCCGGAGCCGACAAAATATCGAACTTCGTCCTAAAGCGAATGCCACAAGCGGTGATGATACTCCTGACAATCATCTTGAACAATTGCATCAACAATTGCTACTTTCCTAGAAAGTGGAAGGTCGCAAAAATTGTTGCAATACCCAAAAAGGGAAACGCTTCTAGTGTTTCGGGATACAGGCCTATATCACTCTTGAGTAATATAAGCAAGATCCTGGAGCACCTGATAGCGATAAAGCTAAAGCGATGGTCCACCGACCTAAACATTGTCCCGGATATGCAGTATGGATTCCGGGAAAGACACTCAACGCTCCATCCCTTAATGAAGCGACGTCGTAGCTGGCCTGAACAACCACCAAGTCACGGTGGCCTACTTTCTGGACGTAGAAAAAGCATTCGACACTGTCTGGATAGAGGGGCTGATCTACAAAATTAATTTGATGGGATTCCCCTCCAATTTAATTAAAATGATCTACAGCTTCCTTCATTCCAGGAAGTTTTACATCCAGGTAGAAGGCAGTCAGTCAACGGAACGGGACATTAAAGCAAGAGTCGCTCAAGGATCAAAGCTGGGACCATGGCTATACAACATCTTTACGGCAGACCTACCAGCTCTAGCTGGTACAGTGAAATGTTGTCTGTTCGCAGATGACTCACTAACATACGCCACATCGATGTCACCAAGAATCGCAGCACGGAGAGTAGAAGACCAAGAAATAAAGGAGTACAACTACTATACCAAGTGGGGTATCCGAATAAATGCGGAGAAATCGGTACTCATGCGCTTCAGAAGACCATCCGGAGGTAGATGCAGATCACTAGCGGAATGTCGGAGCATCAGAATCGTGCTTCCCAATGGCGCGACAATAACACCAACTGACAAGTCAACACCGGGAAGTATCTCGGTATTAACTTTACCGAGAAACTAAAATAACTAAAATTTAACAACACCTCAACGGACTGTATCACTTCTATCAAAGCAGTGATAGCAGTCACCATCGCGGCTAATTGAGCCGCCTCAAAACCACCCCATCCCTAGAGGAGCAACAAGGATACACGGACTTGAACGCCCCGATGTTAAAGAGCTACATTAATAAATGATAAATTTAAAATAAAATATTATAATTGACAACATTGTAAACCTTGTAAGCATTGTACATCCGTTGGGCCCCTATTGTTGAGCCAACCCCTATTTCGCTAGCTTAAGCTTTTAGCATGTAAGACCAATTGTATAGTTTTTGTTCAAATAAAATTTAATTGAATTTAATTAATTGAATTTTGCTGCGGTAATAATAATAGTAACAACAAGTTTCAATTTCAGTAAAACCAATTTCGTTTATAAGTCATGTAAGTCAAGTTAATTGGAATAATTTTTAGGATTACCCGTATTCGAAGTTGTAAGTAAGATATATTAATGAACACAAACTGTGGCATAGAGTTATTTGCTCTTAAACGCGTAGTATGAATTGGTTTCAAAATCGGTTGGCAAAATAAAAACTTAAAAAGGAAAATTTAAGATAATTCCATTTTTGTTTCTAACTAAGCTAATTTAAATCGTGAAAGATTTTACTATTTGACGAGGATATGATTTCTTGAACATACAATCAAAATATATTGTCCTTGGAAATCTGGAATTATTTTAATTTTAAAATAGATTCTCTAGACTTGCCTAAGGCAATGGAATTAGGAAACGCATCCACTAACTTGAATAGAACGTATGACATATCTGCCGACCTTTTTAGTACAATGGATATCAATTCCAGACAACGATACACAATTGCACATATATGCACGAAGTTCAGGACATACGTGGGTGTATTGCAATTTACATACAATGATCTAAACGTTGCATTAAAAAACCGTAAACCTAACTATAAGCTTGTAAATGTAATTTAGTAAAATACTGAGTCAAAGACAGCAAGGGGATGAGCTAAAAGTTTCAGAGCCAGACGATGAACCTTTTCAAGAAAAGATAACAAAAATGCACTACCAGGACAAGACAAGAGATTTGACAGTCTTAACCGCAGGCCATTTGTGGAAAGCTAAGAAGCATCTCTTAAATACCGTATGGTCAATTGCCCTATCCGCTCTCGCACAAAGTGGCAGAACTGTGAAGTTTACCTTTACCCGACATACGATCCAAGTTCGGTCAACCACTGAACAGCTCAGGAGAGAAAGGGTTAGGTACTCTCCGGATTGATTCGTTGTATACTTTCGTACCCCCGTCAAAAAAAAAACCTTTAGATATTCCGATGATATGAAATGATTTTCGTAGATTTTCCGAACAAGTAGCTTCTCATCATACTTCACCAGCTTTATTTCTTACCCTTTCCTGCTCGCATTATGGATTCGATTTTCATTGTTGTAGCACGAAATAATGTCCTAGACTCTTGAATGACTCCGTTTCATAGACATTTTTACTGAAATTGAAGATATGGATTTGGGGGACCTGTGGGTTATGCAGAGTGACAGAGTATACTGCTCAAGGCAGTCGAAACAGCAACTTTAACATTGTATTTCACAATTCATTTTATTGCATTTTTGAAAAGAAACTTCTTCTGGGCTTACCCTATATTATATGAACAAATATATTATGTACAGGTTAACACCGTTAGGGGGGGCAGGGTCTATGCTCAAGGGCAAAGTTGCTGATCGCTCTCAACTTGGCGGGATGCCAGCAACTTGTCGATGACATGCAGCCTCCAAACGGCGCCCATAGATAGCTCTCACAACACCCGTTGTGAGGTGAACCAATGCATGCAACGTTTTCTCAGCGGTTGTGCGGAAGGCTAACAGCCCACCCACGAAAAAAAAATATCTGTTACAGAAGAGCAAGCAGCCCGGAAGAGCGGACGGAATCACAACGATGACACGACGCGAAACAGGACTACGATTTGCGAGTGTGCTCCTGGGCTCCAGGGGCCGCACAAAAACTAGAAAATATTCTCAAGCAGTATAAGCGGATATTACTGCCCTCCAGGAAATACGCTGAATAGGACAAGGGATTATGAAAAAGGAAGAGTGCCACATATATAACAGTTGTCACAAGAGGTTGAACATATTTGGATGCGGATTCGTCGGCTAAGGTCGAAGGTCATCGACTTCAAACCGATAAGCGATAGCCTGGCTGTGATCCGCATACAAGGCAGATTCTACAACATCAGCCTCATATGTGCACACGCCCCTACCGACGAATCTGAAGATTCTGTCAAAGAGGATTATTAAGATCTCTTGGACGGTGCCTACGGAGCCTGTCCGGAGTACGATGTCTCCTCCGGTACAAAGACCAAGTCATCGCGGATGTTAGACAGCTTGGCCTTGATGACTGGAAGCAGCGTGCCCAGGACCGTCACCGATGGAAGGCAGCAATTGCTCAGGCTCAGACCCTTCATGGTTCCTCTGCCTGATAAGTAAGTAAAATCACATTCATGTCAACTTCGCACTGAATAATATGCTGACGCGGCCTCCTTTACACGGACCAAATAATATTGACTTTTGTATCTTATCGGTATTGACCAGACATTATCCACGCACCAAACTGCAGCTAGCCAAATATGCTGACACATCGTGACACGGCAACCAATGCAACTGCAGACACCTAGCTAGGCGCATCGCTGACTCAGCGGTTGCACCTGACCCTCTCCACGTTTTCCAATCGCATCCCAACATGTTGTCTTGTAATCTTAGATAAGTCCAATAAAGAGGTTCACTCTCCCTAAATAACAAGAAATTATCTATTTTTTATAAACACCAAGAAGTGTTACACATTTGAATTAGTAAGCTTGTACTATAAGTCTACTAAAATTGTAAAATGAAGGGCTTATAGTTCTTTATGCACACTTATGTAAAGCTTTCTGAGCTAATATTGTGGATATTTCTTATTTGTGAGATGGATGTGTATTATCTAAGAATGCATTCGCATATGAGCAACAAATTGGTTACAGAAATAGTTTCTTTAAGTGGATCTAAAACTGTGGCGCTATATGTAAACCATAAACATATTTTTCCCACCAAGATCCTCTGTAAATGAACCCATAACTAATTAATTACAAACAAAACTATTTTCCACTTCATTACCCGCCAAACACAAGCATCACCACATTCATCTCATCTCAATCGTCACACTGACCCTGAAGAGGATGCCATCCTTCGCTTTAGCAAAATCTACCCACCAATGACCACAAATTTGGATCATCACAAACGAATCGTCCTTTGTGTCTATTCACCACCACCAGACGGTCCTTTTGTTCGCAGACCTTACGCAATGCAACGACACAAGGGAGAAGGGGAGTGTCAACGACACACCATGACAAACTCCACGAACTATAAATGAATTATTTTCCTTGAATGCAAAAACACTGAAATTAGCCACGTCAGTGGAGTATCCTTGCACTCGTTTCATTCTTATGTAGCACGCGACTGATCGACGTTCACATGAGTTACAGTCATCCACGCGCTCTCAATTGCTCGAGGCGAGAAAATCCACCTTTTCAATATGTCCCTCATACAACTATTCTGCATTTCTGGTATCAACCCTGACAGGAGCTAGATACCATCTAAGCAAAGCAAGGGGTGCGTGTCGATCTGCAGGAAAGAGCTGAGGAAAGTATGGACCGTTTGGCGGCGCTTTGAT
Source organism: Eristalis arbustorum (assembly GCA_916610145.1). Taxonomy (NCBI): domain Eukaryota; kingdom Metazoa; phylum Arthropoda; class Insecta; order Diptera; family Syrphidae; genus Eristalis; species Eristalis arbustorum. The sequence continues at coordinate 80,285,034 of OU744316.1, read as the reverse complement.
TTGACATCCATAAGTGCAATCTTGTTAGAAAGCAATGTAAACAGGATTGTTAATTCCGGTGAGCGGTCTTCGGTGAACAATCAAATTATTGTTGTTAATGCGGTAGGGGTTGTGTCACTAGAGGGTTCTTCCGGGGTGCGATGCTGAGTTCAGATTGTTTAAGGTGAATTGTATGTGGGAAAAAATTATATTTTTATTTGACTTGATCCGGAGCGAAGGATTAATGAAATGCGCAGAGCCGGGAATGGCTGTATAAAATTGTGGCTGGTGGCGTGGTTTTAAATTCCATATTCAAGTTTGGATAATTTTTTGATAGTGATTCCACCATGAAATATTAGTATACTTGCGTCAAAATCTCGCTACCTCGTCAAGATCGGTAACGAACTCACTTCTGGAAGGTCGGTAAACGGTTAGCATACGCTGACGATATATGACGTAATTTGCTGACATTCGGTCGAGAGTGGGTATATGGGTCTAGCTGTAAATTAACGTGTACATGCATGAACAAATATAATTACAACATCGACATTTTGGATAGAGCGTCGCAATGGGCAGCTCGAGTTAGTTAAGGACTTCGTCTACCTCGGCTGAAGTAAACAGTACAAAAAACATCTGTACTAATCTCCAAAGCAGTTGAAGAATTTACGTGTCTCAGAGAGAAAGGGGAAAAAAGGAACCTTTCAACCACGAACCGTATGGGCTGTAAATTCCAAAGAATTTTTGAATTCAGTGGGGCAGCTCTGCACAGGACACCAGCGTCTTAGGTGGGGCACTCTCTACCAAATTGGTGCGCATAACGGAAGCTTGGATAGAGATCGAAAGCAACCCCATACTGCATCGCAACAGGAATAAGAAGAAAAGAACTTGAAAGATTAACTTGGCGAACACTACCAAAAGACAAATGAAATGGAAGGATTAAGCTGAGTTTAACCCTTTTATTACCAATAAAACATCGGATCGCCATGAAATGTTGTTCATTCTGGGAAATAGGAATGAAAGTGTAATCTATTGCGATGTGAACAATTTAATTCCCGAGTCTAACACTTCTAACACATTCACTGCAGTGCCCATGCCTTAGAAATAACCTACATCTTACAAGCTAATTATTAACATGTAATTTTCCGGTGGCAATTACCTGACTGCGTGTGAAAGGATGCATCTACAAAGCCACCCTCTGCACGCCACTGAGTGCTCTACCAGCCCTTAGTGCGGGCTCACTCACTCGCCGAGCACATTGTACGTCGTTTACCATTTTCGGTTGTTTTGTCGTATTTGTGCAAATGACATTGGCCACAACCGGCAATTGAAAACTTCATGCATCACGTGACCGTGCGTATGTTCGCCGAATTTCCATCCCTTCGCCCTCGGGCGGGCCAACACAAATTAACCCTTGGAGGAGAGCTACATCGAGGGCGATATATACTCAATAGGAGGACCCTTAAATCAAACGCTGATACTATCTACTTGTATCTGGGACATCGGACCGGCAACTCATTGATTTGTATATATTCATGGTAAATATTTCTCCGTTGGCTTTACGATACCTTTTCAGTGTGCTAGTGGTTACGGTGGTGAATGTTTGTTTTGATGACGCTTTAATCCGCGGCGAATTGATTTGTTTGTTTTCGTTTACACATATGATGGCAGGAATGGGGTTGTTATTGTGGGAAATATTCGTAATCCCATGAGATTTTAAAATTGAGACTTTAACCAGACGTTGCCCTGAATTTAAATGAAACAGACTTTCGAACGAAAATCTTAGTTCGTGATGCTTTCGTTTGTACAAGCTTTTCAAGCTTCCAGCAAATGTTGCGAATTATTGCCGCTGGAGAATACAGTGGCGTGGTTGTCGCTTTGCAGTAACGGTTTATCATTTGAATTTTTTATAATAGTCATCTCGCAAATAGGATGTATTACAACAACAGCAAAATAATCCTGCATTAAAGTAGAATTATTTTTCTAGATCCCTGCGTCGCCAGATGGTAAATTCATTTTTCACTTTTTCACATTTTTTATAAAATACAATTTTGTGAGGTGAACTCGGTTAAAATATAATTCATTATGGCACAATTTTTGAATTGACTTAAATTTGTTATGAACTATAGGGAATGGATGTACAGTATGTATATCGGTAAGATTTATTACCATAAGCACAAAAAGCGAACGTATGAAATGTGTGTGTGAAGAAATATTTTCTTTGGCATGGGACTCTAGGTGGAATATTTCAACAAAATCTTTGTCGGCTTTAACAAACTACTATCCTCTATGTTTTGCGCTCTGGACTGTTTTATTATGCCTACGATCGAATCCGGCATTATGGGCATACACAAAATTATCAATTTCACAGACTAGTTCGAAGCGCAAATAATATTCTATACATCATGTGGAGAACCACCTCAACCAACATGTGAGAAATGGAGAAAGCTAGTCAGAGATCGCGCTATCTGGAGAGGCTTGTTAGTTGAGGCCCAGGCCTACGCCGGGCTATAGCACCACACCAGGAATAGGAATACTTGGTTCAGTTAGAAAGTTCAATCTATGCATTAACCAACCATTTTTGTCTACTTGGGTTCCCATCCATGTTCACATAGTTATTTATGTTTCCGAATACTAGGCTAGCTTCGTGTATGCAATTGCCCTGCCTTTTTATTACAATCGATAATGACTGGAAGTTGAATATTTTCGGGCTGGGTTAGTTTCTTAAGACTTCTTTTCTTGACGCCGGCTCGCTAAATAGAATAATTGAATGATAAGTATTGATAACACAATGTGTTTATTTATTTATTTAGCTCACATATATAAAATATCACTCATGACATATATTGGTCTTTAACTGCTTTCAAGAAAGAAGATAAATCTGCTAACTAGATAGCAGTGATCGTTCTTCCAATTTTTACTCTCTAAAAACTGCCAGAGTTAACAATAAGGTTTTCCATTTAATCGAATGTTGTTTCATTTTTCCTGAAAGATTATACATGTTCTTATCAAATTTAATTCAAAGACAACAACGACACGGATCTCAAAATTGTGAATTAGAAATTTGGCAGCTTGCCCATCCTCCATCCTTCTCGATCTGCGGCCAGATACGTCACCTGTTGCCGCATTTTACGCAGTTTCGCCCAATACTATGGATTACCAAGTAGTTCTTGGTCTACCAACTCCTCGTGTACCTTGAGAATTTCATTCGAAGGACTGCCTCGCTATGTTGTCGTTTCGACTGGAGTTCCATATTGAACAAACCATTGAAAAGGCGCTGAGGGCTTTACTTATTTTCCTATCAGCATCCATATCCGTTCCTCCATCGAAACTGCCTAGATACTTAAATTGTTTGACTTACTTTAAGGTTATTAGTCTCAGAAAAAATTGATGTGAGCTTGATCGTTCACCTCACTGTTGGTACCCCCTAGGAAACTGAATGAAATGTCTCTCTGTTGTACCAACGAAATCTATAATACGACAACACCGTTGGAAGATCATTATCTATAAACATTGGAAGTAACAACGGATCTAAAATGGAACCTTTAAGGATACCACAACGTACATCACCAGAAGATGAATGTTTCGAGTTCTGGAAAACGGTTTCGACTTGGCTCGGACTTGGTTGCACAGTTTATGACAGAGTATTGTTAGGTTAACACAGTTTAATGCTTTTGAGAAGTCAAGTATGATTGTCTTCTTCAATAGCGTTTCATATGACGTACGTCACCTTTACGAACGCTGTGTCACAGCTATGTATGTCCTTTTCAAAACCTGATTGCATTGGGCTTAAGATGTTGTTTCTGTAGTAGATCTGCTTCATTAATTATTTGTCAAGCATCTGCTACATGTCAACTAATTTTTACTTGGTGTATTGTTTTATTAGAAACTACTAGCCTGGTTCAAGAACTTCATTATGTGCGCCAATTGGAATACTGTCCCTTCTTTTTGTGCGAATATTTGATTTAGTTCATGGAATACGTTCTTAACTACAATTTCTGTCTTTGGCTTTTGCTAAATTCTACTGTAAATAAACTCAACCATCATTTGCATGTTTTCGTTCTTTTTTTTATCTGCTTCACTTTTTGTAAATTTTCTTCGTTTCTTTCGGGGCAATCTGTCTCACTTTCTGAACTCTGCGTTTTCTGTGGTGCTTGACATATTTTTTGATGGCCTGACGATGAATATATTCGAACACTTTCGGTAAGACCGAAGAATGGCAATAGGTCTGAATGGTGGATTGGTTTTTAGGGTATTGGGATTATCTTAGCTTTAAATATTTAATATGTGTACCAGGCATACCGGTATGAAATGATTTTTTGTAAAATAAAACACTATTTATCAATGGGAAAGTAAAAACATTTTATTCAAAGTATTGGCCATTGTTTTCTACACATTTTGACCACCTTTCTGGCAATTTGTGAATACGACTCCAATAAAATTGTTCGTCTTTTAAAGCAAACCAATCAGACACCCATCGACTTCATCGCAGGAATCGAAGTGCTGCTCAGCCAATGCGTGTCCCATCGATGAAAACAAATGGAAGTCGGAAGGAGCCATGTGTGGTGAATACGGCAGGTGGGGTAGCTGCTCCCAGTCAAGTGTTTTCATTGTATCCTGAACCGGTTTTGCATTGTGTGCAGGTGCATTGTCATGGAGCAAAATTACCTTGCCGTGTCTTCTGGCCAATTCTGGTCGTTTCTCGATCAATGCGTGGTTCAAATTGATCATTTGTTGTCGGTAGTGATCAGTATTAACGGTTTCACCAGGTTTACCGGTATGAAATGATGGTTTAAGGAGCTCGTGGTACACCACACCTTTCTGGTCCCACCACCAAACACACAGAATCGATCTGGTTTTGCAGTCGATGTTGATGGCTGTCCTGGATTCACCCATGATTTTTTCCGTTTAGGATTCTTAAAATAAATCCATTTTTCATCGCCAGTAACAATCCGATGCAAAACCGATTTTCTTACGTGTCTTTGAAGCAAAATTTCACAATTGTTTTTCGGTTTTCCAACTGTCGTCCATTCAATTCATGTGGCACCCATTTTCCACACTTTTGGATCTTTCCCATAGCCTTTAAACTGTCAGAAATCGTTTGTTGTGCAACATTTAACATTGCTGCCATTTGCTTTTGACTCAAAGTGTCATTTCCATCCAATATCGTTTGCAATTCGGCGTCTTCAAACGTTTTTGGTTGTCTTCCACGTTCTTCATTTCTCACATCAAAATCGTTATTTGTGAACCGTTGAACCGTTGAAACCATCTTTTGCATGCTGCTTCTCAATTCAATTTTTTGACAAGACGCAACGCACGCACCGGATTCTATGGGTTTGGGCCTTAATATGAGTGATGTGAGGGAGTATTGCTTGAAGCTTCATTCACTTTTCAGGTTGATCAATAAGTACTCGACAGCTTTTTTAAATAAAACGCAAACCATGAGATATTTCAAAACTTTATGTAACGCAAAACGAAACTATTGGCAACAAGGAAGTAGAAAAGGGAAAAACGAAGGAGACCGGGTATTCTGACGGTGACTTTTAATCAGGATAGACGTATATATTTAATGTGGAATAATTTGAAAACATTGTGAATTTGAATTTTAAATTTATTATCGGCATGTAGGACAATCAAAACATTTATGAATGGAACTCAACTTCGTTCCTATGGCCATCGCGGTCACCGACTCCAAATTTCGAACATTTTTATAATTTGCAGTCGTTGCTCATTCGTGTACATTATCATTGATGAAAATGTTGTGTGAGTGACAGTTTGATGATTAGTGGATGAGTGCCTCATTAATCGATTGGAAGTGTCGATTATTAATGAAAAATGGCTAAATCGACTGGCGAAAAAAAAACTTGCTTCTTATGATGCAAAAGTAATTTTATTAAACATTTGTTCTTGTAACTTCAACTGCCAATATTAACACATATGTTTGCGTTTATATTGTACCTTACATATCCGTCTAACTTATGGGAACGCACACCCACGTATAGAAAGATTTGACATCAAAAACTGACAGATGTCTACAAATTGAAAACATGCACATTTTTGACACAGACTGAGAGACACTCTCATTCTTGTCGACTCAGATACAGAATATGAAAGTAGATTCGAGCTGACAAATTTAAGCGACAATCGACACTCGCAATCGGGGTCTATAACATTATTCTGTCTAATCAGACAACATACACATCTTCAGGGGATTCCCAAAACTAAACATTCTTTAAATGAAAAATCTGTACATTTAGTGTAAGCATGAGTGAAGCAATCAAATAGTCGTGGTAATACCACTTACTGAACTAAAAAAATGCTTACTGAGCAACCCACATCAATCCATAAACTTCCACTTGCACAACACCAGATATCACTTTTGTGCTTCATTCAGCAGTCATCAGACTGGTTGCAGTTTGTTGGCTTAATCTCCACTTGGGATTTCCTTTTTGTGAACTTATATTAATAGCAGCCTCTAACAGGTTGTATATAAAAATTGCGAATGCATTTTCTAATTTTAGATGGGGAAGCCCCGACTCGAATTTATTATGCAACTTTTCTTGGTGCCTACGCAAGGCATTAACGATCCCCCCTTGGGCTGTCTAATTCAATCGATTTTACGCAAAACTTTGTTCAATTACGAGCTAAAAATAATCTCTACTTGACGTGTGCGTAATTCATGACTAATTTCTAATCGTAGCAGTCTATGGACAGGCGGAAAGCCGCTCTTCAAAAGAATCTAGAATTTGATTTGACAATTTGGGTAGTATTCGGGGGGACTAAATTCACTTTTCATTCATGGCCACATGGCTGTCACATGATAAGTGCTTACACATAGGGGACTTGCTCATTGACTCGTAACCCCTACTGAACACAATAAATGTCATTTGGTGGAATCGTTTCAATTTTGGGCGAGTAAACGCGTGTAAAGAATTAATTTGAAAAGAATCCACTGAATGAATGTCGGTGTTAGAATGAAATTTGTAAATCCGGATGGGAGAGGCAATTTCTTAATCATCACAGTTTGCTTGACGTATTTCTACGAGCAAGGGGGCAGTTTATAAATCACACTTACGTTTGAGTAGTTTAGTCAAGCTTGTAGTTAGTGAACTTGTAGGCATGGGTGGAATTTGCTTAGAGTCCAGCTGTGATGTACATATATTTGATGTTTTTGGTTGATTGAGCTTGTCTGTGTCGGTTGTGAGTGCGTTGGTCCACGTGGCTGTTGTGAAGTTAGTTTGAAATTATGTATTGTGTAATTTGTCATTTGTATTGTACATATAATTTTTTATTGCTTTCATCGAAATCTTGAAGAGAAAACATAGCTTGCTTAATATCAATAGTCAATACGATTTAGATCATATATTCTCGGTTCTTGTTTCTCAACTAATCTTTGCTACTGGCGGATCATTTGATGTACGCGTCCCAATAGGAACTTCGGCTTCGAGACTTTGGGATTTTCGAGTTGATCGTGGCCACCGTCGTATTCGGTGCCATGTTGTCGATCTTTCGTCCATTATCCTTTCGTCTTTTCCTACAGGTCGTTAATCCTACATACCACTCCATTTTCTCTTAACAGAAACTCATTTTCACTCATCAACAGATCTGATACTGGTTTAGAAAACTACAACTACTGAAGTGGTGTATAGGCCTTCTATGTCAGCCATTCTGTTGTCAGCAGCAGTCTTTCATTATATATCCTCCTAGAGTAATGTTGGCCTTATAATAATTCACCGAAAATCGTTGCCTACTTCTGTTGCGATTTTTACGTAATGGCACAGACATGCCAATTTTAACACTGTGGAAAATAAAGTCTTTCAGACCAGGTGCCTCCTGTTGTTTGGAGCTCAAGCCCTTTAATAAAAAGAGACGTGGCTTGATATATAATCCCATCTCCCCCACTCGCCCGCATCTCAATTTTAATCTGCCAACGACGTCATAATGGGGTTGTGTACCCAATATTCGGTCGAAGGTTTGCGGCCGTGCCTACATGCAACATCGAAATTATTCCATTAGTATCTTCTTCTTCTTGTGGCGCCATTAGTATCTACGTTCATAATTTCTCGAATTTTTTCGCTTTGAATAAGTTTTCGCAACACATGTCTTAAGATAATTTCAAATCTGTTATATATTTGCACATAAATCCGTTCACTGGTCGCGATGCCAATTCCAGTGATAGTTGCACTGTAGTTTGCAAAGATGAACACAATAAATGTCAATCTAATAGGCGAAACAAGTTCTTCGTCATCTCAGTCAGTTGCAATGCCGCTAGCATTGTTTATGTTTTTGTGAATTTGAATGCGGTTTCAAAAGATATTGCTGTGCAGATGTTAGGCAATTATGACAAAAAATAATGTAAGGTAATAGCACTTTAATAGCGTCGTTCGATAGCTCACTGGAGTTTGCGGGTATAGTCGGCGCACTATATGCGGAGATTAATTTCGTAGATATATATAACATGATGCATTGCACCGAGTTGTTGTTAAGATTTAGATCAATCATTTTAATTTTGTTCTTTTCATTTGAGAAAAAACTGATAGTAATATTAGTCACCACAAGTACCATATCTCTCATGAACTTAGCTGGTCACACACACCCAAAATTTGATTTCCGATGGAAAATGCAAGGTTACAAAATGAAACAGACACAAATATCTCAAATGAGGAATGTTATCAAAATTCTGTCTGTACTCTTTGTCTTGACACATTATTGCTTTTAGGTGTCGTTGCCCAACCACATTTAATGTTGCAAAGAAACAGAATACCAATTACGATATTCATACAATGCTATACATTTTTTCACGAACATCTTTTATTGAACTTTGATTTAGCCCATCGAATTCTTAAGAATGTATTGCTACAATAAAAGACTGATCAATATGATTTATAATTTGATATATCGGATTGCGACACCAAGTCGCAGTTTCGTTTTATTGCTATATTAAGTTAAAAAAAAAAACACTTTTCACGTACTTACCGGTAAGTTAACAAAATTAATGCTAATCATCATATTAGAAGTTTGACTTCAAGCTTCAAGTTGGCAAAAAATAGTTATAATCTAGCTTCTCAGCAACCACTCGTGTTGTGCGTGCTATTGTTCTCTCACGAGTGGAAGGGACCTTCAGTTTTATGCCGACTCCGAACGGCTTTGTTTGAGAAGCCTCTCTAGACAGGAAATACTCTTTGAGCATTGTCATGAACTCAAAAGAGGTGGGGTCGTGAAAATAGTTTTCGTTGCACAGAGCAGGAATCAAACCTATGACGTCGATGTTGGGGTCAACGCACATACCCACAACGCCACGGACCACCGGAAAATAATAGTTAAGCTAAGTAATACTGAGTATCTTGCATTGTTCGTAAAAAAAGACAGGTCTTGCAAAGGAATTCTGTCTATTTCCGGTGGATTTTCTGAATTCCCATAGAACTTCAGTCTATACCATACTCTCAACCTGAACAGAACTTATATGTGGCAATAAGTTGTAAACTTTTCCCCTCATCTCTTAAAGTAAGCCAAATGTAGACTCCACGAATGACATCGTAGTGGAGATCCGAAATATAATCGCCCTTTGCATCTGATGCTACTTTGGTTTATCCTCCGAAACTCCTGACTCGAAGGACCAAAATCATGATCTACAAAACCCTTATTCTACGAGTCCTGCTTTATGGAGGCGAAAACTGGACACTAAGCAAAGCTGCAGAGCTGATTCTTCGAAGGAACAATCCTACGTCGGATATATGGTGGGCAATTATAGAGGTCGATTTTGTAATAAATTTGGGAAGGAAGTTATATCTTCTCATGAAGAAACGAATTCGTCCTGCTGTATTGCATACTATTTCCATCCACTGAACATATTCGGAAGACTAGCAGTACCCAGTGAAGTTATGAGACTAAAGATCTTCTCTCATTCACGCAAAGACAGAAGACAGATGAACCATAATATTCCATAATATATATATCTGTTCGAAGAGCAAGGTCCTCCAATTATATTCCAGAGATTAATCATATATCTCTTAACCAGATTGTTTAGGAATATATGTTTGCAATCCTATATAACCAAATACGAACAAAACTTAATCTCAAATGGTCACTGTTTGTACTATGACTAGATATGCAAGCGCTTAGGGCTCTCATTGTTTTCATAATCGTCGGCTGCGCGTTTGACACGTAAGTCGGCAAGATGTGTAAATTAATGCAAGATTTGTGTTGATGGTGATGAGGGGATCACTCATTAATTTATACGTATTATCAAAGCTGGTACCCACTATGTGAAAATCAGTGGATATAATGAACGAATTAAAAAAACAGTAGCTGATTCTGATAAGGCAGTTCGAGAAAATTCAACAAGAGGAAGTAGGAAGTAGATATAGAGTCGTCCTTGTGGTTCCTGCTCGTTCAGAATTTCAGTATTTTAGTTAGTTATTAAATAAATAAAAATTAAAACGATTTATTTCTACGGACTCAATTTGTAACGTTTAATATTGAAGTTAGGAATAAAATTAAAATAAAGCAAACAACTAAGAAGATTTTAAAAATTCTCTCGAACCTAAATATGAAAAAATAGAACGCAATGTTGACAGAGTAGAAGGCAATATAGCAATTCTTGAAATGCAAGTAGAAGACAAATTCGAGAACATTGATTCACGACTCACCAAAAAATTTAAGATCTTGCCAAGGAACTAGGCTTCAACTTAAAAACACAGTCTTATCGAGACAAGAAGTAATATCCTCTAGCTTTTGATGACCAAGCACCATGGTTGATTTGAAGATGCCACAATGACAATTTGAGGCTTACCTGCATAACTGCTCCAGACTATCTCTGGTGACAAGCAACCGAATTACAATCGGTCCAAGCATTTGGTGATAAGTACATGCAGCAGGTATATCGAGCTCAATTCCGCAGCAGGGTACAAAAGCAGAGAGAGATTCTAATAACTGCAAACGGATGTAGATAAACTTTCGCATTCGTTCTACGCGAATGTTGATGAAAAACTCATCGAAGAAATGGCTTTGGAGGCGTTTAAGATAAATATCAACTAAGAAGCTTGTTGGGGTTTTTGGGATTGCGAAACACCTACATAGACTGCCTGAAAAAGGAAGAATATTATATGGTCGGATGTAAGCGAAAAGAGCTAAAGAGAACCTAAACAACGACTACGTAATGCCTCAGGACGTTTATTGTGGAGTAATGTCTTTTAGTAAGGTTGTTTTGTATTGTTTTCGCGCAGACCACGCCTCTTATAAATGGTTACATCAATTTAAGAACTTCAAGGTGGATCGGACGGTAGCACAACATATGACTATGCGGTACAACATCAAAAAGGAAAACTTCACACCAATGCGAACGCGCTCTCTCGACAACCTTCTAAAGCGGACTACAAACATTGCTTGCGCCAGGCGGGAAAGGAAATTCAACATTACGAATACGGGCGATTCGAAAAACACAGCAGAAAGATCCAAATATTGAACCGAACACTGCACGGAAGGAGCAGTTGAAAAACTGGAGTGGCATGATATCTCAGACCGAATTGTTGCTCTCGAAGCCCACAGTGGGACTAACTCCATCTGGAGAAAGAAGTTTTGCCAATAATATGGAAAACACCGAATGGAAGGTCTTTCGTAATTTAACTCGTCTTTCCACAAAAGTTTAAGAAGAAAGAAAGTTTAAGAGAAAATAAATGTACGGGGGAGTGTCTGCAGGCCATCTAACAATCGTCCAAGAGATATGCCAGCTCTTGCACCTAAGAAAGACAAGGATAACACTAAATCTTTCACAGCAGACGGAATGAAAGAACGTTTTAATAGAACTTTTAAGGAGGATCTTTCGAAGGTCCTTAGCGATCATCAACGACATTGGGACCGATGAACCTAAAAGCGTTAACAGCCACGGAAAAGGATTATGGACACACACCATCCCGAGCAAAGATTAGGATAGCGTGTGATCGAATGAGGAACAGATATGACGTTATGATCAAAGCATGTAGATTCGAGTAAGGAAACCTTGTATGGCTGTACAACCCTCATCAGCCAAAAGGAAAATCGACGGCGGATGAAATAGAAAAGACTTTACAAAGCAATCATCTGCATCAACGACAAGCAAGCGACGGCAAACTGAGAATAGTGCATGGTAATCGCTTGCATCGCTAACAGCGCTAAAATTGAAGTAATGCTTGGGGCGAACTATTCCAAGAGGAGGACAATGTAAGGACTGGTGCACAATGTGTGAAAACCACTGGATACAATGAATGACTAAAAAACTCGAGAAGATAGTTTTTTTGAGTCAAATTTGATAAGATATATAGAAAAGTAGCTTATGCGATATAGAGTTTTCGTTGTTTTTCCTCTTAATTCAGATTTTTCTGTAATGTTTTTTAATTAAATTGCTTATGAAAACATTCAAACGATTTATTCCTACGGAAGCAGTTTGACACATTTTACAATATTTTACATCCTACAATCGTGCGGTGGTTTGGCTAGAAATAGCCTAGGACTACATGCATGTGCCTACTTTTTCAATAGTATGCGCGAACTGAATGACATCAATATTAGCCAGGAAAACGGCTGCCGAATTAGCGCCAATTTACAAATATAGGACTTATTCAATGTGAATGTAAACATAATATGCTTAAAATTGCCTAAATATGGCTGCTACCAGGAGCCAACCACTTTAACTAACTCTTAACCATTTGAGCAATAGAAAATTATAACTTGTTTGTTTCATACCAAAATTATTGGATGTTGGTGCAGTTGTAGCTCCTAAACGGTTTTTTTTGGATTTTTATGATATTTGGTCGATACATGTACATATCTGGATCAGACCATAAACTTATATTAAAAACATTTATTTTGGCTACAGCTCATAAGAACTACAACACTCAAGTACACAAAAAGTCCTAAATAGTGCTGCCGAAATCGTTGTTGGGTTGTCCACGCATAGGATTAAACCTTATTTGGAAACATGCGAACCGGAAGTAATATGTTTCTGCGAATTGCTTGCTTTCGCGATCTTAAGACTCAATCAAGGTTAATTGATAAAAAAACAAAAATTATTTTGTTCGCCACACCGGATCAAAACACTGAGTGAAACCGTTTTTATAACCGTTTGAGTAAAATAAATTTGAAAGAGATAAATCCAGAGACAAAAGCTGTTATTATGCCCTCGGAGGAACCAGTTCACACTAATACCAAGATAAATGTGTATGTATGTATTTATCAAAAGCCACCAGTGAACTTAACGAGTGGCAGAAATGTACCCGCAATCGGAAGAGTGAATTTTGCGTTATTCATTCCACTCCGAACAGAAGTTTACAAATAGCTGTGCAAGAGTAATCTGCAACCGATGTATGTTTCATTTTACTACACACAGTAGCTATGTTACGAAAAATGTCGCTCTTTGTCCTTTCACGACGATGGCGAGAAGAACATTAAGACCATTTAATGTTAATGAGAAAAAAAATAAATGTATTCCGTCGAGCAAGAAACCATTTGCAGCACATCTATCGACAGCTAAAAAAATATGTCGGCTTGTCAAAACAAATGGACTCGAAATTCAAGTCGAAAGACCAACGTCATGTACTACAGGAGCCGAAGCTGAATGCTTAACAAAACTACAGAGCTGATTCTTGGTGTCTTGCAAACAAAAAAAAATCTAAGTTGTCCCGTTCGAAGACAAGTTATAAACGCTAACTCTACTATCTGTACAAGATGTCCATGTAGTTCGCAACGCAAAAATCTGTGGTCTACACTGGCTCGGCCACATGATTGCATGCACAACAACTCTCCCAAAAAGTGGGTTTCCATATGTCGTTAGCCTAATAAGTAATTAAGTAAGTAAATAAGTACACATATTTGCAACATGAATGCTAAATGAAACAGAATAGAAAAACGCCGAGAGGTATGCAATGTAATCAAATCAATCTGCAAATTGGATAAATGTGTGTTTTCCATTTCTGGCTATAATAGTTTTTGGAAATAGTAATTTTAACCGCAGCATTAGAACATTACTTTCGCTAACCATTTTTGTGCCCGTCAAAGTCTCATATTCATATGTCTACGAGCAAAACATTGCTTCTTTATTTGTTTCTTAAATTTGATTGTTCAATTGTGCTTTATAGACTACTAGAATTCGTATCCGGCTTTGCCCGGGTTTCTTTCTTCAACCGGTACTTTACCTGTAGTGAAAATATATTATTGCGATAATGTGATTACTAAACAAATTTGGAGAAAAGCGTTTCGTTGTAGATGCACTGAAGACGATTTTGAATAAATGTCCACACTTAATTTAAATCAATAATAAGACTGCTCGAACCAGAACTCAGAGAAGAATTTGAATTTTCTTTTGTCATTGATGCCTATCCCAATATCTCATTCACATCCCTACTCATAATGAGTACAATTTGTTGACTGTGTGCTGACATGTGGAAGTTTTAATTACCAATTCAATTTAATACAATTCAATTTATTTGAAAAAAAAAAAAAAAACCAAACAGTTGGTCTTACATGCTAGGCTCAACGGATGTACAATGCTTACAAAGTTTACAATGTTGTCAATTATAATATTTAAAATTTATCTGTTATCAATGGAGATCTTTAACATCCTGCTGTTCAAGTCCGTGTGTCCTCAGGTTAGAATTATCAATGTATGCTGCAGCAAAACGGACGGAAATTACGGTTTTTTCTCAACCATTTTCACACCAAGTGGAGGGATATCAAGCGATTCATAAAAAAACAAGTTCTTGGAAGTCCCATCTATGTACCTGCGCTATATGTTCACTTGTTGTGCATATTGAAGTCAAACTTCATGAACCATGAAAAAAATTAGCCTATCTTGTAACACATTATGAAATTAGTCTAGCTCTGAAATTTTAGCTAAATCGGTTAATCCGTTCAGAAGTTCAATATTCACAATTTCAGCAAAATTTGATTTGTGTGTAGCCGTGTACCTACATATATGTACATGCATAGATAGCTTGGGTATGACAAAATAAGAAAAGTGCGAAAATGTTTATTGTTTCCTTTTCGTTTGGTGACTCAGGCAGTCGTTCGTATATGTTTGATTGAGATGTAGAAAAAAATGAAAGGAAATTTCGAAAAATGTGTGTGTATATATGGAAGTTACAACACACTGGGGGATGGTTGATATCCACGACTACGCAACTTGAAATGGTTATGTACCGGATTGATGCAACAGAGAATTGTATTCCCGTTTAAAAAGTGCTCCCAACTTCCGAACCGTATGACGTACCGACTTAAAAATTGTCACATTCAGCATCTAAATTTTAGAATGATTTTTGTTGAAAATTTCAGAGCTCTACGACGTGTAGTTTCGGAGCCTTTGTCGGCCAGACACACAAACATTCTGCTTTATATATAGTTAAGATTATATGGTAAGAGCAGTGATGTCTTTGTCAACTTTGTTCAGAACTCTGTGGAAAAAATTTTGTTTCCATTCTTTTTCATTGTTAACAGCACTTTAACAAAACAAAAATATAAATAAAATGTTGACTTATTTTTGTGATGGTTTTTCATATTCGTATATTTTTTCCACTCACTGTGTACAATTCGTAGCATATATAAAACAAGTTTGCTCATAATACTATAATATATAATTGGGGTGGTACTAAAACCTGTTGAGGATCATTTCCTAGCTTCTCAGCAACCACTCGTGTTGTGCGTACTTTTGTTCTCTCACGTGGAAGGGACCTACAAAATACGCCGACTGCCACCAGCCAAGTTTGAGAAGCTTTTTCTGGACAGAAGTACTCTTTGGGCATTGTTACGCCGTGAAAATTTATTTTGTAATTCAGACTAGGAATCGAACCTATTCGTCGAGGTTCAAGTACGTAGGGGTCGACAAGAAAGCCACGGCCGACACAACACATAGCTTGTATATATGGGATATTTTCAGTTTCTTTTTATTTTCTTTTTAAGGTGTGTGTTCCTTTTCTTTCACGAATCATTCCGAGATATTTTGCAAAATAATATCCGTCAGTGGATGTAATTTCATTGTCTCTTCATGGCCGTAATACATATTTTGCATTGCATTGTACAATATACCGACGAGTGCTTCGTAGTGCGGTAGGTCACAGGTAAGCAAAGAAGAGGAACATGAACATTTCGCATTCCTTGCGGTATTCCAGCTTTTGAGTATAGCTTTGCAATCAGATAATTTGTTGTCATGTATAAAGATTTTTTTTTTAGTTCTTAGTTTTCAACTCTGTTGAATCCTTGAGATATGGCGAGATTTTTGGCTGAAAGTTGATATTTTGGTTTGAAGGTGTCTTTTTCACTACAGTTAGGCTTCATATTTTGTTAATACTTAAATTCTTACTTCCAGATCCAAATAGTTGGGTTTTATATTCAACGATATAAGCGCGTCTAACTATTTTTTTTTAGAATACTCAATACATTATTAGTGATATTAGCTTAGACTACCATTGACTAGTAACAGGTTCAAGCCCAGTTGGGCATTAAGAAAAACTTTCTGTGATAACTCTTAAAGCACTTAAGCACAGGACGGAATGAGACTAATGTGTCACTGTCTAATTGAAATTTACAGAATGAATGTCTTGAGCGTTACTTCAAGTCTTACTTCCATTATTTTTTTTTGAGATCCGTTTTTATAACTTTTGCCAGGTTTCTGGTACGAACATCGAGTTCGTTTATTTTTCACAGAAAGAAAGAACTATGTATTATAGAAAACATTTTTAAAAAATATTTTTACGATACGGAACCCGCAGTGACTGCATTCCGCAGATTACGGTTGCGACAACAACTGACGTTTAAAATTTTAACAAAGTCAAGATTCGTTCCACTACCCTGCTATACTAACAAGATGTCACTTTTCTGACATTTGTGAGAAATTTTGAAAATATCTTATTTATTTTCTGCACCATAAGCAGTTGCAAATATTGATAGCTTGAAAGTATTTAATCTCTCTGACATGTTTTCTACTTTCCTGATCGCTTAGGTCTGAGTCTTTATCTCTACGTCCGTTCGTGTCCTTGAACTATTCGCAGCGAACTGCGCAATGTTCAAAGGGCGTTTTAATTAATATCATTACATCGCATATAATTGTGCTCTTATGCGAAAACGAAATAAGACCATTAGAAGAGTTTTAGTTCCCTTGTATTAGGTAACAACATCAGCCTAATTTGCGCCCACGCCCCAACGGAGGACAAAGACGATGATAGCAAGGATGACTTCTATGATCTCCTAGAAAGAACATACGATCAATGCCCCAGCTAGGACACCAAGATCGTTCTAGGAGATTTTACTGCAAAGCTCGGCAAGGAAGAAATCTTTGCTAGAGTCGTCGGAAAACACAGCCTACACAACAACACGTCCGACAATGGACTCAGGCTGTTGGACTTCGTGACGGGGCGAAACCTAGCTGTAGCCAGCACGCGGTTCCCTCACCTCAACACTCACAAAGGGACCTGGCGGTCCCCTGATCAATCCACCGTCAACCAGATTAATCACATTGCGATCGACGTCAGACACTCCTCCAGTGTACTCGATGTCCGAACGTTCCGAGGTGCCAACATCGACTCGGATCATTACCTTGTTGTAGCCAAGGTCAGAACTCGGATATCGATTGTACAACGGAGTAGAGCGAGACCAAAACAGTTTGACGTTGGAAAGCTACAATGTCGGTAGGCGCATTCAGCGAAGCTAGCAGCATATAAGGCGACGCTGGATAGAAGGACGAGAGCGGTTCGTGAGCTCTACGAACTTAAAAGAAGGGAAGAGCACCGGCTTCTCAAAAAGAAAAAGAAGGAGCATGAGAAGCGCGCGATCGAGGAAATGGAGAGGTGGTACGGCAGAAATAATGTCCGAAAGTTTTACCAGCGGGTGAAACAACTATCCAAAGGGTACAAACATCGGACAGAAGCCTGTCGGAACGAAGAGGGGCAACTCGTAGTAGAGTCGCAGTCGATACTGAGAATCTGGAAGGATCACTTCTGCAGACTGTTAAACGGCGAAGAGGACACCAATACCGCTGTCAGGCAGAATGTTCCACTCCACGCAATGGACGACGATAGAAGAGAATTCCGTCCCTACGATCTAGACGAAGTCAAGGTAGCGATATCGAGACTGAAGTCGAACAAAGCTGCTCGAGCGGACGGATTATCCGCGGAGCTGTTTAAAGCAGCTGGAGATGATCTGGTTGGGCGCATGTACCAGCTCATCTGTAGGATATGGTCGGAGGAAAGCATGCCCGACGAGTGGAATCTTAGTATCGTTTGCCGGATCCACAAGAAAGGAGACCCCTTTGACTACGCCAACTATCGGGGGATAAGTTTCCTTAACATCGCATATAAAATCTTCTCTGCCGTTCTGTGTGAGCGCCTGAAACCATTCGTCAACAACTTGATCAGTGCGGTTTCAGGCCTGGTAAGTCCACTATCGATCAAATTTTCACATTACGGCAGATCCTCGAAAAAACCCAAGAGATGCAGATCGACACCCACCAGCTATTTGTCGACTTTAAGGCCGCATATGACAGTGTGCATAGAGACGAGCTATACAACGCCATGTCTAGTTTTTACATCTCTGCCAAACTCGTCAGATTGTGCAGGATGACGATGGAGAACTCTCGCTGCTCCATCAAGGTCGGAAACGAACTCACCGAGACCTTCAATGTCAATAAAGGTTTTAGGCAAGGCGACGCGCTGTCATGTGACTTCTTCAACATCGTTGGAGAAGATCGTGCGAAACTCACACGCCAACACTAGAGGCACGATCTTCCAGAAGTCCGTTCAACTGCTAACATACGCGGACGATATTGACGTGATTGGCCGAACTCAGGGAGCCGTCAATGAACCACTTGCTTGTATTGAGACGGAGGCGGCAAAAATGGGTTTAGCGGTGAATGAGGGCAAAACAAAGTACATGTTGTCATCAAGAAAGGACACACAACATCGACGACTCGGTCAGAACGTCACCATAGGCAGCTACAACTTCGGTGTAGTAAAGCACTTCGTCTACCTTGGCTCCCAAGTTAATAGTGCGAACAGCATCAGTACCGAGATTAAACGCAGAATAACTCTTGCCAACCGCTGTTTCTTTGGGCTCAAGAGGCAATTGAGTAGTAGAGCCCTCTCTCGAAAGACCAAGCTCACCTTATATAAGACCTTGATCATCCCTGTTCTGCTGTATGGCGCGGAAGCTTGGACTATCTCAAGAGCGGATGAAGACGCACTTGGTCTCTTCGAGAGAAAAGTTCTGCGTTCAATCTTTGGTCCTGTTTGCGTTGAAGGTTCTTGGAGAAGGAGATTCAACCACGAACTGTACGGGCTGTACAGTGACATGAGTCTAGTCAGGCGTCTACGGATTCAACGCCTAAGATGGCTAGGCCATGTAGAGCGCATGGACAACACTACTCCAGCTCGAAGAGTCTTCGACTCCGAACCAGTAGGACAACGCAATAGAGGACGACCACGAACCCGATGGCGCACTCAAGTGGAGAAGGACCTCAACCAACTTGGAGTGCGAAATTGGAGGCAGCTGGCTAAAGAACGTGCCAGCTGGAGAGGATTGTTGACCGAGGCCCAGGTTCACCCCGGACTGTAACGCCACAAGAAGAAGAAGAAGAAGAAAGTGACAAAATAAGTACCGATCCCACCTTCATCATAAAACATAGTCCAGATAAGGCTTGTATCAAACGGTATATTAAATCTCTCTCTCGTTCTCTGTATAATTCAAAGGGCAGCTTGAACTTGGAATACGATCAGCTCGTAAAGTCTGGTTCTACTTAATGATACCCAGCTTTCAGGAAGATGCAACGAATTAAATCTCAAATACAATGGAATCAGCTAACTTAAAAATGGTCGCTAAGCCATATAAACCAAACGACTTACCCTTTTGCCTAGCGTCCTTTTCTTCTAAGAATGGAAGAAAACTCATTGACACCTATATATGTCATACAGTCGCCTCAAATAAACTTTCGATCATCCAGCATACAGCATTGTTTTCTTCCTCCTCATCATCCTGAGAGCATGAGTGCTAATTGCACAGTGCCCGGTTATGACTCCAATGAGAGTCCTTAATGAGTGCTTGCTGAGTCTGAGTAGACTAAGTGACCGTTTTAGGCAAAGTGATGGCCGGATTGATTTTGTTTTAAGGCATGTGGTGCCTTCTAGCCATTTGTTATTGGTTGTTTTAATTGTATGAATCTTTAAAAGATGATAGCGATCGGCATGGAGGATGGTACCCCTGCTGTTCATAAAGATGAGGTTGTACCACACCTGGCGAGTTCATCGGCTTTGCAGTTTCCTGGTATTACACAGTGTCCCGGCACCCACATGAGGTGAATGTTAAAATGCTCAGCCATCTCGTTAAAGGCAGCCTGCAATTAAGGGATGTGTTTGACTAGATCATGACATTGCGCAAGGATTTTAAAGCGGCCTGACTATCGGAACAGATGGTGATTTCTCTTTTTGATATCCCGTTGTTTTTGACCCATAACAACTCCTATGGTTTCTGCCTGAAAAACGCTACAGTTACCAGGGAACTTCAAGGAGATAGAAATGTTGAGATCTTGGGATAGTGCACCGATAATGCACAGGCAGGACAGTCCTTACACTCGGTTGAGTGCCTCGCAGTTGATAGCCTTGTTAAGTGCTGTCCAAAAAAACTGAGACTCCATACAGAAGTGTAGGTCTGACAGAGACTTCTTCGATGTTACCACAAAAAAGTCTCCAAGAGTTTCGTTGGGCCTTTCTCAGTTCAGTTTTAAAGGTACCCAGGTATTCCTTATAAGAGTCCCAGTGTCCCAGAAAATTCTGTGTACCTTCTTCGACTTAGATTCTTACATACAGGAAACACCATAAGTCAAGTGCTGCTGCTGCTGCTTGCTGGCAGTCGGGCACCCTAACTTTACATCACGTACACATATTCCTTTTAATGGTTGAACTATTATTTCAGCGCTGCGGAAGAACATGTTGAATTGTCTTATTAGACATGCACTGCGTGTAAATGTGTAAAATATTTCTCAAGATACTAGGAAAGTAAGAGAGATAAACATAAAATAGACCGCCGAGAAATAATATTTCACACCCTCTTAAAGGTGCTGGAGGAAAATGGGTCACTTTTTCGAATTTGTAAGCTGGCTGTCTATAGCCAACCAGACAAGCGAACACTGGTGCCTCCATCAGCAGCGTGCGACTGCTGTCTAAACGAACGTATTTTAATGTAAACTAATTAATGGAGTGGCAATTAACTCTAATTGCGCATAAGCTATTCATCACTTGTTCTCATGCATTCTCAACCACGCGATCAACACCCACAACACAAAACGTATCCCAGGTTAAAGTGGAGATTATCGGAAAAATAAAACAAATAATTAAACGAAAAGCGTGCCCGAGAATCGCAGACGAAGCAACTTTCACCGATGCTGATGTGAATGTTTCCACAAACTGTGAAAAAAAAAGTTGTTCGTTCTCATCATCATCAGTCAGTCAAGATTCGATTATCCTTGAGAAATTCAAATCCGTACTTCCTCTTCGTGAAGAACCCCTCAACTATCAAAACCTCCAGACCAAAAGTATGTCCATTAAACGCTTAATAGTAACCTGCGAATCTTCACAGATCGATCGAGGATGGAAGGAGGGGCGGAAGCGGACGTTAGAATAAAATTTTATCTTAGCTAAAAAAATATGATATCAAAAAGGTCAAACGACGGCTAATTCTCAGTATGCAGTTTCATGTTTAGGTCATACTTTCCTTAATCGATTCCTATCGATTGGCAAGATATGACCATCGATTCTCAGGACTCTTATTTGACATTACTGGCCACTGCGCTATTCGCACCCATGCCTCAGGATCCGGTCTGGTCTACAATGAATTCTACAGAAGCTGCTGAATGTACTCAGAGGCTTACTTCTTCAGTTTTACTTATTCAGTTTATGCAACACAAGCGTGGTTGCTGCTCTACAAGGTGTTGGATGCAAATTGACAACTTTTTCGATCTTGCAAGCCTCTGCTTAAGTTGGAGATTGGTAATGTATAACCAGACAGGCGAACGCTGGTGGCTGCATTAGTCGCGTGAGACTTCTATCAAACCTAACGTGTCTTAAATTAATAAATAATGTAAACTAATTAATGGAATGTCAATTAATTTTCATTGTGCTTAAGCCTTTCATCACTGATTCTCATGCATTCTTAACCACGCGACCACCAACTAGAACGTACTACAGGTTAAAGTGGAGATTATCGGAACAATAAAAAAGCTACACGACAAAGCGTGCCCGCGAACTGCATTACTAGGAGCTACTTTCATCGATGATGCTGCTAATGTTTTCCACAAGCTGAGGGAAAAAAACTTTTGTTTGCTCTTATCATCAGTCACCCAAAGACTCTTATGTGAATATTGCCCGCGTATCTCTTTGGCTTATATATCTTATATAAACACGTCTATCACCGGCAGTCTTAAGTAATTAACCCCATGCACATACCGTTTATGAATTTATGACGGTGTCAAGCGTGGCTCTACTTACCGAAAAGACATAACAACGAATTGTATTTGCTTTTTAATGCTGAATATGTAATACGTTGTAAAAAACGAACATAATGAATCGTAAAACCGACGTTTAGCGTATTTTGCAATGTTATCTGTCTTATCAGCTTGGACTGTGCTCTGTCTTCAGTCATTCGCCGTCCATCAATATCATCACTACCCTAAGGTCAGGCATTTTTAAAAGAGAATCAGCCCCTCCCGAACACCCCCCCATGAGTCAACCTTGTCATTCATCAGCTCGATTCAAGAGGATCATTGGATCGTTCCATTACCGCACTCAATTACCCGAGATTAAATGAAACAATCTCCATCAGTAGGCATAAATTCGGTAATCACGAGATAAATTGTTAAAAATTGAATGAAATCTCTGTCCAAAAAGTATCTACACCTACTCAATCACACTAAATACACATACATTTCAAGGGGAATTACTATTTCCACTGACTAAAACCTGCCCCCAGCCCGGTCTTTTTCCTTCTCCTGATCCCGATAGATCATTACTATTCGCGCACGCAGTGCAATGATCCATGCTGCGACAAGTGTGAGATCCCCGCACTAGCTGCTCTTGCTGCAGAGAGACAGCGGATAGTTTCTTCTTAAATTGCGGTACCAAGTGCGGATCGCATTCAGTCGAGAATTCGCTGTACTGCCGTTCAGATACATCGGCTGCTGATCGGTGTCTGTCTCGCTGTTTGTTTCGTGTTATCGTCGTGTCATTTGCATCGGTTGGACGCGTACGTTCGTGTGTGTGTTCTCTTGTACCAAGCTATGGAGGGAGTTTACATCTAGCTACTTTCATCTTGCCTAATCACAGTTTGCAATTAGTGACCGAAGTAGCCGGATCATTCATAAAAAAAAGAAAAACCCAAAGATCTGAAATAGGTTCTTCCTATTGGAACATCTAACGAGAAAACCGAAATAAAGAGAGAAAACGTGGGGATTGATTGATAATTGGGATTCCCTTGAACGCTGATCGGTTTATTGGCTCTTTCACTGGAAACAAATTGCGAAAATGCCGGAATCCGAGTCAACTGGAATCGAAATGACTATGTCACGGAAGGAACGCGAAGAAAAGGGTAAGTTGAACAATTCGAATCACAATTTCCGATTGATTGGATTGTGGAAAAAGCAACTATCTGAATTTGAACTGATTCACTAACGTTTGGGTTTTGAACTCTTGATATGATGATACACTTCACTGCTCTCACTACTCTTTAATGATACTTTCGTGAATGAATATGTTATCAATCAGTTTTGTGTGAAATTGCGCTGGTTTAGAGATAGATAGATCAATATAACAAAATAAAAATGCTTCACAGCTGTGGAAATATATTTTATTGCTGAATGGAAAACTTAGTGCTTAGGTCCGTGTTTGACTGAAAGTGTGTTCAAATTTCCATATGCTGACGATACGTAGACACCAGTCGTGGTCGTTGTGCTGTTACTGAACTCCATGATTGCCATCCTTGAAACTCTGAGATTTCCTGATAGATCTTTCATTACATGTTTTTCTTTGATGACTATTGCCAATCAGTTTGCATTGTCTTCTTGTTTAGGCTTTTGAACTCTCTCCAATGTCAAATCGTCTAAATGATTCTGGCGTAAGTTAGAACTTAACTAAGTTTAGTTGATAAATGACTAGTGAATACACGTCAATTCTGTTGATCTTGCAATGCGATAACTTATCATCCTGTTAGTAACTAGCAGTATCAAAGCTCCAATCTCCTATCTGCTGTCGGGGGATAGAGATTTCACTTTCTTGGTACTCGACAAAAAAAATACGAGTTCATTTTAAAAATGCTGTATTATATTTGAAGCAGATTATATTTTTTATCTTCCATCTCTCACTAGTCATGATATGAAAACACTTCTTGTTGTAAATGCATAAAATTGTGTGGATGAGCCACGTATCAATTAAGAGCCAATCTTCTGCCCAGTTTTCTTCCAACTACTCAATTATTTTCTTTATCATCCCTAATTCCATTTCCGATACCGGAAGCTGCCTTTCGATTATTGAATGCAGATTAAATGTGTGTCAACTTGTCTGCTGTACTTGTCCTATGTCTATGACTATGCTTTTACACTGCTTTTAGCAGTAGCTACTTGACTTGTACTTCCTCTATCGGAGAGATAGCGTATGGGTTTGTTTGACTCGTTCACGGTACATTTCAAGCGCAACTATTCCAAGTTTCATTTCATTTCAAATAATGTGGTATCAATTCCCTCAGAACGTGTGTGTGATGCCCTTTCCGTTTTACCCCCGTCTTTTATTCAGCTTTGAAAACAGAAAATATTAATAGAGGCCTAAGAATATGCTGGATGAGAAAGCAGAAATGGGTTTTTCACTGCATTAGTGACTCATTTTCCAGTGTGCAATATCACAAAACGATTCCATCAACCATTAACTCCATCAACGATATAGGAACTGACGATATCTCTAGCGCGACCTAAACATTAATCCATACATATTAGCAGTTGCATTCCTAGTTACTGCGAGGAAACTCAAAGGCACTGACTTAATTAAGGTAACTCGTAGCTCTTCGATTCATGTAAAATTTGAATCCTAATTTCCAGTCTGACGGAGTAAATTGGGAGCAGTTGAGTTAAAGTTAACATTTACATGTGTCTGTTTGCGATTTTTAGGAAATTCTTAGACGCTCTGAGAACTAGCTCCATTGTGAACTGAAAGAGATGCCCAAAAAAATTTAAGATCTGATACCCAATGACACTCAATGGCTGCAAAGAACTGAAAATATGAGTTATGTGCTAGGCAGTGAACACGTCTTGTTTTATTTGTATTGCTTACTATTCAAGCCGTAGTGCTTACAGTATCATAATGAGTTATTGCGTCAATTCCAGTGCACAATGCCACAGTTTGGGTTTGCATTCGTTTCAAAGCGGTTATACCAGTTGTCCCACAGATGCTGCAAATGGAATAGTTACTCCAAAGCTAGTCATAGTCTCATGCATGTGGAATGACCAGATAAATCCTTCAAGGTAGCTGCTTCGATTTCCTATAGACAAAAATGGACAAAAATTTCGAATTTGTTTCGCCAGTAGCGCAATGGTTTTACTTTTCTGTTTTAGCTTTTGCCATATTCACATTCTGATTATTGGGGGGTCCACTCGACGGATGTTTAGTATATGGAGCAATTTTGTTTTCCCATTTTTTGCTGTAGTTAAATAACACACCGTCAAATAATTAAGTGACGTTTTACATAATCACTGATAGGAACATCAGAACTTAGCTCAACAACTTTACTACACTGAATATGGAAGAAAAATATGAATTTAACAAATGCTACGTTAGCATGTTTTTCCTTCAGGAGTGGAAGGGACTTACAGCTTTATTCCGAATGCGAACGGCAAAGTTTGAGAAGCTTTTTCTAGCAGGGATACTCTTTGAGCATTGTCAGTGACTCGAAAGAGGTGGGGCAGTGAAAATATTTTAAATCGAACGTATGATGGGATCGACGCAAATACCCACAACGCCGCAGACCACCAATTTAAATGATTCACAGAGTCCAAATTGAATAACTTTTTTCGAGAATATTACCTGGAATCTCCCTGATTCAACGAGTTTTCCAAACCTGCAATTGAAGCTGGCTTATCAGCGCAGTCATCTTGGAAAAAAAACTACACAGTACAAAGGCAATTAAAATAATCTAGCGTGTTGATTCGCGTACTGTGTGGTGTATAGCACCGTTTTGCTGGAAGCACATGTAAGCCAGGTGAAACTTGTGCATTTTGCGTAAAAAGAAACACTTCGGAATCATTGAACCATAGCGGGCGCTATTGCCTTAAACTTTGTTCTCATGGTCATCTCTGAAAAAATATTGGATCATAAACCGCGATAAACAGTGTGTATTTTTCCCTGTGCATTACCAGTTCTTGTATTGTCTGAGGGCCAAATACGGATATTTGATTTATTTACATACACATATAAGTTTGTGAATAAATGAATGATGGCATTTTTACACATTAAATTGTACATACATAAGTAAGTACTTATAAGCTGATTTTATTTCATCTTTCGACAAGCACTTAAGTTTGTTTTTACTGCACCCTTTCCTTCAAGCCAATTTCATTGCTCAGATAACGCTCAAGAATTCCAAGAATAAAAATGGGCTTTTCAACGACATCGAGGCAATTTTTCGATGTCCATTCGCTCGTGAAACAGTGGTACGCCAAACTTAAGTAATTGCTGAATTTCCATCTCAATCGCTGTACTGACTTTTGGAGAGATTTCGTAAATTGAACTTCACAATGACCGGCAGTATCGTTTTTACCGACAATTTCAATTGATGATGATAAATCTCAGCGATAGGTCAAACCAATCTTTTGAATTCAACGCTTCAGTGTTGTCTGTCACTTTAAACAGAACAGAAATTTTGGATAAAAATAATTGATTAATTAGGTTTAACTTTTGCAATAGTAGGGCATACATTTCGCTGACTAATTGTTTATCTCGCTTGCAGCCTACAGTTGAGCCACAGCACCTTTCCACTACACAATAAAGTCAAGATAATCAAAGTAAACTACACAGAAATAAAAATCCAAATCAAAGAGGATGCAACAGTTCGATAATGTTAAAAATTAACTTCTTATATTGCGATTAGCTAAAGTTACCGGTGGATTTCCATCTGCCCATATATCAGTGTGCTATGTCAATTGCTCATGTTTACAAGCATGCAATCAAAGCAAAAGAAAATATGCATTTAAGCGGCTTCCTCTTTGTGTACATCGCGCAATCAACAAAACACAAACATTATCTACACTTATTTACACTCTCTCTTCCACTACATAGGTTATCTACTCTACTCTTACTTATTTGAATTTGCGAATAAAGCAAAAATATATAAAGCATGGTCAATGTCGCAAGTCTTTAACACACTTTAATGGCCTTCTAAAATGTCATTATACCGGTAATAGGTGCCTAAATACATAAAATTTCATTTGCAAGCGGAATGTCTGACACCTGGGTTACATAGAGTTTCGTACAGATTTCCACAATCTTCACGCACATTTTTTGTAGTTGTGCTATTTTCTTTTGTGTGCATTCGCTCTAAGCTCTGCATTACTTTCTTGCTGTAGGTATCTTCTTATCCGCTGTGTGAAATTGCGAAGCGTCATTGCATGACTATCCGTTCACCATCAGCCGATTGTCGTTGAAAGATGGCTCTGTGTAATGCATAAATCGAAGCGAAGTGAACGCAATTGATTGCATACAACGCGACCATAATGTGGCACGAGATCTGTTGGCCACAATTGCATCTTAAGTGTGGACGGGTACAATCATATATAGGAATGGTACTCAATTAACGACAATGAGGGGGTAATCTGAGATTCAGATGCACTGAGTTATTGCATTGATCGAGGAAACAGCAACTGTTTCTGTTGCTGTCGGTTTTGCCTTAACGGTAGTTGATTGAAAACTGATAGAGGAAAATTGCAAGCCACCGCTGAAACATTTGTGATTCGCGAAATTAGTTTCTCCCCTGATTGATGTGATTGATGACTTTCTTTAGCGGACCTTTGTAAAGTTCGAAGAGATTTATTTGAAATCCGGAACAAATTGAATGAAACACAGTGTCCGACAAAATCGGTCGTGTATAAAGACTTTTTTCGGACACTGTATATATAGGTGTAATTAAGGGAGACGTATATTTGCTTGTAGTTAGTGAGTTAGTTTTAACCAAAAAATATTAAAGAAAAATTGTAGAATTTCCACAATTAATGGGATGTGGTGGGTTGTGGTGATTGATTAAATTATGTAAGCATCTGTCAAGCTGACAGTGCTACAATTGTATGATCAGGGGACATTTGTGTTTCAAGGTCATTATAACAAAAGACGAGTCTATGTGTCATAAGCGACCATGCTAAATACACTAAATGAACTAAATAAAGTACAGATCATTGTTTTTTTTCAGTAAATATCGTGTTTGAGACAAAAATATATTTTTAAAATCGTTGATCTGATGACTACTTACCGCTAGGTTGCTGTCTTGTCGATTAACGCTAGTCTCCCGGCTGTTGTCAAGTCCTTAATATCATTAAACTTATAAACTAGAACCACATTAATTTATAAGCCTATGTGTCGCCAAATAATCCTCAACGTGGTGATGCGCTATAATCCGTAGTGCAACTGTGTCTTAATTAACAGTCAGCTAGTGCTATATTTCGTTTGTCAGCTGCAGCAATATTTGTATTAGTCCACCCAAAAAGTTTTTATAGTTCCAAACGAAATTTTGGAACTGATCTTCGTGGAACACAAAACTCTTGTTTTGTAGTTGTTTCCTGCAGATTTCTGAAGATATATCGAATCCCGATAAACATTGCATTTTTTTGATTTTCTTGAAATACATGTGCGATATTAAGAATTAAATACTGAACTATTTACTAATTCCAATTTTCAGTGCCCTACCTGAGGCATACTAAAATTCAAATAAAAGGTTCCAATGGCTATATATTGTGTTTGCATTAAAATGCTTTTCATTCTCATTTGCATTCTCGTTCGTCCAAGCAGACGTAGTACCCAACTTCGTTGTTTTGAGTAGTTAATTTTCACCTTTCTCTTAAAGATAACCCCCTGACTGACAATCATAAGATCGATAACAACCAAACTCTCACCAGTGAACATAATGTCAGTTATTGCCCATTGGTTCAAAGAGGAGCAGTTTTTATTTAATGAGTTGCCGCCAGCAGCTTTTAGTTGAATACTTTGCTCAATCTCATTTCGTACACACTAGTCATTGCTTTCTCTTACGTCCGTAATTACTTTGTCTTGTATTTTTCTGTCAGAATCTGTCTTCTTCTCCTTCTCGATCCAGTATCCTGGAGCATTGGTGAAAGTAAAATCGATGGATTTTGGACTGCTTCTAGACAGCGTCTGAATATTTTTGCATGCCAATGGGTCAGCAGAGTGGAGTATCACAAACATTTATTTCTGTCACACAATTCATTGATTCATATTAGAAACTGGTTTGCATATATTAGGATTGCTACAGCTGAAATGACTAGCACTTAAAACACATCATGTTTGAGTTCACCACACTTTTCCATTTGCATGTTGTAATGATCGCTTTGTACCGCACCCGGTTTTGTAATTATTACATTCACGTGTTTAACTTGCGGAACATGGCAGTAAATGATGTATAAATATCGAAGTTCAGTGTAATTCAATTTCCGATGAGACTGTTCTAAATTTATTAAGCTAATTGGTAGTGCATTTCTTTGATCGTATTTATTCAAGATAATTAATCTTGGAATCATTACAGCGTTATAGGCGATTTGAAAACTTGTAAAAGCATGTTAGGTGCTTTAAGCTCGGAATAACCTTGTTGTTGCTGAGTCGGTCTGTCTCTCTCAAAACACCAAATTCCTCATAATAAAAAGCATTCACAGTCTTAATCTGTGTGTGTGTATTCCTTATTCAATCGTAATCGAAGAAAACGCTTAGCATCGTCTTCATTCGACTCTGCAACATCCGAACTGTCTTTTCTTTTGGCGCATCTGGTGACATCCACGACTCGTAACATTCGTTTCCGCCAATTACGACAGTTTGCACCAACATAAAATTTGTTATTCATTCTTTGCTTCATAAGGATATATCTACATTTTCCACAATTTACTTACCATTCGCTTTGTATGGTAAGAAAAGTTTAAAAGTCTGTCATCGATTTACATAAAGACATAATATTTTGATATTCGGAAGAGGCGACTCTCCCCTATGGTCCATTTCTGCTAACCACATGTCAAGTCAGTGCACAAGTATCGCTCATGTTCCTGCTTTCATGATTTCAACCGTGTAATTTTGCGCAGGCAAGCATTTCATATTCAGACGTATGTAAAATATTCAGATTAGATGCATTTCACGATGCTATAACCCAAAACCTTCATCAGTACATATTCATGATCCAGTTTGTGATCTACTGTCACCAATTAGTCAATACGACTTTGTTGACCATGTAATTCCTCAGCAAAAAAACTCTCTATTTGTGAGTCCTCTAAATCACTGTAGCTTCCATCGACATCTGTTGCAACATTCCACACACATTTTAGATTTACTCGTAATTGAATGTTGTCTATTCAAACTTTAATGAAACTCGGTGAGAGTGAAGAACTCGTGTGTTAAATTTCTCACCCGAATGAAAAATAATCCGGCATCACTTACATATGCCGGCATTGTTCTAATGCATCGAAACCCATAACATTGACAGTCAATTTTTATACATAAAAGACGATATGGCAAAGCACCTATATTCATCGCGGTGTGGATTACGAAGCATGTACTATTATCAGATTTGCAGGCAGTTAGTTCTTCGAAGGCATGTCAAATAGTCTCGTTTATTTAAGCAATTCTATCTCAGGTGATTCTCAGCAAATACAAGTCGTTTATGATTTTATGATAAACGTAAGCGTCTTGGAATTGTTTATCGGAATGTCGCAGTTACGGTTTTGGTTTTTGTAGAAAAAATAACTTTCGCCTACCTTCTGGTAAACGTAAGTAAAAATGTTCATCCTCTCAATATATTGAAGGAAAAATAAACAAGACTTAGACGACTTGTTATAGCATGATTAATACGAAGCAGATACATAGGTACAAAGCTCTTAAGAAGAGAATAATAGCAAGTTAAAGATAAAAGCACTGTCTCATACCCTAGGTCCGTCACACTTTAGACAAAATTCCAGCGACTCGCTCATCCATGTAGCAATTTTGGCAGGGGTTGAAAATGTTCTACAAGGGTTGCGTTGACACTGTACACTCCATGAACGAAACAACCAAACATTAATCTAGTTTTGATTCAGTTCTCTAGTTTTCATTTACTTCTGTAATCTCATTTAAAACGTATAGTTCGTTTATTGCAAAACTATTAGAAGCCTTCAAACTGTTATTCTCAACACGAACATATGAATTTAATTTATTGAAATTATAAATATTTAATTAAATTTAGCAATTATTATTTCAGTTCATGTATTAGAGATAGGAGATATTAACTGGACAAAATTGTCTGTACACGGTGCTTGATCATTACCGTGATTCTAGGTGGTGCCTGAAATGTGATGTAGAGTATGAATGAAAAAAGCAATAAACTTCAAAAACACCTTCTGCAATGTTTCCCTTTACGTGGTTTCATTTTCGATTCCCCATAGGCTTGCCACAACCATGTCATTCGCAGAAAGTACTTGTCGGCAATAATGCTATCGTGAACAATATGATTGAGTAAAATTCATTTAATTACAAGTCTTTCCGTCCACACCCACTTTGAATTGAGCTTAATAAGTGTTCGCATGTGATTAACTAATCATTTCGACTTGTTGATGATCCGACTAATTCGATTGTCTGAAATGCACGGGCTAACGTGGACCGAAACATGCTTAATTCAATTGAAACGACAGCCGTCGTATTTGTATTCTGTAGTTAGTGTGTAGGTGTATACGTTTTGCTTATCTCTTAATGAATTCCTAGACATGCCTGCTATAGTTGGTTTTATTTTTCGTATAATTTTATGATTTTCTAAGATTTATCCATTTCGTTTCAGTGAACGCTTGGCGTTTTATATGATATTTTTTTTATCGTAAGCATTTAATCTTTCTTTACGATTGTTTTAACGCAAGGAAGTATGATTTATGAAGTATATTGTGTAATTCATTCAATATGAGCAATTAAGGATTGTGTAAAATTGCTTATAAATTGCACGAAAAATGGTCGTTCTAATTTTGCACACTGTAATTATTTTGTATTTGCTATGAAGAGTTCTATTTAACTGAACTGGGGTTTTTGAGCTCATCAAAACTTGGTCTAAATTCATAGTGATATTGCCTCAAGAGAGCACATTAAACATTGCAGGAATGGGATTCCAATCGTTTCTGGCATCAGCTATTTTTTGTACAAAACTTACATTTCTAGATTTGCATTTGTGTGCTCAGCCGAACTGCGATTAAATAATTTTCTATTCAAGGGCTGCCTTTAACTGTTGACTGTGTCTCGCGGAAATGACTTTCCAACATATAGCGCACAATAAACTGAAGGCAATAATTTCTCAATATAATAGCACCAGCAATTGAGTAATTGAGGCACATGCCTGTAGGATGCGTTACCAACATAATGATGTTTATAGATGTTGGTCTGCGCGGAGAATACCTGTCTATTACCTCCTTTGCTTGTTGATAAATTTCAACAATATGCATCAATTATTCAAATCATGTGAGTTCACAATGGTTTATAGACCCTTTAGCATGGCTTCTTGCTCCAGTCAGTCAAGACCTTAAAAGCGGAATGATACATCTTCTAGTCCTTGCAATTGAGCGCCGTAGCAATTGGCAATTACCCACTGAAACTAATGAGTCTTCGATCGAAATATGTGAACGATTTGTGAAATTTAGGCTGCCGAGAATTTGAATGGGGCCTAAATGAAGTATATGCTGTCCTCAAAAAAGGACATACAACATCGACGTCACAATAGCTATAACTTCGAGGTCGTCAAGGACCTCGTCAAGGATTTACCTCGGCTCCCGAGTAGTAAATTTAGGCTGCCGAGAATTTGAATGGGGCCTAAATGAAGTATATGCTGTCCTCAAAAAAGGACATACAACATCGACGTCACAATAGCTATAACTTCGAGGTCGTCAAGGACCTCGTCAAGGATTTACCTCGGCTCCCGAGTAAATTGTACTAATAATATCAGTACCGAGATCAAGCCTAGGATTACTCTAGCCAACCGTTGTTTCTTTGGGCTCGAGAGCAATTAAGTAGTAGAGAACTCTCTCGAAGAAACAAGTTGACTCTATATAAGACACTGATTATCCCAGTCCTGCTATACGCAGCCGAGGCATAGACAATCTCGGAAGCGGATGAAGAAGACATTGGTCTCTTTGTCAGAAAAGTTATGCGTGGTCCTGTTTGTGTTGATGCGTTCTGGAGGAGAAGATTCAACCACGAACTGTACGGGCTGTACAGCGACATGAGCCTAGTAAGGCGTCTCCGAATACAACGCCTACGGTGGCTAGGGCATGGGCGGATGGACCTTACAGGCCCGGCCCGAAGAGTCTCCGAATCCGAACCTGTGGGGCAACACAACAGAGGACGCCCGCGTTTAAGGTGGCGCATCCAAGTGGAGAAGGATCTTAACCAACTTGGTGTGCGAAACTGCAGAAAGCCAGCTAGAGATAGCGCTAGTTGGAGAGGCTTGTTGGTTGAGGCCCAGGTCCTCCCCGGACTGTAGCGCCACACAAAGAAGAAGGAGTAAGGTTCATGTAGTGTGATTTTCTTCCCAATTATTATTATTATTTTCATTTCATTTATTTTTGTTTGTATATATATATACATATTAGGAGTAAATACAAGAGAGAGACACATATATCTAACAACAGAGCAATACAATTCAAAAAATATAAGAATTAACAAATAATTGATGTACTTACTTTAAGTTAGTGTGGAATCATAAGCAAATATATTATTTGAACGGAAGATGAAAACTTGTATGTAGGGATCGTTTTAAAAATCAAATTTATTTATTGAATAGTTGCATTATAATTCAAATTATATTGTAGCTTAGTGGCTAGAGCATCAAAGGGCTTAGGCTATAAAAATCAAATAAAATATATAGGCGCAAAATTATAGTCAACTACAATTTAAGGGCTTAACTCCGAACTAGTTATAAGCAACTTTAAAACTAAAGTCTCAAAAATACTCAAAAATAAACGCTTTTTAGACTGCCGCTAACTAGTCTGTACTTTACAACGTACTTATAAGTAATTTCAATCAAACACTCCTTAAAATGACAGTGCGGATAAACGAATTCATCCGAACTATCAACGATCGTAATTTCACGGCTGTCATTTGGTTGTTTTGTATTATTCTTTGTCTTATCGGATGACGATCGAGCTGCACTTGCAGATAATCGAGGATAAGGCCAACGACTCGTAAATGAATAACAAAAAGAAGGGTGCCTGGGAGGCAATCAAAATCGGCATGCTTGCTGCTTGATAAACAAGAAGCACTTATAAAAGCAGACAGCGAAGTACAAGAATGCAGATAACTGCAAAGAAAGCGAAATCAGATACTACGAAAGCTATTGAAGCCGGAGTAGTTGCCGATGATACGGGCCTTCTGGTACAGGCAATGATACGCAATCAGTTAGAATGCGATAGAGAATCCTATGGGCCATGATTGACAGCAGTTTGGCATCTGCAGCTCATTCAACTGTGGCAGCTATCCATCTACTCCCACACTTCTTCCCGCAAAAGATGTGCTGAAGAGGTAAAGCAATTGCCCAAAAAACCTGTAACTAAGTGCCAGGTAATGTCGGCACGTAAAATTCATATTCACGAGTTAAATTCCCAAACAACTGAAGTTCACTGGATGCATGTGCGTCATGCAGAAGCGCATGACTTTTTTAAAATTTAAGGACTTTGTACAGCGAAAGGAGTTGCACAACACAAGGATGTCAAATGTAATGAACAAAGTTCGTGCAATTGGAATAAGCCGTATAAATTAAATGTTATGCTCTTTTCCACAATGATCCTGCATTGTACCTTTTGTTATTAAA
Organism: Eristalis arbustorum; assembly: GCA_916610145.1. NCBI lineage: Eukaryota > Metazoa > Arthropoda > Insecta > Diptera > Syrphidae > Eristalis > Eristalis arbustorum. The sequence goes on along the minus strand of OU744316.1, from coordinate 80,249,991 downwards.
AAAAATATTTATGAACAGTGTTGGTGTTAAGTCTTCATCTTGTTAAATCTCAAATGTTTCAAAATCATCATCTTCCGAAACCGAAAACATTTTCACGATTTTATTTCACTGAAATCAATTGACATATAGGCTTAACTACACGTTAAATTTTTAAATTGATGTTTCGGGTGACTTTAACTTTATCACGAGGTAATAACTATGAAGTGGGCTTTATGTCGACTATAATTATCAAAACACTTTCTAACGTGCTATTATAATTTTAAAGTCCACCTTTACCGACTATAATTTTGCGCCATAATGTCTTATTCCAATTTTTGATATAGACTTCATGTCGTATCATATTGGAAAAAATCCCCTCGGCTAAGCAAATCGCCTCATTTTAGTTAATAATGCGTTTGCTACCAATAGATTCCTATGTAGGCGCCAGTTACCAGGAACGCAAAGTCCAATTCGAAGTACATCTGAGCTAGCAATGCAATATTTAAGAAATTTGTCAAAACTCACTTCGGCATTAACCTATTTCAAGCAAGTTAAATGTACAATCTCACAAGCCACGGACAGATTATGGCGTTTTTAAAGTCCAGATAACTCGACGGTTTTGGTCTAGTCTGCACATGTCTTTCGGTGAGATCATGAGATGAAAATGGGACTGAACTGGAGAGGGACGAAGTAGGCATATTATTCCAGCCTATGTCACTTGACTTGAGATATATAATTCTGGAGAGTACTTCATCCCTATTCATGAGAACTTCAGGCTGACTAGACATCACTGAACAATAATAACACGATGAAGTCATGAGGACTTTTCCATGAAGATTAGGATCAATGCGAAACGTGAATAACCATCAACGAATAATCAAGAATAAAATTGTCCAATGGCTTTAGCAAGCTTACTGTACCAATTTTTTTAGGAAAGCCGAACACGTTTTTCACCTCGAAGAAATGATTTCGATCTTTGGAATCAGGTCTTATGAACACACATTCAAACATTTCAAATGCGTTTGCGTTCATTGGTATTGGCATCTGGCCATTCCAGAGTCTAAATATAGAACTCTGTGGAAACAATCACCTTCCGACGTGTTCCGATGAGTAGCATGCATGATAATGAATTAATTAATTTACTCATACACTATGCGTCATGACGTGCAGTAATTAAAAGTAGTCTGAGACACCTACGTGCAATTGTTTACAATCTACCCCAGATATTGTAAACGGATGTAAAAATGTACATTTTAAGCACATTTTTACATTACAGTGTTCGAAATAAAAACCTCCCAATCTCTCTGACTAGCCCTTCAAACAAACCCTAGGATTCACCATGATGTTTTATTTCTTCTCTATTTGCAGAAAAGGCCGAATATGAAACCCGCGTCGCCGATCCAATCGCAGGATCTATCGGAGATCTGGGACCATGGCAAATATGGATTTGCCTCGTTATCTTCATGATGAAGTTCCCCGTAGGCTGGCATCAATTGGCCACAGTATTCCTAGCACCACCAGCTAATTTTGAATGTGCAGTCCCGAACAACCTCACGGACAAATGCTCAGAGGAGTGTACTGAGATTGCATTCGACCGGAGCATCTTCAAAGAGACCATCGTCACAGAATGGGGACTGGTGTGCAGTCGTCGATATCTTGCCAGTCTGGTGCAGACTATCTTCATGTTTGGTATTCTGGTTGGAAATATTGGCTTCGGAGTATGGTCAGATAAGTATGTCACTTCATGTCTTCCCATGACAAGATCTTCCATTTTTTCCTTCTTACCCACAGAGCTGGCCGACGACCTCCGCTGGTGTTTTCCGTCCTGATGCAGTTGGTATGCGGTGTCCTTGATGCGTTCGTTCCTTGGTTCTGGGTTTTCTGTGTCTTCAGATTTTTGCTAGCCGTTGCAACTGGAGGAAGTATGTTGACTAGGTAAGAAGCATTGGCTTTGTCCACTATGTTAAGTACTCACGGAATGTTGGTTGCTTACAGTTTCGTTCTCGTCATGGAAATCACTGGTGCTAAGAAGAGGGAAGTCATGTCAATTTTGTACCAGATCCCATTCAACTTAGGCCACACATCGTTGCCTTTGTTTGCGTACTATTTGCGAGACTGGAGGTGGTTCCAATTCGCCATATCCATCGTGTCAGTGATTTTCATCTCTTACTACTGGCTGATCCCCGAATCTCCAAGATGGCTCCTTTCAGCCGGACGCCTTGACCAAGCAGCAAAAATCTTGGAGAAGGCTGCCATTACGAACAATCGACCAATTCACAATATTCGCAGTGACTTGGAGGAGTCCGCTCGCCGAAAGCAGACCAAACAGGAGGTGAAAAAGGGAACCCTGATCGACCTGTTCCGCTTTCCGAATCTTCGACTCAAGACCATCTGCATGGTCATCAACTGGTTCGTGTGTGGACTGACTTATTTCGGCGTTTCACAATATGTCGGTGAACTAAGCGGGGACATTTTCACGAACGTTGCTATCGCTGGAACTCTGGGAATCCCCGGAACACTTATTTCCATTCTAACAGGCCGATATTGGGGCAGGAAGATCTCGTTGATGGTTTCGAACACTCTAGCCGGTTGCTGCATGTTGGCAATCGCATTTGTGTCCGATGACAATGCCTTCCTAAAAGTTGTGCTGGCTTCAATTGGTGTCTTCGGCATGGCGGTATCATTCCCAATTGTGTACCTCTATGGTGGAGAGATGTTCCCGACTGTAGTGCGTAACGCTGGCATGGGTTTCGCATCGGTCTTAGCACGTGTCGGTTCAATGTCGGCTCCGTTTGTTTCGCAAACCGCCAACATTGCAGCCTGGATGCCACCAGTCATCTTCGGCGTTATTCCACTTATTGGCACTGTGCTAGTGCTGTTCCTGCCTGAGACCAAGGGTGCACCTCTACCAGAAACTATCGAGGACGGTGAGAACTTCGGAAAGAAGACGAAGAAGACGGACGCCGATGCACCGAAAATTTAAGGATGATAGAGGTAGTGAATTTATGTAGTTGCCATAGGTTGTAGACTAAAGACAATCCCACAAAAACTCTGTTTGTTTTTGTGCCGTTTTTTGTATGCCAAAGATAATTAATTATGTTTTTTTGTTTTTGTAAATAAATGTTTTGAAAAATCCCCAGTAAGAATATGATTCTTTTTATTCATAAATGGAAGAAACAACAGTGAAATGAAACAACAGAAATACATAATACATGTGTATTACTTAATAGGAAACCTGTAGGGAAGCGTTCAATGGCTCAGAAGACATTATCGACATTAATTCATAATAATAAGGTTAGCTGGGGTCATTGCGCTACCAAAATTGCCAACACACTTAGACCACTGTTGGTCCATTGTGCCGTTTATTTCAGCCCAACGGCAAATGGTGACTGGACCAGATTTGAAAATCACAAAGCATATAACCATTTGAATACCATACCGAGGGTAGGCACTCAACCAACAGCGCCGTCCAGGCGTATCCAATGATAATTGTGAATTGATAATCCGTAAGCTTATTATTGATTTTATGTCATAACCTGGTGAATGAAAATTCAGTAAAAATTATAAAAATGGTATTAATAAGAATGGCTAAACCAAAAAGGCTTTGCGGACTTACAGAATTTCAGTTCTGCAACTATTGTGGAGTAACAATCTCTTTAGAACCTGGATACATAGCAAAGATGTTGAAAATATCTGCTTCTATTGCAGTTTGCCTGGGTAAAGCAGAGTTCACAGAAGCAATGTTTACAACTGATGAACGTTGTTATGGTCCTCTTGAAATTAAATCGATTCAAATAAGAGTTCCCCAATATTCAATAGCAGTCCTCTCCTGAGTGTTCTGCATATAAAACCAAAAACTCGCCCCGACAAAACAGTTGAAAGCTTAAAGTAGGAGTCATGGGTTTTAAAAAGACAGTCTATCCTTTGTATCCTGGACTGATTATGAGATGTGTTATTTTTTAGTCTGCTACTAAGGCTATATATAAACAAAAACGCTATTGACATTTTAATGTTGACATTAGTACGACATATTTGATAAGGCTGCCTTAATTCTGGCGGATAAACCACCAGAATCGGCAGCGAGTTTACTCCATGGAATAACAGGGTTCTTATATTTTTTCTCTAAATGTCTTGTCTTCTTCTTGAGACTTTCTGGAGGGCAGCTTGAAACACCGATTTAATTGTCTTTAGACCAATTATGTACTTAACACTGTGCGTCGGGTCAATCCTATGCACAAACCTACAGCTAATGGGCAGATTTTCGAAGCTAAGTGGATTTGAAAAAATCGAATGGATTGGATATTATAATGATGCTGATCTGTTCCACTTTTCCATTTGACATAATGACACCTGATATCTTTTTTATTTGAAGTTTAGGGTGATGTTTATTCATTCGCTACTGTATGTTCATTGTAATTGAAGGTTCTCTTGAGTTCTAAGAATCGCAGGACTACGTACGACACTATTTTAATAGCGGCCCCCCTCTTGTGCCTGTCTCTATTAGATCCGTCAGTATTTTGTTTTAAAGTCTTTTCAAGAAAAGAGTATAATGGCTAATCGTGGAGAGAAATGTTAAGTGTAACTATGGTTTGGGCTTGAACACTTGGGGAACAGTGATCATCTAAGGAATGATAAATTCCACGACCATTTAAAGCTTAGCAGAAAGCAAATATTCAACGTAAATTTATTCAGGTTGCATATTTGGTGTTATTAAAAAATCAATGCAATAACATTCTAGAATAAAGCTCTTTCATATATGCTCAACAGGATTTCAGAAACCTCAATATAACTCTGTAGGTAACGACATGTAAGAGGAACTCTTGGAGAGCAATATATGAAAAGAAGGCACAATAGATCTAAGGGTTTACATAATAATTAAAACATAATAATAAACAAATAACATTCAAGATCAAGTCAAGAAATAAACAATTGCTTGAACAAAATGTCAAAGGTGATAAAAGAGACTTGATGCTCAATAGACAAGACTAGTCCCCGTTTTTGATAAAACATTTTGGTGACCCCCCACATTATAACTTGCATGTCGTATTGTCGACAAAAAAAAAAAACAAAAAGGATGCGTAGAAAGATCTATTACGTTCTAGAGCTTAGGATGGATGGAATACGATAGAATCAGATTAAATTGAAAGTAGCTTATTTTGAACCGTTCAATTGTTCAATGAACAAAGTATTTGTATTTTGTTTCCATTTCTCTTTTCTAAATGTAAACACTAGGCAGATAAACTTAAAAGTATAACACTTTCTGGCAATGCAATTGAACGGAGAATATGTGACATGGCTGTTGAAATTCGAGAACAATTAATCGAAAAATTAATGAAAAGCCCACATTTTGCCTTCCAACTGGATGAATCAATGATTTGTCGTGTAGGTTCGGTTTGACGCAGATGAAAACATTGTCGAGGACATTATATTTTGCGAAGCTCTTCCTACTTGCACTACTGGCTAGCATTTGTACGACATGTCTTTAGAAAGCTTTCGCGACTACAAGATTGATTGGAAAAAATGTTTTGTTATACGAGCGATGGCACCAAAGCTTTGACAGACAACAAAATTTGGACTTATTTCAACATTAAAATCAATAATGCCAAAAGTTTCATTTTACACTGCTTTCTTCATCGACAAGTTCTGGCATTCAAAGTGCTATCTTTTACATTAAATGATGTGATCAAAAATGTATTCAAAGTTGTGAACTTTATTAAAGGCCATGCTTTGCAAGGCCGGCTATTTATTATCATATGTGATAAAATAGGGTCACTCCATCAAAATCCTTTATCACACAAAGGTCAGATGGCTATAAAAAGGAAGGGTATTGACACGATTTCTAAAATTAAAAGCTGATTTATTGACTATCTTACAGAATTCGAAATCAGTACATTCGAATAATATTTCTAATTCCAGCTCACTTTTAAAATTATCGTTTCTGGCTGATTTTTTCGAACACTTAAACATCCTTAATTAGAGAATCCAAGAGAGAAAATAAAAAGCAAAACATAGCTCGCTTGACTTTACAACATATGACAAATAAAAATACTTGATTGTAATATTTGACTAATTAAGCTCACAGATTCATCTCATGGTACGGAGCTTGCATAGTGCAGCGAATACACTATTAAGTTACCTTCCAGAACTGGATTCTGAAAGTGCAAAAAAGTCGCAGATCTATCATCGATAAATATGTAAGAAAAAAAAAAACGAATAGATTAGGCTGCAGATGGCATGCTGAGAATGGGCTACATTGCAAAAATTACTGACAATTTCTGGACTAATAGAAGAGGAGAGTATCCTGAGCTGCCAAACGGGACTTAGAGGTTGTTGATGCCATTAGCCACTTCACATCTGTGCGAAGTCACATTCTCCTCAATGTTTCACATTAAAACGAAGAGGAGAAACATACTCAATTTGGAAAATCATTTAATAGTAAGAGTGTCAAAGATTAATTTAAGATTTAAATGTTTGGAGTCGTCATAAAATTGTAGGTTCCCTCCACTTGTGAGAGAACACTTGCACGCACAAATGGTTGCAGAGAAGCAAGTTCCTGACTATCTATGGGCTATAACTCCACATATATTATTATTATTATATATCACACTAAACATTTTTTTTTCAGTGAAACAAAACACGAAAAGTGAGTCAGCTGCTTAAACGAGTGTTGCCAAAAAGATAATAGCTAAAAAATCACCCATTATAATATATATGACGAATTATGACGATATCCTCGCAAATTGCATATGCAATTTTTATTTCTTAGATAGTTATAATTCTTATAAACGTTGGTTAAATTTGAAGGGCCGATATGGAATGTGAACCACACCTAAACGTCAAGTTTTTATTCTGCAGTTCATTTGACATTTCTCAATTTCAGACTAACTCCAACAATGAAACGTGGAAAAATACACAATCGAGCAACGCATTAAAGTTATTCAGGCTTATCATGAAAATGGGCGTTCAAATGCATAACGTGCATTTCGTGATTTTTTCGGTCAATTTAATCGTCCAAATGTGCGTACAGTCGGAAAAATTGTGCAAGCCGGGTCTGTAGGAGGTATGAAAACAACAGTGCATGCTCGTACAGCTCGTACTGCAGATAATATTGCTGTTGTTCGCGATAGTGTGGCTAAAGAGCCGTTCACCTCAATTCGTCGTCGTGCCTAAGCGTCGTCAATAGTCAGAATGGTGACAAGAAATGCCAACAGTGGATCATCAATTTTCGAAGAAAATCATCTTCAGTGATGAGGCACATTTTCACCTCAGTGCATCAATAAGCAATAAGCAGAATTGCCGCATTTGGGCGAATGATAATCCAAAAGTGATTGTCGAAGAACCAATGCACCCACAAAGAGTGACAGTTTGGTGTGGTTTATGGGCTGGCGACATCATCGGGCCGTATTTTTCTCAAAAATGAGGGCGGTCATGCAGTTACTGTGATTGGTGTTCGCTATCGTGAAATGATAATGAAATTTTTATGGACCGAATTGGAAGATATGAATGTGGACGATATGTGCTTTCAACAGGACGGTGCCACTTGCCACACAGCTAACGAAACAATGCGACAAATTCAATGGCCGTGTTATCTCACGTGGTATCGATGTCAATTGTCCTCCAAGATCATTTGACACCGTTGGATTTTATTCTTTATGGGTTTTTGAAAGAAAAGGCATAGATCCTCAGTTATGATTCAGCGTCATCGAAAATTTGGGCCATTGGATGGAGGTGTGCCGCCGAGGTCGCGGCGGCCATCTGGCCGATATTTTGATTCATACATAATTGAATCATACCAATAATATCATAATAAAAAGAAATGACAATAATTTCCTAAATAATTTCTGTTCTATTCAAAGTCAACATCGGCCCTTAAAATTTAACCACCTTATATTAATTAATATTAAGTTAGGAATGTGTGCATGTGGTATCCATACTTATTACCACAAAGCGAAATACTACATAGATAGAATCCCAAGGCGATTAGACACTGACACTGTCGTACCGTCTTCTCTAACAATGTTTTTTCTACTGCTTCTACAAAAGAGGCTCGAACAGTTTGGGTGGACCTAGGCCTCAGTCAAAATGCTTCTCCATCTAGTCCGGTCTTAGGCAAGTTGCTTCCAGTCACGCACGTTCAACTTATTTAGGTACGATTCGACCTGCGTGTGCCACCAGAGGCGCAGTCTTCCTTTATCGCGTTGTCTGTCGGCGTTGGAGTCGAAGACCTCCCGGCCGGAGTATTGGTGTTCATTCGCTCTACGTGAGCTAGCCATCTGAAACAGAGATTCCAACTCGTTCGACCATATCGATCTCGCTGTAGAGCCTGTACAGGTCGCCGTTCAGTTTCCTCCTTCAACACCATCAGTATGTACCGAAAATAATTCTTGGGATTTTACGCTTGAAGTGACCAAGAATATCCTCGTCAGCTTTAGTCAGTGTACATGCTTCTACGTTATACGGCAGGACTGGGACTATTAAGGTCTTATATATGGATCTCCGCGGTGCTTGTGTTAACTTCGAAGCATAGGTAGACAATGTTTTTCACTACTTCGAAGTTATAGCTGTACATAGAGGTTTTGTCCAAAACGTCAGTGTTCGACAGCACATACTTTATCTTACCTCATCGACATATGCGAGCATTTGTACAGATCTGTGGAAGATCGTGCCTCTGGTGTTGACGTTGAATAGCATTCCTCATCTCCATAAATTCACCCGCAACTCAAATCACGCCAGAATCAGTTTATCTTTAATGCCCAGTTTCACAATGCCCACTTAAAACCCAGATTTGAGCAGTTCAGCGAATTTTCTGGTTTCACAGTCTCGTTTAAACCTTGTACTGAGTTGAATTTGTATTTTAAGTTAAACGAGAGCACAGAGTGTCGGTTAAACATCAGTTCTGCGCCTCAGCCATCTTGTTTTGTTATTTTTTCTCTGGCGTCTGCTGTTCCCTAATGAAATCCATTCTTAGTATTGAAGTTCATTAGCAATGGATTCCTATACAGCAGCTTTTCCCTTCCATGGTTGAAAGACGCGCTACAAAAGGAATGCACCAAAAGCATTTTCAAAATACAACGCATAGTAAATATATCGAAGGGTCGTGTTTTTACTGAAATATTGAGCAAGCTCAAGTACAGTTACAACGAAGTTCAACTGAAGTTCAAATTTGATTATGTACCGGAACATTTCAACTGAAAACTTGAACTCTGTTCAAGGTGCTGCTGAACGTTAAAACCTTCACTGGAAAACTGGGCATAAGCCCCCTTTTGGAAGCTCAGATAAATATTGACACTCTTTCAGCAGCTCCACACTAATACCGAATGGTTTTACCATCCCAATATATCCCCGAAACCACAATCCACAGATATTAAAAACAATGGGCAGCACTGTTACCACCTCTCCCCCTATACCGTTCTGTGTGTTGACACCGGCAAATTTAGGATATCACTAATACCCTAAGCAAATTAATAAAAACTATTATCTCAGTACTACCAAAAACACAATTTATTGAATTTATCAAAAGCTTCTCAGCATAATTCACAATAAGTTAAAAATCATTCCTTCAAAGTGAATTAACATTGTTTATAGAAGCTTTTTGGGCGTTGTTGATTAAAGCTTTCTTCAAGTTTTCATATATTTTATTTCGCCTAAATTGACTGTTAAAGTCAGGCAAACTTAACGAATGTTTATATCGTGTTTTTTTGTATGTATGTATGAATGTATTAAAGCATGGGGGTCCTATTTGTACCAAAATGTAACTAACGACTGGTATACTTTAGCATTTGAACAGAGGCAAAACAAACTTAACGTTTGCCTCCATCAGTCTTCAGGTACAAGCATGTGGTCTCAACCCCTTTTGTTCTGGTTGAATTGGACAGTTATTTCTCCCCTTTTTACTAAATTGTCCTCTTATGACATGGTAGTTAGTGCCACAATTTCAGCATTACAATTTCGAAATTGTGAGAAGTGTTCACACTACAAATGCAACAATTCGGTTTGACAGTAAAATATCAAAAGTAACAGAAAAAGTAAACACTTATTTTTTCCAAAGTAAACAAAGAACGAAAACTACCTGTCATGACAGTGAAACATTTCATGGTTCTGTTTTCTTCAACTGTGCGAAAACTGGAATAATCTGTCATACATAACAAATAATTTCGCATTGATGATTGAGGCAATTTTGAAATTGGTTCGTTGTATGGGAAATTGGGTAAATTTCAAGAAAACTTGCCGTGATTACTCTATTTTTTATAGTGGGAACATACTTTTAAAGTCCTTTTTTCGAAACCATTTTTCTATCATCTACACAATAAAGTACACGGCTGGCAAAATACAATTTTCACATTGTAAATGCAACAAATTGCCTTGTTAGCAAGAATAAACATTGTCATTAACACGCAAGGTGCCATCATTGACTCGGACCACCACCTTTTTGTAGCCAAGGTAAGGTTGCTCATATCCCGAACACCGCCAAGACAAAGAGATAATGTGAGGAAGTTCAACGTCAGCCGGCTGTAATCGCAAGAGATTGTCAAATCCTTTTCCGATCGTGTCCCCCTTAACCTCTTAAGAGATCCTACGGCGCCAACATCAAGTACTGCCAAAAAGCCATCAGAGATGCCGCCTCTGATGTACTGGGTTTCAAACCGCCACTACAACGAAACTCTTGGTTTGAGAATGAGTGTCGGCAGGCGAATGCAGCGAAGCAAGAAGCATACAAAGCGGCACTGCAAAGAAGGACAAGAGATGCTCGGGATCTCTACGAGCAGAAGAGGAGAGACGATCAGTTGCTTCTCAGGAGAACAAAGAAGGCGCATGAGCGCAATCCGCAGAATAGAGGGATATTACTGCAGGCATGAGGAAAGGAAGTCTTACCAAAGGGTAAAGTCAACCAGTCAATGTTATACATTCCGAACCGAAGCCTGTAAGGATGATCAAGGGAACATCGTAGTAGAGCCACAGTCGATGCTGAGGATATGGAAAAAACTTTTCTGCAGACTGTGTAACGGCGACGAAGAACCAAATCCCACTGTCAGGCAGAACGAACCATTCAACCAAATTGAAAGGGACGATAAAAATCAACAATTCCGTCGACCCAACCCGGATGAAGTGAGGATTGCTATATCTAAACTGAAATCCAACAAGGCTGCTGAAGCTGACGGCCTACCCGCCGAGCTTTTTAAAGCCGCAGGCGATGATTTGGTAAGGAGCATGCACCAACTCATCTGTAAAATATGGTCGGAGGAAAACATGCCCGATGAATGGAACCTCAGCATTGTTTGGCCGATCCACAAGAATGGAGACCCCTTTGACTGCGCCAACTATCAGTGGATACGTCTCCTTAACATCGCCTATAAGATCTTATCTGCCGTACTGTGTGAACGCATAAGGCCATTCGTCAACAACTTTGTCAGTCCATACCAGTGTGGCTTTAGGCCAGGAAAATCCACCATCGACCAAATATTCACACTTCGGCAGATTTTGAAGACAAATCGATACCCACCACCTTTTCATCGATTTTAAGGCCGCGTATGATAGCATTTATAGAGACGAGCTATACAGAGAAATGTCTAGTTTTGGCATCCCCACCAAACTCGTCCGTTTGTGTAGAAATACGATGGAGAATTCACGCTGCTCCATAAAGGTCGGTAAAGACCTAACCGAGACCTTTGATGTCAAAAAAGAATTCAGACAAGGCGACGCGCTGTCATGCGACTTTTTCAACATCGTTCTTGAAAGATTTGTTCAAAACTCGAACGCCAACACCAGAGAAATAATCTTTCAGAAGTCCGTCCAACTACTCGCATATCCCGACGATATTGACATTATCGGAAGAACGCAGCTTGATGTCAATGAAACGCATTCAATCCTTCACTTTGGCCACTCGGAGTGCAAATTAAAATCATTATCCTAAATCAAACAGCCTTCTGCCTTATCCCTTCGCCATCTCGACCGAGGCTGATTTCGTCGAATGACATTTTAAACTCGAAACTCTACAATTCATTTAGAATTGACAAATGCAATTCAGCAGAAGAACGAGGTGGCGGAACAATTGTTTTTGTCGTACATGATACCAGTGCAAGGAAATCTCCTTGCCAATCACAGATGTTTAAAAAATTTGTATATTAAATATACTTGGTCGTTTGACAAAGAATAAGTTATTTTTAGTTTATAATTATATACCGCCTAAGTGTATACCGCAAATATATGAAAACCATTCGTTCAGCATCGATTTTCTAGCAATATGTGTAATTATGCTGACTTTTTATGTAACTGCGGTGAGATAAATTCTAAACAGATCCATATTGAAATATCTTTTTACAAGTACCTACCTCTATGTATTATTGTTTCGTTGAAATTCTAAGAACAGGTTTCTCTGGGTTGGTTTTCCTGTAGCGAAAAAATCAAAAGAACAGGGCTTTCAAAAATGTATATTAATATAACATTGGTGGCGCTACAGCCCATAGAATCCCAAGGACTAGCTTCGTAGCAGCCCCACTAGTGTTGTGGTGCTATTGTTCTCCACGAGTGGAAGGAACCTACAGCTGTATGCCGGTTGCGAACGGCCAAGCCTCTTACCTTTTTTAGCCTCTTATACTCAATGGGTTATTAACTTTTAACTCTAACTCTGTGTTTTTAGACGAGCTGAAAGAGTCATGCTTAACTAACCTGGGTTTTATCTTGAACTTCTCTTTCGCTTTTCATATGCTAATCAGCCATATATTGGCAAAAGCAAACTCAGCCATCGGCTTCATAAAGCGTAACACGAAACGAATCCTGATCCATACTCGCTATTAACACTACCATATACCAGGTGTACCGATATGAAATGAGTGTTTTATTTTTGAAAATAAAACACTAACTATTAATGGGAAAGTACAAACATTCTATTCAAAGTATTGGCCATTGTTTTCTACACATTTTGACCACCTCTCTGGCAATTTGTGAATACCACGCCAATAAAATTGTTCGTCTTTTCAAGCAAACCAATCAGACACCCAATTTTCGACTTCTTCGTAGGAATCGAAGTGCTGCTCAGCCAATGCGTGTCCCATCGATAAAAACAAATGGTAGTCGGAAGGAGCCAAGTCTGCTGAATACGGCGGGTGGGGTAGCTGCTACCAGCCAAGTGTTTTGATTGTACCCTGAACCGGTTTTGCTTTGTGTGCAGGTGCATTGTCATGGAGCAAAATTACCTTGCCGTGTCTTCTGGCCAATTCTGGTCGTTTCTCGATCAATGCATGGTTCAAATTGATCATTTGTTGTCGGTAGCGATCAGTATCAGTACCACACCTTTCTGGTCTCACCAAACGCACAGCATTGTCTTCTTGCCGAATCGATCTGGTTTTGCAGTCGATGTTGATGGCTGTCCCGAATTAATCCAGGATTTTTTTTCGTTTAGGATTCTTAAAATAAATCCGTTTTTCATGGCCAGTAACAATCCGATGCAAAACCGATTTTCTTACGTGTCTTTGAAGCAGAATTTCACGTGTTTTCAAGTGTTTTTTCGGTTTTCCATCTGTCTTTCATTCAATTCATGTGGCACCACATTTTCCACACTTTTAGATCTTTCCCATAGCTTTTAAACGATCAGCAATAGTTTGTTGTGCAACATTTAACATTGCTGCCATTTGCTTTTCACTCAAAGTGTCATCTCCATCCAATATCGTTTGCAATTCGGCGTCTTCAAACTATTTTGGTGGTCTTCCACGTTATTCATTTCTCGCATCAAAATCATTATTTCTGAACCGTTGCATGTTGCTTCTGATAGAGCATGATCACCATATGCCTCGACAAGCATTCGATGCGACTCTGCAGCACTTTTCTTCAAAGGAAAGCAAAAAATTAATGCTTTCCGCAAATCATCACTTTCCGGTACAAAATTCGACATTTTTAACACGATGAAAAAATATGATTTTGTCTGTTCAATGACTTGATGTATACTAAATATTTTTCACAGATGTCATAGCAAACAAACAAAAAAAAAAAAAATAAGGGCTCCTTCACAACAAATGTTCCCTATCGAGACATTTGTATCTTGACGTTTCATACCGGCAAATAAAAATAAAAGTTCTCTCTTGCCACCATTCCTTGAATATGCTTTCGTAGCAATGAGACCCGTCATTCATAATATTTTGAAAAAGTTCAAAAGCGATTTACTAAATACATTTTTTTAAAATACATTGAGCTTTTTGCCCCTCCTATAAAAAAATGGGCCAACTGCTTGGTATAAAATATCTAACTTTCCAAGTTTTCCGATTTTCAGTCCTCGAAACTTTCTAAGCAGTCGCTTGGTCCGTCTCCCAAACTCAACACCAAACTATGCTCTTTACGTTGAGTCAGGTATTATGCCCATTTGCATTCAAAGTTTGAAAGCAAACGCGAAGTTTATAACAAGAAGTATGAGTAGCGACAATAGCGTCCTTCACAATTCCTGAACCACGCCATTCAAGGAATAGAACCAGAGAAACAACACAGTTCTCTCGTTGCAAGAGTCGAATATTGATCTATGTTGAGACACATTTTTGAGATTTAATAGTATCAGGGGACGAAAAGCTATATATTAAAAATGTCTATAGAGCTATTTCATCTAAGTCCAAACACTTAAGCTGCCAGCTATTTTATGGTAGCGATCTTAGAAAAGAGTTCTCATAGAAGTATTTAGTACTGGCTTCAAAACCAGAGTAGAGAGACGATTTGCAAAATATATTTTTGAGTTACGTACGCATAAAGCGAGTCATTTCGTTCCGCGGAGATATTATACTGACTTTTCGTCAAGATTTAAAAACAAAATCATATGATAACCCACCCTGTATTTTATTCAGTAGGCATTAAATTATTTAAGCTGAAAATATAAACGCCACTGGCTTGAATAAAACGTTTTTAAAGCCTATTTATATTTATTAAAGACTAAAGAGACTGCCCTCTTTTGTATATGCAAAAATGGTCACCGTAATGTATCATGCATCGAAACCAATGAAGTTGCTGGTCTTTTATTTTTATTTCATATTATTTATTTGTTTTGTGGTGGCCCGTGGAGTGGTGGGTATGTGCGTCGACCCAACTTCGACGTCGTAGGTTCGATTCCAGCTCTGAGCGACAGAAATAATTTTTACGGCCCCACCTCTTTCGAGTCACTGACAATGGTCAAAGAGTACTTCCTGTCTAGAAAAAGCTTCTCAAACTTGGCTGTTCGGATTCGGCATACAACTATAGGTCCCTTCCACTCGTGTTAGAACAATAGCACGCACAACACGAGTGCGCCCGTATTATTATATATTTATTTATTTTAAGTAGTTCAAAAATTTAGTAGATTCTATTACATTCATATCTCATTTTAGAAAATTAAGGCCCATTCATATGAGCGGTGAACAGAAACAACCCTTTTCCAGCAAATATAAAGAAAAAGTTAAACGGCTTGGCATGCAAAAAGATTGTAACTGAATTATCGCGTTTTTTCATAGACAAAAAACACAAAAAAATTTAGTTTGAGTATCTTAATTAATGCTTTAAAAGTTTTTCTCTACGAATCAATCATTCTCTCCGCCAACTGTCACACTGAATTCGTGATACACAAACGCGCAAACGCAATCCACAACCACTACGACCAAAAAATTCGCAGTGATGTGTCACATTGCACCCGAAGTTCTCTGCGAATGAAAAACCTTCATATGAATGAATCGTCAAGGTTTGCGATGTCCGCAATTCGCGGCGACCTCATATGAATGGGCCTTTAGGACATTTTTATCCTTTACAGCTACGATACAATTTATTTTACAACAATTAACTAATATGCTTATATGTAAAGATTATTTTAAGGGAAAACTACTAACAAAAACCCCTATGTGAAACTTAACCTAGTATTGCATTCGCCCGTTGGTGTTTCATGGATTTACTTTGCCATGTTGATTTAATGTAAGTTGTGTACAGAGCAATTATTGTAGAAAATTAATTTAGATCTGGAGATAAGAGGGTTAATTAAGTTGACATTGGCTTTTACGTGAAGTCAGGTGGTTGGGAAATGCCAAGGCAGACTTAGAAACATTTTTAGAAGTTTATTTTGACATCTTTGCAGTTTTAACTTGTGAGTTTTGGTGCAGTCAACCCACACTGGTGCCCCATACATTATAATGGCTTGGAAAACTAGTTTGTGGATGAGTATCTTGCTATCGCGACTTTTTTTGAAATTTCTACAAATCAATGGGTGCAATAATCTCGTTATTTTATTCACTTTATCTATTGTGGCAGAAATGTGCGCCTGAAAGTTAAGTTTTGGATCCGGAATTAGTCCAAGATATTTGCTCTTGTCAGCCCAATCTATTTCCACAGAGCATAACCGGAGCTTAATATTGATGGACTTTTAAACACATGCTATCATTGCCTTTATAGCTATTGTCTAAGTCGACCTTGCAGGTATTTATTTAGTTTTTGATCGATACATCGGAATACAAATTTTGCCACACTTTTTTTTCAAATCTAGGAAATAGCCCAGAACCAGAAACAGAGTTCACTCTTCTCCTGTTTCGCTGGCTTTTAAGCAGTCAAGTTGAAGACGGTCGACATATTTTACCACTTGTTCCAACTTAAGTCCCCTAAATTAGTCTAGTGCAAACGGTGCTCATGATGGTGCTTGCGTGTAACATGATTCAATACTCGTCTGCTCAGTCTCATGTGAGAACGGAGAACGAAAGTTAGTAATCGTAATAGCTGGGTTTCAAATGACTAGCTTTTCGATAAACTAAAATCTTTATCGTTGTCAAAAAACATACAAAAGCAAATACTGAAATTCCCAAAAAATTGTATTGGTGAATAAGAGAAAGCGAGCATAAAATGTGTAAGTCTATAAAGCCTTTTTACATGTAATTTGTAAGCAGATCTTGCTTAATGTTAATAAATGAAATGATGATGAATTTTTTGTATTTCTTTGCAATTTTGATTAATTATTTCCTAAACCTTAAAAAATGTTTATTTTTATTTAGCGGATTTGACGGGTGATTTTGTTTTTGACTCGGTTGGTCCATTTGGAAAATGGCAGTGTTTTATTCTGTTAATAATGTGCACCGGTAAAGTACCCGTGGGAATGCATCAACTGGCTACCGTCTTTCTGGCACCCCCCGCAACGGTTACCTGTGTTAGTCCGGGAAATAAAACAGACAGCTGTTCATCCGATTGCAAGAAGTACGAATATGACAAGGAAACATTCACAAATACCATCATCATGGAGTGGGACTTGGTTTGTGACAAGGGTATACACGCTGAAATTGGACAAGCTATCTTTATGTTTGGAATTTTGACTGGAAACATTCTTTTCGGCATTTGGTCAGACAAGTGAGTGACTGAGCAGTAAATCCTTTCAACGGATTCACATGTTTTAATTACAGAAAAGGAAGAAAGCCACCACTTATGTTCTCGGCAATTCTTCAGCTGAGCTCCGGTGTGGGGGCTGCATTTGCTCCGTATTATTGGTTGTTCGTTTTTCTACGTTTCCTTTGCGCTGTAGCTACTGGAGGCAACATGCTCACAGGGTGAATGGTGACATCCCCACACTGATGGAAATATGTTATCATTAATAATGCATTTCAGGTTTGTTGTTCTTATGGAGACGATCGGACCAAAATATCGTGAGCTTACTAACGGCGTTATCTTTCATTTGCCATTCAATATAGGCCATCTGTCTCTTGCTCTTATATCGTATTTCCTGAGAGATTTTCGGCAGTTTCAACTTGCGATCTCGCTCTATTCAATCCTCACATTTCTTTACTTCGTTACGCCGGAATCTCCGCGCTGGCTCATGAATGCCAATCGAGTCGAAGAATCTATTGATATACTGGAAAAGGCCGCTAAATGGAACAATAGGCCCACGGAGGGTATTCGGGCTGCGGTTTTAAAGGCCAGAGCTATGGCCGATACATCAGCTCCAACTAAAAAAGGTCGATTAAGTGACCTTCTTCGCACACCGAATCTAAGGAAGAAGACTCTTTGCCTCTTCTTCAACTGGTTCGCAGTGGGTTTCAATTATTTCGGAATATCGCAGTATGTCAGTAAGCTAGGTGGCAATATTTTCATTAATGTTGCCATGAGTGCGGCATTCGGTATCCCTGGCCTTATTATGGCGGCACCGTCATGCAAATACTTGGGTCGAGTTCGAGCTATTGTGTTGTGTAATGCCTTCACACTTGTGCCCATGTTCATATTCCTTTTCGTCCCAGAATCGCTGCATACTGTGAGAGTATTTTTGGCATCATTGGGGGTTTTTGGCGGCATGTGGTTTTTCGCGGCAATATATATTATCGCAGCTGAGGTTTTCCCGACCGTTGCACGGAATTCTGGTATAGGGGCATGTTCAATGTTGGCACGAGTTGGAGCCATGTTTTCGGGGTTTTCAGCTTCATTTGGAAAAACACACAAATGGGCTCCACCAATACTGTTTTGTACCACATCGTTTATCTCAATAGTCTTAATTCTTATGATTCCGGAGACAAAAGGTCATCCTTTGCCTGAAACACTCGAAGAAGCTGAGAATTTCGGGAAGAAAGGTCGATAAACATGATTCTTAACAACCTATTACATCTATGTATAGTTATTTAGATGTGTACAAAACATGTTTGTCAAAATTAAATTGAATGAATTGTTTTAATTAATGTCACGCTAATAATAAATTCAAGCTTAATATGAACTACAGCGGAATTTTTTGTTCCTCCGAACGTTACCCTTTCCGAGAACAATTTCCTCCTATCACCAATTTCCATCGAAATTTTTCCCATGAGAAAAATTCGGAATTATATTCGAAACAAGTCATGACTTCGTTCAAATGCCATCAGGTGGGAAAACACTTTTCTGTTCTACATATTTCGTTCTTGTCTCAAATTTGATTTTACTCCTTACACCACCTAGGGAAACCATTAGCAATATTTGGATACATTTTCACTATTTTGACCCAGATTAATTGCTTATACATATTTATAATTTCTTAGATATGCTAGAATCAAGTGGATAACTTGGGGGTTTATTGCGAGAGTCTATTCCCAATAGAAATAAGTTTTATTGACGGTATTTCGGAATTCGACTCTTAATAGAATTTAATTTCGAATGGGAAAAAGTCTATTATCGGCCTATTCCGATTTTCTGTGGTTTTCGTTATTTTTCTATTTGATTGAAAAAACTCTAAAAATTGCTGTAGAAATTTTGAAATATTCGGTATAGAAAATAAAGAAAATAACTAAGTGCATAATGATCGTATTGAATTTGAAAATATGTAGTAATCGCATGAATAGATTTTTATACAAAAAAGGAGACAATTCACAAACCGACGTATAGAATACCAACCAAAGCCAGGCATCAGTCGAATTTATTTTGTCCATTAAAAGCAACGGCTAGTCAACCCGGGAAGGGGTATTCGGTATGGAAATCAATTGCACCAGTAGATAAGCTTGGGTTATTAATACCATTAATTGCCCGGGATCAAGGCAAGGTGTGGGCAGAAGTGATAGCCGGAGAGGAGGTACCTGTCACATTGCTTTGAAATATCTGCGGATTGCAGTCTATCGGAAATATTGGGCTGCATTCCATATTCGTGTAGTGCGGCTGAAAAACGAATCTCTAAATGCAACTGTGGGTCCGAACGCAGGTTTTAGGGTAAACTGATGGGCATTCCTTCATGGAGAGGAGGATCGTGGTCAACTGGCTAACTTGAGCATAGTTTTTTAAAGTAGCGATGAGATACAGACAAAAAAATACACGGTATGTCGATGTTCGATAGAATCAAATCAGAACGCGATGTTGTTGTCCTCTACAAGTGTGATCACTCGCTTTTGGATTGTATCTAGTATTTGGTGGATGGTCGTGGAGTCACCAGACCAGATATGAGCGTTTTACTCAAGCTTAGGGCAAATATACGCTTTGTAGAGTAAAATATCAAATCAGATTGAGTAAAATATTTCTTGCATCGATTAAGGAAACCTGAACTTTACGCTGGATCTTTGGGTACCTCGAATATGTGATCGTTCCAACTAAGTGTTGTGTTGATGCACATACCAAGGATGGAAAATTGTCCGGTTTCGCCGATACAAGCGCCATTCATGGGAAATGGCTGCTTATCAACGGTTCTGGATACATTGATTGATCATGATAATCTCACCCGAGTCGCTTGTCAACCAATCAATTTACTGTTATTGCCTAGACTTGAATTCCGTTGGTAAATGGAAACCAATGTGCTTACCTTGTGTAAGTATTATTTTTGAATATTGGCGCCAACTCAATGTTCTTTTCAGAGTCTATATCTGCCACTTTAGGAGTGATGACGTGATGATGATGTTCGGATCGGAAGTCAAGTTGCTTAACATACGCTTCCATTCCAATACTACGTCCTTACCTTATCACTGATCGTGAGTCTTGGAACGAATGTGATAAGCTGAGGGTGCTGTCATCGGCGGAGGAGTGGATTGGATTAGGAGTAGCAGACAGGAGATCATTGATAAGAAAGAAAAAGATTTCGTAGACATAACTGAGCCTTGAGAGATACCAGAATTTATTTTGTGGATATCAGACTTGAACCCATCCAAAACAACTTGAATATAACAGTTTGAAAGGTAGTTTTTAATGTCAAGCTCTGTGAAAGCTCTTAGAAATATCTAGCGCAAATATCAATCGCCTGTATTGTGCAGATAGATATTCGCAGCAGAAGAATGTTTTTGATGGTATCAGCACTGATGGTATCCACGTCACTATCGATTAAGCATAGTACCCAGTTAAACGTCCTAAAGATGTTATTGGGTACACTCCAGTTTGCTTTCTTGTACAGCCATACTCTTCTTTTGGGAATTTGTCCTACAACTGTTTGTGGCAAAAAACGAGAAAATAGAGGCAAAGAGATTCGCTCTGAGCTTGTGAACATTACTCACTTCAACTCTAAGCGGACTGGACGCATTCGATACGGAGAAACTTATGAATTACGGAAACCTTTTCTACTTTTCGAGAGTTTCTTAAGTTTTCTGCGCTTGCTGGACTCAATGTTCGGTGTATTTTGCAAAACATCATTTCGTGTTATTTTTTAGTAATAAACAAAAAAGTATCTTTTTAAGGTCGTTTGTAGAATCCGTTGCGTGCGTTGCGATTACAATCCACAAAATACTTCTAGAGTTTGTTATTATTGTATGTACATATTTTTCAAAAAAAAGAAATACATTTCGTATCAAATTCGATGAAAAATACAAATACAGTTTACTTGTTATAGATACAGAAAAATTATGAATACCATAATAATAGTTGTAGCAGCATACCTCGAATTAATAACCAGAAGTCGTCGTTTCATCAGTGTACAAAAGTCTCGACGTGCACAGAGTCCTTGCACTTAATTTTAACCACGTGTATTAGGAAGATCGAGAATGATTTTCTGTGGCTGTGCAGATGGGAAGAAGGTCTTTGGTTTCTGTCTGTTGGAGAATGTTCTTACCAAACATTCGAACCAGTTAAATATAAATATAATAATAATAATATGGGTGGCGCTACAGCCCGTAGAGGACCAGGGCCTGCCTTATTAGCATCCACTCGTGTTGTGCGTTTTATTTATTGTTGCCTCACGAGTGGAAAGAGACCTACAGTTTTATGCCGAAGCTTTTTCTAGACAGGAAATACTCTTTGAGCATTGTCAGTGACTTGAAAGAGGTGGGGCCGTGAAAATTATTTTTGTGGCACAGAGTATTGATCGAACCTACGATGCCGAGGTTAGGGTCTACGCACGTACCCTTGGATGACTGTAGCAATTTTTTAGAGACTGGTTTAGTAACTTGCTTGTTCAAAAGTTACAAATTTTCTACGCAAACTACCCGTAGGTAAAAAAGAAAAAATCAATACAAAAAATTCTTATTTTAGTTTGGCATGACCAAAAAAAAAAAACAATCGTTACGTCAAAGTAAAGTTATAAAAAGAAACAAAAATATAATATTTAATATACGATTGCTCCAAATTGTGTTTGAGGGTGATTTCTGCTCTCCGGCTTAACCAATTGGGTGGACTAGGTTTCTACTTTTTAGCCCCAAGTTCTTTTAAAACTAAATAATATGAAATACCTACATACACATAATGTAATAATTAAGAACGAATTTATATTAAGTAACATGTTAAATTGATTATTATTCCAATACTATTCATCGTACTTAACTTCAATACTGTGGTTGCAATTATTCCCATTTATTTGACACCATCTTTCTACTGCCTCCGCTTGTTGTTTTACCTTCTCAACTCCTAATAGTATAGCTCCCCAATTGTATATTAACGCTATGACTCCATACTAAATTCATTAATAGTAGGAAGATCTGGCCTAAACGTTTGGGCTTGTAAAAACCGTTCGAAACTGAACGAACGGCCATAGTTTCTAACATTAGCAAATATCAAAAATATAAAGGATAAGGGTAACAAATTCTCAAATAAGTTTGTGGAATGTTTGATTCATTTCACACCTCCAGTGACATACAGGTTTCTACGGTCTCCATTGAATCTGCAGCGGTCATCATATACCCCGGATATTGATTAAAATCATCAATATATCATCTTCATTAAAATAGCAAGGCTCTTGAATCAAAAACAATTCAGCCGCACTGTGATGAAATGTCTTTAAAAGCCTATGAAGACAGCTGTAGTGATGCCATAATAGGTCTGCAAATTTCGGTTGCGAAAAATGCCGACTACATGACAAACATGACATGATATTTGATGCCATTTCACGTACTTCATTGGCTTATAAATCATTGGCAACATTTCGGCCGGTATCTCACGAATAAATGCTACAATGTTGTATTCAATGCGTCAATTGAAGCCAGCTTGTCTTTATAGACATGAGTTTTAACATAGCCCCCCAAAAAATAGTCTAAAGGCGTTATATCGCACGATCAAGGAGGCCAATTGACCGGTCCCGAACGTGAAATAATATGTTCACCGAACTCGCCTCTCAATAAGTCCATTGTTGCGCGTGCTGTGTGACTTGTGGCACCGTCTTGTTGAAACCACATGTCATGCAAGTCAAACTGCTTTGGGGCAAAAAAAGTTGGATGTCATCTCACGGTAGCGCTCACCATTCACAGTTACATTACGATTCGCATCATCTTTGAAGAAGTACGGTCCAATGATGCCACCAGCCCATAAGCTGCACCTAACTGTGACTTTTTCTGGATACATTGGTAGCTCTTGCAATGCTTCTGGCTGATAATCACTCCAAAATCGACAATTCTGCTTATTTACGTACCAATTGAGCAAAAAATGAGCTTCGTCGATGAAGAAGAATGAAGAATGAATGAAGCGCGATGATCTTTCTTAACAGAGCACGCATTTTGATAATAATATTCAACAATTTGCAAGCGTTGTTCGTTCGTTAAATTATAGACTAAACTGAAGATGTTTGACAGTGAAACAAAACACGAAACATGAGTCAGCTGTTTAAACCAGTGTTGCCAAAATGATAATAGTTAAAAAATCACCTTTTATATTGTTTTTATACAACAGAAAAAAGGTGGACCACGGCGATGCAACTCACGTTCCATAGTTAAATTAGTTTTTAAGGCTTATATTGGGTAAGGTTGGTTATTGTGCTTATGATAGCTTAAGTTAGTTTTAAGATTTTGAAGTTAGTTAGGTTAAAAAAAGTTTTTTCAAGTTTTCTTGGTAATTCAAAATTTAATAATCTATTGTCTGTCAAGACTATAAAAAAACGTAGTGCAAACCGAAGGGCTCAAATACATATTATTACATTAATATTAATAGATTTATTATATAGATTTATATACATTAATAGAAGTTATTGTTAACATAAAATGAAGCTAGATTTAAGTACTTTTGCCAACAAGTAAGTAATCATTAGTAAAAACAAAATTAACACAAAAAAAAAATAAACAATAGTCAAACACTCCTGCAATATCCAAATGGAGACTATTTCTCACTCTAGTGTGAGTAAAATTTGTTCTACTTTTCAGGATAAAATGCTAACATAAATAAACATTTGTTGAGATATTTATCACAAAGGAGAAAACATTTAGTTTCAATGTTCAATACCATTGGGACTGAGAGTAATAACCCAAATTATTAAAGAAACGTGTAATTTTCTCTGTAATTGGCTTGCACAAATTTACATGTCGGCTCCGATTTCAGCAGAATGGAAGCGAATACCAGGAGAAGACTGTGTTGGCGCTAGTGCCGGAAGACACACTAATGTAACATGTCCAAGAAGAACTCAGGTTAGTTGCGCTCATTAAAATTGTACAAATCTATATTTTTCTAAATGCCTTCAGGATCTCCATTTTGTAATTATAAGGGTTCAAACTACTACTTCCTCAATTTGCGAATTTCATCTACAGAAACTTCTGTGGGCAGAATATTGAAAACTGTCAAATTCAAAATTTTTTCACGAATTGATAGGCTCTCAAGAACTTAAGACTTATGCATTTATTATTTATGTGTAGTTGTTGTCAAATAGCATCGCAAATAATGTCCAGCGGATAAGAGTTAGAAGTATTTTGTCTTCGTCTTCGAACGTGATGTCCAAGTCCAAGCACAACACAATTCATTAGTAGCGTCTAAAGTCGATTTTAGTCACAAACGGCTCGAAATAAAAAGGTGACCTTAACTTTTCATTAATTATTCAAGGAATGAATACATTCCTATGCAAAGAGTTTTTTGTTGGGCTCATTTCAAAATTAATGTCGGCTTTATGGTTATAGCCTACTATGAATACCAAAAGGTCTACTTTATGTTAAGTAGGTGAATAAATTTACTTAAAGTCGAATAAGAGTCGTTATTTAAAGTCGACTTTAAGGTAATATATTCACCTATGGCATTTGTTTTTGTTATTCATAGCCATCGTAAAGTCTACTTTATATTGAAAATGACCCTAATGAAACTTAAAAAACAAAAGAATCGATTTCCTAAAGTAGCTTGCTTTTTTGGAAGAAAATGTTTCAAGAGAATCGAAATTAGGAGATATTTCAAGACATTTTTAAATTTCGCGTTGAAAAATATACAGACCGCGATCGATTTAATTGTTGACAACATTGACTTTATTTGGAAGAAATGTTCATCAGTGATGAACTGGTACATTTTTATTCAGGTATCTTGCATGGAATTTGGCAACCAAAAGTGGGCAGAATCATAAAAAAATAAATATCAAAATGGATCGCATTATTGCTTGTCCTTTTCAATAAATTTCTGTTCGACATAGTTAAATGTAAATTTTATAGGATAGGTAGCTTTTCAAAGTTTATTGGAGCGATAGGTTTCGTGGCTCCAAGCATGACTCTAGCACATGGAATAAATGCAGTTTAACATATAAACTGCAAGCAACTGCAGCAACAATACGTCAAGTTAGTTTGCTTGGTGGTGCAGGCCATATTTTGCTCATACCAATCTAAAATCCTTCCAATCGGGAAAAAGAACTCTACAACAATGGTCATGTAGCAACAAGAAGTAAACCTGAATTCCTAAAAATCTTGAAACAGTTGATGTCAAGATATCGACCACGCCTAGATTAAAAGAGCCAATAAAATGATTGCTGCTATTCCCAACATCACCAAGGAGAGAAATATTGCTTTCGTCGAAGTAGAAGAAGCACCCTCTCCCACCTGGTAACAACCACACTCCGCTAAAAATATCAACAAACTTATTGAAATAAATAATTTTGATGCAAAGATTTTGATAAATTTATATCACTAACAGAATCATCAGAACAACAAACAATTATCACATTCTTTTCCTTTTGTCCATTAACACCTCATGCAGCTCCCGCTGGTGTGCAATGCGGTCTTCTAATAGCTTAATTTGCAAAGAGTACAGTTGTTTCCGGTGCTCTAACTCTAATAAATGAAGCTCCGCTGCATGAGATCTTTCCTCTTCGATTTTGGCTTGACGCGCTGCCATCACATCAAGTTTTGATGATTGCGATGCAGGGGATTTTAAAGCGCTGCTATTTGTATCGCTATGTGTGGAGGAAATATCGATTGTAGTATTGCTGTGGATCGGAATGTTATCATCTTCTAAGTCATCAGCAGTCATGGATTGCACAAGGACATCTGAAGCATCAACAACTGACATGGTAACGCGATTAACAGGAGCGGACTTTTTTGCAAACATTTTCATTCGCACCCATTGCTGTTTCAATTTATCCACGCTCCTTTGATACCCAGCAGCACGCATACTCGTAGAAATTGACTCCCAGGCGGCTTTTTTTCTCCGTATCATTTTTGTATCGTTGCCCCTATTTTCAATCACATCAAAATGCTCTTCCACAAATTGCCGCAGCATTTCCTTTTCTGTGGAGTCCCAGTTGTGCGATCTCTCTCGTTTTGTCTGCAATTGTACAACCTTACTTATAATAAATCTTAAGCAAAAGGAAACCTGTAATACCTTTGTTTTATTTTTTGAATCCATTAGATTGATTTCACACACGTTTTTGTTTAAAAATTCAAAACAGACTTAAAAAAGTAATAGATTGTTCATGAAATATTTGGATTTATTTAATGAAATCACATATTACCAAGCTGGCTATGAATTTGGACCGATATGATTAATTACATAGTCAAAGAGATTACTTCTCCATAAAAGATTTCTTGTTTTACGATTCACTTTATTTACTTTATTTTAACTAATATATTATACCCCACTGTGCAACCTCTCTGTTAGAAGTGTTGACGACAGTTGATTTGGCCATCGGGCTGTTCGTTTGTGTTCGTGTTTTTTCTTGTTCGTTTTGTTTCCCTTCTTCGCCGTATTCGACGTGCACAGCAGTGTTACCAAAGATTAAATTATTTGAGAATCCCAGAAGCTTAAAGAACGACTTATTTTGAATATATTTGTTTCGACAAAGTTTTATGATAACACTCTAATGATACGACAATAAATAAGTAAGTCTTCACAGCAAACTATGAAAAAATCTGAAAACTTTATTCACTCTGCACTCCAAACTTTTTTTCTTTAAAATATTTTTAAAAATTGGCTTCGCACGCAAGTTTTAAATCAAAAACATCCATCCAAACGCGTTGCAATTGGTCGACTACCGATTGTATTGGGATGAAATGTCTTATTTGTTTTCATATTCAAAAAATAAGGAAAACATTTAACAAGAAATGTTAAGTCAGTAAATGTCTGAAGTTTATTAATTACTTTCGTGTAGATTTCCGGCAGGCTATTGAGGACTTTATAGGGCATCAAATTACTATTAATCTTGTATTGCTTTTGAAAAATATTAAAAAGAATTCGCTACTTTTTTGTTTGGAACTCCATCAGTCCATCATATTTATTATCTTTAAGATATATGAAAGGAAAAGCACAATAAATCTTAACTAACTGGTTTCGTGTAAGGTATCAGAAAGTGTTCTTTCCTCATCATTTGGTCTTCTATGCAAACAAAAATGTGAAATAATGAAAGACGAAAAAAAGTA
The DNA here is from genome assembly GCA_916610145.1 of Eristalis arbustorum. Lineage (NCBI taxonomy): Eukaryota > Metazoa > Arthropoda > Insecta > Diptera > Syrphidae > Eristalis > Eristalis arbustorum. The sequence continues at coordinate 80,222,596 of OU744316.1, read as the reverse complement.
CACACTTTACTCTTTGCAACTATAACTTTATTGTTCATGTCCCCATTTAAATTAATTAAAATTGTCGGGTATTCTTGTTGAGCTCTCCTATTAGGTTTCCCCATGAAGATAACGACCATGTTTTTGATATTATTGAAGATACCAAGATGAAAACGCGGCGTTCCTCGTGTTGCGTCTTCACCAACGTCTCGAATGATGTTGTTTGCTCTGTGGTTTTTTTGTACCATTTTGTTCCATCAAGGGCCAAATACCATTTGTCATCGAGCCACTTAAACTTAAATTTATATTTTCATCTAAGTAATCCATTTGGTCGTATCTAAGCAACTTTTCACTATTATTACTGTACTTTCAATTTTTCTATTTTAATCCTAGTTAACTCATTACCTAGCAACGGTCATCTTTTTTTTGTTAAAATAAGTTTTGTAATTTCTCATCTATCCGTTGCCTAGCAACTGTTCTTATTTCAGTATATATATTATTTTGTAATCGTAGTTACCAGTATCTCCGTTGCTTAGCAACACTTACTTTTTTTTGTATAAATAGTCCGCCCAATTGTAATAAGTTCATTCACATTCTGGCGCTAAGTTTGAATTAACCTGTTTGTTAATAGTGTTGTGGTAGGGGATTATCTTTGAATTTTCAATTACCAGAGTGAGTTTTGTGTAAATATGTGTACATATTGTATCCTTTTTAAATTAATTTCACTTTCTAGAAAATAAAATCAACTTCAACACCATCAAGTGTTACGATCTTTATTTCCGTAAAATAGAGAAGTCTCCTGGCAACTACATAATTTTATTTTTCTGCTTGGTCACCCAGAGTGTGTTTCAATTGTTCGACATGAATAGAACTGGTTGTTCATGCAGTTTAGTAAAATGTCGCAAAATGGACAGCGATGAAATGGTGGCGTGTGAACGGTGCAATAGGTGGTGGCACTACACTTGTGCCAACTTTAATCCCGATCTATTCGCAGAAAATGACCCTTGGTTTTGTAACAAGGATGATTGCGAATCAAAACCGGTGCAGTCTCCAACAAATCCTTCAGCTGGGGTTGAAATTAGTAAACCAAGCAAGCAACTAATTCCTAGTGCCCAAGGAGAATTAGAGAAGTCAATGGATTTTCTCATTGAGGCCGCAGCAGTAGCGCAAGCAACAGTATCTCAAAGGGATGAGGAACTTAGGACATTGCGTAATGAGTTGGAGTAAACAAGGCAGAAGCTGGTAAAGGAGCCATTGAATCATCATAAAGAAAGGATCAACACAGCATCGTAGGATTCATCAGCTGCTATTATGAATGAGAGGTTTGATATGATTCGTAAAATTCAGGCAAATCATCAGTCATTGCTGGAAAACTGTGACTCGATTCGGCAATCGACTCCCATTCACCATGAAGAACCCAGACGCCAAAGGAATAATTCGGAATCTTCAGATCAACAGTCGGATATGAAGAAGCTACTGACTATTTTGAACCGAAACAATGTGCAAGAACTGCCGATTTTCTCAGTGAACATAAACGAGAATGGCCGTACTTTGAGGAGGTGTTTAAATCCACCACAGCAGAAGGACAGTACAATGGAAAAGAAAATATTGCTCGATTGCGCAAGGCTCTTAAGGGTGAGGCATATCAATTAGTAAGTGACCGACTAAAATATTCAACTAATGACGTTGCTATTATGGACCTTCTGAGATCTGTTTATGGTCGCACCGAGGTGCTTATTCATGGGCTAACATCCGATCTGTTAAAACTTCTTTCTATATCATCGAAATGTGATCCAAATCTTCGTTTATGGGCCATTAAGATTAATGGTTATGTTGCCGATATCAAGTCGATGAATAGAGATAAGGATCTTAAAAATGGGTATGTACTTACAGATCTTAGTTTTGAATTCTGCCCTAGCATGTATCAAGAATGGAGGAGGAGAGAAAGTTCCATCTATGAAGCTTTTTGAACGATTTTGCGGAATTTCTTATGGAGAAGATTATAGACTTACCTCCTAACTTATCTACAGCATCGCATGCTATTTCTTCCAAGAAAACTTTTGAACCACAGAAACCTCCTCGCCGAGTTTTAACTCACCAATCAACCGCATCAAATATTGTTCATTGCCACAAATGTGGACAGAAACAACACACTTTGGACCAATGTCGCGAGTTCAAAGCTTTGTCGCCAGACATGCGTTTGGCATATGCTAAGGAAAAATCCATTTGTTTTGTTTGCTTGGATCCCGTCAAACATATCTGGAAAACATGCGCCAAATCACAATCATGTGGCATAAGTGGTTGTGCAGGGCGTCATCATCGCTTGCTCCATATAATACCCAAAGTTGTAAAACCTGAGCTCAATATTTCTGCAATAGAGTATGTTCCACAGAAACAACTTCATTCTTCCTATATCAATAGAAAGCAACCCATCATGTTCAAAATTGCTCCAATTCGCATTTAGGGGAGCAATAAACAGTTTGTGGACACCTTCTCTTTCCTTGATGACGGTTCTGCTCTATCTATGATTGAAAAGGATCTCTTTGATGAATTAGGACTAGAGGGTAATCCTGAACAGCTTACTCTTCAATGGACAAAAAGCGTCTGTAGAAGCGAAGATTCAATGAGAGCAAGTGTGGCAGTATCTGGGTTAAGTAGCCGCAAACGTTTATTCTGTTAAGGATTTGGAGCTACCCAGCCAATCAGTTGATGTGGTCGCCGATCTACAAAATGCGAAACCAAAAATATTGATTGGACTGGACCAAGCTACATTCCTGTTGGGACGAGGACAACGTCATGGAAAAGAGAATGAACCTTGTGCCTTGAAAACTCTCCTGTGTTGGATAGTGTTTGGCAGAGGATCGCCACCAATACAAGTGTCATGTGTTCAAAAGACAGAAAAGCCGTCGTTACAGTTTATGTTTCATGATGCCATTAATGAAGAAGATTACATGAGCTAGTCAAGCTGTATTTTACGACTGAAAAGTTTGGAGTAATGGCCCCTAAGGGCGATTTTGTCAGCAATGAAAACACCCGAGCTTTACATTTTATTGAACGAACTTTAAATTTCGTGAATGGTCGTTATGAAATTGGTCTGCTTTGGAAAGAAGACAACATTAGTCTTCCAAATAGTTACCCTATGGCTTTGAAACGTCTTATTGCACTTGAGAACAACTTAAAGAAGAATTCGCACCTTCTGGTTTGGATGAACAAACTACGTATCAGAATTATTGGTCAAACGATATGCAAGGATAGCTACTGAAAAGGACTTGGCCACAGCATGCTCACGTGTTTGGTATACTCCAACTTTCATTGTGGCAAATCCTAGTAAGATTCCTCCCAAGCCAAGAGTAGTAGCAGACGTGGCTGCAAAAGTAAGTGGTGTGTCTCTTAATACTTTCTTGTTAAAAGGACCAGATAATCTTGTTAACCTTCATGCGTCAATTAGCGGTGTATGCTGATGTAAAATATATGTTTCACCAGATTCGGATTCGTGCCGAAGATCAAAATTGTCAGCGGTTTTTATGGAGAAACGGAGATAGTTCTGCTAGTCCTCGAATCTATATAATAGAAGTTATGATGTTTGGGCCCAGGCGTTCTCCATCATGTGCTCAGTTTGTACAAAATTATCAATCATATACTGTCTTCGAAGAGTTATCACCAAGATTTCGAGCGAGCTGGGGCTCGTCAGTTAGATTGATCGCTTATTTTCTCCGTCTGAAGAACAAACTTCGTAACATTACCACGGAGTTGCAAGTATTCATCACGCCGCAAGAATTTCGTCGTGCTGAAAATTGGATCTTCAGGAAGATACAACAAGATGCATTTCCAGATGACATTGCAGCAATCCAAGTGACTGGTAGAGTCAAGTCTTCAAGTTCCATTCTAAGTTTGTCTCCATTTTTGGATGAAGAAGGCACATTACGGCTAAGTTCAAGATGTCAAGAGGCGTTGGTTTCCTATTCATCTCGTAATCCGGCTATCTTACCAAAGGACCATCCTCTTGTGGATCTCTTAATCCAGTTTCACCACAATAGAAACCCTCACCATGGTACAGTCTCAATTATTGCCGACATTCGTGAATACGCATGGGTTATTTCTATCCGAAGTGTAGTCCAAAAGATTAAGCACATATGTCATACGTGTAAGCGTCTGAATGCGAGTCCTGTAATTCCTAAAATGGGATTACTCCCAGAAGCTCGATTAGCTTTCGAGTCCAAGCCATTTACTCACGTCGGCGTGGATTGTCTTGGTCCATTATCCGTAAAATATGGAAGAGGCACCGTAAAAAGGTATGGAATGATTTTTACTTGTCTTACTTTCAGGGCAGTACAATTGGAGCTGCTAAACGATTTGAGCTTGGAACAATGTATTATGGGTATTCGACGTTTCATCATTAATCGCGTTGTTACCCGTTTCCTGTACAGTGACAATGGCAGTGATTTTGTTGGTTGTTAGAACTGGATGCAAAGAAGATGAAAGACGCTTTAGGCGAATACTGCACTAATTATGCAGGGATCCTTTGGCGTTTCATTCCTGCTTACTCAACTTGGATGGGTGGTGCTTGGGAACGTCTCATACGTTCAATTAAAATCAGCATCAAATTCATCCTTAAAGGAGTAGTTCCAAGGGAGGATGTTCTTCGTAACGCTTTGCTCGAAGCGCAGTGGCAGATTAACAGGCGTCCTTTGACTCACCTTCCCGTTGACCCAGATGATCCAAGGCCGCTCACTCCTAACACAAACGCATTTGATGTCGGAATTTGTTAAACGCTGGTATCGCGAGTATCTACCCGAAATCACAAGCCGCTCAAAGTGGCACAAAGACACTAAACCGGTAGAGGTCAACGACATTGTACTTCTAATTGAACCTAACAACATTCGAAGTTCTTGGCAATTGGGCCGAGTTGTCAAAGTTTATTCAGGCGTTGATAAGGTGGTGCGTATAGCAGACGTTCGTTTACCGGATGGAACTATAAGATCGATGAGGGCAGTTGGAAGGCTCGCTGTCTTGAATATAGAGTCGTCACCCTAAGTGTTCAGACGGGTCGGGGATTGTCATCGAGCCACTTAAACTTAAATTTATATTTTCATCTAAGTAATCCATTTGGTCGTATCTAAGCAACTTTTCACTATTATTACTGTACTTTCAATTTTTCTATTTTAATCCTAGTTAACTCATTACCTAGCAACGGTCATCTTTTTTTTGTTAAAATAAGTTTTGTAATTTCTCATCTATCCATTGCCTAGCAACTGTTCTTATTTCAGTATATATATTATTTTGTAATCGTAGTTACCAGTATCTCCGTTGCTTAGCAACACTTACTTTTTTTTGTATAAATAGTCCGCCCAAATGTAATATGTTCATTCACATTCTGGCGCTAAGTTTGAATTAACCTGTTTGTTAATAGTGTTGTGGTAGGGGATTATCTTTGAATTTTCAATTACCAGAGTAAGTTTTGTGTAAATATGTGTACATATTGTATCTAAAAAATGTTCGAAATGTACTGGTGTTACGTCCATACATCGATTAGAGTTGATCCACCAACAAATTTACATTTCTAAATCTGCTACGGCAGATTCTACGCATTCTTAGTAGCCTCAACCCGCCTAATAAAATCAACCGTGAGTTGCGATCGAGAATGTGCAGCAGCGCTGCCGGAAGCACTCAACACTTACACAGTTCACTACACTTCACTTTGTTTTTTTTTTTTTATTTCATGGCACATTTTCAGACATTTTCAATGCACGCAGAGAAACTCCAAAATCCTGAATCTAAATTTCAGGGTCAATCAAATTGAATTTTAAGAAAGTATCTAAAGCAACACGAAGCAATAATTCAAGAGAATAATCACTATTAATATTGGAAAGAATTTGCACAGTGTTACACACAGTGCTATCTGATTTCCTTAAGAGCGACGACATTATTTGAAGAGTTAAAATTCATCTTAAGAGTCAAAACAAAATAAAAACGACTCACCGGATTGTAACAATGTACCCTTCGGTTCAGTCACCATTCAAAGATTCACTTGTCTTACATCTGGTTTGATAAGACATTATCCTTCTTTTGGTCACTCTTATGCTCGATTTCACAGTCCAACTTTATATTAAAGAGTTGATATTTAAGGGTGCTTTAAGTAAGTCATGGATTGAGTGTCATTATGAACTATTGAATAGAGCAACCAAGAAAAGCATAAACAAAGTAGGTCACTGCCCTCTCAGAAACACTGCCAGCTTAAATAATAAACTCAAGATTGACACTTAAGCGGTATCCATGGGGGACTATTTTTAAACCACTACTTAAGTGAAATCCATCACTTAAGTTACTCTGTGAAAACGAAAGGTTATACGCATCTAGCATAGGATCGAACTGAAGCTCGCGCTATGAAATCTGGCATTAAAGACATTCATCACTGTAGCTGCAGAAGTTTCGTTATTTTCAAAATATTGTATGAAAAATTACTTGAATTGTTTCCAAGTCATACCAGCAAAACACATCTGTGCCCTTCAATGTGGGGCAGTTTTCTCTAAGGATTTAGTGAGAGCTATGAGGAGAGCCTTGCCTTTAAGTTCATCCTCAGACAGATGTTGATCGTTGATCACAATTTTTAGAAATTACTTGGGGCGGATTGGATCCCACTTATGATACCGGAGGGACGGCCTCATCCTGAGATGCGATGACAATATATTAGTTTTTGAATATTATGTGTCTTAAGCGATACAAATAGATCAATAGCACTTCTACTCCTCACAGTTGAACATCATACCGATATGCACATGAAATTGCATTTTTATGCGTATTGGTGAATATTAAAGTACTATAAAATCTCAATGTGGTGGCCCTCGACCTTGCAGTTTCGATTCCTGCTCTGTGCGAAAAAAAAAGATTTTCATGGCCGAGTCATTGACAATGCTGAAAGAGTAATTCCTGTCTAGATAAAGCTTCTCAAACAAAGCCGTTCGGATTCGGCATTAAATTGTAGGTCCCTTCCACTCGTGAGAGACCAATAGCACGCACAATACGAGTGGTTGTCGAAAAGCTAGGCCCTGGCCCTCTATGGGCTGTAGCGCCACCCATTATTATTATTAACTTTTATATAAAAATAATACATAAATAATACAAAATCTATAATATATAACTGCAACTTCGCCAGAAATTTGCTAAAGTCTAGAAAAGAAGGCGTAATTTTTATTTTAATATTCTTAGTTAGCATTGAGCATAGCGCCAACTATAAACTTTTCCAATCTACAGCATCGTCTATCCTTCTGTATGGTGCATAGTTTTGAGGATTCAATTCCTTCGAAACAAATAGACGATACGTCATCAAAATAATCTTTTGTCTCTCACGGGCCACTCCGAATTATATGCTGCACCTTAAGACATTCCTCCCACCATTGATTATGGAAACGCTAAATATGCATTTCAATTACATCGTTAAGATCCTTGAAATGCAAAATGAAAGATTGCCAAAAATAATTCTGAAGAAGTTTATATAATCCTCGGAAGATACAGCAAATGAATGAAGAAATCTTGCTGCCATGTGTAGTTTGGATCTAAATGTAAAACAAAACGAACAACCTTCTGTGCTGAAGAGACAATTTAACACGCTTCTAGAAATACTTGGAAGTGTCCTCTATTAAAGGTACACATCTGAAGCAAGTTCGTCATCTTATAGTTTTATTAGAGTCGTTTGAATTTCGATCTTGGTGATATAACATATCTCCTCAATTCGAATCAGTTAAATAAAAATATTATTTTCCAGATACGTGGCGAATTGCTGCCCTTAAATTTTATACCGCATCGCACAGCTCCTACTTTAGTCTGTCCGCTATGCAATCTGAATGAACGTGAAAACATCAAACATTTCATTGCAATCTGCCCAGGTTAGTAGGAGTTTGATGAGCTAATTCGGTAAGCAGTGTCTTGATAAAGTTTTACTATTTGATGTTCTTAATGAAAAAGCTGGATGGGATACTCTTTACACATATGTCACGGTTGCAAGACTTTGCAAATTAAGATTTTTTGTAGGTCGATAAACGAGTTGTAATTTTTTGAATGAAATAAAAAAAGTCAACTAACTAAAAACAAACTAAACTATACTTAATTGGTATCTTATTTCGTGCATTATATTCATTATTAGAATAATGGTCATTTACAAGCAAAATTGCAGTTGTGTAATTGTGAGTAAACATTTAAAAGTATTCTGCTATTTTCTATCATATTTTAATTAATAGTACCAGTAAGCATATGTACCATATATCGTTGGACTGAAAATATCAATTCGTAAGAATTTCTGGTAAAGTGTTTTTTTCATGATTGAGAAAACGTTCAATTATACCAAACATTTGGTTATTCATGTATTTGACAGATATTCATGAATTGTTTTGTTTACGTGGGTAATTGGGTAATTCAAGAATTTTGACTTTGTTGAAATTCTCTAATGACCCGCCATTTTCGTGGGCTACTTGATTTCTCCAAACAGGTGCGATGACTTTTTAAAAACTGTGATTTATTCATGAAAACTGTCAAAAAATAGGGGTTCGCGTCAAATTCTTATATGGACTAGGGTACAATAAGCTGTGAAGTAGGAGTCATTTCTGTCCGGAACCTTCATCGCCTCATTGCGAATATTATTAAGCCTAATCAAACATCAATTTTCCTTGCACTCACACCGTCTTGTTTTGTAGTTTTCTCTACTCTCCTCCCACTCAGACACTCTGCAGATAAACTAGATAATTACCAATGTCTACTAAATCTAGTTTGAAACAATAGAAAAGAGTAAGTAAATCGAAAACGGATTATATATATTTTACAGCGAGACAATCGACATATGCATGTACGTAGACACAAATAATCCACTGCTTCTTGCTATGCTAGTGTTTCGCCTGTAGATCACCGCCCGTCAGCTCGGTAAAAAAAACTGACTTCCTGTACAGATTTTAGAATACTCTGCGTCCGAAAGCAATTATTTAAATTCCTAGAGAGTATAAGAAAACGAAGACAATGTTGCCAACAACCTGAAGAACTCGCCGCTGCTTACGATCCACAAGCTTTTTACCAACCTAAGTAAAGAAGATCCTTCATGAGAAAATATCTAGTGTTTCTTATCTATAACTCCATTAATTCCCGTTTAATCACCGGTCAATCTTGTTTGTTTCTACCGAACGCTCAAGTATGCATAACTTGGACCAGTTTCAATCAAAACGTGCATCTGCTTCGTTAAATAAAACTAAACGAATTCAAGATGTGGCTTATCACTCAAAAATTTTAGAAAAGCTTATTCATATATGCGAATTCGGAACATAAAAAGACGCAGACGCACACTCAAAGACAAAAAAATATGCCCACTTAACTTTTGTATTCAGTTTTACATCTGAGAGATTATCTCTCTCAGCAGCAGTGTTGATATGGAATAATTGATACGCTATGGGTAAACTTGTCCAGACTAAATGGCGCCGCTCGAGCTTAGGTAGTCACGCATATTCTACATCTCTTAACTGATTTTCAATTGAGAGCTTTCGATGTTTTGATTAAGTGAAGTTGATTCGAACGAGTTTCTTTCGCTTTATTTTTATTTTAATCAAGATATTTTATTGACATTTAATGTGTGTCTCTTGCAATGTGATATATAGTTCTGTACGTAGAGGCAAACCCGTTTTGCAATCGATCGCATTGCATGAAGGTTACGTGAGATCTTATGGCGTGCCGTAATTTAGGTACAGACTTTTTTGTGAATGTTGTTCTACATAAAGATTGGAAATTAGATTTTTTTGGAATGTCGAATATATCTATCAAGGTACACGTTTGAAAGCGATTGAATTTTGCATAACATTTACACCGAAATCCAATTAGTGGTCTAGGTACCATTCTAGTGACAGCGGTTGTAGGAACATACAAAACCGCCAACTTAGAGGATTATTAACTACACAATTTGTCTATCGCCAACGGTCAACCAACTAAGTGCCGAGGAATTTGTACTCCTTATGAAAGCTATTACACAGAGCTCCCATTCTCCTTGATGGAATCAGTTGGTAAAATCAGTGTTACTTACTTTTGTCTTCAACATTATGCTTTTTTCTTATAGCTGCTCCACAAATTTCATTAGATAGGTGTTTTTCTGCAGACTTTTCATGCAACGCACGTTGCTTGGAGCTCTTATGCAGCTCTGGTATGGCCGAAATACAATACAATATCACAAAAATCGAATCTTCTAAGAGGACTCGCGCAGATATTACTAAAATGTCAGCGATAAGTTCGGTTCACTGCTCTATGGAATATAATGTAGTTATACAAGTAATGCTTATAATACACACAACTATAGACAAATAAAGATAAAGGCATTCCACTTAATAAAAGCTGGGTAACAGCGCCTATAGACCTATCTGTTTTAATTGCAAGGTCTCGCAGAATCAAGGCAAGGCAGGAATCGTATCATTGTCGGTGTATCAAGTGTAATATCGTTATCTTTATTTGTCTATGACATAACACCCATAGCCGTAGTTGTATAACACGTCAGAACCAGAATACAGGATTCACTTCATGTGCTCTTGCAACCTCTTTTTTGATGTATGTGCAAGATTTTCAGAATGAACATGAAAGAATTGAGAATGTTACTAAGCTCTGCACGATAGTTCAATGCGCACAACAAAACTTTACTGGTTTCAATCAGGCTCTCAGTGCTAATTCCCAATTAATCATTCAGGCGATATTGCTAGCACATTTAGATCAATTTGGTCTATTGTGATACCTATAGTACACAACAGCAATAATCGCAAGGAATTATTCGAAGCGATGGCCGAATTCGCGATCCCGGCAAAATTGATCCGGTCGTGTCGCACCGCGCTATCACACACGCCATGCACAGTGTAGTTCGGCTAGAGCCTCTTTAAGCCCTGAGCCGTTTGAATCCTGCACCGAATTTCGGCAAAAAGATGAGCTGCTGATATCTTCAATTTGGTACTAGAGAGGATAGTGCGGCGGGCAAAATTCATCACGGAAGGCACTATCTTCTATATATCAGTCCAGCTATTGGTATATGCAGATAACATCGACATAGTCAAGCGTTCGCAACATGGCGTAGTGGAAGCATTTACGGCAATTGAGGAACAGGCGAAACGAGCTGATCTTAATGTCAATGAGGACAAAAGAAAGAAATATATGCTGTCATGCAAAAAATAATGAGGCGAACACCACCTAGGCCAAAACATTACAGTCGGCAGCTACAATTTCGAGGTAGTAAAGAAGTTTCTCTACCTCGAGGCAAACGTAAACTCCGCAAGTGACATATCAGTGGAGATCCGACGTAGAATCGCCCTTGGGAACGGATTCTACTTCGATTTGCAGCTTGTTTCGATGCTCCTGACTCGAAGGACCAACATCATGCTCTACAAAAAACTCTTGTCTTGCCAGTCCTGCTTTATGGAGTCGAAAAATGGACGCTAAGCGAAACTGCAGAGCTGATCTTGGTGCCTTCGAAAGAAAAACTCCGCGTAGGATGTATGGTCCCGTCTGCTAGGGAGGCGAATGGAGGAGAAGACACAATCCCGAACTCCACGAGCTGTTCAAGGATGCGGAATCGGTACGGAAGCCAAAAATTAGTCACTACACTACTACACCACATCGAGCGCATGATCAAGAAACTCCAGCAGCTAAGAGTGTTTTCGAATCCGAGCCGCCTGGTTCGAGAAGGAGAGGAAGACCGAACTTCTTGATTGGCGCTACAGTCCGGGGTGGACCTGGGCCTCAACTAACATGCCAAGACCGAACTTCCGGCATAGAAATCAAGTTATCGCAGATGCAAGATGACTGGAAGAAACGGGCCCAGGACCGTCAGCGATGGAAAGCAGCACTTGCTCAGGCTCGGACCCTTCACGGGTAGCCAGCGTGAAAAGTAAGTAAGTAAGAAAGATACCCATAGTCGATTACATCCCAACGACAAGTGCTGACTAAACCAGATTTGAAAAGCAGAGCATATAAGCTTTGCTTGCATTCGGATTCGACTCGAGGACTTGAGGTAATAGGTTTAAGTTACAAAATTGCATTGTGAGACATTGATTGGGTTTAACTCTTGGTAATTTAGACTTTCGGCAAAGATCCAGGAAAACGATTATTTGGTTTGGTAATAACGTCTTAAGCTATTGAAGTCGTAAAGCACCCACGAAATTCATAGAAATTTATGTAGAATGGTAAATAAAAGAGTGCGTATTGTCTAGTAAAGATGTAGAGGCTCTTGGGCAGATGTGTTATTCCAAAAATAATCCTACCGTATGTATTTTTAGAAACATTTTTCATTGCAAGGTGGCAGGAGATATTCGCGAGATGTTGCCTTAAAGAAAACGTCTGACCAAATTGTTTACTGAGTACAATCTCAGTCAGATAAATCGATGGGTGGGCACATGCATTTATAATTGCGAGGCGATATCTTGAATCTGTAATTGTACATATAGGATGAGTACCTATATAACTCATCCCAAAAATAATTGTTTCCTATTTCCATGTGCTTATCGTATGACAGATCGTGGTTCATGTGTGCAGCGCTTTACGCATAACACATTACATAAGATTTTCTCAAAACTCACCAGTTATTATGCAAATTCAACAATACTCAAAAAAATACAGCAACTTGACAGTCACTGCCCTCGGCGCCGAAAATCTTATTGAAAAAAGGGCTGCTGTTAGATTTTCTGGTCATGTGACCACGACTTAAGTGCAAAATATATTCAACAGACATCTCATTGATTGCTTCTGGCGTTGTTTCATCGTTTTTGCTTCATTTTCGTAAACAAACGCAAGAGCGAGTGTCATTTCAAATGACTTTAAATTTACATTTCATTTACATCACGAGTTGACTGTCCGATACAAGACAATTTTTTTATAAGTTAAAAAAGGCAGAACAGTAATTGTCGGCTATTAATGCCACACCACCTTGAGTGCACTTGATATTTTCCAATAAATGTGTAAGCAAGTGAATATTTTGAATGAAAAAACGTGTCAAGCTTTGCTTTGCTGTTTCGCTTCACCTATTCATGTGGGCTCATTACGGTTCAACAAATGACTTTGGTTGTTAGGCTACTTAACAAACATTTGCAATTGCTAAATATTAAGTTCATATCAGAGCGATTCCGCCTTTTTAATTAAACCGATCTCAACTTTCAATCTTTCGCACAGAGTGGGGGATGAATATTAATTTCACCACCACACATATTCTTTTAGATTTGAAAAGTTGTCCTACGAGAGTAACACCCACATTGCAATCTCGCATTTACACATGGGCCGGAAAGAGAATATTTCGTCAGGGTTAGTGTAAAAGTTTACGCCGTGCACAAGATGTTGACCACAGAAGCTCTGACCCATAAGGACGGGGTTAAGAGCTTACCTTAGTATATACATACGTAACTAGACAGAAATAAATACCAACTATTGGCTTACACTTTAATTGCTTAAAGCCCAACTTAGGATCATGTAACATTCATAATGCCTACACATTGACAATTCTCTTTATAAAATGCTAAAAATAGATGCAACGTAAAAAGCAAAGTAAAAAATAAAAGCGCACCGCCAATGTAGGCTTCACCTACACTTCAAAATTAAGAGAAAAGTATTCAGATCAGGCTTCAGTGAGCAGGATTATCACATCTATGTATATATATGCAACTCACATAAGAGAAAGGAAAACCAAGTCCACTGTGCAATTGATATTAGAGAAAGTAAGAGAAAGTCAAACCTAGTTCCACTTGCATCCTATAATTAGGAAATTTGTTTCTGAAGTGGCACCGTTTAAAGTTTAAAAGATTAATCGGATCAATATAAAAATAGTGTTGGTGACCGTTTCTTAATCGGGCATTTGTTTTTGAGCTAATTTATTTCTATGTATAACAGTCCACTCTTATTTCGGACATACTGGAAGAACAATGCATGCATATTATACCGTTTCAATACCGATTGGTTTACTTACGTGTACCTTGCGTACCTCCTACAATAAAATCCGTATTGCGAATTTGTATTCCAAAATATAAAAGCTTATCAAATAATTCTAATAGGAGTGTGATTGGGAGATTTTGGCAGATTTCGAAAATTGTTCATTGTGACAGCGATCATTCCTGATATAATGGAAACAGTAAGAAGTGAGCTAGTCAGACCTGAAATCATTGAGAATTTGTGGGGTGATGTTAAATGAAGCTCGGGATTAGCAAATTTATAAAATATCCAAAAAGCATTAACTAATATATCTAAACGTAAGGCGACGTCAAAGTGATGAAGCTATTCCGGCAAAACATTCCCTTACAAGAACGGGGGAATTCAAAATCATAGATGAGGCTAAATTCAAAGATGATGTCCTGCTTTTTAATAAGGTGTAGATTTTTGTCGTAAAAACATACAATAAACTATCAATTTTTTGTCTCCATTCTTTTCTTCTCTAATGGTTGTATTTTGCTTCCAGGTATATTTTTAGTTAATCCCATACATAGGTGTGTGCAAATTTCAGTATTCTATACGCATCGAACAGGTGACTTTTGAATTCAATTTTCATTTTGCTTTGTTGTTCACCTCCACCTAACACAGAGGCACATTGCATATCTTGAATTATTACCATTAATTTATCAAAATGTATCAAATGTCAAAATGCAAACCAGGAAAGAAGAAGTATCATAATGTGTAATTTCATTCGAACTACATATTTAATGTAGGCATATTTTTCCGATAGAAGCATGGGCAAGAGCATTCATTGTAACTTTTTCTTTCTATATGCAACTGACATCGGTACGTTTACTCTCAGATGGTATGGTATTCACGCATGGACACACAAGAGATACACACAGCACAAACCATACACAAATCTAACCGCCTCTTTTAATTGATTGCAGTGATGAATGGTTTCTTTGCTGTTGGCATCTTGAAAACAGTTCGCTACCTCAGTTGGCTTCCTTAGTCCTCAACTAACTCTGTGCTCCTACACTAAGGGCCATTTTCTCGAAATCGGGATACATATCCTGAAATGATTGAAGTTACACACAACACACATTCCCTATTTGTCTTTTGTGGCCAGCAGAAGTGCACTCACCGTTGCATTCCACAAGTGAGGAGCAAGCACCCTGTTGTGTGCGTCTGTTAACTGCTCTACAGATCTTGATCTCGGCGGTATTGGATCTCAATCCTGTTGATGTGCTGTAGTTATTGCTTTCAGTTTGATGTCAAAAAAAACCTCACTATATCCCCAAAAGGTGTAAGGGTGAATTCATGACAGCGATTGTAGGGATATCTCTAGAGATTCATCATTGGGAGGCCGACACTTGTTGCGACTGCATGTCTGCCGTTTATGACAAATTTTACAGCATCTTGAGCAGAACAGATGATAGACATAGATTCTTTGAAGACCACAGTGGTCATCCTCAAGGGTTTGTGTACATGTGGCAGGGGGGCTTTTGTAGCGGAGGGAAAATGCCATCTGCTGCTGATGTTTTATCATGTTTGAAAGAATGTAGCTATGAACACTTTTGGAAACAAGAGTGTGCATTTGATATGCCATGTCCTCACGTTTTTAGCTTTTCTTGAAACTGTGGTTCCACTGCAGGTAATATGTTTTTTTTATAATTTTTCAGTGATTTATTATCAAGATTTTTTCTGATCGACGCCCAGCACTTTATTTTGTCCAAACGAGTTCAGAAATGAATGATGTCCTCCCATTGAATTTGAAGAAAGGTAATTTGAGCTAGTATTGTGTGTTAAATATAAATATTACGTATTCTTGTCTCATATTACATTTCTTATATTGAACCGTCGTAATACGTATAACATTCTAAATGGTTTTTATTTCTTTTTCTGTCCTTCTCTCATATCAAATTATCCACATTGGGTCATCATAACGTATATAATTGATTCTAAATGTTTGCAATTTCTTACAAATTCTGTCATTTGATCTTCTTTGGTTTTCATTGTACGCTCTATTATGTCGTTGCTTATTTTTAATGGAAGAAATAATGCTTAGTATTTTTTTAGTGCTCATTGTTGAAATGGTTTTGATATCTAGTCAGCCTGCTTCAACTCGTGAAAGGATTTGGAGAATATTTGTTCTTATTATTTTTATAAAGTATGTCTTCTAAAATGTAAAAAAGAAAAATATATGTTTTTGACAGTAAGACCAGTACTAAGTATGGTTTAAGAACTCTACGTCATTTGATTTATTTTATTGCACTTGCACAGGGATTACAATTACTTATTTGAGAAAGATGAAGTGACCGTGTGCTTGAATAGGAGCGCACTTATGGCATGTGGAATACATTAAAATTTGTATCGTAGGCTATGTATGTTATTTTGTGTTAGATATCTACATTGAAATCATTGCATCTGTACTATCCATACAATCTATGTGCAGACACATTTTTTTAAGTATCATCAAATGCCTTAAGTAACTACTTCTAGAATCGGTTGATTCCATTCTCCCCACATTGTTGGTCTCATCGTGTGCTCTGTCGAAAAATTAAGATCGATCAACTTGCAGGTAATAATTTACAAAATTACCAGACACTCGACGCTTATCATTTGCTTGTTATATTGTTGTTGCTTCTTTTAAAACTATGTCGAATGCACGGATACAGAATTGTTTTTATATTTATTAAATGTGCAAATAGAATTTCCCAATCAGATACCCATGGCGCATACGCGTGCCGCGACGCATTGAATAAATATTTCAATAATAAACTCTCGAACATGCGTATCATCATAATTCGACACATGAAATTCGTGTACGCTGAGATTTAAAAATAACTTTCCAGCTTCAACTGTACATGCATGCATTTGGTAGTTTCAAGACCAAATCATTCAATCGCCTTAAGGGATATGGTACAGCTTGTAAAATATAATTGCATGTTTGTATATACATATACCATATAAACAATCAACACACCAACTATAACCATTTTGAAGTCTCTATATCTGGTTTCTTTGGCTACAGACATGCCCAATGAGTAATTAATTTCTGGAAGTGAGCATTTCACCGCCACTCTTGTACCAGCCGAACTGTGAGAATTACTACAACAAAAGCCTATACCACCGCAGTACTGACCCAAAGAATTGAGTAGGCAGGCAATGAGCATATGCATAGTGAATTGTTAAGCGGCTCATACGAAGTTGTGTGAAGTTCAGTATGAAAGAAGTCACCGATCGAGGTGGATCGTGGCTGCAATCGAAATTTTTCCGCGTTCACAGAAAGAGACAGTCGCGGGATCTAAGCGAAGTTTGTTGTTGACTTGAAACAATCCGTAGAGTGCAATTGAGAAAACCTGGTTATAGTGACGTGTGCCTAAGTGAAAAAGAAAAGTCGCTGCTAGTGATGGCACACTTTCTATGTGATTTGTAAAATAGGTTTATGCAACTAAATCCTGACCAATCAGACTAATTTCTGTCTTCATTAAAAATGAAGCAAATATTCTTAATTCGGTATTGATAAGCATAGTGGTTTGGTTTAAGGCTGCAATGGCTGCAATGGATATCAGTGTGCCTGAAAAAGAGAAACAGCAAGGTAATATGCAAATATTTTTATTCGTGTGATTTCGATTTTCTCGAAGTGAAGTGGTTTAATCGTTTTATGTGTAACAACTCTGCGGGATAAAGAATATATTGTACATTTGTCTTAATAGATATGGGCACAAAGTAAATAACATAACAATTAAGATTTCATCCACTTTCATTCAAGAACACATGAAAGTCTGTCATATGCTGCAGATTGTCGACTATCCTACATTTTTCTTGTGTATGTGGCGCTATACAGGTTTGCGTTCAGATACGGGGTGTACCTGAACTTCAACTGGCAAGTATCTCTAGACAGCACGATGTCTGCTTACCTGGTTCCAATTGTACACATCATGTGGCCGCCAGCTTAGGCGCAATCTTTATTAGGCTAAGAGTCCATAGCATATTTTGAATGTGATGATATAACAAAAATCGTGATGCTTTAATGTTGAGTACTGCACTGTATGATATAAGAATCGAAAATCATGCAGTATCGTATTGTAGCCAAGGAGAGCAATAGTACATACCTACATACATATTTCTTAAATTTGCACATTTGTAACCCATTTATACTGTAACATTTGGATAGATTTCTTGAAGATATTTTTGTAGTTTTTTAGCGGATTTTGTCCAAAAACCAGGGTGAATAAATGACTCGGATGTCATTTAAGTGTAATACACTGTGTATGTGTTATCCTGGTACGACACAACCGGATACATATTTTCCTGGATCCTGGATGACTTTAGGATATATGGCGCTCATGTTGCAACTGGTTATGATTTCGTTGTCCCAAATTATGCACACGTTTTTTTAACATTATCACTAGCCTTGAAGAGTACCGATGGCAACTCGCCTGACCTTCGGGTTAGTAATTCTTCATCCAAGCGATTGAGTTTTATTTAGAAAAGAGCTGTCCTTTTGTTTGTTTTTATATTCTTCATTGAGCTGAGAGGTACACTTCTTCGTCTGTCTTGTAGCCAGATATTCCTTTTGCGTTGATCAGGTTTAGCTTCGCAGTTTTTTGGTATGCCACTTCGGTTGCATGATTCTTTTGCTCGTGTATATCAAAAATACCTTGATGGGTGCAAAGTAATGAAATCATTAACGTTGGCATTTTTGTCCGACTGGGTGAACCGAGGAATCTCCCACAAAGTGGCTCCTAGTAGGATTTCCCGATCTCTGAAGATCATTCCATATTCGTGTGGTGCGGCTAAAAAACTAGATTTTACTGTGCGTCCGAAAGCGGGCTTAAGGGTAAACTGATGTGCATTCCTGGCGAGACGAGTATTGCGGATGATTTCAAGGAGAGGCTAGCTCAAATGAACATCGATTGTTAAAATAACCATAAAACACGGACAAAGAAGACACAGTACGTTGATGTTCGAGCGAGTCTAATGAACCCGCGACATCGTTGTCTCCTATGAGTTTTATCGTTCGCTTTTGGATTTTATCTAATATTTGGTGAATGGTCTTGGGTGCACCAGACCAGATGTGAGTGTTGTACTCAAGCTTAGCGCGAACATATGCCTTATAGATCAAAGCCAAATCAGAGGGGATGAATTATTTCTTGCATCGATTAAGGAAACCTAAACAATTCATAGCATATTTGGCTACCTCGAATATGTTCCAACTAAGGCCCGTGTTGTTGCACATACATAGGATCGAATGTATTCCCGTTTTTGCGACACAGGAGCCATTTATGGATAATAGCTGATTATCAGGGATTCGCTTTAGAGAGAGCCGACAGCATTGAGTTTTGGAAGCATTGACTTCCACTCTATTGTTCTTACCCCAGTTAATTATGCTGTCAAAATCGGAATTCAATGTGCTTGACATACGCTGCCGTTCCAATACTACGTCCGAAAGGCAGAGTCGTGATTTTTGGAACGAATATGAAAAGTTGAGCGTGCTGGCATCAGCGAAGAGTGTATTGAATTAGAAGTAGCAGACACGACGACAGAGTGTCGGAGACAGAACAGAAATGTAACTGTCAATGCCAAACTCTGTGAAATGCCTTAGAAATATCGTCTGTATTGTGCAAAGATTGATTTCAGACAGATATTTTATAAGTTGATGAATTATCAGTGCTTCCGTGACGAAGAAAGAAGGGGTGTAATTGCTATGGGTCGGTAGGAGGTGGGTGACGAAGTCTCACCCTTTTCATCTACTCGGAGAGAGACCTGAAGAGTAGGATAGATGAAAAAGCTTACGTAGTGGTTTTGCCAGCAAAGAACACCTCTTCAGAAGTATTGGGGAAATACCATCCGGGCCAGCGGATTTGTACATGTCGAGATCTTTAAGTACTCTTGCAACTGTACGGCTCTGTCACCAATGTCACCAATGTAGGCAGCCAGGTTGCAATAAAGTCAATATCAAAACCATTCATTAAATGTCGCCATTCAATGAGGGACATCTAACTGAGCCTGCAACACAGCTCAATCACAGTAATTGGCCAGACATTTTCAATGGTCCCTTCGCGCGGAAGGCAAGTTCAAACATCACACTCTTCTTCTAATACCCTAACCTAACCTTCTTTATTCAGTGAACTTAAATAATAAGAATGTGTAAATTTTACAATAATAGTCTATTCATATGTGCCTAATGGTACAATCAGAAAATAGTGTAATCTTAGATGTATACGGTAGTCACATTCGACCGCGTGTTTTGTGTGTATCTGATCGTTTGATCGTGACAATACTTCCTGATTTATGCATCAGTTTGCTTTACAAGGGTAGGGTTATACAGAGTAGATGTAGGCTGTTCTCAACCGGAGTAATTCTGGAGTCCGTCTGCTTTAGGAGTAACTAACAACTTTCCTTGTGTGCTCTTGCTTCCAAATTTTACGGACTAGGATTGTTTTTATCAAAATTTCTGTTCATGCCCATTTCTGGATGAATGGGTACGCCATTCTGCTAGATGTAATTGTGATTCTATGAAGTTTTTAACACCTATAAGCACATTTTTTCATTTGCTGACTTGTGGACGGCATTTGTTTTAGAGAAAAAAATGTGTATGAAGAAGTAAAAGTAGAATGTAAAAGTAAAGAATAAAACTAATTAAAGTCCGTGCCATAAATGTGTTCAAATGAAGCAAATATGTATGTTATATGTATAATACATTCAAATATGTATAATCGTCGAAAGTGTGCTTTGTAATTATGTAATTTTGACATTTCAACTACCTTGTTGCTCTTTCCTTGCAAATCGTTTGCTTAGCAAAGTTTGAATTGCCGAATATGCATTCTCGTGGGTAGAGCATTCGTATTTGTTCACCTCTTTACCATCCACCAAATATCATTTATAAGGATAACAAACGCTGCGCACGCAACGAGTTTTATTCATTTTCCTGCGTATTACTAATTTTGTTTATAAAGATTTATAAAGAATAATAAAACCAATTAAATGTTGTATATAATCGGAAAAACATAAGTACCAATGAAAAAGGCAGAAGTACCAATGTTCTATACATATTCGTTTGGGTTGCATTGAACTATCCGCAACTTTTATGCCTTGTCTGTTTCTGCAATATATTGCGCCAGCAGTAAAATTCTCTACTTCAAAATTCTCTAATTCTAAGATTATACATTTTTACCCACTTTTGAGTCTTTTCTCACAAAATTGTCTTTATATCAGCTAATGAGTACAGATTTGATGGTTGTTATATGGGACCGGTTCTATAATAATCAACTGGCTTCTAAAACAGTTCGATCCAAAGTCTCCTGGTCTACTGTCTAGACAACTAGATCAGCAATTTTTGTACAGCCCGTTGTAGATAGGTTCTGTTTGCCTTATGCTAACGTAATGTCTGCTAGTGTGGGAATATTGTTCACAGTATGGACCTTCTTTGGAGCACTCGTGTTACACCTTAAAACTTTTTTGACGTTTTTCGTTTTAATTATGAATTTCGTCTTTTATCTGAAATTATCTGGGAACATCAAGTTTCCAGGCCATTGTTCATAGCCCTACATGAAATGTTCGTGTTTATTGATTATCCTATTAATTTTCTTTTTTTTCATTCAAAGTTAATAGGCCACATTTTCTGAATTTTCCTTTGTAATGTGCAAAATCTTATCAGCAATTTGCTTTCCCTGTGAAGAACATACTTACAAAATTTTTCTGGTTCCTGAAACTGCTTATAACCATTTCAATTCGGGCTCATTGTCTTCAGTATATTATTGCCTTGTCTATGTTTTGTAATACGCTTTACGTAGGTATGTAAGATCTCAAAAAGTCGCAAGGACTATGAGCTTTGTAAACGAGAATGTTAAAAATTATTGGTAGTGAATTTTTTTAACCCATTGGATGGAGTTCTGACGCATGCCGTGATGACCCTGCACAATTGCCATCATTCTGTTTGTTGCACGGTTTTGTAAATGGTGAATATCTTCTCATAAGTAAACATAACTCGCAATCAGAAGCGAGTGTAGAGCAAGAAAACTTCAAACACGATAATGTGTTTTCGCTCCACCGAAAAGAAGTTGTTAGATAAGAAGTTGCCAGGGTGGTTGAAGGTAAGGGGATGGTTGCGTCTAAGCTTCGGGTCGTAGAAAACACACAGAAACTTCCACTCGTGAAAGAACAATAGTACGCACAACACAAGTGGTTACTGAGAAGCTAGGCCCTTTCCCTCTATGGGCTGTAGCGCCACCCATATTATATTATTATGAGACATTAATTATTACCAACCGTTCGCACCCCGACAAGGTTCAAACACGCTTAGCTAATTGTGCACTAATAATAATATAATATGGGTGGCGCTACAGCTCATAGAGGGCCAGGGCCTAGCTTCTCAGCAACCACTTGCGTTGTGCGTGCTATTGTTCTTTCACGAGTGGAAGGGACCTACAGTTTTATGCCGACTCCGAACGGCCAAGTTTGAGAAGCTTGTTCTAGACAGGATATACTCTTTGAGCATTGTCAGTGGCTCGAAAGAGGTGGGGTCGTGAAAAATGTTCTTGTCGCTCAGAGCTGGATTCAAATCTGCGACATCGAGGTTGGAGTGATGGATTTCACTTAAATATTGGAATTTCACTTAAATATTGGTTTAACTTAAGCCACGGCCATAAGTGTATTAAAATTATTTCAACCAAATAAATGGAGAAAACTCACACACACAAATAATTATTTAGTCTGCTCGGAAGCACAGAGAGAGCAGTTAGCACGCATATTTATAAAGCGTACATATTCTCACATGCATGAGTGCTGTTTGTTTTCAATCACAAACCCTTTTTTGTCCATGTTTCTCTTGGTTGAGTTATTTAACAGTGCCACTCGATCCTTAACTCACCTAAATCGACTGTGAAAACGAAATCTTGTTGAACTAAGTTTAAATTCGATCCTACCCTTAGCTCAACCACAGTGGATAAGACTGGTCTGTGAAATCGAGCATTAAACTAAACGAAATGCATCATCTATTCTTGCAAGTTGAAAAGTATATTGACCCACGAATCTTAAAAGATGATATGCGTGAATTTGTCCCAAGACATCTTTTGAGAAAACATTTCGATGGCCTTCAAATGGCTTTCTTTGTTTATGCCTTAAAAAATAATTCGAGAATTGTGAAATATTCTGATATGTATTTCGGAGTATATGACTCACGCCGATTGCGCTGGCTGCTAATTTTTATCTACGTAGAGCAACGAATTTCTCTTGCATTCATGTAGATACAGGCACTCACAAAAGTATGTAGGTAGCATAAGATTGTGTGCAAACAATTAAATTCAAGAAAAAATGTTATTTGTCTTAGGGAGTACCTATTTATTCAGTTATTCTCTTACACAGAGAAAAATTGCGTTATTATAAAATTTTCTTGAGATAATGTAGATATATTGTAACCCGTTTGTAATAAGGAGGAAAGCAAATTAGGTTATATCTAATATCTACATCTCTATTATTCATATTTCAACTGAAGTGGTTACAACATTTTGAGGTTTTTTGAGAGTCGCACAGGGCTGTTACTACATGTCTCTATCTTATAACATTCTTAGTCAATCGATGTTTCAAGAATGGTAAGGAAATAGTGTGTGAATGAAATGAAACTGTATTAGGCAATAATTACTTGCGATTTTAAAAGATGTGATTCTGAATTTTATAAAGCGACTTGTTAAATTTTCTATACAGTGGACTCTCCCTAAGTTGAATTGTCGCGGAATATTAAAATTGATGGCCCGTGGCGTTGTGGGTATGTGCGTCGGCCCCAACCTCACCGTCGTAGGTTCGATTCCTTCTCTGCGCAACAAAAATAATTTTTACGGCTCTACCTCTTTCAAGTCACTGACAATGCTCAAAGAGTATTTCCTGTCTAGAACAAAGCTTCTCAAACATGGCCGTTCGGAGTCGGCGTAAAACTGTAGGTCCCACATTAATTTTTAAACTTCAGTTAATTAGAGACAAATAACGATTGTATCTGCACTGACTGTGTGGCAAATACCTAAGCCTAATACCAAAAGACTTTTATTTCATGAGAAATTTCAACATAGACCCTAATTTTTGTTTAATTATCGTTCTTCATTTCGGATTACTCATCACTATTCCTAGACGCAACTCGCCGGTAGTTTTCATTTTGGATTGACCGCTTTGAAGATCTTTGCAATTTTAAATTCCGAACAATCAAAATATGAGTCAAATGTCAATTTCCCTTAACAGAGGCATTGATGACGTTATTATTACTTCTATACTAAAGCAAATTTTCTTAGTCATGTTAAACCTTTACATTTAATTTTGTCTGTGTATTTGTTTACATAGTTGAATACTTGCATATTTGCATTTTTAAATTAAATCTATTCGGCCGGCAGCCTTTGCGTGCATAAAGAATCTACTTATCAGTAAGGCCGCTTTAATTACAAATTTAAATATTGATTCTCTTTGAGACTGAAATTTTAATTAATTATTTCATCGAATCATTGCAATAAAAAAGGTCAAGTAACTGTTACATAATATTTGCATCTAAGGTTCATATCAGATTTTGAACAGATTTTTAATTATCTACAATGTTACCGAAAAGTCCAATATGTGCATAAACTGTATGCATCTCTATGTTATGCATACAGGCTATACACATATAATTAGGTCTTTGGTATTTCTCAGGAAAGTACTGCGCTTCGGCAGTCTTTGGCTAGTCTATTCATTCGTTATAGCTCATGGGTTAATATTATTTCCGTTTGCCTTGAAGTATAAAGATTTGTATTATGTCACCTAAATCCAAATTAAAAAGCAACATCACTCAATGGCATTTCTTTTATTATTACCGAATTGAGTTGACTTGAAATAAACAGATCATCAAGTTACATTCGCAAAAAAATATAATAATATTCTCATCGGAATTGAAACAGATCCCCCTTTTGGAGAAATCCAACACTTAGTGATATATGGAGTTCCTGGGGTGCCTCATCTGGCTGTAGTTGATGGTATAGAAGAATCATTGATGCGACAGTTAATTGGAAGAATGGACCAATTCCAGCCCTCTTGGGTTGCACATACTTGTGCTGCCATTGCCACTAGTCACGACTGATAACAATTCTCCAAATATTTTAGCTTCATCATCGATAAAATAATTTCTCAAGCACTGTACCAGTTTCGCATCTCTAAAGAAGTCATCTCTTGGTTGCATAATTTTATCCAATACTGAATTCCAGGTCTTGATGATAGTTCGTACAGCGGAAGCGATCTGAATAAGGTGGAGCTGGGTATACATTTGCACTAACTCAAAAGAAACCCCACCCGCCACGATATTAATCGCACATTCGAGTCTTGTTGGACGGCAAGTCAATTATGGACTTGCACTTAATTTAAGCTGTAATTGCAAGGCTCCTGTCAATCAGAAGGAAAGCTATCAGTAAACTTACAGGCATAAGGAGAGCACCCATCTATCGATCATGGCTTAAGTCATGTATCAAAATGAGCAGGAACAAAATCAGCATCCTAAAATCAGAAGAAGATCCTCTCTCTCATCTCTATTTTATCCTGCAGCGAATCAAATGAACTTCCAGAACACATTCCGAGATACTCTGATGCACTTAATGCTTAACTGAAAAACATATCTGAGCGCTTTCTCACTTACTAACAATGGAACAATTAAGTAACTATAACTCCTCTCACTCTCAAATTCCTAAAGGAGTCGGGCCTAGAAAAACTATGTGGAAGACCTCTTAAGACAGCAAAGGTATTAAAATGGGTCACAATTTATAGATATTTGAGTAGCGGTGCAATATACCCCAAGCAACAATAATGCTTGATCGCCATAACTTGTAGCAAACTGATTCTAGGCAATTAAAGCTTAAAAATTCCCGAATTATGACAATTGAATTTGGGGAACCGACTTTCTGGCTTGGTCACGGCAGTATTATTTCCTTTATATCACTTATAGCACTTGATTTGTCTAGTAGCTGAACAATTATAAATTTCCACTAGCCCATTGGTTAGTTACTATGAATGTGACATAAAGTTAAGCACTTCTGCACGAGTGAGATCGGCTGACAAGAGAAAAAGAGAAATGCCAATTTACTATCACTAATTTATTCACACGTCTCTTTTCTTATGTTCTGTCCTTGAACAATTTTATTTCAGTGTCACGGAATGTCAAGTAAAAACTAGTGCCAGACTGTTTGAAAAAAAAAAACGTTTAATATTATATTTGTTTTTCGAAAGCTTTTGGTTCCACTTAATAGGGAATCTTGAGCCATAAATCTTTATATCAGCATGTGTTGACTTCGTGCTTTAAACGATCATGAGGCCATAAAAATGCTTAACTGTGACCAGTCGGAGACAGAAGCATCTAATATATTCTACACTGAATGCTCCGTATGGAAGCTTTCGTACTCTGAATCTATTGCAACTTATGATGACTTGCATGGAATATATTTAAAGTGTATACATTTTTCTGTGCTCTACTGTATTAGTAATTATAAGCTTTTAAAAACATTTTACGCTTTGCCGACTCATCGACAACTCGCTCGTTAGTCAATGGTTGATCAACTCCATCGAATTCGGTCATTTAGTATCTAATCGTGTCAACAGCAAAGTCAGCGCTGTTTAAATTTTTTTTTGCGACTGCTAGAAGAGAGAACTTCGGTGTGAAATTAGTTCTTTCAGCCTATCTGACTGAGTTCCGTTTTATAAATCACATTCACGACGCTTCAAAGCACTATTGATAAAAATACACTACCTCGTCGGCGTCAGATTTATTTTTTACATTAAAAAGAAAATAATCTTAATATTAATTCATCTCTAGCCTGTAGGCATATTGTTTGAATTTTTAAATAGTTCCTCTCGCGAGAAGATAAGAAAGTGATAACCTTCATGGGACAGTGAAGGCCCGGCTACTCTGCAGTTCAGTCGCCGGCGTGAAACAAGATTCAGTTCGGTTTCGACCTTACCAGACAGCTGTAGTCTGTTCAGAAGACCGCCTCGAGATGTCAGGTAAATTGATCATACTTCGATCGATATTCACGTGAATACCTACCGGTTTCACTTTCTTTTTCACTTTTATCGAAAACAATTTGTGAATAACCTCGTGTGTTGATTTGTGTAATGTGTAATTGGGAATGTCAAATGTTTCGTGGAAGTGATTATTATTGCGTTATTACCTTGGCAGTTCGAGGGACGTATCTATAACCGTGAATGTTACCAACAGACAGAGATATATCTTGTTTATTCCAATTGGATGACAATTGATGGATGTTCGGTGACATTTGGACTTTTGTTGAAATCAAAATTTACGGTATGTTCATAAAGATGATGATTATACCGTGAGTCCGACAGACAAAGTCCACACCATGAGTATAAGTCAATGGCCCCGATATTTTTATTTTACGATTTTCGTTGGGATAAAACCTATGGAGACAGTTCCCTGAAATATCTGTGTTGTGAATTAAATGATTCTATTCTTGAACTTTTGAAGGTTAAATTGTGAAAAGAAACATGTATGTGACATTGTAGGGAAAATGAAAATTTATTTCATGTGGCTGAATGTGGAGGTGTTGACCGGTAGTCGCTTGACAAAGAAACACGCTTGTGTGTCATATTATTTTGGTCATTTTTGTGCATTGACAACGTTTATCCACGTTTTCTTGAATTCAAATCGTTCCATACTATTGACCGTGTATAGTTCGATTCAACAATGTATCAGAGAACGTAATATAAAATAAATTTGATACCGGCGGATTTTTTTAATTAATCGCAGAAAAGTTTATAGCTTTATTATTATCGTTATCTGGGCATGTTTGAGATGTGTGATTTGCAGAAATGTGTTGCGATCCATTGTTAGCCAAGTCGAAAGGGGTCACCCTCGAGGTTTAATGTATTTTTTATTTGTTTTGCAAAATATCACTCGATTTCGAAACGACTTTTAGGTCACGCACTAATTAATAACTATGTACCAGGTACATATTTGAAGAATGTCAATTTCGTGGTAAACACTTTTCTATTTCATAGGTCAGTGTGTAATCCGCACCAAGAAACAGACTTGAGATGATCTTCGTCATTCTATTTTAATGAGGGGTATAATTTATTCAATTGCCTTTGTGACCCCATCAAAGAAACAGCGATTGCCAAAAGCCTTTTTCGCTTTTAATCACTTGTTGTTCATGCATGGCATTTTTATTTTCGAAGAAGTAAGTTCGGTCATGCTTCAAATTTTTATCTTCGAAGAAATGAGGTTTGTGATTTTATTCATTCATTTTATTTTTGTTAAGCTGAATGAATTTCAATCTTGACAGTATATTCAACAGAAGTAAAAATAGTAGAGTCAAATTCAGGGATTCTAAAGCAAAGCTATCTTCGATTTAAAGCCGACAGTCTTTCCACCCTCGAGTGTTAGCACAACTCACAGTTAAACCGGTCATATACTTGAGGTGAATGTGTAGTTTGCCTCAGGTCATGAAACGATGAGTAACGATTCCCAAATGATCCCATAAATTCATCAGCAGTCTCGACGGGGACGTTCAACAGCAAAAGGCTAACACACAGTTAAGTTGAGAGAGAGTTATTGATCCTCACTGTAAGAGTATAGTATGCTCTTCCAAAGATAGAATTTTCAACTCACTGCAATCTACAGGTATTCAAGTCAATTAAATACGGCTAACTGAGATGGCTGAGCAGTTTAATATTTACCAATGCCGGGCGCAAAGAGACAAACTCCCACTTTATAAAACAAAACTCTATACGAATAACACACACTATTTGTTAACTTTGGGTACGCAGGATAGTTACCGAACTAACCAACAGTTGATGACTGCCAAGCAGCTTACAGGTCTATCTAGTCTTTTGCCAATCACAATGGTCCATATTATAGCCATGTGGTTTGTATGAGTATGGGACTCTGCATCTTCGGACATTACTCTAGGGCATTAGTCACTAGAAACAATTTTTGGAGAAGCAACATGAACGATGAAGGAGACTAAGTTGATACCAAACTTTCTTACAAAAATTTCAAATACATACACCATACTACAACCAAACGATTTCTGAGCCGTAACAAAGTAACAACCCTTCGATGGTAAACACTATTTGATTACATCAAAAGTGGTGTCTATTTCTCAAATGAATTAAAAATAAGTAGTTTGTCCTCATTCTAATCAATGTGAATTATGGAACACGTACGAGAAGTATTCTTTTTTTTCCCGCTCATGCATCGGTGTGGGAATCCATAAATAACTAGAATTAGACTATGCAAACTCTTAGGTACCATCAATCATCTTATCTCTTGATGAGATGATAGAATAATTCTACATTCGCACAGCCATTTATCGGGGAATAGAAATACGCAGCGTAATATTGCAAGGTTATGTACCAGAATGCCCCTATCGGTTAAGAGTTGCAGCTTGAGAGTGCCTTTAGTGCGTTGTCAGCACCAGATAAGCAACGTTTACCATAACCAGAATGATATGGCTAATACTGGATGCATTTCTATACATAAATATATTCTCTCGCTTCTATAACCAAAAACAAAAAGAAAGAAAGATGGGAATGCCGATTTTTTTTATTCATTAATTTTTATTGCAGTGTTTTATGTTAAAGCTACGAATTCAGTGAATCTCAAACAGAAGTAAATTTCGCGTGCTTGTCGGCGTATAACACTAGTATCACACTATTAATAAACTCCCCTTGAAGCTCACCCCAGATAAATAACTGACAGCTTATCTAGCGGAAATATATTCATAGCATAATTGAGTGTCATGGAACAGTTGGAATGCAATACGAACACTTACTAATTGTCCAGGCCACCTAACTAATTGAGGCTTGTTTTCATTTTTCTCCAATCAAAGATGAGTCACGATCAAATTCAAAAGCATAGAGCTTTATCGCGGATAATTAGACTTGTACTGTATGGGATTTGTAAGAGAGTTACTCAACATTAATTGAAAAAGAGCTTTTAAAAATTGTTTGCTTGAATTGTTCGACAGATCATTTTATGACGCTAATTTTTGTAGTGATGTACAAACATTTATTAATTGTGTACCCACTCAGAGCACCGGGAAATTATATGTTCAGCACAGTGTTTACATTACAGTTGTTATTGTTTTTGAATCAAATCGGGTTATGAGGTTACGGCTTTTTTGCCCAATCAATTTTGTGTTCCAGCGAGCTATCAAGTAAATGCAGGAAATTATAGACGATGTTGTCCTCTTGTTTTTTTTTTTAATTTTGTTATGTATATATAAAATAGTTGTGTATCTCAAAAGTCTGTAGTATAACATATTTGGAAACTATAATAGCTCCATTCCCTTTCAGTATATTTTTTTTACTATAGTTCTTGCATTTCGTGTGGCCCGTGGCGTTGTGGGTATGTGCGTCGATCCCAACCTCGACGTCCTAGGTTCGATTCCAGCTCTGAGCGACGAAAATAGTTTTTTACGGCGCCACCTCTTTCGAGTCACTGACAATGCTCAAAGAGTACTTCTGTCTAGAAAAAGCTTCTCAAACTTTGCCGTTCGGAGTCGGCATAAAACTGTAGGTCCCTTCCACTTGTGAGAGAACAATAGCACGCACAACATAGTGGTTGCTGAGAAGCTAGGCCCTGGCCCTCTACGAGCTGTAGCACCACCCATATTATATTATTATTATTATCTTGCATTTCGTGTAATATATGATTCTCCGTATTTCTCAATATCTAGTAAAAGTTCAGTTTTTTTAATTGGTTGTAGTCAATTCTTATCAGTGAGCAGAGCAAATAATAAACTTAAAATAATACTTACTGGCGCTACAGCCTGAGATGAACCTGAGCCTCAACCAACAAGCATCTCCAGCCAGCGTGATCTGTAGCAAGGTTCCTCCAGTTTCGCACTCCAAGTTGCTTGAGGTCCGTTTCCACTTGCATGCGCTACCTGTGTCTCAGTCTTCGTCTACTGCAACGCTCCGTAGGGGGTGGATTCTAAGATTTTTCGGGCCGGAGAATTGGTTTTCATCCGCTCTACTTGAGCTAGTCATCTAAATTGTTGGATCGTTACTCTTCTGGCTAAGTCAATGTCGCTGAACACCTCATAAAGCTCGTCGGTACATCATCTCCTCCTCTAAAAATGCATTCCTCCGCTTTTGACAAAGTTTATGGCTCTGCACCGTACAGTAAGACGATTAAGGTGTTATAAAGGATAACTTTGGTTCTTCGAGAGAGAACTTTGTTTAACAATTAACCCAAGAAGTAGAGTTGATAGCTGTCCTTGCTGGTACATGGCCTTATTGGTATCTGCGTCAACCCTAACGCACTTATACCTACTTGCCTAGGTTCGATCTCTGGGATAGCAAAATACTTTTCACTGATCTACTTCTTTCGAGTGACTGTCAATGCTTAAAGTATACTTCTGTCTAGAGAAGTCTTCTCAAACTTGGGCGCTCGGAGTCGGCATAAAACGCATGGGAGCACGTCGCGTTGTCTGAATCCTTTTTGACATCAAAGTGTCCATTAGGTCTTAACGATCTTGATGGAGCAGTCATCCTACACAATCGGATGAGTTTGATGTATAACTCATCTCTATAAATGAGAATGTGGAATCGATGTGTAGATCCTGGATTTTCTCGAAAATTGTCAGTAATGTGAACAGTTGATCTATTTTTGACAGATCACGGGACATGTGTCAATGCTGATCACGCGTAGTGCCATTTCATCATAGAAAGACCTGTATATACATTTTATTAGGCCAGTTTATTTTACGGAGGGCAGAATAAGTCGTCTAGATCGTGAATTTTTATGACTTTAATCTTTTTTTTTATGGATATGGCAAGAGTCCCGTCTATGTCGATAGGCAATGAGCAAATGAAGATGATGGAGTACATCCAAGTACCTCAGCGTAGTTCAACAGCAAAAAACTACAAATTCAGACAGGCTCTACGTCCTCCTCAATCGCACTCCACCTGTATAAACCTAATCCTTGTTGAGCTTTCTTGCAGCTTATTCAACAGCATCACACAGCTCCAGTCTTTGCTTCCAACAAAATAGTTGCGAATTATACACCCTCAGCTTCGACTGGTTCCCCAAAAATTACATCCAAATGATCTGAGTTGACCGATAAGGTCTAAGTGTATCCCAATTGTCAACTTAACCTACCTACCAATCACAAATTAACATGCTTTCTAAGGACCCAATTAATCCCTTAATTCCTTAGAACAATACAATCGCGGGACTTGACCTTAAATGAACTCACTGTAGCAACCACTTGTGTTGTACGTGCTATTGTTCTCACACGAGTGGAAGAGACCTACAGTTTTATGCCGACTCCGAACGGCTAAGTTTAAGAAGATTTTTCTCGACAGGAAAGACTCTTTGAGCATTGTCAGTAACTCGAAAGAGGTGGGGCCGTGAAAATTATTTTTCTCGCTCAGAGCTGGAATCGAACCTACGACGTCTAGGTTGGGGTCGACGCACATACCCACAACCTACGGGTCACCGTTTTGAAAAATTATTTGGTTTATTTTTTATATGAAAATGAAACGGGAACGTAATTAAGCCAAATAAGTAACTTATGTCATTTTTTAAGAGCTCGTTGCGTTCTTTGTTACGTCAGATATGCAATATATCAGTTACAGCAAAACATGTCAATTAAAAAACAGGATTTCATTGGAATTTCATTTGGTTTTATAACAAAAAAACGGTAGTACGGTCCAGATAATTTAATGTTTGAAGATTATTTCATGCAAATGTTGACCGTGACTGCGCCTCAAATGGTCTATCCGCCAATTTCGTCCAATTTTGGCATACTCTTTACAACACTTCGATCGGTATCTCACGAATAAATGCTTCAATGTTGTCTTCCAATGCATCAATTGAAGCGGGCTTGTCTATATAGACATGAGCTTTAACATAGCTCCACAAAAAATAGTCTAAAGGCGTTAAATCGCACGATCTAGGCGGCCAATTGACCGGTCCCGAAAGTGAAATAAAATATTCACCGAACCCGCCTCTCAATAAGTCCATTGTTGCGAGTGCTGTGTGGCATGTGGCACCGTCTTGGTGAAACCATATTTTATGCAAGTCAAGCTCTTACATTTTGGGCAAAAAACGTTGGATATCATCTCACGGAAGCGCTCACCATTCACAGTTACGTTACGATTCGCATAATTTTTGAAGAAGTATGGTCCAAGGATGCCACCAGCCCGCAAACCGTACCAAACTGTGACTTTTTCTGGATACATTGGTAGCTCATGCACTGCTTCTGGCTGATATTCACTCCAAAATCGACAATTATGCTTATTTACGTACCCATTGAGCAAAAAAATCCAAAAGCCACAAAATGGAAGAAGCTCGCGATGAACTTTCTTAACAGATCACGCATTTTGATAGTAAAATTCGATAACTTGCAAGCGTTGTTCGTTTGTAAGACGATTCATGGTTAAATGACTGACTGAAGATGTTTGGCAGTGAAACAAAACACGAAACGTGATTCAGCTGCTTAAACCAGTGTTTCCAAAAAGATAATATCTAAAAAATCACCCTTTATATTCGAGTTTTTCCCACATCAATTGATTTGACAGGAAACCAACCAACTACCAAAAACTACCCACAGAAATTTCTTTGGCTAAAATGGGAAGAGTAGAGACATTTTTTACTCTTGAGAGAGAGCGCACAATTAACATAAAACCAACTGGAACAGACTTTCGTAGATTTGTGTTGTTTTATACTTTTGCACTGATTATGTTGGGTACGGGAACGGACCTATAATCTCGCTCCACACTGTAAGTATATTCCCGAATTTGGACGATTTCAGGTAAACTTGTGTCTCATGCGGATTATTCGTCCAATGTCGAAGGATAATTGGAGGGTTGATTAGAGCATTATGACATATTTTATTTGCCTTTTCTTGTCTTCAATTTCAATCAAAAAGACTGTGTTATCACCGTGTCGACTGGACATGAACCACGCGCTGTTCAAGAACAAGAAATGAAGAAATCTAGTGGAGGCAACATATGTCCAATCTAACACCATGTCGGAGTTTTCGACAAGACATAAGTTCTGTTTGAGCATAAGAGTTGAAATCGTACTCTTCGTGCACGATTTTTTAATGCGGGCGCAGATGATGAGATTAAAAGTAGAAGTGTTAGTGAATTTAATTTGTGACACCATGCTAATATTTTTAGTGAGATTTAATTTTTTTATTGATGATTGGTTGATGTTGACTCTCTTGACCCCTTTTTATATGCAACGACATGACACAATTTGCCCCATGAAAATACGTACACTACATAGTCCACATACGTAGACTACCAAACGGAGCGCACATGATTAATCAGTTATGTTTTTTTCACACCCAAAAGCTTAATTGTTTTTGTAATTTCTTTAAACGTACTTGTTCTTATCTTTTTGGGTCAAAAACGAAAAGTGGGAGACATCACGAATACGCAAAACAATAATTGGCATTCTAAATATATGTCAACCGGTCAGACGATTGATAATCTGAAACCACCTAAACAATCATTTCATTTGTACATTAATGTTTTCGAAGTGTTGTCTCACTTATATTTTGTAACGTGGTTTCTGGTAGGACATCACCACTGAATGCTCATAAAATTGGCTAAATATCTGAAAAAACTAAATAGTTTATGCGGAGTGCCTATGAGCATGAGAGGTGAGTCGGAGCATAACGCTTCGAAACTTAAAGGAAAAGCTTCAGACCCTAGGCCACATAGCGTTTACATTCTGTAGGTCTATAACGACATAATTAGTCAAAGGATATTTTTATAATTCGTATTTACGTACAATGACATTGGTCAGGGAGATTATACGTTTAGATTATATTCGCCTGTAGAAGAGCAGTAGTAAATTCTTACTTAGGCCAACGTGAGCGAGGAGAGATATTCCTCAAAGCTAGTTCACTTCATTGCAATGCCAACGAAGTTCTTACATTTTTGAAAAAATAAATTGTAATATTTTAAGTTTAAGAAATATTTCCTATTCTGTTGTAATCATCTCACTTTCTGTATTGTTTTGTATGTTTCAGACGAAACTAATTTCGATTACTAACCATGATATAACCCATTTTATTTGTTTTACAGGAAAGGTATCCACCGACTTTGTGTTCGACAACATTGGCCAATTCGGCAAATGGCAGTTGGAGATCCTATTCATCATCTGTTTGTCGAAATTTCCAGTAGGATGGCATCAGCTGGCAACTGTCTTTTTAGCACCTCCAGTTTCGTACACGTGTGCGGATCCAGGCAACACAACCGATGCTTGCTCACCCGACTGCAAGAGGGTGGAGTATGATCGAAGCGTTTTCAAAAATACTGTGATCATGGAATGGGACCTAATATGCGACAAGTCCACATGGGCTGACACCGGTCAATCAGTGTTCATGTTCGGCGTCCTAACAGGAAATGTCATCTTCGGCATTTGGGCTGACAAGTAAGTTACAACTATTTGTGCTATACCCTCAAGCTTATCCAAGAATTCAAATATTAGGAAAGGACGACGACCTCCATTGTTGTTCTCGGTGGTTCTTCAGTTGGTAGCGGGTGTGGCTGCTTCCCTGGCTCCGAGCTATTGGATGTTCGTGCTTTGCAGGTACTTCCTCGCTGTAGCAATCGGTGGCAATATGCTGACTACGTAAGTTTCTGACTTTAATTCCTGACTTTAAACGGCGATAATAATAAATCCGCTTGCAGGTTCTGCGTTTTGATGGAAATCATTGGCCCCAAGCACCGAGAGCTTATTAATGGCGTCATATTCCAGATTCCATTCAATTTTGGCCATCTGTTGCTGGCTCCTGTGGCATACTTCATCCGGGATTTTAGAACACTTCAGTTTGTTCTCTCCAGTTTCTCCGTACTCCTGTTATCATTCTTTTGGATTTGCCCGGAGTCCCCACGTTGGCTAGTGAATGCCGGACGAGTTGATGAATCCATAGAAGTCCTAAAAAAGGCCGCAAAGAAAAACAAGCTGCCCACAGAAAATATCGACGGAGATGTCATCTCAGCCAGGGCGGTAGTTGAAGCTCAGCCAACGCAGTCAAAAGGCAACGTCACGGACCTCCTTAAGACACCAAATCTAAGGAAAAAGACATTATGCATATTTTACAATTGGTTAGCCATCGGATTCAACTTCTTCGGGGTGTCGACGTACATTGGCAAGCTCAGCGGCAACATATTCGTGAACGTTGCTGTAAGTGCTTCCTTCAGCATTCCAGGACTCATGATGGCTGCGCCGTCTTGCAAATATTTGGGAAGGACCAGGGCTATAGCACTTGCCCATGCAGTGTGCATTCTCGGCATGGGGACGTTTATTGTCATGCCGCCGCATTTAGGAACCGTTCGACTCATTTTGGCCTCGTTAGCGGTCTTCGGTGGTATGTGGGCATTCGCATCGATTTACATAGTCGCTGCCGAGGTATTCCCAACAGT
This sequence comes from Eristalis arbustorum, assembly GCA_916610145.1. NCBI lineage: Eukaryota > Metazoa > Arthropoda > Insecta > Diptera > Syrphidae > Eristalis > Eristalis arbustorum. The sequence goes on along the minus strand of OU744316.1, from coordinate 80,186,284 downwards.
GGGTCGTAACGCTGGCATTGGTGTGTGTTCGATGTTGGCACGAATCGGTGCGATGTTAACCCCATATGCAGCGGGTTTGTCCAAGCACGCCGAATGGGTGCCACCCGCCTTCTTCTGTGTAAGTTCCTTTCTAGCCATAATTTGCATTCTAATGGTGCCGGAGACAAAGGGTGCTCCGTTACCAGAGACTTTAGAGGATGCTGAAAACTTTGGAAAGAAGAAAAAGTAATCTAAATTCTATCTCATATAAGTGTTTGATTGTTGAAATAAATATAAGAGTGTTTGATTGTTAGTCGCAGTTTTTTCTTACTAAATTTAAATCACACTTAAGACAACCATGAGGCAATGAATGTGCAAGCCTCATAGATTTCTAGAGTCTATTTGTGTTATTTTAAGGTAGATCACTTCGCTTTTACAAGCTGCTGAGATGAGATTACTTCTTACTGTTGTGAGAGTTACTCGAGAAGCACGGCAGTAAGCGGGAAACTCAAGACTGAGCTTCTGGGTCTCTTAACGAAATTTTTATCACGTTTGCCGAGGAGTGTCTTAAGTGCGATTTCATCATGACGGCGATCTCTTAGCAGACCCAAGACCGGGGGCTTAACCAATTCCAAAAAATCGCGTGGTAGAGTCGATAACAGAGGATCGAGTGATTTTTATGTTTTCTAGTGTGTGCTTTACCCCCGCAACCCTTTTGGTGGATCACGCGGGTAGAAAAAACGAAGATACAACTTCGCATATATATATAACATATGCATAATTTAGAGGATTTTTATTAGATCTTCGAAAATGTATGCAAAATTGTGCACATAGTCCATATTCAAGCCCCAGCCGCCCGAAGATAGAAACTGTCTCCATGATCCTGTATGCATGACACTTCCGAGGGGAAAAAACCTTTCGGACTAAGTTCAATCTCGATTCAATCACAACAGTTCGTAAGTACGAAGCCGCATATGTTGTCAAAAAGTTGCCACGGTACACGATCGATTAAAACCAGAACGATTACATTTGTACTTGCATTGAACTTGAAAGCTTAGAATTCTTTACGAAAATAAAAAGTAGGCAGCAGACACTGAGACTTCCTCCAGACTCAAAATAAATACCTCTGTTAGGGGAATTTTCCGCTTAAGTGGAACCATGATGAAAGGTAATTCATACCAGATATAAGTAAGCTTAAGACAGCAATATGGAGGCAGTTAGATGAGATGAGAAAAGTGTCAGTATGCTTTGTTTGGCGCGCCATTGACTGGCTCAACTATACGGCTGAAGTAGTTATTATCTTCTACAGAACATAGTTGCCCATTTTCGCGTGAATATCCTCCTGAAGGCTCTAAAATACCCAGAATGGCCGGGCCGTGTAGACCACATGGACAACTTTTCTCTAGCCTATGTAGAATTTGCGCCATCGTGACAGAGGCAGCAATTATATATATCCACATAAACATATTTCAGATTTCTTATTTATTTATCTGCCATTTATATAAAATAAATGCATATACCACTGAGATCGGTAATCCTGGTAGTTATAAATATTTTGTATTGCTTGTGGCGCTGTGGGTATGTGCGTCGACCCCAACCTCGTCGTGTTTCCTTGTTCGGTCCCTGACAAAAATAATTTTCACGCCACCACCTCTTTCGAGCCACAAACAATGTTCAAAGAGTAATTCTGTCTAGAAAAAAGCCTCTCAAACTTGGCCGTTCGGAGTCGGCCTAAAACTGTAGGTCCCAAAAGTGCACAGCACGAGTGGTTACTGAGAAGTAAGGCCCTAAATACAAGCAACACATTTAAAAACAAAAACCTTTGTTGATGCATTTCACGTCAGCATGGGTACGCGGTTACGCCCCCTTCAGATAACAGAAGTTCACAAATCACTTTGTAATGCGCAATAAACTCAGAGTACAAAATGCACAAATCTTTAATCAAAACAACTAACGTGCCCTCCCTTTGTTATCAACCGCGAGGTGTTTGTCACTTCAACGAAAGTCTTTAATCCACGAGGAAATGTGTTGTTCAAAAGAGGGTACAAAATTCAATTTAAAATCAGCTTTTTGAGTTCATCTTTGGGTTGTTGATACTTTTTTTTTTAATCTATAAAGCTATTTAAAAAAAACAATTTCATTTTGCCAACTGAACTTAATCGCAGTCCACACCGTATGCATTTGTCTGGAACATTAAAAATTACTGTTTGGTTTATTGAACTTTTCTATAGCGATTGCTTGTGTATCGAAAGAACTCCCCCGATTTTGTCTAGGGCACGAGTATCTACGAAAACGTTGATAGTGGTTTTTGTGTAGAATTGTAATGAGTACGTCAATCTGAATCGACAGCGAGACCCGAATGGATTTGTGTCTTCTATGTGCAAATATGTGCAAATTCGCCGAAGGTGGTGCATCACATTACCCGTCAATTTCATTAAAGGGTTTTAACATCCCAGCAAAAGATTTGCTATGAATATTTCGAAAAATAGCTTGCCAACGTAAAGACTTAAACTCTCTTTTCGCATGAGTGGGACCACGCAACTCCATTGCTCCGCTTGGGGTAGATGCTTTTCCTGTGTCTTCAATACTCGTCTTCTACAGTACTCAGCTGAAAACTACAAAATTTAAGTTAATGACAAAGTTTTGCTGATTTGCCTAATATGTACATGTTCGAATGTTGCAGCAAATTAAAATAAAAATTGCTGTTTGCATAATGTATGTTATGTTTCATTCATGGACATCAATGTTAACAAGTTTTAATAACCGATACATTGCTGATAAATCGTCGACAAAACTGCTAATCATCGTTCATTCATTTCGTTAAACATTGCTAAGATGTGTTAAATACAAAATGTGCTTGTAAGTGGCAAAATGCGAAGTAGGTAGTTACCTGAATAAATATGTGCAGAAATAAAACAGCTCACCTTCAGCCACCGTTAACGCATCTGATGAGTCTGATAAAGATGATTCAGAGTTTAATATCTGAAAACACCACAAAGAGCTGACACAGAAGAACATGCAGAATAACAACTTCAACAGAGGAAATCTGTGCACAAAGGTTCAGATGTCGTCTCATGTAACGTAAAATCTGCTGTTTTAAACCTTGCAATGTAAAGATTGAAAAGTTTTATCTCCCCGTCGTTGCCACGTCTGTTCGATGCGAACATTTCTTCTCGGAAAGTGGGGCAACCATCACACTGGACAGAAATAGACTTCTGGGGACTAGATTATTCCAGCTTCTTAACTCCATTTCGCATTTGCCAACAATGTTTGTTTCCTTAAATCTCTTCCTTGATTTCATTTCAGAACAAGGATTATATTAATTAATCAATTGTGAAAACGCTATATGAACATTCTCAACAAGCAATGATTTATATGTACTCTTGTTTCCAGCGACGCTTATCTTATTCCTGTTGAGGTTAGTATCCATTTACTACGTATTTTCTTGTTCGGTAACATATTAAAACTAATCCTATGAAGATTTTAAAAGTTCAACCATATGTGGTCAGTGATAGGAGCTGTATTAGCGATGGGCACTTGCGAATAAAAACAATCGAATAATTCGATTATTCTTGCAATCGCAATTATTCGAATTGAAATTGAGCCGAGTCGATTTTTGTAGGTCCGATTCCAATCGTCAACGAATGTATGTATTCGCCGATTTTTCAAGTCGGAGAGAGATTTTATTCGCCGATGACATGAAAGTGTATAAAAGTGTAAAAGATATCAATGACTGCATCGCACTTCAATCCGATGTTGATAACATCTACGTATGAGGTAATAATAACGCTCTAACTCTAAATATCCACAAATGTCAATCAATTTCTTTTTCCAAATCAGCCTTTCCTATAAAATTTAACTACTCCATTGGATCAGCTTATCTTTCTAAATTAAAGAGTGTTATAGACCTAGGAGTAATGCTGAACTCCTCATTTTCTTTTCACTCACATGTAAATTACATATTATGTAAAGCCAACTCGGCAGTCGGCTTCATAAAGCGTAATACTAAAGGATTCACTGATCCATTCGCACTTTTATCCCTTTACGTGTCCATGGTCAGGCCTTTTCTTAAATATGCTGTTGTTATATGGAATCCTTATTTTGTCACATATTCTGACGGCATTGAAAAAGTGCAAAAGAGGTTTACTAAATTCATATTTTGTAAAATACGATGGAATTTTCGGCCGAACTATATGGCAACGTGTCAATTTCTAGGTTTGAGAACCTTAAAAACGCGACGTACTGTTAATGAAGTATTGTTTGTTAGGGATATTTTATCTAATCATATAAAATGTCCTTATCTCCTGGCGTTACTTCAATTTTACTTGCCCACCAGGCCACTCCGTACTCGACAGTTATTATTTGAAAGGTCTCATATCACTGAGTACGGAAGAAATAAACCGCTTACAAGGGTAATCAGAGCCTATAACAAATATTCGCAATACCTGGATTTAGATGATGAGTAGATATAATCTTAAGAATGAATTATTAAGAATATTTACTCTCTAGGTTACGTTAGTTATATGCTTAACGTTTCCACCAATTGTACCTTAATTTTTCAGAATCTGTTAGTACGTAAGTCACTTGTAGATCAAATAAATAAATAAATTGTTTTCGCATACGAACTCATGAGCTGTACGTCATACAGGTATGTTGGGAATGCTAACCACCGAAAACTGCTCACTTGAGTTCAAATGACATCTGAGGGCTCAACTGTGGAGTCAATCATTTAGATGATAGTAGATATAATCTTAAGAATGAATTATTAAGAATATTTACTCTCTAGGTTACGTTAGTTATATGCTTAACGTTTCCACCAATTGTACCTTAATTTTTCAGAATCTGTTAGTACGTAAGTCACTTGTAGATAAATAAATAAAATAAATAAATAAACAGATTGCTAAGTTGTGTGTGTTCGCCGATTCTTCAATTCTGAGAGAGATTTCCGCCGATTCTCGCAATTGCCCATATCTTTTTCATTTCGCGTCACTACTACAATTTAAATTTTACATTTATGAGAGTGAGGGTACAATCCTTCACTAATTGGGTGCGAAGGATGATGAGTACAGTCGAACCTCCAAACTTCAAATACCCACGGGAACTAATATTTTTCAGAAATTTGTGACTTGAAGAAAATTCTATTTATTCGATTGTGAATGCATTCGCAATTGCTCATCGCTATGCTGTTTACACCACAATGAGGTTTAATGGGTAAACATGTCTGTAACTAAGATATTAATAATAATAATATGTAATATGGGTGGCGCTATAGCTGGTAGAGGAGTAGGGCCTAGCTTCTCAGCAAGCATTCGTGTTGTGCGTACTATTCTTCTCTCACTAGAAGGGACCTACAGTTTTATGGCGACTCCGATCGGCCAAGTTTGCGAATGTTTTTTCTAGACAGGAAATAGTCTTTGAGCATTGTCAGTGACTCGAAAGAAGTGGCACCGTGAAAATGTTGTCGTTTAGACCAAGAATCGAACCTATGAAGTCGAGGTTGGGATCTACGACTAAGAAATTACTGAACCGATTTTGCTCAAATCTTTAGCAAGGTGCTCAGAATGTTAGGGTATTAACAAAATCATAAAGCAATAACTAACCGGTCGTAGTTATTTATTTTTTTCTGTTATTTAAATTTGAAAAAAAATATTTATTTTAAATTAGTCGCGCTATTCGTCGTGATCATCTTTAACTGAGGTACTAGCTGGAAATTCTTTGGGAGCCTTTAGCAGGGCAATTGTTTCTTTAGGTAGAGCGTTCCTTTTTTATGAAGCGCTATGTTATGACTCAAAAGATATGGATCTGATATCTCATATTTCGACCTCTTTTTAGTTCCTTAGTAGTCGGTTCTTTGGCCTCTTCTGACAATTAACCAAGTGGCAGTATGCAGGTTTGATTATATCTTTTGAATGTTCCATGAATGCTAGCAGGCCTATGGTACAATACGTGAATGCGCATGGCATATTTTACATGCCAAGTCTGCGTCAGTTTCATATTAACTTGGTTTTGTTTCGAGTAAAATGTGGAAATGGTGAATCAGATCAATGCTAATGCCTGATATACACGCGCTCATCTCAGCTCAACGCTGTTAGATAATATCCAAAAGCACATTTTAGGCAAAATTTCCCGATTTGGACATTTTGAACGAAGAAATATTATGATAGCTTTCCTAATATTCTCACACACTTACGATGAATTTGACTCACGCAATGTAACTGATATTTTATTTCTTTTCGAAAAAAAGTTTGCTAACATGCTCTAACTAGCTAACTACGGCTTGGGCTATGTTATTTGTCTTCATTCACAATATGTTTTGTTTCTTTATTTGTCAAAAAAAAACATTCAAAAGCATAAACAGATCCGTATTGGAAGTGAAACCTACACAGTTTTGTTTATGCATAGATCACTGATCATGTTACTAAATATAACAAATTCTGCATAAAAATGCTGATGACCAGGTCGCAATGCAGACGTCGTACTATGCTTGCTAGAAATGATGCAACTACGATTAAAAACAATAATAAATTATCTAAAATCAGCAGTGGATGTTTTATATGAATGAACACTGAACACTTATCGAATATCTTCGAGAAATCATTCGTTATCATTTTAACACCAAAATAACACGTTTCAATTATTTGGTTGCCTTATCAAACAAGATTGTTAAGTGCTGTGCTAAAAAATGAGTGTACATTTCGTTCAACATGAGGTTGGACGTGGAACTCGGATAAATAAGCTGATGGCTTACAGTCGGCTTTGCCGTGTGAACTGAATGAGTAATTAGAGAGTTGTTATCGAGGCACCACATATCGTGGTGAGCGGTATTGCTAAGTGATGGGAAGTATTCAATTATCACCACGTACGTGTACATACATTTATTGGTTACCTATGATACTATTAATATGGTTGGCGCCACAGTCCGTAGTGCATCTGGGCATTGCTTCTCAGCAACAACTGGTGTTGTGCGTGCTATTGGTTTATCACAGATCTAGAGGCGGGCTTCTATCGGCTAAGATTAAGAAGCTTTTTTTATAGGAATACACTTTGAGAATTTTCGGTGACTCGAGAGAGTTGAAGTCGTGGATTGGGAAATGGGCATAATACGGTGCCAAACCACTGAATGGTGCTAGATTCGCCTGTACGTACAAATGGTCATAGAAAAAGCATTTTTACTGATGAGAAAATGTCTCCTATGGAAAAGTTTTTCAAAGCCTGAACTCATTTCAAGCTGGTGCAGTGGGGAGGCATGACTATACACATTGCCTACGTTCGTTTCTAGGACGCTGAGACATGGATAATTTCAAAACCGATTGAACAAACCTTTAGTGTCTTCGAGTATGCGCAAGACAAGCCATCTCAGTCGAGGCAATCGAATTCGTTAGACTATGCCATTATCGTAGAGTTCGTCATTTATAGAGACAGCTCCGAGACAGAGCTTCATTTTTCCAAAGAATCCAAAGACACAGTGATTGGCCAGCGTATTATCACCACGTTGATGTAATTCACCGTATTGATTGCAGAGCCTAAATAGACGTTGTCTTTAACTACATTGAAGCTGTATTTGTCCAGTATGTCGGTGTTGTTGACATTCTTTCTTACTCTCATCACCGCAAGACCCTATTCCTTCTCGAAGCTCGAAATCCCTCACTGACACCCCGTTGAGTTCTTCCGATAATTTCAATGTCATCGGCATACACCAGCAGTTACATAGACTTGTGGATGACCTCAAAGTCGATACACGACGGATTTCGCTGGCCTGAACCGACACTGATATTGACCAATCATTCAAGACGGCAGAAAAGTCCTTATAGGCTATGTTCAGGAGACTTATACCTCTAAATGCTTACTTGCTGCTTATGAGAACATGTTCAACCTCGAACAGTTGTTCAAGAAATAGGATGATAAAATTCATACTTATCACCAAATGCGTCTCATTCCGAGACTTGAACGTGGACAGCATCTAGCAGTGATGTCTTGCTGGATAGCCCAAAAATGGTGTCCAAATATTTAATCTTTGCAGCCCATGCCTATCCAAGCGGCGAATAATTTTCTGTACTGCGTTATATGGTACAGTGACAAGTGCTCAGATCGTCGTTGCTAGAGGAAAAAAGGAGGATATTTTGATTAATTTCTTTTACAACAAAGGGTCTTGAAATATATGCAATTGCAATTATTTTGTGTTGAGTTTTGAAGCAGAATATGAAGGTGTCCTTCCCAAATTTGTAATGCCCGGAAATGCCATATTTTTAAAGTGCATTAGAAAATGCTGATAAAATTTGATAAAATGATAAAAATGCTTTATAAAATTATAATGAATATAATGAATCTCAAACCAACAAAGCAAATGGGAAAATACTTTTCAATGAAAAATGCATTAAAGTTATGTACGTTCATAAACAAATAAAAATAAGGCTTCATGCAACGAAAATGTGACACTCATATATTAGACATTACTCTGCATATTTTGGTCCACTATGTGTAAACACTTGTACTAAGAGTTTTCGAATAAATAAATGGCAAAATGCTCCAAAAACAAATAAAGAATATTATTTATATTTATCTTTACATTTCCCATACAAATAAATTGGCAGTGAACGATTTCTGCTGAAATATAAACTGTTGCATACTTAAAGGAAGCATATACATGATATCTCTTGACTCCTAAAAGTATGCTATATACTAAGTGGAGTGGTGGCAATCTGATTGAGCAATGTGAAACGGTTAGCGGCATTGAACGCTAATCGGTAATCCAAATAATGTTAAATGGGTGTATCTGTATTCTTGTTTCAGAAAATGTTTCTTATTCGAATTTGGTTTATTTGTTTGGGCACTTATGTAGAATACATTTGGTGTTGTTGCTATATTCTCTTCAAGTATTGCGTGCATACAATTGTGGCATACTCTTAGGTGCAAAGGCTGAGTGCAATTGGGAATTTTTTAGCAAATTGAAATGCTCTATTTCGTTATTGGTATACATTTTCTGAAGATAATTTTAGTGCCATATGAAGGAGATAATGTTAATTTAATCAAAGAACCCTAGAAGAATGAATATTTATATGTCTAAATACATTTTTTCGTATTTATCATTCTAAGATTAACTAATTTCAACTCTAATTGTTGATATTAGTTTGTAAGAACTAGAACGACAGCTTCGTATTTTGCAAACACTATTGGCAAATAGAGAATTCATTTCCGTTCAACTATGGACATATGTACATAGTTCCCTATGACGATGTAAATACTGAAAATATTTAAATGTAAACACTGTGTGCATAACACCCATATGCTAATGCCCAATGTCTGATGTCTCAGTGTTGAGTTGAACATCAGTCTTTGAGGACAAATATTAAAAGACAGAGCTGTTCACCCGCTCTGGCATACATCACGAGAAAAGTGAATGATAGGTTAATAGGAAAGGCAAATTAATGGTAGAAAAAACTAACCACCTCTATGACCACTCGGATGTTATGCGCCATGTACAGCAGTGCAAAAGCCAACAAACTCTTGGAATGTGATAAAAAATCACTCACTCAAAAGTCACTCAGTAGTCGGAGCACAAACAGGCCATAACCATCTGAAGAAAACAAAATGGGTCTTACCCATGACTACTTTTGCAAGGGCTGTATAGACACGGAAGAAGGAGTGGGCACTTCTTATTATCCTAGCACTGCCACTGCAGATAGAGAAAACAACACTGGGAGAACATTCCTTCCATAAACTAAATTAATTAGAGGTGGAGTGAATTCTTAAAAGCAAAGACAATACACAAATAATGGATAGCCAAGCAAAAGAGGTAAGAAAATATGAAATACTTCCCAAAATTTAACACACCTATCGATGGTTAGCTCATTTTGCAATTACTAGATTCTTCAAGTGATGAGGATGACAACGCCCAGCCCACTGAGAATATTGCCTTGGACGTTGTCGGTATGGATTTGGATTGGCCGGCGAATGGAGATATTAGAAGTTTGGACGGATGGCCTTAGTTACGACATGAATAAATGTTGACTTATAGGAACAAAATAAAAGTTGTTTTGCCATTTGTGCATTTCTTTTAAAATACTGATTGTTTTTCATTTCATTTTGCTCCAAAATCATTAAATGCTTAGGTTTCTTAGCACTGACACAGTTAGAATGCTGAATTGGTGGAATGCGAAACAGGCAAGATAAGAGAGAAAAATCGTCTGTGGAAGGATCCGTTTTACGACGTCTGCAAATATTGCTTAACCAACCTGTTTTTGGCCCTGTAAGAGTCCTGAAAATCATTCGAAATTTAAGAATAACACTTTATTAATTTAATTTCTTTTGTCAAATACCAACTTCAGTGATCATTTCGCATCATCAAAATGCATATTATGGAACATATCCAATACGACTCTTTGAACTTTCGGTTCCATTTCTCTTGTGCCGTTCTTATAATCAAACGCTTTTGAATTTCACAAACGCATCTCTTTACCACGTCATATGCCTCTTCCTGAGTAATCTTTTCGTGGTGGTGCCAATCGAAGATACTGACACAGAATATGCCACCGTTCCTAGTGATGGGCATAATCGAATGATTTTAAGAATCGAGAATTTAGTAATCGAGATATTTTAATAATCGAATGATCACTCGCATGACTACTAACCACTCGAGAGACTACTACTCACCCGAGTGACTACTAATCGTTCGAATGACTACTAACCACTCGAGTGACTACTAACTAATTACAAACTACTAACAAAGGATAACTCGTTAAATGTCTTATTTCAGCGCAAGAACAAGTAACTAATAGTTCTCGTCGATAAATACTCATCAGGAACGTAGAATGAACATCAGAATGAAAGAAAAACGCACGGGAAAATAACTCAAGTATTACCCCACTACTCGGTGCCTTAACAAAATCATCAACAACAACAGTGGGTCCAGAAGTGTTGCTTTCGAAGCTGTTTTTTTTTGTTTCCATCTTTTGTCACTCACTCGAGAGATTAGTAGTCATTCGAGGGATTAGTAGTCATTCGAGTGATTCATTGAGAATCGAGATGTTCTCGAGATGTTATAATAATCGATTTTCACAGATATCATTCGAATGCGCCCATAACTAACCGTACCCTTGTCCACCATACTATAGAGATATAGCATTTGCCAAATAGTCGAATTACTGCACCTCAGGATCTTCTGCTTCATCGTAGCTACAAACATGCAACGTCCAATTACTAAAACTATAGTACGACTCCTCAAATAGTCCTTAAGATTTTTGCGTGATATGATCGGCTGCCTTCGTCGGAAGATCGTAACCATCTCATGCAATATTCTTCGAAATGAATTCCGTAAATTGAACGGTATCTCCGGCTTCACCCTCCGCGGCTATCATCACTTTTTCAGAAATTCTTTGAATCTCAGGTTGGTCTAAATGAAGAAAGTGAATTAATGACGATCTTCTTTGTTGGGTTTTAAAATTATTTAATATTATATAGTTTAAGTTTACAAAAACTGAATGAAATATTCAAACTTTTACAAGTATCATCAAATAAACATTTACAAATAAAATAATATACCAGACACCAACCTTTGGTAAACAAATACTTTCCTCTGGCGCCGTCTATGATTTCGATTTTTCAACGCGTCCTAGTCAGGGATGACATTGACATTTAACTGGAGAGTTTTAACTCAGTGAAATGTGTTGTTGTTGCTTCTCGTGTGAAATCTTGCTAAGCTGAGCACTGACTAGTCAAAATAACATGTATCATCGTCGTATAGCTCGACATTTGAGCCTTTCAACTCTACAAACGCATATTGTTTTGTTTTTTCTGAAATTTCCGAATGAAACCACACTGCCATATTATCTACGAATGGTTTCTTTCGCATAGACCAAACGACAGAGGAGATCTATAATTGGCACAGTTGAAGTAGTATAATTTTTTGTGGATAGGCCAACGATACCAAAATTCTGCTCAGGCATCTCTGAAATGAAAATTAAACTCTTGTTCTGTCTCCATTAGTGCAAGTAGCTCATTCAATTCGTTTTAGATGGCGTAGTACACTTTCGTATAACTCTTATATTGTATTACTCAGTCTGATACTTTCTGCAGACGGATACTTCTCAAAACCATGAAAAAGGACAATATGTCGGCACCCGTTAGCTTTTTAGCGATTCTGTGTATGTATATCTCTGATATCGCACTTATGTATATGCATTTGGGACTGCTTCCGCGCCTAGTACTATTTATTTTTGTGTGTCATGTCAGTTGTCGAGTTGATCTTATTCCATTACAAAAAAAGGTATTCTAAGTTTTTTCCGTTCCTTTACCTCATGATGGATAATTCTTTTGTCATTCAACGTCAATTATTCATTTCAAATTATCAAAACTAGTTTAAAAACAGCAGTAAGGCCAAGCAGCTTGATATAATAATAATAATATAATAATATGGGTGCCGCTACAGCCCGTAGAGGACCAAGGCCTAGCTTCTCAGCAACCACTAATGTTGTGCGTGCTATTGTTCTCTCACGAGTGGAAGGGACCTACAGTTTTATGCCGACTCCGAACGGCCAAGTTTGAGAAGCTTTTTCTAGACAGGAAATACTCTTTGAGCATTGTCAGTGACTCGAAAGAGGTGGGGCCGTGAAAATTATTTTTGTCGCTCAGAGCTGGAATCGAACCTAGGATGTCGAGGTTGGGGTCGACGTACGTACCCACAACGCCACGGGGCACCACAAGCAGCTTGATACCCTTACGTAAAAAATAACTTCCATTGGCAATATTTACAAGCACATCAACACGTACCAGTACATGCTGTCGTCTTCACACCTTTGGCGCCAGCATCGTATGGATAACAATACTTATATGGCAACAGAGAGGTAAGAATAGGCTACGTTTAGTAATTAAATATAATTTGGGTTTGGTCGAAAGCTATTAACAAATAGAATTACGGACTCAAATATCCTCAATCCTTACATTTGATATTCAAAAGAAATCTTTTTACAAATTCTAATAGTCTCTGAAGCACAATTCCAGGCAACACGGTTCCTCAAATCCTTTCAAATGAAGTCCCTTTTGTCACGTCTTGCTGCTTTCGACTCCGTCATCGAGGACATAGTCAGACGATACCGAAAAGGGATACTTGATGGTGAATTCTTCATGGATAAGGGGGTAGCAGTATATTCATCATATTGAAATAAAATTAAATACCGTTATCAATTCCCTAATGGATTCCTCGACAGAAATATTTCCATTTTTCGTTGTAGACGAATCGTTGCGACTGTTCGCGACAGAGTTTTTCTCCGAAAATATAGATTTATTCATTTCAATGATCATAATAGAATTGAATCTGCGGAATAAAAACACATTCGTGCTCTCACTGGAAGTGATTTACTATCGCACGTTGCTCTCGCAGTACGTCAACAATATGTCGCAAGCACAAATGACTCTTGTGACCTTAAATGTATTCCCAATGATCGTATTAGAAAGTAATTAAGCGTAAACTGTGACAAGTTGAAGTGATAAGAGGCTGTATGAAATTAACAGTGTGCTCTAGTTTAAGGCAGCATTGTGAAGTAGATTGCGAATTAATTTGTGGGAATGACATTCGATGTCAGATAAGGGGATGGTACGTATCTTTTGAAACTCCAGGAATTTGTAGAAGAAAATAATATAGATTTTTTTATTTGAAGAGGTGTATATTATAGATCAAAGCAATGGAATAACTTCTAGCCTTTAATTTCAGTATAGAACGCTGGATTGGAGCTCGATTTGCTAGTTTGAAACTGGAAGGCGGAAAACGTTGGTCAATGTTTGTACTTTCATTGAATACTGAAAAAGTCGTTCAAAAGCAATGAAAACCCTAGAAAGCACACAAGAAGTGCAGATCGAAATACAACACCTATTCATTGACTTCAAGGCCGCATATTTGCAGTATTTTGCATAGAGACGAGCAATACACTGGTCTTGACATTCCTGTTAAGCTCTTCAGGTTATGCGGAATGAAGATGGAGAATTATAGTTTCTCCATCAATGTCGGTACTCACTCACCGAGTAATTTAAAGGAAAATAGTTTACGTCAGAGCATCGTCAATTTGCCTCCATACTGAAGAACTTTTGAATTCACCCACAAATAGTCGCCTCGCATTCTAAATAACGTACACTTTCGTTGGGCTTGACATCTTACGGACTCCTTTTCTTGTCTATATTGACTCCTGCTCAAAATAAGAAAAAAATATAAATCAACATTTTGCGGAAGATACAGAGGATGCTTTTTAAGAGTCTGGGCACTCTCGTTGGGACATCTCATGGCCTTCTTTTCTTATCTATATTGACTCCGAAAATAAGCAAAAATTGAAAATTAACATTTTCAGAGGATACAGAGGATCATCTTCTAAAGGCTGGGAACTCTGAATAGGGAACATTATTTTCTGTGGCAGCTATTTTGCAGCCAGTAACACTGTTTGTATTTATCCAGAACTAAGCCATCTACGTTCTGAAGATTAAGTAAATTAATGTACACTACTTCTAACTTTGCACGGCAATAATACTGCCGGAATTGCTTCCGGCTGGCAAAACGACTCCTCGTATTTGGGGTACATACATGTATTCTTCTTCTTTGATTGGCGTTACACTCCGGGGTGGACCTGGACCTCAACCAACAGGCCTCTCCAGCCAGCACGATCTTTCGCCAGCTGGCTCCAGCTGCGCACACCAAGTTGGTTAGGTCCTTTTCCACATGTGTGCGTCATCTAGTGCGAGGACGCCCTTTGTTGCGCTGTCCTAATGGCTCGGTATTGAAGACTCTTCGGGCCGGAGCTGTAGTGTCCATCCGCTCTACATGACCAAGCCATCTTAAGCGTTGGATCCGAAGACGCTTAACTAGGTGCATGCCGCTGCACAGCCTGTACAGTTCGTGGTTGAACCTTCTCCTCCAGAACCCGTCAGCACAAACAGGACATAAGATCGTACGCAGAACTTTTCGCTCAAAACAACCAAGAGCTTCTTCATCCGCTTTCAATAGCGTCCACGTCTCTTCGCCATAGATCAGGACTGGGATGATCAGGGTTTTATACAAGCTCAATTTGGTGTTTCGAGAGATGGCTCTGTTACTCAATTGCCTCTTGAGCTCAAAGAAACAGCGATTAGCAAGAGTAATTCTGCACTTGATCTCGGTACCTAGACGTCGATGTTGAGCGTCCTTTCGTGTTGACAGCATGCACTTTGTTTTGCCCTGATTTATCGCTAGACCCATTTCAGCCGTTTGCCAGCAAACGCCTCGTTGACGGCTCGCTATGTTCGTCCAATCACGTCAATGCCGTCCGCGTAAGCAAGCAGTTGAACGGACTTTTGGAAGATCGTGCCTCGGGTGTTTATGTTTGAGTTTCGCACGATCTTCTCAAGTATGATGTTGAAGAAGTCACATGACAGCGTGTCGCCTTGCCTAAAACTTTTTTTGCCAATGAAGGTCTCGGTGAGTTCGTTACCGACCTTGATGGAGCAGCGAGAGTTCTCCATCGTCATCCAACGTGACGAGTTTGGCAGGAATGTCAAAACTAGACATGGCGCTGTATACCTCGTCTCTATGCACGCTGGCATATGCGGCCTTGAAATCAAAAAATAGGTGGTGGGTGTCGACCTGCATCCCTTGAGTCTTTTCCAGGATCTGCCAAAGTGTAAAACCGCACTGATAAGGACCTATCAGGTTGTTGACAAAGGGTTTCAGGCGTTCACACAGAACGGCAGTATCATGTACGCGATGTTAAGGAGGCTGTCAAAGGGGTCTCCTTCCTTGTGGACCGGACAAACGAAGCTGAGATTCCACTCATCGGGCATGCTTTCCTCCGACCATATCTTACAGATGAGCTGGTGCATGCGCCCAACCAGTCTGCCTTAAACAGTTCCGCTGACAATCCGTCCGCTCCAGCAGCTTTGTTCGACTTCAGTCTATATATCGCTATCTTGACTTCGTCTTATTTTCGTGTTAATCATCGTCCAAATTGAGTGGAAAATATACATTTAAGACACTGGAAACGAGAATTCTAAGATCCCACATCGTTCGAAAGTTAATTGGAAGGCAGTAATCCGACTAGACTGGCTCGGCCACTTCAAACGATTGTAAACTTAAGAGAATCTTCAAATCTGGACCTGCTTGTTCAAGAAGATATGAAGACCGAATCGCCGATATAAAGCGAATCAGATTACCCCGATATAAAGACAAAGCAGATAACTGGAAGCAGACCCGACAACGTTAAAAGAGGAAGTCGGATTTAGTTCAGACTTAGACACACTACGTCGTCGACTTGAGAAAAGGTACGAAGCTAACTAAAATCATATCGAGCTCAAATAATTAATGTAATTGACGCTTACATGTTAACTTGTTATTGCTATTAACCTTTCACGAACCTAGTCATGTATTTTATCTAACAAAAACCACCACCAAATATATTAAGTCACACTTTCCACTGAAATTTGCTATCTTGCATTGTTGTCATAACTAACTGCTAATTGCCAAACGCTTCCTCTCTTGGTCGTGTAATCTGTTTATTGTGCGTTATCAATTTGATATCATAAATGCTACATGTTTGCCTATTTTAATAAAATTGTTTGCCCCAATGCGTTTGGTTTTTAACCATAAATGCTATCGACAAGAGCTTTAGTGACTATTGTAGCGTACTTGCTCATTCACAACGCAATGAATGTAATAGCTTTACACATGGCTGTTAGTTGTGATTGTAATAAAAACAACAACAACAATGGTATTCATGGGAACACACTTCACTTAATCTGAGTTGAATTACTACTTTTTGTTTCTAACAGACTATCCTATCTTTAGATTAGGTTAGGTTAGTGCCGCGAAATCATCAGTGCACTTAGAGCATTTTTGTTCCATTGTCATGGCGCATAGTCTGTTCACTTAAGACTGCTGGACACTTCCAGTGATAGTGCTTTTGATTTGATCCCAATGGCGAATGGTGACTGGACAAAATTTGAAACCAGAAAAATAGTTATAACTTTTCTTTAAGGGTAAAGTAAATATAATATGGGTGGCGCTACAGCCCGTAGAGGGCCAGTGCCTAGCTTCTCAGCAACCGCTTGTGTTGTGGGTGCTATTGTTCTCTCACGAGTGGAAGGGACCTACAGTGTTATGCCGAATCCGAGCGGCTTTGTTTGAGAAGCCTTCTGTAGACATGAAATACTCTTTGAGCATTGTCAGTGACTCGAAAGAGGTGGCGTTGTGAAAATTGTTTTCGTCGCATAGAGCAGGAATCGAACCTACGACGTCGAGGTTGGGGTTGACGCACATACCCACAACGCCACGGCCCGTAAAGATCTTGTATTTTTTTTAACGGCGTATAGCATGTACAATAATATACAAATTATATATAGTACATTGTGAAATTTCGATTTCAAATCGTGTCAGAATGGGAATGTTAGTCTAGACTTTTAATTCTAGTGGTGTGGTGGACGGTAGATTTCAGTAGCGAAATTAATTTCAAAATAAAGTAAATCGAATCACCGCATTTAAAAAGAGAGAAAGGATACTGAAGATCGAAACTAAACTACTCTGTGTCACAAGAACGGTTTTATTACTCATCTTTGAAGTGAGTACATTCTCTTCGAAGTTAACCCACCAGCCAGGCTGCCAATATCTCAGCATGCTAATAACAAGAGCAAATCTGTCGAAACGGCACTCCACGTCCTGACAGACCTCATAGAAAAATCTCCCGAGCACAAGGAATTTACCCTTGCCACCTTTGTGGACATAGATGGAGCCTTCAACAGTATCGAGTCTAACATAGTAACATCAGCACTCAACAGACTTGGGATCGAAAAATGTTTTTTGGCTTTTATTCACCACCCATACTAGAGCTATAAGCTCGAAGCTAGGTGAAACCACCATCCGCAGTACTGTCAATAGAGGCACAAGGTGGTCGAACTACTACTAGAAAGGACCCTGTATAAGGTAATTGTTTGTGCGGATTCAGATCGGAGGTTCGTTACGCTTAGCCTCGGAAGGAAAGAACTATGATCTAGACACTATAAGATCCTTAGAAGGTACAACTCTGTACATACAGATATCGACCTTATGACACATTAACTTCTCTTCGAGAAGAATTCCTCAACCAAAGTCCCCCGGTCTTAATGTGAGTCTGAAAATCAGAAGCTGGATGGTCCACTGCGAAATTTCACAGATGGACGCAGGTGTAGGTTTTGGAGTCTATTACAAGGATCTGAACAGCCAGATATCTTCCTGACTACCAACGCATTGTAGCGTCTTCCAGTCTGAAAAAATAGGGAAGCTCTATCCTGATCGAAAAACAATGCGATATCAAAAACAGATATCGTCAGCCAGGCAGCAATCAGATCTCTGAGCTCAGTCACATTTAACTCAAAGTTCTCGAAGATCTCTTAACGAGATGGACAAGTATTTTAATATCCTACTTATGTACGTGCCGGGACACTGAGAAATCCCAGAGAATCGCAAAGCTGATGAAGTTGCTAGAATAGGTTCTCTTACCGGATGATAACACGCCATCCATGCCTATCGCTACTGTAAAATATCTACTAAAGCTGGACACTTAAGCAAAGTTCACTTAACCTGATGAGCAGGACTAGTCTTAGAACCCTGATCGGCGTTATAACAGGGCACTGCGCCATAGATACCCTCGCCTCTAGGTTAGACCGCATAACGAGATCTGTAAGAGCTCCAGAGACAAGAAAGAGGAAGAAACCATTTCACACCTGATATGCAATTGTAGTGCTCTTTCATCCTGTAGATGGAGACTCCTGGCAGCCTATTACTTCAAAAATCTGATAACGAACTAAACAAGGTAAGAGTCGGTCATCTACTGCGTCTCATATCCTTTTGCCTGGCAGTTAGCCACTTCAACCTAACCTAACCCAAGCCATCAGCCACAGAGATTGCTACGTAAACGACGTAGAGGCAAACACTTTTACCACCGATATTTACCGAATTTCTGAAGCAAAGAGCTCAAAAGGTCAATATGTTCGAGCTATGGGTCCCACAAGACGGCCGAAAAACTATGCAACGTTTGAAGTTTTCTTCGGTCACTGTATTATATTGTATAGAACCGATAAGTTCTAGCGCCTACGGTGGCTAGGTCATGTAGAGCGGATGGACACCACAGATCTGGCCCCAAAAATCTTCGAATCCACCCCCGAGGGACGGCGCAGTAGAGGAAGACCGCGACTCAGGTGGCGCACGCAAGTGGAAAGGGACCTCAACCAACTATGCGTGCGAAACTGGAGACAGCTAGCTAAAGATCGAGCTGGCTGGAGACGCTTGTTGGTTGAGGCCCAGGTCCACCCCGGACTGTAGCGCCACACAAGAAAGAAGATATATTTTGTAAGACCAGAATATGAAACGTTCCACGAATGCTCCAGAACACGACTCGACTTTTTTTTACAGATTTGAACATTAACATGAGGCCACTAGGTGACAAACAAAATTATAGTTATCCAAAATTTGGTAATGCACTACGTTCATTTGCAGAAGAGATAATAAGATATTTAACAAACATAATGTGAATTGTTGGCGATAGGTGATGAAATGCTTACAATAGCTCCAACAATCGTGAACATTTTAAGTCAAATTACTGTTGAACTTCTCCCAAAACAAAATTGAACGATGAAATCGATGATTTATAATTCTAAAATGTATGCAACATTACTCATTTGAACGACGTCAAGTCTGAGAGGTAACATTCATACGAATGAAAGGTCTTACGCAGAGATCAGACCAGTCGTACAGATTAAAACATTGTATGCAGATACTATGCAAAACAATATAAATTGACATACAAATTCTTTGACAGTTCAAAGGCTGACGGAGAATTTATGATCCAATCGTAAGCCTGCAAGGCTGACATTTGGCTCCACTCGCAATGGCCTCGTTTAAAGCGCCTGTGCATAATTACATATCGGAATGCGTTAGAAGGACTATACAGTCGAGAAATAACCAATCTAGCAAACACTGATCAGAATTCCTTTATCTTAGCTATCTACATATCTTTAAGACGAACCTTAAAAACAGTCAGTCATGACAAGACATAAATAAACCAAACCCTTGTAATACACAATTGCCACACGAAAACAATACAATAAAGCTTAAGCCGCGTCTCGCCTTTTGATATCCATTCACACTTTTTCCCCCACAAACATTCATATCCGCACATGAAATAATAAACACAACAAATATAAAACATAAAATAATCACATTACCACGAGAGGACACGGTCGCAAAACCGGCGAGTAACCCTCAACTCTTGACTTGCTCGCTGTTCACACCGTTTCCACACAGACACATAGAACCGTCGGCGACAAGAGCCAATTTAGCGCGGGGGTGCACCGTTCTCTGAACTGATCAAAAACAAAACAACCGCGACGACAACCATTGCCATCAATTTGAAGCACTTTACATTGCAAAACAACCGGCCACCGAAATTCCACTTGTCTCTTGGAGTGTCTGTACACTTGAAGACACCGAGCGTAAGCATGTAGCCTTTAATGGACGAGGGTATAGCAAGCAGAAGAGGTCGTAGAAGTAGGCAACTAATTCAAAAGCCTACGATATACTTCTCACTATGTTTGTTTTATCGCCAGTGGCGGCGGCGGTGGGCCAAGCCTTTTTTATTCATATTTTGCGCTGCCGGCAGCTCTAAGTGTATCGCCGCTAACTGCTATTAGTCGCGCGCTAATCAATGCGCTTTCCAGTGAGCTCTGACTGTTTGTGAGGACCATCGGTACCGTCTCTCCAGTATCACGCTTGTGTGATCATAGTGCGGTTGGTCGTCGTCGTGGTATCGGCTGAAGTGTTGAGTTCTAAATTGAATCGATTGCGCTCACTCCCCCTATTAACGAAGTCAAAGAATTTTCGGTTTTAGTTTGTGGTTTCCGGTGGTGCTATTGTGGTTTGCTAGTTTTATTTCAAATATTTGAACATCTATCCAGTATTCAGCACGATTCAGCGGACTTAATCTTTCCCGAAGTCACATGTGTACATACTTATGTACATAAGTATTTTATTTTTCGGAGTGATTTAGGGTGCGCAAATTAGGAAAGTGCAGCTTTATTTGTTGAAGCACATGCATGTGCTTGGAAAAAATAAGTCAAAAAGATTACGTGAACGTGTTTAGCCGGAAAAAAAATCGATAGTGCAGTTTCATTCAGTTTTCATACGTCATCAATATTGATAATTTATTCTTAACAAAAATGTGAATAAAAGTTTAGAAAAAAGTGAACCAACGACTTGCGCCTTTCTAAATGGATAATCAGCAATTCACATAGAGAGGCGGTGGCAAAAGATACAGTTTCTGATGCTAATTAATGTATTTAAAATGGCATAGTCCATTTGGCCATATGGATTTAATAAACAAAAATTATGTATTTGCCTCAGAAGAAATATGTTGTGGAATGACGTGAACTTTTCAGCACTGTTTAAATGGCTGTGTTTTTTATATCTTGCAAGAATATATTTCTGTATGTTAAATCAGCATCAAGATGGATTTATAACTGAAAAAGTGGACTATATATTTGCAAGCAACTATAGGCAAGAAGGGACATGCACTGCTCACACTTTCGCATCACAGTTTCGTCAGTGTTTTATTCACTGTTGATATTAATATGCGACTTAATTGTGGGGTTATGAAAACGATATGGCCAGAACTCAGGTTCAACAGCAGTTGTCTAAGGAATGAGCAGTTTTTTTTCGTGGTACTTCAGTATGATAACTATAATGTCGACACATGGAACGACTTTTTTGAAATGCTTCATGTTATGCGCAGCTCTTCCGACGGTTTGCGTTTTCTTAAAATACGTAATGTTAAAAGAACTACAAATGAAGATTGACTTAGATGTTTCCGTATTTTGTTAATATCTTGCCTTTTTAAATGAAGGATACCATAATTCAACAGACCGGAGTTTTTGTATGACTTAAATTCTAAGAAGGAAACTTACAAGAACCTTTCTCCATGCAACAAGTCTTACCTTGATGAATATTACTGTCAGAAGTTTGTTGCTGTGCAAATACCGGTCACCCGGGTGCCGATGTTTAAACACCCAATTAGCGAATGTTGTACCCATTCCGTGAACGACTGTGTTCAATTTATCAGTGATTACATCTTTATAAGAGTTAAGATGCGAATCAAAATGAAAAATTAATCATAAAATGCGAATCAAAATATCGATAGATTCGCATCTGTCTTTCCTTAAGATTTCCAATTATGACAACAGTGTTTTTTTGTAGAGCGTGCATTTCATAATGGATCGGTCTTGAGGCATTATCTTTTCTTTTGCTTGGTCGTAATTTAGTCGTATGTGGGTACGGAATGGCAAATTTTGTCGTAATTCTCGTACAGTTCCTATTAAATATGTCGTACGATTTCAAACGCTCTTAAACTGCATATAATAGGTCTGTTCCCATATCCCAAATAATCACTACAGAAGAGTACAAAACAACACAAATCTGTGAAAGTCTGTTCCAGTAATCCAGTACGACAGAAGTATGGGTTGTATGTCAAATGTGTGCTCTCTTGAGAGAGTAAATAATTTCCCCACTGTCTTTTTCCCACTTCGTTTGTCTTTTTATTATTTTTGAACTAGTAATTCGTAAGAATGAATGAAACCAAACGAAATTACAA
Organism: Eristalis arbustorum; assembly: GCA_916610145.1. Taxonomy (NCBI): domain Eukaryota; kingdom Metazoa; phylum Arthropoda; class Insecta; order Diptera; family Syrphidae; genus Eristalis; species Eristalis arbustorum. The sequence goes on along the minus strand of OU744316.1, from coordinate 80,163,683 downwards.
GAAAATCCTGCTTTAAAATTTATGTGTTTTGATGTAATTGTTGACGTGCTATATGTCTATATTACTATGCTATACTCTGACGTCATATATATAGCACCTCTGACATAAGTTACCCATTTGGTTTAATTGTGTTCCCGTACTTTCTTCATATTTTGCTTCTCTCTGAGAGGTTTTTACCCCCATTCTTTAACAATGACAGTCTTCACAATTAAGTGCAGAAAGTACGGGAACAGACCTAATGGTGATGAAAGTTCGGCTTTACAAATGCGATTCAAACATGGATGTAAAATTTCAATAATGAAATAGATGATCCTGAATAATACATACGTTCATAGCCTAGTCCTTCTTGATTTGGATGCACGTAGCGTTCTAGCATTTTGCTAGGGTCACGGTCAAGACCCTATATAAAATAGGAATAATAGACAAAATTGCATTTAATAAATTGTAACATGATACATTGATAATTCGGTAGAAGGAGGGCTATATCGCAACGACGCGTTCGGACGTTCCGTCTTTGACTTTTTAAGTAGGATACACGTAAATCATTTGCATCAGTTGAAATGAGACGTTCGCGTGCTGCTGCTTCTCAGACCGTATATCATAATCCAGATAACAAAGTTCTTGTAGTAATACTATCCCCCCTGTCTGGGGTTTTGCTGAATATGAACTAATTTATTTCTGAGTTTAAATTTTTGGCAAATTGGGATGACTTTTTGTACAAGTAATTAAATTTGTGCAGCGACTATTTATTGGTTCCATATTTCTCTTTTTCTTGAATTTTTTTTTCAAATAATGCAACTTTAAAACGCGCGCTTTCAGTTTGATATGCAAAGCTAAGGTTGCTTGCTTTTGACAAATCATTCTCGCCATCATTATATGTAAGTCGGTATAAGCGCCCGAACGTGCCTTTGCGATATGGCCTTTAAAGTCATCTTGGAAACAAATAGGAAAAAAATGTTGTGACAACGCCAAAGGGCATCGTATTACTCTGTGCGTATGATACAATATCCAATCAAAGAGTTGCCTCAACTAACCACTTCCTGTTCGAAATGGCACTCTTAAAGTCTCGTGCGTCTTCTTTTTATCTTTATGAGTTAACCAAACTTACTTCTTTTTAGATATTTTATAGCTTTTTCCTTAATTTGCTCACCGACTGCTTTATGCGGACAGTTCATTTCAAATTAATTGTCTTTTTCAAATGGACATACATCAAGTGTAAGGTTCGCAATGCGATAAGACCACCTGTGCACGCGTCTAATTCTCAATAGTAAATTAAGTAACAAAACCCAACATAAGTGTTAATTCAATTAAGTATCTATCGCATTATCTGATCGCAGTTCTCGACAAATAGATAGCCAAACAACTACAATAAGATACTTGTACCTATTCATAGAGACATACATAATTCAAGACCGACAAATGAAATTTGGACTCCGAAGTGTGCGCGATTAGATAGGGAGCGTCTATCGTGAATCTCTATTGTTTTTCGCAAATAACCTAACGCAACACGGGCACCATCTTGATGGTGACATGGTGACGACTATTAAAGGTAAAAATAGTGAAAACTAAGTGGAAAATTTATGAATGTCCAAGTGACTGTGCAGGTGACGGTTTTTAAGTAGATAGCAAATTGCTTTGAAGAAATTTAAGGCGGAAGTTTGATAATAATCTTTCTTATTGGTGGAAGCTTGATAAGCAATTATGGCTAAGAAATGTGAATTGAACGGCGGTGGTGGCGATAAAGGTGACCTCTTTGAGTACTTTCCTTTTCGAAAAAGTTGGAGGAAAATCGGAGGAACAACAGACGATGAATATGAAGCTAGTCAGCAGCTGCTGGAGCAGACGAATCTCCTTAATAAAGGTGAGTTTATATAATTTTTGTTTATCTATCTTTCAAAACATAAATTGATTGTTGTTTAATTAAACAGCAATTATTTAAATATATTCCCCATATTAATACTATAGAAGATATTGCATGAATTGCGCTTCTTCCTTACACTTTCCTTTCAGTTGCATACACACAGTATTAGGAGTGTAACTATGACAAATGACAATTACTGCCTGTTCGATATTCCATTAATATCGAATGAGAGCATGAGCAAGGGGATACGCGCATATTCTGCCTTGATCCGTATGTGTAAAAGGTCAATTGGCAGTGGGAATCTTAATTAACTTGAAATAGAACAACACAAGCGGGTATTATTACATTTTAGTATTAGAAGCAGGAACAATCTACTAAAGAATTAGAGGAAGTGTAATAGTTCAAATAAAAAACAATATTGGTCATTCAAATACGGCATTGGCTACTTTGCAAATTGTAGTGTTTCAATGTGTGTATCCAATGCATACAAGGTCTGATTTAATCAATAAATGGGAGGTGTCGGTTGCAATTTTTGTATGCAGCGGCTGCCTGTAAGATATTAAAACTCGAAGTGTATGTAGCAAATTCAGTAAATTAAATTGAAGTAGCTTAAAGTCTTGTTCAATATTCAGAATCAAATATGACAAAAAAAAAAACTTACCTAAATGAGGTAAATACATTTTTTTTTTTGGATAAACCCATGTGATGCGAACCTAATATTCATATACTTAATACATATATTAAGCACAAGTACACCGTGTATATTATAGCGACCGAATTCGTACCATAGGGTTCATCTATCGTCTCCAATGTAAGTAATATTAAAAAATGTTACTAATTCAATGCATGTTTCTACTAAATAATAATAATATGGGTGGCGCTACAGCCCGTAGAGGGCCTGGGCCTAGATTCTCAGCAACCACTAGTGTTGTGCGTGCTATTGTTCTCTCACGAGTGGAAGGGATCTACAGTTTTATGCCGACTCCGAACGGCCAAGTTTGAGAAGCTTTTTCTAGACAGAAGTACTCTTTGAGCATTATCAGTGAGGTGGTGCCGTGAAAATTATTTGTGTCGCACAGAGCAGGAATCGAACCTACGACGTTGACGTTGGGGTCGACGCACATATCCATAACACCACGGGCTACCACCATGTTTCATGTTTCTAGTTGATTACACTCAAGTCTCGTAATTTTTTGTTTGACAGCCAGGACACGATCAACCCTCAGAATGCTTTCTAGTAGCAGTAGTAGTTCTAGTAGAAGTACTTTATTGAAAAACGTTTTCTTTAGCTTTAAAACGGTGGTTCATACAAATCGTAGATGGTGTGATGACACTGTTCTACAAAACAATTACAATCCTAGGCGATACAGCTTCACAATTCCACAAAATGTACTTTCCAGCAGGATTTGCGTTGTTATTTTGATAAATTGAAGATATTTTTGTGTCACAGAAGATACTATGTAGTTTTGCGGCCATTGATGTATTGTACTGCATTAGTTTGGTTTAGCACTTGGTTGGTGTCTTGAAAAATGTTACAACTTTCATAGTGTGGCAATTCAATTCACTTACATTTTTTTGTTTAGCAATTCTGTAAACAATGTACAATTAAATTTGAATTTGCCTGATATATACACATTGGACAAGTCAAACGAAGTCGATTATCTCGACTCAGATGGCTAAGACATGTAGAGAGAATGGATACTAACGCTCTGCTTCGGAAAGTCTTCGAGGCCAACTCTGAGGGACAACGCCTCCGATGGCGTAACCAGCTGGAAAGATATCTGGGTGTACGAAACTGGATGCGCATAGCCCAAGATCATGCTAGTTGTAAAGAAATGCTAACTAAGGTCCAGGTCCACACCCCGAACTGTAGCGCCACGCTACGTTAGGTTACACTGGCTGACTGCTAGAGGGCAGTCACACTTAGGCCAGGGTAGGCCCATTGTGATACTACGCGGATTGACTTCTCCTAACACTGGAACCAGTTGGTGAGCGCCACGCTAAGAAAAAAGTATATACAAATTTAAAATAGGAAGTCAATCGGACCTAATTGCGAATAACGAAATAATACAAAAATAAAAAATGCATCATCATTTTAACTTAGTAGTTAACAATACACCTAATTCTGTTTTTGCACGGTCTTTTTTACACGTTTTGAAAATAAAATATTTTTAATTTTTTACGCGATTTTATTCCATTTAGTACGATTTAAAATTTGTTGAGCTCACATTTTTTTTTGTCAAATTTGACTTTTGCGAAGTGTGTTCATATCACAAATTTAAGAGAACTCACTTTTTGCGCAATTGAAATGGGTTAAATTTTGTCAATGCCATCAGATGTGTTTGGTAAAGAATTTTTTTTATTGTCAAATAATTTTTTCCAACGTTACAGTAGATGTAATACATGATCTTAAAAAAAATCCTTGTTTTTCACTAATCTTAATAGGTTATAGAGATTAGGAATCAATCACATGTTTTTGCATACGATCAATGTCTTTTTTTACACGGTTTTTTCTGGAACCAATCTACCGTGTAAAAACAGAATTATGTGTAGATGGAATTTATTGAACATTTTTCCCTGTTACTTATGTTCTGTTTATTGCCCTAAAGTTCTAGAGTTTTTTTGCTAGTTTGAGTTCTGATCCATGCTCAATTGTGTTGAATGTGTACTACTCTCTTGTAATACTCTGATTCATTTGTTTAATTACACTTTTGGTAGGTAGTTGCATGGGTTGTCTCCGTATCATTGAAGCCCCAACGAAAGGATGATGTGAATGCTTACTTTGGTTTGTATATAAGCCTTTTCGTTCCATTCGGGGTATTCATGTCCATTATAAGTTTTAACTCGTTGTTTTCTGCCAGTATTCTTGTTACATTCTTAGATAGCATTAGAGTTGAATGTGTATCCCTTTGGGCTTTAAGTATCACTTGGCTGGCTGAGAAAATACTTGTGACTAACAAAATTTGCATCTTCAAATATATGGATATATTCCATGTGTTCGGAAGAAAATCGTTGATGTATTCACAATTTTATTGTTTATGCAGAAACGAGACAGTCTTGTAACAACTGTAAACTACACGAAACTTGGCAAATTGACTAGTTTGTTAAAATTTTTAATGGCACTTGTAGATCAAGAGGAAAGGTAAAAAATTATTCTCTTCACAAAGCATATAAGAAAATTATTTGTGGGAACTTGTAATACAATGTGTGTGAACAGGTATAATAACCAAAGTTTGTTGTTCCCATGTTCTACTGTGGCTGCTTCCAAAATCGTCATGCAAGGTATCACACAGTTCATACCGCATACGTATTTTAATAGCTCAAGCAATAAATGCAATGAGTTGTTTACGACTTCAGTGTTAATAATCGAGTTTCGATACGCTTTAAGTTTAAGTCAAAATGGGAAACGAAAGTAGTGCAATAAATGAAAGGTCAACTTGCCTGTGTAAAAATTCGTCATTAATGACGTTATTTTATTAATTTTAATATGGTCATCATTGTATACTCAACCTCACAACTTGTGGTCGGGCAGACCACAATCATTCAATTGTGGAACTGTATTGCTGGATCCATAAAGTAAGTTATGACTTGTTTGATTTTCACCTATTTAAACGCCCTGTAAAACGTTGCTGTTTTTAATTCCCAGTTATTGTGTTGATAAAATTGAAGTCAGTTATAAATTATCAGCCCCGATTCATTTCATTCTATATCTGCAACAGATACTATATAATGGTTACATTTATCTATCTCATATTCACAAGATATCTACATCTAATCGTTTTCAAATGGATAAACCTTTTCATGACATTTATTCTTGTGTAAGTTATATATATTAATTAGCAATTACATGTGCAATAAAGATAAATAATAATTAAAAAAAGTTGTAGAGAATTGGTGCTGTTAAATTGCTGCTATATATTGCTCAATATCAATGGGTTGATCCAACATAGTTTTTAAACGTCTACATTTTCAGTCTAAACAAGAATTTGCTTTACTTCTTTGCAAGTTGAAATAACATTAAACAAAATCATAGTGTATGCCATTTAGATTATGAAATGTTATTATGAAGTGTTATGTATACAATTGTAAGCTATTCAAACTACTATCCGAATCGGAAGGAGACCGTGAGTTTCTCTACTTTACTACTACTATTTTTGTTTTTTCAACGGAATCCTTTTTCTCGTCTTCTAAATTATCAATCTCTCTTATGTTCTGTTGAATGCTCAGACACACTTCATGCTTCTTGACCAGATTAACTTTCGCTATAAACTGTCCGGATCTTAGGGCGAAAGCTATTAGTGAGCAAGTTAATCTGGACTAAAAGAAGTTCCGAGGTCCGAGGTTAAAAGAAGTTTTTGTTTCAACGTCGATACCTTCATATTTGAGGAAAAGCATGATGCGCAATGTGTAAATGCATTTATTGAGCGTCTGGTTAGTTGACAAGCCAGATATAGCATGGAATAGATTACGTAGTCTCAATCTCAGGGATTTCTGCAAATTATCGGCAAAGATTTGAGAAGCATTAGAATATAAGACAGCGTATGAGCTTCTTTAGAGGGTAGTCTAAGGGAAGAAGTGGGCCTGGCCGTCTTTCTCTTTCATTTTCATTTTTAATAGGTTACTAAGGTTTAGGTTAAGGTCTAGGTTAAGTACCAATAAGTATGTCTAGAGCTCCAAGTTTTTCTATAGTTTTCTTGGCCGTAAGTCTAAAAATAATAAAGTTTGTCCTAAGGACTAAAAAAACACAAAGTTCATAGCTTAGACACCGAAAGGCAAATATATAAGCTACATAGATTAGATTATTTTAGAGTACCCGCGAAGGGTCAGTTAGATAGAATTAAGAACATGAATTGTTAGATATTACGATAGATTTTAGTCATTTTTGTCTAGTATAATTCATTCCAGAAAAAAAAAAAGTAAATAAAAATGAAAATGAAATGAGTGGGCCTGGCCGTCATAATGTTAATGTTCACCGGTTTTGTATCGAAACAAATCTTATGCGCAAATTCACATATGAATAAGTGCATTTCTAAAAATGTTTTGACACGACGCCATAAAGGCCATAGTTTGCATTTTCTGGAGAATGTCATTCGTCTCTGGTTTATCAGTAGATAAACCAAGCATTATTGTGCGATTCTTTCCATGGTCAACTGGAGACCAACAGATCATTTGATGTATTAACTAATCGGGCACAATGCGTAGACGACTTCTTGAGATGAGCGTAAATCCGTTGCCTCACTAATGCACCACTTCACCTTTACACGCCCTTCTATTCTTCAAAGCCCATGGGACCTATTTGCGCAAATTTCACCAACAGAGAGATTGAGTCCCGGCGGAGAAGTTATTCAGCCGGGATGTTTTTGAAGTGATCGATAGCCAGGTTAATCTTCAGGCTCCGGTCCCGCCTTGCTGTTGTTTTAGATTTTTTAATATGTGATATAAGCGCCATGAATCTCTGATCATTGTAATTAACCGTGATTCTCTCGTCTTCTTCTCAAATTCAATTTTTCGTGTTAATCAATCTTAATGCTTTCTGTCTTAATAAGTGCTAATAGGCAAATAATATCTATGTTAAAATTCAAGACATGGGACATTAACATTATGGGTATGGATTTTAAAATAAGCGTGACATATCTTGTGTTTAATGTACAGTGAAGCACAGTTAAGTGTAAGTGAATATTTGCATTTGTTTTGCTCCTTTATTTGCGTCAACGTGAACAATAATAGAATAAAATGCATAAATAATATGCAATAAAGCCTTCTAGATAGTTATAAAAAAATAGCGACACCGCTACAGCTCGTAGACCGTCTCACTGCCTAGCTTCTAAGCAACCACTCGTGTTGTGCGTGCTATTGTTCTCCCACGAGTGGAAGGGGAAACCTACAGTTTTATGCCGACTCCGAACGACCAAGTTTGAGAAGTTCTTTCTAGACAGGAAATACTCTTCGAGCATTGTCATTGACTCTTAAGAGGTGGGACAGTGAAAATTATCTTTCGTCGCTCAGACCAGGGATCGAACATAAGACGTAGAGGTTCATGGCGTTGGGATCGCCATGAGCCACCGCCTTCTGTTTTAATAAAACTTAATTATTCCTTAGTATCCTAAAGTCATGCAAAACAAAACAGTTAATAAGTGTTAAAATGGTTGGCAGGACACTGTGAGAATTATCGGAGCTTAGCTTCGACAGCAACCACTAGTGATTTGTGTGCTTTAATTGTTCTATCACAACCTGCAGTTTTTTGGGGACTTCGAAGACGGCGAAATTTAAGAAGCATTTTGCACACAGGAGTACTCTTTGAGCTATGTCAGTAACTCGAAAGCAGTGAGTATTGTAATTTGGAAAACTTGAGATTTGAATTTTATACTGCCGTCGTAGGGGTGATACCTGTACACAAAATGCTGTTTTCGAACAATTCAAGAATTGGGCAAATGTGGGTATCACATCATCAAAACTCCGCAACAGATCCCTTTGAATTTTTGTTGAGTGTTTATTTTTGCTATGTATTGTATGTCAGGTACTTGAAGGTCTTTCAATAAAAAAGTGGAATATTGACAACTTTCTTGAAACCTTAATCTCCGAAAAACTTGACTTGTCGTTTGATGTTGTTAAGACAATATTTAAAGGAAAAAATATATCAGTTCATCTGTCTAATGTGCAAACACCTTGCATTCTGTCCATCTTAGGTTTTCTTTGTTTCTCGGCCTTAAGTCGAGTAGAATTATGCGACCAGGGCACGCTACGTTTTTTTAGGAAAGGGGAGGTGGCGCTTTCGTGTATTAACTCAGTTTTTGAAGTAACTCTATGAACTGTACAAATGCTCCGGAAGGCAAACATCCATCCACAACACTGGTTCGGCGTTTCTAATCTTTGGCAAACAATTTAATTGGTGAACACAAAATAATAAATACAAAACGGGTGAACTCGTATGTAATGTGGGAAGATTAAAATTAATATTAGTTGAACGATATTAATCCAAACTCAAATTCAGACAAAAAATAAATATAGCATGTCATAATTTCTATCCATATTATCAACAACCATCCCATAAGGCTGATAAATATTTCACTTCAACACAACACCGAATTTAAATATGTGGGGGACTACAAATTTAAAATAATTATAAACAGTAAACAAACCAATAATGCGAAAATACCACTATCATAGGCAATTTTAGTGAGTGTAAATAAACGCTGTGATATCACAGGATGGGGAACTTTGTCATTACCATAGGCAATGCAATATTAAATACGAAAAATATGCATACAAACGGCACGTGAGGCCTTGAAAACTGGACATAAGGACAGGCTCTTCGCTTCTGCGGTAAATACTTCTTAGCTGGCATGCATCCTGTGGGTCAAAGTCAATTTTTAAATAGTTTCGAATGCAAACCCAATGAACAGTTTTTCAAAAACATTTCAATACATTCAAACACATACTCATACATGTAAAAAAACAAGCTACTGCTCTTTGCTGGTGTAAAGGATTTAAGTTTATTTTTGAAGATACTTCATATGATACATGATTGAGAGAAGCAATGTACTTCCCTGCCCACATACCGACAAAAGAAGTATACTTAGTCAATCAGAGCGTATCCAACGTTCTGTCATCAACCACACATCGCCCTTTTGGAAGAATTGGCAAATTCCCATTTCATCCACACCAAATGATTTATCCAAAACGCATGATGGTCAATGATTGTACTGCAGCGAGCTATAACATAAGCCAATCTAAAATTTTCATATGGTGGCCCGTGTGTGGCGACCCCAACGCACTTGGACATAGATGTCTAAGTTCGAATGCTGGTACAACAAAATAGTTTTCAAAGCCCTACCTATTTCTAGACACTAACAATGCTCACAGAGTAATCCTGTCTAGAAACAGCTTCTTAAACTTAGACGTTCGGAATCGGTTTGAAAAGGTCAGTCTCTTCCGTTCTTGAGAGAACAATAGCACGCATAACACGACTGGTTGTTGCGAACCTAGGTCCTAGCCCTCTACGAACTGTAGTATCGCCTGTGCTATAATATTATATTCATAAGTCCGAAGCCTCAAGAAACCCTTTACATATTTGTAGAAGAAAATTAATTACACAAACACCAACTATTGCAATTTCCTTTGGTAAATGAAATTAGTATATGTACAGTACAAATGGATTCACTTTCTGTTATTAAATACAACCTTTTATATTCTCAGGCGAATCCAAATAAAAAAACCGCAGAAGTCTGGAGACTTATTCACGTACTCCTTAGCGAATGCTATCCGTTTTTGTCGGTTGATTTTGTTCACCATTGTTTTTTTCCTGGGTGTGCATGACTTGAACCCCATTTGAACTATTGTTCTCCTCACATTTGCTGGGTTGACTTTGATGTTACCGCTTCTCTCAAGGTTATCACTCACTTTATTTGCATTTATGAATGTTTCTTGGTCCACCATCAGCTTTATAACACGCTTATCTCTTTCGGTGAGCTTCGACGGGCGGCCTGATCTTAGCCTTGATTCGACCCGTCCGTCGTGTCTAAAGCGATCAATTGTTCTCTGAATTGTTGACCGTTGTTCTTGATGTTTCCTCTGGTATATCCGTATAGGACATTCTTGTTTCCACGTACACATTTATAATAAACTGCCGCTCACTAACTTCTAACTCTCTTTAGCCATTTTTACCATCCTTTTTTGAAAAATCTAAAAAAAACAATAACTTTTTCTCGCATCAACAACGTCAATGCACAAATCGACAAGCACGCTGTGTCAAGAAACAATTACAATTCCAAATACAGTGTTTAAAGTAACAATATTACCAGCTGTACGCACACTTTTGTGGAGTGAATTTCGGAAATTCTTTTGGTTTTAGTTATGGTTTTTTTAATTGAATAATACTTTTTAATTTATTTTGTTGAAAACTGAAACCTGAGACTTTGTTTTATTGGAATTTACCTTTCAAAAATATTTTTGGCTTATATTAGTTGAATGACAGCCATTTTTTTCCAAATTGCATCATTGTACGCAAACTTTTGTGGAGCACTGTATATGTAGGTGCCTACTAGACTTAGCTTCTACAGCTAGCCTATGCTTACGGGAGTGTTGAAGAATTTTTTTTTAATTATAAAATTTAGCTTTTGTGTAAATATCCATAAATTGTACCCTTGAAGACTGTTTGTCCGTGTATATCCAAGTTCTTAAACGCACTGTTGGCTGGAGTGAGCATTTTTCATTTGTGCACATAATGTTGGCACCTTCTGGCCATAGCATTAACAGCAGTATGATATGAGACCAGATTTTGTAAAGGATTAAACAGTCCTTGCTCATCCTAGGAACTGTCTCAGCATTAGCTTACTGATAAAGCCAGTGAATCGCTAATTTCGCAATGTACGAAAAGATCAACATCACTACATTCACAACGAGTTTCCCTTGATGGAGCAGCATTCTATATTCAATCTACCTTATTTTAATATTTATTAAAGCCGATGTTATTTTCCCTGTTTGCAAAAAAAACTTATATTGTGAGAATATAACACAAGCATTTTATGACTAAAAGGCATCCACAATCTAATTCAAATCACAGAGTCTACCGTATGTGCGAGCAACTTCATGGAAGTACTGTTCAGTACTATTCGAATCGGGCGGAAAATTTGATAGATAATTTTTCTAAATCATTGGCAAACATGACACGTGATTTTCATATTAAACTATGAGCAAGTGGATCTGATTCAACTGCAGCTGCAGTTATTGAATTTCTCCCGGTTTTGTTTTACCATCAGAATATATCATTTCATCAAAATCAATTCGGAACTGCTTTAAAGCAGACAGTACTGTGATTTTTGATTTTCAACACCCTCATGTATTCAAATCAATCTCAGTCCATCTCAATTGACATTTGTGACATCTATAAGATGTCCACACATTCATTGATTAATGACAACAGATTAGTAGCTACGAACAAAGAGACAAAGACGCTGTTTCTAGACACAGCCCGCGAGACCTCAGAACCAGGAAATTTAAAGCAAATTAAGAAAAATTGATGCGCGCCCATATCGCTTCACGTTTTATGCGAGGGAGGGTGCGATGCTCTTGGTACCGGGCATACGAGTACACATCGGTTCAAGCATTTAAGCTCAGTTCACACATGACGACGCCATATGGGACGACCACTAGGGATCGTTGAGTAAATGACTGAGTCACTAACGGTTCGTAGCGACTGACTAAGCCACTTAAAGTGATATCTCCTGCTATTCATTTGAGTAATCTCATCTGCATGTCGACTTAAATGGATAAAACAATTTACCCTCAGATGGTCACGCCGCAAATAATGAAATGGGAGGTGATGTGAGGCTCACGGCAGGCTGCTGAACTGACTGTGAAGTGATGAGATGTGTTCCAAATTGCAATCATTACGTTATATGACTGATTCTACTGTTCACATTCGTGGTGTGAAATTCTAAGAAGTTCGCAATGAATCTTTGGCTTAAATGTACTTGGAATTAGATAAAATCATCAATATTAGAAAACCAGGATAGATTATACAGAAATTGTTCGCACTAAGGCGCTGAGTTTTTATCGTTGAAATAATGGGTGACTTTTTGTGTTTTTTTTAGAGTTTTCTGTAACGCGTGATGTAATGTAAACATGTTCAATTAGTATTGCCATCAGATGTCGACTTACTAAGCTTAAGTGTTTGATTTTGTAATCAATATTCGTCAGGTGTGAAAAACACACACTTTGACCATTTTAACGTCATTGTAGTCTACCTACGTTGCAAATAATTCAATCCATAGTGACATAATCTCATACTATTTTCAGAATGATGGACAAGTCATTTTTACCCTTATGTTGTGTGCGGTCCCGGTGTATACTGGGGAAAATTTAGCTACAGCAGTGTTAATAAAGACCATGATTAGTCAATATGTCGGCGGTCATGGCAATTCGTGTTTCGTTACTCTTCTACATTGAGTGATTTCGAACATTCTTTTTACCCAAAATATATATGAGTACACGATCAGAATCTGGTGGTGAGACATTAACAACAATTGATTTATCAGCTGAAATGAAACTCTACACACTACAGACTGTAATCTCTTAGAGAAATGCTTATATGTTGGCCTTTCCCTTGTTTTGATTGTTAACTTAGATAAAGTAAGTACGTTAAAGTAAGTATACCGGTATGAAGCGTTTTTTTTTAATAAAAAACTAATTATTAATTTGAAAGTAAAAACATTTTATTCAAAGTATTGGCCATTGTTTTCTACACATTTTGATCATCTCTCTGGCAATTTGTGAATACCACGCCAATAAAATTGCTCGTCTTTTAAAGCAAGCCAATCAGACACCCAATTTTCGACTTCTTCGTAGGAATCGAAGTGCTGCTCAGCCGATGCGTGTCCCATCGATGAAAACAAATGGTAGTCGGAAGAAGCCAAGTCTGGTGAATACGGCGGGTGGGGTAGCTGCTCCCAGCCAAGTGTTTTGATTGAATCCTGAACCGGTTTTGCTTTGTGTGCAGGTGCATTGTCATGGAGCAAAATTACCTTGCCGTATCTTCTGGCCAATTCTGGTCGTTTCTCGATCAATGCATGGTTCAGATTGATCACTTGTTGTCGGTGGCGATCAGTATTAACGGTTTCACCAGGTTTTAGGAGCTCGTGGTACACCACACCCTTCTGGTCCCACCAAACACACAGTATTGTCTTCTTGCCGAATCCATCTGGTTTTGCAGTCGATGTTGATGGTTGGCCCGAATTAACCCAACCAATTTTTTCCGTTTAGGATTCTTAAAATAAGTCCATTTTTCATGGCCAGTAACAGTCCGATGCAAAACCGATTTTCTTACGTGTCTTTGAAGCAAAATTTCACGTGTTTTCAAGTGTTTTTTCGGTTTTCCATTTCATTCAATTCATGTGGCATTTATTTTCCACACGTTTGGATCTTTCCCATAGCTTTTAAACGGTCAGAAATTGTTTGTTGTGCAACATTTAACATTGCTGCCATTTGCTTTTGACTCAAAGTGTCATCTCCATCCAATATCGTTTGCAATTCGGCGTCTTCAAACTTTTTTGGTGGTCTTCCGCGTTCTTCATTTCTCACATCAAAATCATTATTTCTGAACCGTTGAAACCATCTTTTGCATGCTGCTTCTGATAGAGCATGATCACCATATGCCTCGACAAGCCTTTGATGCGACTCTGCAGCACTTTTCTTCAAATGAAAACGAAAAATGCATGCTTTCCGCAAATCATTACTTTCTGGTACAAAATTCGACATTTTTAACACGATGAAAAAATATGATTTTGTCTGTTCAACGACTTGATGTATACTAAATATTTTTCACAGATGTCATAGCAAAAAAACAAAAAAAAAAAATAAGGGCTCTTTCACAACAAATGTTCCCTACCGAGACATTTGTATCTTGACGCTCATCTTCATACCGGTATACCTGGTAAACAAAATCTGGTGAAATTTCTGGTGAATTAAGTTAGTTTTAATTAGTTGAATGCGACAAAAGATACCTGAAAATACAAAAAAAAAGGTGGGGCAGTAGAGTCACAACAAATGCAAATAGTAAAATGGTCCACTATGTTGTACAAATTAATTTGTCTCAATAGGCCACGGATTTTTCCATTTCTGCACTTTATTTAGAGATCCTTGCAGTTTTCTAGTTGCTAGCGCGATAGAAGGGTGGACAGCGCTGAAAAGTAAACAATTGAAAACCATTCCAAAAAGAAAGATGTGCAATGGATGGTATATGTATGTATCAGCTTAGCTCCAAGGACACACTCCTACGAATCCCTGAACATATTTCTTAATCTCACGGCGATAAGCGTATTCGCCCACAGGCGGTCTTCTGTCGATTTTCAGAGATGGTTTCCGAGTACCAGCTGTCCGCCAGCTCTCATTCCGAGTACCACATAAATATTGTTTTGAACCTATAGCGATTAAGGAAGCTCCGTTCTGGTTAAAAAAAACAATGTAAGTATATCAAGCACAGATATCTCCATCTGGTCAGACACTCAAATTTCTGAGCGCAGACACTTTTAACTCATGATTAACCACCTAGCTCCTAACGAAATAGCCAAGTATTTTAACACCAAATGCTGAGACATCTCAGAGAATTGTGAAGCGGACGAACTCGCTTGAAAATGTACTATTAGCGTACTCTTTCCGGATGGAATTCATGCCTATCAATAATATAATCAGTTATTCCACAAATATCAGTTGGCCTGACTAAACTTTAGACAGTGAGAGTCAACGATTTGCCAGATTTCGATCTAATGCTTCCTTTTCCGTTTCTCTCTTCTCTTCTTCGACCGGTGGACAACGCTTTCGGCGAAATACTATCACAACAAACTCGAGACAAAACAAACACCACAATTTGAATTGATAATGGATTACAACTCAATTCAAATGTAAGCCTTGAAAGAAATGTATTTAAATTATTATTAAATGAAAATGTCGACGTTTAAAACTCCATTCAACCGAGAGCTCATTAAAGTATCCTTCAAATTATAATACTTTTCGTTCACGTACTTATTTGAATGTCAACCTCTTTTCTCCATAAGCAACCCTCTTCCGAAAGACCACTTAATCAACAAAAACTAAAGCTGATTTGTCACGAAGGTATGCTTAGTCTTGACCACGTTAAAAACAATTGATTGAATCTGATTGACAGTCTTAAAACACTGAATTAATGAAAACGCAAACTCTCAGCAAACACAAGTGCGTCAGAGGTACCGCATATACCTTTTGATGAAATGCTTTTAAATACAAAGTCAATCACGTCTCGCTTAATGGTAAGAACCCCTCCGCGCATCATACACACAGACCCTCATACTCGGCAGGCTCTAGTGGCAATTCACTTTCAATTTCCACAACGTCAACTTCGTTTTCCTGATTATACAGGTGACATCCCGCGTTTTGTTTGGCTGTCCTCTTGTGACACAACACCCCCAGACATAAAACCGACGAATGAGGCTGGGGACGACGATGGCAACACTGTTTGACGCTTCTGTCGTATTACATACATAGACTCACTCATACCAACGTGTGTGGAATGAATTCACGCAATTTCACGCTCTCGTGACTTGAATTCGTGACTGTTCTGCGTTGCGGTAGGTCAGGGTCGCTTGGGAGGGTACGCCTGCCACAGTGATGGGTTCTCACTCACCCCTGTCACCGCGTTATGTTAGTGGTTGATTCAATCAGTGTAGAAATGTGGGAAAGCGAATGAAATGCAACAGGGTTTACTTTTAAGGAGTGCAAAAGGGCTTAATGGTAATTACTTCGACTTGCGGCAAGCCAATTTGAGTCCTCAGCGCGCTGCCGCCTACATGTGCTCTCAAAGACTAAGGACGACAAACTTCGGGATTCTCCACAGGTACGGCAAGTTAGTTTCTAATATGACGCGTGTCGTGGGTTCTCAAGTGAACCGTACCCGCCGATGTGTTCGCTGAGGTCTTTGAACTTACCAGTAGTGATTCACCTTGTTTGCTACGTGACCCCCTTTGCAAAATGCGTAGATATTAATTCCAGTTTTCTTCAGTCCATTCACTTGGCTCGCTTGGTATGTTTCTCTTAATCGCGGCGTGTAAACATCGCATCGTGTCTGGAATCAATGGATTAGATTCGTAATAAATAAATCGTGTTTGGAATATCACTTGTTGTATGACCAATCAATGTTCGCCTTAGAGTGCGTGGTAGCAACGGCTGGTGGCGTCTGCTGAAGCTGGTGGGCACACAGGGGTGATTGGAATGTTTCCAGGGAGGGTTGGCTCGTGTGCTGGTTGTTTATTTTCGCTAACGTTTTCAAATACTTGTGTGTGAGAATATTTTTGTGAAATGAAAATATTTCCTTATGTTTTTTTCTCGATACTAATACGTTTTAGGAACCTGTCCAATTAATGTGGGGGTGGTAGGTTTTGATGAGAGCTGTGTTGTGCAGGAATTTCGTTATCTGACTGCAGTGTGGAAAAATATTTGGCAGCTTTTACTGCTAATTGATATGTGTAACGTGTAAAATTAAAGAATTTGAAATTGTGTGATCGCTGTTCTGGGCTATTGCTGATTGAATTGTTTGGAAGGAGGACGAAATACACATTGGAAAACTTACGAGTTTGTTTTGGCTGCCTGGTGGATTAAGAGAATGTAATGTAATGTGATGCTGTAATCTTTAAGCCTGTGAACTTCGAATTATTTTATTTTTCATTTTTTTCACTTCCTCTGTCTGTTATAAAAAATTGTATAGTTGAAAAACAACAGGAAGGACGGTCCTGATATTCCAATAAATCATACACAATATCTACAGCATTTATAAAGGATATATCTAATCTATGTCACAACCTTATTCAATGCAACTGATGACGTACAAACAGCTATTGCTGCAGTATTTGTGTATGCACGGTGGCCCGTGGCGTTGTGGGTAAGGTACTTTTTCGAGTCACTGATAATGCCCAAAGAGTACTTCTGTCTTTAAAAAAGCTTCTCAAACTTGGCCGTTCGGAATCGGTATAAAACTTTAGGTCCCTTTCACTCGTGAGAGAACAATAGCACACGCAATACGAGTGGTTGCTGAGAAGCTAGGCCCTGGCGCCACCCATCCCAATTATTATTATTTTTATAATTTTTTAGTACAACGGAAAAATGTTTGTTGATCTTACCATTCATCAGAAGTCTAACCTTAACCGAAATAATCTAAAGGTGGATGAGAATTGGAATGCCCAAAGTAAAAGTCTACTGTATATGCAGCATTTGAGGGAAGATTTGAAATGAAGGGGAAATAACACGCCTTTTTGGAATTGGGAAACAGTTGTGGCTGGAAGGGTCATGCTTATGCATCATATGAACTAGGACTGGGAATCATATTTACGAACGAATATCATATTTACGGGTATTTTAGTTCCGTCTGGAAATATTCGGGAAATAAGCAGCAGCAAGCACAGCCATGAAACTTAAAACACTTCGATTGTGGTCCGAACTCAACACTGGCCACTCAACCATTCTCAAGGTATTCAATTTCCTTCCTAAGGACACCGACCGCCTACTACCCCAGGCCATCTTCGAAAAGAAATTCTCAATCAGTATTCCCTCCAGATCGGACTTAATGACTGACATGCAAACACTGAAAGATCCTCTGCGCATCTTCACAGATGGATCAAAGACAAAAGAAGGGGTGGGTGCGGGTGTCTATTCACAAGACCTCAACATTGCTATCTCCCTGAAGCTCCCTGATCACTGTAGCGTTTTTCAGGCAGAAACCATAGCGATTAAAGAGGCGCTGTCTTGGCTCAAAAACAATGTGATATCAAAAAGGGGTATCACCATCTGTTCCGATAGTCAGGCCGCTATTGAATTCCTGCACAATGTCATGTTCTACTCTAAAACATCCCTTAATTGCAGGCTGTCTCTTAACGAGATGGCCGAGCATTTTAACATTCACCTCATGTGGGTGCCGGGACACTGTGACATACCAGGTAACTGCAAAGCCGACGAACTCGCTAGGTGTGGTACAACCTCATCCCTATCGATAGAAGGGGTACCACCTTCCTTCTTTTAAAGATTCATACAATTAAAACCACCAATGACAAATGGCTAGAAGGCACCACTTGCCTTAAAACAAAATAAATCTGGCCATAACTTAACCCAAAACGGTCACTTAGTCTACTCCGACTCAGCAAGCTCTCATTAAGAACCCTCATAGGAGTCATAACCGGGCAGAAGCTGCATGGATGAAGAGGAGGAAGAGAGCACTCATCACCTTCTCTGCTCCTGCAGTGCTTTTGCCAGTCGTAGATTCCTGCACCTAGGAGCCTACTACTTCAGCAGCCGTAACGAGCTAAAAAGTGCCAGCATTGGCCAACTAAATCGGTTCATTAGCAGCACCAACTGGTTCCAGCGTTAGGAGAAGTCAATCCGCGTGGTATCACAATGGGCCTACTCTGGCCTAAGTGTGACTGCTCTGCAGCAGTCAGCCACTGCAACCTATCCTAACCTAGTTTCTTCAGAGAAGGCTTTATTCAATTGTGGCATGTAGATCGTATGTACCAATGATACACTGAAATAGGGGCGTCCTACCAAACCGACGGCCTGCGAATTTAGAGGC
Source organism: Eristalis arbustorum (assembly GCA_916610145.1). Classification (NCBI taxonomy): domain Eukaryota; kingdom Metazoa; phylum Arthropoda; class Insecta; order Diptera; family Syrphidae; genus Eristalis; species Eristalis arbustorum. The sequence goes on along the minus strand of OU744316.1, from coordinate 80,144,736 downwards.
AGTTGACTAAAGATCGTGACAAGTTGAAGTCAAATTATATAGATGCTGAGAACAATTATTAGAGTCCATCTACTGTCCCAAAAGCCCAAAAAGGAGCTTCGTTTTGGAGCATTGATAGACAAGGAAGATAGTCTTTAGAAGATAGCCTGTAGTGTTGACATGCCAGTGCGTGATTTTGTCTAAGTTTAAAGCCTTTATCACCCGTGATGTAGCAACGGGTACTCTCTATCGATGTTCATACAGATGCGCTTAGAGACGATGCCAAAACTGGAGGTGTAGCTACTCTCCATATGTAATTACTGTCATACGTGAATTCTGAGATATTATGATAAACCATATTCGCAGCACTTATTCTATCTATGTGTAATTCTGACGAAATGCAGACATTGATCTTACCAAATATCAAGATTTACTAGACCAGTCACATATGTAGATCAAGTCGAACAGAGCTGTGGTATATTTTATGAATTGAAGAATCTACATTCTACAACATTGAAGTACACGCTTTCTTAATAATTTAATTGTGGGATTATAAGCACATAACAATTCATTTGCTTTTACGCCTTTATCTCCTTCTAAGTAAAAGAGTTACCTCACATAATTCTCCAAAATTCAATTCCAAAGCAACTATTCTCTAATATACAGAAGTCGAATTGACCAACTATTCAAATGAAATATTATTGTGAACAGAAACAACGAGTCATTAATGGGTAGACACGAACAAACTCACAACTGGCGCTATATCACCCCCTCCACCCACTGAAGGTGTTACATTTCAATTCGAATTCCAAAGATGCACCCCATTCGACACATAACTCTTGTCTGTCTTTCGCATCTGCCAAGATTTCTCAACCCCCGCCCCCTGGTTGCAAATACTCAACCCCTAGACAAGCCACTAGCAGCTTCGCGTGACCATCTGGTCTAGTCCCCACATAAATCAAGCGAGAGTCCCCCCAAATGAGCTTTCGCTCCCACAACAAGAGCTTTTACATTTTCTCTTTACACTTTTGAATCGCTTATCACGTCTCTTTACTGCCCAAGCCACCCATAACGTAAACAACAGGTGATGCCTTAACAGGATGAACAAAAACACTTTGACAGTTTTCCCAATTAATACCATGTGGCCATGGCCAGTGGGATGGTCTAATGTCGATGGCCAGCAGGGTGTCTGTGCTTCTCTTCTCAAGAGAATCCGTTTTGTTAGGAAGAGCGAGTCACTCGAGAGAGGAAGCTGTGTGTATCTTTGAAATTCACAGATACACTCGACTTCGTTTTAGCACGAGTATTTTTATTATAAAAGTACCGTAAGATATTTTCAAATGTTCAGTTACACTTTGAATTTCGTCGTGTCGAAATATGTTCTGGCTGCTCCGCACCCGCACTCGTGGCGTTGAGATACATTTTGTATCCTCATTCACATAACTTTTGACGGGAGTTTTTGAGAAGTATCCCCAAATCGTTTTGGTTTTGTTTTGAGTTTCTCGTGACATTCTTGTGATCGAGTTCGCGAGTGCGACACGGTTGTGTGTGACATATCTGATGGATTTGTGTACCTAAGGGATATTAAAAAAGTTCTTCCAGCATTTACATTAAACGTTTGCCATAGCACGTACGCTGGTTGCGGGTGTCTGTATGTGCATTCATTGGAACGGAAGGACTAGGTGTATCTTGTCGTGTGACTGCTGCGTTTAATTGCAAGCCACTACGACGAGGACGACAGAACGATAACTGCTGCTACAGACCACAGAGACTTTGTTCGGCACGGAAGTGTTGCGCTTTTTTGTATTATCGTACCCATAGGTCCCTGTGCTAGGTACGAGAGGGGCTGGTAACTTGATGCGCGGTGAATCTTTTTGCGGTGGGTGGTGGTCTCTATCACAGCGGCAATAGTAAATTGGCTGAAGTCATCCTTTCCTACTCCGCGTTCTCCTTGTGGGGTTTTATTGTGTGTGCAACGTCGGACTATTGCAATCACTGCCAGTGTGTCTGGGTGGGGGCTTTATTGTTGGAACGTTAGAGGAAGAGTGTGAGAAAGAAAAGCAAAAAAAAAAACATCCCTTTCATAGGGAGTGCGGTGCCTGCTGTTGGTTGCTGGCTGCGTGCTGCATTTGTGTGTCCCAGTGATTGTGCCATGATAGTGAAAGGATATCATTGCATTTAGTTTGCGTCGAAGTTATTGTTGCTTTTGTTGTTGTTGAATCATTTAAATAATGAATCCTTGCGAATAAAAGGAGCTAAAATATTAATAAAAAAGAGAATAATTATAAAAAGTGGTCCTTTGATTGTTGATTTACAACAGCACAGCAGTTGGAGGCTTGCATATAAATTATTCAACAGTTATCCGGAAGCACATCAGCCTTTCGTCCTAGATTGAAAAGCAAGAAACAAAAAAAGCACACTTTAAACGCATCAATCTTAAGGTGAGTTTCAATCAACTTGAACACAATCTAAAGAGTATCACACTTCTTGCAGTCCTGTTTGAGAAGATAAAGAAATGATATGTGATTAGATTTAGACCACTTTTATTTTTAAATTGCTTATTCAGTGAGGTTTGGATTAAATAAAAATACATTATCATAACTCTTTCCCGCACAGGTTCACAAAGGATTCAAGAAAAGAAAGTAGTTTCGTTTTCAAAACAATGTACAGTTCTTCAAAAATTGTCTGCTCATACGTTTCAAGGAAATTGCTTGTGTCATGTGATCAAACAAACGTGTTGCATTGAACTGCATTCCAGGGTATTATCATTTAGTTATAATATTTTTTTGGTCTAATTTCAATGAAAAGCTAATCTTAAGGGAATAATGGTAATATGGGAGAGGGTACGAACTGTTATCCTTTGCTGTCGATAGTAAAAAAAACGGAGCGCAATTTCTTTAAAAGGCTTTTGTTTTGCATGAGAAATGGACAATTCTAGAATTTCTATTGGCACTATATCCCTATTCGTTTTATCTTTAGACACTCGGACACAAAGAGTATTCAATCGAAATTCTTTTGACGATATGTAATACAAGCGTTACGCTTGCTTCTAATGCAGTGTACCATACGGCGTAATGCTCTTTTATTAAACTCCAGACAATGCGTTAACCAATCAGTTTTATATCGCTTTCAAAAACAATGGCCACCGCTGAGCATTCAGACAAGACATTATACATGAATATAACAGACAGAAGATATAACATCACACAGGACGCTTGACGTGTACTGATATGGGTCGATCCAAAAAGGGTATTGGAATGTTTTGTGTATCAGTTTTTTTTCCGAACTGAACTTCATATTTTAGAGAATATTCATGTTTATCCAGCAGAACGTAAATAATCAATCTAGCAATTTTCATCCAAACCTGAACAGTCATTTGTGAGTTAGATCTCCAAGAATATCTAATCTTTCTTTAAAATATTAATAAATTTGATTGATTCATAAAGTAATATAACGGTGGCCTTATTAGCCATATGTACATATATACGTGGGTGTCACACTTAAACTTCCCCATGCAGCGGTCAATAATATAATAATAGATAATACCATCAATAACCAAAGACAGTTACTGACCCTGATGAATATTTGGACGTCATAACAAAGTACGGTGAAAATAAAACAATTAAGACCGTCGGTCTTTTTTCTTTTTAAACTCACAACAAAACGTCTTACTAACATTTCCTCTTATTACGTCTATATCTTGTTATTTGGCAAACAAATCAGCGCCGTTAGCATGTTTTCAAATAACTATTGTATATACAAGATTCAACAGTTCACCTACTGTTTGTTATCTCTATGTTACCATTCAATTTGTGACTGAATTTCAATTTCAGTGCTCCCCAAAAAAGTTTAATGCTGGCACCGTCAATAACATTCTAATTGCATGCCTGGCCAACTATTTGTACCACTTTCTTTGGATCAATATCTTCAAATTGGCGAAATAAAAAAAGTATGTTTTAACAAACATTTTAAAGGGTATCAGACAACATTAGGCTGTGCTCTACATATATGGTCTTAGCTCTACCTATATGAACCCATATTTTTAATTTGAATGGATATTCAGATTTCCATAGTTGGTGCAGATTGGTTGCTTCGAAGTGGATACTGCTGCTTCTTCTTCTCCAAATAACAATAACGGAAACAGGTCGAAAAGACAAAGAGTTTTTCATCCCCTTTTCCATGATTCGTAGGGGTATTAAAGTTTTGTATAATGTCATTTTAGTCCTTCGAGGGAGGGCTCTACTAATCAATTTTCTCTTGAGCTCAAAGAAACAAGAGTAATTGTACTTTCAACATGTTATTTTATCGTACTTTTTGCTTAGGAACTCAGGTAAAAGAAGTTCCGAACTATTTAACATAAAGTTGTGGCTAAACCGTCTATGGTGTGCGTCATTTCTTTAAGACAGCTTCGTGTGGCTGCTGAGCCCATTTTGGCCGTCCCGTGCTCAACAGCACTTGTTTGGAAAAAAGATAGAAAATATTAAAATAAACCGATTGATTTTATATTTCAAAAGCATCTGTTAATTTGGTTTATGATGCTGACAATGCGTTTTCTTGTGACATTTTATATCTTCTTTTTCGTCTTGGAGTGGCGCTACAGTCCGGGGTGGACCTGAGCCTCAACTAAGATGTCTCTTCGCATGACAAGCTGCCTCCAATTTCGCACACCCCGTTGGTTGAGGTCATTCTCCACCTTGTGTACCATCGGTTTCGTGCTGTTGAGCCATGCCAATGGCTCAGATTCGAAGATTTTTCAGGCCGAAGCTGTGATGACCACGTGCTCTACTTGGCCTAGCTAACTTAAGCGTGGTATCCGTAGACACTGGACTATACACATGCCGCCGTACAACCTATAGAGTTCTTCGTCCCTCTCCTCCAGACGGCAAGGTAGTAAGTACAGACGGTAAGTAAACAGGACAATAAATTGTACGTAAAACTTTTCTCTCTTCTCTCTCTCGAAAAGGTCGAGTGCTCCCTCATTTGGGTTTAATGGCGTCCCTGTCTCCGTAGAGCAGGACTGGAATAATCAAGATCTACAAAGCCAGCTTGGTCCTACGAGAGAGTGCTATATTACTCAATTGCTTATTAAGCCCAAAGTAACAGCGTTTGTCACTAGTGATTATGCGTTTGATCTCGGCACTGATGTTGCATTTTTTCAAAGCGCTATAAAATTGTAAGTCTTCATCTTCAAGATGAAGTATTAACTGGATGAACACATTATTTTCAGAAGAACTAGGGCCTACTCGGATGGATCGGGAGTTACTCTACGAAGATGCCTTAGCTGGAGCGTTGGTATCTATGTACTCGATGTGGTCAATAAAGTCCTCTGGGCAACAACCACATCATTAAGCACCTTGAATTGCGTTTTGCCGATTCACCATCCGCCTTACACAGAGCTGGCGGTTTTGTGATCCTTCAGCTGTTTAATAGTAGTGCAATTAGCGCTCACGCTGGAGCAGAGAGATTACGGATCAACCACCTGTTACAAAGTCCATGAGCCACAAGCTACTGTGCTATCGCGAAAGACTTCTTATTTTGAAGACTGCGAGAAGAATCTTAACAACGTAATATCAACCACGTCCTCCAACAAATAGTGAGCAAACTTCAAGATTCTGACGTGTTCCATATCTAAATGATTTATCCGGTCCGACTCATTGCAGTTACTTTTGATTGCCAATTTGCACAAGATGCACACGAGTACAAGCATACTAGTGTACTCTATTCAACAATGTAAATCAAGTTTACATGTCGCTACCGAGATTTATGAAAAAGCTTCAGTTATATGAAATGTCGGTATAAAAATGTATAATTCCCACAACCGTGACTCTGCCCTAAGAACGAATTGATGATTTTAAACTTTTCAATTGTTTCCACGATACCACCATTTCCTTTGCGACTGACTACGAAGGACTGATGTGTGATTGTTAGAAGATTCGTTGTTACGTATGACTAACAAAAATTCCATATGAGTGAAATGCCACTTATGTATATTATTCCATATCCAAAATGATGTAGTGAATATTTTCCAACTATCAATTTCTGAAAGAGTACATGTGTACATTAATAGTATTCGTTCAATCTCTGTAAAGCGGACTCCTGACTGCTACTGTTTTTTCTATATCTTATATATTATTATCACCCCTTTCATTGACGTAATAAACTGTTTTTTTTAGTCCAAAATTTATGAATGGCCATTGTAACAATCTATCACGTGAATGCTTTTTTTAATCATTTGTTCATTGAAAACTAGTAAAAGTGGCATCCCCCGTACATTTTCTCAGAACTGTCATAGTAATCTAAATTTATGCGACGATAAAAAGATGTACGGTCGTATTACCTTTCACTTGTGTAACTCGCAGCGGTAAAATAAGTTACCGAGGTTATGGTTCCTTTTAATGGCAAGGTAATCATCTTTAATTGATGCTTTTGATGGATGTGATTAATCAATGAAACAGCTTGGAGTGCAAATCATTATTTCATTTTAATTAAATTTTGTTGTGACACAAAGTCACAGATCAAAAGGTTGTTAGGTGGTAAGCTTTGACAATTGGAGATATTATTTGTTGATCGATGATAAATATCCTTCAGGACTTTGACTGATTGACTCAACAAAACGCTTTTGTGCTGAGTTAAATTTTTCTTCCGAAAGCTGGTACGTATGTTTACGTCCATTGCATAATATGTCAAGTCAAAAGATAAAAATAAGTGAAATTTAATTCTTAAAAGCAAAGAAAATATGTTATTAAATAAAGAAAATTAATGCATTGATTTTATATATTTATACAGACGGACAGAAATAATTGTCTATGTGATCACCTGCCGTTAGGCTTATATCACGAAGACATTTAAGTCTTTGGACCATTTTACGACGCTGGACCAGACGCCTTCGGTAGGAATCTCAAGTTCCAAATATTGAAATAAGCTTATGGCCCTATTTCTCCACCTTGGTAGGGTGGCGAGGGCCATCCAATACCTCTCCTACTTTTTGGGCCGTAGTCGTCCACATAGAATTGAATCAAAACCTTTCACGTCGGAGCGTCGCAAATGCTCATAGCCTTAATAGACAATATTAACTCCCAGACATGCAGCTATACCATATCTCCACTTCTCCCCACGGTGTTGGGTTTTAAACCACAGCCACCACGATGATCCCACTTGGGGCCAACCTCAAGCGATCAGGATGAAACCTATGAGGGTCTCACGGGCGGAAGCCTGATCTCCCGTGGCACCAGACTATAGCCTCCGGTCAAGCTACCAGTAGGATGCCATAACATCCCGGGACTGGCCGCCATTGTTATAAAGCCAAGACTTATTGTGCAGTATCTATAATAAGATAAGGGACTTAATGTTTATTCTTTTGTTTGCGTGCTTGAAACCATCATTTTGACAAGCAACGGAGTAGGTTATTTCCTAAACCATTAGCTTTTAGCTCAGGATTTTAGTCGCCTTTTACGACAGGCATGCCTTACCTCGGGTATATTCTACGACCCCTACCCGAAGGGGGAGATATATTGTACAAGTAACATCAACAAGTAATTCGAGAAAACATTTACAAGTGTCAAATAATATACCAGCTACCAACCTTAAGTAAACAAATAGGCGCCATCTATGATTTCGATGTCTTTCAATTCATTGACTCAAGTCGTCATAGTCAGTGACGACAGTGGAATTTTACTAAGGAGTTTTAACTCAGTGAGTTGTTTTGCTTTCCGTGTGAAATCTTGCTAAGCTGTCCAGCACATCTTGTTTTCTTTACAACATAATTTAAAATATCAAATTTCAAGTAGTTGAAAACAGTGGCTTTAGTCAATCTCCATGTTGTATATTCAAGCCCCCTACCCGAAGGGGGTCTATATTTGATCAGCATTATAATAACTTTAGTTTAACTTAAACCCATTTAGCACCTTCAGCCGAGAGATTATAAAATTATTAAAGTTCGGGGATCTAAACTGGTAAACCCGGAGCGGCGTAGGTGTCGTCGAACCAAATAATACCGCTGCCGTGCTTTTACTTATCTTCCGATTCTAGAATGTTAGGTTCTTCTTAGGGCAATTGATCACATACTCGTCTCGATCGAAACAATTCTCAATTGGCACTACAATGCTAACAAAAACGGCAAGAAAAAAATACTATTTACGGAATTAAAACTCATATTGTTTTTGTTTGTAACTTGGTTAGCATTTATATACTTGTTTAATTATTAATTAACATATGTAGGTCATATATAAATGCTTAGCTTGTTGACATAGTTCTTGGATGAGCGTTCAAGCTACCAAGACTGAACGAACATTTATGCCTCAGCATTCTAATATAAGTGTAGATGACATGCGTCGCCAAGGACAATATTCAATCCAAATTAAAAATCCTAGCATCCAAAGTTTTGACTTAAAAAGTTTCATCATTTTAATACCTTACCACTGACAAAAATATCGATGTGTTGATGCTTGCTTGTCAGGAGAAATGTAAATGTAATAATTCTAAATAATAACAATCATTTTGTAATGAACTCAGCAAAAAAATTACTGGTAGTGGTTAATTAAACCTACGCAAAATTGGTCTGGTAGTCAGTGGGTTCAAAGTACTATCATGTAGCTTGACTAGGGGGCTTATATTAAGTGACAGAAGGAGACGTTTCACGAGAGAGCTATACAAGACTCTTATTCTGCCAGTCCTGCTTTATCGCGGATGTAAGAAAGCTTGGCCTTGATGACTAGAAGCAGCGTGGCCAGGACCGTCACCGATGGAATGCAGTTTTTGACACACTTGGCAGGTTACTCAATTCAGTAGTAATCTTATCAAATCCTATTTCGATTCGAGATTCAATGATCTGCTCGCATATTGCATACATAGCTTTTATATTTTTTCGCCGGAAGATTACATTTTTTTGTCAGTGTTTCTGGTCACAACACAATACCAATTTTTTGCACAGTTTAATGACAATGAATGTAATAACCACAAAGTCGTTTGTGCTTGGATATTTATTAACCAGCGTTGCGTTAATGTAAATTAATATAACCACGTATTACGATATCAAAATAAAAGGTATACTGAATAAAGGTATACGTTCTGTTAACTTTAAGGAATTAAAATTGTTGAAAGCCTGAAAAATGCAAAATAATGTACACTAATTACTTCTATGTCATTATTCGCAATTTAATAATCCTTGATTATTAATGTTCTAAGCCCTCGGATTCAGTTTTCAAGCTATTTTATGGTATCTGAGCAGTTTTGTAATATAGATTTTGTCGATTAAGTCAACTGTGTTCCGTGATTAATTTTTGTTGATAGATTGGAGATTTACGTCTCAACACAGTGTCAGCTAAATATAGGGTTAGCTTATCGTTATTAAGATTGTGAGAACAAAAAGAAAAATAATATGAACATGCGAGCCGGTTGTGTTTGTACATTATGAACGACATTTTTGCTATGAATCAAAATAATTGGCTCTGATACAGATTTTTAAGGCCACATCAATTGAAGCACCTAAAACATGTCTGCATTTAGGGAAAGTATTGGAGAAGATCCAAATCTGCCAAATACGTGCTTTGGTAGATCAAAATCTTGGTTTTTCGGGTCGGTTGTTTAGAGCAATCGAAGTATTAGGTCTATAAATTAATTCGAGTTTCGTCGGAGCAGAGTATCAAAAGTTGACTAGATCCATTCTTGGCTGCCAAGCTGGCGCAGTTCTTTTGGTATGGGATCCACAAATTGCCAGAAAGATGGGAGAATGTCAGCTTCATATGGACAATACCTTGAAAAATAAAATCGTACATGTTTTCCTTAAATAAACGTTCAAAAAACTGCACAATTAAGTTATAGACCTAATAGCAACGGTTGCCAATGACCATTTTAAGTCAGATATCCACGGGGATGCTGCTTGTGAAGTCAACGTTTTTCCCAATGTAGATCTTAGTTCCTCAAAATTGTAGCTCTAAATCCTAGGTGATCTAAGGCGGAAGGATTCTTTCTCAGCAGCATACATGTATTTTGTCCTCTTCTCATTTATCTTACGACTACCAGCTTGTTTCGCCTGTTTTGTCATCACCATGAAAGTTTCAACTACCGTCCACTGGGAACGAGCGACGTTGTCCATGGTATCTCCGTAACTTGGGATATTTATAAAGGGATGTTTATAAAGGTCCTTTCATTGGATTCAATTCAGTTTTTGTCAAAAATTCCAAAATGATGAATGCATACGAATGTGTCTTCAAAACGCATACGACATAAAAAGGCAAATAACAGAGACAACATAAGACATTCGGTCTGTAATCGAATTAATAACAATTTCGCTACAGACAGTGGAGAGACATGACCAAGCTACTCAACAACAAGTTCTGTCACTAGTGGACGAGATCTACAGTTTTTTGCCGAATCCAAACGCCGAAGTATGATAAGCTTTTTTTAGACAGACATACTCAATAATTCTAAAGAAGTTAAGCCGTGAAAATAACCGAAACCGGGCATCGAACCTGGGCACCTGTTTTGTTCAAGGGCTTGGATCTCGATTCACAAACACTTGTAATAGAGTTGACAAACTAAAAGTACATGTCCCTTGTAAGTACATTACCATTGGGGATGTGCAGAAATGCTGCCAGTCTCTAAGTATCCTATCCTTAAGTACATAGATCGCACATTGGAAAGTTCAAATAATTGACGGCTGAACCTTAGCCTGAGCTGTGTGTTGAACAAAAAGAGATTACTGTTCAGATTCAGGAACATTTGTTGTGAACGAGCCCCTATTTTTTGTTTGTTTGCTGTGAAAAATATTTAGAATACATCAAGTCATTGAACGGACAAAATCATATTTTTTCATCATTTTCAAAATGTCGAATTTTGTGCCAGAAAGTGATGATTTGCGGAAAGCATTAATTTTTCGTTTCCATTTGAAGAAAAGTGCTGCAGAGTCGCATCGAATGCTTATCGAGTCATATGGTGATCATGCTCTATCAGAAGCAACATGCAAAAGATGTTTTCAACGGTTCAGAAACAATGATTTTGATGTGAGAAATGAAGAACGTGGAAGACCACCAAAAAAGTTTGAAGACGCCGAATTGCAAACGATATTAGATGGAGATGACACTTTGAGTCAAAAGCAAATGGCAGCAATTGCACAACAAACAATTTCTGACCGTTTAAAAGCTATGGGAAAGATCTAAGAGTGTGCAAAATAGGTGCCACATGAATTGAATGAAAAACAGATGGAAAACCGAAAAAACACTTGAAAACACGTGAAATTTTGCTTCAAAGACACGTAAGAAAATCGGTTTTGCATCGGATTGTTACTGGCCATGAAAAATGGATGTATTTTAAGAATCATAATCGGAAGAAATCATGGGTTAATCTCGGACAACCATCAACATCGACTGCAAAACCAGATCGATTCGGCAAGAAGACAATGCTGTGTGTTTGGTGGGACCAGAAAGGTGTGGTGTACCACGAGCTCCTAAAACCTGGCGAAACCGTTAATACTGATCGCTACCGACAACAAATGATCAATTTGAACCATGCATTGATCGAGAAACGACCAGACTTGGCCAGGTGACACGGCAAGGTAATTTTGCTCCATGACAATGCACCTGCACACAAAGCAAAACCGGTTCAGGATACAATCAAAACACTTGGCTGGGAGCAGCTACCCCACGCCCGTATTCACCAGACTTGGCTCCTTCCGACTACCATTTGTTTTCATCGATGGGACACGCATTGACTGAACAGCACTTCGATTCCTACGAAGAAGTCGAAAATTGGGTGTCTGATTGGTTTGCTTTAAAAGACGAACAATTTTATTGGTGTGGTATTCACAAATTGCCAGAAAGGTGGTCAAAATGTGTAGAAAACAATGGCCAATACTTTGAAAAAAATGTTTTTACTTTCCCATTAATAATTAGTGTTTTATTTTCGGTTTAACTCCGTAAATACTGAGATATAATATTAGAGTCAGGTGTTAGAAACATTGCGTTTATATCCCCTCCATGCAGTCTGAAGTGTGAATATCTAGTTCTAATGGGAGGGAGACTACAACCATTTTGTAGTGAATTCTCTCACGATCTGAGTAATATGGACTTAAAAGGTTTCTTTATCTTATAATTAATTCGTCATCGTAAGCAGTTGTCTAGCAACTATAAAAGTCCAAATACAAATAAAAGATCTCCAGCCAAGAATTCGTCGTAATAATGTATAAGTGTGTCGCCATAAAAATTAATTTAAATAATTCTACGCACAATCACAGCTCCCAGAACTCCCACATTAACCACTCAAAAGGGAAGACGTAGATGCTTCGTGTTCGCATACTTTACGCTGACATCTGCCAGTGAGAAAACAACAATAAATTGAAGTCAGATATCACCACCTAAGCCTGATATCTAAAAATATCTCATCTCGACAACAAGCATCATTTTCAAAGGCGCCAAGATCACCCACCCCCGACACAAGGAAGACAGCTATAAGCTTGGTTCACAGTCGTATACGAGTATATCTACATTGTTTTGACATTTGACACAATTAAATTGGAAAGAATTATGAAAAACGATTGTCGTCATTAATTGAGCAACAACGTGGTTCTTCCACAAATATCATATCACCCGCAACTCTCCGCATCACACCCATACCCAACTACTTCGACTAATGCCACCCACAATTTGTGGCTGATAAATGTCTTCAACTTCAAGATGCTTTCTGAACTAGTGTGTCCATACACTCTCGCATATCAGAGCTTTTGCATTTCATAGCAAACGGACAGGAAAACACGAAAAGAAATTCATTTGAAAAAAGCAAAAAAAGAAAACAAAAACGCTGAGTTTCGAATGCGTCGCACAGAAAAGTGTCCACCCGCTATCACATTTTTTTTGAAATTTGTTTTGTAGGTGCAACCGGCCAAAGTGTCTCTGGATGTTGGATATGTGTTGACATGAAACAAATTAAATATGTGACACATTTAATACGCTTCAACCGGCGGCGCCGGCGATGGGGGATAATAACAACGAAAAAAAAGAGAAATGGAAAAATTGAAAAATTACAAATTAATTGCAAAGAAAATGAGCGACTGCGACTACGACGACGACGTGAACAATGCTGCTTTGAGTGCGCCACAAAAAATTTGAAATTCAATACGAACTGAGGGGGTCGAACTAAAAAAATAAACGGATACTCTACCGTATTGCAGATAATAGATATAACGACTTTGAACAAGTTTATTGACGTCGACTTAGTTGTAAAGAGCTGCGACTGTGAACTTGTTTCTCACAGAGATCTGTTTGCTTCTAGATTTCATATGAAATTGAAAGTCTATGGTGTCACAAGGTTGATAGTCGTCGGTTTGCAGGCTAGAGGATGTTCGCTCATGCATAGATCAACGACTTTAAAAGTTTATTTTGTGGTGATATTTATTATCAAGTGCTGACATTTAATCATAAATGCGAGTGCATAATGCAGTTTATGAATGATCAACTTTTAAGATTCAGTGAAGGCGTCAGGGATTGCGTCTAGACGCCAAACTGACGGCCTAAGCATGATGGGTTGAGTTCATGTCGCTTGTTGGGTATTGACTCCAGCTACCCACGGTGTGGTGTGTCATCATACACAAGTGACAAATGAGTTGATAATTAAAAAAATTGTTTTGAGATTTTGTCGGTTGTCTTGATATTAGTTTGGACTCAGGCCTTTGCAGCATTTTTTTGGTTTAAAATTATGGGTTTTGAATACAACATGTTTCAGTAATAGAAACTCAAATTAAATAAACTATCGAAACAGCCTTACATCGCAACAATTTCACCGTTTCGGTGGGCACATAATGGACCGATAGTAGCCAAAACGTTACAGTCAACGAAGAGACATGATTCATAACACTTGAACTTGGCAACCACCATTCGACGCGTTATTACCGAAATTATGTATCATGTAATGTGAAGAGTATGTGAATAATCCACCTATACCAGCTGCGGCACGGCATTCGCACATCATATTCAAATATTTATCCTTTGTAACATGTCCGCCTCCAAAAAATACTCTTTTTTGTAAGCAAAAGAAACTTTAGAGACCATGCTGACAATTTGTAGCTGTAGAAGTTTCTAACGAAGAGTTTGCAAGTACAATTATTTTCCCAAATTATGTGTTCATCGATTTGAAGAAAAATGCATGGAATTTTTAAAGTAATTGATTGTGCTACAATACCAGGCTAACTTCAAGATATAATTCTTCTGTCATGTTCACCATTTTGTGCCAATACTTGATCGGAAATGGGGTTAGTCGATCGATACAATTCAATGCCTATAAAATTGTCTCATATTGAAATGAAACAAGATCATGGAAAAAATTGTCAGTATTGTTCGATGCGTCGAGGTGTCAATTAACATCGATTGCATCTTGTCAGTTTATGTGAGCATATATAAAATTTCGCAATAATTGCAGTGACTGCGTTGTAGCGGTGGAGGAAGGGAAACAATACGATTGACTAGCTCACTTATGCAGACACAAAGGAGACGTCGGTGGTTAAACGGGGCTATTGACATTGCGTTATTGGTGTCTGATACATTTTTTATAAGGTCTGCATATGGTATAATTACCGTATTTGAGGTTTGAAATTAATCTTGGGATGTGAGGTCCTACAACCCGCGATATGCTATGGGGCGACTTCTTTCAATGTCTGAGGAATTTATTTTCTAAATATACTGTTTTCGACTACAATATGTCTTGGCGTAACCCAAACAAAACTAACCAATTAGGTATCAGTTGTTTGAGTGGTGCTTATCTAATTAAAGTTCAGCAAATGTATAACTGCGAAGATCTGCTATGCTTTGCGACATACTCAATTTGTGGAAATTTTTCAACCTTTGAAGACTTCACCAGTTAGACATTATTTATATTTCAATGCACTTAAAAACTTTTTATTGGGGGTAGTTACACGGACGGTCCGTTTGGTGATGTTTACAATTTAAGGAGTAATCACTGGATGTGAAAACACCAGTGCATGCTCGAACAGCTCGTACTACAGAATATATTGTTGCTGTTCGCGATAGTGTGGCTGAAGAGCCATCCACCTCAACTCGACGTCGTGCCCAACAATTTCGCCTCTCACGCTAGTCGTTGATGAGCATTAACATAAACAACATTGCATAAAGACTTGCATTTACACGCTTACAAGGTGCAAGTGACTCAAGAAATAAAGCCTCTGGACCATTTCAAGTGTCATCAGTGGTCAGAATGGTGGCAAGAAATGGCAACAGTGGATGATCAATTCGATCAAATCGAAGAAAAACATCTTCAGTGATGAGGCACATTCTCACCCCAGTGGACTCGTCAATAAGAAGAATTGCAGCATTTGGGCGTATGATAATCCAAGAGTGATTGTCGAAAAACCAATGCACCCACAAAGAGTGACTGTTTGGCATCATCGGGCCGTATTTTTCCAAAATGGGGCCGGTCAGGCAGTTACTGTGAATGGTGTTCGCAATAACGCAATAACTTCCGATTTGGAAGTTATGAATGTGGACGATATGTAGTTTAAACAGGACGGTGTCACTTGTCACACAGCTAACGAAACAATGGCTTTTTTGAGCGACTAATTCAACGGCTGTGTTATCTCACGAGGTGGCGATGTCAATTGACCTCCAAGATCATGTGATTTGACACCGTTGGATTATTTCTTTGGGGTTTTTTGAAAGAAATGTACGTCGATAAGCCAGCAACAATTCAGGAGCTAAAGGATGAGATAATTCGGCACATTAACGGCATAGAACTTCAATTATGCTTCAGTCATCGAAAACCACCAACGGATGGAGGTGTGCCGCCGAGGTCGCGGCGGCCGTTTTTTTATTGAACCATACCAATATTATCATAATAAAAAGAAATGACAATAATTTCCTAAATAATTAGTTTTTTTTTTAAATCAACATCGGCCCTTACAATTGGCCACCCTTTACAACTAAGGGTAAAATATAGAATCGTGACGAAATTCGTCTATCAGCGAATAAGTGAAGACCATAAAATGAAAAACAATGTCGGCATTCAAAACAACTTATTTTAATTCGAACAGGTATTTTATGTTTCATTGACGTACGTTGTACCAGAATGATATTCAAGATTGAGACAAACGGATCAATTCTTGGCAAATGCTAGACTTCTCCCCGTGTGATCCTTTACACTTCTAATGGTAAAAGCAGTCGATTTTTGTTATTTTGCGGAGATGAAGCAAATCCGATATGTCTCAATACTTCTAACAGAACCAAGATCATGCATTGGTTTAGAAAGGACATCAACAGTCGGTAGATTTCTCCCTTCCCAATCAGTGCAAACATCGTCCATAGGCTTTTCTCTCACATAACCCTGGACTTCGTCAAACCCAATCTGAACCATCATTCATTACGATCCATTATCAAAATAATGATATACAAAATCCTGACACTTGTCATGTGAAAATGTCAAATGTGATACATTGTAGCTGTGAAGACAAATTGCAATAAAGTATGCTCAACAGATGGAGCCATCTGTGAGACAATTTCAGAGATTCCAGCGGAACGTTTGATGTCACAGTCGCCAGCGTCAACAAGGCACGCACATCGTGTAGGCGATCATCTTAATTATTTCATTTTTTGCATGTTAGACCAGCAACCGGCGACAAGCAATAACCGACAACGAACATCTAGCGACACTGAGCGCAGTCGGGATTTATAACGTTGTTACCGCAAACGAATTCTAATTGAAAGAAAACGAATCTGTTGGATGCATAATAATTAGCTAGTATTGCGACGTGTGGGACTAACTGCCTATCATAAAATAATGTGCTAGCAATACTGATATTTGCAGAAGGGGTCACACGGATACAAGTGACTTTAAGCAGGTACTACTACTTATCAGTGTAAATTTAATTGAAAAACATTTATGACCACATGCCAGCGATAAATCAAAATTGGACAACTCATTTGATAGCTTCGTCTAATAAATTACTGCACCCTTTAATGGAGCTCTCAAAAGTGCTGCCACACTGGCCCAACGATCAACTAGTCCAATACATAAAAGCGATGATACAAAAAAAAAATGTCCAAGCTTAACCACCGAAGGTCTCTGTAACCGCCTCCATCGCGCCGATTACATAAACATAGCCGTTTTGTTTTTTTTTTTTTGTTGGAAGTGTACGCGTGCCAATTTGAATTTATCCCCTCTTTCGGGTGTCTTGAGATCATAGATCTCGCCATCCTCACGCAGAGGAATCATTTATGTCTCCCCGAGAGATGCATGTGTGGACTTTTTGCTACCGCACAATTTAATCAGATCTAAATATATACTTTCTCGATGAGATTTGTTTTTTAAGCGAGAACGTCTGGAGAGTTTTCGAATTGGCTTTTGTTTATTCCCACGGAGGAGCACACTATTTTTAGGAAACCCAGCAAATTAGAATAAGACGGCGCAACACAATGAGAATTTACAGAGGCATAATCCAATGGGGAATAGTTTATTGAAACTGAAATTTTCTTGGCAAGTGAATTTTAATTGTGCAAACTTTGCCGCACCGGGTGCTTGGGATAAATATTTGAGAATTTATTGATGAAAGCGTAACGTTGATCGTAAAACATCAACTTTGTAGATGTTTGTGTACGTTAACATTATGCGAAAATGTGGTGGCGGTTAACTGATGATTAGTTTACGCATGAAAATTCCGCGAGAAACAAGTCGTGTATACAAAGACTGACCGAACAGAAGATACTCGGTTATTGGAATACATAAAACGGACATCCGCCGAACACCTTTGAATATGCGAATGATTATTTGAAATAAAACAAGACGTTGTATTTGATCAGGATATTCATCAAGTTTCGCTGGTTAAAAGTCGACTTTGCCAAAAGCTATTTGGTTTTATGAGCTGTACCAACATCAAAGTCTATATTTTGGCAGAACTTGAATATGTTATGTGCGGTAGTCTTCATTTTTATTACTAGAATAATAAATTGCTTAATCCGAGTTAAGCTAATGCAGACCGGCGCTGTGTTGTAGTGGGTGTAAACATCGTCTCTGAAGGCTATATGTCTATATTCCATTACCTACACGAATAATTTGTTCTCGTTTCCCTCTCTCTGGAATTGGAGACAATGCTCACATGCTGTTCGTCTTATCTTTTGGCTGCAGTTACAGTCCACGTGGACCTGGAAATCAGCCAGCATAACCTTCCTGCTAAGCACCTTCATGTGATTGTATTCTCATCCTTGCTCCTTTCTGCGTACGCCACCGGAAGCGATGGCCCTTCATCGCGTTGTCCCTCTGGGTTGGGTGTGTACTTACTTATTTAGTTAATAGGCGGCGACCCAAGGACGGTCCGAGCATAAGCAATTGTTGTCTTCCATCGGTGATGCTCCTGGGCACGCTACTTCCAGTCGTTAAAACCAAGCTTACTTATATCCTCCATAACTTAGTTTCTATACCGAATGTCCGGCCTTTCGCTCCTTTTCGATCCAGAAGCCTTGGATCCGAAGAGCTTTCCTAGAGTGTTGTTTTGCATGCTCTCGATGTTAACGAGACTGTGTAGCCGACAGATTATGGCCTTCCGGACTGCATCCTCATTCTAGTACAGTTTGTAGAGCTAACGGTTATGTGTTCTTCTCAATTCACCTTCATCGCAGACGAGACCATACATCCGAAATAGAATATTTCCTTCGAAGGCATCACGTATCAGCTCTCTAGTTTGCAACTTTCGGCTCCATTAAGCAGGACTGGCAGAATGTGAGTTTTGTAGAGCACGATATTGATCCTTCGTGTCTGGAGTTTTAAGCTCTGTTGTTTCGACAAACCGAAGAAGACTCGGTTGCCAAGGGCGATTCTATGTTGGATCTTCACTAATATGTAATTTGTGGAGTTTGTCTCGAGGTAGGCAACTTCTTTCTCCAACTGAAAATTATTGTGTGTGTCTATTATTTGCTCCATATGACATAGCCATCTGAGACGAGAGAGTGCAGCACGACTAAGTAGAATGATTGCTCTACAGTCCCTAGCTCACAAAGTTTAGCTTAGAGTGCCCGCCGAGGGCCAGTAAGTTAGAATTAGTAAAACCGTACGTCAAACTAGTTTTAAGAATTTTTGTCTAGTACGTAAGTTTATTATGAACAAGAAATAAAAATGAATTAAAATGAAATGAAATGTCCCTAGCTCACCCCTGAGTGTCCTCCTCCAAACAATATCATTCTTGTTTGCATATATGGTAAAATATTCAAGAGACTTATAACTTTTTGATTGGCACAGTTAAGAGGACATCCTTTCCTGTTTTCCAACCAATTTGTTTCTGTACCTAACTAAATCAAATGCTTGGCAAAGTTTGACAGGGTGTCAATCGACAACACCAGCTCTTATCCGCTTTAGTTTCTCGATTACTATCGTAATTTAACTGTTTTCGGGCGGTAGAATTATTGTTCATGATAGCATCTATTGAATGGATTATTCTGACACCCATATGCTCAGCTGTGATTTCACTAGTGGACCCATTCCGTGTTTGTGAACTTGGCATGTTCTTCTTATGCATGTTCAACAACTTGTTCTTGTGCTCGGTTTTTTTCTTCCCGTCGCTTCTGCTTGTAGATCTCGTCCTTTACGACTTGATGTCTGCGAAATAAGACTATGAAAGAAGAGTGCATCGGAGAATTCGCTGACGATCTCCTGTAGTAGTAGCCGTACAGCGTTAAATTCCTTCACAGCATTTTGTTGAGTACGCAGTGCCCGGGAGATCCCAATCCTCGGAACGTCCTGACTTCCAAAATGCTGCAAAATGTGTCGTGTTAATCGCAATATCATAAATTTGATTGACGGGACACTGGATTGTTTTGGATACAGATGCGCATTGTTCCCTTGTGGATGATAATCGATTAAACTAAATCAGTAATCGGAGTGGGTGTCGTGTATACTACACACTCTGAATACTCTACTAAAGACTCCAATCTTGGGTAGTTTGGTGGGACATTGGTAGTAGGTTATATAAAGGAAGTCGAAGAAGCAGTAACTAGCTGCTTCATCCTTTTCCTCTGTGGAGGCTTATGTTGGAAAGTGTTGCCATTTTCATTTGCTTTCAATGTTGTCAATAACTTGTGTCTTTTCTTATTTACTACCTTAAAATTGTAACTGTTCATCATAATGTTCTGTCTTATATGGTGTCTGACGGAACGATTCTTACTCTACAGCATATATCTAGGTCGGATTTCGATTAACCGAACCATCAGTTACCACAAAATAAAATGCGTGTTTTGATGACAACATTTAGTTGACTGTATTTTGTCTTGTCCTTTTTACTTTAATGTCCATTTCGCCTGTTTTTCAGTCACCGTTAATATGTAAGACTGCGTTTCAGACATAAGTGTACCAACTTCAACCTCCAATTGTGGTCAACGGATGAGTTCCGTATTTATCAGCGGATATTAACGACATTATTCGCAGCTTGAAATATTCTCTCAATGTTGCTTTTGTAACCAGGTGGGATCAACTTTATAATACCACAATCCTTGACGATGAGACTTTCTGATCATACTTAACAAGCCGTACTCTCATTGGCATTACTATTGGCCGTTGGGCGGTTGGAATTCACACTTTTAGATTAAGTCTGCATAATAATTGGAAGAACGGTGTCAAAAAATCGTTTCTGAAAACAATGGTGTTGGTCCCGTATGTATGGATAGTGTTTGGAAGAGTAGACTGAACGACGAGCTGCACGGGCTGTACAGCGACATCGACTTGGTCAAACGAGTTCGAATCTCTCGTATCAGATGGCTAGGTCACGTCGAGCGAATGGTCTTCGACTCCAACCCCGAGAGACAACGCTTTAAAGGAAGACCACGTCTATATAGACGCAGCTAGAAGGGGACCTGAATAAGTTGAACGTGTGGGGCTGGAAGCAACTAGCATAATACCGCACCAGATGGGGGCATATTGGCTGAGGCAAAAGTTCGCCCCGGACTATAGCGCCAGCCAAAGAAGAACAAGATGAGCTCGGATTAAGGAGAATTATGTCCAATTCGGATTAAGAGTTCGGTTAAATTTCCTTAAAACATATCATAAATTCCCTGCAGTGTAAAAAATAAAATAAATGAAAAAAAATGTTTAACTAAGACACTTTTTCTTTCTTTTCTTCGTGATTTTCTACATTTTCCATATTTTATAGATAGCAACAAGAGCACACGCTTCCATGTTTGTAGTTCGAAATGGATTTTTCGAAAGAATTCGATGTGAACGGAGCTGATATCTCAAATAATTTTTTGTGGACTGCTTATAAAATGTAAGGCCTTGATGCACCTGTTGTATTACAAGGTGACGTGCCTGCAGGTACAAAGCCCACACAGCATATCCATTGAAAAAATTATAATTGATGGTTAAATATACCGCCCAAATGTTCAATGCTTTTTAAATGTCAAAATCCACTTAAACACCAAACCAACTGAGTCACAATAATTTCTGTTGTCATGGTTTGGGTTAATTAAGCTCATGGCTTATTTGCATCAAGTCAAATGCATCTGTTGCAGTTAATCAGGAAAACAAAAATTTCCGCACAACGGTAAGCTGCTTGTTAGCGAGGCTAATGACTGCGGAAGCACACAGCGTTTATGTACTCATTGCATACCCGACGGAGGTATTGATGCTACAAAATTAAAACCGAATTTAAGCAAAGTCAGTCAATTAACACCAAAACCAAACAGTCAACCCACGCATATTACATCCACAGAAATAATTCAGGAGCGCATTGCATGTGCCATTCATCTTTTATTTGACGCGGTTTTACTGGCGAATTTCAACGCCCTGAACTGACCTTCCCGGACCACCCCATCACCACATCAAGCGCACAGCTGGGGCAAAATTCAAAATTCGTAACAACATTCAGAGGACAATCAGGGCTGTCCCTTTATGGAGCATCATTCATTCGTCCTCCAATGATGTAACAGGAATCGTGGAACAGTCAGTCATCGACAATGCCATGCTGGCCGAGGTGCGAGAAGAGTTGCAGTCCCCATGGGGATGAATTGGTGTCAAACAGATATGTCCACTTTGTTGCAGGGCCACATAGGTGACCTCGGAATAATTAATTGATGCCTGGAATTTTATCAGCCGTAAACCACGGTGAGTACGGAACCAACAGAGTACGGTGCGGTTTCGTGATGGTGCTGTTACACATGATTAACTTTGTACGCGCGACAGATTCGATTGTCAGCATGGGCGTGTGTATGTTCCGTATGTAGGTGATGAGGTATGTGAGTGAGGATAGTGATGGTGAGGGTGGCAATGGCGCCTCATGTACCCGCGAGGACGTCGGAAATATTGTTCGAGAATGCACGGGTGAGTTTTGCATGCGGATAATTCATGAGAACAACATTTATATAAGCGCGGCAGCAGGGATTTATATTCTATTAAAGAGGAAATATGTCTGGAATATGATTTAAGTGCCTGCAAGGGATGCAATTGAATTTCATTGTCGACTCGGTAATGTCATAGGGTTGACTTTAAGCCCAAGCATTTATGTTTAACTGTTGACTTTGATTGAAACGCTGGCCTTACGGTTTAGAAATGATTACTAATTTCTGCTTCATTTTAGGAGTGTGCTTGTTTTATTTATTGAATGCCATATTTGCCTTGAAGTCCTGCAAGTCTTTAAATCCATATATCAACGACTGACTATCTAAGAATATATAGATATGGATAGTAAGCGGGCAAACTCCTTGATGGCTCTGCCTGGAGTTCCTAGAAAGGAAAAGTTTTTTTCTATTTATCCAGCCAGTCCAACCAGTACTTGCATATTAGTCACAATCTGTGAAAATATGCAGGGGACTATCTAGGCCTCTGTGATAAAATCAATCTGGAATGGCTTCAGTTTGGGGCTCGATTGGAAGGAAACAAAATGTGTATTTCTGTAACAGTGGAGTGTCTGTATTGGAAGTGGTTGTCCATAGCGGCAAACCTCTTTGCATGTGCAAACCTCTTTTCATGAAGACTTGAGCTGACAGTTTTATTTAACGCTTACCATCAAATAACATCAACTCATTTCTGATCGTTTCATATCGATATGAACAACCGTAGGTTATAAAATATATTTTTATCTAATGGCGTATTTTTTCGAATTTAAACAAATGAACAGGTGTTCAACTTAAAAGTCCGTCATAGACTTGTAATTTTGACAGTCAATTATTATTTAAGGCTAACTTGGTTCATTTTACGATAACTAGAACGTAAGAAGGCTTAATAATTAATTTTTAAATTTAAGTCTACTATTCGATAAGTCTAGATTGTGTCTAGAATGTGTGAAGTCCTTGACTACCTCAAGGTTTCTGCTGCCCATTATGACGCTCTGTCCGAGATGTCGTTGTTGTGCGTCCTCTCGTGTTGACAGCATGTACTTTTTTTTGTCCTGGTTTACCGCTAGACCCATTTTAGCCGCTTTCGCTTCAATGCCACCAAACGCCTCATTGTTCGTTCAATCACGTCAATGTCGTCCGCGTAAGCAAGCAGTTGAACGGACTTTTGGAAGATCGTGCCTCGGGTGTTTACGTTTGATTTTGGCATGATCTTCTCAAGTATGATGTGAAAGAAGTCATATGACAGCGTGTCGCCTAGCTTAAAACCTTTTTTGACATTGAAGGTCTCGGTGAGTTCGTTACCGACCTTGATGGAGCAGCGAGAGTTCTCTGACGAGTTTGGCAGGAATGTCAAAACTAGACTTGGCGCTGTATACCTCGTATCTATGCATGCAGTCATATGCGGCCTTGAAATCGACAAATAGGTGGTGGATGTCCATCTGCATCTCTTGAGTCTTTTCCAGGATCTGCCGAAGTGTAAATATTTGGTCTATTGTGGACTTTCCTCGCCTGAAACCGCACTGATAAGGACCTATCAGGTTGTTGACAAAGGGTTTCAGGCGTTCACAGAGAACGCCAGAGAGTATTTTTGATCCCTCGATAGTTGGCGCTGAGATTCCACTCATTGGGCATGCTTTCCCCAGACCATATCTTGCAGATGAGCTGGTGCATGCTACCAACCAGGTCATCTCCAACTGCTTTAAACAGTTCTTACTTCGTCTAAGTCGGGGGGACGGAATTCGTGTGTCGTCATCGCCGTGTAACAGTCGGCAGAGTTCCTAGCGATCGATTGCGATTGCAGCTTTCCGACCTTTCCGATCTAACTTTAGTGTTCTTTCTCGATTCCGTACTTCTCTCGATATCCTCATCCTTACCTTGGCTACTACAAGGAAATGGTCCGAGTCGATGTTGGCTCCTCGGAACGTTCGGACATCGAGAATATTGGAGGAATGTCCGACGTCGATCGCAATGTGATCAATCTGGTTGACGGTTGATTGATCAGGAGACCGCCAGGTCCCTTTATGGATGTTGAGGTAAGCCCATGCACCCAACGTCAAAAGATTTGGACATTTAATGTGATTTAATGTGGTACAGGGATTATATGGCGAATGGATCAGCAAATTCCTTGGTATTACGCCTGATGAAACCGATCGCTGAGTTGGCATTAATTACTCCTAAGTCTTTAACATAATTCGCCTTGGAAAGTTTAGCCGAACCAATGGAGCAGTCAAAATGTATAGGAAAGGCTGATTTAGTGAACGTTATTGATTGACATTTATGAAAATTGAGAGTTGGACTGTTGTTATTGCATCATTTGCAAATGCTATCAATATCAGATTGAAGAGATATGCAGTCATTAATATATTTGATGCTCTTATAAATATTCATACCATCAGCGAAATCATTTTCATCATTTCATTGGTGTGTTTGTACGTAAGAGAATGTGCTCAGCGGGAACATCATCAGTAAAATTATTACGTCTTAACCCAAAAGAGTGCAGAAGTGAATCGTAATTGAAAACTATTACGGACTCCGTTCCGTTTTTATCATTCCGATGCACTAAAAGGCACGTTTATAACAATACGCAGTTTAGTGATAAAATGGTTATCAAATAGTGTATACTAAACGCGTTGATCGTTTGACGGTGAATTGCGTCAAGAATTTTATATTTTCAATTGACGTAAATCAAATTAACAACATACCGCCTATTACATGATATCAAAATATAATATATTGAATGCAGGTGCATATTTTAATTGGTTATCTGCCTTATTAGCATGGAAAGCAGAGTCTACATACGCGTACTATACAGCGTTTCTGACATTGTCCGTACTACATTTTGAATTATAAATGATGCACTTATTGTGTGTATTTATTGTAACTCTAACGACTGAGACATATGCCGTGCCGTTTAAGGTTTTCTTCTTCCCTAGACAAAACTCAGCCACGGAAAACATAGGCTGTAGTTTTGCAGATAACTAATATATATTTTTAATAACAAATGATATGCAAGCATCGACGAGGTAGTGATAATAATAGCTCCCTGGCAATTATACCTTCAAACAGGAATGAAGGATCTAATTAGCATTCTTATCGGTTCCAGACAAACGATTCACTTAAGGATGTGTCCCTAAATGGTTTTTCTCGCGTCAAGTCTAACCTTGGCAATGACGACGTATTTAGACACACACTCCCACGCAGACAACATGCTACCGAACATACTCATTAAAATTCCCTTTAAACAAATAAATTAATTTTCCTTTAGCGCGCATAGGCTTTGCTCCTACCCCGTTGCGGAGTATGCCAATCACATGCAAATTTGTCACCTGTCACGCGTTCAATGAGTTCTGCATCGAAAATAGAAGGAAACTGCATAAATAATTTATGTCATCGCATTTTTAATTCATGAAAATACATTTTCCTATTTTCAATTGGGCGCGCATTCGTTGCAGGCGACGGTGGTTAAGTGAAAGCTGCACACAGCTGCATGCTTTCAGATAGTTTCCAACCGCAAGATACACCTCGTTTGGATTCACAGATGCAATTTCAAGCTAATTTGCCGTCAGACTTTGGTGTGCATGTCGTCACT
Source organism: Eristalis arbustorum (assembly GCA_916610145.1). Lineage (NCBI taxonomy): Eukaryota > Metazoa > Arthropoda > Insecta > Diptera > Syrphidae > Eristalis > Eristalis arbustorum. The sequence continues at coordinate 80,118,861 of OU744316.1, read as the reverse complement.
GTATCTTTGATTGATGGGCCCAGTGATTCATAGCAAATATTTACCAAACGTTCTGCACTGGTCTGGTGGGAATATGCATTGTTTGAATTGATGTAGAGGGGTGATTGATTTGTTGTGATAATTGAAACTCTGTGGCTAGCCACTAGAATAATTTTATAATTTTATATTTGTTGCTTTGGGTGTTTGCGATTTAACTTTTATAGATTTGAATTCTAGGATGTTCCTGCGAACATTTTAATATTTTTGATGGCTGGCTATATTGCCTTCTGCATCATCAAGTGGAACACAGTCAAATGCATTTCAAGATACAGGCGCATATTGCTGATGTACAGTGAAGTGTAAAATGTGTTCAGCTACTGGAAATGATTTTCTTTATCTTCAACATTCAGATGGTTCAATTTATTTGATAAATTGACAATATTGTTTCTGCACAGTAAGGCGATGAATAATAGAATTGGTGTGTTGTTATTTATGCTTTTAGTTAGAAATGGCGAAAATAGGGATAATGTTAGGGTTCATCCGTTTTGGTTTTTCGATAGTAGATTTATGTAAGAAAATTTTAATTAAGAATCCGATCAGATTTTTTTTGTAATATATAAAGGGTGATTTTTTAAAGGTTAAATCGCACGATCTAGGTGGCCAATTGACCGATCCCGAACGTGAAATAAAATGTTCACCGAACTCGCCTCTCAATAAGTCCATTGTTGCGCGTGCTGTGTGGCATGTGGCACAGTGTTGTTTAAACCACATGTCCTGCAAGTTCTTGCATTTTGGACAAACAAAATTTGGATATCATCTCACGGTAGCGCTCACCATTCACAGGTCCGTCACGATTCGCATCATCTTTGAAGAAGTCCGGTCCAATGATGCCACCAGCCCATAAACCGCACCAAACTGTGACTTTTTCTGGATACATTGGTAGCTCTTGCAGTGCTTCTGGCTGATTGCGCTTCACTCCAAAATCGACAATTCTGCTTATGGTCGCTGAACACAATTTTTCGGAAGAAGCGCGATGAACTTTCTTAACAGAGCACGCATTTTAATAATAAAATTCAATAATTTGCAAGCGTTGTTCGTTTGTAAGAGGATTCATGGTTAAATTATAAACCAAACTGAAGATGTTTGACAGTGAAACAAAACAGGAAACGTGAGCTAAAAAATCACCCTTTAGCTTGGCTCTTGACTTTAATGTTAGAAGATGAGTGCCTAACGATAGAATGTTCAATTGTCATGCCGATTACCAAATTACAAAACTGTAGCTATAAACGATGCCCTATCTTGGCTTAAGACGATGGAATTAAAGTACGAATTTATATTATTATACCTCTGAATAATTGCATTCAACTTACAGACTTCCCTCCTATGCTGCCTAACTTTTATCGAGTCTACCTAGTATTCACCCAACTTATTCGGGGTCTTGTGCCAGTCAGTTATCTTCTTCTTTTCGACGATATTTTACGCCTTTTCTCGATGACATCATATACTTCGTTGTGCCGTCATTCACGGCTTAACCCCTTTTAGCCGCTTCCCTTTCTATACCAGCGAAAGTCTCATTGCTCACGTTCATGTCGTTCGTGTATGCTAGCAATAGTACGGAAGCACTTATCGCACTGCATCCACATATCTTTTTTGCGGAGTCATCTTCACAGTTTTTTGAAAAGACCAATGATTTTTCACATGTCCATATTTATTTGACCTACTAACTTCGAGCCTAAGCAACTGCTGCCTTCCATCGGTGACAGTCCTGGGCACGCTCCTTCCAGTCAACAAGGCCAAGCTGTCTTACATCCGCGATGACTTGGTCTTTGTACCGGAGGTTCGGTCTTCCTCTCCTTCTCGAAACAGGAGGCTCGGATTCGAAGACCCTCTATCTTGGAGCGTTGTTGTCCATTCGCTCGATGTGGCCGAGCCAGTGTAGTCGACGGATTTTTGCCTTCCGGACTAATCCACATCCTTGTACAACTCGTAGAGTTCGCGGTTGTGTCTTCTCCTCCATTCACCCTCCTCGCAGACGGTACCATGTTTCCGACGCAGAATTTTTTTTTCGAAGGCACCAAGAATCAGCTCTGATGATTTGTTTAATGTCCAGCTTTCGGCTTCATAAAGCAGGACTAACAGAATAAGAGTTTTGCACGACTTGGTCCTTCAAGTCAGGAGTTTCTAGCCCTGTTATTTTGACAAGCCGAAGTAGCATGGGTTGCCAAGGGCGATTCTACTTTGGATCTCCACTACGATGTCATTGGTAGAGTTAACGTTTGCCCCGAGGTAGACAAACTCCTCCTTTATTTGAACCGTCTATAAATGTGTCGTAACAATACGTGCCGCTGAGAACACCAACAAATTATGCGAAATCAAACATCCACGAAATTTATCTTAACATCTCTATACCAATGCTCTGGAGTATGTGAATATGAAATACGGAAAACTCTTTACTTGGTGGGTATTGATGGTGTTTTTACTTAAATATTTGGACATCGAGGGACTAGCGGACTTCGGTCTAGCTTATACAATTGCCCCTCGTCTTGTTCTTTTACAGCTGGACAATTTTATACCAATACTGAACAGCGTGATTAAAGATTATAACATATTCAGTGACTCGAAAGATCTGGCATGTTGACCATTTTTTAATAGTAACAGAAACATCATACATTCAAGTATTGAACTACTGAATTTCGAGTGAGTATCATCACAAATTGGTCGCTGAAGCATCCTATTGGAATCACATGATAGCATTGAAGTAGCTGCACTCGCTGAAGTATCAGTCACAACCTATGCGTCTGTGGTTTTGTTTATATTTCTATAAGTTCGTCTGTAGCTCTAATTACTTATATATTCATTTGTGGGTACTTTTCATTTACCGTCCTTGATAACGCATATTCTCTTCAAATTCAGACATCTCTCTTTTCTCTGTACTCCAACACCACCTGTCAGTAAATTTCAAGAATTTCAAAATTACCCTCTTCAAGTATCCCATTTCACATTAATTTGATGGAGCAATTAAAACCAAGTAAAACATCATGTTATCCTTTGGAGAACCCGCATTTGTCTGGATACCACTTCCCTCTGTACCACCAAGTGGATAGCTTGTCCCGCATTCAACTGTCAAAATCAGCTTAATTCGTTCAATTCAATTAATCCGTCTAAACTTAATATTCTACTTTACAACACCGCCGGTCCTTACTTCCCTTTCCACCAAACCGGCGCGTCCATTCTTCTATGAACTTTTTTAATCGCCAGCTTAAAAGTATCTCGTTCGCCCATAGAAAGAATGAAGAGATTCCAACTTAAGCAACACACGTACACGTACGCAAAAAGGGACGAAGGATTAATATCACTTTTGGTTGCATACACACACATCGAGTGAAGACAACAAAAGAGAAAAAAATTGAAAGCAAAAAACTTCGGTTGACCACCGAACAATAAATAACAGACCTTCCCGCTCCACAGAAAAGCTCCAGCCATCCCTGAGCTAAACGATACCAGTCAATCACATTAACGGATTAAACAATTCTTCCGAGCCAAACAAAAGAGGACAACAAATAAATAAAAAGAACGGAAAAAGAAAACTAGAAATCAAATGACGGCAAATGGTAGAAGCAATAAAAGCCAAACGCAAAACAATAGAACGAAAGGACGTAAGAACGAGATGAAAAAGAAGCGAGTTCGTTATTCCTCTTGATTGAACTGCAGCGCACAGTGAACCTGTTTCATCCTGACCATGTCTACTTCTGGATCTTATTGATCCCCATCGATTTGTATACTTCTTTGGCGGCTAATGGCTTGTGCCGGAGGTCGCATGTGGTCACTAAATAATCCTTTTTCGTTAGGGATCTACTTCGTGTTTCACCTGTGCCCCAGTATGCGGTTGTGTGAATGTTCAAATTGCAATCAATTTAGGGAACACCAAGTGAAATCGACTTTAGTTTCCCCATCATTCCGTCACAAACGAAAGTTTCCAACTGAGTGAGTGATCACAATGGAAGGTTAGTCGATGGGGATTTGTCTGTACGTGGCTAGAGAATATGATTATAGACTTACAATTTCGAAACTCAAACTGATTCGTGGGAGAGAGAATAGGATAACTTGAGGGAAAAAGTCTTTTATTAACAGGATTATGCGATTAGAAAGTTGTCTGCGTTGCGTGTTACACAGATTAGATGACTTTGCTAACGAATATGAGTCCTGAATTGAAATGAATAATGGTTGCAGCTTGTGGTGAGGTTAGTTGTATGAGATCTGAATGACGGTGGGTACTGTGTTGTAATCCCTTATACAAAAATATATATTCCCTAACTTGCATTACGATAAGCGTCTACGGAACCATTCCATACGCTCTGCATTGGAACATATCGCATTGAAATCAATATAGACGCCACCACCAGCAACACCAGTCGGTGGATACTCTGCGAGCATGATTGAGAGCTGTCTTGTCTTCTCGACTTTACAGCTTTTAAAGATGAGCATCCATCAACCTCAAGTGCATTTGGATGATGAGAAGAAAATTGTGTCAATTTCTTTATCCTATTGGTGAAGAAAAATTGAGATGAAGATAATTCAAAATTGTCTGGGATGTATCGATCGGGCTAAACGAATAATAATAATATATTAGTTTTGTTTGCTGTGCTCAAATAACGAGTAAATTTGACTGTTGCCATGGCTGTAGATAGCATTGTTTTATGATGATTTCTTATGACCGCAAAAATAATCGACTAGGAACAATTTGATTTGCATATTTAAAACAGAGTTAATTCAATCGGAGCTAATTGAAATAAGTACGCACTAAATAGTTTCAGAACCATATCTGATCCATCATTGGCGGCAACAAGCCTTGACCTTCAATGTGAAAAAGGATTTGGACAAGGGACGCTTTTACGTGATCGGTAGAACACATTGAGCCATCAATGTGGAGTTTGCCGGCATTGAAACTCGAGCGCCTGAAGTTAGTCTTAAAAAGGATACACAGGTCCTTGGTCTTTTCGACAGCTCTGCATGCGATCTCGAAAATGTTGGACTTACAACACGCGTTTTTAAGTGGGCTCACCCAAGTGGAGAAGCTAATTTTACGGTCACAACTATAGGCAGAGTTCGCCGAAACGTAGCGCCACACGATTAGACAAATTAATAGATATTTCATAATGAATTCATTTTACCGACACCAAGTGTCAATATTTTCAATAAAATCGTTATGACCATAACAACCGTTCAAACGATATTTGTTCATGGTTTTGTGATTCTGAAATATTTTAATGAAGTCATCGCATAGACAAATTTAAAACACATTTTGTTCGAACTGTTTACACTTCATATTGATTGGAAAATTCTTCACTGAGGTAACTTCTAATTATAATGTAAAATGTTGGTAATACGATATCGTAGTAATAATATTTAAATCATATTACATGTTACTGCGGTGTTCTGCAGCAATAAAACAATTGCTCATACTTTGATTTATCAGATGGTGGCGTCATAAACATCTAATGATGGGCTAGGTTGAGATTTTACAATAAGAAGTAGTATGCATGTTTCCAAGCTGCCCGGCGATTGTATTGTAAATATATAGCAACCTTGTCGTAGGTGTGATTTCAAACAGCTATAGTGACTCTGAAGAGCAGTTTCGAACGTAATCGCAGTTTGCAACGCAAAAGCAGCTTGGGCGTAATCGCAGTTGGAACGCATGAGCTGTTTGGATCGCAATCGCAGTTTAAATCATAGTCGGAAGCAGATTGCAATTTTTCAATTACTGTCAAAAAAAAACGATTATTATTTTTTGGCTCAACACCATAAACATCACCTACAAAGAGCTGGTTTTCATTGAATATAAAAAAAATTAAAAACATATAAATTTGTTTAAGGCCGTAATAACATGTGATGTAATTAAGTGGTATCTAGCCCCACGAACATGGTATCAATTTTAAACTGTAAATCAGTTCTCATGAGCAATTTGAGACGTGTGATGATCCTGTTGAAACCACATACTATCGGCATAAATGTTGTCCAATGTCCATGTTGTACAAGCACATATTTAGCTAGTATAAATACCAAAGAATCGAAACTACTTAGCGTAGCGTGAAGCTCATATTGTTTTTAAATAAAATTTAGACACTTTTGTACAATCTAACAGCTTATTTAACTGAATCAAATCTAAAACGAAAAATTTCGTCTGATATTGGTGATTTAAAAAAAGCGTATGCAATATTTATTTAAGTTGACAGATCAATTCTTCAAAATGATGAATGAGACCATTTCGGTGTTCATGTAGACGTATTCATATTCCTAATTTATTAGCAAAGCCTTCATTAACTTAAAGTGTGGCCGTTAAAAATAGTTGTACGGTCAGTTTCGCAGTGGACCCTTCGATTTCAGTTCAATTTGGTTTCGATTTTATATTCGAGCTTTAATACTTGGTCTGATTTGAATTAAAAAAATTTAAGAATGATGATTTTTCATCCTTTTACTTCATTCTCGAAAAAGTGAAGATTCACTTTCGGTAATAAAGCACTGTACTTACGTAGACTATTGTGTGTGCCATTCTATTTCAAAAAACTAGATAGCAATTTTTTGATAAAGCGTTTTTTCGTGTAAGCTCGTACTATGGCAATACCCTCCGTTCATAAGAAACTTCCTCTTAGTTCAACAGGATATTATTTCAAAAAACCCTTCAGGATGTTTAAAGTCAACCATTCAATATCTACCTCGTTGACCATGCACTTGAGCTGTAAATTTATTTTTTTAATATTAATAATTGTAAGTTAAATAAGCGTTCCATTAGATATCCATCTCAAAGCCATATGTACGTACGTATTACTACAACTGTCTATTAACAAGCATATCTGCAAGCCAATTGCCCATTCAAACATCAATCATAAGGTCAAGCCATAAAGTTGTCTTGCTGCAGATGTAATTTTCAGTTCATTTTAAAATCAATACGGGCTCGGATTTACACACTATCATGTAATTTCGTTATAAAATTCAGCCACAACTTCTCATTTGAAAAAAAAAACGTCTAAAGGGCAGTAGACACGTTCGTATCCACAAATCCAACGCTGACATGATTTCGTGTAATCCCTTAAAATCTCAGCACGTGCTCGGAATGTCGGTCAATAAAATAACAAATACCATTGACATTGAACAACACATGCACTGTAATACTGGCAGTTAAGATACACCCTCCGTCCTTGCAGCAAAAGGCTATAAAATGTCACCAATAGTTCAACGTCAAGGCAAATACTACATGTAAGGCAATTTCAATGATTCTGCATCATTCGACCGTGCTTAGTTTCCGGTCGAAGGTGTCCTTCACATTGATTGCTGATAATTAGGAAGACAACGTTCTCGGCAACATCGATGTGTACAAAATGCATACGTCCTGACTTCAATTTAAAAATTAATTATCCTTCATCACTGGTCACACGCTCTTACATACGAGTACATGGACAGGCAGGCCACTTCCACTATTCCAGGTCCATGGAAGCGGAAGGATGAAGAAAACTCAACATGACATCAACAACAACGGCATCCATGCAGCAACTGGTTGAATCCTTGAACTTCGACGTGTACCTTTGTAATGTCATCAGCGAGCTACATACGATGTGAGCTCTATCTTATGAATGGATGTGTGTTAACTTGCACATGTATTTGAGAATGTGTGTGTGTATGCAAGGCTTTGTGGTGTAGGACATATCCTTTTACTGTGCCGACAGGTAACATTGCGATTTTTATTTAATTAACCCTTGACCTGTGTGTGTTGGTTTTGCCGACCGCATCAAGGGCTGGTATTATATCAAGGAGAAGGTTACATCCTTCCCCTTGGAGAGTCGTTAAATTTTATTGTCAATTAATTTTGCGGTTGATGTTCTGAAAATTTGTGATATGTGAAAGCGAACAAGGACATGGTCTAGGCATTCATTTTCACACAATGTCCGCTAGTGGTTTGATAGATAATTGGCACTTCGATTGGCAATTAAAAGATAAGTAGATACTTGAAGCACTTGATATGTTGTAAGTGTTTTTATGTTCACTTGACAGGATTAAGCTGATCTAAGAAATGAAATACATACGCTTAAAATTGTATTGAAAGCGTTTCATATATTGTGGCGTCTTGTACAGCGTGTGAAACTATGATGATTGTTTATTCAAGACGATGATGATTTTGATTATTTAAATATGCAAGCAATATAATGTTGTTCACAATAAATGGGGAAAGGCTGGAATACGATAACTTTGGCACCGAAAATTGGACTGTTACCGCTAGAGGGGTCCAATACAAGAAAAAATACTTAATACCAACAAAGAAAAGACATCCGCAACACTTAAAATGTAATCGATTGTCTGTTGTGGGAGCCTTAAACCTGTTATTTAATCGAATTTTTCAAAACTGATAGCAATGATAATTTATGTACTTGATTGCTTAGTTGTATTGCTGTTGATTTTCAATAAATTTATTTATTTAAAGTATAGTTAAGTATATATAAAGTAATTAAATAAATTAAACCTCCTAAACTGGCGGAGATAGACCCCTTCTCATCACTATTGGGTCTCAAAGTTATCGTACTTTCGCCAATGGTCAACTAAATTAAAGGAAATGTGTTGGCTCGTGACGTTGTGGCTAAGTCCGGCGACTCCAATGCACTTGAAGCTGGACAACTAGGATCAATACCTGGTCTGCACGACAAAAGTCGCTAATGTATGCTCAATGCCCAAAGAACGGTGTCGGCTTCACAAGATGGAGCAAAATTTGATCAATTATAACGAACGTAATATCAATGGCGTTTTGGGGGCTCTGTTCGTATATACATATGATAACTAAAGCAATTTTGTTATACTTATATTAAAGATGTTGTCAGCCATGAATATAACATTAACCAATTAATTGACATTAACCAAATGCTTTTAAAAGTACTTATTAATATAACGTAGAAAGACTATGTAGACTATGTCCAAATGCTTACACACAAGTAGACAAAAGTAAAATATTTTGAAAATAATATTTTTTCTATTAATGAATAATAGAATAAGGGAAATGACAATATATTAATATTCCTCTAAATAATGCTAATATATCTAAACATTTCGTAGCTTTTAAGAATTTTCTAATCATTCAATATTCCCTAAAAAGCATCTGAATACTTTGTGAATCCAATTCCTATGAAGTATCATACACCCTTTTCTCGTTAATGTGCATAACGGTATGCTGTTGTATAATGAGGAATACGAGAGTTATTGACTTTTTTGCATCGCTTAAGATAAAATATTTGAAAACGAACATATCCGTATTAGATAATATCATTAGATATTAGTAGTAACAAATAAACATGTACAAGCAAGACGTGACTATGGTTTCAGTCGGCAGAGCAATCTGCATAAGTTGCGGGAAAATATATTAATAAGTACTTTTAGAGAGAGCAGAGTTAACATTTTTTCCAATACATTCGGCATGTTTTGGTCTTCTTATTGTTTTTCTTAAAACAAATTGCTTATTTTTAAACACAATACTGCTTGAGGTAAAGCGTTGTTGGAACCAGAATTTGAATAACATTAAATTGACAAATTATCGTAGATTAATTGATATTTATTTGTCTCCAACATCTCATGCTGATGTATTAGAGTCCAAGCTTAAAAAATATTAGCTGCACTCAGTACGCGTTGCAATGCATTTGAAAAAATGGAAAAAAAAATTTAAAAAGTTTCTGAAAAAGTTGTTCCATGTAAGACTTACAAGGCATTAAAAATAACAAAGCAGATTTCAAAAATGTTCCCAGTGCAGGTTACTATGCATTTCCCGGTGCGCTTTGCACATTTTAACAGAATCAAAACAAACACTTATCAAAAAACTACACATTTTCAAAAAAAATCCAAAAGAAATGGTGCCAAAGCCTTTTCCAGTCAATTCTGAACAAAGTTGCCAAAGACATGAGTTATATAATTTAAGAAACTATAAAGGACAAAAAAACACAGTCCAACCTCAAATTCCTTGTTCAGTTTCTCCTAATTTTCGAGGTTAGACACAGTTTTAAATCCAATTTGAATCTTTGAATTTAATTTCATTAAATTTTAAATATTTCAGTTAGTAAGCTGGTAGGGGAAGGCTATAAGATGTTCGAAAGAGCTCACACAAATTAAAGGGCGTCTTGTCAAAAAATTGACAACTGATAAGACCTAATAAACGAACCAACGAGTGCTATATGTAGAATGCATGAGAATGTATGAAGTTGGCGAACTTTTAACTATTGTTCTGCTTGACAGTTCATTCTTACATGTGTGTGCCATTCACAGAAAGGCTGTGCTTCGTGCCAAATTATCGGGTTTCACCTCAGTATTTGTTCGAACTCACTTAGGGTCATCTAATCTGTCGATAACACTGAAAGAATAAGATCGTGATTACATGCTACCGATATTATGTTTGTGCTGTTTTAAAAATTACTTGACGGAATAGCGTGAGAAACACGCGAGGAAATCAATGCTGAGCAGCTGCATCTTCGAACGGAAAGGTATGCTTTCATGTTTTGGACACGTGGCTCGAATGTGTTACATAAAGAATGTGTGCTTTGTGGATGAAAGAAGGGAATTCACGTTCAATATGCTTCTCAGCTTTCTGCTGACAGGACATGGGTCCTTGAACGCCTTCCTCTATAAAAGATCCCTATCCAATTCAGAGTCGTGTGATTGTCGCTCCGGACCGGAGGACTGGGAACACGTTTTGTGTGTATGCCCACTATACTCGGATATCATGGATCTTACATCTATGAACATCACAGCTGCCAATGGTGCGTTTGATGTCGGTCAGGTCCTGCAATCTCACGAGTGTACCATTAGACTCGGCATATTTGCTAAGCAAATATTTACCAGACGTCAGAACAGAATGGTCGTCCAGGTAGGTAGTCACGTTTAGGGATATACCGGAAGGAAAAGGATGGAGAAAATAATATATATGACGTAGGTAGAAGTAGTTCGGCCAGCAGTCCTGAGTATTAAGGAGCCCAACTGTAGTAACCATTGGTTGCGAAGCCTGACCAGAGGCTATATTCAGGTACCACGGGAGTGCCCCTGAAACCTAGTTTCAGCCTGACCAAGCGGTTAGCCCCCTATTGGGAGCGTCGTGGTGGCTGTGGTTTAAACCCAAATCGCGGGGAGTGTTGCTGATAACTGCCACCGAATCTTGTAGACAATAACGAATATCATTTGTGGTGATCGTGCTTGACTATGAGATGTGCATGGAATTATGATCCAGCTCAGTGTGGAGTTGCACTACAATCTGGCGCTACAGAGCAGCAGAGGTGTTAGATAGGCCTCGCCCTTACCAAAGGGGAGGGAATATATCTTAAGATATGAACTCAATTGGTACTTGAGATCAAACTCAAGGCGTTGGTCGGAGTTCTTTTGACTCCGTGGAGAACCCCGTGGTATTAAGCCTTCACGGCAGGTGATCACGTTAATCCAAACACTCACTTGTATTTAATACTAAGAAATTAAAATTAAAAAAATGTTTCAAAAGTACTAAACCAAGAAAATTAGTCAAAAACATGTCCGCATTTGAAACTTCTTCGTAAAAGCTTGGATATAAGTAATAGCATCACTTATGAGAACAGTCACATGTCGTTAACGAGCAATAAGCAGCAATAAATGACAAAGGAAGACAAAAGATGTGTGACTTATATTGAACTTTGTGTACTAGATGTAGTAGATTTCGCAAAAAAGAAGTAAATCTACCATAATTGTTTTAAAGTCCCATCACTGGTTTTAATGAAATACTCAATACAGGTCTGAAAAATATCTTATTCCCACACCATTGCAAAATCTGAATCTTGCAAGCACTACCTATCATAAATTGCAATTTCTCGCGGGATTGATGCTGTTATCTTATCATCATATATGCACAACTCTCATGCATATACATAAAAATGTGAATGTCAAGCAATATTAATAAATTTATCAAAGATACAAGATCTCCAAGAGGCATATGCAAATCAGTTTGTTGGTTATTAATGCGAAGATGTAAATGTCCTTCATTTAAACGAAAAATGACTCTTAAAGATGACTGGAACCGGTTAGTTTTACACGGCGCAACATTCCTACATAAGTTGAACGTTGCAATCGAATTGCAACATGGTTGTGCAAATAATTTTCACGAATTTATGGAGCCATATATTTTACCGAATGGCCAAATAGCATTAACTCTTAAATACTTAAATAACCAAGCAAATATATTTCTATGGATTAATATTGCAATATATTGCTGTTGACTTTATGGAATTTTAAAACATGAACAAGATCTTAAGTTGGAAGCGGATACAGAAAGGCTTGGTTGTTCTTTTTTCTATTTGTGTGATATGAAAAAATTAGTACAAATTAATACAAAAATTCAGTAATTTAAGAGGGAAAAAAGCGTTAGTACAACACAATATCTTAGTTTTGGTAGCATCAATGTTGCCTCAAAATACTACTGTGGTATTTTGTGCGGAAACACATGCAAAAGCGCAACATCTTTGTGGCTAGTTCACATCAACAAAATTCGAAATAACGTTAATGGCTATAGTATTGTGCGAGATCTCCTACTGTCTCATTGAAACCATGTATCCACCCATATCTTTAATTCAAGGTCACCAAATTTTGGTTAACAGTTGGTTATATCGTGTCTCTTTGAAACCATGTAATCACACATATCTTTAATTCAAGTCCACCTAATTTTGGTTAACATTTGGCTATATCGATAATAAGTGACGGTGACGACACACTGGTGTGTTATTGAAGCATAGATATCAAATTTGGATTACGATTGATTCGCGTCAAAAATACTCTTACCGTGATAACTCGAAGTTATAATTAATGCTAAGCGTTTGTAGTCCAATGAATTTTCGGCACGTGGCTAACCAAAACATCTAAATTCGACATTAAATTTGAAAATATTGGATTTCGTTTTTTAGCATGTGAACTTAAAAATAGACATAAAGCAAGCGATAAAATTGTGAAAGGCATAATTTATTTCAATAATTTGCAAGAGACTTCACTTTGCTATCATTTAACAATTGTATCACTTGCTTTTAATTGCCCATTACTTGTTGCAAAGAGATTTTATGAGTAGACCATGATTTATGGGCGTTTCACTTTGATGATGAATTCTAAAATAGCGTTGATGCGGTGTGATAATTGCTTATTTTGTTTTCGAAAAGAATCATTAAGTGTGTCAAATATAATTTATGTGTGTACAATGATATTCACGAATGTGTTTAAAGGCACTTAGAGATGAGCGAGCATGGGAAACATTTCTGGATATCTCTACATAACCGGTAGTACTGGCCGATATCAAGAAATTTAAAAAAAAATACGATCGCAATATATTCAAAAAGTATGTTCAAAAACGATGAAGAGTGATCGTTTCTTTATTAAAGACCTTAAACTTTTCATTGGCATCTTTGATGTCTACAAAGAAGATTTATTAACGAAGTCTCGGACAAAGGTATAGGAAGACTTTCAAGAACTAGCTTTACTAATTGTCTTGCTCTTGGGCTGGAAAGACAATTGAAGAAAAAAGCCTTCTGTGAAAGTATTAAAATATCCCCACATAAAACCTTAAATGGCCCAGTTCTGTTGTATGGCGAAGAAGTATGGTCACTAACTGTTGACTATGTTGCCGAAAATATTAAATAAAAATTTAACTGCGAACAGGTACCTGCTATGTCGAATAGCAAACATGAATGTTTTTGATGTCTCGACATTAAATTAACATCCCTAGTTTATTCGTTGCTTCAAGAGGAAAGTCCTTCGGTGTGCGGTGGTGTGTGGACTGTATTACTATATCAATGTGGTTAAAAGTCCGTTCAACTGTTTGCCTACGCGGACTATTGTGATTGGACGAACATAGCGAGCCGTTAACGAGACGTTTGTTGGCATTGAAGCGGAAGCGAATAAAAAAGGTCTAGCGGCAATCCAGGGCCAAACGAAGTACATACTGTCATCACAACAGTATGCACAACATCAACGTGTCGGAGAGAGCGTTGCAATGGGCAGCAGAAATATTGAGGTAGTCAAGGACATAGTACTAACTCGGCTCTGCAGTAAACACCGAGATCAAGCGCAGAATTACATTTGCCAGTTTTCTGTTTTTTTTTTTTTGAGCTCAAGAGTCAACTAGTAAAGTGGTAACAGAGACATCTCTCGAGAGACCAAGCTTAATCTACATTACACTCTGATCATCCCTGTCCTGCTCTATGGCGCAGAGACATGGACGCTGTTGAAAGCGGATGACGAAGCTCTTGGTCGTTTTGAGAGAAAAGTTCTGCACCTAGCTTAGCGTCTTAAGATCCAACGCTTACGATGGTTGGGTCATGTAGAGCGGTTGGATACCACAGCTCCGGCCTGAAGAGTCTTCGATACCGAGCCATTGGGACAACGTAACAGAGGACGTCCTCGAACGAGATGACCCACACAAGTTGAGAAGGACCTCAACCAACTTGGTCACCTGGAGGCACCTGGCGAAAGATCGTGCTGGCTGGAGAGGTATGTTGGTTGAGGCCCAGCTCCATTCCGGACTATAGCGCCGAACAAAGAAGGAGGAGAAGAAGTGGTTAAATAGTTCGATATTAGTCTCAGTTGTCTAGGCCGTACAGAGCTAAAGGACACCAATCTTCCGGCCGGAAAAATCTTCAATGTTAACGGAAGACAATCTGATAGCTAAAAAGGGTCCTCAGTCAGTAGAACGCGAAAGCAACCAGCACAAAATCATGCTCGTTGCGGAGGTACATATATTGAATGAAGTCAGGCCCACCTCGAACTGTTTATAGTCTGTTGTCAGGAAATTACTTAAATCGAGCTAGCGCCAATAATGATGACTCGTTCTCAAGCTATTATTTAATAGTTGAATATAAAAATCACATTCTTTGAGTGTAATTATAGGTGTAATATGAAGGGATGAAACTTACTCCATCACCACTTCTAATGTTTCTACAAAGCAATGTGTGTTAAAAAAGATAGTAAAAGCTCTTCAATTTCAACTATTTGTATACAATTGAAACATTTTACAACTGCTTCAGGCATTGACAAATTCATTCACCAAGTCTCGCATCTATCAAGTTCACCCCAGAACTCATTCACAGTCAATTTTAACATCGCCACTGAATTCGCACTATATCTTGCCGTTCATCGTGGCCGAGGTCGCAATCGCAATTAATCAATCAACAACGTTATTACGATGCGATCAATATAGAAATAACTCACCGCCCGCCATAATCGATAAGTGACACATCCTCCATGTAAGTAATCATCGGATGCTGTTGAGAAGAGATTGCAGTCGACTGGGAGGCAATGCCACTACACGTCGTATCTGGGAAACTTCAGCTACTGCTTTAGGGCTGCTCTGTATCTCGTGTTTGATAGATGGGTAATGTAATCATTTATGACACCGCCATGAGTGTCACTGGGAATGGGAGCGCGACTGGTGATGGGGGCTATTAACTTGGCATCTTCCGCGCGTGTATATCAGATTAACTTTTATTCGAAGATAATTAAAAAAGAAATTCCCTCGTTAATTGACAAGGCAGATGGATTATCTTGTATAAATCAATGAACTGTCAATCGAACAAGTAAATGTGTTCACCATTTGTCATTGCTTCTGAAGTATCACTTCATAGTGATTTGTTAGCTCATCGTGTTGCCATAAGTAGCGAGGCTTGTGGCAATTCAATTAAGTGTTGACATGCTTTGCGTTAAGTGCTCTTCAGACTCTCTATTCAACTGTCGTTTCTTTCATTCTTATGATTTCAGTGAAATTCCACAAGATGCCAACGAATGAACCGTCCCCAGAAAATGACAGCACAAGATTGCCCACAACAGTGCAGATGACGGCGAAAATTAAATCAACATCCCCATCACTGACGATCAATTCGACGGGTGGAGGGACCTCGCCAGACACTGGCGCCACTCCTACAAGTAATAAGACTAATTTGCCGGCACCTCAAGAGCCAGAGAAGCATCATCGCCGGGGCCATGGGATGCATGGTGAGGATGGGGAGGAGACTGATGCTATTGGCGATCTGGTTGGTCACTTTGGTAAATGGCAGTTTTTGATGACGATATTGCTGTCGTTGTTTCAAGTGCCAAATACGTTTCACATATCTTCACCAGTCTACCAGGTAAGTAACTTTGGTTGGATGCAACATTTTATTGATCTTTGTTTCAGAATAAAGCATTAAATTAAAAACAATCCTTACAATAAGGTTAGGATACATTTTATTGAATAGTTTTTATTTGGAACTGGCTTCGCACAGGTGCAATACCGATACCAACCTGGTGTCAGTGAGGAGTGATTAATAATATCACTACTATAATTAGACTCAATTAGCCTTAATCTTCACCGAAACTTCTTCTCCTCTTTCGTTTCCAAACCAAAATGCTGAAAATTCTGATCATCGTTTGTCCAGAAACATACATTCGATGACAATTATTCAGGGCAGTCTGGCCGCAATAAAACTAGAGTCATTGGCCACGAGCGGATATCAGTTGAATTGTCAGGTGGATGTGCAGAGTCATCAACAGAAATAATGGAATGAAAGAGATATTCAACTTTCCATTGGAAAACCACTAGTCCACCACAAATCCACCTCAGATTCTAAGCGATTCCGCTCTCAAGTCACTAATACTACTTTATATACAGAGCACCATCTTGCTTTTAATATCTGCCCTCAATAGTGTCAAAAATTTGCGAGATTGCCCATGATAATGTCAGAAACGGCCCCGATTGGAAAGTATTCCAGGACACTATTCGCTAAGCTCATACTTATTAAAAAGAATTATTCTAGCTGGTTGTCAAATGTCAAATGCCAATCTTTCTAACAAAATAATTCTTATAAAAATATATTGACAAACATTACCGTCAGGAAAAATGTGAAAACATTTTCAAAAATGCTACAATTTGTTTTCATATACTGATGAAAGTATTATAATAAAGTTAAATGTCTTTACACTTATGTATAAAAGTTATATATGTACGAAAGTTGAATAATTTATGTCAAAAGAGCGCTGGTACGAGAGAGTAAAATATGTCCCTTCCCTCTTCATACTAACCCAAGAAATTTCTATGGGTAGTTTTGGTTATTTAGTTAGTTTTCTGTCAAATCAATTCAAATGTGTCAATCTCGAATAAAGTATTGGCGGCTATTCAAAAGTTTTGAAGTAGCTTAAGTTTATTTGAACAAGTAGTTCGGAAGAATAGAAACCGAATGAAATGCCAAAAACCTGTTTTTTAATTTACATGTTTTGCTGTAACTTTTGACATACATCGTCTCTCACGTCATACAGAATCCAAGAGCTCTTAAAAAAGTTACACATTTTCGTTTCCGTACTTTCTTGATATTTCGCTTCACTCTGAAAGTTTCTTACCCCCACTCCTTAAAAAATGACAGTCTTCTAAATTTGGTGCAGAAACTACGTGAACAGACCTATTTTGTTTATCCTGAACTTGTTAGTTTTCAAATTTAACGTCTTTTTTAATGGAATATTCCAGCATCATAATAAATACATAATTGAATGCATTTTGCGAACATACACTTATCTCTTAGTTTCCGTCCTTTCTTGGTATGAAATTTTTGTCGTTCAAATCAGTGGCAAAGCCGGAAATGTCAGCGGCAAAGCCGACTACCACCAGATGATGGATAGCACACACATTTTTATGACATTATCACTGCTAAACGTTTTAGTTTTTCAATTAATTTTCCAACGAATTGTCAAACTGACTAAAACATCTATTGGAAAACTACTGATTTGGGAAAAAATTATTTTGATAGCACTGTTTTCATTGACGCTTAGGACGTCAATAGTTTCTTTTCCGCTAAATAATGCTATCTTGTTCTTGTAGTAAGGATATACATG
This sequence comes from Eristalis arbustorum, assembly GCA_916610145.1. NCBI lineage: Eukaryota > Metazoa > Arthropoda > Insecta > Diptera > Syrphidae > Eristalis > Eristalis arbustorum. The sequence goes on along the minus strand of OU744316.1, from coordinate 80,101,002 downwards.
TGTATGTATTTGAGTTAACGAGTCTAAGCTTACAAAATAACGCGCCTAATATTACTTTTATTTAGTTATTTCCCTTTACCGACAATTATATTAACCCCCTTTTCCACCACCTGTTGTTACCAAGCCAAAATGCACAAATGATCCCCAACCCTGAAAAAGTCATTAAGGACATTCTAATCGTAATTCTATGAGTCATTGGCCACAAGAGTACATTAATTTAATTTTCTAGTAGAAAAGTCATCAACATTTATTGCGTCAAAATTCACTCTGCGTTTAAGAGCAAAACTGACGTGAGCAGTCTACAAAAGCACTAGCAAAAAAAAAATTAATGTGAACGTTGTAAACGCTCCACATTGTACTTTCGAGTTCCATCTACAGAATCGTGTATCATGCTGTCGATGTTTCTGATTCGGATTCTCTTCTTCATGAATTTATCCTGGGACACAATTCATCGCGACACTGAGCACAGAATTTGATAATAAACAAATATCCTAGCATTGTGATGGCTGAAGCTTGGTGAAAGAAATGCATGATTGTTAGCTTGACTTAACCGCCATTCTTAAAGTTTGTAGTTAGGCTTAATATCTTTGTTGTATTCATTTGATTTGTAAGTGACTTTACTGTTGTGGTCATTCTTTCTAAAAACTCTACGAATGCTTCTAAGTTTGTATTCATAATAATTAAGCTGCATTTTCGCATCGCTGTGTTTATTTTCAAAATCATATTTGAATTCTGTAAATAAATTCTATAAAGTAAATATGGATAATAAAGACTGTTTTCGCTGACTTTTCCTGTCTGCATTCTGGTTAATTAATAATTTTCTAATGTGAAATGAAGCATTTTCGCTCCTTTGACCAATACTGTAAAAAACCTGGCTCCGATCATCTAACAGTCACTATTACTGTAAACAACATTTACCCCGCAAACAACACCCCTATGATATATAGATACTCTGCTGCCAACTGGAACTTATTAAAAACATTTATTAACAACAATCTAAATCACATTAAACTTGAGCCCAACTCTGTACAATGCTCTGGACACGTAGATGTATTATGCGATAATTTTGCAAATACAATCTCTAGAGCAGCTGAACTTGCAGTTCCTAAAGGCCATTTAAAAAATGTGCGCACTTCACTCCCTGATAACATCCTCCTATTGATCAGACTAAGGAGTTCTGAAAGAAGAAAATGGCTTCGCTTCCTTCTCAGTGTGAACAACGGTATCAAAGACGAGATCGCGACTTACGAAAATATACGTTGGAACAACCTTCTTTCTTCTTTTGATAAGTCGAGTAAGCCATTTTGGAAAGTTTCCAAAATCCTTAAAAAAAGGGGAAACAATATCCCCCCGTTTAGAGACGATACTAATCTCTATGTCTCCCCAAAAGAGAAGGCGAAGCTAAGAAGCTTCTACTTTTAGCAAAAACCACACAGTATCTGAGCACTTAAGCGATGCAAATACTACATCTGAAGTACTTTTCCACCAAAACTACTTTATCCAACTCGCCTGCGTTCTGGAACGGATCTTATTACGTATCAGCTACCACAGTTAAAGATTTGATCAAAACTTCTAAGCCCAAAAAATCAGCTGGCTTAGATAAAGTAAACAATAGGTTGCTTCCATCTAAAGCAATCAATTACTTAACTTTTATTTTCAACTGTTGTCTTAGACTGTGTTACTTTCCTGTACAGTGAAAAACAGCTCTGGTCGTACCTATTCCAAAACCTGGTAAGCCCAAAGAAAACACCGATAGCTATGGACCAATTAGTTTACTCAGCTGCATAAGCAAATTATTTGAGAAAACCATTAAAAATAAGATTGATATATTCTTAACTGACAAAAACATAATCCCAACTTTCAATTCGGTTTCAGAAAGGGGCATAACACGACCCATCTTAAAAATCTTAATTCGAAAGAGTCTACTGGTCTCGTTTTAGTCGACATTGAAAAGGCATTTGATACAGTTTGGCATGACGCTTTAATTCACAAACTCTTCAAATATAATTTTCCAATCGCGATCATTAAATTGATTCAAAGTTTTTTAAGCGATAGAATGTTTGTTGTCAAAGTACAAAATGATACTTCGGTACCAAAACGTATTCAGCATGGCGTTCCCCAAGGATCCGTTATTGCTCCAACACTCTTCAATATCTACGTATCGGACATACCAAGCCTTGGCAACAATGTTAAGATAGCAATGTTTGCAGATGATACTGCCATATTTGCAGTAGGGACTCTATTTATCGATGTGTATAACATACTACAACTAGCCCTCTACAAATTTGAGACATATTGTCATAAGTGGAAGATTAATAATATGGGTGGCGCTACAGCCCGTAAGGGGGCCAGGGCCTAGCTTCTCAACAACCACTCGTGTTGTGCGTGCTATTGTTCTTTCACGAGTGGAAGGGACCGACAGTTTTATGCTGACTCCGAACGGCCAAGTTTTTTCTAGACAGGAAATACTCCTTGAGCATTGTCAGTGACTCGAAAGAGGTGGGGCCACGAAAATTATTTTTGTCGCTCAGAGCTGGAATCGAACCTACGACGTCGAGGTTGGGGTCGACGCACATACCCACAACGCCACGGGCCACCACAGTGGAAGATTAAGCTTAACACTAAAAAAACCCAGGTTCACCAAACGGAGAAAAATATGTTATCAACCAAACAACGTTAAGTTAAGACTATACTCCTCGGACATAAATTGGGCAGAAAACTGCAAATACTTGGGGGTAATACTAGATAAGAAGCTCAAATTTAAGAATCATATATCCACTACCATAATTAAAGCGAATAAGCTAATAAGAGATCTATATTCGCTTATTTGCAGGAACTCAAAACTTAGAGTCGATAACATAATTTTCAAAAGAGCGCTGGTACGAGAGAGTAAAATATGTCCCTTCCCTCTTCATACTAACCCAAGAAATTTCTATGGGTAGTTTTGGTTATTTAGTTAGTTTTCTGTCAAATCAATTCAAATGTGTCAATCTCGAATAAAGTATTGGCGGCTATTCAAAAGTTTTGAAGTAGCTTAAGTTTATTTGAACAAGTAGTTCGGAAGAATAGAAACCGAATGAAATGCCAAAAACCTGTTTTTTAATTTACATGTTTTGCTGTAACTTTTGACATACATCGTCTCTCACGTCATACAGAATCCAAGAGCTCTTAAAAAAGTTACACATTTTCGTTTCCGTACTTTCTTGATATTTCGCTTCACTCTGAAAGTTTCTTACCCCCACTCCTTAAAAAATGACAGTCTTCTAAATTTGGTGCAGAAACTACGTGAACAGACCTATTTTGTTTATCCTGAACTTGTTAGTTTTCAAATTTAACGTCTTTTTTAATGGAATATTCCAGCATCATAATAAATACATAATTGAATGCATTTTGCGAACATACACTTATCTCTTAGTTTCCGTCCTTTCTTGGTATGAAATTTTTGTCGTTCAAATCAGTGGCAAAGCCGGAAATGTCAGCGGCAAAGCCGACTACCACCAGATGATGGATAGCACACACATTTTTATGACATTATCACTGCTAAACGTTTTAGTTTTTCAATTAATTTTCCAACGAATTGTCAAACTGACTAAAACATCTATTGGAAAACTACTGATTTGGGAAAAAATTATTTTGATAGCACTGTTTTCATTGACGCTTAGGACGTCAATAGTTTCTTTTCCGCTAAATAATGCTATCTTGTTCTTGTAGTAAGGATATACATGTGTATGTATTTGAGTTAACGAGTCTAAGCTTACAAAATAACGCGCCTAATATTACTTTTATTTAGTTATTTCCCTTTACCGACAATTATATTAACCCCCTTTTCCACCACCTGTTGTTACCAAGCCAAAATGCACAAATGATCCCCAACCCTGAAAAAGTCATTAAGGACATTCTAATCGTAATTCTATGAGTCATTGGCCACAAGAGTACATTAATTTAATTTTCTAGTAGAAAAGTCATCAACATTTATTGCGTCAAAATTCACTCTGCGTTTAAGAGCAAAACTGACGTGAGCAGTCTACAAAAGCACTAGCAAAAAAAAAATTAATGTGAACGTTGTAAACGCTCCACATTGTACTTTCGAGTTCCATCTACAGAATCGTGTATCATGCTGTCGATGTTTCTGATTCGGATTCTCTTCTTCATGAATTTATCCTGGGACACAATTCATCGCGACACTGAGCACAGAATTTGATAATAAACAAATATCCTAGCATTGTGATGGCTGAAGCTTGGTGAAAGAAATGCATGATTGTTAGCTTGACTTAACCGCCATTCTTAAAGTTTGTAGTTAGGCTTAATATCTTTGTTGTATTCATTTGATTTGTAAGTGACTTTACTGTTGTGGTCATTCTTTCTAAAAACTCTACGAATGCTTCTAAGTTTGTATTCATAATAATTAAGCTGCATTTTCGCATCGCTGTGTTTATTTTCAAAATCATATTTGAATTCTGTAAATAAATTCTATAAAGTAAATATGGATAATAAAGACTGTTTTCGCTGACTTTTCCTGTCTGCATTCTGGTTAATTAATAATTTTCTAATGTGAAATGAAGCATTTTCGCTCCTTTGACCAATACTGTAAAAAACCTGGCTCCGATCATCTAACAGTCACTATTACTGTAAACAACATTTACCCCGCAAACAACACCCCTATGATATATAGATACTCTGCTGCCAACTGGAACTTATTAAAAACATTTATTAACAACAATCTAAATCACATTAAACTTGAGCCCAACTCTGTACAATGCTCTGGACACGTAGATGTATTATGCGATAATTTTGCAAATACAATCTCTAGAGCAGCTGAACTTGCAGTTCCTAAAGGCCATTTAAAAAATGTGCGCACTTCACTCCCTGATAACATCCTCCTATTGATCAGACTAAGGAGTTCTGAAAGAAGAAAATGGCTTCGCTTCCTTCTCAGTGTGAACAACGGTATCAAAGACGAGATCGCGACTTACGAAAATATACGTTGGAACAACCTTCTTTCTTCTTTTGATAAGTCGAGTAAGCCATTTTGGAAAGTTTCCAAAATCCTTAAAAAAAGGGGAAACAATATCCCCCCGTTTAGAGACGATACTAATCTCTATGTCTCCCCAAAAGAGAAGGCGAAGCTAAGAAGCTTCTACTTTTAGCAAAAACCACACAGTATCTGAGCACTTAAGCGATGCAAATACTACATCTGAAGTACTTTTCCACCAAAACTACTTTATCCAACTCGCCTGCGTTCTGGAACGGATCTTATTACGTATCAGCTACCACAGTTAAAGATTTGATCAAAACTTCTAAGCCCAAAAAATCAGCTGGCTTAGATAAAGTAAACAATAGGTTGCTTCCATCTAAAGCAATCAATTACTTAACTTTTATTTTCAACTGTTGTCTTAGACTGTGTTACTTTCCTGTACAGTGAAAAACAGCTCTGGTCGTACCTATTCCAAAACCTGGTAAGCCCAAAGAAAACACCGATAGCTATGGACCAATTAGTTTACTCAGCTGCATAAGCAAATTATTTGAGAAAACCATTAAAAATAAGATTGATATATTCTTAACTGACAAAAACATAATCCCAACTTTCAATTCGGTTTCAGAAAGGGGCATAACACGACCCATCTTAAAAATCTTAATTCGAAAGAGTCTACTGGTCTCGTTTTAGTCGACATTGAAAAGGCATTTGATACAGTTTGGCATGACGCTTTAATTCACAAACTCTTCAAATATAATTTTCCAATCGCGATCATTAAATTGATTCAAAGTTTTTTAAGCGATAGAATGTTTGTTGTCAAAGTACAAAATGATACTTCGGTACCAAAACGTATTCAGCATGGCGTTCCCCAAGGATCCGTTATTGCTCCAACACTCTTCAATATCTACGTATCGGACATACCAAGCCTTGGCAACAATGTTAAGATAGCAATGTTTGCAGATGATACTGCCATATTTGCAGTAGGGACTCTATTTATCGATGTGTATAACATACTACAACTAGCCCTCTACAAATTTGAGACATATTGTCATAAGTGGAAGATTAATAATATGGGTGGCGCTACAGCCCGTAAGGGGGCCAGGGCCTAGCTTCTCAACAACCACTCGTGTTGTGCGTGCTATTGTTCTTTCACGAGTGGAAGGGACCGACAGTTTTATGCTGACTCCGAACGGCCAAGTTTTTTCTAGACAGGAAATACTCCTTGAGCATTGTCAGTGACTCGAAAGAGGTGGGGCCACGAAAATTATTTTTGTCGCTCAGAGCTGGAATCGAACCTACGACGTCGAGGTTGGGGTCGACGCACATACCCACAACGCCACGGGCCACCACAGTGGAAGATTAAGCTTAACACTAAAAAAACCCAGGTTCACCAAACGGAGAAAAATATGTTATCAACCAAACAACGTTAAGTTAAGACTATACTCCTCGGACATAAATTGGGCAGAAAACTGCAAATACTTGGGGGTAATACTAGATAAGAAGCTCAAATTTAAGAATCATATATCCACTACCATAATTAAAGCGAATAAGCTAATAAGAGATCTATATTCGCTTATTTGCAGGAACTCAAAACTTAGAGTCGATAACATAATTTTGAACTATAAGACCATCATTCAAGCCATCCTGTTATATGGAGCTCCTGTCTGGGGCCAAAACAAATTGCTGAAAATGATGTTAAATCTTCCATGGCACTTCTCGACAAGAAAACTTCATGATAAACCTAATGTCAACATGATAGATTACCTTATTGATAAGTCTAAAACATCTTTTAATGAAAATTGTTCCTTTTCTGATAATGAGCTTATAACCCAGCTTAATAATAATAGAGTGTAACTGATCAGTCGACGGGTAATTGCAATACTAGCTTTAAGTAACAGTCACGTGAGGGTTTTTTGTTTGTAGTTTTCCCTTAAATATAATAAAATACATATATAAAATGTGTTATTGCATCATATTATATCATAGCTGTAAAGGATCAGAGAATCCCAAATCTCTAAAACACAAATTGTTTAAAACTTGAAATGTAAAACCTTAGCTTCATTAAATAAAATGAAATGAAATGAAAAAATTCCAATTTAATTCGCTTACACATCAATTTCTTCAGAATCACAGTATTCTCAAGCGGAAATGACAGATGTCAAGCACAATCATCGACTAACAATGCCGACTCAGTTGTTTTTTGTGAGCAACGTCGTTTCCTTTCTTCGGAACAGTTTGCCTCAGTTGCCGTTTATGTATCATTGGTAAGCAGAAAAAAAATAGAATTCTCTGACTTCTCAAGGCTGTGCACATGAAACACACTCTCGAACCTACCCATTTTCGAATCATTTCAACTCAAGGGAAGAAGTCAAACTCTTCTTCCACAAACCCGTCTGTGCCCGTTCTGACTGCTTTTGTTCGTCTCCATTCCGGATTCGCATCATTACAAAAGAAAGAATCTGCTTCAACTCTTCTATGCGCCTCTAATTTTCCTCAATCTCAGCCACTCACTCTCTTTGTAGAATGTACATGCATCCCTTGTTTAGTCGTTCCCATTTCACCTACGCTTACAAACAGGAAACGCCAGCAGCACCCGACAGCAACATAGGCACCTCCGCCATCATCGGAAGTCGACAATTTTCTAAGTCAGCCATTCGAAAGTAATAACTCTCGCCCGACATCGGTCGGTAACTCTCAACTACTAAAGACAACATTGAATGAAGCATCAAATTCTGGTTCATGCGAAGGTATCATTTTATCTCAGTGTCCTTGAATTGAAATCTCTTTTGCTAGAGGGTGTGCATTTCACGGCACGGGAACTCCCTATTCACCGAACACCAGCCCGGCAATTGAAACAGATAATAATCCCAGCTAAGGGAATTATATTTGATGTGTGCGGGACACCCTGCCACAAACATAAAAATCGCATCAATAGATCTCACGCATACGAAATTGTTTTTCGTTTACAGAAGAAGGGAATACTCAAAGGATTCAATTATGTGAAGGTATGCAAAGTCACCGTGATCATGAGGCATTTGCCCCAATGTGTGGGCGGATGATAGGCGGTGCATAGAAGAGTACAGAGGCGGAGGAGCACAAGACCGTGGTTGACAGCCACACACAACTCGAAGAAAGGAAATCGAATTTCGTATCCAGTTCTCCACTCCTGTGGAATCGCAAATTCCCTTCTGAGCCAGATTGCAGGAGGAGTGAGAAACAGAAGGGCTTCCGATTAGCATGTTGTATTGTTTTGTCAAAACTTTTTATGCCAATTGTTTGTTTATTGCCTAAAGTGGTGAAGGAGGAATTCGAGAGAGGATTGCCGTCTCAGAGCGCTAGAAAGGGATTAGCATAAATTTCGTAGGAATAATGTTGGATGGTTGACTGGTTAGAATGCGATTTCGAAAGGGCACAAATGTAAGGGACTTATGCATCGACGCATGGTGCTGAAATTAGTGGATGAAAATGCATTTAACTTAGATTTATTTGTGTAAAATATTTTCTGTTGTAAATCAAATCAAATTGGATAGAAAGAAAATTGTGAAAGCAGGCAACAAAATATAAGCTATGTAGTATCAAAAATTGTATCTTGTGAACGCTACTGTTGACACTGTTTAACAACGATAGTAATTGATATGAGACGAGTACAAGACTTGATTAAAATGTATGAATATTTTTAGCTGGAAACGTAAAATATTATCTAGATGAATAATATGATACTTTCTAACCATAAACTTAAATCGCAGTATTTGAAATGAAGCAATTCTTAGATAGCAGCATCTTTTCGGTACATACTTACAGAATAACAATGTATAGGTTAGGTTAGGTTAGGCTATAGTGATTGACTGCTAAGGGCAGTCACACTTAGGGCAGGGTAGGCCTATTGTGATACCATGCGGATTGAATTCTCCTAACACTGGAACCAGTTGGTGCCTCTAATGAAGCGATTTAGCTGGCCAATGCCGGCACTGTTTAGCTCGTTACGGCCGCTGAAGTAGTAGGCTCCTAGGTGCAGGAACCTAGCAAGAGCACTACAGGAGCAGAGAAGGCGATGAGTGTTTTCTTCCTCCTCTTCATCCATGCAGCTTCTGCAAAAGTGATTGTATGGGGCACCCATCCTGTGAGCATGAGTGCTAATTGCACAGTGCCCGGTTATGACTCCTATGCGAGACCGTAATGAGTGCGTGCTGAGTCTGAGTAGACTGAGTGACCGTTTTAGGTTAAGTCATGGCCAGATTTCTTTTGTTTTGAGGCAGGTGATAGGCTGTATAATATAGCCTGGTTGAAATTAAATATTAAAATAGTGGCTTATCATAATGCACCTAAAAATGATGCTGCTTGAGACTCTACTATCTTACTAATATGAAGAACAACAATGACGGGAAATGACAAAACATCAACCAAATAAAGGCCAGATATTCGAAAAAGAGATAATATGCAGCAAAGAATACACACAATGTTAATCGTCAGTCATGGTGGCTTCTTTCAGCCGCTCAGAACTAGAATTGCATAGTAAAACAGAAAGGTGCATGCCTCTCGTTTCTAGAAAGTGTGTCTGAAATGGAACCCATTCTTTTCTGTTCTTCGCTTCATTGTTAAAGATGGTGAATGTATACATCTATGCTCCACTTCTTGTCTGACCGACTTAAAATTCGCCTTTGAATTGACCCAAGCAGACTTTGTCTATATCTTGTATTATCATCATTCAAAATAAAGGCTATTTGCTTTTCTTATTCTTTTTCGCATGGCGCTAAAGTTCAACACGATCAATGGTCAGACCAATTCTCTCAGGTTAAGGTTTTTCTCCATTTAACTTTACGCGTCTTTTGTTGCGTGTGTCCTGCAAGTAGCTCGGAGTGTACGTCTAAAAAATCGCCTTTGCTTATCCTACCTACTAGGTCCACAGAAACAACAGAAGAGTATTAGGTAGGTGGGTTATGTGACTGCTTGTTTATTGTGTGTAGGTTCGTATAGATCGTTGTGGTCTATTGTGCCGTCATTAGCTTGTAATTTCAGCTTATAATAACCAGGCTCTCTCGTTGCCCTTAATACGCTTCCGTATTTCCGTATATCAAAAGTACCATCAAAACTGATTGAGTAAGAAGGAAATATCTCCAATTTGTGTTTTTAAATCACGCCACTTCGGCGCATCATATGACCGAATGAAAAGAACCACCACTAGGAAAGAAACAAGCATTTTCTACATTATTCTCGATGCTTCATAGGGATTAACACAGATAGTATTATATACATTTGTGCCCATCTTATCCAAAAGAAAGAAGACTGAAATTTTTAAATCAAGCGATTTTGCTACGCTTTATTGGAAATAGCTGCTCAGGTTGATTTTCAACACTAAATCGTCATCTTCATTGTTGATATTGAGTATTCCGCTATATTGCTTGTGTGTTTGTGTATTATTTCTGCCCAGTCAAAAAAAGTTATTGTAAAAAATTATTGATTTACGACGACATTTGCCAAAAATATAGCACCTTCCAATTGGATACCTTAAATAGCCACAAGTCACGTGGTGCTAAATCAAACAAGCTGCTTCTGGGCTTAGTAATGAAACAAATGTCTGAAAGAACTAACGCAGCGTGAATGGTATATTACACTGGTGAAGAAATCCGCAATGATCTGAACTTATTGAAATCAAATGTTATTAGTATCAGCGAAGTCTGTATCATTTCACCGAACTTGATAGTGGTAGGCTAATCATTTGTTATTTACCAACCCATTTATGCTCTAAGCACTTGCTTATTCTACAACAAAGAACACGAGAAATGAAAAACATATATCAATCTTAAAGCTAAGTGGCGTTGGGGGTATGTGCGTCGATCCCAACCTCGATGTTGTAAGTTCGATTCCTGCTCCGTGCAACAAAAATTATGTTCACGGCCCCACCTCTTTCGAGTCACTGACAATATGATCAAAGAAAAAAGAAAGCTTCTCAAACTTGGCCTTTTGGAGTCGCCATAAAACTGTAGGTCCCTTCCACTCGTGAGAAAACTTTAGCACGCGCAGCACGAGTGGTTTGTGAGAAGCTATGCCCTGGCCCTCCACAGGCTGTAGCGTCACCCATATTATTAATCTTAAAGCCAAACTTTCCTTACACATTAACACTAGTGAGTCAAAGTGACATAAAGCATCGGATTAGCATCGCAAAACTACATAGATATTTTAATACATATACCATCCCCTATCGAATGATGTCCTCCTCTGTACTTACAAACGATATACTTGCACAAAAGACATTGATAATCTACATTTCACCCAGTTTTGGTATGCTATTCAGAAAGAAGAAAATATCACTCTAATGCTCGACATACATTCCATTCCTCAAAATCGTATTTGAAATCTCATGAGAATTCAAGCAATAATTCCATTCATTCCAGGCAGCGAATAAAAACTTCTGGTGCAGACGACCAGACAATCTGCAATACATTCCCATCGAAGTATGGCGGAATATAAGCTATTCAACGGATAACTGCTTTCAGGCGGGCTACGACTACAATCAGTTGTCATTGCCTTCGAATTCAAACATCAAGGTAAAAATGATATACAATTTTCAAAGAAATTTATAATTTCCAATACAACCATTCTTGATTTAAATTTATGTATCTTCTCTCCTCTCAATAGGGCAATCTGCCAGACATTCCATACAATACAACAAGGATCGCATGTTCTTCCTGGGAGTACGATATGGATGATAACTTAGGCAACACATGGACATCCGAATGGAATTTGGTGTGCGACAAGGAGTATCTGAAGAATGTCGCCGAGATGTTCTTTCTGTTGGGGGTTGCAACAGGTGGCATTATTTCTGGATATTTGTCTGATAAATTTGGAAGGAAAACTATGTTATTCATATCAGCGGTGTTGCAGACAATATTTGGTAAGTAATTGTATTTATTATGTTGTGGCAAGAAGGGTTTATATAGCATACCGTGCCACCATTATATTGCTCCTCAAGGTGTCATACATCCGATTTGTCGACCTTAAGCTTATAGGGTGAATTATTGTGGGGCTTTTAACTTGACTTAGTGGTATCTGTTTTGTTTTTTCACTAACTGAAGTTCTGAACATAAAATATGAGTGGGTCGATATTAATTTTGCCTACTCCCTAGATAGATACATACGTGCTGTTCTTGTTATAGGTGGTCAGAGGAAAGTTGTCACAATGTCTCTTTTATTATAGGCAAGCTACCCCCAATCAGTTTAACAATTCGTCAACTGAGGGCTAAAAGCCTGTATCATTGATGTTAAAAATTGTTTGAACATTTACAATTCGAGGTTCAATACTGCCAGGTCTAACCTTGCATGGCTAAATGATGCCCTCAACGGGCTGTATCGCCACCCATATTATTATTATTATTAATATCTTACCCCTACTCCACCAAGATCGGTAACGAACTCACCGAGCCCTTCAATGTCAAAAAAGGTTTTAAGCAAGGCGACGCGCTGTCATGTGTTTTTTTCAACATTGTACTTGACAAGGTCGTGCAAAACTCACACGCCAACATAAGTGGCACGATTTTCCAAAAATCCGTGCAACTTCTAGCATACGCGGACGACATTGATTGTTTGAATTCCGCGAGCCGTCAAAGAAGCGTTTGCTGCTACTGAAACGGAGGCGGCAAAAATGGGTTTAGCTTTGAATGAGGGCAAACAAAGTATATGCTGTCATCAAGAAAGGACACACAACATCGACGACTCGGTCAGAACGTCACTAGACCAGATAGTTACAACTTCAAGGTAGTAAAGAATTTCATCAATCTTGACTTCCAACATAACAAAAGGAACAACAGCAGTACCGAGATTAAACGCAGAATAACTCTTGCCAACCGCTATTGGGCGCAAAAAACTCCCTGTCCTGTTCTATGGCGCGGAAGCCTGGACTATCTCAAGAGCGTATGAATACGCACTTAGTCTCTTCGAGAGAAAAGTTCTGCGTTCAATCATTTGTCATGTTTGCGTTGAAGGTTTCTGGAGAAGAAGATCGTGCCAGCTGGAGAAAATTGTTGGCTGAGGGCCAGGTTCGGACTGTAGCGCAATAAGAAGAAGAAGAAGAAGAAGAGGAGGAGAAGAAGAAGAAGAAGAGGAGGAAGAAGAAGAAGAATAGCCCTTACCATAACCCTATATCTAAAATTCAAGATGGTTCTTTAGTTAGCTCGGATTTGCTACGAAACATTTCCAACAGATGCGTTTGATCTTCTCCTTCCATTAATATTGTATAAATGCAACATAGAAAGCTAGGAAACATTAATGCCCGATTTCACTGTACAATCTTATCTGCATTTACTATAGGATCGACACATAAGCTCGCAATGTGAAATCGTGCATAAAATGATACAATTTTTGCGGAAACTGGAGGAGTATATGTGTTCTACCTGTTGCAACACATCGTATTTTCGAATATATTGATAAGTTTGATCGTTCTTATAGGCATTGTAGAACCATTTGGAAGAGTAATCTTATTCTTGACTTGTCCTCAAGGGCTTCACTGAAACGCCATTCTGGTAATGCTTTCTGGTTAGCTTTTTTCTTGATGGTGTGTCCGATCCACTTTCATATCTTTTGCTTTGTATGACGCTTCAGTCCGGGGTGGACTGGGACGCAATGAACAAGTCTCTCCATCTCTGGCTAGCTGTTTCCAGTTTGGCACACCAAGTTGGTTGAGGTCCTTCTTCACTTGGATCCGCTACCTCAAACCCGTGCGTTCTCCATTGCATTGCCCCACAGGTTCGGATTCGATCATTCTTCGGGCCGGAGCTGAGTTGTCCATACGCTATACATGACCCAAAGCCTACGGTGGCGTTGGATCCGTAGACGCCTGACTAGGCTCATGTCGCTGTACAGCCCATACAGTTCGTGGTTGAATCTTCTCCTCCAGAACCCGTCAACACAACAGCAAAGATCACACGCAGAACTTTTCTCTCAAAGAGAACAAGGACTTCTTCATCCGATTTCGAGATTGTCCATGCCTCCGCGCTGTATTGTAGGACTGGGATCTGTCTCTAATATAGAGTCGATTCGGTTTTTAGAGAGTAGGCTCTACTACTCAATTGCCTCTGGAGCCCAAAGAAACAGCGGTAGGCAAGAGTTATCCTACTCTTGATTTACTCCGGAGCCAACGTAGATGAGGTTCTTGACTACTTCGAAGTTACAGCTGGCTATTGTGACGCTATGTCCATAACGTCGATGTTGTATTCCCTTCTTGAGGACAGCATACACTTCTTTTTGCCCTCGTTCAGATTCATTTTCATTGTTCAGAGACATCCATATGCCTCGAAAATATATAGTATATAATTTATTTTTTAAAAATAACCTTGGTTATTTACTATTGACTTCTAGTAGTTGCATAAATCAAGTTTGTTCTGTATTAAAATACATGCATTTTTATTGCATTTCACTTTGGTTCTGCTCAATTTTATTTAATAAATTAAACGTCCATATGCAGATAGCAAGTCAGCATATCGATTCCCAGACTTCTATAAATAAAGACCACCAACAAAATATAGTTTGCACAAACTCACCGTATCTGCTTTCAAACAAATTCTCAGAACAATCGCCGTTAAGGATTGTACAGATGCTTACATCGATCTAGTCATTGCCATCGCATTGTGTCCCTCCTCTAGATTGACAAACTGATTCGCGTTTAAGATTAAACAAGAAGCATCGAGGCTTATTGAAACTGATTCTATATTCAAGGCTTTAATGTGAATGAAGTGCACACAAAAGCTGTGGTCGTTTCAATCAATCTATTTCCGAACCATCCTTGCGAAAAAAATACAGCGCAATGAATAACAACTAATTATAGCATTGGTCATCTTGAACCTAAAGGCCACGACCTTAACCCAAGTGTATTGTTGAATAGCGTCCAACCCCTTTCGCAGTGACATTGACATTTGATTCCTCACTCAACCCAGACACTCATTACCTGGCTGAAGTGCAGTTCAATTCATATCTGATGCATTTATTCTCCCTCTTCCTCTTTCAGGTCTCGCCCTATACTTTGCCAATTCCTTTGAATTGTACTTAACGCTGAGGACATTGCTTGGCATAGTATCTGTCTCGGTGACCTATGCCGGATTGATTTTAGCAATCGAGTATGTCGACGGAAAATGGCGCACGATTGCCGGAATGTACAACCTGTTCCCACTGCCACTGTCCTACATGCTGATATCAGGCATCGCATATTTGACGCAGGACTACCAGAAGCTCCAACTGTGCATCGGCTTACCCGGGATCTTCTTGTGTTTCCTATGGTAAGATTTTCTATGAAAATGTACACATGTGTGCTGTCATCTAAGGTTTGATTAATGGCTTTCCCGCGAAAATGGTCGCGATACATATTCTTTTGCTATTTTTTTTTTTGTTTTTTGCTTAAGAAAAATATTTATTGCAAGAAAAATGTGTTTTCTTTTGTTATTCGGACACAACGGACAGACGAGACGTAAAAAACAAAGATTTGGATCGTGCGTGGGTGCGAGCCACCCGCGTTCACTCTCCACAAGGTCGACGCATGTTTCTGTCGGAACTTGAAGCTACAAAAATATTTAAAAAATATACATACATATATCTGTTTTATTTCCAATTGTTTGTCTTCCTTAATGCTTTCGCTATTTCGCCGACAGGTTTGTAGTTCCAGAATCACCTCGTTGGCTACTGTGCAAAGGTCGTGTGGCCGAGGTTAAGAAAATCGTCGAGAGCATTGCAGCATTTAATGGTCGTGAACTACCACAAAATTATGAGAAAATTTTGACACCACCTGTACAGGAGGAGAGCTCTCAGGATTTCTTGTGCCTCTTCCGATCGAAGTACCTCAGACGAATAACGATTTGCTTCCTCCTCATCTGGTTCACCATGAACCTAGTGTACTATGGGCTGATATTGAATATGAACACATTCGGAGGAAACGTTTATTTAAATTCGGTGAGTATTGTTTGTCTTGTCTGCCAATGATGACAGGTCTTGTCAAAAATTATGCGCTACCGCCACTGATCGCCTCGGCTGTCTATGGGTGGTCTTTGCTCATTAGAGATAATTTACGATGTCCATCAAATGGATTTTGTCGTTGGTCTCGATGACAGACGTCACTGGTTGAGTTTTTGCAAATGAATTCGCTCATACAACCCACACTCGTATGGCTGAGACACGAGCTAATAATTTTACGAGACAATATAATCTTTTAGAAATTTTATTGGCCACTCAAAGATGGCACGAATGTTGCCAAAATCGAATAGACTTTAAAGTCTAGCGTTGACACTTTATTCTGACCGCAGTGGCGCTGTGTTTATGCGTACGTACATATTTCATCATGACGACGGCGCTGCTGCGGCGGGAGGAAGAGACTCAAGACGTCGTCGATCGAAAACGTCACGACTACTTAATATAGAGATCATGAGTGGTAGCTGCTTATTATTGGCAGGTTGCCTAGATTGTGTTAGAAGTGCTATTTTGTCGCTGTGTCATAAATTTAAATGACATTTTAATGAAACTGACTGAAATGATTGGTTGTTCCAGGCTCTAGCTGGTCTAGTCGAAATTCCTGCGATTGCCATTGCTATGTATATAATCATGAAAGTGGGCAAGAAGTGGCTATTCTGTGGAACACTTCTGTGCGCCGGCGTTGCTTGCTTATGTGCAGCCATTACTGAGGGACAGGACGAAATACTTTGGCTGAAGATCACATTCCTGATGATTGGTATGTGACACTTAAATTGAATTGTTGTGAATCTTTTCTGTGATTTTGTTAAATTATAGGCAAATTTACGATTAGTGCTGGCAACACTATTATGCCGGTGTACACCGCTGAATTGTATCCGACAGCGATACGTAATGTCGGAGTGGGAGCATGTAATGTTGCTGCAGGATTGGCACTGATCCTTACACCATATTTATCCTTACTGGTATGGGTTAATGTTCTTCTCGTCAAGGACTGCAACTAATTTTCTTGCACGTGTCTTCTTTTGTTTTCAGACGAAAATCGAAAGTCATCTGCTGATGACACTATTAACCGCTTGGAGCTTATTCGGCGGACTGGTTGTTTTATTCCTGCCTGAGACAATGAATCAACACAATAAGCAGCATCCACCGGAAGAAAAGTAAGTCAGGTATATTTTCTTTCTTTCTATTTTAGTAGTTGTTCGATGGGTTAAACGTGGTTCAATAACAACTGTTTTATTTGATCACTCTTCTGTTGTTGGTCATGAAGTAAGCTTAGGAATCTGAAAATTATGAAAAAATGTCTACCGAAATTCGGAGTCAGTGACGGCTATTTTAAAAGCGCTGACTTCAATTTTTGGCTCAAAGGGTCAACTACAAAATAAAACATGTACTTTATGAATCGCCACGTCATCCACAAGAAATAACTGTTTGGTGCGATTTGGATGCCGGGCCATAATTGGTCGACAATAACGATCGTCACGTTACTGTGGACAGACAGCGTTATTGCGCCATGATTACAGATTATTTTTGGACCGAATTAGAATATATAGACGGGATGATGCCACAATCCACACAATAGCAGCCGTTTCGGCCGAAATGTACGGCCGAGTCGTTGAAAATTGGGTAAAACGAATCGACCGCAGCAAACATTCCCGTAATTTTTTCACAGATTAAATTCAAAGTTGTGAAGTCCTTATTACAAAACCCTTTACACACGTATTCTGTAGTTTGCCAAAAAACCGAAACAAACGTATGCCTATTTTTCATATTCTCGGGATGAAGAAAATACCAATAATTTGCAGAACCAATTCCTTTCCCAGCGTAAGGAATTATTTTGTTTAATTTAAGTGATATTAAAACATTTCAATCATTGGTCTGTGGAATTGGGATTAGAAGATCTTTATAGGGAAAACATTACCAGTCAGAGACAACTGTAAGGGAAGAAAGAGAACTGATAAGTTAGTACTCTCGCGACAGTGAGCGTAGTGGTTTCCAACAGCAGTGTTTCCCAATGAGTAGATGAGATGTCAGTAGAAGGAGCTACTTAGGTCAAAAGTGTACCCTTCACGAAATTTGATTTTAAACAAATACAACAATTTTTAAAATTAAAAAGATGTCTAGGCACTGTTAACCACCAATAATGGTATAAACATTCATTAATAGGGTAGTGCAGGTATTTATCGGAACCGTGAAATAAAGGTACTTGAAGTAAATTGAGTTTCAGCCCTATACGTCGCAAAAGTTTTGAACACACTTTTATGTTCGATTATTAAAATAAAATGTTGGGATAAGGTGGAAAGTTATTAATAAATTCTATGCATGCTTAACGCTAAGTGTTCAAACACTAAATGTGCTTTGTAAATACTCGAACTGTTATAATAAGTCTATCGATGACACACATATAAGTCTGTGGTTAGACTATTAGAGGCTAATAACATTAAGAATAAATGTCGGATATTCGGATATTGTAACTACTTATTTGCATATTTTTGATATTAACATTGTAAACAATAACAAACATATAACTTTATAAACTTGTTTGTGTGAGCGTAAGACTATAAAATATAGGATGTTTTAAGCTGAGGTTATTTCTATCCAAGGAGTAGTAGGAACTCTAATGAACAGCTTCGAGCGCACTCACATATAATTGTAGATTTGGCAGTACTCAAAGTACTGTTACACTTACACTCTCCCTTATTCGATTGAGAACAGTCAACCACATTTGGGATAGGAGTGTTTATTTCCATATATCCAAAATATTTGCAAACGAAACAATTAACCTCCAAAAAACCAAACAAATAAGTACGGACTGTACTACTCGTGACACCACTCATAAACTTGTACCCATGGCCTTAGATGACAAGCAAATAACCTGAAATGCGTTACCACATTGCCACTTTTTGAATATAGATGATAGTACTTCCTAACCCCCTAAATCGTCGCCTCATTGTTTGTATTGTTAGGTTCCCTTTCAAATTTTGTCTGATGTAGAAACTAGCTTACTAGCATGATACACAGAATAGAAGGTAACTTCTTCCCGCCCCTTATTTTGTTACATGTGACGTCACATGACTCGCACTGATCTGATTTTCATATACAAATTGTTTCTTAAAAGAAATATTAAGCAAAACGTGAATATGTATGTACATAAATCATCCGACTTTTTCTTTGCTTGACACCGCTAAAAAGTGTAAAATTCATGAACACTCTAAGACAGGAACAAAAATGTTTCCTTATGGTTAAAAGTAAACTGTTTCAGTAAGCTGTGATTTATCTTCGGTTTGCTTATTATTGAACTTTGCCTGGTAGAGTTTCCGGTATGTTGCACGTTCAGTCAGCCCAATCAAGGCTTTTCCATTTTTAATTAAGACTTGGAAACGGCTGTGGGTGAACTGGTTAACTGGTTGTTACGTTTAATGTCATACAATTTTATTGTATATTTTCTTAGGCAACATATTCTCGCTTAACATTAAATAAATTAATTAAATATACTTTTAAGTAATTTAAAAACGTATTATTTTTAATTTGTTGGAGATACCTAAGACATTTTAAAATGAAAATCTACTGTGGAATTGCCACTATTCTTTTATTAAAATTTTACCTTCGCAAGCGTAAACTGCCTTGGTTCTTAATTGTTCACAGTTTCATCACTTGCTCCTGCAATACAAGTGATGTCATGCATTTTGAATATATTACCTTGTGTTCTGTGTATCATGGCTTGATAGCATCTGTAGAAGTTTTTAAGAAATGAGCGTACACTTTTGAGACCTAAAATTTGTCGAACGATAAATTGCGTGTGACATGGACAGATACATGGTTTTTGTAGTTCCCATTCTTCATGCATGATCATCAACAAACATAATCATTAAGTCCTTAATATATATATTATAGAGCTAAATAATATATCCCTTTTTTTGCAGGTGTTAAGCAGCATAATCAATAATCGGAAAATTGTTAAACTAAAAGTTCAATAAAATCATATCCCAATCGAATGTGAGTCTTCAAATTTGATAATAATAACTTAACATAATTCAATAAGAATATATCAAAAGAACACAACAAATCTCAATTATTATGATTTTTCATTTATAGAACGTACGAGTATAGAATTGTTAAAAATTGAGAAGGACAATGAAAACAGAAAACACTATAAAAATAAAAACTCTCTAGATAAATGTTGTTTAATGAATCTTAGACTCGTAAATTATAGCCCTTACAGTCTATTCTTAGTTTAATCAGTTCAAAATGTACTACCATTTGCAAGACACATACTGTAGATAAATACATATGTCCTTGTCATATGAATAACACAACTAGACAATTTTGATGAAACATAGAAAACTGTGTCAACTAAAACCTTAGACTATGATTGAAAAACAAAAGAAAATAATCTCTTTTCTATAGATGTCCTAGCAGATCATTGTTTTTGGCTGGTCCAAAAATATTTCTTAGCTAATAAGTTGTTTTATAACGTAACCGTTATGTAGAGTAAGTTATACATGAACAAAAAACTACATAGTATTTGTATTTGAACAAAAATTCAGAGAAAAATATTATGTTCATCCTATGGTTATGTTATGGGTACTTTTATGCAAAGCAATTGATGTAAAGTTTATGCTTAAAACTTAGGGCTTAATATTTAGGTTCACATCTGAATATATCTTACATTCTTCATCGACTGACGGACTTCGTTTAATTGAACTTAATGTTGTTCGCCAAACCAGGTCATCTTTTATATATTACATCCTTTTTTCCACTTTTGTACAGAAGTACAGAAAAACTATAAGTTTCTTTTATCTGGAAAACATGTGCTTCATCCAATTAAACTTGCAAAGTGAAAGGATCAAGGGCTTACAATGTTTTAATTTACAAGTACTGGCTCACTGATAATATACTTTCATATTTTTTGTGTATTTTTGCTTGCACTTGAACAGCTTTATAAGCCAATTCAGTAGAGCCCATCATGCCTCTGTCTATCTAAGTTAAAGTCCAATCATGAAATGTTTGTATTGGGCATGTTATTTCATTCATTCATCAAAAGTTTTGTCAAGAATTTCGTTCAGTATTTGGTAAATTTACAGAAAATTGCTTTAGGAACTTTCTATATTCCAGTCATACTCCGAGAATCGAAATTAAATAATGGCGTTAATTCCGATACAGTTAATGCTCTCTACAGTCAGTTTACACAAGTTACCTACACCTCGATGGTGTTTTATTATGAAATAATCATTGTTAGTTTTTGACTGCTTATAAAAGTGCCCATGATAACTATTTTGTACTTTAGTTCTTAGGCTAAGTCACAGAGTGTTACAAATAAGTAATATAGTGCAGCAGTCAGTACCTTGTACATCTAAACAGTATTTATTGATTCACCTATCCTTTCGAATAAACCATGTAACACTCTATGCCTTAGTCATTTCCATAGATAACCACATCACATACCACTTAAAAAATACCTACAATAGATGAAATAAAACAAAAAAGAAGATTAATATTGTAGATTAGAATCAATGCAAAACAGGCAGGTCCTTTTTTGTTCAAAGATAATTTTTTTTATGCAAGCCAATAAATATAAAAAAATACTGAAACAACATTTTAAACTGAGCATATACAAAAAGAAACAAATATATAAAATATATATATCAATTGTTGCAAAGAAAATGAAAAATAAAATTTAGTGAAATTATATAGTTATTATATCAATGTGTAAATGTCAAAGTGTAGTCAATTAAATAATATAATTGAGGTTAGATTTGTATTGTGTCAATTAACTGAACAAAAAACAAAAAAATATCACAGAGAAAAATGCATTTATTTAATGTTGAAAATGTAACGAGAGCACATTTGCATCGTTTTTCCGAAGAAATATATTTATTAGTGTACTTATTTTCATCGTGTTTCTTATTTTATATATATTTTATATACATACATATATTTAGATAAATCTATATGTGTATATATGCATATGTGTATGTATGTGTACTTAATTTAGGTTTATTAAGTTTATGTTTTTGTATGCAAACGAAGAAACAAATTTCGAGTAAAATAGTTAAATAATGTTATATGAAGTAAAATGTTGTAGAAACAGGAAAAAAAATGAAAATTATGATAATCTTTAAATGTACAACTTTATTGACAAATAAAATCAAATAATGCGAGTAATAATCATGAGTAATTTATTATGTCATATTTGGAACAGTTTTGGTAAGTTTCAGCAATTATAATTGAATTTCATTTTCTATTCGCAAATTCTCGTGGGAAAATGATTGTACACTTCCTGGGTTAAAATTCCTAAATTAAATTAGGCTTTACGTATAAAACACTTCATCAAGAAGGACCTATTATGAACTGAGTTCTTTAGTTCGTTCAGCTTTAAATGATTTGTCTAAGGTGTCTCATTACCCTTCATAAGAAAAAAATAAAAATAAAATCAGGCCAGACTATCCACCCATACTATACTCCGTCTCGACCAGATAACTTCAAGACTGAACTTCATTACTCAATTGCTTCTTGAACCCAACTTTTGTGTTTTACATCTCACATTTTTCAGTATATTTCACCTAGGATCCGATGACCTCGAAGTTATAGCTGCCCATTGTAAGGCTTCTTCCAAAACCTTGAATGTGTGTCCCATCTTAGTCACTCCTGTTACAATGCTAGTAAATACCCTATAGATGACCAGGTGTCTTTGGCTAATCATGTCCATGTCGTCTGCGTATGCTTACTTTAAGAGTCGTGTCTCAAGTTTTGGTCTGGGAGTTTAGTAAGGTCTTGTTGCAACGTCTTCTAAACATTTTAATTGAAATTGAAAGCCGCCGTGCATTCGTTATCATATTATGATCCTTCACAACCCGTCGAGTTTGTCAAGAACGTTCAAATAGACTATAAACTAGCTTCTTAGTTAGGAGGGGTTTTAGATTCCATTATCTGCAGCCTAAATACGAAGTCCCATGAAATACAGATGGGACTTCAGTCTCTTGTGATGAAGAAGAGAATTAGGATGCTTCTTACTAACTGCCCTAGTCTCTGCCAGTTGCGATACAGAACACTGAAAGAATATGTCTGGTTTATTAGGATTTCAGAAGAGCTGCAATGCGTTTTACACAGACATGTCCATGACGTGTACAAAGATGTGAAGAGCAGAAACTAACCTATGGGGGTCACAGTGCGTCCATCAGGAACTACTTGAGTTGCTCCGTCAAGCCACCAACCTTTTCGAATAGGAGTCAGCATAAAACTGTACAGTATAAATGGTTAGCGAATGAAAAAACACGAAGAGTGTCGGATAAAGCTTATGTGTTTTTGTTCTATGTTAAGTGTGAAGTATCGGTTTTATGTCTCGAAACACCCAGCTGACCAACGCTCTGATCATCCCTGTGCTGCTCTATGGCGCAGAGACAAGTGGATGAAGAAGCTCTTGTTCGTTTTGAGAGAAAAGTTCGGCGTGCGATATTTGGTCCTGTTTGCGTTGGGGGTATCTGGAGGAGAACATTCAACCACGAACTTTACGAGATGGTGGCATGTACCTAGTTAAGTGTCTCCAGCTCCAACGCTTAAGATGTTTAGGTCATGTAGAGTGAAAGGAGCCCACAGCTCCGGTTCGAAGAATCTTCGATATTGACCCATTGGGACAAGGCAATATATAATAATATATATAATATGGACTTCATCATTATATACCACTCACTCTGGAGTTCCTCAAGGTTCGGTATTGGCCCCCATTTAATTTAATATTTTCATGTCCGACATACCAGTACCTAATGGTAACACTTTCCTAGCTTCGTTCGCTGATGACACAGCCCTGTTTTCATCCAATATATTAGCACAAGACACGCTAAATTCTCTTCAAAATGCACTTGATGCGTTTCAATTATTCTGCTTCAGATGGAAAATTAAACCGAATGCAGATAAATCTCAGGCTATGTGGTTTACTCGACGCAGAAAACAGCAATTCCTACCTCAAACAAACCTACAATTGAACTCGGCCAGCATAGATTGGTCTGAAAGCTGCAAGTACTTAGGAGTTACTTTCGATAAAAAACTCACATTTGAAAAACATATATTGAGTACGGTTCAGAAAGCAAACCTAATCATTAAAATCCTTTATCCCTTTATCAATCGTAAATCAAAACTTTCTATTGATAACAAATTACTAATTTTCAAAACGATTTTTCAACCAGTCTTAACGTACGGTGCACCTGAGTGGGCCGACTGTGCCAAATCTCACATTAAGAAACTACAAATATGTCAAAACAAGGTGCTAAAGTTAATGTTAAATCTGCCCTGGCATTTCTCTACTATGAGGCTTCATGAAAAAGCAAATGTAAATACAATGTCACATATCATTGATAAATTACACCAACTTTTTTTAAGCAAATGCTCTCATTCTGATAGCGAGCTTATTCGTAACATCTTAAATTAAGGAAAAATCAATCATATTTTAAAGCTATGATATTATACATAGTTATATCGTTCTTGCATGTTGCATAGTTGGGCCTAGGTGCAATTTAGCTATAAGAGTCATTAGTTGTAAGAATCATAATAGGGGTTTTTGATTGTAGTGTTTTTCCCTTAACGTTTCCTATTAATGTATTCAAATTTTCTTATTATATATACTTTAAACTATCTTAGTTGTAAAGAACTTTTGTTCTGTATCTCTAAAATATTACATGATCGATATATTTTAAACTGTACAAATCAAACTACAAATAAACTGAACTTGAACTTGACTATATAATATGGGTGGCGCTACAGCCCGTAGAGAGCCAGGGCCTAGCTTCCCAGCAACCACTCGTGTTGTGCGTGCTATTGTTCTCTCACGAGTGGAAGGGACCTACAGCTTTATGCCGACTCCGAACGGCCAAGTTTGAGAAGCTTTTTCTAGACAGGAAATACTCTTTGAGCATTGTCAGTGACTCGAAAGAGGTGGGGTCGTGAAAATTATTTGTGTCGCTCAGAGCTGGAATCGAACCTACGACGTCGAGGTTGGGGTCGACGCACATACCCACAATGCCACGGGCCACCACAATAGAGGACGCAATAGAACGAGATGGCGCACACAAGTAAAGAAGTATCTCAACCAACTTGGTGTGCGAAGCTGGAGGCAGCTGGCAAAAGATAGTGCTGGATAGAGAGGCTTGTTGTTTGAAGAACAGGTCTACCTTGCAATGTACCAGATCTACCAAGCAAAGAAGAAGAAGTATCTGTTTTTTGATTATCGATACTGTTTAAATTGTATATTGCAGAGTGCTTTTTATGAGACATTCTTGGCTGTAACATTGAAGCTGGATGCCAGATCCACCTAAAACTCTAGTTACATTTTACTATAATTACCAAAGTGTACATAAAAATACATGGAAGCTATAACAGGGACAGAAACAAAAATGAAATGTACCCCAGGTTCTCGCCAAAAGGATTCTTTAAAACCCATTTAGGGCAATATGCAACGACGGACGAAAACCGAAGCAGACACAGTGAAATCGCTCACATCGTTGGGCTTAAAAGAACTTGCTTGTAAGGCAACAGTGTGCCTAGTAATTTAAATAGTTGTAAGTAATCAGCAACTGTGGTAAATTAAGGTTTCAATTATGTAATATATTATAACAGCCATGAACGAATTTGGATTAGATCTTATGTAGCATGTATTACAAGAACAAGAATATAATCCTGCACCCGATTATGACGATTGTTTGACGATTGTTGACTACCCCATTTCACCCAAGATTGCATTATTTGTGAGTCCGCGGGCAGCAGCGTATCATTAATAACTATTGTGAAGGCAATAATTATTAACCCACATCCTCCTACCGATACATTATATAATATCAAAATAAATTAATTCGCAAACCACCATAGTAGGCTTTGCTTTTTGTTCAAGTTTCTGACACGTTGTTAAGTTTGTCCATCTTTCAGAATTCAGTATTTTTCGTGCAAATTTAAGATCGTAAGTGTATGTTTTTCTTATCGAAATATTATAGTTTTAAAAAAGTTGAGAATGTGCAGCAAAAAGTAAGTAATATATTATTTACTTGCTTATGTACAGATAATTTTTTTGTATTGTTTATATTTATGAATAATACAACCTTAAATTCAAAAAGTAATTTTTTTCAATACAGTTAATATTTCTTATGTTATTGCGTTTGAAAGATTGCTGTGACACAATGTATCAGTAGGAGTACTACCATTCCCTTTTCGTTTTTTACATTTTAAGATTTTTAAAAGTTCACGAAATTCAGGATGTTTTAGAAGACGACAATGAGTTAGAAAACGAAAATTGATTAATGACTACATAACAAATGAAAATTCCGGTGATTACGATAATGTGACCGCTAATAATTTACCAAAGCAACACCTCGAAGCCCCGGCGCTATTTGTACAGATGAGAGATGATGACAGTGAGAGTGAATGGGAATCTGAAGATGAAATTCCCCTAGCAATTCTCAAGACTTCCATTCCAAGAATCCAGAAGCCCTATCAGAAGCAAACTTACAAATGGAATACACAAATTGACTTGAAGACTGGAGTAAGAATTCATGATGTAGATATGGTTATGGAAAAAAAAAACACTATTTCCATTTGAAGAATTTTCGCATTTTTTTGACACCGAAGTATGGGATCTGATAACCCATTATACCAGTGTTTACGCTTCTTCTTCTTCTTGTGGCACAGTCCGTTGTAATCCTGGGCCAGCTGCCTCCAATTTCGCACTCCAAGTTGGTTGAGGTCCTTCTCCACTTGAGTGCGCCATCGGGTTCGTGGTCGTCCTCTATTGCGTTGTCTCACTGGTTCGGAGTCGAAGACTCTTCGGGCTGGAGCAGTTTTGTCCATGCGCTCTACATGGCCTAGCCATCTTAGGCGTTGAATCCGTAGACGCCTGACTAGACTCATGTCACTGAGTACAGTTCGTGGTTGAATCTCCTTCTCCAAGAACCTTCAAAGCAAACAGGACCAAAGATTGAACGCAGAACTTTTCTCTCGAAGAGACCAAGTGCGTCTTCATCCGCTCTTCAGATAGCCCAAGCTTCCGCGCCATATAGGAGGACAGGGATGAGCAATGTCCTATATAACGTGAGCTTGATCTTTCGAGAGAGGGCTCTACTACTCAATTGCCTCTTGAGTCCAAAGAAACAGCAGTTGGCAAGAGTTATTCTGCGTTTAATCTCGGCATTGAATGTTTACGCTGCGCAGAAGAATTTGGTTGGAAATGTAACTCTTGCGGAAATGAAGAGCTTTGTTGGAATTATTTTGCTTAGCGGTTACAATGGATTTTCCAGGCGATCAATGTATTGGGAGAAAGGCCTGGATACTTACTCAAAAGGAGCTGCAGAATCCTTGTCCCGTGATCGATTTAACTTTATCATGTCGGCATTACACGTTTGTGATAATGTCTTGAAAGCAGTGATAAGTTCCCCAAAGTAAGACCTTTATTTGATTTACTGAATAATAAGTTTCTTAAGTTAAACTGCATATAATATCGACGAGGCCATGGTGCCATACTTTGATCGCCATAGCACAAAACAATTTATGCAGAAGAAACCTATAAGATGGGGAAACAAAGTTAGCAAACAATAGTTTTGTTTGATCCTTATCAAGGAGAGCAGTCCATTATGAACGGTTTTTACAACGGATACCCACTTGGCTTGAAGGTAGTTTTAAATTTGCGACCGTCTATGTAAGGATATACCATGTAATCTTGACTGTAGAATTTCTTTCGACAACTTTTTTACGTCTATCGAACTTTTGGACGAATTAAGATCGAGAAATATTGGGACCATAAGAAAGAATAGGATTAGAAATTATCATTTCAACAAAATCAATTCAAAAACTAAAAGGGGCTTCTATGATTTTGCTACAATTGAATATGGAACAGTTGTACTTATTCAATGGAATGATAACAGTGAGGTGCACATTGGCTCCAACATAGTGCCGGCTCTACCCACACAGGTGGTCATACGATTCAGTAAATCGGATAAGAAATATATTACCATAGAACAGCCGAAAGCTATATCTGCTCATCTGCTATAGAAAAGCTTGCTGCTAGATACGACCAAATGAATCACATCATAATAAAGCAAGATAAACGAACACGATGCCGTGTATGTCACCAAAATGCACCATCAAAATGTAATAAATGCGATGTTGCATTGCATTATTATTGCTTTTATATATTTCATATAAAAGAATAATTTATTTTCAAATATAAGATGTAGAAGAGAATAGAAGATGTAGATTCTTATGACGTCTTTAATTTTTCTTGGAGAAAAAATATTTTTAGACACAATACTCCTACTGTGACATAATGTCACATGTCAAAATTTCACTTTTCATTGTGGTGTTTTTTAAATTTAATAGAAAATAAAATATCCGCTGAGTAAAACAGCTATACGAGGCAAATTATCATTAAGAAAAAGAAAAAAAAATTACCCGGAGTATGTGGGTTAAATTCAAGACACAATTCAAACCTCGAAAATAAAATTGATTTTCAACAAGCCGAAGTACAAAAAGCATTATGCAAATAATAGTATAAGGTTTGTGCGAATCAAAATGGAAAATTGCAACTAAGGCCGGCGTATGCTTTAAACTGCGATTGGTATTGTGAAAACGTATCAACTCAATTGCAGTAGATCGCAGACAGCGATTGCTATTTCTCAACTACTGTGAAAAAATCGCTCAGCTCTGGTGGATATTACTTCTCACAATGTCAAATCTACTTCGTGGGTTGGTAAGAACGTTGTACTTTCATGAACTGCAGTCGAAAAAGGAGTCTCTAAATTTAACTAGGTGGTTGAAAGCAGGCTTGAAGGTGACCTGATGAGCATTTTTTCGGCGACACGGGCATTGCGGCTGATTAAATTGATAGAAAGTAGCAGTGCGGCTGGCTACTTGTCTTTTTTGCAGTGGATCTCCTTACGAATGTGCATGCTAAGAGTCAGGAAAACAGACAGAAAAAAGCAGAGCAAGCATAACAATTTGTATTACTTGGTATTGCCTCATTTGCGAATACAAGCATATGCACGAAAACAGAAACAAGTAAAACGTAATTTAATATATTATTTAGTTTTCTCAAAAAGTTCTTTATTGGCGCTGAAAGAGTAGCAATTATAGGTGGCATCATAAGGCACTGCATCATTGGGTGATGTGCCACTTGGCTATGCCAACCACTAATACCGTAGTTGAGGAGAGAGTGATAGGGAACCAGGAAATCGCAACTCCAGTCGACGAAGTAGTCCTCTTACCTAGCTGTCAAGACGTCGGTAAAGCCATTAAAAGGCTGAAGAACAACAAAGCTTGAGGCTCAGATGCCTTACCATCGGAGCTTTTCAAAGCTGGGGGCAATGTAATGGTAGGGAGCATGCACCAAATCATTTGCCGACTTTGGGAAGATGAAAGCATGCCCGACGACTGAAATATCAGCTCCATATGCCCCATTTACAAAAAAGGCGATCCTACCTACTGCAAGAACTACAGAGGTATATCCCTGCTCAATGTCGCCTACAAGATCCTATCCAGCGTACTGTGTGAACGTCTAAAGCTGTTTTGCACCTCACTAATCGGCACGTACCAGTGCGGCTTCCGGCTCAAATCGATACTCACCATCGATTTTAAAGTCGAATACAAAACCGAATACGACAGCATTCATCACCGCTTGTGTCGCACCACGCTAACACATACGCGACGCACCATGCAGTTCGGTTCCGAAACCTCTGAACTGTTCGAAACCTGCACCGGATTTTGGCAAGGAGATGCGCTGTCATGTGATTTCTTCAATTTGATACTGGAGAAGGCGGGCAAAAGTCAACACTGAAGGCATAATCTTCTACAAGTCAGTCCAGTTGTTGGGGTACGCTGATGACATCGACATTATCGCGCGGTCCCAACGCGCCATAGTGGAAGCAATTGAGGAACAGGCGAAACGAGCCTGAACGTTTAAAGGTCAACGAAGACAAGACAAAATATATGCTGTCGAGCAAAAAACGATCCGCCACACACCACCTAGGCCAAAACGTTACAATCGACAGCTGCAATTTCGAGGTAGTAAAGGAGTTTGTCTACCTCGGGGCAAATGTAAACTCCACGAATGACATCGTAGTGGAGATCCGACGTAGAATCGCCCTTGGCAACCGATGCTTCTTCGGTCTGTCAAAACAACTGGGCTCGAAACTCCTGACTCGAAGGACCAAAGTCAAGCTCTACAAAACCCTTATCCTGCCAGTCCTACTTTATGGAGCCGAAAGCTGGACATTAAGTAAGGCTGCAGAGCTGATTCTTGGTGCCTTCGAAAGAAAAATTCTACTTCGGATATATGGTCCCGTCTGCGAGGAAGGCGAATGGAGGAGAAGACACAACCGCGAACTCCACGAGCTGTACAAGGATGTGGATGTAGTCCGGAAGGCAAAAATCCGTCGACTACACTGGCTTGGCCACATCGAGCGAATGGACAACAACGCTCCAGCAAAGAGGGTCTTCGAATCCGAGCATCCTGGTCCGAGAAGGAGAGGAAGACCGAACCTCCGGTACAAAGACCAAGTCATCGCGGATGCAAGACAGCTTGGCCTTGGGGACTGGAAGCAGCGTGCCCACGACCGTCACCGATGGAAGGCAGCAATTGCTCAGGCTCAGACCCTTCAAGGTTCGTCTGCCTGATAAACAAAACAAACAATACCGAAGTTCAATAAATGGCTCTTGTAGTAGAAAACTATTGTTCGCATAAACTTTGTTATTATCATAGCAGGGAAACAAACACATATGGACCTAAAGGTACTAATATTAAAGATAATATGTCTTTATGACATTAACCGGGCAAGTAGATGCATGTATTTGCGCGATTGAGTGAATGAACCAACCTTAATGATATTATTGGCCGTCGAGAACTTCAAATAGAATATCAATTCATTGATTCATGCCTTTTGTTAGACTATCAAGACAAACAAAAAAATTGAAGAGCCGTGATATTTTTTTTTCGAAATATCTGTAAAAAGTGAGGTATGATTTTGGACATTAAATACACATTGTAAGACAAACAATTTAGGTACACTACATGATAAACAAAAAATATTCAAATTAATCACCCTGTTTAAAGGAAAAACATTGATGCCTAAGAGTATGCAATGTATATTTAACGTTTATAGTTTTTCCATCGAATGCTGATAAAATTACAATAAATGCATAAATCTACATATACATGTGCGTAGTTGACGATTGTATGTACTAACCATTAAATGTTAAGCTTTTCAAATCTGAGCAACATATTGCTTCACCACCATTTAACTGTCCCCGGAGTACATAAAACCGATTTCTGACACCGAAATTTTATTCAGGGGATGTAGCTCAGTGGTAGAGCGTTCGCTTTGCATGTGAAAGGCCCCGGGTTCGATCCCCGGCATCTCCAGTTATTTTTTTTTTCAAATACAATTACATCTTGTTATATTTAATGCACAAGACGTTTTAATCGAAAGATAATCTCCGTACAGCAAATAGAGTTTCAGGTATATCAGCCGAACTAAGGAAGGTACCATGCACTGAATTCGACTAGGCATAGTGATACAAGTTACCTGAGTAAACAGTTGCTGATTTTAAATGTCATTAGACAACACAACTGATGACAATAAATGTTGGTTCATTCGCTCTACATGATCTAGGCATCTGAGATCAGAGACTCTACCTCGCCTGACCAGAGCGATATTGCTGCACAGTCATACACAGTCATAAAGTGCGTAGTTCTTGGATGAGAACACCTCTCCAAACACCTTCAGCAATTCATGCTTCAGCATTATACAGCAGAACTTCCAGTTCTTATATACAAACATTTTGATTTCGCAATGTAGGTAGACAAACTCATTCTACAATTCAAAGTCTTAGCTTCTTTTATTGGCGGCGACTTTTTTGACAGATGTATCACACTACAGTCATACCCGGTCTCAAAGTCGATAAATACATAAATTGGGTATGTCGACTTGAAACTAATGGATCTTTTCCATGATTTTTTATTTATCTGATGGAAGATTCGGCTGGCGTGAACACAAACTGTAATTACAGATCGGTAAATGTATGTAGGTTTTTAATCGCTTCCATAGAATGGCAGAACATGTGGTAAGTTTTTGTGGCCAGTATTGAATGGCCTTGCAGCAAAATTTTGATCATCATTGCCTTATACAGCCTGCAGAAACGATATTTTTAGCACAGATTATATTTCAATCTTTATGTTTGCAGGCTTCTGCTCGGCACCGACACCGAATTTTGGAGTTTCTAAATACTAATGAGCAACAAGTCAACTTATGGCGCAAATTTATAGTCGACTCCATTTTGAGAGTTAAACTCCGAACTAGTTAGACGCAACCTTAAACTTAAAGGCATGCTTTAACTTTTTTCAAAAATAGTCACTTTTTAACCTGCCGCTGACTGGTTTCTACTTTAAAACGTGCCTATGAGAATTTTCAATCAAACACACATAAAAATGACAGTTCGAATAAACAATGGGATAAACAAACGCACTTTCACTGCTGTCTTCGCTTGCTTTTTTATCTTTTAATTTGATAACAGCAAGTCCAAGCCCAAGCGGAAATGCTATGATTGTTAGCAATATGGAATCTACATCTCAACCAACTGTCCCTTCCCAAGCAGCAGAACTTGACTTGTTGCAAGCGCGTCATGTGGAAGAGCTGCTTTTGAAAGCAAAAGAAGACACTGAACGTGCAACAGAGCTTTATACGCATGACACTGAACAGCGAAAAGAATTACACAACATGAGGCTGAAAAACATGAGGCTCTGAAATCGTGCAACTGCAACACAGATCCTTTGTGATGTTGTGTTCTTTCAAAATGTTCCTGTATTTATTATTATGTTATGTATCAAACAATATTTATTGAAAGTGTTGTCTTATGAAACTGCTTCGAAATGCTATTCCAGTTGCTTCTGCAGTTTCGTTGACGTTCGTTCGCTGTTTTAATTGCGATGCCATACATTAATGGTATCAATCAGGAACTGCGATGTGGTTTTGTCGAATCTACCATATATCGGTAGTAAAATTCTCAATCCTCAAGCTCCTCAAAAGGATTGGCACGATTTTTTAAACTTTAAATTTGCGCATTAAGTTAAAGTCTTCAAAAATATCGGAATCTTCATCTTCAGAAACAAACTGCTCACAACATTCTTTCACTGAAATGACATGACATATAAACATAACTCCACGTTAAATATTTACAGCGACGTTTCGGTTGACTTTAATTCTGTCACGAGGTTATA
Organism: Eristalis arbustorum; assembly: GCA_916610145.1. Classification (NCBI taxonomy): domain Eukaryota; kingdom Metazoa; phylum Arthropoda; class Insecta; order Diptera; family Syrphidae; genus Eristalis; species Eristalis arbustorum. The sequence goes on along the minus strand of OU744316.1, from coordinate 80,067,838 downwards.
ACTATAAAGTGGGCTTTATGTCGACTATAATTATCAATACACTTTGTTACGTGCTATTAATATTTTAGTCCACTTTTGCCGACTATAATTTTGCGCCATTTTGTTTAAAAAGTTTTAGAATATCCAATACTCGGTACCTAATAGAGCACGAAATGCAGAATTGTACTTGGTAGATTAAGTCCATAGAGTTAGAGTTATTTCAATTCAACAAATATTCTGAGTAATTTCTTTGACGTTAGGCAATAAAGTCTTCAGTATGAAATTGATCGCAAAGCCTTTAATAAACTCAATATGCCCAACAAAATAAGCATTTTTCTGGTTGCTTGCCTAAAGACTGAACGCAAAGGGATTGCAACAAAATTGTCGAGTTTTTTCATCGACAAAAAAATATAAACAAAAGTTAGTTTAAGTGTCCTAATTAATGATTTGAAAGTTTTTCTCTGCGAATCAGTCATTCTCTTTGCAAACTGTCAAGCTGAGATCGTAATACACAAAGAGGCAAACGCCATGCACAAACTCCAACTCCACGACTTCTCGTCAGAAGTGCGCAATTCGTGGAACGTCATATGAACTTGCCTTAAGACTGCCTTAAACGTTGAAGTCATAGTAGTTCAGGATTTTCCTCGAGTCATATGTACATCATACTTACTTACTTATCAGGCAGACGAACCATGAAGGGTTTGAGCCTGAGCAATTGCTGCCTTCCATTGGTGACGGTCCTGGGCACGCTGCTTCCAGGCCAAGCTGTCTTGCACCCGCGATGACTTGGACTTTGTACCGGAGGTTCGGTCTTCCTCTCCTTCTCGAAGCAGGAAGCTCGGATTCGGTCTTCGAATCTCTTTGCTGGAGCGTTGTTGTCCATTCGCTCGATGTGGCCGAGCCAGTGTAGTCGACGGATTTTTGCCTTCCGGACTACATCCACATCCTTGTACAGCTCGTAGAGTTCGCGGTTGTGTCTTCTCCTCCATTCGCCTTCCTCGCAGACGGGACCATATATCCGACGTAGAATTTTTCTTTCGAAGGCACCAAGAATCAGCTCTGCAGCCTTACTTCATGTCCAGCTTTCGGCTCCATAAAGTAGGACTGGCAGGATAAGGGTTTTGTGGAGCATGACTTTGGTCCCATATGTACATCATAGCTTCACTTAAATCCTAAAAAATGTAAATCAATGAATGACAACCAAATGAGATATGTATTACATAAGAGAATTGTTCAACATTCGAACAGTCGTCACACTCAAAGGAGTAATCAGAAATGAACTAGTTTAGAGAGAGCTGACTTCAGCCATAATTACACACTGCCCAATTGTTGTCATCTGTGTCTGTCCCTCTAAACTCAGAACAGACAGCGTATTGTCACGCTATTCGAATTATTTCGTGAATAACAGTCGAAAATTCGTGAACAACAGCCTTAACGATTTGTTTACACATCTGTCAAATAACAAATAAAAAAGGTTCTCAAGTGTCCCTTGGTAACTCAATTCATTGATAAAACAGTTGTTTCTGTTTTAGGTAGAAATAATAAGTAACTATTATTATGAACACATCTAAAATAATTCGCCGTAAATATTCTGGTTTGTATTCTTAAATACCTTTCAAATAATTCGTAATGTTTTTAAGATTTTTAAGATTTTTATACCCCCGATGATTGCTTGGAGGGAAAACGAATTCTAAGAAATATTCTAGTAACCGATTTGGACAAGGTATGATGGAATTTATCTGCTACTTAATAACACATTTATAATAATTAAATGCAGAAAGGTCGTGTTTTAAATCCAAAAGCACCATGCGTTGTTACGATAATTGATGACAAATATACGACTGCCGTCAATAACAACAAGAAAACTCGCAAATTTAAAGTGAAGAGGTAACAAGCTACATACATATATGCATGTGTATAATCTTCTACTAGAGACCTATTTAAAAGTTGTGGTATTTCCAACTCTATAGCGATGTTCTTAAGCTGCGAGATATCACAAGGAATAAATTCTTCATATATGTCACACAGCAGCGAGCACTGGAAAAGGCTAGAGAACAGCAATTACACTCGGTTATGTATAGACAAACGCGGCGATTTCTTAAAGTATGAAACAGTGATAATGGCAATACATCAGCTAAGATGTCGTTTTACAGATGTCTTCGAAACAACTCGATACTTTGAAGAACGATACATTTTGTGCAATGATCGCTGAAAATAAAAGAAATGAGACCCTTCTTCAGTTGGACATATCCGAGGAGGTTAAGAAACAAGTCACCATACATCAGAGATTGTCAATAGAAGTTACAGATGCCCATCAAGTTTTTTTCTTTCTTTTAAAGTTAATAGTATGGAAACTATGCAGATTTTCTATGTAATCCGATTCACACTGTTTTTCGAACAGGATTACTTTAGTACTAACAAAGAAGGTGTCTGTGTTCTGGAGCTGACAAAAAATGTTATATCAAATGATTTGAGACTTGGACATATTAGTAAGATTCAAACGGAAAAACTGAGGGAGTTTGTAGCCACATCTGTTAAGCCTTACTTAAGTGAGCAAACATTTTTGAATGTGCAATTTTGGATGGAAGTAAGTTGCATTAATAATGTGCATTATTTCAACTTATTTCAATATTTTAAGGGATATGCAAACACACGCCTCAAACTGTTCGACTACTACAAGCAGTTTACAACACTTGCCATTCACCATCATTTATTTTCAATTATACATGCCAAATTTGTAGGTTAAACTTTTGTAAATGAATTTATCTCATGCAAAAGTTCTTTAGATTGACGATCATAGCTCTCGTATAGTCAAGCCCATAGCTCGCAATAATCCGCAACTTCTTCATAATCGAACAAAGTACCTACAAACCAAAACCGCACAATTACTCGAAGTGTCTGAAAAACAACATACGAGAAGGTATTTTCATTTTGTAACTACAATTGTTATTATTACAAATCACAATTTTTGTACTTCAGCAATATTACTTTACATATTAAGGGATTAGCGCCAGTGATCCTCAAAAAAGTCCAACCTAAAGAAAACTGTGAAGAAGTAAGGGATAAAACCAATGAAGTTAACAAATTGGAAGAAATACATACAATTTTGATGGTAATATTTGAAATGTATTCGTCGATTTGGATAATTTCTTTTGTTCTTTTGCTTAAAGCAACTGCTCGGTGAACTCGATGACTTGGATGCCAGTGTTTGTCTGGCAAAAGAGAAGGAAATCCGCAAGACAATTGCCAGGGAACGGGAACTGTCGCGAAAAGTTCTTGTCAAAGTCAATCGATTCCAGAACTGGATTGAACACTATACAAAGCATTTGAAAATGAATGTATGAATGTTGTAAACCTTCAGTTTTTTTTTAATTTTTCTGAAAAAATAAAAAAATGTTAATGGTCCCTATCCATGCAGCACATAGCAGGCTATTTCGCAAGTTTCTAAATGAACTCCCAGCGAAGAAAGAACTAGATATGTAATGCCTTAAAAAAAACAATAGTCTTATCTTGTAAATTTGCGATTAACCTATTATAACTTTTTGAATCACGAATTTACAACATTGACAAATTGGATGGCTGTTGAGATAAAATACATACATATTTTTGCTTCGAGTCGTTTCTTCAATGGAATTTCATCCGGTGATATTTTCTATACACAATCTCATGACTACGATGAATAAGTGTAATCAATGAAAGATCAAACGTTTCATTAAGAATTCGTTAGTCAAAAATTGGATCTGAGCCACAGAAATCAAATACATTTTAGAATAACTAGCTCGCAAATTATTTCTAGTGTATATTTTGATGGTCAATTAAACAAAAAATAATTTATTATAAGTGCTTGTGGAATAGAGCCCTGTGAACGATAACAGCCTATAAAAATAAAAAAAAAAACATTAATTTTTTGAGTTTATTGTACTTTTAATATCTTAACTAATAAATTTCAAATTACGTATGTGTGTGAATCTCTTATACAACTTATGACAATTAAAAATATGAGTCTCTTGGAGTAATCATCTTTAGCCATCGCACACAAACATGATGGATTACCCACGCGTGCCGTGTGAAAAACACAGACAATAAGCCCACTTTGTGATAAGCTTGGCCTTAGATTTTGAATGTTGAATTAGATTGTTGACTATTTGCAGAATTTTTTTAACTATTTCCTTTGCTTCGACCGATATAATTTTGACTTCAGGAACAGGTGAGAATCTGGATCTATATCGATAAGTACACCATTCAATGGTTCAGGTGGCTTTTCAATTTCCGATAGTTGCACTTTTCCTAACGCAGAACACATCCCTTTTGGCACATATTTGAATTTAACAATGCGGATATTCCTAGTCCATAGTACAAGCCACCACTTTCGAATTATCGTAATATTGTCGGGCTAATGCTGAATGTTGGGCACTTCTATTTGCGGCTAGGGCGTATAAATATTCGAGCTGAGTGCGAGAAAAAATCATTGTGTGAAAAAGGCATTTTCCCATTTTGTTTTCATTTTTAATCATTACTCTGCCTGTTTACTTGGTGAGAAGTGATACCGGTACACAAATAGGGGTTGGTGGTAGTACTGGAAAGTTTTGGATTTGAAAAAATCTTAAAAAATTAAAACAAAAATGTTGTTAAAAAATAAAAGAAAAATTGTTGGGCTGGACCACCCTTATCACTTGAGGACATGAATTGTTTACGCCCTATCCCCAGAAGTACCGAGTATGCACAAACAATTTTTTTTTCATAAGAATCGGTCAAGCCGCTTTGAAGGAGTTTCTTTACAAACACTGTGACATGAAAATTGTATATATTAGAAAAACCACCTATTATTAAAATATATCTAGCACTTCAATTCACGACCCTGCCCTTCGGACGTAATATTGGAACGGCAGCGTATGTTAAGCACATTGAATTCCGATCTGGACAGCATAATTAACTAGGGTAAGAACAACAGAGTGGAATTCAATGCTTCCAAAACTCAATGCTGTCTGCTGTCTCTAAAGCGAACCCCTGATAATCAGCCATTATCCATGAATGGCGCTTGTATCGATGAAACCGGAAAACTTTCCATCCTCGGTATGTCCATCAACACAACACTTAGTTGGAACGATCACATATTCGAGGTCGCCAAAAACGCTGCGAAATGTTTAGGTTTCCTTAATCGATGCAAGAAAAACTTCACCCCCTCTGATTTGGCTTTAATCTATAAGGCGTTTATTCGCCCTATGCTTGAGTATAACGCTCATATCTGGTCTGGTGCCCCCAAGACCACCTTGCACCTACTAGATAGAATTCAAAAGCGAGCGATAAAACTTATAGGAGACAATGATATCGCGGGTTCATTAGACTCCCTTGAACATCGACGAACCGTGTCTTCTTTGTCCGTGTTTTATCGTTACTTTAACAAACGATGCTCAAGTGAGCTAGCCAACTGCATTCCTCCTCTCCTTGAATTCACCCGCAATACACGTCTCGCCAGGAATGCTCATCAGTTTACCCTTAAGCCTGCTTTCGGACGCACAGTGAAATTTAGAGACTCGTTTTTTAGCCGCACTACACGAATATGGAATGCTCTTCCCAGCTCAATATTTCCAATAGATTACAATCCGCAGATGTTTAAGACCAATGTGCACAGGTACCTCCTCTCTCTCTCTCCCTCTATACCTTCGGCCCGTGCTGTGTCTTGACCCCGGACAATTAAGGGTATTAACAACCCCTTGAGCACGCGCAAATTATAAAAAAAAAAAAAAAAATTTCACTTTAAATATCATTATGAATGTTGTTCAGAATTGCATGAAAAGACAATATGTAAAAATTATTTTACTCACTAATGTATCACTCCGCAATTAATGTATTGTCTATTTATCGTATGTAATTTTTTTGACACCATGCGATCATATTTTTGCCAACACGTCATTCATTTTTTGTGTGCATTTTGTATTTGAAATAAAAAACAAATATCAGTCTTCTGGATCACTTCTAATAGAGAACATTGTCTTGCATTTTGGTTTTTGATTTTTCGATCGTATATTTCACAAATCATTCGCAGTTCTTGGTTCAGAAAGGCTTGAATCAACCAACTCCTCATGCAGGAGGAGAATTTTAAATTGACATAAAATGATTGCTGTTTTTGTATCCAGGACCGATTATTTTATAGCTTTATTGCTTCATCATTATTTCGAGTATGTGCCTGGCTCTGTAGATCTGATTTTAACATATATATATATTTAACATATCCTTCGCTGTAATTCAAACTGGAATTCAGTAATAGCACATCGATTGCTTTTTTTAAAATGTTGCACTAAAGATTTAATAATTATGTCTGTGTATAGCTCAGGTCTTAATGTAGGGTTTGGAACATTCTTTGAATTTTTATAGTCTGCAAAAATTGCTTTCGCATATGTTTATTTATAATCATTTATTTAACGAAAACAAGCGAGAACTTTCAAATCAGTTGTCAGTGAACAAAATGTTTCTAGTAAAATTTGCAGGATAGAATCACGTCCCAACTGTTGTTAACTGATTTAAGAAGTTAAGCATCGGTTTAAAATGGTAACTTACCCAGACCGATTTGAAATGGTCAGTAATTACATTCCATTGAATATGTATAATATATAATTGATATTCTTACTCAGCTACTTGCAAAGAACAACCTAAAATACAAAGGAGAGTTTTGGTGCTGTCATACACAAATAGCATGCATACTTGTAGGTACAATATGATCAAAAATAACTTTCTAACAAGCAGTATTATGCAGGAAATTATTTTTGACCTCGCATCGAGTTAGCTTGCGTAAAATAAGTGTTTTCTCGAGAACTATGTAGACAAATTGGCCGGAAAAGAATGGTTCTCAACAGGAATGTCATGACTTCCAGTCATGGAAATATAACTTGATCTGTTGCATTGTATGACACGCTATAACAGAGTGACAATGAACCTCATCTCTATAGCTGATTTGTACGTGGTCAACTCTTCCGCATTCGCGATTGCATGACGAAATGAGTCTATGATGTTAATTATACGAATAATGAATAATAAAATTAGTATGGGCGGCGCCACAGTCCGGGGTGCATCTGAGACTAGCTTCTACACCACTTGAGTTGTGCTTGCTATCTTGCATATATGAGTGGAGGCGTCCAACACTTGTATGGCAACTATGGACCACGAATTTTTAGACTGGAATACTCTTTAAGAATTCTAAGTAACAAGGGGAAGGCAGAGATGTGAATTATGAATGTAATTCTTATCGAGAATTTAACCAACTGATGTTCCCTTCAAAGTTGTTCTATTCCTTAAACCAAATTGAATGCAAATTCCTTACTGAACAAAATTGTAGTAGAATTCGCAAAAGTTGGTAACTTTTAAACAAATGCAAACATCAAATGGAACACAAATGTTAGTGACAGTACAACTAACCTACAAAAATATTTCCCACAATCGAAGAGCCTACGTTTCCTTTAGTTACAAGCATTTTTAAAAGTAAACTCCAACAAACTTCGAATGAATTATTCATTAAATCGAGAACTAAATTGTTGCTTGTAAAAACTGCTGGACAACGTAAGTAACTAAACGACATCGTATTGAAAAAAAAACGATCATTGCTTCCCAATAACACAGTCAAAACCTTCATACGTCAGGCATTGCATTTTTATTTTTAGCAAAAAAAAAAAAAAAAAAAAACAAACACTAACGACACCACGACACATTTAATGATTCATCAAAAACAAACGTCACGCCCACAAAAGCATTCAATCAAGAAAATCGAAAGTTAATGACCGACCTACCGCAAAACTTAAAGTGTCATAGTCCACAGATCAACACAGAGCCCCGTCAACCTGAAGATATACTGACACACAGTCCAACACTCCAAGTGACACAAATGGTTATGCGAAAACCATTCTCGGTTCATCGCTCGAAGATTACACAATGTTTACGAATAAGCGTGCAAAAAGTAGCAGCGATAGACTCTCAACTAACACTCACACGTGACAGACCAGGAAACTGCGGGCGTGCTTACCGCTGACGTATTTTCATGTGTACACACTGCAAATCAAAAGCTTTTGGCTTTGCAAAAATTAAGTTCTCCAATGCCTTTTGCACCTGAAAGCTGTTGGCAGATACCTTAACAGTGTTATGATCACCTCGTATGTAGGGAGCTTTTAATTGTGTTCAGCTTTTGAAATCAACAGTTAAGCTAAGATCGAAGTGTAAGGCATTGAAGTAAGCTTTCCAGGCTACAGAGCTAAACCGCGACTGCAATCGTAAATCAGTTTCAGTCAATCAGATTGCGGGTTCGTTATAAGCCTTGTCTCGGCCGGGTTAATATTTCAGATTGACTTCAATCGTCCGCGACGGTAGTTGCAAAACAAAAATAGATTCGAGTACCAATTTAGTAATTTTTTTGTTTTTAATCGATTTTGAATTATAAAAGAAAAACACTTCAGTGCACAATGAGTGGCGTTCTACGACGCGGTACACTTTCCTTCACCACCGGCCAACGGGTTCGTCCTTCTTGTTGCGATCACCGGAAAAAACCGAAAACACCAGAAATCAGTGTAATTTCCATTGATTTCCGACGGAATTCGGAAGATTTGCGGAAAAGCGAAAAAGTACAAACTACCGAAGTGGAAAGAGATCTCAGTCAGGATGTGGATAGTGATATCATATCCAATTACATTGGCCACTACGGCTTGTGGCAGTTTGTGTGGACATTTCTGTTGTGTCTGTTCGAAGTGCCAACGACTTTTCATATTTTTGCGTTCGTTTTTCAGGTAAGTTATAAATATTTGAACATGTTTCAACATATACGAGTATATCGAGTTTTTATCAGTTCTTAAAATGTTTATCATTCCTTAAAGGCAATAAATGTTTTCGTTAAGAGTTGAACCCTGGGTTGGGGCTTAATTTGACTCTGCTTATCCTGACCCAATTAAGGCACCTATATGATCCGATCTCGAAAGGAATTGATTGCACCGTATTTATATCCTTTTTGGCTTAAATCGCCTTACATATTTTTGGTTATGATGTGAAACATTTATTTGCAATTTTTAAGAAGTGAACTTCCCAAATTCGGACAGAAATCAAATCTGTGCTCTTGAATGTGGTTGTGATGTGATAAGAAGTGATGAGGTATTTTTGGCAACATTGTGAATTAAATCAACTTATTGGCCTGAGGTTATCTCTGGAAATGTCGTTCTCGTATTCGGTTCTTCTTTTGCCCCCATTAAATGGGTGCGTAGTACGCAAATTTCGCAGATCTTTCTCCACCAAAACACATTTTGTTTGTTCATAAAATGGTTGAATGTCATAATAAAAGTTGTGCGGTTACAAAGACTAGTTTCTGTATGTAGGATGAAAGAGAATGTGTTTATTTAGTTTTTATAACAACTGAATTGTATGGCATTCTCATATTTATGAGACTGAAATATCAAATGTCAATTTAAAGTTTGTTAATTCGTTTCATTACACAACTTGGTATGTTTTCATAAGTAATTAAAGTTCTTAAAATAACTTGGACGGCATATTTGGATAGCAGAAAAAAAACCAGGATGTATATCCGGTATCATTGAAAAATGATGCGAAAATGTACAAATGCAAACTTTAAATTGCATTCATCCTAGAAGTGAATTCTTGAAAAAATCAATGTGAAGACAATGTTGTCTCTAGTTCTGAATTTCTTACCGGATTTTTTTCACTTATTCAGGAACCACTAAAGGATAGTTGAGTTTTGAGAGAAGCAAAAATCGAAAAACATACGTTGAATCCGGTTTTACAATTGTAGTTGTACACTGTAGTTCAATTATATTCTAAATGAAATTTTATAACATCAGTCAAGCATGTTAAAGAACTTACTCGCAAGTGGTAAGTCGTTCATTCAAAGTTCAGAATAGTTCACATAATAAAATAAAACTTTCCCTTATATTGTAAGATAATGCTTTTCATTATCTTTTTACGCAACGAACGGTAGGCGCTTACTTTTTTCTTCGCGACTGCATCTTATAATAAAAAGGGTGATTTTAACGATTTTCATGTACCCATGATCAAGACACCTTTGGTCCATACGAGGTGTAATATTTTAAGTCACTTTATCGAGCATTTTGGATGGAATCTCTTCCAAGACTGCAATTAACACTAGCATGTCAGTCAACTCGACCCTTCCGGTCAATTCATCATTTTAAATGATTTGCAACGGCTTGAAATGAAGTTTGGCTTTACTTTGATATTAGTTTGGATTATTACAGTAGCGACAGCAAGCGTTTCCCATAAAAAATGTATACATCATATCATACACAAAGAACTCTTCTTTTACGCTTAATAACAACGTCAAGCCAAGGTTCGCAACTTGGATTATTTTACCTCATCCGTATTTGATTCATCTTAGTACTTTCGAAGGACTAAGACTATAGTAATTTTGGGACATTGTTAACACAGTAAAGCATACTGGAGACCTTTTTTTCCATATTCCTTGCGCTCGGAAAAAGAGAGTACGGAGTCATTACATTAGTTAAGGATATATAAGTGCTATCCATTTTAAATAGAAGTGGATTGTAACCTTAAATTGTATTTTCTAATGAGCATTGAATCATACTGCTAAGAATTTCATGGTTATCACATCGCACGAAATAATGATACAAAGAAAGATGGTTGTTCCGCTCCTGTAAGTAAAAATGATCCGATGCCAAGATTGAATACAATAGAAATCGTGGGGACTGGTTCTTTGCCTGCACATGTTTATAATATTAAGGCTAAAACTTCCTATATTTAAGTATTAAATAGCCTAGATCACGATCCACCCATATTATTACAAATCTACTGATTTTTCGCCAAGGAACCTGCTGTAGAAATATTCTTCCGTATAAGTCCGTAACGACGAAGTTTCGTTTGAGTAAACGCCACCAATTAAACATAATTCAATACAAGAATCAAGATGCAATAGTGGTTTGTAATTACCAAGTATAAGGAATAACAATGTCAATGTCAAATAAGTTTGCTCACAAAGTTGCTTAACGTGTTGCCGATTCGGGAGGACACACGTTAAATCTATTATATCCAGCTTGAGAATGTATAGATATAAATATATTCCTTCTCTTCAAAATACCGGATGTGTAGATTTGTGGAATATTAACTTGGAAGTCACTATCTAAATTGCAATTAACTGGCTTGTTTTCTACACACTGCGTTGTTTACTTAACTTACTACTTCTTTGGTATGATATTTTATACGCCTAGTGATGCACAGTGACTTAGTTTACCATTTTTGTTGCGTCGATCTCTGTACAAATTGATTTACCTTCTTATTCCTGGGCATGACACATTTTGTCATCTATATAAATCCGCTGACCATCAGGTCTATTGCTAATATTCCATTTGAATATATTCTAAGCCTTTTTATTTTATATTTCCATTGTTCAATTTTACACAAGTACATTCTGCCTGCCGGTATTCAGGTCAGCTTTCGACACCGATTGGTTGGGGGGCCTCTTCCTCAAACTAGTCAGACGTGGCTTAAGTAAATCATTGCTGTACATGATAAAGGGTTAAATGTTTGTTGTGAAAAGTGGCGACGTAACTTCTAACACGGTCTTTGAAATCAAAAATGGTGGTCAACAGGGAGCGGTTGGTTCGTCAATCTTGTTTTCCATATTCACTGCGGATCTTTTTGTTTCCATCCCGAAATTAATTGAGTACGCCAACGATCTAGTGGCGTACAGCACTGGTCCCAAAGTCGAGGCAGTAAATATTTGGATGCAGCGTGACTCCGATAAGGTTCAGCTATTTTGCGACGGTTGGAAGTTGGTCATCAATTTCCAGAAGTGTGAAACTATACTTTTCAGGACCCATTGTACATGGCAACGCGGGATACACGCAAAAACTGGCGCGAATTCGGCATAACTGACCCGCAGGGTCGATCGTTAGCCGTGAAAAGTGTGAGTAAGATATCTCGGCATTTAGAAGGATCTTTTGCCTTTGCTCTGACAAAAGCCAGAAAAGCTTTTGCTGTGGCAAGAAGGTTGTTTCCAGCTCAATTTGACACCAGGGTGAAGATAACCGGTGCCTGAGCACAGGAAGTACTATCCCAACGAGGTCCTGTGCAAGTTAATTATTTTATTATGATAATTAATAACACGACCTCTTCTTTTGGAGGCTAAGCAATAAGTGGAGCTCCGTTTATTGAAAAATATATTTCTACCTTACACCTAGCATACAATTACCTTAAATATAACTTAACCCTATGTGCTGCCCAGACGCTTCGTCAGCATTACTTCCACGTTCGGTTCGCACACCGGTGTTGACTGCATTCTGCTGACGCTATGTCGGTGCGCTACTGCGAGAACATTTGGTTCCCACAGAACCGAACGTATTTGGGGCACTCGTGTTAACTTACAAAGAGGCAAACTTGAACAGGATCGATAATTTTATTATCAAGCTGATCAGAAGACATACTGCGAGAGCTTGGACTTCTAGCCTAATCTTTGGGGCTTATTATCCTAATACAATGCACTATGAAAGAGTGCAACTCAGCAGCTTTATTCCTCCTGAAGCATGCCTCTACCGCGGTACTATTGGCCTGATCAAAAAATATATTCAGGTCATCATCGCCTGAGATTGTTAAGGCATTTGAGATTTTTCTTAGTTGCTTCGATGTGGAAAGCAAACAGACCACAAAAGCTCTTCCAACCATCAATATTTCAACCTTTAGGGCAAAAGAGATTTTGAAATATTATAGTTCATCGTATTTATTCAATGCACTTCCCCCTTCTTGCCCGTTTCTCTTTTGACTTTTATTACGTGTATAGAATCCCGTGATAGCAACTTTAATAATAATTGTTGATGTTGAATACATTTGTATAAATACAGGTAGCTCTTATTCTTTTTCCAATAAATAACTACGCAATTTCTAGTTGGTTACATTGAAGTGCATATTTTGTTAAAAGTATTTATTTCCACATTTTTCATTGGTTAAGATAGACAAGCAAATTAGATATTAATATTCATAAACCTGCCATAAATGCCATTACTTAACCCCTGAGTAAGCTACAGGCTACGCTTTTTTCTGAAGATGAGTAGTAAATTGAATTTTTTTATGCATATAACTAGCATATCAAATATCACATATTTCAACATGAACTTCTATGTCAAATGACATCTCATTGCTTACCATGGTGTAAGGAAAATAAGGTGTGTGGACAGCTCGTTAAAACGGCCATATTGTTTTTTTGTGACGTTACTCAGGGTTTGTGTTTGGCACTCGCAGATGTATCAAATAAGCTTACATACATCACAATCCAATTTCGTATATCAAAAAATGGTTAATGAAAAACAGGAGTTGAATTAGGAAAATATTGATAGCAAATTAGTTTTTTGTTCTTATTTTTAAAAACGCTTATCTGTTTCTCCTTTTTATGTCTAAATACAAATTCCCGGGATGTCATCTAGAAAATCAAAACCATATTGATATAAATTTAACAATAAAAGAAGAAATTAGATCCGAGTATGTTGAAAATTCAAGATTTTGGTCAAATAACGTCAGCTACTGTATTCAGTAAATGTGAAAAGTTGAAGATAAAGTCGTGCCCTAAGGATGTAACTAAACAGTTGCTTCCTTTATACACATACTTTTTTATATTTAAAAAGCTTAATTTCTATTTTAATATATTTCTTTGATATCAACTCCGACATTCCTGATATCTTGGTAGTTGGAATTTTAGTTGTAGCAAGAAGAAATCAAATGTTGATGTTTGATGACCAACTATAGTGATAATAAACTCTTTCCTCTACTGCAAAGAAACTCTTGTGCAACCTTTGAATAATATACCCAATCTTAGTTCACTTTCTTTTGTGAAAATCGATATTGCTGTTCATATTTTTAAACAGCAAATCTCGTACTTCCGGCTTGATTATTGGTTGAGGACTTGCTTGAGACAATGCCTTACGAACTTTATACTTAGTATATTATATTTATATTTAGTGCCCTAGTTTACCCATACAGTTCGTGGTTGGAAAACTATTACCTAGTTGACATCAAGGTAAAAATTACAAAATATGACATACATATCACCTTTGTTTTTCAAATGTATCTTGAGCCCAAGGAAACAGAGAATGCTCAGAAATTGTCTGGATTTGATCTCGATACCGTGTTACTAATACCGCGATCAAGATAGACAAAATTCCAACAGCCTCAATGTTATGTAAATATATCTGCCGTTACTGACCTTTTGTTCCTAATTCTTTCTTAAAGGCAGGTTTTACCCCATTTTCCCCATGTTCACCACCACACGCAGTTTGAATCACTGTTCGACCTAAATACTAGCGAACGCCTCTCTGAAGGCCAGCAGTGTTCATAGAGCACATCGAGATCATCCATGTATGATAACAGTGGTACACCTATCTAAAATTTAGTTTTCAGGATGATGCAGAAAAAGTCAAATGATAGCCATCGTCACTTCTTCCACTACTATTTTAGTAGAAAAATCGTTTGAAGTTACCCAAACTTACCACTCTACATTAGCACGCTCCGCCAAACAAGTACAGATTGGGAATGATGTATAAATATCAATAAAGATAGAGAAAACGATTAGTTAACTTAAGTAATTTCTTCTTTTACTGATTTGCATATTTCAATCCAATTGTTTTGTGGTCTAACACAACAGAATGCAATGAATACTTCATACATAGCCAAATGTATGTTATATTTTCTCAAATGCATCACGACTAGAGTAGTAAACTGTGAAAATAATAGCTGAGTATAACGATCACTCAATCAAATATGGAAGTGTGCTTGTGGTATGTGAAAGGTAAGCAAGGTTATTATGGGGGTGTGGAAGAATTAACACTTTATGAACCATTAGAACACAAATCGCCAGCATGCCTCAATTATGTACATATATAACAATTAATATGGTGTTACTTCTAAGAGCATTTTAATGGAATAACTAATAAACCAAGCAAAATGACACGTTTAACAATGATATATCCAGCTAGACAATTTCAGGACCACTGAACTTTTATTTAACGTTCGACATTTCTTTATTTTTGCATAGCCACTTTAGTACTTTAGGTTTATGGTGTTAATTTAACCTTTGAAACTTCGGGACTCACTCAGATCCAGACTGAGACTTCATATTCAGATTTAGCTTCCGTGATTGTGTACATATACGAGAGTTAGAGTTACATGAAATCGGGTAGATATGCTGCTATACTGTCGTTTTAAATAGTGGTGTTATTACTTAAGTCGCTTACAGTGTTACAAAGTACCTAATTTTGATTTTTTTTAATGTGATAAGTAAGGCGCCGAGTACAGCTATCTATACTATTATTATGCTAGACTTGATGTAACTCCAAAAAAAATGTCAAGTCGCATGAACGACGCGTTCTCATTAATGAACGCTGGCTGTAAAATGACCCAGCCGCAAAATGTCTTGTTCTCAGCTTCGAGTATTCCGTGGCTTGTAATGTGTGGTGTAGTCGCTTCTACCAAAACACACAGCAAACAGTCAATTTTTGTCAATAAATTGATACATGTGGATTGCATTCGCTCCCTCCAAAGCTGTAATTTTGTTTGTTGTCACAGAGCTTTTTTAACTGGATGCTCACCTCAGAGCAGCTAAGGGTCACTCGATTAAAGGCACAACTATAATAGACATACGCACTAGCAACTAAAAAACACGTTCGAAAAATTTAACCGGTGTAATTCTGTTTATTTCTTATATTCTAATGTACTGTCATCGTGTCATAAAACATATATTTAACTTGTCTCACTCCAATTGATGGAGGTCAAGTATCACGTGATATTTAACGGAAGGCGGAACTTGTTTAATGTGACTTTTATTACTGTCACTGATTGTGTTATTTAGTGCATGAGATTAAGTTTAAGAACATTTGTTTAAATACAGCGTTACACAATCTTTGTTTCAGTTAATTTATTGAAGGTTGTAAACAGAAGAGTGACAATTCTGATTCAAAGATGTACCGATAGTCCTGTCAGAATGGACTAAAAAGTGATGCAAGGAATAAAGGATTTTGTATCATACACGTGCGAGTAAAAATACGTGCTACAGTATAACATGCTTTTTGTCGCCATTTACAATTTATATGTCACATTCACGCCATTAACGTAAACATAAAATATTCATTGAAACTAACTTTCAAACGACAATTTGTTAAGAACTATGTATGAATCAGTACGCAAATTAAAAACTCGTAAACTTAATTGTTGCATTAACTAAATTGCGTAAAATTGTTTCCTAAAACCCATCCTAATCTCTAATTTTAATTTCTGAAGGAACTATGTTGATGCATCTAGAATTTTCGTGGAACTCACAGTGCATTGTTCAATTATCCTTAAACTATATCTTTTGTTGTATCTCTATAAAATAATATCCTGTATTATTGACAATGTTTCATTTTCCTTGTACAACTAGCAAGTGTACAACTATGTGTGTTAGAGTCTTTTATCTTTATGTCAATGAGGAATTAATTTGCTCAAAACTATATTTCCGGCTTTACTCATTAATTAAAATACAAAAATACCTTTTCTTTTTTTTTCGAAAGTGTATTTCGAAATTTATTTTAAAACATTGATAAAGCTTCTCACCACTATAGAGCAACCTACAATTAATCGACATTAATAAATGTTATTGTGTCAATACGAAATATGAAATTCATATCAAAAATGTCAACATTTGTTAGAACAACTCTTCAGTATTTCTTGTGCATGTTTTTTTTTAATAGCCTCTGCTTACAACAATTTCCCATTTATAGTGTTTTTATTTTTCCCATGGTTTGTTATTTTGTCGCTTAAAGCTTAGCATACTCACACTCAAAGTATGGCATAATGTACAAAATTCCTAGCAATTAATTAAAATAGAATTGAAGCCAATAAAGGTTATCTCAGAGACTTGTTTATATCTACTGATTCCTTCGACTATCCCAACTGAGTACTGTTGCGTCTAAGATGACGCATTCTAAGGAAATTGGCATACGGCACTGACGAAAGTTCATCCCTTATCTCAAACAAAAACATCTCTTAACCCAGTGAGAAACTAAAGTATTCAGATTATTTAGTCGTGCAAATGAATGTGCATTATTAATACACACTGCATTAAAATCTAGCTAAGGTAGTAATAAATAACTAAAATAAGGAAATTACCTTTTGCCTATTACTGACTAACTTATAATAGTTATTATTTCAGTTCCGCAATGAGTGCATACAATGTTATGTTCATTTAAAATTAAAATGAGAAATCACTTTTCGCCCTCCGCTAGACATTGTTTTATTCAACTATTCTAATCTATTTGCAAAAAATAGAGAAGCTTTTCAAGAAACTAAAGAAATAACAAAAGACAGATAACAACTTCCAACGATATGACACTCGTAATTAAAATCATGCTTCAAACTTGAAGAGTTTGACATCTCGGCACTTTAGTGTTCCTATTATTAACATACAACAAGCTAGAAATATTTCATTCGTTCATTAGCAGTCACTAAACAATTTTATCATTTAATTCAGAGATCTGCACGCAATTCAATTAATGTTTAAACAACACTCCATACGTTAACTGGTGGAAGAATATTCCAATCGAAACAAATTAAGTTGTGAAGTGTATGTTTTCATTTTTCTTTCCTTGCTAGGGGCTAGGGGAAGGCATACTTCAAAGAAAATAAAAAGACAACCGCTCCTGGGACTGACGACTGACATTTTCTAACAGAATCTTTTGGAAGTGATTTCTATTATTAGAAAATAACTGCAATTACTGCACGCTGTTTATTGCGAAGCTGTTAGAAAGGATAAATGGTATTTACTGACAAAACCCTCTTGTGTCCCAGAAAATAGGCTAGGAAACACAAAGAGCCACTATATGGCGACCAAAGAAAGTGTATTGTGCTTTACCACGCTATGTTTTGACACTATAAAGGAAGAATAGATAAGAGCCGGACGTCACAGCACAATGGATCGAATTGGTGGAGTTTTATATCCTCATAACCATGCAGCCCCTTTTACCTACCTGACGGTCAATGTTTAAGACTAATTGGCATACATCGAAGGTGATACCGGAATCGTCAGCTGCCCTTTAGTGAGCATATATAGTGGTTCGACCTAAAATCATACTCGAACGCCTCTATTCTCCGCTCACCAAAATGAGAAGATTTATAAATTTGTTTAGCAAATGTTTTGTTTAGACACTGTCAAAAATGTCACTCAAAAGGCGAGGCATTCCTGCCAATTCCCATTTTTGGAAATTTCATATAGTTCTTTCAAACACGTACACATAACCCATTTTCATTCATTTTAAAGATTAAAAATGTTATTTTTTTCTACTCCCTCCATTAAAAAGGAAGTAGTAAGTCGAGAGTTATTGACTCCTAGCCTGTTCGAAAATTGTGGTCCAACTCCAAAGAGCACTCATTTCAGTGATAATACTAGGATTATCGAACATATAATCGTAAGCTGAATCTTATAATGGAAAAAGATCGCCGCTAGTAGCCTTCAAACAAATTCGATTAAGAACAGATACCTTGAACAACCTAAGTCCGACCAAAAAAAATGAGCTTTTTCCATAGTGTCTGTCTAGTAAAATCTATCATTAGTAGTTAGTCAGCCAAGTACGAAAAGAAAACTGATCGACATCCAAGTAAAACCTCGACAATACTCCCCATGCAAGGCAAGCCAGACTGTTAAGGTAACGAGATTATATCTCGATCGTTTTCTATGACAGACAGTATTTTAAAGGAAGTTCCCACTCGCACCTCCCTGCTTTTTTGCTAAAGTAAACAAATTTTATCGGAAAAGTCTGTTGTACCATACTAAGTAAACTTTGTCTTTTATTGACATCAAAGTCTACCAGAAAAGCTGGTTGTTAAGATAACGCAATCAGGCGATAAAATATATGCAAACTGATAATGAAATCAAACAAACTTAAACGGGCGAAAAAAAACTTGGTCAAGGTCAATGAATGATAGTAAACGCGAACGTTTGCCTTCAACTATTATCACCTATTTCGCATTTTGAATGAAGTCCTAGAGCATAGCATAACCTTCAACCAAGAATATTGCTGGCAATTATTGATTATTAAAATCTAAATACAAAATTCGAACTTCCGTCAGTCATGGAAAAATCTTAGCATTACACGCATGCTTCAAAAAGAAGAACACGAAAATTCAAAACCCTCAACTTGGTGAATGGTGAATGATGCAAGGTGAAACAGCAGCAAACTTCGTAATCGTAAGTATTGCTGAACGGAACAGAAACAGCTGCACCTATCTGGGGTGTTAGTAAGAAGACCAGTTTTTTGGGGCATTGCTCTTTGGGTATGGAAGAAATAAAAAAAAACAGTGTGCGTTGAGCAATTTGTTTCATGTTTAATGAACGCGTATAAGTTTCCAGTCAATGGAAATGCAACCAATGCATCCGCTATGTGCTTCTGAATAGAGAATTTCGGAATATTTGGGATTGTTACTTTCAGGAACTGTAGTGGACGTTAAACAATACTAAAGACTAAGCTAACGTACGGACAGTAAATGTAATAATTCCGACGAAGAACGTAAGACGTTGTTCGATGATTGAACTCTCTAACTCTCAACATTTGGAACACATATGTAATTACATAACCGTTGACCATAGATGTTTAGATCAGAGCATCAAGGCCTTCATTAATCGTATATTAAAACCAATGTCATATTCTTCATCATCTAATGCAAACTATTATTTCAAGGCAAAAAGTTATAATACCAGAACGCAGAATGGGCAGCCGCATTATAGCACTTAACATAACGAACGGGTTGCACCTTAAAGTTTAAGAGTTAAATTGCATCCCGATTTATTTTAAGTTTGTTCTTTTTAGTGGGAAAAAGAAATAAGTCGGAGTATTGACGGAACAGAATCAAACTGGTTCTCTTGCGTGAATAATCCGGTTGTCAATTTTTAGGACATAGATCCCTACAAGTACTGTTTAGACAAAACTGAGATTATTTGTGCTCACAAATATCTTACTCCATTTTTTACAGGAATGGTTTTGTGTGGAAGAATGCTATAGAAAACTGCAATAAGTTGATCAAGTGTGAGAAAGGGATCAGAAGATTTCCTATTGTAAAAAATATTCGAATCAATATACTGAACTTACCTATTTATACATATAACCTGCCAATCAAAATTAATCGAAAGCATTTAATGTCAATGTGGCAAGGTGGCCCCCGACAAGGTGGCCCGTGGCGTTGTGGGTATGTGCGTCGACCCCAACCTCGACGTCGTAGGTTCGATTCCTGCTCTGAGCGACGAAAACAATTTGCACGACCCCACATCTTTCGAGTCACTGGCAATGCTCAAAGAGTATTTCCTGTCTAGAAAAAGCTTCTCAAACTTGGCCGTTCGGAGTCGGCATAAAACTGTAGGTCCCTTCCACTCGTGTGAGAACAGTAGCAGGCACAACACGAGTTGTTGCTGAGAAGCTAGGCCCTGGCCCTCTACGGGCTGTAGCGCCACCCATATTACTATTATTATTTAATGTCAAACGTGTGCGAATTGTCCGAAAATCGTATGATCAGATTAACCTTTCTTAACAAACAATTTGGTGGCCCGTGGCGTTGTGTGTATGTGCTTCGACCACAACCTCGACGTCGTAGCTTCGATTCCGACAAAATCATTTTCACGGCCCTACCTCTTTCGAGTGAATGCTTAAAGAGTATCTCCTGTCTAGAAACGCTCCTCAAACTTGGCCGTTCGGAGTCGGCATAAAGGAGTAGGTCCATTCCACTCGTGAGAGAACTATAGCACGCACAACGCAAGTGCTTGCTGAGAAGCCAGACCCTGGCTTTCTACGGGTTGTAACGCCATCAAAATTATATTATTATTATTATTAACAAACAATTTGTATTTGTAACTACAGTAAAACAAGGCTTCTGTATAAGCAGATCGCGTTCGTCTCTACAAACGATAGATTTTCGTATTTCGTACATGTGTACATCATCCGCAAGGCAATGATTCCGTACAATATGTTTCTCTCTCCCAAAATTTGATTTTGATTCATCTGTCCGTCATTAGATATGCAACTGCTCTATAGACGCTTAAATTCATGTCTGTGTTCGGCATAAAGGGAATAATGGGGTTGAACGAATTATTCGTAAGGATAGCTTTCCAGAATATAGACTCGTGCGTTAAAATTTCACTGATTTGATCTACTTACTTACTTATCAGTCAGACGAACCATGAAGGGTCTGAGCCTGAGCAATTGCTGCCTTCCATGGTTGACGGTCCTGGGCACGCTCTTTCTCTTCTTCTCGAATCAGGAGGCTCGGATTCGAGAACCCTCTTTGCTGGAGCGTTGTTGTCCATTCGCTCGATGTGGCCAAGCCAGTGCAGTCGACGGATTTTTGACTTCCGGACTACATCCACATCCTTGTACAGCCCGTAGAGTTCGCGGTTGTGTCTTCTCCTCCATTCGCCTTCTTTGCAGACGGGACCATATATCCGACGTAGAATTTTTCTTTCGAAGGCATCAAGAATACAGAAAACATTACCTTTATATGAACAACTTAGAGGCCGATATTTCAACAGTACGCCACAACAGTACAGGGCTCTATGGATATGTTCATATGTATGCGCAACTGAATATAGCGACAAAGACAGCCCTAGTCCTACTTGGAGAATTATTCATTTGGGTCCAGGTCCACGCTGAGCTAGCACCATGAACAAAATAAGGAGAATACCTGAACTAAGATCCATAATAGTTATTTTGTTTTTTTGACGAATATCTCGATCATGGCATTCATGTTAAATTATCTATATGCATGCTTAAATCGACTAATGTAAGATTGTTTATGAGCGATCCTTTTATGTTATGATCACAAGTTTCTGACAAAAATTAAGGTCTTTGGCTGATATTAGAAAGTCGAATATAAGAACGAAATTTAATGATATGAAGCATTTTACCATAAGAAATATTACATTTATTTCATATAAGAAACACGCTTATGAGAAAAACACCCATAAAAGAAAGTACATTTGAGACTAAGTTCTTACAAAAATTAATGTTTATAAAAAAGACTCATCCGCCTGAGGGCGTAAACTTGTCATTCCGTTTACATCTTTAACCGAGTAGAGCCGAGTCGATAACTCAAACAAGCCTTAGCTATCGTGAATGGTAACATTCACACTTTTTTGAAGCAGTTGAATATTTTGAAAGCCTTGTTTATTGTAAAAAAGTCTTGGTGCCTAGTTACTTGTCAAACAATACAAAATCGTTCTCAATTCTCAAAAAAAAAAATGCATTTCATGTACACAAATTATTCCTTTCGGTTATTTCAAAATTCGACCAGGCAAATTTGCAAGGTAACGCAGATTCAGTGTTATGAGCCAAATCTGATATTTCATAAGCGTACATAAATATATAGTCAATCACATTACTCAGCCACATGTGTTCAGATTAACCTGCAGTCGCCGACTTCATCCGTCACCGGCAATAAATTTTATGTAATAAATCTACCAAAACTAATGAGTCTCAACGAGTAACATTATCGAAACATACACGGTAATTGGTGTCAACTAACGACGACACTTTATACACAATGAAACTTGGTCAAGGCCTTGCAAATTGAATCTACTCTTTCTGATCGAAACCCCCGAAAAGGGGACCGCAAAGAAACTATAACAAGCACCATAACATAGCACCTACATGAAATGTCTGCAATGCGAAAAGAAAAAGAAAAAACAAATTGTTTCCGGCATAGCCGAACACACCCATCGAAGGTGTAAGTATGTAAACGGTTACAAAATGTGACACTTGTCACTGGTTAAACAAATTCATTCGCTCGATCAACGTAAAAATTTCTTATCGAAAAGCTTTTGCATTAAACTGATCAATCGTTTAGACATTCATACGGCACTCTTCTTGCCGCTCTTTCGACTCAAATAAGGTCAATGGTACTCGAGAAACTAGTAATCGCCTGCAGATAACATTACATTCGGCTTTGAGAAGATAACAGCTGATAGATACTCACTCATTTAACTGTCCAACATTGGCCAATAGCTTCCATTGAACAAAATAGGTGGAGAGTTTTAACATTGAAACAGTCAAGTTTTGCCAATTCAAGTGACATGCTTTTATTTTGTCAACATGCAATTTCAACACGTAATGATAGCTGGTAATTTGATAATTCATAAGAAGAGATGAGCAATTGACGGGCTAATTGTAAGCTTTTATGAGCCATCTGTTCAGTCTGTCATCCTGTTGTGGCTTGGTATAATTGTTTAGAAATTTATTGTCTGGTAATAGATCGAGTTAATCAAACAGTTATAATTTGAGAACATGAACAATTTGATTACATGTTGGATATACATAGCGTGAGCAAACTCATCTTACAATGGAATGCTTGTAAAGAGCAATTTCAATCACTGCGGAAGGGTGGTTTCAGACTAAATGCACTTGGGTACTACGATAATTGTAAATACAAAAAAAAAAATAAGGCAAATCACGTGAACAGGTACTTAATGAATTCATAGATAGGTAAGATAGGCTTACTTCATTTTGTTCGACATAGCATTTGTGATTTGTTATTTCACTTCAGAGTAGGTCATTAAAAAGTCATTTATCTTATAAGCAGTACAAATTATGGTGACAGTATTTTCGCACAAATTGAAGACTAGTTATAGCAGACTACACTCCCATATGGCTGACCAGCTTCAGTTAAGTGCATACTGTCGAGGTAATCTCTTGTATAATCTTGCTTAGAGGCGGAGAAATTTAGATTTAGATCATAAGACAATACCGAGACTACGTATTCCTTAGGTATGTCAAATTCTGTACCGGTGTTTCATAATTCACTACTAAGCCTCTCTTTCGCCACATATATCTTTTAAGTCCACACAGAAGTGCCCTGAAGACTGAATATTCAATTTTTCAAACTAAATTGTAAAAAACTATGAGCTCATAGGAAGTGTAATGGTCTTTACATTCTAAATCAAGTATTTTTTTATATTTATACATTATTTGTGTGCCCAAAAGAACAAAACGATCGCTGACGTTTATGTTGAATAAAGCCAACTAGGGAATTACTTGCTCCAATAATAATTTTCCGAAAAACTAAGGGGTGATTTTTTAGCTATCATCTTTTTGGCAACACTGGTCTAAACAGCTGACTCACGTTTCGTGTTTTGTTTCACTGTCAAACATCTTCACCATGGTTTATAATTTAACCATAAATCGTCTTACAAACAAACAATGCTTGCAAATTATTGAATTTTATTATCAAACTGCGCGCTCTGTTAAGAAAGTTCATAGTGCGCTTTTTCTTGTTCATTGTGTTCAGCAACGAAGCTCATTTTTGGCTCAATCGGTACTTAAATAAGCAGAATTGTCGATTTTGGAGTGAATATCAGCCAGAAGCATTGCAAGAGCTACCAATGTATCCAGAAAAAGCCACAGTTTGGTGCGGTTTATGGGCTGGTGGCATCATTGGATCGTACTTCTTTTAAGATGATGCGAATCGTAACTTAAATGTGAATGGTTAGCGCTACCGTGAGATGATATCCAACGTTTTTTTGCCCAAAATGCAAGAGCTTGACTTGCATAAGATGTGGTTTCAACAAGACGGTGCCACATGCCACACAGCACGCTCAACAATGAACTTATTGAGAGACGAGTTCGGTGAACATTTTATTTCACGTTCGGGACCGGTCAATTGGCCGCCTAGGTCGTGCGATTGAACGCCTTTAGTCTATTTTTTGTGGGGCTATGTTAAAGCTCATGTCTATATAGACAAGCCCGCTTCAATTGAGGCATTTTTCGTGAGAAGGCCAAAATGTTGGAAAAAGTATGCCAAAATTGGACTAAGTTGATGGACCATTTGAGGCGCAGTCAAATTAAACATTTGCATGAAATAATCTTCAAACATAAAATTATATGGCCCGTACTATCGATTCAAAAATGTTTTCATGCTCTTTTATGAATTTTATGTTTTTTTTTTTAAATGTTAGTATAGCTTTTAAAAAATCACTCTTAATGTGCATGTGTCTGCAGTTTACAATTATGTCTACCTCATTATCACTATTATAATACACATTATTATAGTACACTGACCGGCTTTTCTTCCAAGACTTTGGATAGTTAAAGAGTAAAAAAACAAATTAGGGCCTTTTAAAAATACACACACATTCAATGTCTGAAATAATAGAAGAAGCAGTAAAAAATTGCTAAATGTTTGGTGATACCCCAATTCCCTTGGCAAATGTTACACCCATCAATTGTAGTACGCATTACAGCCATACCAAATTATCCCTTGTTTGAATAAGTGCGCTCTTCAAAGTACCGACCGATTTTAAAAATGAAAACCGAAGTTGAACTGCCCTTCCAGATGGCTCATAATCTTTGAAAATTAAGTTAGCTTTGCTTCGTTATAATCGGAACCGCATTTTTACTGGATGGTCCACAATTTCTTTTCAACTAATATTTTGTTCTGCTAAGAAATAGTAGTACAAATTGGCTACGTATTTGTAAGAGTCGAACATTCTCACAAATTATGGTAAATAGAAAACAAAAACGAGAGCGTTGAAGCAAATCTCACAAATTAAATTGTTAGTAGAAGCGAACAATGCTTACGGTGGTACGTTGGTAAATCTCACAAATCGTTGAGTGTTAACAAATATTCAGAGTCGGATTAAAAATTTGCATTGCATTAATGGAATAATTTTATGCATTACTTGAAGTTAATACCACGCCGCTCTAATTGTGGGCATCATACATTGTAAGCTTTCCATTTGCCGTACTTACACGTAATTTATTCCAAACCCATAATCCATTAGCAAAGATTAAAACATATACTTTAACTTTAGAGATAATTTCGTATTATTGAATAAGAAATTAGTTTAAACTAAATTCTGTGTTTGACATGCAACCGTGCTTAATAATTTGGAATCTAGTTTTTATATTTGTTGAAAGTATAAACTAACTCTTCCCGGTTTGAAAATTGGTATACGGGTAACCGATTTATTTCTCAGCACTCTTCCTCAATGCAACCATGTATACCAACAAAATTATGATAAACAAAATAAACTATTTCAAAAGAATCATTCTTAAAAACAGCGTATGTTTCAACTTTGGCAATTTCATCATAGGTTCAATCAGTTGTTTCGTAACTATGGTTTTTTTTTGTTTGGCCGGGCAGTTACCCCGACGGCACAACCCTCAACCTGGAGGGCCAGTTCCTTTTTTGTAACCTCTAGGACAAGAAGTCGCACTTATAAGTTTGGCAGGTTGAGCTCGGTTGAACTACAACCAGTACCCGATGGCTACCACTTGGAGGTAAAATAAGCACAATTGGTGTGTAGGAAAAGTTGCAACACTGGGCACCGCCAGGTTGACGCCAGTCAGTGTCTACCCGATTCCCACAGCACCCAGCCATCATCTTTTGGCATCCCTACCAAACTCGTCTGTTTGAGTAGGATGACGATGGAGAATGCACGCTGCTCCATCAAGGTCGGTAAAGACCTAACCGAGACCTTTTTATGTCAAAAAAGGATTCAAACAAGGCGACGCGCTGTCGTGCGACTTTTTCAACATCGTTCTTGAAAGAATTGTTACAAACTCGAACGCCAACACCAGAGGAACAATCTTTCAAAAGTCCGTCCAACTACTCGCATATGCCGACGATATTGACATTATCGGAAGAACGCAGCGTGATGTCAATGGCGCTTTTGTGAGTATTGCAACGGAGGCCGCGAAGATGGGCTTAGCGGTAAACGAGGGTAAGACCAAATATATGCTGTCAACGAGAAAAGACACCCAACACCGACGTCTCGGTCAGAACGTCACGGCAGACAGATATAACTTTGAGGTAGTTAAAAACTTTGTCTACCTAGGAACCGCTATCAACTCAGACAACGACACCAGCGCTGAAATCAAACGAAGAATAACTCTTGCCAATCGGTGCTTCTTTGGGCTAAGAAAGCAATTGGTAAACAAAGCCCTCTCTCGAACAACCAAGGTAAAGCGTTACAAGACCTTAATCGTCCCAGTCGTGCTATATGGAGCGGAGGCATGGACTCTGTCAAAAGCGGATGAAGCAGCTGTTGGTTGCTTCGAGAGGAAAATTCTTCGGGTGATTTTCGGTCCCGTCTGCATAGATGGTGAGTGGAGGAGGAGATATAACGACGAACTATACGGGCTCTTCAGCGACATCGACTTAGCCAGAAGAGTGAAGATCCAACGATTGAGATGGCTAGGTCATGTAGAGCGGATGGAAACCAATGCTCCGGCCTTAAAAGTCTTTGAATCCACCCCCGAGGGACGGCGCAGTAGAGGAAGACCGCGACTCAGGTGGCGCACGCAAGTGGAAAGGGACCTCAACCAACTATGCGTGCGAAACTGGAGACAGCTAGCTAAAGATCGAGCTGGCTGGTGACGCTTGTTGGTTGAGGCCCAGGTCCACCCCGGACTGTAGCGCCATCTTAAGTAAGTTCAATCAGTTTTCATGTTTCATTCAATTCGGCATTCATTGATGATTTCATGTAGAAAAATATATCAGGTGTAATTCTTAGTATGTGCATGATAGAATGATTTTATTTCAATTTGCTAGTCGCTTAAACTGTTCCCAAGCACGCTTTTTCGAGTGCCCATCACCGTCGAGTAGCAATGGTCTGTGCATAGCCTGCCACTTCATGCTGTACACGCGTGTTATCTAGAAGTGTGTCTTAAGCCTATGACAAGTTCGCTGTAAATATATTTGTTAGAGACAATTTTGCAATTGAAATAATGTGTCCGGTCTCTAACGTCAACCCCATCAGTTCACCAATTGATGATTGATAAGTTAAGAAAAGCCTGCAACCAAATTGGTAGACGCTGGTCTGCAATTTACATTTATGTCTTCCTATTACTCACCATTATTAATATTGACTGGTTCTTGGCTAGAGACTTTGCATATTGTCATTTCATGGCGTCTCTCTTTCGACTACTTGATTCGTCTCTAAATCATGTACTTTGTAACCCTTGACAACTTATCTAACCATACGGTACTGTCTAGTCTTCGGGTCCATTAAGGCTTGGGATTCATTTTGAAATTGAGAAACTTCACAAAAATCTAGGAAATACCAGGATCAGCAGCCTGGAAGATCTGTAATCAGAAAGGCCCAGCTTGGTGTCAAAGTGAAGTTAGAGGTTTTCAACTCAGTATTTGTTCCAAGTTTCACCTATGGCCATGCATTTTGGGCAATGACCCAAAGAATAAGATAGCGATAGACGCTACACAGATGCTATTTCGGTACGTATGCAACTCAATGTCGAGCAGCTTCATGTCCAAACGACAACAACTATGTTTCGATGGTTTGAACACATAGCACGAATCATCACGTCTTAGGAGGTGTGAATTAAATGCGACTGTATCAGGAACGCATCCCCTTAGCAGTGGTTGGACCAAGTCCAAAAACACACTTGTTTACGTCTGGGCATAAATCTTAATGAATTAGAGTGTATGGCGGAAGATCGTGTGGCCTAGAGATCTGTAGTGCGTGCTTTACACCCTTAACCCCTTTGGTGGATCATGCGATTCAGAATACGATGATTTCAGCACGATGATAAAGATTTTTCTGAAATCGGATTTTTTTGGAAAACAAAATCAATTACACTAGTTAATAGAAAGGAAATATGGAATTAAAATCTGACATTTAAAAGTACACACATGTCTCGAGATGGTGTTCATAGAAACTCAAAGAATTCCTTACAAACTGGGTGGGTGCGCACTGTTGAAAGTTAAATGCAAGGACTGAGATTTGTCTTTTTTTGCGCTTTATTTGTCCTTTCTTCTTAATTTTGTACAACTTTAATTTTCATTATAATTCAACTTTATCCACTGCAATGCACTCATGCTTCCGAAAAACTTATGTGTAATCCTGCAGGCAAGGAAAAAATCAATTGTTTTTTAGCTGCCCCGGTATCTAAACTGCACATTGAATGAACACCACCTGGAAAAAACATTTCGGTAGCATCCCGCTGAGAGAAAACAAAGTCCGTAGAATTCGCTATAATATCAAGAACAAAAATTCAAGTAATGAGATAAAGAATATATTCACATTAGAAAAGAGAAGTTTTATACACAGATTTCGTGGCCAGGCGTTACTCCCTGGCAAAGCTCATTCTTCTCGGCTTCAGTTACCGTGTGTAAAAATAAGGTAAAAGCCTGATTGCAAAATTTGAAAAGCCTCCCAGGTTCTTGAACATTTTAAAAGTCATCTTGTTACCAGAACACAAAGTATGATGGATGTACTTAGCTGTTTAACATGCACGTCCGGGAAAGTGTTATAGACGACGGAAAAAGCCCAAGTCCAGTCGTACATTTCGATTCAGTCGACCAAGATTTAATCCATCGAACACCACCTGGAACAAACATGGACAGGTTTAACTTCAATGTAGTAAAAAGGTTTCTGTACCTCGGAGAGCTTGAAGTTTGCCTACTGAATGGAGAGCCATTGTTCATATTAAACGGAAGACGTGTATGCGACTTTAACTTCTTTCTGCGCGTTTTGTGAGCAAATATGTATATCGTTAGACCATATAATTCAAACAGGATTAAGGCATATAATATGAGCAAATTATTCAGCTTCCGCATACCCCACAAATATGTTTCCTCATTCAATTTCTTCTATGATTTGTTCGATTGACATGATCACACGCTTTAGAAGCTGGTTGAATATCCAACTCGAACTTAGATTATGGTTCACCTTCATGATATATCCGTGAAGACAGTCTTTCGCATGTCATCTTGTGATTTCATAATGTGATGAAATGGTAGGAAACACTATTCTATTTATACATCTGCTAAAATAAACTGCTTCAAAAATAACTGGTTCAACAGGTAGCTCTGCGTCCAAGGCGTTTGGCTTGCTAGTGTAGACTTGATGTAGCTCCAGAAGAAATTGCAAAGTCGTTTCAGGTAACATGATCTCCGCACGGTGGTCATTTGGCGAACTATCGCCGTGGGACTTAGGCGCCAAATTTCTCATTCACAACTTCGAGCGTTGCTTGTATGACATGTACCATAGCTTAAATATACCGACGTTACTGAACTCTAGCCACAGAAGGTCTGTTGACATCACTCTTAATGTACGTACGTCTATTGAAAAATAAATCCATGTTAAACAGTTAAGATATAGACATACTTTTGCAACGTCTTTTAACAGCAATGCTTTACTTGACACTCAGATAGTAGATATATATGAAGTCAGTGACCTGAGAGAGATGGGGATGACAATTGGTCGTTCAGCATACATCAACGTTTTGCCCAGTTTTTCAAGGCAGCAACGAATATATCAGGGTTCTTTCTTTTCTTCTTTAGGCCACGCTCCTATGCCGAACATGGTTTCAAGCAACAAGCCTCATCGGATAGCTGGTTGGGATACTAATGCTCCTTAAAACGCGTGTGCCTGCTTTGAAACAGCTTAATCTTGTTATCATGCACTTAGAGTGCGTGTTATTTCCAATAAAACTCGAACTTAAACAGAAGTAATGAATAAATTTTATCTATTAGGCTTGTAAACTAATAATGTCTGTAAGGTCGATTAGGTTTTGATGGTTTAACTTCGTAACGACTTTTGCTTTTTCTTCTTGATCAGCTTTCAGAGTTGTCTGATCACTCCTGTATACTATTGCTTTTTTCATATGCGTACTTAAGAACTTGCTTATCAGGCCGGCGACCAATGGGGGGTCCGAGTTGGAGCAATTGCTGAACAATCTGTCTTACTTCCGCGATGACTTGGTTTTCTCTTCTTCTCGAACGAGGAGGCTTGGATTCGAAGACTCTCTTAGCGGAAGCGTTGTTGTCCATTCGCTCAATGTGGCCGAGCCAGTGTAGTCAACGGATTTTTGCCTTCCACATCCTGGAGTAGAGTTCACTGTTATGTCTTTTCCTCGCAGACGGGACCATTTATCCGACGCAGAATTTGTCTTTCAAGAGTACCAGGAACCTTTCACCTTCATAAAGCAAGAAAAATAAGAGTCAAGAGTCTTGTACAGCATGATTTTGGTAATTCGAGTCTGCTGTTTTGACCCCAGTTATTTCGACAGAAATAAGTAAAATCGGTTGCCAAGGGTGGTTCTACGTCGGATCTGCAATGTAAATTATTTGTCCTAAGGTAAGCGAACTCCTTTACAACTTCAAAATTATTTCTGCCAATAATAATATTTTGTGCTAGGTGGTTGTTGTGTCCTCATTGACATTAAAACCAAGAGTTTATTTTACCTCTTCTTCAATTGCCGTAAATGCTTTAACTCCGGCACGTTAGGAACACGAGACGATGTCGATGGTGTCTGCATATCCAACAGTTGAATTAAGTTGTAGAAGATAGTTCCTTCCGTGTTTGCAGCTGTCAGTCGCACTTCTTCTCCAGTACCAAATCGAAGGAATCACACGACAGCGACTGCCCTTGCTGAAATCCGGTGCTTGTTTTAATACACTAGGAAATTATTGAGCCGTACTACATAGCTTATGTTAACACAACCGGATATTTCCCGGGATCTCGAATTCGTTCATCCCTTCGTTAATTGCAACGAAACCGATTTGAAACCGACTGATGTTCTCCAGGATTTTTTAGTGTGAATATTTGGTCTTTTACTTTTTTTCCGCTGTAACTAGACAAAATTCTCAAAACGAGCTTAATTAACTTATCAATAACTTATTCAAATGAATCCTAACCTACTGGCCCTCTTCGTATACTCTAAGCTAATCTAGTAATGTGTGTTTTTGCCCTTCGGCTTACATTTCGTTTTTTTATAGTCTTAATAAACATTTGGTTTTTTGTTTTAAATTAACAAGAAAACTTTGAAAAACTTGGTTTAACCAAACTTAAAAAAAAAACAACTTAACTTACATGAGCCTTATAACTAACTTAACCAAATGTAAACCTTAAGCTAACTTAACTATGTCCGTTGGGACAGACGCGTGCACCGGACAGTGTATGTAATATACATTCATAACATATATCGTATATACGTCTTGGTGCATTTTTTTTTTGGAATTTTTGTTTTAAATCTTAAAACTAACTTAAAACCTATGTTAGTTGGCCACTATGGTCAACTACGACGTCAATTTGAGGACCCATCGGCTGCGGAGACTGATTTAGGTGTTACCACCAGTAAAAGTGCCTTTCTTTAGCATATTCTTTCCTATCTCGAGCAGAGATCGCTCTACTGAACCGAAGTAGATCCTCATGACTACGAGCGACATCCCGTTCGTATTAGTCGTCTCTCCACTGTTCGGCGTACAACATGGTAGATAATAGGGAATCCTTCATCATTCTGTATCAGGCCAAAGGTATCGAGGCTACAGTGGAGATTGAAGATTTGGTCTTTAGTGGACTTGAATGGAAGCGGAAGCCACACGTGCAGTGAAAAACGGCTTTCGACGTTCACACACTACTCTGAATAGGATCTTGTAGGCGACGTTGAGCAGGGATATAGCTCGGTAGTTGTTAGACCGCCTTTTTGGGGATGAGGCATATTGTGCTGATATTTCAGTCATCGGGTATACCGAATGCATGCTCTCTACTAAAATATTGCCACCATCTTTGAAGAGATCTTATGGTAATCCATCTAGGCCTATCACTCTCGCCTACTCAGGCCCGCTAACTGTTGGAAGTGCTGCTTGAATACATCCACTATTCCCTGCGTCTCACTAACTAGATTAGCCTGGGTGTTTGTTTTATATGCCTACTAAGGTCAAATGCAATTTCTCCTGCGGCTAGAATATTTTAATGCATAAGTTTCTAACTTCGTGAAATATAAGGTACACTTGATATATACACGTTCTGATTCATATGCAACCAAGACAAATGTTTCATCATGAATAAATTCATCTCATCTTAGAGAACAGCATTTACCACAGAAATTGGTATGTATGCACATCTGTTCGGTCTCATAATGCACATGAGACGAACGCACGTGGTGTTTACTGCAAGTTGATGGTTATCAGCATTGCAAAAATCCTTGTGAAAATATCGTTGATTACTCATGCATTGGATCGTAGTTCTATACGTCTGTTGGAACAAATTGTCCCCATTGCCACCTGCTCTGTCTAAAGACCAATCCACCAATTACACCTCGTTGTCGCTTCACATATGTAGATACATTAAAGTATCGAAGTATCAGTATCAACGAGTTCCGGATAAAATTCAATTCGTCGTAACCGCCACTCCTTAAACAATTACAAGGGGTATCCACTTGGACTTTAGTTGATCAGTGTTACAAGTTCAGAGCGGTCGCATAATACAACTAATTCGCGAAAGTTATGTCTGAAATATATTACTATCAGTCTGTTGAAGAAGAAGAGAATGATGAAGATCTTAATTTCGGCCGCAAGTGCGATAAAATCTCCTATTTACTCGGTGACTGTGGCAGGTGGCAAGTCTGCTGGGCAGTAATTTTATCATTGTTTCAAGTTGCATGCACCTTTCACATCTTCACATTTGTATTTCAGGTAAGTAAGTCAGTCTTAAGCGCTTATATAGTGTGTGCCTTAGATTCGTATTGAATAATCGAATAGAAATTTAATTGATTTGCTCCTCGGGAATTGAGTTCAAATGCTTAATAGAATCACGGGCAAATGCACAATTGCGTCGACAGTGTAAACTACTGCAATTGAAGCGTTGCGATTTGCAGCAAAAAGTGAGATCAGTGAGATTTAATGTAGTTATATACCACACATTTAATCCAAGTGAATATGCATGAGAAGTTTTGTCAAGAAAAAATTAAGAATCGGTGCCATCAGTATGCAAATGTGCATAGCTTTATTTGTATTTGCCGACATCTAGTTTTTCGGGGTCGCACGAAATAGATAGAAGAGAGAAACGCATGCAATAAATCACCTGGTTTTAAAATTGTGTTCTGTGTACACTCACATACCTATTCTTTACTGGTGGTATGACATATTTGTGATATATTACAAAGATTACACTCCCAAGTTTTCGAAAATACCTTCAGTCACGAGACTATATATAGTATGGGGGGATTACCAGCTCGGTGGTTCATTTTTCTTGCCTTCCAGTTCAAGTGAATTTTATAGTGACGTAGGGGGCATAAGTAATGTATTATTTTTTAATGAGCCTTAAGTATATATGTGAATCATTCTTGAATTGAATTCATAACAGATCATGGTAGATCAGACGAAGCTGGGGTTTCATATACTAGCTAGGTATGCGGTATGAATACTGAAATACACCAGCGAAGAATAGTGAACTATCGACGAATAGTGGACTGCATACTTACGCTGTATATATATATATATATTTAAGAAAACACGAGTTCCGGTCTCTCGCACACTCATTCTTCTGTTATATATATATATCATATATGGTGGAGCCAATATTAGAGCAGAACAACAGGTGTTACCTCCCAATTAAAACAGAAGAAAAGTGTTTGTGTAAAACGAGTGTGCGAGAGACCGGAACTCGTGTTTTCTTAAAAAGCGTATAAACCTGGTATATATCTTAAGACACGAATCTATAATTATTTATTTATTGTAGCAGCTAAGTTGACTTTTTGAGGTCAAATAAGTATAATTCGATACACTGCGATTCTATACAATAACCAAGTCAAGTGTATCAGAAATGAGTAGTAGAAGCGCAAATGAGTACATGTTTGCACTTAGTGCACTTATAATAATAATTCTTTATGTTCAATCGTAAACAAAACGTTTGAAAATCAGAGTGTTAAAGAAAATATAAACAAAACAAAAGAAACACCGAAATGCTCAATTATGCACCTTAAAGCAACTTTAGGGATAGAGCTCATTTTCGGTACCTCGTCCACGGTCTCTTATTGCATAAGAATTTTATAATTTTTTGGCATACTTTCCACAAGTTCCTTCATAATTTATATTGGAGTACACTGCCATTCTGCCGCTGCTACAGCTCTTCATGGTTCATTACAAGGTAAACCATTCATTAATTTTTCTGGATGTGCGCTGTGGATCAGCAACGTGTTGCAGTATGACTTTCTGAATTAACGTGGATGGTCTCCCCAGAGCGGGGTCACGTCTCAAAATAGTTTACCAATGGACTGAACCCGATAAAGTTTGTATTCGCCTGACCAAACTACATCTTTCCAGTCATCTGCTGTCCAAGTTCTCTGAACTTTAACCGGGTTTCAACATTTGTACAGACACTGGTGGTTTCTGTTTCTTCGCTAAACTATACCCAATGCTTATGCCTCTTTGCTAGTTAAAAAGCCTGAAATCTTGGATTTCACTCTGAATTCCTTCGTTGTGTTGCATCTTTTTTTTTATAATTTGCGCGTGCTCAAGGGGTTATTAATACCCTTAATTGTCCGGGATCATGACACATCACGGGCCGAAAGTATAGAGGGATAGAGGGAGAGGAGGTACCTGTGCATATTGGCCTTAAAATTCTGCGGATTGTAGTCTATGGTAAATATGGAACTGGGAAGAGCTTTGCATATTCGTGTAGTGGGGTTAAGCAACGAGTCTCTAAATTTTACTATGCGTCCGAAAGCAGGCTTAAGGGTAAACTGATGTTCATTCCTGGCGATATGCGGATGAATTCAAGGAGAGGAGGAATGCAATTAGTTAGCTCTTTTGAGCATCGGTTGTTTAAATTACCATGAAGCCCGCACAAAGAAGACACCATATGTCGATGTTTGAGCGAGTCTAATGAACCCGCGATATTGTTGTCTCCTAAACGTTTTATCGCTCGCTTTAGGATTCTTTCTAGTAGGTGCAGGATGCCTACTACGCCTTATAGATTAAAGCCAAATCAGAGGGGCTGAAATATTTCTTGCATCGATTAAGGAAACCTA
Source organism: Eristalis arbustorum (assembly GCA_916610145.1). NCBI lineage: Eukaryota > Metazoa > Arthropoda > Insecta > Diptera > Syrphidae > Eristalis > Eristalis arbustorum. The sequence goes on along the minus strand of OU744316.1, from coordinate 80,032,076 downwards.
AGCATTTCGCAGCATTTTTAGCGACTTCGAATATGTGATCGTTCCAACTAAGTGTTGTGTTTATGCACATACCAAGGATGGAAAGTTTTGCGGTTTCGTTGATTTAAGCGCCATCATGGCTGGTTATTAGGGGTTCACTGACAACATTCGGTTTTGGTAGTATTGAATTCCACTCTGTTGTTCTTACCCCAGTTAATTATGTCAAGCTCCGTTCCAATACTATCTTCGAAGGGCAGGGTCGTGGATATTGGAACAAATATGAAGAGCTGATGGTGCTGTCATCAGCATAGAAGTGGATTGGATTAGAAGTGGCAGATAGAAGATGATTTATAAAAATGAGAAAGAGTGTTGGAGACAAAACAAAGCATTGGGGGACAACAGCATTTATTTTGTGGATATCAGACTTGAACCCGTCCAAACAACTTGGATTGAATGGTTCGAAATATCAAGCGAAACTATCTTGCTTTCGTCTGCAGATTGGTTCCACTGTTCGGTGAGATAAGCTATCAAATCACCAGTGGACCTGTTGCTCTTTTCTAATAAACAGCACACTGAGAGTCAAAAATGGAAATTCCTTATCCAAACCAATAATTTGCATCTCAGGGGTTCTACAGGAGAGTCACTTAGGTCCCATCCTTTTTATAATATTCTTTAACAACATTACTTGTTCCATTCACTAATAATAAGTGTTTATTATTAACTTCATGAAAATATATATGAGTGTAAAAGATATCAATGACTGCATATCACTTCAATCCGATATTAGTAACATCAACGAATAGTGTAATAATACCGCTCTTACTCTAAATTTTCAGAAATGTCAAATTTCTTTTTCTAAGTCAGCCTTTCCTATCCAATTAAACTACTCCATTCGATCAGCTAATCTTTCTTAAGTAAAGAGTGTAAAAGCACTAGCAGTTAAGTTGAACTACTAAATTTTATTTCACTCACATGTAAATTACATATTATCTAAAGCCAATTTATCAGTCGGCTTTATTAAGCATAATACTAAAGGATTCACTGATCCATTTGCAATTTTATCCCCTTACGTATCCATGGTCAGGACTTTTCTTGCTGTTGTTATATAAAATCCTTATACTGTCACATATTCTGAGCGCATTGAAAATTAAGTTAATTTATATTTTGTAAAATTCAATGGAATTCTCGCCTGAACTATATAGCAAGGTGTCAATTGCTCGGCGTGAATACCTTAAACGTGACGTACTGTTTATGAAGTAATGTTTCTTAGAGATATTTTATCTGATCATATATAATGTCCTTTTCTAATGGCGTTTCCTTACTTTGCTTGCTTGCTATCCCACTCCGTATTCGCCAATTACTATTTGAAAGGTTTCATAACACTGAATATGGAAGAAAATAACCTCTTACAAGGGTAATCAGAGCCTATAACGAATATTTACAATTTCTGGACCCATCTGTTTTGCATATAATTTCAAAAATTAATCATTTCTTCTCTACAAGGCAACGTAAATTATTTGCTTAACATTTCACTTAATGCACCCGTAATTGTTCATAATCTGTTAAGTACGTAAGTAACTTGTAAATAAATAAATAAATAAATAAATATTCTACATCTAGGCTACCGACTAACGAACTGATTTCTCTAGAAACAGTCTTCGGTTTTAAATACTTGTTTTCTAGCATCTGCGTAAACATAACATGCAAAGATCGCCGATTGCCTTACATTAATATGCTATCATTCTGGTCAAAGTGTTGCTTGTTATCATATCTATAAATATCTCATGCATTTTCTGAACATTATATCTTTAGTTATAATGGGCGTGCAGTTTACCTATAGTTTTCATATCGAAATTAATACTCTTTTATTTTGAGTTTATAAGTTAGGAATAAATTATTGATCAACTCAACAGCCGCCGTATATGTCGCTGATAACATGGTAGCGGCAAGAGAAACTGTCTTTTCCAATTCTACAAAATGGCTGCGGTACAGTTTGGCATGCTCCCAAGCCCTCTCAAGTAACATTCTTAAAGTAAGAAACCGCATGGTTGATCCTCCATCTTGGACGCGACCAGACCTCTAGACCGCATCAACACTGTAGCGTAGACCTTCTCAGGGAGACTTGATAGAGATATGGCCTGTAGTTGGGCCGTTCTGTTTTGCCCACTCTCTGAAAAGGAACTATTTACCACCCTTGCAATATTTTCCACCCTCCTCAATGCTATGGGTCTGAGTCCTTAATGTCAAATTCGGGATTGCACAGCTCCGATGAATGCTCAAACACATTGAAGAACAGCACACTATATATTTTTGGATTTGATTTATTCGATGATGTTCAATGTTTCCGCAAATCTTTGTTCGCCTTTAAGCTACTCGCCGAAAGAGAATCTAGCTCTGCTGTTATACATTTTCTCTCTGATATCTTCTTGAAAGCCGGGCCCTTTAAACCACGCTTCATTCATCAGTCAAGAGCCATTCGTCATTTACATGCGATGGAGCAATTGAAATTCGCATCATGCAGCTCGATAGTTTATTCAATTGCGCCCCTTTCTGCACCACTGTTTCTTTTTTATTAAAACATGCCAGTTATGAATTACAGACAAAACGAAACTATAGACATGATAACATAACCTGTCTCATATGTGCTATCGTATGAGAACAGGATGCACAAGCCAACAGCAAAAGTCCAACAACCTCTTTCCGTTCGCGAATTTCACAATGATCACAGGTCCTCCCAATCATCCCTGAGCACTGAAGTCTCCGATCAGGATATAGAATTTATCTTAGCTACACTATCAATCCACTTCAATAGCCTGCCCAATAGCCAGAGACTCTTGAGTATCTCCACTGCCGCCTGTGCTGAAATTTTTGGTGCAACTTCCGACAGTTCTAACTCCTCTATGATTCATCAAAGATATAGCTCAAGATACTTGCCTGTGAGCGATAAGACGTTCTATGTGACTATCCTAAGTCGATACTTCTATGGGCTAAGTTCAACTTGCTAAAGAAAGAATCGGGCCGTCCACTAGAGGCTCGCATACTGCCATCATTTTAGGCCTGTCTTCAAATGGCCTAATAGCATACCAGAGTAGGTGTTTTTTTAGTATCCCTTACTTAACTAGACTCAATCAGGAATAACCTGCCGTCGGGTAAACCATGAAGTGTATTGCACTCTGAATGGATAATATCGGCACGTAGACAGAGTGGTTGAGTTTTGTGTTCCGACAACTATTTATACAACTTCGCTTTTTTGTATGGCTTCTTCTTAGTCTCACGACCAAAAGTCAATGCAAAATCAAGTGGCAAAAAGTTAAAAAAAAGTCCACATTTGCTCAATCCTATACAGTAGATCGCAACCAAGTGGAAACAGTTTCCAAAGGTGTTTCATAAGCAGGGCATAACTTCGATCGGGAAGGGTGAATGTAGCGCCACATACAAAAGGTGTCCACTTGTGGGACAAGCATTCTGAGGTATACGATTAATTACTTAACGCTTCTGGCCAATAATCGGTGAGATTTTTCTTGATTTGTTATGCACCAAAACCTGTTAGTTGGCTTCACGGCATTTAACCTCCTTCCAACAAGGACGACGACAAAGTTCATCAAAAGGGTTCAAAGCACAGAAACTAAAGTTTATAACTGACGAGTTTTTCAGCAATCGTACCTAAGAGTCATAAGAAGTTTATTGAGATCAATCAATAATGTCCACCGTATAATTGATTAGCATATGTTCTGTCTCGACGACTGCAGTTCAACAATTTTTTGATTAATAGACGTTCAAAAAGAATGACATGACTATTGAGTACTCTTACCGTCTAGCTAAATAATTGTGTATGTGACTTCCATATTTACATATGGTATATTAACTAGTAGTTACAGAACTGACATCCGGACATTATTTATTTATGCAATCTCAAACTTGAATATTAAACAGAAGCAGAATAACTTTCAATCACAATATTTATAAAATTGTGCGCCTACAGTTACATAGTTCATTTTCAGTAGTAATTACTGAATGTTAGCAAAGAAGATTACAAACGGCCTGAATAATTTGTTGAATAAAAAATCTACCAATAAATATCCATGCAGTTTTCACACTTGTTTTTTGCTGTTAGACTGATGACTCGGTATCCCAATAGCTGCTATACCATAGTATAGCAACTATCGCGTGCAATTAAGAAACAAACTGCCGAGCAATTTCGTATAATCGCACTAGTGTTGAATCACACTGTAGACGCGCGTTTGCTAATAATTACATAGGAAGTGTCGGAAGCAGTTGATAAGGTAAGGCTTAATCTGTTAAATATGTAATTGGACAATGGTCGCGAGAAGCACTTTTTCTCCAGACAGATTGAATAGCCCGAATCGCTTAGAGAATATCAAATGAGCTGTTTTATGTCACCGAAATAATGATTATGTTCTGAAGGTCTTAAATAATTACAAGCTTTCCATTGAGTTGTTGTATACGATGACAGTGGAAATCGGCACTGATGCTGACTCAACCAGTGTAACGTCTCTAAACGTTTTTGCCAGAATAAAATTAAAAAGACCCATGTTAAAGCGAGCACGTAACGTTAATTTGAGCATGGTGTGAATTCAACGACGACACTGTGTTGTTTACATAAAACTTCCCACTCAAGTATATATTTAAATATCCTGTAAAATTAAGTATTTAAGTTAATAGCATTAAGAACATAAGCAACGGTTCGGACTATAATCCCGGTTACTTGTAAAAAGGTTAATTATTATTTTCATGTTTATACCTTATTAAATGTTACATCAACTTTCTTAAGGAATGACTCGTTGAAGACAACTTTCTTTGCTGTTTTTTTTATTGAAAAGGAAACAAACTGTATTACAACAAGATTGTTACAGGAACTTATAATGTTGTATTTTATCGTTATCGCACCATTTCTATATAATGTATTGAGAGACAATGAGGTCAAGGTCCCGAGAAGATATCTGACGTTCAAACGTACATCACAAACGATTCAAAATAGTCGATTCCACTATCTTCGCAAAAATCAGACGTCGCTAAAATATGTAAAATGAAGTTAAGTTAAGTCACTGGACAATATGAATCCACGTTCGTTTTTTGGATTGAGCTCTATTAATAGTATCTACAGTGGTTAGTCTTCCTTTAGGCTTCGTCATCAAACATAATATGCAATGTTGGTCAAAGGAAACAATAACGTTCTTCAATTAATTTTCAAATGGATAATAAAAATAAACTCTTCGAAAACGAAAGCAATTTGGTGCACACGTAGACTCCAAACAATGTAAAACTTCAAATTTGTTCTATAGATGTTGACTGGCCTGGGCACTAATGTTTTGGAGTCACGAGTGAAAGAAATACACTTTCCAGAAACACATTTCTTTCCTTGTTGATAAAATTAACAAATTCATTAACAGACAGTAGAATAGTAGACAATTGAAACTTAGTACAGTCATTAAGCTTATTGTGCGTAAATCTGTCTTTCAATCCATTCTACTGTTTAGAATTATATTATAGAAAATGTAACACAAAGATTCTATAATAATTTCACAACCATCTCTGATAATGAGCCTATCAAATACATATCAATGTCAAATTAAATCTTTAAAATAAATAATATTTTATTAATATATAAAATAAGTCGAATAATTATATTTGACTAGGGACATTGCAATATTAGATTTTAAGAGTTAAATAAGGGTATTTTTCTTGGAGCTTTCCCTTGAATTATGTGGTGGCCCGTGGCGTTGTGGGTATGTCCGTCGACCCCGTAGGTTCGATTCCTGCTCTGTGCGACAAAAATTATAATCACGACGCCACCTCGTTCGAGTCATTGACAATGCTCAAAGAGTATTTCCTGTCTAGAAAAAGCTTCTCAAACTTGACCGTTCGGAGTCAGCATAAAACTGCAGGTCCTGTCTCCACTCGTGAGCGAACAATAGCACGCACAACATGAGTGGTTGCTGAGAAGCTAGGCCCTGGCCCCCTACGGGCTGTAGCGCCACCCATATTATTATATTATTATATTTCCCATGAATTATATCTAAATATTTTTCGTCGTATCTCGCTAACCCATTATTTTAATAATAGTTGTAAAGAACACTAGTGTAACCTCTAATTATGAATGTATAATAAATAATGTTCTTCAAGAAACACCATTTTATTTCAAAGGAACTGTGTTCTCCATTCCGGTGATGCCTTGATTAAAAGAAAACATTAATGTTATATGGTTTCAACAAGGCTGGTGCCACTTTACTTGTGTCTAAAATTTTTTTCTAGTGATACCATGTGGTTGATTGTGTAAATTGCAGACCAGGTTCATGTAATACATTCACGAAAATTCACGAAATGCGCAAACTCTTGATGCCTTGCAAACGAATGTTTCTGAAGATATAGTCGACAGATTTGACGATATAAGTCTATAGGTCTCCAAAAAATGAGCACGCAAGAGTCCTTAAAAACAATATATTGAAATTAAAAACATTTCGTAATGAAAGCGATAAGTTTGACAAGATGGCCACAGAGTATTAACAAAGCAAAGTGCAAGGTAGCATAATCATTAGTCTTTTAATTAAAGGCTGGCATGAATAGATGAACCCATAGAATCCGTTGGGTTATGTCAAAAAATTGACTACTCAGAGCAAAGGCGGAGAGACATCGAATGAGGACCATAAGTGGAATGCATAATAAAGTTACTCAACTAACTTTCTACGGGCCGAAGCCTTTATTATTTATCCACTTCCACATATGCTTATCCGATTTAAATAGAGTACAGTAGGTAGATATCCGTTGTGGCTGTTTGAAAATAAGATATGAAAAAACTTCAAGAATGCCTTACCGTCTATTTTATTCTATCCCAGAGTCTCAGAGTCGATTAATACATGCACGAAAACATCACCACCAGATGTGCTAAAATGACGTACCAACTAATGTCAATTTTCCAAAATCCAGAGATTCAGAGTTGATTAATACATGCACGGATTTTATATTTTCTTATTTTAAGTGCACTCTTTACGATCCATTAACAACCAAATGTTTATTTTTGATTGATTGTTAATTCCACCAAAGTACACATGACGTTTTCTTGAGCACATTTATTGTAATACTAAGAACATTGTTTTAGTAGTCTTAAAATATTTGTCTACTATGTATACAGTTTTGCAGAAAAGTGTCTAATTCTAGTCTTCAGCATCTGCAACCTCGGATCAAAATTGCTAACAATCATGCCGATTGGCCTGGAAACGGCGAAATATTCTTTGGACAGACGAAAGCAAAATTGTCCCTTTTTTGGAACTGTTTCTCGGCAATACGTCCGTCGTCCGTCCAACACAGGTATTGAAAGCAAAATTGTCCTATTTGCTGGAACTGTTTCCCGACAATCCGTCTGTCGTCCGTCCAACACAGGTATTGACGTCATAGAGTGTCCTATTGAATACGTGTTATGTCAAGCCAACAAACCACCGACAACTTTGGAAGTTTGTTGAGGAAGCCCGGCGTAGAATTATTCCTGTTCGTTGTCAAAGTCTTGAGGATTCTATGCCACGTAGGTGTCAAGCAGTCCTGAAAAATAAGGGCCTGTCTATGAAATACTAAGCAACGTTAACTAAATCTCTAATGGATTTAAAAATTTTTGTAAAATATTTATTTTTTTTTTATGAACGCTCTTCTTATTTTGAATAATAATAATAATAGCTTGAAATACACATTTATTTTGTTTGTATATAGTTCTTAAATTATGTTTAAGTTCTATATATTAAATGTTGTTAAATTATACCTACTACGATTTAAAAAAAAAAACATTTCAAAAGAATTAGTAAAAATCTCCATTTTTTGAGATACCGCTCCTATTATTTTGAACACAGCTGTATTCGTCAGTTTCAGGTTCATATTTTTGTGTATTTTAAAGGCGGCGATCAATGAAAGTCACTTTGGCTTAAGTCATCACTTAACTTAAACCACAAATTACATGTCGAAACCATTCACTTCCCGAAAACCGGCAGTAAATAAACATTATATCCGGAAACGTTAAAAAAATTTAAAATTCAGCCAACCTATAGGTACTTAAAATAGACAATTTACACAACCAAAGTGGTTATAAATCTACATTAGCTATGTAATTCACTTACACATAATTTGCAGTCTCCATTGAATTTGTAGCGCAAAGTTTTCAATCCGATTAACTACACTCATCAGTAATAACCCAGATCTAAAACATTCGCTAAGCACTTCATGAATGCACAAAGTGTATAATAAATCACGTTTCCGTCAACACGATATACAAATATTCTCCCCACGAATGTCATCGTAACATTAGAATTCAAGTCAGCATACTTAAATATGTATGTACCTTTCGATTTCCGCAAGTGCCGCAGACAAATCTGGCATAACATACATTTACAAACAAGGAACAAATAACCAAACTAAGCACAAGATTATTTCAAATATTTATGCTCTAATGAAGCAACACCTACTCACCCACCTCACACTGCTATTGTAGTCATTATCTTGCCACAATCAATAGTAGTCATTAGAGTGCAAACTATCCGTATTGGCTTATAAAGTAGACATCCAGCGGTAACCATTGTTACAGGTGAACACCATCTATTGCAGATATCGACAACAAGCCATAACTTAATTAACAATTAGTAAACTATAATTCAATAAACATGTGCTGCGAATGTGCAGTGCAACTAAATAATTGAATTCCATTCTATTTGTAGTTGCATTACGAGCATTATGTTGATTCGTGTTCCGTGCTCCATGCGACAGCAGAATCGTATGTCAACTCAATAGAAACAAGTCAAATGAGAACACTGGATTGCATGATGTCAAAATTATCAAATGACATATGCAATAAATGTCATGCTTGCACGATTACTGAGTGCTGATTATCCTCTCCTCTGCAAGAAAATGTATTATGCTTGCAATGGACAAACATAACTACATGTCAGTTATCCATCAATGACATTTACAGTACACAGTCTGATTGCACCAATGAAGATTACAACACAAAAAGATTTTCCAATTTGAGCATTTTGTTTTCTTCTGCTATTTGAATACAACAAACGTATCTATAGGTATGCAATTCTTTTGTTCAATCGAGCAGAATTATTGTAAGATTGGTCAATGATGTTGCAATGATTGACATTGAAAGTGAAATCAGTCTTTCGTGCCATGCGGTTGTTGGTTCACTTAAAATATGTACCTGCTTGATACTTACTGTCATAACGTGTAACATAATTAGATATAATAAAGCTCACCCAAATTTGTCACAGATATTCATAAAATGTTTTTAAATATCAATTTCCACATATATCTGCCGATGTGCATAAAGCGATATCTTCGATCTACACATGTACATTGATCAAGACATTTGCTATATTATGCATTCGTTGCTACCAAAGAACTGTTTAAGCTGCTTAAGCCAATAGCACACTATTTACTTTGTATACTTTCATCATCTGACTTAACTACTAGTCAGGCTAGCGCCCCATGCCGAGTCAGAGTCTGAGCACATTTCCCAGTTTTTGGGCGGCCCCTGAAGTGCAGAGTTTTCGTACATTCCAGGACCATACTCTCAAAACGTTGTCCTTTTCGGGTCCGTCCGTCTCTCCGAGGCATTTTGCTCTCTCGGAACAATTGGATGTTTTTCGTGGGCGGGTTGTTAATCCTTCGAACAACCTTAGGGCAGTCGTTGCCTGCATTGGTTCAGCTCACAACGATGCTTGTGACAGCTATCCAGAGGCCGTCGTGAGGAGGATGAATGTCAATTTGGTCTATGCATCGACAAGGAACGTTGCTTGCATCTCGCCAAGCTGAGATCGATCAACATCTTTATCCTATGATCACCGACTCTGCGCCCCAATGTGTTTCAACTCATGTAACCAATAAATACAACTGGAACGTACGTTGAAATAAATACGTTGAATAAATTAAAAAGTAAAATCAGAACTATATATACACTTCTTTTATAAAAGCTTAGCTTGATGTAAATCAATATTCGAATTCACTAAGAAGGTAGTTACAGCTATTTCTATCTGTACGCCTATAGTTCAATTTAATGAATGAAAAGTCCGTGTGTGTAATTAGAGGCGTTTTCGAATGACAATCGGTTACTATAGTAGTAGCCAGCCCAATGGTTGCAAATGCTAATATCATCAATGTTCACTTAAGTGGACACTTAAGCAACAGTCGAGGCGCATGCAATCTTTGCCAGCACGACATACAATTTGACTGCTTTCTGATTACAGTAATTTAATCATTTTCGACTCTGCGAATATGTGCAATTTTGAGCAGAAATATACGATCCAAGACATCTTTTGTGTTTGTAGAAAAAATTGTATTCCTTTATGTTTTCTGTAATGGTGTTAAATTATTTCTTCTTATTTTTATGGAAGCTACAACCCTACCTGCGTATAAACAAGTCCCTCCAGGTAGCTCGATCCCTGGTATGCTGTCTCCAGACACGCTCATCAAGCTTGTGTCCGTCCTTTCATCAAGATCGCACATCAAACTTTTCTCTCGAAGATATAAAGTACGCCTTCAATATTTTTTCAGATCAATCTGAGATATGCGGCGGTAGTTAGTTGTTGGATAATGTCTTTCATTATGTCATTTTAATTTTCAGGAGACGCCTCACTTACTCAAAAGCTTCTTGACAGTCCAATCTGTACAAGACGTCTCTGTTGTACTTCCCTGAGATATACATCGTTTTAGCTAAGCTCACCACAAGACTCTTTTTAGCCGATTCTGTGCCATGTCTTTTCATGTCAATGATCTCCACATATGCGCACAATTGTAATCATTTTATACCTTCCTTGACACTGAAGGCTTCAGTGAGGCTTATATTGATCTGAGGCCATATTGGTATGGAGCTATCAGGATGCAGTGTTCAAACAGGAACAGTTATTATCGATCTACCAACAAGATTTCTTCGTCCAAGATAAGGCTTACTTTTTATCCATACAATTTGGTTCAGATTTACCAATGACTGTTTCCAGGATTTCTATTGAGACGAAGTTTACATCAGCGGAGCTGTAAAGCTTTTGGTTTGAAAATCCCTTGATAGAATTTCGCAAATTGTTACTTTCGTTGAAATTTGTTTTTACTTCCAAAAGTAAGAATGTAATGTGCATAAAACCCTTAGGCTCTTTGCTCTAGGAGATTTGTGTTATATACAAGAACTCCATTTCAGTATACCCAAAGCTCTTCATCATATCTATGTCCGGTAGCCTAGTACAACACCTAGTTAAACCTCGATATTACGTTGAAAGGTAGACTTCAAACGTTTGGCAATCTTGATCTTACGTATAGTAATTCGAGTGCTTTCATTGTTGCCCAACAATCGGTACAAAAAATATATTTGAAATGAACAGCGATCATATCAATGCCCATTTAGCGGCCTCGTGGATAGTCGTAATTTCTGATAAGAAAGTATTATACAAACTACAATCATTCGATGGACTAAACGATTGTATTATTAAAGGTACGTAGTGTATAGTATATATGTATACAATTCACTACTGCTGCTTAAAAAGGTTAAAACGATTCTCCCCACTTGTGATTTATCCTCTATATAAATAAAATTTGTTGGTAAGAGTCAGAGAAATGATGTCATTAGCAACTGTGATCAGAATTATCTGAAAAAGTTCTAGGTACCAAATTTTATTAATTTTGATTTTTATTAATATACGGACTAACGCGCGTCGGTTACAGCTAGTGTCTTATATAATCGTCACGTTCATGACTAGTGTTAAATACACAGTGGTTTCTTATGTGTCACTACTTCTTTTAAGAGTACTTTTTAGTTACCAGAGCTGAGATTCGACTGGTCTATAGATTCAAGGCACACGCCACATTCAGGGAATTTGTTTATCATACATAATTCACTTTACCTAGAATAGATATCAATCACATGCATATGGAAAACAGTTTGTATTTAAAGGACATTCATTGATTTGATTGAATTTGCTATAATCAAGGACATCGGAAATGTTAATAAAACGAACGTTCCTTAATATATATAATAATATGGCTGGCGCTACAGCCCTTAGAGGGCCAGAGCCTAGCTTCTCAGCAACCACTCGTGTTGTGCGTGCTATTGTTCTCTAACGAGTGGAAGGGACCTACAGTTTTATGCCGACTCCGAACGGCCAAGTTTGAGAAGACGTTTCTAGACAGGAACTTATAAAATTTCGATATCTTCCAATTAATATGATTTCCTTGCTATAAATATGATTTTCATACTGTTTGACACATTCTCCACGATTCTATGTCAATATTAAAGCACAGTTAAAAATCTAAACTTACCGATAAGCGATGTCTAAGATAAAATCATTAGACGTCCACTTTATAGAATCCTAGTTTTTATTGCTCTGCCAATGGAGCACAATCAATAAAGGTCCTGCTCATAGCTTCGTTGATATTCTTTTAACTAATTTCCAAGGTGATCCAAAAATATCTTACTACATGTGTCTCAGAGTCTTACTTAGCGTGTCATTCTATTGCCATATGCATGAAAGTGGAATTTTGTCAATTACATAAAAACATTTTAATCGGCTACAAAATGAGGTGGTATATACATATCCAAGAATACAACATTTCATAGCTATCAATTCTCGTAACACTTTAATAGAATTGTTTTCATTATATTGCATTCCAATAGTCCCCAATTTCGTAATGTGTTTTTATAATTCAAGATACCACATTCGAAGTGTTGGTCAGCCTCCCGTCTGTAGTATTGTCGCATCATAAATAAAAATTCAGGTATTCAAGTGTCCCCCCATGATGTATCTGGATTCATATAAATGTCATAAGTCGAAATTGCCTTCGTGCTCTACTAGCAACATGCATATTCGTCAATCAGCAACATTTAAAGACCAGCTGCAAAATTAAAAACACATAAAACACAAAACAAAACAAATGTGATCATTAAAATGTGTCTTAATGCTTCGCATATCTTTTAAATAGCCATAATATTCTACACCCTTCTAATTACGTTCTATCAGATAAGAACATTTAGTTCGACGATTAAATCGAAACAGAAAGGCAACAGACAGTTTATTAACAAGGGAGTGGCCAAAGTATAGGACTGTGATTACATTACCTCTGAAACTACTGTTTTCTCATATGGAACTTGTTTATTTATGGAAAGGTTTATCTAAGAAGCATTCAAGCTTGATCCACTTAAGTGCTAAAAGCATGTCGATTTTCAAAATTTTGTAATGCACTATAAATAATGAGTAGAATTTGATTTCCACTTATGGGTGGTCCAGTCCGATCTGGACCTGAAAATAGCTTTAAGAATAACTATTTGCATTGTGTGTGGTATTTATCCCTCACAAGTATAGGGTAGCCAAAGTTGAACACCAACTACCTAGCGAAGTTTTTATACGACTTTCCTAGATAATTTAACTCTGTGTCACAGTGATATAACAAACCCGGAATCAAGACTTGTTTTTGTCTAAAAGGCATAGTACGTGTAGAGGTCGACGCACCTAGCCATTACATCACATAGTCCTCTGCACTTTATTTTCTGGATATAAACATATATGGAGACACGTGACCTGTGAGAATTCCGTCCGTATTTTTCACCAAACTATAAATCATCCTTTCCTGTTGTATACGGCGGCGTACAAATGATTGAACCGAAAGTTGATTAAGTACACCACGTGTCATCATCACCGGAGCATCAAAAGAGAATTGAAACGTAGCTACCTACCAAAAGTACTACATAAGGAAGTCAAGTTCCTCAAAAAACTGAATATAGTTTTTGGCATCTAATGAAATTAGTCGTTAAAACCATAAAATACTTAGTTGGCATGGGACCTACAACTAGATAAACTCAATTTAATTCCGAAGCGAAGCGTATATACTATTTACTGTCAATCAATTGATCCGGAAATGGAACAACCGAGTTTACGTGACATTTAATATTTTCGTGCTAACCATTGTAATTTTGTATTCAACGTAGTAAATTTGTATGCACCCAAAATAAACCACAGGCGATGTGATTCAAATTAGTTATAATGTAGGCCCATTGACTAGGCGCTACATGTCTGAAAAGATATATACAGATAATCCAAGGCTGGTCAGTCAACTGTTTTACTACGAGACAAAAGTGTTTTAGGACAATGAGGATCAGTAATTTTTAATCGCGATTAGGACAAGACTTTCATCGACATGAAAATAAAGTGAAGGAATTGGTTCCGTGACAGATGTCTCACAGTCTACCGAATTACGGCTGTCGTTGGGGGAAGTATGATTCGAATAAGATCAAAATCTGTCTTTTATTTCCCCTTTGGATTTGCACCTGCACCTATAAAATTCAACTCTCTCATGAAATAAAGCCAACAGATCACGGAATGCATTGCAGAGCAAGATGATATTTTGTTCGGATTTTAAAGAAGTAAACTAGACACTAATCTTCCGACTCAGTATATTTACTCGTGTTTTTTACGCCATTGGTACTATGCTGGACCAGTTTATTCGGCCTTGAAAGGACGTCGTACCTACTGAAGTAAAGTAATAATCTCTGTTAAAACTGTCTGCAACGTACACGTTAAAACCAAAGTAAAAGCCATTCATATCAAGCTCTCACACAAACTTCGAACAAAGAATTTCAAGTCACACCGCTTGTGTCAAAATTGATCGATTAATTTGATTTTTGCCACTTCTAGAATATCATACAAATTACTAACACGTACTATACAGCCACCTGCAATTGTTATGAATTCCATTCATCATTGGCAATGCAACAATGCCAGCATTTGGTCACGAATTCGCTTAAATTCCTGCGCTTGCAATCACTATTGACTGCCTCTGTGACTGAATTACCGGCTCGGCAGAACGATCGAATCACATACGAACATATGTGCCATTTTTTATACCTCATAACGTGCTGCATGCAACACTTGCGATCACGATCGTATTTTCCGCTCTAGAAGAAACTAACAATCTTAAATGCAGAAAGCACCACCATTGGAGCCGACTTAGGTCCCAATAATGTTATTGCCTAGTGATCACGTGGGTACGTCTGTGCGGTAATTCGATCGGGATCAACGTTACGAATCTCATGTCCGATAAGTAGTGCATGCTATCGCAAGAAACTGAGTTTGCATTGACCTAAATGAGAGTGACCGTATGTCCGTTCCGCACTCAATGAATGTGTGGATCTACTTTTACTTTCAACATGAATCAACACGACGATCGATCTGGAGGCCAACGCATGTCATTGAACTTGATCCCATGTTTGGAATATGCAACTGAATATGTCAATCCAGTCGTGGATACGAGCTTCATGCTTATATCATGGACCAGAGAAGTCAGTAGAGCTGATACAGTATCGGCGCCGCCGATGACCGCTAAATGTATTCAAATTCGCATGGGCAGTAGCTCAGTGTTTACGCATGCAAATGAGTTGGACATTTGCATGGTGCGTGTTCAAGTTAAACTGGTCAGTTGTACACGGAAATTATAAACTTACAGTCATCGGATTGATTTAGTGCCTTATAAAACTATTAAATTTAATTAATGAGTAGCATAGAGTCCTTAGATAGAATGCTAGTACTCTCAATGCATCTTGTTGAGTCGGCGAAGCATTTTAATCGCATTCCTAATATGTCAAGGCCGTTCTAAAAGTAATGTACCATAAAAAACAAAACTATAAACATCTCACTGTGGCACTATCGGATTGATGTATTATTATCAAGTTTAATAACTTACTTTTCTCGGCTAAGTGAGTAGTAGTCTCAGAAGGACAGTTTCGCAATAGTGGAATGCAACAGGTTGTGGAAATGATCTGATTCTAAATACAAATTAAAAGTCATACTTGAGAAATTGAAAAGTTGACGTATGATGACATTAGAGAGCTATGCTTCTATTAAATGTAGTTTGTATGCGCCTTCAATTGCGCCTTCAAACAGAACAACTCTATCTTGTGTAAATTGTGTTTCTTTGATTAACACATTTTATAATGAGTACATGTACGTTATTACTCAGTCGTACCAGCCGAATGCTTTATAACGGAATAAAATTCAAATATAAATGTAATATTCATATGCCCAACCACTGCAGTTTTGAACTGGTCGCAAATCGATGAATGGGGAAAGTAAGGCAATACATAACATAAGAAAAAAGCTTGTAACATATCCAGACATATAAATTATCATCAAAGAGAAAAACTGAGCAATTTGCTATATGCATGTCTTCAAATTGATCACATTCAAGTAGAATGAAATTTTCTGATACATTTTGATGTAAACAAAACGTTTGGTGAAGCTCTAAAGAGTTATTATTTCTCGCAAGGGTCAAATATAATAACAAACTATTGTCATTATGTCGAACGATTTATGTATACTCTCTTCCTGATGACATTGGTTTCTTGAAAGATTTCACGTAAGGGCACAATGGCGTACATTCATTTAGCTATCTCCTTAAAAGGGATACCCAACAGACCTGGATAGACAAGTTCCAAGAACTTTTGACGGCTATTTCACAGCAATGCAAATACCGGTCATGTAAGAGACAGATACAAATGTTACACTGTCACCTAGTATGCAAATGAGTGTTTTCTTTTAGTATAAGAAACATGTAAGTGATACATATATTTCGTCATCTTTTTTGTACAATATATGTATACAGATGAAGAGACACAAATGATGATTACGTATGGAAATTCTGAGGGGTGGGGCCTGTGCTGTCGAGGTAAAGTTGTTGATTGCTCTCAAGCTGGTGAGATGTCAGCACAATTCCTGTAAGTACAAAAAATGAGGATGGATCTTTGGATGCGGATGTCTCCAGCAGCAGACTTAAGCAAGAAGTCTAAGGCTAAAATAAGGCTTTGATACCAAAAACGTTATTGGAGGCATAGACATATCGATATAACGCGGGGCTCAGACTAAATGTAGGAAGCAAGCGGTCACAAAACTTAACTTAGTCACAAAGGCGCATGCCGGTCTCCAGATCAATTCTTTTTTTTTTTTCTTCTTATGGCACTACAGTCCGGGGTGAACCTGAGCCGCAGCCAGCAAGCCTCTCCAGCTGGCAAGATTCTTAGACAGCTGCCCCAAATTTCGCACTCCAAGTTGGTTGAGATCATTCTCCAATTGTGTGCGCCACTGGTTTCGTGGTTCTCTGCTATTGTGTTGTCCCACTGGTTCGGTGTCGAAGACTCTTCGGCCTGAAGCAGTGTTGTCCATGAGCTCAAAATAGCCTAGCCATCTTAGGCGTTGAATCCGTAGACGCCTGACTAGACTCATGTCGCTGTACAGCCCGTACAGTTCGTGGTTGAACCTTCTTCTCCAGAAACCTTCAACGTATACAGGACCAAATATACAACGCAGCACTTTTCTCTCAAAGTGACCAAGTGAACAGGGATGATCAAGGTCTTATATTATGTAAGCTTGTTCTTTTGAGAGAGAGAGAGAACTCTACTACACAATTGTGTCTTGAGCCTAAAGAAACAGAGGTTGGCAAGAGTTATTCTTCGTTTAATCTCGGTACTGTTGTTGTTCGCACTATTAACTTGGGAGCCAAGGTAAACGAAGTCCTTTACTACCTCGAAATTGTAGCTGCCTATGGTGACGTTCTGACCATGTCGTCGATGTTGTGTGTCCTTTCTTGATGACAGCATTTACTTCGTTTTGCCCTCATTCACCGCTAAAGCCATTTTTGCCGCCTCCGCTTCGATACTAGAAAACGCTTCATTGACGGCTCGCTGATTTCGACCAATGACGTCAATGTCGTCGGCGTATGCTAGCAGATTTTCGAAAAATCGTGCCTCTAGAGTTGGCGTGTGAGTTTTGCACGGCTTTCTCAAGCACAATGTTGTTACAATGATGAAAAAGTCGAATGGTAGCGCGTCGCCTTGACTAAAACCTTTTTTACAATGAAGGTCTCAGTGAGTTCGTTACCGACCTTGATGGAGCAGCGAGAGTTCTCCATGGTCATCTCGCACAACCTGACGAGTTTGGCAGGAATGTCAAAAATAGACATGGCGCTGTATAGCTCATCTCAAACACGCTGTCATACGCGGTCTCGAACTGGTCAAATGGGTGATGGGTGTCGGTCTGCATCTCTTAAGTCTTTTCCAGGATCTGCCGAAGTGTGGATATTTGATCGATGGTTGTTGACGAATGGCTTCAGGCACTCACACAAAACGAAAGTGAGGATCTTCTTCGCCTCCTTCGCCTCTCAAGTCATCACCGATCTCAAGTGCTAAAGACCGTTGACTATTTTGCCATGAAGTTACCAAAAAAGCCGTAACTAATGCACTAGGGTTCACTTCGCCACCATGCCAAGCTTCGGAAGGCAAGACATTACAACACGTCATGCGATTTCTGTAAGAGCTTTATTAACTCTAACGTCAAGACCCGAGCACAATCTTCTTCAAAACTATTAACTCCTCGCATATGTTTCATTGACTTCATTGGAGAGACACTATGGGCTATAAGGGAAGCGTTTGTGGATATCCAAAAGGAGTCGATTACGATGGATCTAATATGCTGTACATGGCCCACCAACACCGACATCTTTGACAAAGCCTAACTGCAGCTTTAACTTCGAAGTACTGACAGACTATCCATCTAATCGCCGAAGTTAATGCAAGCAACTCCACGGCGGAGATAGAACGAAGGATTACCCTTTTCAATCCTTGAATTTTAAGTAGTAGTCCTCTTTCAACGAGCTTGGACATCTCTAAGTGACTGTGAGATGTGCTCAGATGGCATAGTGGGCTGCAACGTCTTGTCAGTTTGTCAAATTGAACTAGTTTCATGACACTATAGTGATGAACAATACGTTGTACTGAGATTTATAGTCTTTTCTTTCTGCAGCACATACCTCTCTTTAAACATAAAATACAACTAAAGCAAAAAAAGGTGGTGGCCCGTGGCTTTGCCAGTATGTGCGTCGACCCCAAATCTCGACGTCGTAGATTCCTCCTAGAGCCCTACTCTGTGCGACAAAATATTTTTTAATTTTCACGACCCCACCTTCTTCGAGTCACTGATAATGCTCAAAGAGTATTTCCTGTCAAGAAAAAACTTGTCAAATTTGGTCATTCGGAGTCAGCATAAAGACTGTAGGTCCCTTACACTCGTGAGGGAACAATAGTACCTACAACACGAGTGATTGCTGAGAAGCTAGGCTCCGGCCCTCCAGGGGCTGTTGCGCCACTTATTTTATTATTATTATAAAACCAAGAAAGTAATGCGCATTGTAATTTGTTTTACATGCATTTTATGTTAAACATACAATGTTGTGGAACCCCTCTTAAATAGCAATTCTCTGAAGATAATAATCAAAACTGCCTCATTTGCGAACTTGTTTAATCATTGAATAATTTTTGTTTGACCCTTGGAATTGCTGCAGAAAACTTGCATAGCAATACATTGTGATTGAAATTGTTTCCGTATTCAGTGTGGAGCATACCACCACAATGCAAATAGCAACAATAAACTAAATTCAAACCAAAGTAGGTTAGCCATTAATGGAAACTATATTAGATTTTATTGAAGTCACACAACATTGCAATGCTAATCTAGTACGTAGCTAATGTTATATGACGCTTACTATAGCAAATATTAACATGCGCCCAACCCAAACGCCGTCAGAAACCTTCAGTTGTCGACAAGTGAAGTTGGACGTTTATGAGAATTGACAATTGTATTATTCTCATAAACTTGTTGGAATTTTACCGGAAAATCTGTGAAGCTATTCGAATTACTTACCCTCCATTGATTATACTCAACACTTGTTTGGATAGTTTATCGACAATCAACGTCAGCCGACGTGACAGCCAGCTGAAAACAATAAAATACTTTCGCTTTATTGCAACAAACAATTACTGCCAGTGCAGTCTAGTACGAGTTTGTCAAATTGATAACTTCCCGATGCGTAAAGGTTACATTTGTCGCCTAGTCACAACATTGTTTTATTTTTTTTTTATAATAAATCCAGTCTAACTGACATTTGTGGTGTCAGAACTGTCTGAATCAACTATTACCTTCTCAACATCCATGTGCGGTTTAGTAATGCAAGCCTCTTTTTTCTCAATTGCAGACCATACAGAAGGACTTCTGGTGCGCTCGTCCAGATGACATGTCCAACATGACCATTGCTAACTGGAAAAATCTCACCCAGCCAAAGGGAGCGTGTTCAATACTTGATTTTAAGTACCCCAACGTATTGGAGGACAACTACGATGAGTACCTTCGGTTGACAGGCTCTCTGAACACAACAAAATGCTATAACTTTGAGTTCTCCCACGATGACATGGGCACGACCATCGTTGAAGAGTATGGACTGGTGTGTGATCGCCAGAATCTACTGAGCGTTGTTGAGATGTGCTTCCTGGCCGGTGCTGCTGTAGGCAGTGTATGCAGTGGATGGATTTCGGATCGCTTTGGACGAAAACACACTCTTATGGGATTTGCAACTATTCAGACTATAATTGGTAAGTACTCCGAAGGTGACCGAATGCATGCCTCGCAATGGAGGCTCTGATTAAGTCAAGTTGTGCTCCATATGAAAAGTAGCTTGTGTAATTGGGAGTAAGGTGGGCCGTAACTGCATTCAAATCAAATGCAAATTGTGAATATGAAGTGTGAACTTAGACAATGTGTGTACTTATATGATTTTGTTTTTGAGGCGCATATTATAGTTGTAGACGAGTTAGGTGTGACGGTCGCCGCATTCAATGGTCAAAACTGATACAATCGGGGTGGACTATTACGCGAGATTCCGCGAATAAAGGCTGTCATGGGCGTCTGAGGAGCGAGTATCTATTTGATCTTGCCTACGTATCATAGCACCTATTGAAAAGTTGAATGTACAAGGTCGCTGTTATTTGCATATACATAGGCTTGTCTGCAATACTGCGGAGAAACATTCATGTGAGCATTAAGCATGCAAAGCAATGCGGAAAATCGGAGCAATGCGTGGGCTGACATTTCGGATGTATGATTCGGTATCTGCATATGAATGTGGAATATGTGTAGATTTGAAACTTTTGGGGAGAAACAATGGTGATTAACTGTGGAGGTGTAGTTCAATAACCGAGACTTGCAGAAGGATGATTTTGTATTTGGACATTTCTAAAATAGCATACGTTTCCTTACCTTCCTCACCTTGGGGACAACAGAGTAAATCAATCTGAAACTCTAATAAATCATCAATGAGGAAGCTTTTTGACAGTGCTAATGCCAGTTGCGGTCACTGATCTGAGGAAAGTCATCTTGTCATCTTGATTATATGTATAACCAAATGTAAGGCACTATGTTCTGTTTGTTTTATGGTCATTAATTCGATAAAACTTTTCGCCATGGGTTAGTAATTCTTACACATTAATCATGAACGATACTGGGTTGAGTTGGGTTGGCACTGCATACGTCATGGAATGAGCTCATATGTTGCTAAAAAAATATCCTAAGGCTTAAGTGCGTTGCCAAATTCACACCCTCTAGATGGTAATTTTATCAGGGCAAAGCACAAGCAGAATAGAATGATCACTCACACTACTGAATAGATATAGGTCTAATATAAATCGCCTACCTATCAACACTATGGCTACAGAAACCATGGGAACAACAGGGATTATATATCCATGTGAGTCAGTTTTGTGTTTGATGACGGAATAAATTTTCCACAATTATTTCAATATTTATCTTTGACTGGTGCTACACTCCGGGGTGGACCATTGCCGCAGCCAACATGCCTCTCCAACTACCCCGGTCTTCTAATAGTTGCTTCCAGCTACTAAGTTCAGCTTATTTAGGTCCCCTTCTAGCTGCGTGCTCCACCTGAGGCTTGGTCTTCCTTTACCGTGTTGTCACTCGGGGTTGGAGTCGAAGCCATCTGAGACAAGACATTCGAACTCGTTTGACCAGATCAATGTCGCTGTGCGGCCGTAAAGCTTGTAGTTCAGTCTCCTCCTCCAATCACCATCCGTGCATACGAGACCGAAGATAATTCGAAGAACTTTTCTCTTGAAATGACCAAGAATATCCTCATCCGCTTTAATTAGTGTCAATGCTTCTGCGCGACACACCAGGACTGGGACTGAGCCTTTTATAGGGATATCTTCGTTCTTCGAGAGATGGCTTTATTCCTCAGTGGCCTTCGCAGTGCGAAAATACAGCGGCTGGCCAGCGTGAACCTCCGCTTTATGTCGGCGTTGTCAATGTTTGCATTAACTTCGGAGCATAGGTAGACAAAGGTAGTTATACTTGTCGTTTTGGCCAAGACGTCGGTGTTTGTAGACCTTTTCCGTAGACAGCATATACTTTGTCTTACCCTCATTAACCGCATTTCAATATTTATCACTGTTTCCAAATCAGCCACAATTTGATCAAACAAAGTTTTTTAATACCGCGGGCCTGACTACGATCGTATTTTTAATAATACAATAATATGGGTGGCGCTACAGCCCGTAGGGGGCCAGGGCCTAACTTCTCAGCAACCACTCGTGTTGTGCGTGCTATTGTTCTCTCACGATGTGTGGTGGCCCGTGGCGTCGACCCCAACCTCAACGTCGTAGGTTCGATTCCTGCTCTGTGCGACGAAAACAATTTTCACGACCCCACCTCTTTCGAGTTACTAACAATGCACAAAGAGTATTTCCTGTCTAGAATAAGCTTCTCAAACTTTGTAGCTTAATAATGCATCTAATACGCATTCTAGGAGAATATGACGTTGTTCCGAGACATATTCATACCTGCGCAGGTTTAAAACATACCTTATAGTGGCATCTTGTCAACTTTTGGGAAGAAGCGTAGTCACAGCCAGCGAACAATTCGGATCCATATGTCAATATTGGCCCCATGAGTGCTCTGGCAAGTTTTAGTTTTACATTGAGAGGGAGAATATATTTGCTGATTGACAGCGTATATATCTTGGAAACTAAGCTATCGATGTGGTCAGTCCATGTCAATTCACTATTGCACTCTATTCCAAGGTTTTTTTTACACATCTAACATATTCTATATTATTATATCTATTATCGTGGAGTTGAATTATATTGGCGGGAGATTTGATAGATAATTGGATTGTTTCGAGATCGAGATTGCTTTGGTTTTGTCAGGATTGAGTATTAGACAATTGTAGGTAGCCCAATTTGCTATAGAACTCAGATCCTCATTTATTTTTGCAACTGAGTCTTCAACCGTACCTAGTGGGAAGCTTAGTTAGATTGAACATCGTCTGCATAGATATGAAAGTTACAATCCAACAACACCGTTGGTAGGTCACTTATAAACATTGAGAAAAACAACGTACCGAGAATGGAACCTTGGGGCACATCACAATGTACATCACAAAAATATGAAAGTCTTGAATTATGGAAAACCGCTTGGACTCGGTTAATAAGATACGAGAGAATTAATTTATTAGTGGGATACAAAAATTGAATTCGGTGGACAGTTCATGACAGAGTATAGTTGGGTCAACAGTGTCGAATGCTTTGAAGTCAAGTTGTTTTGTCTTCGTCAATAGCTCTTCCAATGTCGTTCGTCACCTTTAACAACGCTGTGACACAGCTATGTCCTTTTCGAAAACCTGATTGTAATGGGTTTAAGAGGTTGTGTAGTAGTTTTTGATGTCTTTAGTTACAACATATTCAAACACTTTTGATAGAAACGGAAAAATAGCAATGGGTCTGTATTGGGATTATCTTAGCCTTCTTCCATTGTATGGGGTAAGTCGATGTCATGATTATTGTATTAAAAATATGTTTTTTGTGAAGGAGTATTGTTGGAAGCAGTACTATAATGAAGTCTGGGTGAATATTGTCGAGGCCAACGCACTTGGACTTGATAGAGAACCCCGCCTTACCGACTGTGTAGGAATCAACTCTTCCCAATTCAAATGCATTTGCTAGAGCGTTGTTTGACAGTGTTGAAAACATTCTTTCGGATGCTCTCGGGACAGTAGAAGCGAATTGAATATTTAAATTATCAGGATTTATGTTATTATTGTTAATCCTTTTCTTTGCTTTGCTCAGTCCAATATCGCTAACCTGTTTCCATAAGAACCTGCAAGATCGGTCGTTATTAAACTTTGTTCTGTAATACCTGACCTTAGCCGATCTTATCATCAACGTGACATCGTTTCTGCAGTTTTTATATGCATTATGCATTTCCGGTCAACGTAATCTTCTCCATCGTCTAAATAGAAAGTCCTTCTTTCTTATCACGAGAAGAATTCGGTCTGTTAGCCACGGAGATGTTTCGCTTCTAATGACTCGTGTACGAAGTGGAACATTCTTTTCCAACATTGTCAGTGACTCAAAAGAGGTGGGCCGTGAACATTATTTTTGTCGCCCAGAGCAGAAATCGAACCTACAAAGCCGTTGGGGTCGACGCACATAGCCACAACGCCACAGGCCAACTTTAATAGTCCATAATATGGCACTCCTACCATAAGCATTACATATGCGTACAAACCTATTTTGATGATTCTGAGCGCTTCTAATTTTTCTCTGTGCCTGACTTTTTTCTTATTCGTTTCTTAAACTGGGGTCGACATTGGCCTCAACCAACAAGCCTTTTGAATTAGTTTCGCTTGCCAACCTGGCTGTCCTTCTCCACTTAAGGGAATCTTGTGCGTTGATCCACAGGTTGGAAGATTAAGACCCATTGAACTGGAGCTGAGTTGTACATACACAGTTTTACATAACCAAACCAGCTTTAGCATTGGATGCTTTTCTCTCGAAGACACCAAGCCACCTCTGGTCCATACAGCAATACTGGTATGAGAAGGGTCTATTACTCAATTGTCTATTGAGCCAAACGACAACCGGACACCACACTTTTGTACACTTAGCTCAACCATAACCTCAGGTGCAGACCAGTGCCTTTTTATTATGTGTCGATGAAATGCTAATTTCTTGAACACACCATATCTATATACCAACTAAGTTTAATGAATTTTCAGATAAGCTAGTTAGTAATGGCCGATAAAGTGTAATGCACGAGATAATAGCAAACAAACACGAATGGTTGATGCAGATGTTATACCGAGTTCCCCATCGAAGTATAGGAGTGGCGCTATAATATCCATACAATATTATTATTATCGACTATCAGCATAAGATCTACTTAATGAAATGCTGTGATTGACTGATAGAGATTGACAGCGTAACCGGAATTCCTTTCATACTAAGACTGCGAGTTTTTCGATTGTCGGGGATTATAATTATTCCATTTGAGGCATAATCTATATATTTTCCACTCATTAGCATTTGGAGGTGCGTTAGTTTCACTTGAGAGTCTATAGACTTTGTTTAAAAGATGTCAATAAAAAAACTTATTTACAAGTTTTTTAATCGTGTGTAGTTCCATTTCAATAATGTTGAGAAGATAATTTGAAAAAAATAATATGAAATGGCATAATTAATTACTTGTAGCGAATGTTTACACGCAAGATAGACAGGTTTGCTAATATATCACTTAGCCAGATAATTGAATTAGGCACTCATTCAATAGCCTATTCCCCGAATTTCACAACGTTCCTCCATTCATTCATTCCATCATCCGCCACACAGGCGACCCGAACATCCTCACACATTCCCCATTTATAAACCATGTTTCTAACAATTT
The DNA here is from genome assembly GCA_916610145.1 of Eristalis arbustorum. Taxonomy (NCBI): domain Eukaryota; kingdom Metazoa; phylum Arthropoda; class Insecta; order Diptera; family Syrphidae; genus Eristalis; species Eristalis arbustorum. The sequence goes on along the minus strand of OU744316.1, from coordinate 80,006,508 downwards.
CAATCTCTTTCATAGGAACTCTTCTGGCGTTCTCCAGTTCCCTAGCAATGTTCATGACATTGCGTGTCATAATTGGATTTGCATCAATGACCGTCGCTGTGGTTAGTTTCGTATTAGTCGTTGAACTGGTAAGCGGCAAATGGCGAACCATAATTGGAATCCTAAACATCCTTCCAGTTGCGATATCGTACATCCTGACCTCAGGCATCGCATACCTAGCACGTGACTGGCGTGTCATGCAATTGGTTATATCCGTGCCCTGGGTCGCATTACTATTCATCTGGTAAGTACAAAATACCGATATCATGTTTCCATCGGCACTAAACCATGTCACATTTCGATGTTGAATTCAGTGCTTACACAGATTTATCAAATAACATAATCATGAGGATGAGCAGAAATTCGAATCGCACCTAAAATGTGATCAATGGTTTTTTGAAAGTGCTTCTACCCGCGTTAGATTTGCGCACCACTAAGCTGTGGTAATGTATAGCTCACTCGAGGGAATGGATTGGGTGGATTTATTGGTTGTATCGATGCAATCTACTTGCGATGTATGTATTTCATATCGATTTATGAGGCATACAGTTGAAGCTCTAACGTCGAACAATAAGATATATTCAGGAGCACGATGTGCTGCGGGTGGCTTTCAGTGGGTTAGGTGCTTAGTCACGATATCATGAAGTCTTTATTAAGCGTGACGTCGGAAGATCAATATGAGGTTTTTATTGAGCGTGACATCGGAAGATCAGTATGAGGTTTCCTCTAGCCGCAAAAGAATTCCCTTAGGGTCGCGTTTGACATTTACATAATCATCACCGGATCTAGCTTGCAGGGTTTTCGAATTTAATTTGCGAATATTATTTATCACCATATTTGTCTTAACGTCATAAAAGTTTTGAATGTCTCATAGAACTATTTCCGCTGGACTTGCCCATTATCCATTGTATGGATGACGCTTAGACTTAACGCTAGGCATAGTCGTATTAGAGCAATGCACTGAGTTTAATTAATTTATCTGAGTAAATGGTGAGAGTATTTATGTTAATAAGCTATAGCAAAGTAGTTTTTTGAATTTACTTTAACCTGAAAAAAAAAAACATAGTCAATTTGTACCATGTATATAAATATAACCGGTTGCTTGAATGTAGCACATAAGCCAAATTTGTGCTTTCTGAGGGGTTATCAAAAATGTGGTCATAAAAGAAAAACACTGCTGGTATTTTCGATGGTAAACGACATTAAAGGGTTAATACTCAAATGTTCTGTACCAAGAAATAGGTTTTTTTGCTATCGAATCGTCCCTTCACTTAGACACGATTCGCATTGTAGATTCCACTTGTTCTAAACCTTGGAATACTCTTATGCCCCGAAATAGGGTAATATTCCACCTAACCGATTCTCCTGTAGTCTGTACTCTGTCTTCTGTATTATAATCGAATTGGTAATTGGATTTTGGGTAAATTGGCAAACACTTTAGTTCATCTATCTTCCACATCTGTGTCGGACACCGGACATGTCGGATATTTCTGAACCAGCTTCTTATTTGCATTTGAAGTTTTGAATGTTTTAAGTAAATCACTGGGAAATCTCTTCAGCTTCAAGATCAATATGGAATCCTCTAAACAAATTGTTTCTTCACTCACAAGTCTGACGAATAGTTCCAAAGAATTACATCTAATATCCTCATCATAATTAAAATAAAATGTATTAATTGAAGTCGGTTTTTCATGATTTGTTTTCTTCAGATTTATACACACTTTAGGGTTCACATACAAAAAACAGAGTGTCCATAAAGACAAAAAAAACATAGCTTAAGGCCCATTCATATGAGCAGCAAATTGCGAACGTGAACTTTCAGAAACAACACTTTTCCAGCAAATACGAACACAAAGTTTTATTTCTTGGTATGCAAAATGATTGTAACTGAAGTATCGAGTTTTTTCATACACAAACATTTCAATTTAATATAAATTTTAGTTTAAGTATCCTAATTAATGATTTAAAAGTTTTGCTCTGCGAATCAATCATTCTCTTTGCGAACTGTCAAGCTGAGATCGCAATACGCACACAGGCAAACGCAATCCACAACCACCACCAAAAAATTCGCAGTGAAGTGTCAATTTGCACCCGTAGTTCTCCATATGAATGAGTTGTCAGAGTTTACGAAATTCGCAATCCGCGGCGTCCTCATTTGAATGTTCCCTTAAGCCGAAGGAAAGGGTCAAAAAGTCTCTTCTGCACTTTTTAACTGCAAAAAGGCCATTGGATGCAAATGGGGCCTACAACCACGCATCGCTCACTGGATTTTAACCTCTATTGTCAGACCGACACTTCTGTATGGAGTGTCAGTTTGGTGGACAGCACTAAACAAGGCTATAAACTGCAATGCACTCAAACGAGTACAAAGACAGGCCTGCCTGCACTGAGAAGTACTCCGTCAGACGCATATTCTCCTACATCTTCAACCTTTGGAAATATTCGGGAAACAAGCAGCAGCAAGCACAGCCTTGAGACTCAAAACAGTTCGATTGTGGTCGGAATTCAACACTGGCCACTCAACCATTCTCAAGGAATTCAATTTCCTTCCAAGCGACACTGACCGCTTACAACCCCAGGCCATCTTAGAGAAGAAATTCTCAATCAGCATTCCTTGCAGATCGGACTGGATATCAGACAGGCAAACGCTGAAAGATCCTCTGCAGATTTTCACAGATGGATCAAGGACAAAAGAAGAGGTGGGTGTGAATGTCTATTCTCAAGAACTCAACATTGCCATCTCCGTGAAGCTCCCTGATCACTGTAGCGTTTTTCAGGCAGGAACCATAACGATTAAAGAGGCGCTGTCTTGGCTCAAAAACAATGTGATATATGTTCCGATAGTCAAGCCGCCATAAAATCACATTACAGTGTCATGTTCTACTCGAAAACATTCATAAAACGCTGTCTCTTAACGATATGGTAGGTGGCGGGACACTGTGACATAGGTGTGGTACAACCTCATCCCTATCAATAGCAGAGGTACCACCTTCCATGCCGATCGCTAGAGCTTACCATCTTCTTAAGAACCACACTCATAGGAGTCATAACCGGGCACTGTGTAATTGGCACTCATGCTCGCAGGATGAGTGTCTCATGTAATGATTTTTGCAGAAGCTGTATGGATGAAGAGGAGGAAGAAAATACTCATCACCTTCCCTGCTCCTGCAGTGCTCTTGTCAGTCGTAGGTTTCTACCTAGGAGCCTACTATTTCAGCAGCCGTAACAAGCTATAAAGTGACAGCATTGACCAACTAAATCGTTTCATTAGCAGCACCAATTGGTTCCAGTGTTAGGATAAGTCAATCCGCGTGGTATCACAATGGGCCTACTCTGGCCTATGTTTGACTGCTTTTTAGCAGTCAGCCACTACAACCTAAGCTAACCTAAGCCGAAAGACATAGACAATATTATGATCAGAATACCTTAGAGTACGCACATACGCTCAGTAGGTAAGATGTAAAAGCATTTTTTAAGTTAGTTAAGCTAGTTTTGCGCATTTTTGTCTAGTACGAATTCGTGACCATGTTATGTTTGAAAGTGTGACAGAAATATTGACGTGCTTACATCGTTCGTCATCATTTTGCTGACAACATTGTTTTTAAAATAACCATAATCTCATATTCAATGATTGCATCTGGACTTAAAACTACGGACAGTGTGAGTTAAAACGAAAATATTCGTATTCTGTGCAAATAGTTAAGGGTTAAATTTCAACTTTGCCAAGCTTGTTAACACTGCAGCTCCTCTTTGTTTATTTTCGTGCGTAAAGGGTTTAAATTGAATTTTAATTCGGTGAGCATTAGTCTTGCATTGATGGCATTCTTGTCGTGTGGACAATATCTTTTCCGGACCTTTTATATATGCTTAAATATCAAACTACATTCTAAGCTTATTGGCTAATTTGTCAAATTAAGCCTAAGATTAATTAATATAAATGACATCGACCTATATTTAGATTATGTAACGTACTTGCAATACCATTAACAACAAAAGGACTTTTTGATTTTGATGGCATTTACAGCGTGGATACAGCTTTCGTCTTAAAAGATTAATCTGTCGATCTTTCATTAATATTAAACTATATTTGTCGTGCAGCCCAATTTTCAACATGTTTATGCACGGAAATTAAGAGTTGATGTCATAATACGCGCCATATTATTTGGTGCAAAGGTTTTGGCAAACCTTTGGTGACGGACATATATTGATGCTAGAAAGCGTAAAATAATCCTAAAAAAAACAATCACATGCCGTTGAATGAAATGATGAATGATGATGTCATAGCCTGGGTATAATGCCCAAAGAAAAATATGTGCTCTAAAATTCGATGGACTCGTTCATGTGTGTTTCAGAGGTTCCTTGATACTTACTTAAGGTGGCGCTATAGTCCGGGGTGGACGTGGGCCTCAACCAACAAGCGTCTCCAGCCAGCTCGATCTTTAGCTAGCTGTCTCCAGTCTCTAGCTAGCTGTCTCCAGGTCCCTTTCCACTTGCGTGCGCCACCTGAGTCGCGGTCTTCCTCTACTGCGCCGTCCCTCGGGGGTGGATTCGAAGACTTTTCGGGCCGGAGCATTGGTTTCCATCCGCTCTACATGACCTATCCATCTCAATCGTTGGATCTTTACTCTTCTGGCTAAGTCGATGTCGCTGAACAGCCCGTATAGTTCGTCGTTATATCTCCTCCTCCACTCACCATCTATGCAGACGGGACCGAAAATCATCTTTTTGCTTCATCCGCTTTTGACAGAGTCCATGCCTCCGCTCCATATAGCACGACTGGGACGATTAAGGTCTTGTAACGCTTTACCTTGGTTGTTCGAGAGAGGGCTTTGTTTACCAATTGCTTTCTAAGCCCAAAAAAGCACCGATTGGCAAGAGTTATTCTTCGTTTGATTTCAGCGCTGGTGTCGTTGTATGAGTTGATAGCGGTTCCTAGGTAGACAAAGTTTTTAACTACCTCAAAGTTATAGCTGTCTGCCGTGACGTTCTGACCGAGACGTGGGTGTTGGGTGTCATTTCTCGTTGACAGCATATATTTGGTCTTACCCTCGTTTACCGCTAAACCCATCTTCGCGGCCTCCGTTGCAATACTCAAAAAAGCGCCATTGACATCACGCTGCGTTCTTCCGATAATGTCAATATCGTCGGCATATGCGCGTAGTTGGACGGACTTTTGAAAGATTGTTCCTCTGATGTTGGCGTTCGAGTTTTGAACAATTCTTTCAAGAACGATGTTGAAAAAGCCTTATGACAGTGCGTCGCCTTGTCTGAATCCTTTTTTGACATCAAAGGTCTCGGTTAGGTCTTTACCGACCATGATGTGGCAGCGTGCAATCTCCATCGTCAGAGGTTCCTTGATAGTCGCTCAAAACTGATAACCACTTCAGGTGTGAAAAACACAAACCATTTAAAAAAAGCCTTTATTACCTTTGTATCAATAAAATCAAGGAATGTGTGACATTTCTGTGTACTTACAAATATGTTTGAGCTTCTTGACCGATAAATGTGTCAAAGAAGATTCGATTAAGCCAAAAGACCTTTTGATCTGTTGTGAACTTTCCGCTCCTCGAATTCTTGATTCCATGAAACTGTTGAGAGTTATCAACTCTTGTACTAATGTATCAACCACAAAGCATTTCCCATCTGTTAAATTGCTTTATATCTTCACTGAAATAAAATCAAATGATTCCTGCACTCTCAACTCAACCATAGTACTCTTTCAAGTCCCATTCCAACTTTTAAACGAATCAAATTCCTCATATCCACCAGTCTACACCGGCCATCAACAAAAATCTAATCCTATCAGCCATCTTCGCTGCAGGACAGTCCCTCCATCATCTTTACCATCGCTATAGCAAACAATTTCTTTGCTCACTCAACAATAAGGATATTGTTGACAGAATCAATTGATTCTATTTTCTTTCTTCCCAAGTCCGTTTGCCACCCTCACCGTCATCCTCATTCTTTAATTGTTTTTTTTTTTTTTCAGAAGGAGATACCGATTCCAATTCTATAATTCATTAAATCAATATGCACCGACCACTCTCAAGCTCACACACTCATATACACTTTTGCACAAATATCTTTGACCGTATTTGATATCAGCTCGTTCTCACTCATTCCCTCTGTTTCTCTGTCTCTTCCCATAATCAATCACACAGGTATTGTGTTCCAGAATCACCCCGCTGGCTGTTGGCTCGAGGTCGACTCGATGAATTGGTTGAGCTGATTGAACGTGCGGCAAGGATGAATGGTCGAACGCTTCCATCGAATTATCGGAAATCACTTGAAGCCAACATACAGGCTGCCACCACCCCAACAATACCACCACCAACAATGAGTTCTAAGCAGAGTGACGCTGAAGCTTGTCATCCAGGTAATGGAACTGCTCCTTCTACTGCCATGGCCACGAAGTCTGTTATACGAACGGATAGTCCTTTGGTGGTCGTGTTCAGTAAACAGTACTGGCGTAGAACCGTCCTAACACTGGTTGTATGGCTGACATTGATTATTATCTATTTTGGACTTACACTGCATCTGAGCAATCTGGGTGGCAACGTCTATTTGAATACGGTGAGTTTGACATAAATAAATACACACAAATACACTAGGATAGAATAATTTAATGACTGTGGTCTGTGGTCGGGGATACGAATGACCATTGTCTGTGCACTAGAACTGGAATTTTATTCCAATGGAGGAGAGAATTTATTCAATTGAATTAATCATATCCGTACATATTTTCGTGACTGCGATGGGCCTGAAATCCACTTTTGCTATTTCCAAATAAATCAGTTTGATTAAGCAAACTCTGTCATTAATTTCCTCAAGCATTATTTTATAGCCAAAAAGTTTAATTATACACATGATAAAACAGTAAGCTGCATGCAATCGTCACCAAGCCCACCATACTTAAGGACAGTGCCTTCGGCACGAAGGCTAATGGCGATTAAACAGCAACCTTTACTTAGTTTTAAGCTAAGAAGTAGTAATTCAGGTCTATTACGGAAATGTTTTGAAAAGCAGTTAAGCAACAACTTGGATACACAAAATCTCTTTCACATCTAAGATGTACTACTAAGGTAAATTAACACGCAGTGAATTTGGCATTAAAATTAGCTGACATTTAGTAAACAATTTCGCTTCCGAAATCTATACAAATTTACTATGAACCATCACTTTACTGCTTGGCAAGCAGTATTTAAGATACTCAGCGGTTAGATTGGTCTAGCCGTGAAAAGGAGCGAACGGACCGTCTTCATCTTCTTGTACAGCATTTAAAGAAAGGGATCTGCGTGTTATTGTTTAATAAAAGGTTATAACGCCTGGACACGAACAGTCCCAGATAGTTTTACTCTAACCTCGAACGGCTAACATTAGCTTTGTCTTTTGTAGCCCCTGATCTTTCTCAGCGACATGTAACGCAAAATGGAAAATTAGTGCATTATAAATAATTATATATAAATAATTATTAATTAAGACCCCCGACGTGCCTCTCCCTAGCTTAAACAGCTACCACTCGTGTAGTTCGTGCTATTGTTCTCTTACTAGTGAAGATAGTTGAATGCCGACATCGAACGGTAAAGTTTGGGATATTTTATCTTAGGCAGATATACTTTTTGAACGTTATTCGTGAAAGTTGTGGTAACAGAAGTTAGTAGAATCAACTACGAGGTATAATAAACTGTGAACTGATACCATTATCTAGGACAATAATATAATATGGGCGGCGCTACAGCCCATAGAGGACCATCGCCTAGCTTCTCAGCAACCACTCGTGCTGTGCGTGCTAATGTTCTTTCAAGAGCGGAAAGGACCTAAGTTTTTATGCCGACTCCGAACGGCCAAGTTTGAGAAGCTTTTTCTAGATAGGAAATCCTCTTTGATTATTGGGAGTGACTCGAAAGAGGATCTATGATCAGGTAGAACTTACTACCATAGAAGTCGAGTGTTGTGGAGAAACGAAGCAATCACATTCGACTCCGGAAGCATAGACAAAGGAATGAACAAGCGATACAACATACACATCAGGCCTTCATTTGTAAAAAATAACGAAATATTAGTTACCATTGCAAAGTTCAATTTCAGTTTATTTAAAACACACAAATGTAAATTTTTTTGGAAGGGACGAAAGCGTCCGAGCTGTAGAAACAGATAATTATAGTCTGCGCATTATACTATTATACAAAGGTAGGCGAGGAAGAGTCTTTTCGGATATCTATTTTGTTCTGCAACTTCTTATTTTGACTCTTCTATGGGACTAAGGTTTCCTATTTCATCGTTTCAAACATGCCGAACATGCGGAAATGAATTTCGAACTGAAATCGGTTGTAATTATGACTTTGTGCTCAGGCACCATGGAAAAGTTGGATTACGAATACACTCGTTCGGACTCTAAATCAACAACCAGAGATTGGTGCGCGTTAAAAAAAACACATCCGCCATAGCGGCTAGTGCAGAAGTAACTAAACAGGGTATCACCCAAAGCTTCGGCTTATTTTTTGGTTGGATTTGAGAAAACATCCGTATAAGATTGTAGTGCATTAAATGTAGATGACGATGAACCGTAAGTTCACTAATTGGGAGAATTGGAAACGTTGGCCGATGATGCGGATTTAAGATAAAATAATCTTTTCGAACGAGACCCATTTTCGGCTAAGCGGCTATGTCAACAAACAACGTTTCCATTATTGCAGCAGACACAATCGACTAGTGTTCGACAACAAGTGTCACAAGCATTTACTGCATCGTGGTGTGTTTTTTACAAGGCCAATGGTAAAGAGAATGTGATGAAGAGACTGAACTGATATGCTCATACAATCTATACCCAAGTGGTTACAAAAAATACATATTTCCCATGTAGCTGCAGTACTGCGCGGGTACATTAGTGCGAGCTGTTACGTTTTACCATCACTACAGACGAGCTACTTCATCATAACAACATCAAAGTTTCTTGGACGTTAATCAAGGAAGGCGATGCACTTATAGCCTATACTACAAATGTATGTGCTTGATAGGTTTCGCATTCTCTATTTCCCATATGAAAATGCGAATATGTCTCAATTAATGTGCTTAACATATACTCCAAATTCAGTTTCAATAAACTTATAGGTAGTAGGCACACTCCGGTTGTGCTCCGAACTCAACATCGGGTAGTCAACCATAGCGACACTGACCCCTTAATACCCCAGGCTATCTTCGAGAAGAAATTCTCGATCTGCATTCTCTCCAAATCGGACTGGATGTCTGGTAGGCAGACGTTGGTTGAGCCTTTGCCTATTTTCACAGACGGATCAAAAACTAACGAAGGGTGGGCGCGGGTGTCTATTCCCAACATTCCAACATTGCTATGTCTTTGAAGCTCCCTGATCACTGTAGGGTTTTCCAGGCAGAAACCATAGCGATTAGAGAGCGGTTTCATGGCTCAAAAACAATGTGATATCAACAAGGGATAGTCAGGCCGCTATAAAATCCCTGGATAGTGTCATGTTCTCTCAAAAACATCCCTTAACTGCAGGCTGTCTCTTAACGAGATGGCTGGGCATTTTAATATTCATCTTATGTGGACGCTGTGACATACCAGAAACTCCAAAGCCGATGAACTCGCCAGGTGTGGTACAACCTCATCCCTATCAATAGCAGGGGTACCACCTTTCATGACGATCGCTACAGCCTACCATCTTTTAAAGATTCACCAATGACAAATGGCTAGAAGGCACCACCTGCCTTAAAGCAAAAAAAATCTGGATATCACTTAGCCTAAAACGATCACTCAGTCTACTTAGACTCAGCAAGCACTCATTAACGACTCTCATAAGAGTCATTACCGGGTACTGTGCAATTGGCACTCATGCTCGCAGGATGGGTGCCCCATAAACTGATTTAGCAGAAGCTTCATGGATGAAGAGGAGGAAGAAAACACTCATCACCTACTCTGTTCGTGCAGCACATTGACTAGTCGTAGGTTCGTACACGTAGGGGCCTACTAAATATTTCAATAACCTCAATGAAACAGCGCCAGCATAGGCCAACTAAATCGCTTCACTACAAGCACCAACTGGTTCGGATGTGAGGAGAAGTCAATCCGCGTGGTATCACATCTACTCTGGCCTTAGTGTGCTGCCCATAGCAGCCAGCCGCTACAATCTTACCTAACCTAACCTATAGGCACTCTAAAATAGCGAAATTTCGCAAATATTCTCGATGTCACTTAAAACAGCGCGACTTGAACAATTAGGCACAAACGCAATAAGGTCTTATTTAATGCAATATGACGTTTGTAAATGTTATGTTTTACTACTAATATTAACTTGTACTATGAAGTAGTCGGCAATTGGGTTTTACAAATTCAAAAAGATTGAAAAAAATTAAAATCTCATAATTTTTTACTAGATACTATGGTTTATTACTTATCCAGAAATTTCAGATAGTTAAATTATCTTGGGTAGGACAAAATTATACTTATTAATTGAACAAATTTTATGTTGTTTAAGGCAATCGCGGGTCTGGTTGAAGCTATATCGATCTGTCTCAGCATTTTTGTGGTCCTCAAGCTTGGAATACGGAAAAACCTCATCGCATACATGCTCATCTCTGGCTTGTGCTGTCTAGCGACGAACTTAGTTCCGGATGGAAATTTATTCGGCGTCATTGGATTGGCAATGATAGGTAAGTCCCAAACCAAATTACTAGCAAATAGGTATGCAGATGCACATTCTCCCACGAATGCATCACAATACATCTAGTTAATTATGATATTTATTGAAATCTCTGCTGACTAATTGCATCCCCCCATGTAGCCAAGTGTGTCATCGGAGCTAACAATGCAATCATACCCACATTCACCGCCCAACAGTATCCGACAGTAGTGCGAAATTTTGGTCTCGGAATGGGAAATCTGGCAGCGGGTATTGCGTTAATCATCGTTCCATATATGTGGCTACTGGTGAGTGCTTCAGACTAAACCTTAAACCAGCTATATAACTAATTGGGTTTTCCAAATATCTCTATTCGCAGGAACACATTTCAGCACTGCTGCCGATGAGTGTTATGGGTGTCTGCGGTCTCGTTGGAGCGGTCGCACTGATGCTGATGAATGATGAGCCTGTGGAAGAAGCATGAATTCGATACTCCTGCCCACCCATTAGATAGTTCTGCTGTGATAAGGGACGTTATCCCGAATATGTCCTTCCAGAAAATGTCCATACATACATATGCACACATTATACATTTATGTTATGTTTATATAGATAGTTTTAAGTTTCATGATATACTTATATGTTTTTTTCAGCTTTAAATAAAGCAGACTCATTCTTTAGCCACGAGATTGCTTATGACTTTCATTCATGAATTGTAAAAGAAAAATCAGTGATGCTGTTGAGTTTTGATATGAGTAGCATGCGCGTAAATATTAATTAAAATTGCGTGTAGGGCATTTAACACAGCCTACTAATAGTACATCAAGGTTGTATTCGTTGGCAGAGTTTGGTTAATCATATAAATATGAATATATGTTTATAATCGGTGAATGCAATACGCTTGCGCACAACGCACGGTCCTAACTGATATGCACAGCGAATGATGCAGTCATTCGTGTATTTATTTATTTGCAAGCTGTTGACAACTTGACATTGATGTCAGTACAAATTAGTTGTCATATACAGCAGATAATAAGGAAATATTGCGAATGAGCAGTTTTCGGATAATAAATCACTTTTGTATAGTCTCCCTCTGCTTAGGAACCGAGATAAAATCACGAGGCTAAAGTATTGCTTGAGTTGGCATTGCATTCGCCAACCTTGTTGTGTTGAGTGAAAGGACAATAATATTCGTAAACATAAGAGCAATATATTATGAGCTATGGGACTCTGTGTTGCTAATTACTGGATAATTATTTTTGTCATAGTTTTTTTTATTGATTGAGCAACGCTTGGAAATACCTACAGCAATTTACTAATTTATATTGTTTTTCTTATTTCAAAAGAAGATATATTATACGTACTAGAAAGTAAGAATTTTTACACATCTTTAATTGTGCGCCCGAAAGCAGGCTTAAGAGTTGAGTGATGAGCACACCTGGTTAGACGGATAATGCGGGCGGATATGCGAGGAAGAACGCAATTGTCTAGCTAACTTGAGCAGCGTTTGGTAAAATAGCGATGAAAGAAACATATTTCATCTTCGTTTTGGATTCTATTTAGTATTTGCAGGATGGTCTTATATTTGCAGGATGGCCAAATCCGAGGGGGATGCGATTTTTCTTGCATTGATTAAGGAAACGTAGATGTTTCGCAGCATTTTTGGCAATATCTTATGCGATAGCTCCAACTATGTTAGGCTTGTATTGATACACATAGCAAGCAAAGAAAGTTTTCCTATAGATGATGAATTTATAACAGGAGATCTCGCTTAAGAGTTATTGTTGCATTGAATCTTACTCTATAGTTCTTACACCAGTTAATTATGTTGTTAAGGTTGAAATTTAATGTGCTTAACCCTGCCGTTCCAATTCGTGGTAAAACGATATGAAAAGCTAAGGGTGCTAAATGGGATTAGAACTAGCAGAAATACCAGCTTCAGTATGCAGGAATATGTCGCTCTTGAGAGCAAGATAAGCATGATCCTGGTCTACCTGCTATCGCAAAAACTAGAGCCATGGTTCAACGACCTGAACATTATACCGGAACAGATGGGATTCCTCTCTAACCTCAACAGGATAGTCTACAGTTTTGTGCATTCCATAAGAATCTACGTGCAAGTGGAAGACAGCCAATCAACTGAAGACAGCACCAAGGAGGGAGTTGCACAAGGGTCGAAGCTGAGACCGATGCTCCCTACCATCTTCACTGTGGATCAACCGCTTCCAATGAACCGTTGGTTATTCGCAGATGAATGTCTAACTTATGCCAGCTTGAAGTCACCAACAACCGCCAAATAAGGAGTCGATATTGAGACAGCAAAGAAATGGGGTATTCATATAAAGAAGCTATAAAAGCTTATGAGTTTGAGGAGACTTTCCCGATGTGGATGCCTAACGGTACAGAAATATCAACGGACACACAGGCTAAGTAACTCGGCGTTAGCTTCACAGAAAGGTTGAAGTTCCAGCCATTCTAAACTGATCCTAGGGAAGATCTACCTAGGCTTCCCACGCGTCTATCCTTTGATGTTTATGCAAAACTGACTAGTCCAGAAGACAAAGCTACTGCTTTGCAAGCAGCCGACCGATTTCCAATAAGCGAACAGCTGCTAGACATCAGGGACCATTCCAAAGAGACAATCATGAACCTGAAAAACACAATCCCTGGCCAAAACTTCCTCAACGCGCTAAATCTGCAGCAGACTTGCCATCGACGCCTAAAAACGAGATGTATTACCAGAGCAGCAAAAGCAATCACCATCGATGATAAATCGGATACCAAATCGTAACCTTAAAGGATTTGAAGAACCCCATGTAAAAACGTCGTAAATATAGTATATTTTACATAAGCACAAAACCTGCAATTTTACTGCAAAATGTTAAATTAAACAATGTAAATTTGTTGAAGAATAAATATCTTCAATGTAAGATAATTAAGCGCAAAATTCGTTTACAACAAAACAAGGTCTACGTGACATATACGCCGCTTCTATCTGAACGGTTATTCAAGTTTTTCATAGTTTTCTTGGTAAGCACGTAGTGTAAGGCGAAAGGCACACATACATATATATTATTAGATTGTAGAAGATATATTGTTTGACCGATCCACAAGAAAGGAGACCCCTTTGACTGCGCAAACTATCGGGGGATAAGTCTCCTTATTTTCGGCTACAAGATCTTATCTGCCGTACTGTGTGAACGAATAAAGCCATTCGTCAACAACTTTTTCGGTCCAGTGTGGCTTTAGGCCAGGAAAATCCACCATTGACCAAATATTCACACTTCGGCAGATTTTGGAGAAAACCCAGCATCAACAAATCGATACCCACCACCTTTTCATCGATTTTAAGGCCGCGTATGATAGCATTTATAGAGAGTAGTTTTGGCATCCCTACCAAACTCGTCCGTTTGTGTAGAATGACGATGGAGAATGCACGCTGCTCCATCAAGGTCGGTAAAGACCTAACCGAGACATTTGATGTCGAAAAAGGAATCAGACAAAGCGACGCACTGTCATGCGGCTTTTTCAACATCGTTCTTGAAAGAATTGTTCAAAACTCGAACGCCAACACCAGAGGAACAATCTTTCAGAAGTCCGTCCAACTACTCGAAGGTGGGTTTAGCTGTAAACGAGGGTAAGACCAAGTATATGCTGTCCACAAGAAAGGACAGGCGACATTCTGACCGAGACGTCGGTGTTGGGACGTCTCGGTCAGAACGTCGCAGCAGACAGATATAACTTTGAGATAGTCAAAAACTTTTTCTACTTAGAAACCGCTATCAACCCAGACAATGACACCAGCGCTGAAATCAAACGAAGAATAACTCTTGCCAATCGGTGTTTCTTTGAGCTAAGAAAGCAATTGGTAAACATAGCCCTCTCTCGAACAACCAAGGAAAAGCGTTACAAGACCTTAATTGTCTCAGTCCTGCTATATGGAGAGGAGGCATAGACTCTGTCAAAAGCGGATGAAGCAAAAGGATGATTTTCGGTCCCGTCTGCATAGATGGTGAGTGGAGGAGGAGATATAACGACGAACTAAAGGGGCTGTTCAGCGACATCGACTTAGCCAGAAGAGTGATGGAAACCAATGCTCCGGCCTGAAAAGTCTTCGAATCTAACCCCGAGGGAGGACGCAGTAGAGGAAGACCGCGACTCAGGTGGCGCACGCAAGTGGAAAGGGACCTCAACCAACTATGCGTGCAAAGAGACAGCTAGCTAAAGATCGAGCTGGGTGGAGACGCTTGTTGGTTGAGGCCCAGGTCCACCACGGACTGTAGTGCCTTAAGTAAGTAAGTAAGTAAGTAAGTAAGTAAGTAAGTAAGTAAGTAAGTAAGTAAGTAAGTAAGTAAGTAAGTAAGTAAGTAAGTAAGTAAGTAAGTAAGTAAGTAAGTAAGTAAGTAAGTAAGTAAGTAAGTAAGTAAGTAAGTAAGTAAGTAAGTAAGTAAGTAAGTAAGTAAGTAAGTAAGTAAGTAAGTAAGTAAGTAAGTAAGTAAGTAAGTAAGTAAGTAAGTAAGTAAGTAAGTAAGTAAGTAAGTAAGTAAGTAAGTAAGTAAGTAAGTAAGTAAGTAAGTAAGTAAGTAAGTAAGTAAGTAAGTAAGTAAGTAAGTAAGTAAGTAAGTAAGTAAGTAAGTAAGTAAGTAAGTAAGTAAGTAAGTAAGTAAGTAAGTAAGTAAGTAAGTAAGTAAGTAAGTAAGTAAGTAAGTAAGTAAGTAAGTAAGTAAGTAAGTAAGTAAGTAAGTAAGTAAGTAAGTAAGTAAGTAAGTAAGTAAGTAAGTAAGTAAGTAAGTAAGTAAGTAAGTAAGTAAGTAAGTAAGTAAGTAAGTAAGTAAGTAAGTAAGTAAGTAAGTAAGTAAGTAAGTAAGTAAGTAAGTAAGTAAGTAAGTAAGTAAGTAAGTAAGTAAGTAAGTAAGTAAGTAAGTAAGTAAGTAAGTAAGTAAGTAAGTAAGTAAGTAAGTAAGTAAGTAAGTAAGTAAGTAAGTAAGTAAGTAAGTAAGTAAGTAAGTAAGTAAGTAAGCTACGGACTGTAACATCTCCCATATTATTATATGTACATTATTAGATTAGCTTAGAGTACCCGAAGTCAGCAGGTTAGGATTAATTTCAATAAGATATTGATAAGTTAATTAAGCCAGTTTTAAATATTTTGTCTAGCAAATAAGTAATCTTTCAATAAAACACAAAATTACACGTAAAAAGAGAAACACTTTAAAAGACAGATAAGCTTTTATAATATCCCTTCAAAATGGTGGAGGACTAGCATTCCACAACAAACACAATTTTCACTTCACCAATTCCATGAATACATAATGAGACTAAGATAAATATCAAAAACTAGGTGTAAACGGAGCGAATTGCTACACAAAAAATTTGAAAAAATTAATTCGGTGAATCAGAAAAGCTGAAATTGGAAAAATTAAGAACATCGTTGCATGTTTTAAAAGAAGTACCAAAAGCAGTTCATTGGCTTCATGGAAAAACACTTATCTATCGCCTAGACCATTCTCAACCATTGAGCATGTGCAGTTCCCCAGCATCAAATTTATTGGAATCCCTTTCAACATGCAACTGGTCTAAGTGTGCTGGAATGATAATATGGACGTATTTTTTTCATGACCTTCCGACGATTAAGTTAAGTCCTATTTTGGTCTTGGCTCCGAATTTGAAACATTGAAATATTCTCTTGGTTTTGAATTTCCAATCGGTTATTTATAGAAATACAAAGAAAAAAATGTTAATACTAAAAGCGATTTTTTGGAAATCAATTATTTTAGCAATACCACAGGGAAGGCTTCGTAGCACTACAAGATATGATTGATTGTGGGTTTAATATCTCTACATCTACACATAAAATGGCTGGATGGTGCCGTTGGTTGAGTGCCTGCCCTTTGTTTAGGGATCCCAGGTTAGAAACCCAATGAACGCAAGTTTATCTGGTCAATTCACCGTTTGCTGTTGGAATCAAATTAACGGCACTGGGTATCACAATGGACCAACAATGGTCTAAATATGTTGGCAATTTTCGCTGGCAATAACCTAACATAACCTAACTCCAATGCAACTAATATTTACCACTAATGCACCAAATGACTTTTAACCCTTATAACAAATTTAACATTTGAAGGGAAGATGATGATGGACACGATCTGATCTCTCCACTCAGGGTTTGATTGCAACAATAAAACAATGCCAGCAATAAATTAAAATAGGGCCAACAACTGGTTCTTTAACATGTGTAAGTACATCTATTTTTCCGTTATCCAGTTTTTAAAACCTATACCTAAATCTGACAAATATATATTGAATCACATTACATTTGCTCTCGTCTGCGAACATAGGAGACATAAATTACTTTCTAGAAGTTTGTAGCAAAGCACAGTCTCTTTTTTCAACACCCGAACCTTTTTCTAAGGGGCTGACATAATATGCAAGTGAGTAGGGCTATAGCCCGAACGGTTCCTCGCGAGCCAAAAAATAAACTCGCATCGTCTGAACCGAAATTTGAAGATGCGAGATGTCCACACAATTAGTTGTAGTACACTTTCTGAATGTGTACGCTGATAATCTTATATTGTTGGCCGTGTGATACATGCGCCTGGCTGTCCAGCGCGATGAAAACCCATTTTTCCTAGAAACTGACCTTCATTTACTCGATCCAGTACACCCAGCAGGACAATCATATCAACTTGATTGACTGGGGTAAGTGGCCCCAGTAGTATATGGCTAGGTTGTGAAAATGAAGGGAGATTGATATATTCTTAACACCCTATTCTTGACTTGAATGACATATTCCACGACGCACAAGATCTTATGTAATTCACCAAGTTCAACGGAAATAAATCAACGAGCACGAGGTAAACCCCACTCATCGAATAAGAGTAGGAGGATATGGGAGCATCTCAGCATTTATCTGCGATCCATTCATGATAACAGTTCCGAGTATAGTAAACCGGTAGAATAGTAGAGTCGACCTTGTCAGCATATTCATGGAGGATTCGAAAGAATAATTCAATTTCCGATTTTTCGTGCTGTCTATGAAGAAGTCTTAGAAAAGAAGACATAAGCGACAGTTCTGTGGGCTGCACAAGTATGTTGATAGAAACAATTTTAGGTTCCTATATTTCTAAACTAATATTCTTCATTAGCAACAATGGTCATTCATTTTATTAGACAGTGACTCCACAACGTTATTCTATACCTAACTTGCCGATTCGAAAGCAGCTAAAACCTCAGGTATAAATTCCTCAAAATGATATTTACCATTTAATGACATCACAAGAAACAAAAGAAGTCAAATGAAATTTATGGTCACTTGTATACCTAAACATTACCGACATGTTGATAGGACATCTCGAATTTGAATCTATCTGCTGTAATTAAGAATTTAAGCTTGATTTAAACTTGATCTCCTCCATTCACCTTACTACACACGGGATCATATATCCGACGTAGATTTTTTCGTTCGAAGCCACCAAAAACCAGCTCTGCAGTAAGAGTCTGCATATAAGAGTTTTTTAGAGGTTGATTTTAGTCCTGTTGTTTTGACAAGCCGAAGTAACTTCGTTTGACAAGGGCAATTATTCATCGGATCTAGACTAAGATGTCATTTGGTGGACAAACTCTTACTTGGAAATTGTAGCCATAGATTGTTATGTTTTGGCCTAGGTGGAAATCCGGTTCAGATTTCGAACGGTTCAGATTTTTTTGAGCACAACTGCACTGTGCATCGCGTATGTGTTAGCGTGATGCGACGAAATGTGGATTGATATGCCCGAGATCCCGAATTCAACCATCGCTTCGAATAACTCTTTGCGATTAATGCTATCGTATGCGGCTTTAAAATCGATAAAGAGATGGTGAGTATTGATTTGAAACTTGCTGGTCTTCTATAGGATTTGTCTTAGTGTGAAAATTCGGTCTATAGTCGATTTGACCGTTCTGAAGCCGCACTGGTACGTGCCAGTTAGTGCGGTGCACAACGGTCTTAAACGTTCACACAGTACCCTGGGTGGATAGTTAAGTAGACGACGTTAAGATATCCCAGCTTAACTTCGCCTATTTTTTTATTTATCTTCTTCTTTGATTGGTGCTACAGTCCGGGTGGACCTGAACTACTACGCAGATCTTTTCTCTCTAAACAAGTAAGAGCTTCTTCATCCGCTTTCATCAGAGTCCACGTCTCTGCGCCATAGAGCAGGACTGGGATGCTCAGAGTTTTATACAAAGTCAACTTGGTGTTTCGAGAGATGTCTCTGTTATTCAATTGCCTCTTGAGCCCAAAGAAGCAGCGATTGGCAAGAGTAATTCCGCGCTTGATATCGGTACTGGAGTTGTTGTCCATATTTACTCCAGAGCCTAGGTAGACGAAGTCCTTGACTACTTCAAAGTTTCTGCTGCCCAACATGACGCTCTGTCCGAGACGTCGATGTTGTGCAGTTGGAGTTGAACGGACTTTTGGAAGATCGTGCCTCGGATGTTTGCGTTTGAGTTTCGCACGATCTTCTCAAGTATGACGTTAAAGAAGTCACATGACAGCGTGTCGCCTTGCCTAAAACCTTTTTTGACATTGAAGGTTTCGGTGAGTTCGTTTCCGATCTTGATGGAGCAGCGAGAGTTCTCCATCGTCATCCTGCACAACCTGACGAGCTCGGCAGGAATGTCAAAACTAGACATGGCGCTGTATAGCTCATCACTATGCACGTTATCATATGCGGCCTTGAAATCGACAAATAAGTGGTGGGTGTAAATATTTGGTCAATTGTGGACTTTCCTGGCCTGAAACCGGACTGATAAAAACCTACCAGGTTGTTGACGAAGGGTTTCAGGCGTTCACACAGAACGGCAGAGAGTATCTTGTACGCGATGTTAAGGAGGCTGATCCCTCGATAGTTGGCGCAGTCAAAGGTGTTTCCTTTCTTCTAAACCGGACAAACGACGCTGAGATTCCACTCATCGGGCATGCTTTCCCCAGACCATATCTTACAGATGAGCTTGTGTATGCGCCCAACCAGGTCATCTCCAGCTGCTTTAAGCAGTTCCGCGCACAATCCGTCCGCTCCAGCAGCTTTGTTCGACTTCGGTCTAGATATCGCTATCTTGACTTCGCCTAAGTCCGGGGGAAGGAAATCTTGCTCATCGTCGTCCAAATTGAGTGAAACATTCTGCCTGACAGCGGAATGTGTGTCGTCATCGCCGTTTAACAATCTACAGAAATAATTTTTCCAAATTCTCAGCATCGACTGCAATTCTACTAGTAGTTCTCCATTTTCCTCCCTGCAGGCTTCGGTCCGAGGTCTATATCTTCCGGATACTTGTTTGTTTAACGTTTGCATTCTTTTTTATATATAGTCTTTTTTTTAGATAAGATCGTCTATTTTTAGGATGGGGCACGCGGAGCCGGCTGGAATAGTCGGGTATGCTGTCGTCTTTCCAGATTCGGCAGATGATCTGGTGCATGCTCCCTACCAGTACGTTGCCCCAGCCTTGAAAATGTTCGATTGGATAACTTCATCGACTGGTTTTGAGATTTCTATTCTATACTAGCATTCAAACAACTGTACATCGACAGCATATCGTCTGATGTCAAGGCCGTATATATCGGCGACCTATACATAATTGCACTTCGACGAAGTAGGTAACGAACTCCCTAAAGCCCTCAATATACGAAAGGTTTAACCAATAGCGGCTCAATTTTCGGAAAAGTCCATTCAACTTGTAACCCGAATGATCCTCACGTGATTAGTCGTAGTGAGGTGTCAATTTGCGGTTGATAGCAACTATAATGGAACTGAGGATGAATGAGAAATCTTTTTGTGTTCATTAATCTGCTTTAACTTCAATGTTCTCCTTTTGGTTTACCATTCTTGTCGTTATTTACCACTTTCTTTTCTTCTTTAAATCTGTAATGAAAACGTCAAGAGAGTTAAAACAGCGGAGGGGGGTAATAAAATAAAAAATATGTTGTCTGTTTTAAATACATACATGAAATTGAAAAACAAACTCAGACTGAAATATACCATTTAACCCAGAAAGTGCAACACCTCGGTTATTGTAACTGCCATTCTATTTCTATTAGTTTCGTAAATCGAGTTTGTACTGTACATATAAATGTACATGTCCAATAAAGGTTACCCAACAACGGCGTCTTGTACAAGGCATAACAAGTCACAAGCAGATATTATTCAGAATTCAGAAACAACTACCATACATATTTACTAACCGTCAGTCCAATCAGTTATACAAAAATACAAACAAAAATTAATCCTATTCTTACCACACGTGTCGTAAGCATTTGTGAGGTTTGGAGGTTCAAGTACGCGCTATTCACAGGCACCAAGCATTTCCCCATAGTCCATGACAACCACCGGAAAATACCCACTAAAAGCTTTTGCATTCACAAATGCCTAACCGAATACATCAAAACAAACTTACAATTAAAAGTCACAACAATTTGAAAATTCGTCAGCTTCATTTGGAATTATCATTCTGCGTGCGTTCAAGTAGATGAAATACCATGGTCACAACTCACAGAACACCCAGTGTCACCCTTTTAGTGCCTCTGGTTATTTATCAGTGTTGCAAATCAGAACTTCGTGCGTCACACACTCACTTTCGTATCGCCCACACAGACGAATTCAATACGAAATAAATAGACATCGGAGATGCCGAGAAAGTGAAAAAAATACCACGAAAATGACTCGATAAATGTCACGTTTTAGTCGGCTATGCCGGTGGAACTTTCTTTTGTCGAGCCACGCTTAGAGAAGGGAGTCTCAAGTTGTGTATCGCATCAAGCCCAGATCGAACATGAAGATCATGCAAGTCAAGTTTTGGCATTCCCACCGCGTATCATCAATTACACGCTCCCGAAGAAAATGAATGTTGGACATTTATGAGGCAGTCCTATTGAAAGACGGTGATGTCATTTGACTGACAACTTCGGTTGACACGTTGACACCGAATGGTTTAAACTTTTATTCACGAAAATGTAGTTCGTATGGATACATCATTTCTGTGCCGAAATCTGTATGTATTGAAACTGCATATGGTTTTCATATTTTTGGCGATTTTGCAATTCATACGAACTGGTTGGTATTGGCGTTAACTGTCATCAGAAATGTTATGAAAGACTTTGTTGAGGAGGAATGTCCTTGAAAGACACGACATTTTGTGAAGCGTATCAGGTTGGTTTATTACTCTTTGGGACACAAGGCACGTTTTGTTGCGTGTGCTGTTGGGATTGAAGATTTTATCTCCTATTAAGTGTAACTTTTGAATTGAGACTCACTTGTAAGAGGGTGTTGAATGAATTTTTTTGGTAGACATAATCGGATGTCGACACTAGTATGACTTGTTACATAAGAGTGTCTGGAACACGCACTAAATAAGTTCTGAATTAAAATAAGAAAACAGAATAATAACGCAAAGTTTGTTATTTTCAAGGAAGGTTGTCACATTATATTCTTTTTGTGTTTAATATTATTTAATACTTATAGTTCCCTTTGCCATTATTACGTTAAGTACACTGTAGGAAGAGGAATTCCACTATACATAATAAAATATCACTCTGTTGAGTTTGAAACGATAAGCTATCTAAATTAATACTAAGAAAATTAGGGCACATTTTAGTAATATTGCTGTAGCGTCTTGATATATGCATTAAGTACATGGAACCAAACAGGAAACCTCCAAGGCAGCGCTGCATCGAACAACGGGAGCTGTTCGTGAGCTCTGAGAAGGGAAAAGAACCGGCTTTTCAAATTCAAAATAGAAAGCATGTGAAGCCTGTGGTCGGGAGATGGGGAAGTGTGGCGACAGGAAGGAGGTCTGAATGTTTTACCAAAAGGTAGAACAAATGTCCGGAGGATACACACATCGGACTGAAGCCTGGATGCAAATACACAGATAGTAGTAGAATCGTAGTCGATGCTGAGAATTTGGAAAAATCATTTCTGTAGACTGTTAAACTGCGATGACGACACAATTTCCGCTGTCAGGCAGAATGTTTCACTCAATTTTGACAATGACGAACAAGAATTCCGTCCCCATGACTTAGACGAAGTCAAGAAAACGATAACTAGACTGAAGTCGAACAAAGCTGCTGGAGCCGACACACTGTCCGCGGAACTGTTTGAAGCAGCTGGAGACGATCTGGTTGGGCGCATGCACCACTTCATCTGTAAGATATGGTCAGAGGAAAGTATGCCTAATGAGTGGAATCCCAGCGTCACTTGTCCGGTCCACCAGAAAGAAAACCCGTTTGACTGCGCCAACTATAGAGGGATCAGTCTCTCTAACACCGCGTAGAATATCAACAACCTGATAGGTACTTATCAGTGCGTTTTCAGGCCGGGGAAGTCCACCATCGACCAAATCTTCACACATCGGCAGATCCTGGAATAGGCTCAAGAGATCCCACCACACCCACCACCTATTTATCCTATCACATATCAAGGGCGCATATGAGTGTGCGTAGAGACGAGTTAAACAGCACCATGTCTAGTTTTCACATTCCTGCCAAACTCGTCCGGTTGTCCAGGGTGACGATGGAGAACTCTTGCCGCTCCATCAAGGTCAGTGAGCCATTTCTCGAAACACCAAGCCGACTTTAGACAACACTCTGATCATCCCTGTCCTGCTGTATAGTCAGAGACATGGGCGCTATTGAAAGCGGATGAAGAAGCACTTAAGCGTTTTGAGAGAAAAGTTCTGCGGCGATCTTTGGTACTGTTTGCGACGTCTGGAGGAAAAGCTTTAGTTTCCTCGGTTTCACTGCAAACAGTTGCTTACGTTTGCTACAACCAATACGAACTACTCTGCAACTGGACAGTAAACTGCGTACATCTATCTTGAAGTCGGATTATTTAAATACAAAACAGTCGACTGTGCGAAATGTTCTTGAAACCACTGTGTTCGTGAATTCGTTCAGCATTGGCATTAAAAAGTGTTATGATCCTACGATTTAATAATATAATAAATAGTCTCGACTTAATGCACTAACATATGTGCATACTCAGCGAAGACGCCTAAAGCTGATTGTTTTTTTTTTATTGATTTCTAAACTGCAAGAGGTTGTCTCTATTGTACGAAATCCATACATTTACTTCGTTTGCCTCGGCTCCCCAGCAATCAGCACGAAAAGCATCAGCATCGAGATTAGACGCCAATAACGCTTGTCTTTGGGGTCAAGAGGTAATTTAGTACTGACCCATTTCTCGGAAGACCTGCTGTTATGCGCAGAGCCCTTCACATCTGAAAACCGGATGAAGAAGTCCTTTGTCTTTTCGAAAGAAAAGGTGTTTTACATGGAATCTGGAACTACGAATTGTAAGGGCTGTACCCATGATTCAACGCCTAAATTAGCTGTGTATGGCAGTGAATGCATGGACAAACTAAATTCATACTGAAATTACTTTCAATAAAACGCTGAGTGGTGGCGTTGTGGGGTTGTGCGACGATAATACTCAAAGGAGATATCTTATCTAGAAAAAGCTTCTCACACTTGGCCGTTCAGAGTTGGCATATAACTGCTGACACCTCCACTCGTGAGAGAACAAGCACAACTCGAGTGGTTCCTGAAAGCTAGACCCTGGCTCTCTACGGGCTGTCAATAACCATACGATTTTATGTATTTCTGGACATAACTCGCGCAACTGGAAGCGTGATAAAGCTGGCTGGATAGACTTGCTGTTTGAGGCACATGGCCACTTCGGACTGTAGCGTCACACAAAGTAGAAGGTTAGGTGTAATCGAATCTTCAACCAAAAAATTATCCCACGGAAAGGAATAACAAATTATTTTACCACTTTTTAATTACATGAATATTGCGTCCACGTACAGAATTCTGGTCTGAAGTTTCATGAAAACTCATTCAAATCATATTTCCTTGCATTTTCATAATCATTTTATACACATATTTTATATTTTAGTACTACTTACACAATGATGAACACGATAGTTCATCCAATTATTGAAAAGCGGAAGAAGTTACCGATCCAGTCGGTTACTGTAGTCATATTACAGGTGATAGGTCGACAATGAATCTACTAAATCAAGAAATTCCGATTTATTAAATGACACATCAAGTGAGACGCGCTCGTATGTAATATACAACCAAACCTTTGTTGACAGCAAACAACTGAGGAGAACCCAAAAGATCACCTAGCTGACCAAAGCATAAATGGTAGTACCTAATTGTTGCGAGATATATAAGCGCGCATGCTAACAGCATTGAATATGTTGTATATGTGAAATATGTTCTGGGTACGACAAGATGTCAATAGGTATTCGAGAGTGTTGATTCCACAATGGAACATATAACCTTCCTTTTTTTCTCAAAGTTCTTAAAGACATCATGATACTCAAATCCGCTGACTCGGATGGTACTTCTGCAATACTTCTGAAGAGGTATCCTTTTTATCTACCGTACTCTTCTGACCTCTTTCATAGTAGATGGGTAACAGCATTTATTCAGTCCGATCAAGTTCATTAAGATCACGGTTTTCGGTTGTGCATGCGGAATGCGAAGGTTGGGCTCGTGCACCAGGTCGTCTGTAAAAGATGGTCGGACGAAAGCATGCAAGACAAGATCACAAGACAACATGAGATAGGAAGAAATCACTAAAAAAAAACCTTAGAGCTCACGAGACAGACTGTAGCCGTACGACGTTAAATTTTCTCACAGGGTTTTGTTGATTCCACGGTGTCCGGTATATTCTCTTTCGGAGTTTGGCCACACATATAGAGTGAAGCGAAACAAATGTGGCGCGTCTGTGTCGCAATGTGATCCATTGGTTGACATTAAATTGATCTTGACACCGCTCTGTTGCTCCTTGCTACATTAAGGTTGCTCCCCACTTCAACCTCGGTACAGGATGTGGTGTCTTGTACGCTGTGGCCTCCGACATCGTTTCCAAAATGCTATATTTGCTGAGCTTTCCGTTGAGGTTATGATGCCGATGGTGATCTTGACGTCAGAGACAGTTCTCGCAGATTTGGACAAGGAGATCGTAAATCGTAGCAGTCTTTGGTTGCGCCATCTATTCCGTTTCTAGGGGAGTGCGCACATATATATGAGGATTATGTTGCAAAATTTTGCCTTGATTCGAATCTTCATCAAGCGCTTGCTTAGGGCTTCTCTAGTTCAAGACTTCAGGTCTGCTGTTGTAGACACTTCCGCTTCCAAATGCTCACTAACCTCGTTCTAGCAGTCATCTTAAAATATATATAAATATAAGCCAGGCACTTCCATCGCATTTCTTACAATGTTTTATATTATATTCACTTCATAGCGAAACATAGAATATGAAGCTGGTTGTTGCTTCGTAACTATGCCTTTTTACATGATGAGGAATTTACCCCCGAGCGAAACATGTGAAAGTTAAATACCGGGTCCTTAATCCCCTGGATAAGGAGCCAGTGCATACATAGGATCACCACACAGCTGATGGCTGATACCTGTATGATAACTGGGCATGTTGATATCTGATTAGGTTGAGGACAATTAACAGATTGGCTTAGAAAGTACAGGCGTGTTTTGTAAGAAGGCTAGTGCTTGTTAAAACGAATTTTAAATTGTAAAAATTATTAATTTTTAAAAGGATTAATAATGTGGATTCTATGTCTATTCATCCGTCTACATTGGGACGTGTGCCACGGACGACAGAATGATTTTATGACACTAGAGTCGTTAATAAGAAGGTGTGGTACAACGATTCGTAACAGAAAGACATATTTTTACAACACACACGACATGGACGGCTTTCAAAATTCATCTAGTTTAAGTCGTTAACTGTGTACATTAATGCGACAAGCCCATCAACTACAGCGCTGACTTTCAATGACGATGATCATTATTGATATGAATAATAGGAGTACCTGACGGTTGTGACCCTCCTTAAAGTTTTGACAAAGTCGAATAATCGTAATTACCTCGGTGTACTTTGTCGGATTCAGTGAACAAATATTCAATATTCTGGGCAAGCAATATTACTTAACTCAAATTTCACTTTTCATAAAAGATTTAGAAATCATAATTTTAATGTAACTGTTGATTGATATATAGTAAATTTTTCAATTCATTTTTTAATTTTCCACATGACAGCTGTCAGAAAATTCATAGTTAATTAATCCGGGTTCTTTCAATTGATGACTTGAGCAATTGGCCAACCGACATATGACTGTCAGAATATTTTGGTACAAACTTTCTAACATTCGAAATACGGTGGTGATATAAAAGAGTGAAATTGTGCAGAAAATTAATACTTTTCAAGCCAAATAATGTTTAAATGACGAGTTTGATTGACCAAGTTTTGTATTAAGTGATTGGCAAGAGTTTACTTATCATAATTTTTGCAGAAAACTACATTTAAAAATGTCAATAAATCACAAGTTTACAGGCAATTGTTGTTGTTCAACTAAAAGATGATACTTATGGTAAACAATATTATGTGTTAAACTTTTATTGATTCGCGGAAAAAATTTTTAAATCATTAGCTCAGATTCTAAAACTAATTTGTGTATGCCAAGAAGTATAATTATTTGCTTAACCCCCTGGAAGTACGCGTTTAAATTTCAAAGGATACACAACGGCCTTTCAACAAAACCAAAAATACTTTTTTTTATTATTTTACTTTTTTTTATTTTTATTTTTCTATTTTACTACAGTCGTATGTTCAGCCGCACAGGCTCAAAGGATGAAAAACTATGGTCTAGTCGTCTCCAGGAATTCTATTTATTCACAAGCATTTTTGTAGTTACATTGGTTGAACAAGCTTCAAATTGTTATTGATGTTTGTTAACAACTTAGCAGAAGTACAGTCAATCACAAAAGTAACTACTTACTTTCATAAAGCATATAAAGTGTGATTTCTTACCTATTATCTTTTTGGCAACACTAGTTTAAGCAGCTGACTCACGTTTCGTGTTTTGTTTCACTGTCAAACATCTTCAGTTTGGTCTATAATTTAACCATGAATGGTCTTACAAACGAACAACGCTTGCAAGTTATTGAATTTTATTATCAAAATGCGTGCTCTGTTAAGAAAGTTCATCGCGCCATTCCTCCGAAAAATTGTGTTCAGCGACGGTAAGCAGAATTGTCGAATTTGGAGTGATCAATCAGCCAGAAGCATTGCAAAAGCTACCAATGTATCCAGAAAAAGCCACAGTTTGGTGCGGTTTATGGGCTGGTAGCATCATTGGATCGTACTTCTTCAAAGATGATGCGAATCGTAACCAATGTTTTTTTGCCCAAAATGCAAGAGCTTGACTTGCATAACATGTGGTTTCAACAAGACGGTGACACATGCCATACAGCACGCGCAACAATAGACTTATTCAGAGGCGAGTTCGGTCAACATTTTATTTCACGTTCGGGACTGGTCAATTGACCACCTAGATCGTGCGATTTAACGCCTTTAGGCTATTTTTGTGGGGCTATGTAAAAGCTCATGTCTATACAGGCAAGCCCGCTTCAATTGACGCATTGGAAGACAACATTGAAGTATTTATTCGTGAGATACTGGCCGAAATGTTAGAAAGAGTATGCCAAAATTGGACTAAGCGGATGGACCATTTGAGGCGCAGTCAAGGTCAACATTTGCATTAAATAATCCTCAAACATTAAATTATATGGACCGTACTATTGATTCTAATAAAAATTTCATGCATTTTTCTGAATTTTATGTGTATTTTTTGGAAAACTTTCCTTTAGCTTTTTAAAAATCACCCTTTAGTGTTTGTGTTATCAACAAAACCCAACAAAGTAAGTACAATTTTATATCAATTAGAAATGAAATAAAAATTACAAGAAAATATGGTAATATATATTTTTACTCTAAAGCACTTCCGATCATGAGCCAAAATGTTACGAAATTCACATCACTTGGGGACACAATAACAAGCGTCATTAGAAATACGTTACATATGAAGTGATCACGTATATGAAATACGAGACATTAAGTTACTTGGGGGGCGTTAGCGTACGCTTTAGAATGTGTTTTATCAGAAGAATGAATATAATACGACATAAGAATAACAAAAGCTGTTCATCAAAAAGTTTTATTGCGACTTCTTTCTCAATTCTTTGAGCGATTGATTTGAAGTCTAGTTTTTTTTAAACTTATAAACATGAGTGGTCAGCAAAAGGGCCCTATAAAATTAGCGCCGCAACGCTAACGTTTAGGGCGCTACTTGACAGTACTATGTAGTTGGGACGATTCTAGCACTGAGACTTCTGCATTCAATCCCCGATATAAGCAATAGGTCCACTCCTAGATCCAAATTGATCTCGTACTATAGCTCCACGCATATTTTAGTAAATCAGTGAAACATTTTTCTAACAATTCACAGTGTGTATCTAGAATAAACACTACCTGAACAGCTAAAGTTTTCTTACTATATTCCTACAGTATAAAACACAAATCATAGTATAGATATAAGATCTATCACCCAGCCTAAACCACACTCACAAATAGCGAGTACCAAAAATCATGTATAAGACAAATTTAGAACGAAAGAGTCAACAGGCCTTGTATTACTAGACATTGAAAAAGCGTTTGACACAGTATGACACGATGCGCTAGTTCACAAGCTTTACAAGCTCAACTTTCCGCTACGGATCACCAAATTGATTCAAAGCTTCCTGATTGACAGAAACTTTGTAGTAAGAATCGAAAGTTATAAATCTGTCATTAAGCAAATTAAACATGGAGTTCCCCAGTGATCTGTACTTGCACCTACTCTGTTTTATATATATGGTATGTATCAGACTTACCTTCTGTCGACAGCAATATTAATATAGCAATGTTTGCGTATGACACTGCCTTCTTTGCATCTGGTGAATTGTTCCTAGATGTTTATAATGTACTACAAGCTGTGCTCTCTAAATTTAAAAATACTGTTTCAAGTGGATGGTCAAACCAAACCCCCGAAAGTCACAGGCTATCTGGTTCACTAGGCGTAGAAAAGAATGTTTCTACCTAACAACCTTAAGCTGCGGTTTGACTGGGCAGAAAAATACAAATATCTCGGTGTGATCATTGACCGAAAGCTCACTTTTCAGGCACATATTTCAACTACAATAAAAAAGGAAATATACTGACAAGACTACTCTACCCACTGATTTGCAGAAAATCAAAGCTTAGCGTCGAAAATAAGCTATTAATCTATAGATCAATCTTTCAAACTATTCTTTTGTATGGAGCTTCTTAAGGGGCGATTGTGCGAAAACGCACAAGCTAAAGGTGCAAAGATGGTAAAACAAATTAAGAAACTGCCTTGGCACTATTTCACTAGAAGACTTCTTGAAAAAGCCAACGTCAACTTAATCGATTATGTTATTAACAAAGCAAAAATAACTTTTTAGGAAAATTGCTCTTTAAAGAACTCCTAACACAACTATCACTACATTAGTACACATTGATAAGATTTTATTATTAAGAAAAAACTTGGGCGAATGCAATACTAGGTTAGGTATCACATAAGGGTTTTTGTTAGTAGTTTTGCCTTGGTATTAGATTATTAATTTATTAAGGTGTAATGTCTATTTAGAGCCATGAGTGTATTGAACAAATGTTCATATTCTCCAGAAAAGTTAGAAAATATAGAAGATGACTCCAAATGAAATTATCATAAGTCGGAAAGTATTTTTTTTTCAAAATTGTTGTCAAAAATCAAAAACAGCAAATTTTGTAAAGCGGCGATGAAGTAAAGGAGTAGGGCTACTTCGATTCTCCAACTTGGACCGGAGCTTAGCTTCTGCAGTAATCACTCGCTTTATGAGTGCTATCCTTTTATCACATATAGATGGGACTTACAGTTTTGTACTGACTCTGGGAGCGAAGTGTGAGAAGCATGTTCTCTAGACAGGAATGTATTTAAGAAATGTGTCACAGACTGACATAGCTGAAGCCGTGCACTTTGAAAGTTGCTTAATTCGAATATTTTTTCTGACATCGACGTAGGAGTTGATGAACCAGTAAAGCCACAATAAACTCTGAACTCTGTAGGTAACAAAATTATTTTTTATATGTAAACTATGAGGTGAGAAGAGCCTACCTGATCCTCTAAGGGCTGTAGCGTCACCCATATTATTAATATCATTGTTATGAGATGCCTAGTATTTTTGTATGATAAGTTCTTCTAAATTCAGACGATATTCTTAAATTAAAAAAAATTTTTCATGAGAACTTTTTTTTGCTTTGTAAATGTATTTTTGCATTTTTCTAAATTAATGTAAGCTCTAATATAACAAATTGTTAGAGTCGTATGCTTTTATATTTCTGAAATAGGTGTGTGGTATACCCAAATATACCAACCGGTCATTTTGACCGGTATATAAAATATTAGCAATATTTCTACTCTTTTTCATTTTACTGTAGCACAAAATTCGGCATACACAAACAAATTGTTCTTACTCTGAATAAGGGGAATTTCGTAAATATACAAATTCTGTGCTTTGTACTTATTTTTTGTATTTTTGCGTCTTTGCAATTTCATTTTCTCGTTGGTGCTTCTTGCGTTCAGTCGAAATTTGTATACTTCGGATTTCTTTGCTGACATTTTATTTAGACTACTGGTGTTTCTTTATCCTTTTGTAAGTAGCTTGTGAATATCGAAGTGCTGCTCTGCCAATGCGTGTCCCATCGATGAAAACAAATGGTAGTCGGAAGGAGCCAAGTCTGGTGAATACGGCGGGTGGGGTAGCTGCTCCCAGCCAAGTGTTTTGATTGTATCCTGAACCGGTTTTGCTTTGTGTGCAGGTGCATTGTCATGGAGCAAAATTACCTTGCCGTATCTTCTGGCCAATTCTGGTCGTTTCTCGATCAATGCATGGTTCAAATTGATCATTTATTATCGGTAGCGATCAGTATTAACAGTTTCACCAGGTTTTAGGAGCTCGTGGTACACCACACCTTTCTGGTCCCACCAAACACACAGCATTGTCTTCTTGGTTTTGCAGTCGATGTTGATGGTTGTCCCGGATTAACCCATGATTTTTTCCGTTTAGGATTCTTAAAATACCATAAATCCATTTTTCATCGCCAGTAACAATCCGATGCAAAACCGATTTTCTTACGTGTCTTTGAAGCAAAATTTCACAAGTGTTTTTTCGGTTTTCCATCTGTTTTTCATTCAATTCATGTGGCACCCATTTTCCACACTTTTGGATCTTTCCCATAGTTCTTAAACGGTCAGAAATTGTTTGTTGCGCAACATTTTACATTGCTGCCATTTGCTTTTGACTCAAAGTGTCATTTCCATCCAATATCGTTTGCAATTCGGCGTCTTCAAACTTTTGGTGGTCTTCCACGTTCTTCATTTCTCACATCAAAATCATTATTTCTGAACCGTTGAAACCATATTTTGCATGTTGCTTCTGATAGAGCATGATCACCATATGCCTCGAAAAGCATTCGATGCTACTCTGCAGCACTTCTCTTCAAATGAAACCAACAAATTAATGCTTTCCGTAAATCATCACTTTCTGGTACAAAATTCGACATTTTTAACACGATGAAAAAATATGATTTTGTCTGTTCAATGACTTGATGTATGCTAAATATTTTTCACAGATGTCATAGCAAACAAAAATAAAAAAATAAGGGCTCGTTCACAAGAAATGTTCCCTATCGAGACAAGAATAAATAAATTAGCCGTATTTTTGTTCAGTCAAAAACTATTCCTAAAGATGCAAAGACGTAACAAATACAGGTGAAGGTATTTCAATTATAAGTGAAGATTTTCGTAAGCTGGCTGATATTTCAGAGGGCTAATTTGAAAAAGATGAATTGTATACATCCTCAGACACTGATAGTGAGGGAGACAACATTCTCGGAATGCAGCGACGAAAAAGAACTATAAGATTACCACCATATTCTGATGAGAGTGACGACGAGGTAACTGAAATTGCTGCTGACGAAACTAAATGGAATGAAATAAGACCCGGTTCCACTCCAGGACGGAGACCAAAACACACATTTTTCAAAAAAGTTATTAGGCCTACAGCGTTTGCATAACGAAATATTACGATTAATATGGGCAGTGTGAGTAGCGCGTTTTCATTGATAATTGATCATAAAATTAGAGATCATGTTATAACATGCACAGAACAAGAAGCTTTCCGAGTTCTTGGAAAAAAATTGAATCTATCACACGAAAATTTCAATGCTTTTCAACAAACATAAAACAAAATATATTATAACAAAACGGATATTACCGATCAAATCGCCAGAAAATACACGGTGAAGTCCTTGTTCTCGAAGATGGCCTCTCAAAATATTTTTCAATATTCTTGACTTAGCAGCAATAAATGCATGGGTTTTGTATGACAAAACAACTGAAGAAAATATGTCAAGAAATGATTGCCTGTTCCAATTAGCAGAATATAATAATACTAATAACAATGAAAATCCTTCAATATTGTCAAGATTTGAAAATAAACATTAACGCTTCTAAGACGCAAGCAATCTTTTTCACTCGAAAAAGAAAAGCTTGTTTACTTCCAAGCAACAGCCTTCAACTTAAGGGTTTTCCGATCGAGTGGAATTTTCAAGAAGTTATCAAAAAGATAAACGTAACGATAAAAATCCTCTATCCATTCATTTGCAGAAATTCAAAACTAAGCAATGAAAACAAAATATTGATTTTTAAGTCTATTTTCCAACCGATCATGTTCTATGGGTCTCCTGTCTGGGGTAAGTGCGCCAAAAATCATCTGCGCGGACTCTAAGAACTTCATAAGATATCCATGATCGAAATGGTCACAGCTAGAGTTGAAAAACTTTTTCTACGGTATAATCAATCGCTTTTATCATCCGGAAACGACTTGATTTCAAATTTAGCTGCAGAATGAGTGCAATTCTTATTTGTTTACTTATCCATCTATTTATTTATTTGTTTAATATATTAACATTTTTATTTATTTATTTATTAATTTATTTATTTATATATATATTTATCTATCTATTTACTTATCTATTTATTTATGAACTTACTTATTTGTTTATTTATTTACTTCTTTACTTATTTATTTATTTATATATTAATTTACTTCTAGTTCCTATTTGTTATTATTTATAAATTTTCCATATGTTATCTTATTTATCCACATTTTAATTTTATTTTTTGTTAATCATTCATCAATTTGAAATCAAGACTAACCACTTCTCTCTCCGTCCAAAGGAATTAGGAATTCCTGTTGCCATGCAGGTTTTTTATGTGGCTTTTCCTTCAGACTTAAATCAAATTTCCTGTGATATATTATATAAAGATTGTATGAATATTTTAGTAGTGAGGTGATGCCAACCAAATCTCTGCCCAACAAACTGTATGCAACACATTGTAAAATTTGTGCCACTAAATAAATAATAATAATAATAATATGGGCGGCGCTACAGCCCATAGAGGGCGCGGGCCTAGCTTCTCAGCAACCAATCGTGTTGTGCGTGCTATTGTTCTCATACGAGTGGAAGAGACCTACAGTTTTATGCCGACTCCGAACGGCCAAGTTTGAGAAACTTTTTCTAGACAGGAAATACTCTTTGAGCATTGTCAGTGACTCGTCATGAAAATTATTTTTGTCGCCCAGAGCTGGAATCGAACCTACGACGTCGAGGTTGGGGTCGACGCACATGCCCACAACGCCACGGGCCACCACAAAAGAAATTAGCAGAATAACTATCATCAAAATGTGAAGATTCAGCTGAACCAGGCAGCTTCACCGATCTCTTAGCGAGACTTGAAAGTTCTAATATGTGAAAAACTTGTGAAATAGGTTTATGCAATGGAAATAAAACCACTAATATATGTGTTAATTGCGTAACTTAAAAGAATATATAATATTTCTTCTATTTACATAAATTTATATACTATCAACATTTAATATAAAAATGAAATATATTTTAATTTTCTTAAAAATAAATTAATCTTCTAAAATTTGTTTTTACTCCAATATTTTTCCATCTTAACATCTTAACATCAAACCGGTCACGTTAACCGGTTGATAGAAATAGGTATAGATTATAGGTATTCTAGTGGTAATGAAATCATGCAACCGGTCAAAATGTCGGGTTGATAGTTCTAGTGTTAATAAAAATTGCATTCAAGAAAAGCTTTTTGGCTATGCTACCAAACATGTCTCTCTGATGATTTGCTTTGTCTCTAAAAGAGTTTTCAGAGCTACAGCAGTATCCTTCCAGTATCCCAGTTGATAATCCTCTATTTTTTATGTGTTATATACACAAACCCAAGAACACTTCTGGGACTCTAGAGATACAATCGTTTTAATTTTACAACAGAATAGGTCCCAGTAAGTCTTATAAACCCGGACACATCTCGTACCTGTGAACGTTGGACATTTGGTAGTACTCATGTAATACCCTACGATTTATATGGCGCCATTTATATCGATGTTAACAGGTAGTACCCGTTGTTTGAGGATTCTATATGTGCAAAAACAATCATGAATGTCCAACAATTTAACGCCCAACATCGACGGTCGGAGTTGTGAATAAAGTATAGTTTGGTGTTTATATCTTCCATCAGATTGCTATGCGCAGGTTGTCCATGTCACCCCCAATACACCAATCCATTCGCACTCCGGTCGGATCAACGACGGTGGCCCAAAGTCGCAGCCAGAGCAACGCCGTTTAACCAGTATGGACACGGCAAAAGCTCTTTTTACCCCCATTCCCGTCATACAAACAACAACAGCAGAAGGAATGTCAGTATAAAACCGAACTAGAGCTACCCAACCCACATCATTACGCAGTGGAGTACTTACCAAGACGGTTGCACATAAGCACGCATTTCAAGAAGTAACAAAGAACTAATCAGTTGGAGGTGTTGCTGTTTGTTGGTGATTTTTTTTTTTGTTCAATTGTCTCAAGGCTCAAGGATTACAAGAGATCAAACTAAGTGAACACAGTGAATAAAGTGAAGGATTAAGATGAGACCGCTATTTTTAACGGTGAGTGTGCCAAGAACACATATTCTTACACAAATTCCGACACAGTTTTAACGTACAAGATCATATCTAATGGGAAACCTGTTCGTGAGATACTTCGTTATGTGACACGGGGACACTTGTATGTGACAGAAAAAAAACGTTTTCACTTTCATTTCAAGTATAAACTACATATGTTCAATTTAATGAGATCAAGTCATCAGGGCGAATTAAATGCTTGCTAGTGATTTTGCAAGATATCTACACAGTATACACCCATAGAGCTAGGATCTCTGATTCGTTATGAAATGTAGCAACTTCATTTTGTCAATAGATTTGAAGATTGATTCGTCGATTCGTCCAGTGGTTTTGTTAGATAATGCAATGAATTGATGCATTTTGTTATTGCACTATTGTCCAGCCGTGAAACGAACTACCGCATTCGTGCCGGAGATACTTTGGCTTAAATGCTTTGCATAACAATCGCTGATTTCATGATTGGAATTAATTTCCTAGTGAAAAGTGAGACCGTAATCGTTGAAGTTGTTGTTTATATCTCTTTTCAAGTCATGGTTCGATTTTAAGATGGGTCAGCGTACTTGTAGCGTGATAGAAATTGGAAAAAAAAAACCGATATGTTTACGTAGTTGCACTTACTGGTTTGTAGGGAAATAGATTTGATTAACCTTGAATGATCGTCAAATATTATCTTAATAAACTTTTTTTGTTTTTCATTATTACAAGTAAATATCCAACGTTCAATTTATTTACATTTGTAGATCATACTTTTCTTATTTTCTGTTTTTAAAATTCGATTTCCTGTGGGATTGGTCAAGTTGAATCAATATCGAAACACCTTGAAAGATCTGTAATCAGAGAGGCTGAGCTTGGTGTCGAAGCCAATTTAGCGGTTTTCAACTCAATATTTGTTCCGACTCTCACTTAGGGTCGTGTAATTTGGGTAATGTCGAAAAAATAAGGTCGTGAGTAAAGACCACCGAGATGATATTTCTTTGCTCTGTTGAGGGAATAACTGGATGAAATAGCGTGATAAACACCACAGTGTGCATGAAAAGCAATGCTAAGCAGCTGCGTCTTTGAACGGAAAGGTCAATGCTTCGATTGTTTTCACACGTTGCACGAATGTCCCGATCATAACGTCTTCCGACGCGGGTCTTAAATGCGACTCCACCAGAAAGGCGTCCCCGGAGTTGGCAGACCCAGGACAAGGTGTTTGGACCAAGATGATGACCATCGCTTTATTGCACATATATATTCATTTTTGAAAAATCAACTCTTTTTGAGCGAGTCGCAATTTACAATTCCTCATTTTCTATTAATTGCAAAAAAATCTACGTATTAAGTATGTTAAATAAAACTAAGCCAACACGGATTATCCATTAGTAAAAAAAGCCATTACCTGGTCCTTTATTTATGCCGTCTCGAAATTCGATACTCAAATCAATGTTGCATGTTCCTCCATAAGCCTATTGCTATATCTTGATAAGAATAAAAAGGGGTGTAGCTCATATTAATAGCGTTTCAAAAATGCTATTGATGTGCCTACCTAAATAAAACTATGTACTTTAAAATAACAGTTGGCTCAAAATATAAAAAAAATGTTCAAAATAATTGTAGGCCTATTACGGAAAATATTTCAAAAGCATTTTCTTCGATATGTACATACATCGATGACAATACTTGCAATAGTTCAAAGAAATTGGCACTCCACTTTTTAGCTCACTTCATGTTGACATGCAATTTCAATTGGCAAACAAACTTCATGGTCAAACATCAAAGCTTTGGCACATGAATACTCCGACTTACTTACCTTATACATTTCATGCCATATCTGGCTGAAATTCATATGTCAAGACTTTTCCATGTTAAAGTGCGAAATTGTGTTCCAAATGAAATAACCTCGAAGTCAAAAACACAAATGGCTTACTCTGCGGAACAAATCAACAGCAAACAAATGTGTAAACTTTAATTCGTCATCGGTATAAAATAAATCCAGTTACCTCCAAGGGCCCACTTCAGTTGTCTTTAAGAGATTTTTATCTTCAATTCAATTCAATATCAACTCAATTTGCAAAGGTAATCTTAAGTAGGAAATGCCATTAGGTAGTGGAAAATGAAAGTGAATGACACAGTTAGATATCAATGGGCGGTTTTTAGAAAAATGTCAAGGCCGTTCAATTGCGATAAAAAAAAATCTAATAAAAGTATCAGGTTTATTTTTTTAGCTATTATCCCAATTATCTCAGAATTAATTCGTAATTTTTTGAGAGATCAATCAAACGGCTTGAAAATGTGTGGTTGAGGAGTGGTTGCGTTTGCCCGAGGTTCGGATTAATATTTTGTCAGTTTGTAATTTTTGTGAACTAATGTTTGTATGGAAAAATCATTCGCAATTATAGATTACAGTATAAGCTGTAACTGACCCACTTCATCATTACCTGAAGCGAATAATAAGAGATCTTATGGTCATTGGCTTTTTTAAATTACCAAATAAATATGTGTATACTTGATGAGCGTTTTTTTTTTAAATAAGACCCTAATTATTAATGGGAATGTAAAAACGGTCAGAAATTGTTTATTGTGCAACATTTAACATTGCTGCCATTTGCTTTTGACTCAAAGTGTTATCTTCATCCAATACCGTTTGCAAAACTTTAAGAAGGCTGACTTCATGTCTTTAAATAATTATTTTAACAGTATAAATTGGGATTATGCACTTTTAGATAAATCTTTGGATCAAATGTACGCCAATTTCAAAACAATTTTATATAATGGAGTTAAACAATTCGTTCCAGTAGCACGAAAGAGAATATTCTATAAATTTCCTTGGTATAATAAGAGGCTTAAGAACTTGGAAAATGTCAAAAACAAAGCTTTAAAGAATTGTAAAAAGTCTGGCACATCCGAAGACAGGAACCGCTTTATTCAATTACGAAAAGAATTTGATTTTTTAAGCAGATTTCTTTACTCTCAATATATAAATACTGTTGAAACGAATATTAAACACAATTCTAGATCCTTTTGGGTTTTCGTAAACTTAAAACGTAACAGCTCGGTTTTTCCAAATTCTATGGAGCTCGACGGTGAAAGTGCTTGCGATACCGAATCTACATGCAACCTTTTTGCAAAATTCTTTCAGTCAAACTTTAATGCTGACATTATACCGAAAACGGAAAACCTGTATCCTGGTCTTACTTCGGTAATAGATTTCGACATATTTTCTCTTTCGGATCAAGAAGTCTATAATGGGTTAACTCAGCTTGATTCAAATATTAAGCCCGGGGTTGATTCGATATCACCTCTTTTATTATCAAAATGCGCTGATTCGCTTTCTAAAGCATTAACAATAATTTTCAATGAATCACTTCTTAGTGGCGTCTTTCTTGAGGAGTGGAAAATATCATCCATTACTGAATGGATGGTTAAAATCTTATTTGTCTAAACGTCATCAGATTGTCAAAATTGGAGGCGTACAATCCGCCTTTATAGAAGTTCTGTCGGATCCACCTCAAGGTAGTCATATGGGGCCTCTGCCTTTCAATCTTTTTGTCAACGACATCCCGTACTTCTTGCAGTTTTCTAATTGTCTAATGTTCGCAGATGATATGAAAATTACGGCTTGCTTAAATTTTTTGAATGGTGCATGTACAGTCATTTGGAGTTAAATATTTCCAAGTGTAAGATTTTTGGTGCTTTCCGCTCATTATCTCGAATTTCGTTTGATTATAGTCTTGGTAACGAGAGACTTTTATTAGTAAGTGAAATTAAAGATCTTGGTGTTATTTTCGATTCAAAGCTGTCTTTCTCAGCACATTTGGATTATATAATATCTAAATCAAATTCCTTGCTAGGCTTTTTAAAAAGGAATACGGTAGCATTTAATGATGTTTATACTCTAAAAACCCTTTATTTTTCATTAGTAATCCCCATACTGGAATACTGCAGCGTTATTTGGTTTCCCTATTATCATAATTCTTCCAACAGGATTGAAAACATTCAAAAAACATTCACGCGATTTGCATTAAGGAAACTGAGATGGTCCGACGATTTACCTAACTATAGGTCTAGATGTGCGTTAATTGATCTAAAAACTCTAAAAAGTCGAAGACAAACTCATAGCGTTCTTTTCATAAAGGACATAGTCAATGGTAGGATTAAATCCCCGGATTTACTACTTCTCATGCCTCTTTATGTCCCAGAGAGATGCCTAAGCAATAAGAATGTTCTCTTATGTTTTCCATATCATAAAACGAATTATGGTATAAACGAACCCATAACCCGTTGTTCATTATTATTTAACTTCATTTATCATGAAGTCGATCTTCAAATGAATAGAAATATGTTTAAGGAAATTGTATTGATTGTTTTTAGCAAAATTAATAATAATTAAATATAGTCAAAAGATTATGTATCCATTGATGAAATGAATAAATAAATCAAAATAAATCAAAAAAATTCGGCGTCTTCAAACTTTTTTGGTGGTCTTCCACGTTCTTCATTTCTCACATCAAAATCATTATTTCTGAACCGTTGAAACCATCTTTTGCATGTTGCTTGATCACCATATGCCTCGAAAAGCATTCGATCCGACTCTGCAGCACTTTTCTTCAAATGAAAACAAAAAATTAATGCTTTCCGCAAATCATCACTTTCTGGTACAAAGTTCGACATTTTTAACACGATGAAAAAATATGATTTTGTCTGTTCAATGACTTGATGTATACTAAATATTTTTCACAGATGTCATAGCAAACAAAAAAAAAATAAGGGCTCGTTCACAACAAATGTTCCCTGTCGAGATATTTGTATCTTGACGGTCACTTCATACTGGTACACCTGGTAAATGCATTTTAGTTATGTTCTTTCTACTTTGCTGAAGGATTAGAGTTTTAAGGTTGTCTAATAGAGGTCTGCAATGAATGTCTTGAAACCAGTTTCAAGACATTCATATTTTTTCGAGTACCACATTCATACCACTCATATCTTGAAAAATAAAATGAATACATCACCCGATATTTGATTACCCACTGAATACTGTACCCACTGGCAACCAAGCATTTAGTTCAGTGTACTCACAAAAAATGAGTGCACAACACTGAGTACACCGAGTGTAATGAATCCATTCAATCCATTCA
The DNA here is from genome assembly GCA_916610145.1 of Eristalis arbustorum. Classification (NCBI taxonomy): domain Eukaryota; kingdom Metazoa; phylum Arthropoda; class Insecta; order Diptera; family Syrphidae; genus Eristalis; species Eristalis arbustorum. The sequence continues at coordinate 79,965,727 of OU744316.1, read as the reverse complement.
ATCCATTCAATGCATTCAATACAATGAATGGATTCAAAATTTTTACTGTTTCCAAATAAATGTATGTTTTCTGACAAATCTTTATGAATATCATTTCTTTAACACTGGAATGTAAAAACATTATTTGCTTCACTAATATTGGGTCGGAACCAATTAAACTTCTTTTTCAGGTATTAACTGTCTGGCCGAAAGTTACTTACTTGTCCGAGGAAAATATTCGCTCTGATGAAGCACTACTCACTGGAGTAGATAGAATTTTGCAGCTAAACTTATATAACAACATTAAAGCCATCATAATTCTGAATGAATAATTCTTTATTCGCTTTAGCTGAAGAATTCATAACTTCCACCGGTGGAATGATATCTTGAAACAAGTCTTTGTCGTGTGATAAAAGTCTACCCAGCTCTTCATTTAAAAATCGTTCTTGATCTTCATGTTCCCTTATTTCGTTAGCATATGTTTTCGTGATACCTTTACATTAATCTTTGATACATTTTATTTCCTCTTCATTGAAGGAAGGAGGAAGCAGAACATTGGCGATGAATATGAACAGTTGTTAAATGAAGAGTCGGATAGTCTTCACCTTTTATTAGGTCTATAACTTAATTCGTGCAGTGAGAGTGAGAGTGAGTCGAGCAGAATATCAAAAATTGGCTTGATTCATTCTTGGCTACCAAGCGGGCTCATTTCTTTGGGATAAGATCCACAAATTGCCAGAAAGATGGCTAGATCAAGGTTTCAGATGGGCAGTACTTTAAATAATACTATTGAGCATGTTTTATTAAATAAACGTTCAATATACGCAATCATTTTTTGGAATTTTCTTCAAAAGCAAAACTTGTTTGCATGGTGATATTGCTGGCCATTGAAATATCCGAATCGTTTGTTGAATAAGAATTTCTTGTACATGTTTGCAAAATAAAATTAACTTACATTACACATCAATTTGGTTACCAACCTTTTTGTCTTCATTTGCTTAAAGCTACAATTCAAATACCCGCTGCGTTTATTTAGAATGAATGCATTCATATTAAATGAAGTTTAAAATGAATGCATTCATTTCACTCAGTGTGCTCGGTGTATTATTAACAGTTAAACTGGTACATGTTTTGTTTGAATGGAGAACCCACTTGTATGAATGACAACAAACAGAGTATTCATTTTGAAATCAGGTGATCGAATGTTGTACAGTGGTTGATTTTTTTTTTATGTTTTAGTTACTTGTACAGTATTCTCATTCATATGATTGTAAAGAATAGAGTACACTGAAGTACTGTACATGTTTAGAGAAATAAACGAGTCCATTCGTGCAGACCTCTATTGTCGAATTAGCCATTTCCAAACGTTTTCTTAAACGAACAAGAACATGCGTATAACTCAGCATATATTTTTCACATTGTTGCGGAAATGTAGGTACATGTAGTCATATTGAAAACATATCCATGACATGATGAGTTTGTTTTTTGATATTTTTTGTATTGTTATGTTCTAATAAAATGGTGTAATACAACTTCGACATAATCGATAACTAGCCCTTTATAACCCGATACCAGACACGTACGGTGACATGTATAATTTTACAACAAGACCATAATATGTATGACTAGGTTTGTTTTCAGGTCTACTACAGTTTGGTAATTGACGGATATGCTGGCTATCGTATTACTTGCTACATGATTGTATGATATTCCTGCATAACTCTAGAAGACATTTTGTTAAGGGCAGAGAATTACAAGAACAGATCGCATGGCTATATGATGACTATTGCGTGACATAGGTATCTGAGAATTAGTAAACGGATTACATTCTTAGATAAGCCCAACACAGTGCTAGTTTACTTCACTTTGTTAAAATGTTGTTTAGTTGTCTTGTAATGCACCAACTATTTCACCCATTTAGTTGAATGGAAATACACATCCACACAAATTACGTCCCGTCTAAGAAATCTGTTTAAAAACCATAAATCGTGCGTACGAACGCGTACATCTATCACTAGTGGCATAATTGCCAATAGGGAAATTTATCATACTCCAATTAATAGTTCCTTTAAGCATGGCATATGGAAAGTATTAAAAGTCGTACTGTCTTTAACCTCCACCACAAATACGAAATTAACATACCAATAAGCTATACAGACAATTTCGCGGAAAAAATGCATACCTACCTGACTGTCTTTAACACCAGACACAAAACGATAATATTCATTGTACCTCTGCTCAGACTCATAATGAGCAGCATACCAACAAGATCCAACGCAGTTTTTTTGATAAAATCTTAATAACGCCCCTACACTGTCAGAGGGTAAGGCAAATCACGTCTCATGCCGGTGCCGCACCTACATACCTCTCATTTGTGCATTGCGTTGTTGCACAATGAAAAGAGAAATGCTACAAGTTGATACATCTAGGTGGTATCCGATCCATTATGTTTTCGTTCGCCATCTGTCGCGCAGGAATGTCAATAGCAATTATAGCCACCAAGCAATTGGCGCAGAAGAGTTCGCATGGACACAGTAAAATTTCCTGTGTTCGCTTTCTGATAATCGCATCATGATGAAACGTTTCGCCACAACCTTCGAACAAGGTTCTGCGAAAGTCGTTGGCCTTGTGCAGCTGTGCATACAGTGGCAACGCAAACTGTATGCAGAAATGGCGTAAAGTTGAAGAAAAACACCAACACATGCATGATTGCGATTGGGGACAAGTTTAGAGATTTCTCATAGCCTAGAATGGCGCATGTCGTATTTGGGACGTAATGCGATTAAATCTAAAATATCCTCTTGGACAATTGCTGAATAGTGACCGTGTATCCATTTATAAAAGGCTATGTAAATTAATTGATTTAAATTGGTTCACACTGCTTAATCAATTATGATACAGAATTTCAAACACACCACTTATCTAAAAACAGCATTCTTCCACCGCGACAAATCTTCCTCTTTCATTGAAATAACGGCTGTAACGAAGTGGTCTTGATGATGGATGTTCAAGTAAATGAAAATTGGAACATAGACCATAACTTCTTTGCTTAAGGCACTGATTCAAGCTGCATCATGACATGTTTTCAGCTAAAGTCCGTACGCTCCATAAGTGTAATTGCCACACATTGATTCATCTCGCATCAACAAACATCAAATGAAATCACATAAACAAACAATATCCAACTCTCTCTCTCTCCCTCGTGTTCTGGAGATTAATTGCAATTTCCTGTACACATTTTACAGATCAGTAAGAGTATCTACGATTTCTACTGATCGATGCAAGGTTAATTGCGTTCGTTTGTCTCATTTGAAACGCTCCAGTGGCAAGATATGGCATTCTCTTTGCTATACCACATCCATAAAACATTAAGAAGTTCACGAACACGTTGCATTCACTATTGTTTACCCAAGCAATGCCACATATGTTGTGGTTTACTACCAGGAAAGTCTTCATTTCTGCAATGAATCCATTTTTTTATTTTTATTCGTGAAATGGTTACCGTCTTGGCAACGCCTCGATCTGCATTAGACATACATAAGTAACGGTTTATAGCAATAAATTTGAATGCGAAAGTAATTGTACGTTAAAGTTTTAACAAAAAGAGATATTCTCTGAATCGTGATGGTAATGTTAATGTATGACTTTCATGATAAAAGGTTCGATGACGCTGGGGTTAGTGTTTTTTGCATTGGAAAGTTCTTCTTTTACTCACAGTAAACAATAATAGTTTATTTTCTGCTTTGTTCCCCTCTGGAACTATATTCCTTTATAATTTAGTTAGGTGTATAAAAATATGCTATAAGACAGTATATGTGACTAACTTTGTCTACTTTTTCAGCAAAAACGTCTTGCTATAGGCACGTAGTTGTACACCGTTCTATTCAGCCGATAGAACGGTATGGGAGAGGTAAATTTGGATAGATGTTTATATTTTGTGCCAGAAAATATATATTGTAAGCACAACATAGTTACATTTTTACGTGGCTTATGAATAGAGAAAACAAAATATTTTCAGTTTTGAAAGTTATAATTTAGTAAAGGGAAGGGAAAATGCTAGGGATAAGAGCATAGTCGAATCGTTGTTGTTTATGTGGTTCTATATATAGATAATTGCCGACTAGAAATACTATATATACAGTTTGTCAAGAAAGTGTTTACACTAGGTTCTACTTTCTCGCTTCAATATTAGACATTTGTATAAACATTTTTCGCCAATTTTTTTTATTTCCATATTTCATGTCTTAAGAAGTAAATAACATAAACAAAACTCCATATAACATAACAATAGGACCAACAAAAAAAAAAAACAAAAAAAAAGGAACTAAAATTTTACTGTCAAGAAAGTCTTTACACATCTTAATACTGTACTTAATTATAAAACTATTTTGTTTCAAAAGCTTATGAATTTTGCAAAATTCGCATATTAATATTTGATGCACCTTTAGCATCAATAACCGCCTTTAGCCGCTTTGTCATTCATCCAATTAACTTTTTTTATATCATAATTATAGGGGATGTTAACCCATTCTTCATTGATATAGTACGTATCAGTTGGTTTCTATTTTTGGGGCTTCTTTTTGCTACCTTCTTTTTCAAATGTGCCCATAGATTTTCTATTTCTGTACACCGCACTCTTGGTTTATTTCTCTGGACAAAGTTCGAATGGATATTTGAAGGTTTTCATGCACTTTTCTTAATAAATAGGGCTCATTTTTGTCCTTTTTTCTAACCGATTTCACGTTCTGCTCGGTTAATTATATTGTAAATGATTTTCTTAGATAAACCAAGCATCTCGGTCATTTATTTCATACTTTTATTATTAAAATGGTTATAATAAATCAACTGCTTAACGTCAAAAGAAATTCTCTTACCAGGCATATTAAAATTAATCCCCAAATATTGTTCTCACTCGGCCATTTTTGCCCCTAGTCCACAAATGAGAGGAATGTGAGAGTAGTGGAAATCCTTATAAATCACAAATACTATCACAAAAACTATAAATCCACCTTTGTTTTTTATGGAAATAAAAAAAAATTGGTGAAAAAAGTTTATAGAAGTGTCTAATATTGAAGCGAGAAAGTAGAAATTGCTGTTTTTTTACCTAGTGTAAACACTTTCTTGACAAACTGTATCTATATTATTTCGAGTCACTGACATTGCTCAAGTAGTATTTCCTGTCTAGAAAAGGCTTCTCAAACTTCGCCCTTCGGATTCGGCATAAAACTGTTGGTCCCACTCGTGAGAGAACAATAGCATGCCACACAACACAACTAGTTGCTGAGAAGCATATTATTATTATTATCTGAATATAATACGTGTCGCAGTGGAAATAGATCACTTTTTATCTAGTAAAGCAGTGGTTTTTACAAAGTTGGAACCCAAAGACGCTACATGCCACACAATACGTGACGCAGTTAATGTACTGAAGGGGACTATTGAATTGGCCTCAAAACTCGTTTTCACAATACTATTTTCTATGATCGTCATGCACATGATTAACCGGCATATTTATACCATATGGTTTTAACCAATGCAAACAATGTGGGAAACAGTATGCCCAACAGAACAGAGAAAATTACATTTTCAATTTAGTCGTCATTGCTTTACTTGATTAATTTTAATCAGTGAGTTTGGTTTTATCTTAAAGCTGTAAGAAGTTATTTTTAAAATAAACCCCCGTTCTACACCTTTTGCACAAAGGGAACCCAGGTAAATGCCAAAAAACAAAGCTTAAAAAGGGATTGTGTCAATCAATTTTCTGCAAATACCTAAAAACACAAAACCATTCGGTTTTGTGTGTTCGGTTCGGTTTTATGGTTCAAAACCGTTTGATAATGAATGTTTAGTTCCTTGGCGATATCATGGCTGCTTATGTGACGGTTCGAAATTTCCAGAACGGAAGCGAACGAACCATTTTTGTGCTACACAATACAGATACAGCATCGTCTCCGTAAACTTCACAAATTTCATTGGTGGCTTGCGTGGCATTCTTCCCCTTTTTATACAAAATTTTCAAAATATAGACGATTTTTTTTAATTTGAAATATACCACTCATCTGTTGACATTTTTTACAAGAAATAAATGGAAAAGATCAACCTAAAACCTCTTATGTCGAGAATAAATCAAATGTCGTCAATATACGTATGACATTAAATTATCGCATTTGCCTCATATACACCAAAATTAGAAGAATAAAAATGCTTTATGCATAAATGGGGAATATTTTAATTTAGATTAACTACAAGTAAACTCTGAAGGGTTTTAGAACATGGTTTATGTTTATCTTTTCTCGCTTAAAATATAATTCAAAGAAGAAAAGGCTTTTTCAATAGTTACTTGGGTTGACGGTACGAAAAGTGCGACCAATGCGAATAAATAAATGTGAGGAGATTTTAACTTCTATTTATGAAAAAAATGAAAGAATCTTGGTGTCTATTGGCAAAAGTGCTTTCATTTCAGTGTACTTATTTGATAACATTTCGCTGATCCGATTCATGGGACTACTTTGATTTCATCATCATCATCATGTTTTGACTCGCATGATCCACTAATGGGGTCGCGGAGTTCTCCAAATCACTCGATCACCCTCCATCGATTCTAACTTCTTATGATTTATTGTGTCGGCGCAACCAGCGAGTTTTTGAACTTGGCCCAACCACCTCGTCCTGGATCTGCCAAGGGGCCGCCTTCCTGATGGAGTTGCAATTAAGGCACGCCTCGGAAGACGTGATGAAGAAGACATTCGTGCCAAATGTCCAAACCGTCGAAGCATAGCTGTCTTCGTTCGGAGAATTACTCGACATTGGGTGGTGACCGTTAACTTCCGTGTTTCTCACTCTTGTTCACCCATCTTGTCGAGTAATTCCAAACAGCACGAAGGAATCTCAACTCGGCAACATGTATTTGCGATCTTATTCTACCGGTCATTACTCATTGGTTTTGACACCAAGCTCGGTCTTTCTGATTACAGATTTTCCAAGCTGTTTCAATATTGATCCATCTTGGCTTCTACATTCTACACACCCATCACTCGCAAAAAAGACAAGTACACTTCTCTTTCCTTCCCGTTAATTTACTTCAATGCAATCTATGTAAGTACAAGCTAAGAAGAGTCATTTCCATGTGCCGAAGTCGCTTCTTGAAGTGTTGTGCTTAAATTATGTCCACTTAACTAATAACAAAAACTGCACTTCGATTTTACCGTGGTCTTATTAAACTGAACGAAATTTCCAATAGTATTATTTGATCTTCTGCCTGTCATATATACTTGCACTTTCTTCCCGGAACTTCATTCGATGTATGTTACCATTGAAATGACTAATCACATCACTAATCAGCTAAATGAGATTTTTTTTTCTCTCAGTGATATCGCTCACTGATTGACCAGAAGGTTTCTCTCCGACCGAGAGCGAAAAAAGTACAGTAACTTTTTGCAACTTCTCCGAATTTAGTTTTTTTAACTAAATGAAGCTTAAGATTGCTAAAAAAAATTTCCATTTCATCCATTTTGCGTTGTACGGCGTCTTATGAGTCCAAGTGTACGCATTAACAACAATAAGGCAATCTTGGAGTTTTTTGTATGAAACATTTTCTTATAACAATCAAAAGCTTCGAATACATCTCTAGATACTTTTGAACTGTGACCTTCATCCGGATCATTATTTTCAAAAATGCCCATTGCTTGCGATATCAACTGCATCGCTTCACAAATTTTAGCTGTGGTAAGATTTTTATGTTCTGCTCTGGTTTCAAGTGAAAGTGTTTCATGCATTCTTCACTTTGAATCTCAATCCAAATGCATAACAGTGATTCCATTTTTTCCATTAAAGGACGAATAGATTTTACTGTAGAAGGGGCTATTCAAAGGTATCTTCCAATATCAACAGACTTTTCAACCGATTTAAACCAAAATCTCCAACTTTCGTTTTAAGCTTATTTGGGTTCATTTTTGACTCATTATTCAAAAATACTTTCTTTTGACATGACTATCAACCTGACCTGAGCAAACGAATCAATGAAACTGAATTTTTCCAGAAATTGGCAATCCTACAGCAAGACACGCACTTATGCGATGGGACAAACATTTTCTTGTTATCGACGCAAATCGAAACATAAACTTTAGAGTTACAGAGCATTTTTAAAACAAGACGCAAATCGAAACGACGCAAAAGCGGAACGACGCAAACCGGGGTATTGGTGTTCTTGTTTTTGACCATCTACAAATGTCGTTAAATTTTGACGCCAGTTATGGTTATGGTGCCTTCATTTCTGAGGTTCTATCAATAAAAAATTGACGAAACCAGAGAAATGAAAATAGTTGCTTTTCAAAGCATCTTACCATTTAACATAATACTACGTTACAATAAATATCACATTTTTCCTTTGATCTCTATCGATATCTTTGTCATGACTCCTGACTGTAGACTCACCTTGTTTTCGTTGACAGAAATATTGTTAATAAACACAACTCAACGCCTTAAATTCAATATAATGTCAAAAAATGTCTCAAAAGTCACATCAAGAAACTAGTCAAAACTGCCCTTAGGCAAAGCCCAAGAACAATTTAAATCAGTTTAAGGCACAATGCCCAATTTGTCAAGAAGTGACAAATGAAAAAAAATATCTTCCTTATGGTTAACACTTTCTCTCAGCCTACATCCACAAGATATACTGCACACCTTTCATTTAAATTGAACTACCATCAACTCAAATATCTGCTAGGTATTCATCCTACAAACCACTAATGGCTGTCACTGTCACGATGCAGATGTATTGTTTTGTCGTACTTCCAAGCCAACAACGTTTACATTCATATATACGGCATCTTCCATCTTCTAGTAAAACCACACTGGTTTAGGTGTTACCATTGTTAATTGGAAACCACAAACGAAACCAAACTTTGTTCACAACTTCCAAATCCCACAAGCTCGGGTTCGACAGCAGTGACACGTTTGACAACGTCCAACCGAAAAAGGCAAAGGCGGTAATCCATAATCTTAGCACAGAGTAGGTAGGCAAACTACCACCAGCAACTCCAGCATCACAGTTGGATAAGAAAAGGAAAAACCGAAGCCAGTTCAATTGCGAATTGCAGCAATTATGAAATCGTATCGAAGTCACACCATCAAGGTCGACGACTTTGTCCTGAGCTAGACAGTTGACTTGATTTACTATGCAGTGTATAGACCGCTGTCCATTTGTATGGAAAACCACACTATAAGGTCTAATGGAGTAAAATTAAGTTCCATATACGAGTTTAGGTTTTTTTTATGCATTTTTAAATTGTATGTGATCTCGCATTAAAGTGGTGAAAGAGTAGGTATTCTGAGAAAGGAACAAGAAATGAAATCTGGTTGAAAGCAATCGATCGCCACCCAGATGGTGCGTTCTGTAACGGTATCTACACTCCGAAGTGATGGAATCATTTGGAATGTGGTTTATATTACGAGAGTTGATTGGTCATTATAAATAGAAAACCCATGTTTCCTTCAAGTCAAATTTCCTTAGCAACAACCGTGTCGTTGTCCCAAACTTGATGTCCAGTCCACTACAATAAAGTGTACATGACAATGACAATAAACCCGACCCAAGCACCAACGGTAGCTACATATAAGCTACAAAATCAATCGAAATTTGTCACACATTGTGCGCTTTGCTCAGTCCAAATGCCAAGAATTCCATTTGGTTCAACCCAAGTACTTGCCGATTTGTTTGACCTACTCAGTCCACCCCATCAGACCGGTCAGCATTACTTAATGTTCAATGTGATACCCAGAGCGATGAAAACTTGTATTGAACTGAAACCAAATAAACAGCACCTTGCCTGTGGCGGCCATCTATCTGCAGCCACACCAAGTCTGCCATTATCTGTTGTCTTCTTGGAGAACCGGGAAAAAAGTGAAACAAAAAAAAAAAAATATTTCACAAATTTATGCAACCACATAATCCGAACATGCAGGCCAACAGGTCGCTGTAGATTATCGCGTAGTAAATTTAGCAGGAGAGAAAGAAACGCAAATTCAAAATTAAACCGTACCGAGGCAAGGCGTGCCAATATAGCAGAGCAGCTGGTTTTCATTCCGAAGTGGGGACCCACTGCGCGCATTCCTCTCAATGATGCAATGTGGAAAAACTAGTTCTCTGATCTCAAGGGAACGGTGTAGTTCTATAACATTCTGACACGCTATACTTGTATAGTATAAATTCTTCCTGGCCATTCCATGAATGCCTATTTCTGGTTTGAATAATTTAAGAAATGATCATACAATCATTGATTGCACTTGGTGGGATAACATAAGAGCAGCAAAAACTGATCTCAAATTTCACTGAAACATACACCAGTCAGTTGACAGGGTTGTTCATGAATTTTTTGAACATATGACAAGCTTTTAAAAGAAACTCCTTTCACTTTCGATCGTCAATGGCATCCACGCCTGAGAGGTTTATATTACGTGATGTTGTAATCTTGTTTGCGTTAACATGAGACTCAAATAAGACGAATAATGAAAGGAATCAGTAACCTTGTAAGAGAGACGTACACACTTTGATATATACATATTAAGCTTACGCAAATTAGTAATTTATGTTTTATTTATTTTCAGCTCCTAGTCACCTTAGCGATAGCTATGGTTTCAGCGCAACTTCCACCGAGATTAAACATTCCCGGTGCTGTTCCAATTCCACCCAGACCACAGTTTCGCAATGACCGCTTGGGTATTCGGGTGCGTCGTCCAGTTCTTCGTCCCCAAAGCAGTAATTCTATTGCACCATCAATTGCTCCCCGTATTTTAGACGAACCAAAGCCTGTAACAGAATCTACTGAAGATGAAATCAATGATCCCTTTGTTCCTCAACTTTTGCGGGAACAACAGCAACCACAACCGCAATTGCCACAATCTCCACCACAGTTTGGTGGACAGCCGCAAAACTTTTTCAATGAGCCAAATTCCATTCAGCAAGACTCTCCTATTCAGGAAGAACAGCCTCAGCCACCACGATTCATTGAACGACCAGCTCCACCACCAACATCGCCACAGCCTAGACCACAGCCAGCAAATGATTTTGGAACTCAACGATTTGCAATTGAACGTCAACGGCCACAAGTGGTGCCAGTTAGGAACCGTCCAGTAGCACGTGAACCACGTCCACAATTCGAACAACAACGCCCTAGGCCAAAGCCAATTCAGCCAAGGCCAATCGATCAAAACAATCTGAATCAGGATGACTATCGTCCACGTAAACCAGTAGCACAAATCTTGAGGAAGTACCGTGAAGAAAATCCCGATGGCAGCATTACATGGGGTTATGAGAACGACGATGGTTCGTTCAAGGAAGAACTCATCGGCACTGATTGTGTAACCAAGTGAGTATAGAGAACTAAATAAGCAGTCAATGGTATAAGAGCTGCTGCTGAATAGTAGAAGTGATTCTCACCGAAAGCTCTTACCAAAACGGACTGTCAAGAATATTTTCACTAAAAATGAATGTAGTACCTAAGAAAGGTCTTTCCGTTTTTTTTTTGACTATTTAATTCGTTCATCAAACACTTTCATGTTTCTTCGTCACAGAGGCACATATGGCTACATAGATCCAGAAGGCACCAAACGTGAATACCACTACGAGACCGGCATCAAGTGCGATCCCAATAATCGTCAGCCAGAGGGACAAGACTTAGAACGCGGTGGCTTCATCAACTACGAACAAAATAAAGCGGTTCTCCCCAATGGTCTTGAAATAGATCTCTCCACAATGGGAAAGAAAAAGTCGAAACGACCGGGAGCAGTGCTGCAGCAACCTCAGCAGTACTATAGAAATTAAGTTTTAAGAGATTTTCCACATCTCTCAACCAGTAGACTAAGCGAACATATTTTCTTGTTTGGATTCAATTCCATTTATTTTTTTATTTATGAGTCCAGTAAAAGCTTTTGTAAATAAAAATAAATGTTAAAACTGTCTATGGCTGCGTTTGCATGTTCTGTCAATACGGTCTTTGGCGTCTCATTGGAGGAAGTCGATTGGGCGGCGTAATTGAAATGTCTAGAAAGTCTCCGATGCAAAACTTCGCCTGTGAGAGTGTTTTGTTATCATCCGCACCTTTCTGGCCAGAACAAGTAACTCCAATTTCACGCATACGGAATGTATGGTTTCGGTACTCAGGATAGACTACGGCAAAATCAAAGTATGTGCCCTTCTTTCGAGTGTCCGGATTCACATCGCGAACTAAGGAAGTTAATTCATGAAGTGTAGCATCTTGCCAGGTGTATATTTGCAATTCATTGGATGGAACATTGCCGTACATGTACTCTGAAACTGAGTGGTGACGTCCAGTTGAGCAGAAGACTCGCAGTAATAGTGGGCATGTCTGAAAGTTGAGGAAATTTAATAAAGAAATATAAACCTACAAAAATGTGCATTACTTTCTCTCTGTCCACCTGCTTCATTGGTGGTGGCTTTTCTTCAACAATCATTGATTCAACGTTTGCCATTTTTCTAGGATACGATTTTAATAGATATTCTATTGTTTCTACAATAAATAAGTTATAGAAAATTAAGATTTACTCTAACTCACGAAATAAACACCGGTAAATTACGATGTTTGACAAGTAGTGTCGAAAGTATAGCCAACATGAGGGAATGAATTGAAATCAATATTAGTCGGTAAGGTGGGTTCGTCGGTAAGTTAATTAAAACATTTTATTTTATTGCCCAATGTCAGTAAAATACAATTCTAAGCCCGTGATGCATTGGACTTACATTGCTTTCTGGGTGTACATGTATTACGTACTATAATCGTGGATGTTTGAACTGAAGCTAATTATCTCTGGTACGAAGTCGACAGTACGGTGGAAAATTATTGGTGTCAAAAAATCGTCAGAAATCTATTAAAATATGGAAGATCGATCCACCCAATAACGAGTGTCGATACATGAAATTTCTAACCTAATCTTTAATCTCCAAGCTGTCTTGCAGAATGGTCTGAAATTGGAGTTATCGAATCTGAACGATTATTGGCAAAAGCTTCGCCCGAAAACATTTTTTGAGGTTAATAGCGATTCGAGTTGCATACACATTCAAGGCTACATCTCTACAGGAGCTCAGTTTTTGGCACGCGGGAAGCAAAAACAAAACAGCTTACTGAGTTAAAAATACTAAGTAAAATTTCACTGTTATCAGAACAATCAAAATCAAATCTCATTCATAGATGGTGCCAGAGGAATTTTTTTGTGTATAAAAGGTTATCATCACTCAAGTATTTGACATTTGCAGCAAGTAACATCAACAAGTTTATTCATTTCATTGCTTGGCTATCCAATTGTGTATTTTCTTTGCTTTTGGGAATTAAAGTTCACTTATTTTTGACATTAGAGTACTTTGACATCTAATGCAATGGATGTAAGCTCACGTACTAACTTTGGGAAGAAAAATGTAACTCAGCAAAATAGCGTTTTATTGAGAATCATTACTAAGCTCAGTACGGAATAGTCAAAAAAACACGCCTACTCTTACTATATAAATACTCTTTCACACCCCTGTCTGAATCGGCGCATGTCTACCAACATCAGAAATATATCTTTCTACGCCATACACAAAAATCTGTCATCTTTCCGACGAACACTTGACACACCGTTGTTTCTCTCCCGATCAACAGAGAGCCGTCGCAAACACAAGCAAAAAACAAACGTTTTCGCGAATCTCAACGAAAGAAAATTTTCTCTCATTCAAAGTCTCCTCAACTTTGCAACGGTATCGGTCGTCTGCGCTATTTTCATCGCCGTCCAGTCGTGAAAACCAAAAGAAAATTAAATTGTTTTCCTGTTAAAATCAACCGAACATCTTTCGGCACTGAAACACATGGGAAAATAATCTCTCCAGTTATCAGTTATTGTGTGCGCTTAGTCTATAGACATTTTCCTGTGGTCACCCGGAAAAAAAAGAAAGTTCGCAAATCGATCGGTGTGTCGTATTATTCCGCACCGCTCGTTGTCTCGCTCTCTGTTATCCCCGGCGGTGTATGCTTGAGTGTATTCCACAGTGTGTGGCATTGAATCCACTAGAAGTGAAAAAATTTCCATCAATTTATTGTTTATTAGTGTATTGAGCAAAGAAAACAAACAAAAACAGCGAAAACAACAGCTGTGGTGCTGTTTCTTCACGGATTTTTTCGTCGCTGACCGTACTCCACACATCGGAAAAGGGATACTCAGCTGGAAAAGGTACTCTTTGCGAAGGTGAGTGTGTATTTCTACAACCTCCACCCAGGAGGCGTACACTACTCGGTGTTGTCGTCGTTGTGTTATGGTGCTCGTTTTCTCGTCCTTATTCCGACTTATGTAACACTCGAGGAAGTTACTTGAAAATGTGGAATTTAATTGAGAAAACATGGATTGAGAAAATTATTTTAGTCTCAGATGAAGAGAACATGCTATAGCTGTAGTTTCAGGTAGTTAATGAAAGGAACATCTGTATTAGATCAGAAACAAGGTGCTGGTTAACATCCAAGACGTGCATTTAAATTAATTATTCTGATGTGTATGATGACGCTTGTTTTTAATTTGAATAATTTGTCTATTTTTTTCTGAGAAAAAATGTAAGGAAGTACTACCGGATTTAAACAAATTTAAATCTTATGTAATAAAATTTTTCAAAATAAATAAATACACGCTCTTATTTCATATTTCTTCTGTGTCTGAGAAGTTTTGTGATCATTATTCCCCGCGTATTTTATATACACTGCTGTGCAAAATAATAAACACAGCTGGTCGAAAAATCGAATAATGGTTATTAAAGCCAAAAAAGGTTTTTAAAGAAAAGCTACTCCTATAAGGTAATGAACCAGTGTTAACTCGATGGGGAACGTGTATTGAGGCTGTTCTCTTTTGAGGGCATCAAAGATAACGTTGTTTATCAGTCTAAGGAGGAAACGTTGAACGGCATCAGAAAGACATGCTGTGATGATCACTATTTTTTTTCCTGCATACCTGCGATTATTAATGTTAACAAACACACGATTCAAAATATCTTAAAAAGGCTCTGTGGTTCACAATCAACCTGAGGCGACCCAAGGCTAATTAGACAATAGGTTCTTTAACAGTCTGATTCACCAACGTATTCACTTAAATTTATTCAACAAAAACTTCTTGAAAAACGATTAGTTCTCCAATTAAGGTGTACAATTTTATTGACAAAGGAAAAAAAAAGCAATATCTATAATAAATTCAGATTTGAGTTGTGTATTAGCTTGTCCAAAATGATTTCGTTTTCATCTCCAGTTTTTTTTCTAAAAATGGGCTTTATTTGAATTTTTTTATACTTTCTTCGATTTTTTTCATATTTTTGTTTTTTGATCGTAAAATCGAAATTAAAAACATGTCAAGCGCCGAACTAATATCTCCTCCGAGCTAAATTAATTCATCTGATGGAAAGCACATAAATATCAAGTAAAGCCTTTAGCGCGTAAATAGGATCTCACCAAATTCACACGCTAAATATTCGCATTGTAAATTTGAATACCAGGTATACCGGTATGAAGTGAGCGTCAAGATACAAATGTCTCGATAAGGAACATTTGTTTTGAACGAGCCCTTATTCTTTTGTTTGTTTGTTTGTTTGCTATGACATCATCATCAATATTTAGTATACATCAAGTCATTGAACAGACAAAATCATATTTTTTCATCGTGTTTACTTTTCCACACAATTCATAATTAGTGTCTTATTTTCAAAAAAAAAACGCATTCATTTCATACCGGTACACCTACTACCACCTACGACCTCATTTCATACCGGTGCCTACTCTCCAGTTCATTTTTCAAAATGTTAAAGTAAAGATCCCCTTGGCGCAATGGCAAAATACTGGTGGTTTTTGGGTTCAACACGAGCATCTTTCTTAATTCACTTTGTTGGTTTGAATTGCAAAAACCAACATTCCATATTTAAATGTTGACCATGACAACGTCATATGCGTAGACTTCAAGTGACCTCTGTTGAGGCAGAATCATCTTCCAGCATTTCACTCACTCATATTGGAACGCCTTGGGAGGTTGTTTCGTGTAAGTCCTTTCATGATGAAATGGCAATTCCAATGGAGCATGTTTAACTTTGACTCATTTCACGAAAAACCATTATTATTTCATCAATAGATTTTATCTCATCAATTGTATTGTGGAGAAACAAATACGTGGTTAGGTACTGCCACAACTGCAAAAACCAAAAATGAAATATAATTTTACGTTGATTTAGCCTTGCGTCTAAACCGCACCAAATCATAAAATAATATATTCGCCCACGCCCATTTTGGTCAAGCCTTGAGTCTAAAACGTTCCTAATCGCAAAATAACTTTTTTTTTGGTTTTGAGACCATTAAACATTAAACACCCGAAATACGAAATGTCCGCAACAGAAATTCAATGACAAATTCAGAAATTCTCAAATGTTGTGATATCGATTGAATTCCCATCGTAATTTGCCACACACCACTGAACACAGCATTTTGTGTTGTTTGAGATTACTAGTTATTTCACTCTTATAATATTGTAAGTCAAGCGGAATGATACTTCTGGAGTACATTTTACAAAGGAATGATCGATGGCGGCACCCAGCAAGAGTATATATTTACATTCATATATGTACTACATAGAATAAAAACCCCCCTTGCTAAATGTTGACGTATTAATAAAAAACGCTATCCGCTCACATCTGTCATATTCCACCAGCTGACCAGAAATAATGTACATATGAAGGAGACAGTCAACTCAAAACCTGGACTGGCTTTGAATTTTCTCTAAAGTTACACATACTACAATTTTTATGGGTGTAGAGCAGATATGCTTTAGAATTTTACAATCAACTCCGTAGTACATAAAGGGTGATTTTTTAGCTATTGTCTTTTTGACAACACTGGTTTAAACAGCTGAGTCACGTTTCGTGTTTTGTTTCACTGTCAAACATCTTCAGTTTGGTCTATAATTTAACCATGAATCGTCTTACAAACGAACAACGCTTGCAAATTATTGAATTTTATTATCAAAATGTGTGCTCTGTTAAGAAAGTTCATCGCGCGCTTCTCCCATTTAATGGCTTTTGGATTTTTTGGTACCAATTGAGCCAAATTTAGCAGAAATGTCGATTTTGGAGTGAATATCAGCCAGAAGCATTGCAAGAGGTACCAATGTATCCAGAAAAAGTCACAGTTTGGTGCGGTTTATGGGCTGGTGGCATCATTGGACCTTACTTCTTCGAAAATGATGCGA
Source organism: Eristalis arbustorum (assembly GCA_916610145.1). NCBI lineage: Eukaryota > Metazoa > Arthropoda > Insecta > Diptera > Syrphidae > Eristalis > Eristalis arbustorum. The sequence continues at coordinate 79,948,495 of OU744316.1, read as the reverse complement.
ATCGTAACGTAACTATGAATGGTGAGCGCTTCCGTCAGATGGTATCCAACGTTTTTTGCCCAAAATGCAAGAGCTTGACTTGCATGACATGTGGTTTCAACAAGACTGTGCCAAATGCTACACAGCACGCGCAACAATGGATTTATTGAGAGGCGAGTTCGGTTAACATTTTAGTTCACGTTCGGGACCGGTCAATTGGTAGAGGTCTGCATGAATGTCTCATTAGAATTTTCTTACAGTGTACAGTACTTCAGTGTACTCTATTAATTGAAATCATTAGGTATAGTCTGCACTGAAAATGAGTACTGCTATTCGAGAAACAAACATTGGACAACATTCGATCACCTGATAACGAAACGAATACAGTGTTTGATTTCGGTCTGATCCATGAGTGTTTTACTCAAATGAATCAAGTTCACGCATAACTGGTCAAAATACACCGAGTACATCGAGTACACCGTGTACACCGAGCGCACCGAATAAAATACAAAAGAATTGGCTGCTGTCTCTGTCTCTTACTTTCATCGAGTGTGGGAGTTATAATCGTATTATTTATTATCACAGCCAGTGAAGTAAAAATAAGTTCACGCAGTAAAGACGCCATGACACTGTGCCTTTTTCGCCTTTCTGGTCTGTGTGTAGTATGGAAGTTACCGTCTGATTCTCCATTCTTTGAAGACGCGTTATAGAATAAAGACCTGTAACAAGAACGAGCTCCGTGACAATGAAAACACAAATGTGAGTTTTTTTTGAGTTTAATGTATTACAATGGTGGCACATGCATCAACTCGAGTTCCCCCTTTTATACAAAAAAAAAGCTGTAAGATATTAGCTAGAGCTTCGGAGTGGGTCTTTTCTTCTGCTAGACAGTTGATCTCAGAAAAAAGTATTGTTAAATTATAATGCTAACAAAACCGAAATTTGTATTAATTCTAATGAACATTGAAATGCCTAATATTTTGGAAAAAATACACATAATACATACACATACAACGTTCTTAACCCTTTATTTTATTTCAATGTACATTCCTTATTATTCTGCTACATTTTGAATACACTAAGAATAATGAGTTTACATAATAATAATAATAACCCAACATGTACTTGGTGTACTCGATGTACTCAATATACTCGGTGTACTCGGTGTACTCGGTGTACTCGGTGCAGTGTACCCGATTTATCCGAGTACACTGAACCTAATGTTTGGTTATTAAAGGGTGAAGTACTCACTCAGAAATCAAATATAAGGTGCTTCATTAATTTCGACAAAATATGAATGTCTTGAAACTGGTTTCAAGACATTCATTGCAGACCTCTATCAATTGACCGCCTACATCGTGCGATTTAACGCCTTTGGACTATTTTTTGTGGGGCTATGTTAGAGCTCATGCCTATACCGACAAGCGAGCTTCAATTGATGCATTGGAAGACAACATTGAAGCATTTAATCGGAGATACCGGCCGAAATGTTGGAAAAAGTATACCGAAATTGGACTAAGAGGATGGATTTCATGCATTTTTCTGAATTTTATGTGTTGTTTTTCGAACATAAAATTGTTTGTCTGCTCTTTATTCGGTGGGTTAAATTATCCGGTCGTTATTACATGTGAGTTAAGCTAATACACATTTATTAATAAAAATTACGACTTAACACAAGTTTTAGTGCTAACTCGTCTCTAATTTAGGATCTTTAATACGGCTGTGAATATAAAGTCGAAATCACATACATGACGGTTATAACACCCAAATTATTAGGTCCTTATTACGTAGGTCGTTATTACCGTTTTTGACTGTATACTGTAACATGTGCCATTGTCCAGAAGTCGGAAACAATTTTGTCAACCTAAGAATCACCAATAACATATATTGAGAAATATTGCAACGTGCACACAGCTACCTGCCTCATTCAACACAATATTAGTTTGCCCAACTCAGTGTTTGCTGTCTCACGCTCGGATAATTCAGATAAATGAACAACTAACCACGGAACCAATTAAACCTTCGTACTCGCTTGTGATCCTCTTTCACGCCAGCCCACAAAACTTGCAGTTCTGCTCTATTTACATAATTAATTTATTTCTACCCAACAAACAAAAAAAAGAGAATTGATTACTTTACCAACCACTGGCTGGGCCCACCCATTTAATGTCCTGTCAGAAGCATGTGTTGTGTACCTTAACACACGGTCTTATACGTTCAATTATGCTACGCATAAATATGTTTATGTGTTGACGCTGATTCTCAAACACCACCTATCACCGCTTCCATTAGCCACATCTCCAACCAATAGTCAGGAAACCGCAAATCTTAAGAGTCAATTAATTACGTTTATCCAAGGCAATGCTACGGTCGTCAGACTCTGCTAATCGTAGTTATATGATGTGATGATAGCGGAGTAAATAACCCCACCATCCTCGTGTGTACATGGGGAGTTTCCACTGTATGATGTACAATGACGTGGAAATAATTTGTTTATCCTGTAAGCAGTCACATATCGCACATGCCAGTGCCGTGCAAATTGAAAAATAAAACAACAGACGCACTTGGCTGCAAGAAAACTCACTACAGACTGCGCCAAAAGCATTTGTGGGCGGTCTGGGAATTTCGCGGGGGCCTGTGGTCGGGGGTTGAATCATCGAACGTAATCAAAGACATACTTGTACATGCTAGTAGCTCTTGACGTTTTCCTAAATTTTTCTTGTCTAAAATCTAATTTTGTCAAAAATGTTTGCTCTTACGTCAATGCCCGTTGAAAGAAATTGGATTCGGACAGTTTCGTTTTGTTTTCTCGGTCTTTTTATTCGTTCCGTCTTCTCAATTTATTTGTTTGCTTGCCACTTGAAGTTTTGAGCGTAAACCGGCTGGCATTTTCGCACGCTGGCAACAGTGCTACCTCTCGAGTGACTCTGCCGCTACTCTTTAGGTACATACTTATGAATAGATGTGATGCATGCAAACTATGGCTTGTTCTATGTATCAATTGTGTTTTCATTTAATGTGGACGGTCATTTCTATTTGAATGAGAATACAAGCAAAGTGACGACGGGGATGATCATCCATCCGTGTCGTTAATCTATACACGTTTTTTTACCTTCACCTGTGCAAAAAATGAATGTAATAGATACTCGTTGCTGTTAGAGACTTGTGACAGGCAAATGCATCAACTCGTATCATTGGATTAACTACGACTTTAATGAAGAAGCCTTTGGAAAATGAATGGAGTGTAGCAAATAAGCTGTTAACGAAGTGATATAATTCCTTTCATCATTCAGATGTTCCATTGAATGATTTAACAGATTGTTGTGTGTGTGCGAAGTGCTCTGTTGTACCGAGTAAAGCCTTTGCACTATTTTCATTTTAAGTACGAATGTATGCCCCTATTCTGGTTGTGATGTGATCGCAAGTCATAAATGGCTGTAATACAACAATTGGAATGTATCTCTTTTGAGGTTTCTTGTGAGTAATCAATTGTTCGGTATTCTGACAAAAAGCTTACAAGAATAGTTACCTTGGTGTGGTGAATTCGTGTTTATGTCGTTCTCGCTATTTAAAAGTGTAAAAACACATTCGGAGGACAATGCGGAAAGAGACTTCGTTACTTTTTCCTTATTTTTCGCAATTTTGCGTTTTGTGTTTATTTCCTTTATGATGTGCTGCGTCGTTCATTACAATTTTGTTGTTGCATTTTCTATAATGCTGACAAAATGAGAGGTGTGTCAGAATAGGGTATGTATCAATTTAAATGTATTATGAAATGAGCGTTTTTTTCAAATAAAACACTATTTATTAATGGGAAAGTAAAAACATTTTATTGAAAGTATTGGCTATTGTTTTCTACACATTTTGACCACCTTTCTGGCAATTTGTGAATGCCACGCCAATAAAATTATTCCTCCAATTCGAAATCGAAGTGCTGCTCATCCAATGCGTGTCCCATCGATGAAAACAAATGGTAGTCGGAAGGAGCCAAGTCTGGTGAATACGGCGGGTGGGGTAGCTGCTCCCAGCCCAGAGTTTTGATTGTATCCTGAACCGGTTTTGCTTTGTGTGCAGGTGCACTGCCATGAAGCAAAATTACCTTGCCGTGTCTTCTGGCCAATTCTGGTCGTTTCTCGATCAATGCATGATTCAAATTGATCATTTTTTGTCGGTAGCGATCAGTATTAACGATTTCACCAGGTTTTAGAAGTTCGTCGTACAGCACACCTTTCTGGTCTCACCAAACATACAGCATTGTCTTCTTGCCGAATCGATCTGGTTTTGCATACGATGTTGATGGTTGTCCCGGATTAATCCATGCATTTTTCCGTTTAGGATTCTTAAAATAAATCCATTTTCCATCGCCTGTAACAATCCGATGCAAAACCGATTTTCTTACGTGTCTTTGAAGCAACATTTCACAAGTGTTTTTTCGTTTTTCATTCAATTCATGTGGCACCCATTTTTCACACTTTTGGATCTTTTCCATAGTTTTTAAACGGTCAGAAATTGTTTGTTGCGTAACATTTAACATTGCTGCCATTTGCTTTTGACGCAAAGTGTCATCTCCATCCGATATCGTTTGCAATTCGGCGTCTTCAAACTTTTTTTTTGTGGTCTTCCACGTTCTTCATTTCTCACATCAAAATCATTATTTCTGAACTGTTGAAACCATCTTTTGCATGTTGCTTCTGATAGAGCATGATCACCATATGCCTCGACAAGCACTCAATGCGACTCTGCAGCACTTTTCTTCAAATGAAAACAAGAAATCCGCAAATCATCACTTTCTGGTACAAAATTCGACATTTTTAACACGCTGAAAAAATATGATTTTGTCTGTTCAATGACTTAAATATTTTTCACAGATGTCATAGCAAACAAACAAAAAAAAATTAAGGGGTCGTTTACAACAAATGTTCCGTATCGAGACATTTGTATCTTGACGCTCACTTCATACTTCATACATACATACCTGGTACATATATGCAAAGACTGATATAGTACATTTACTATTAATGGAGAATCACCTTATTTCTATATTAACACAAATGTTGGATACAAAGAAGTGAACATTTCTTAACAAAAATATTTATGTCATCACCAGACTTTAGAGTCAAATGGACTCATACTTTTTAGCCTGCCCTTTTTAAGAACAAAATTACCTAAACACCTCAAGTAATTTTATTTCAGATTTCCATTTTCATAAATTTGCAAGTTGTGAACTACGCTTTAATATTTCCTAAACGCTTTCATTTAAAATGCCTGACCACATACTAGTACTGCACCCGGGAATGGCTCTGACCAGACTTCGAGCTAGGAGTCGTATCTTCATAGATGGCTCCAAAACCTATGAAGAAGGCTCTTCTGCTTTCGTGAAAGCCGACAACATTTGAGAAACCTATGCGCGACGGACTATATTTGAAAGACAGGTGGTAGAGTGACGGTTGGACCTCTCGTGAGAGACGGAATGACTCTCCAGGATGTGGATAGACCAAGCATGTGCTCCCAATTCTGCGGCATTCTTTTTGTCACTGAAAAGCCTGCAGCCGACACGCCGATGTGACATCGGGCTACTACACCTTTGCTAAACACTTATATGTGCTGGGCTTAAACGAAGATACCATCTGCGTTACCTGTGGAGAGGACGGCTACACGGCATAGCACTTCCTTTGTCACTGTCCGTCTTTCATTGGATCAGGTGGCAGGTCTTTGTCACTAACGTGTTTAGAGCTGTAAGCTGATGTTCCGATGGAATTGTAGGTTGCCACCTGGTATTTTAATGGACTAGTCTTGAGTCTGAGTGCTCCAGTGTAGTATCAAAACCTAAAAAAAAACAACGTGCTGGTTACTTTTGTGTTTTTTAGTTCTCACATAAGGAGGCTTTGTTTTATCAAAAGCCAATGTTGAGACTCACATATTTTCAAAATTACTCGTTTTTAAAGCTTTTGGGACTCATAAATAATTTAACCTGTGGTAACACTGCTCACCACCTAAATTCAGTCGTAAAGTATTCAATTTCGTCGGAGAATCTTCATCCGAATTTGCACCTATTTATGCTGTGAGAATTTGAGTTTAAATTAAGTCATATTTGTCTCGTAACAAGGCATGATATACTTTTTCTTGTAGTAATGCTCCCAAACGTATGCTGATGTTAATTTTGTTGAATTTACATGTCTTTCAAATCAACATCTTCGAATTGTGGATTTAAGTAAGCGATAAGAACTGACGCTCACGATTACACCTTCTACATTTTCGAAGATGTATTGAACAATGACACATCACAATTTAAAAGCTTAGTTACATCGGCCTCACGTATCGAAAATACATACACAGTGTGTATAGCGTTGTATTGCAATTGATCGTATACAAAGATAAATATACAAAATTAACTTGATGATTATGTACAGTCTGTCAAGATCCGGAATCACCTTAATTATTTATCATTATTTTGCCTCCAAAACAGCTTGAGAAAATTTCATGAAACTTCGATAGAAATCTTTACATGTGGAATAAGGAAAGACGTTGCCTCTCCTTCTCAGTACTTAGCTCCGATTGTAGCAGTCTGCGCGAAAATGTGATCCTTTTGCTACGGTGTGAAAAGGTTTAAACGAAATGTACACAACAGACTATTCTTATTCAACGTCGTATATGGGTAGAAAGTTATTTTATCTTTGTACTTTAACCCACATCCTCCTGCCGATACATTATGTAACATCAAAAAAAAATTGATTCGCAGACTACCATTGTAGCCTTTCTACTTTTCAAATTTCTGTCACGTTGTTCACGTTTGTCCATCTTTCAGAATTCAGTATTTTTCGTGCAAATTTAAGATCTTAAGTGTATGTTTTGTGGCCCGTCGCGTTGTGGGTATGTGCGTCGACCCAAACCTCGACGTCCTATATTCAATTCCAGCTTTGAGCGACGAAAATAATTTTTACGGCCCCACCTCTTTCGAGTCACTGACAATGCTCAAAGAGTATTTCCTGTCTAGAAAAAGCTTCTCAAACTTGGCCGTTCGGAGTCGGCATAAAACTGTAGGTCCCTTCCACTCGTGTGAGAACAATAGTACGTACAACACGAGTGGTTGCTGAGAAGCTAGGCCATGGCCCCCTGCGGGCTGTAGCGCCACCCATATTATTATTATATTATAAGTTTATTGTTTCTTATCGAAATATTATAGTTTTAAAAAAGTTGAAAATGTGCAGCAAAAAGTAAGTAAAATATTATTTACTTATTTATGTGCAGATAATTTCTTGTACTGTTTATATTTATGAACAAACTTTAAATTTAAAAAGTAATTTTTTCAATGCAGTTAATATTTCTTATGTTATTGCGCTTGAAAGATTACTGTGACACTATGTATCAGTAGGAGTACTACCATTCCTTTTTCGTTTTTTTTTTTTTTTACATTTTAAGATTTTTAAAAGTTCACGAAATTCAGGATGTTTTAGTAGACGACAATGAGTAAGATAACGAACATTTTTACATTTTGTCGCCCAATATTGCAAATGACTACATATAACAGATGAAGATTCCGGTGATGGCGATAAAGTGACCGCTAATAATTTACACGGCCACACCTCGATGCCCGGCGTTATTTGTACAGATGAGAGTGAATGGGCTATTTTCTAGCTATTTTCAAGACTTCCATTCCAAGAATCCAGAATCCTCCAACATAGTGGCGGCTCTACCCACACACATGGCCAAACGATTCAGCAAGTCGGATAAGAAATATTTTACCATAGGACAGCCGAAAGCTACATGTACTTACAACAAGAAAATGGGACGTAGATCGATCAGATCAGAACATAAGCCTTTAGAGGTGTGAGATTCGAGGAAAGAAGTTCCTCCTTTCCATTAATGACCCATTGCATAGAAATGGCAACCATTGCATAGCTAATGCATGGCAACTACAAAAGTTTAATGGGGGACCAGCTTGACCAGCTAGGTTTCCGTCGTTACATTGTTCTAAATCTTATAGAAGAAAATGGTAACCCTTTTAAGAAGGTGTCATCTCCCTCATCTGCTGTAGAAAATCGTGCCGCTAGATATGACACAATTAATCACATCATAATAAAGGAAGATAAACGGACATGATGCCGTGTATGTTACCTAAATGCACCATCAAAATGTAATAAATGCGATGTTGCATTGCACTATTACTGCTTTTATATATTTCATACAAAAGAATGATTTATTTTCAAATGTAAGATGTATGTAAATCTTTTTTATTCTTTAATTTTTCTTGGAGAGAAAATATTTTTAGACACAGTACTCCTACTGTGACATAATGTCACATCTCAAAATTTCACTTTTCAGGATAGTGTTTGCTAAATTGAATAGAAAATAAACTATCCACTGAGTATAACAGGTATATGAGGCAAATATTAGGAAAAAGAAAAAAAAATATTACCTGGAGTATGTGGGTTAATTAAAATAATACGTTTATAATTGAAGTGTATACTAAGACTTATTAGAAGATAATATGTGCATATGATACGAATGATCGTATTTAATATCGTTCATTAAGCCGGAACCATAGAACTCAGTGAGTTAACACATTTTATAAATTCTGATCTGTCGTCGCACCGATAATGAGATAGATATATAAGAGCTAATTACTGTGACAGCCTTACGACAAATCATTACGTTTACTGATAATTTAGCATTCGTCTTTCAGTTGATACTTGAATATTATTTTCGCTTCCAAAACACCGCAGCAATATAATCAGTATTCACCGACCTCTATTCTTCTTCAGTTCAACTTCAAGACAAGAAAATGTTCTCTGTTTCTCTAGTACTCCTCTTATTTTTATTGAATCAAACAATTCTACTTACACAAAGGAAATATTCTGTTGAACATTGTCTGCATTTCGCAGCAGACTTTATTTATATTATTTCAATTACTAATTTAGATTCGTATTGTTGCCAGTGCAGTCACACAGACCTTGCTCTTCACACCTCAGCTTTACATCACGTTCATTGCCGTAGTATATAACTATTTATAGAGAAGAAATTGTCAGAAGAAATTGCAACTAGCATCTACATTCTACGGGGTAATTTATAGAAGAGTGAGAGAGATCTAATAGGAGATATTTTTCGTGACAAAACTACATAACATAATCATTGGTTTTACAGCAATCGTTAATGTTTGATGTATGATTCATTATGGCTTACTTCAATTTGAATATGGTACCATAATGTGTAATAAAACTCTTAACTATTCTATGATTGAGTTCGCGTTTGTATACATGTATGATACATTCATATATTTATGACCGAATGATAATTAACAGAGGCATTAAGTTTTGATGATGATAAATACTGTCAAATAAGTTTCAGTCGGTAAAAAAAAGGAAAATTAATACACAGTAAGATAGCGATAAAATGAGATAAAGCTCCCCTTTTTATTGACAAAACTCAGAAAAAAAATCGTTTGAGTTGATTTCGAAGTTTCCAAATCGATCATGGAATGCGATTCAAATAGAAATGAAAAATCTACATTAGGCACATACATATAAAACAATGTATGTTTCATAACTTTCTGAGGTATCATTTTTATCAGAACTTAGCTAAGTCGAAGGTTGCAAACACGATTAAAATGAATTGGCCTCAAAACTGCAACACCTCACTTCCACTCGTGAGAGCACGCACAAAACGATTTGTTGCTGAAAAGCTAGGCCTTGGCCATCTACCTATGGATGGCGCTTCAGCCCGTAGAGGGCCAAGGCCTACCTTTTCAGCAACCATTCGTTTTGTGTTCTCACTAGTGGAAAGGACCTATAGTTTTATGCCGACTACGAACGGCCAAGTTTGAGAAGCTTTTTCTAGACAGAAAATAAAGGGTTATTTTTTAGCTATTATCCCTTTGGCAGCACTGGTTTAAACAGCTGACCACTGTTACCACAGGGACTCTATAGAGTCAAAAGACTCATTTTTGTTAGCTTGACTCGGGGACTCATAATTTTTTTTAGTTGACTCATTTTTTAAAGAACAAAATTACCTAACACCCAGGGTAATTTTATTTCACATTTCCATTTTCATAAATTTTTAAGGTGTGAATTATGCTTTAATGCTTTAATTTTCTTGAACGCTATAAAATGCCTGAGCACATACTAGTACTGCACCCAGGAATTGCTCTAGCCAGACTTCGAGCCTGGAAACGATTGTAGTCGTGTCTCCATAGTTGGCCCCAAAACCTATGAAGGGTCCGACAATATTAGACTGTACACCTTATTAAGTATCAGTTTTCTAAGCGGAAACCTATGTACAATAAACTATATTTAAAAAACAGTTGGGAGGGTGAGTTGTTGTTGGATCTCTCGACAGCGCTATCGTAGAGCATAACTCCCCAAGATGTAGATGGACCAAGCATTTGCTCCCAATTCCTCGGGTTTCTTGTTGTCTTTTGTAAGAAAAGACTGCAGACGACTTAGCCGCGTAAAAAGAGGCCCCTACACCTTTTCTAAGCACTGGGCTTAAGCGAAGATACTCTCTGCGATGCCTGTGGAGAGGGCGGCTACACGGTAGAGCACTCCCTCTGTCACTGTCCCGTCATAGTTTGGATGAGATGACAGGTGCTAATGGGGTAAGAGCTGTTTTTGTAGGCCCTTCACCACAGAAGCGCCTGCTGATCTTTCTCCTGGTAGTACAATAGACCAGTATTGAGTTGAAGTACTCCCGTGTAGTATCAAAACCTCAAAATCATCATACTGGTTTCTTTTGTGTTTTTTTACTCCTCACATAAGGAGGCATTGTTATCAAAAACTTTTTTTAAAATTACTCGTTTGTCGATATCAGCCAGAAGCATTGCAAGAACTACCAATGTATTCAGAAAAAGTCACAGTTTGGTGCGGTTTATGGGATGGTGGCATCATTGGACCGTACTTCTTCAAAGATAATGCGAATCGTAACATAACTGTGAATGGTAAGCGCTACCAACTACCAACGATACCCAACATCTTTTTGCCCGAAATGCAAGAGCTTGACTTGCAGGACATGTGGTTTCCACAAGACGGCACGCACAAAAATAGACTTATTGAGAGGCGAGTTCGGTGAACATTTTGTTTCACGTTCGGGACCGGTCAATAGGCCGCCTAGATCGTGCGATTTAACGCCTTTAGACTATTTTTTGTGGGGCTATGTTAAAGCTCATGTCTATGTAGACAAGCCCGCTTCAATTGACGCATTTTAAGACAACATTGAAGCATTTACTCGTGAGATACCGGCCGAAATGTTGGAAAGAGTATGCCAAAATTGGACTAAGCGGATGGACCATTTGAGGCGCAGTCAAGGTCAACATTTGCATGAAATAATCTTCAAACATTAAATTATATAAATTGTATGCGTTGTTTTTCAAACTCTCTATAGCTATTAAAAAATCACTCTATACTCTTTGAGCATTGTCAGTGACTGGAAAGAGGTGGGGCTGTCTAGAAATCTCGAATTTGTATTGCATATGCACCACAATCTCCCAACAAGATGCTTGATCCAAAAAGGAGATGCAAATCGGGGACAGTCGCTTCCATCTGGACGCATCGTCCTGTTTGCGTATCCAAATGTATTATTTTCTTAGTCAAATCTTCTATTGACGTCGCCGAAACTGTAGCTATAGAAAATACTTTTTCAATTTCACGGTCTCGATACAATTGTTTAGCAATTATATAAAAACAATAAATATAATTTAGTGTAAAAGACATTATGCATGAACGCCGTTTATTTGCAAATTCCACATCTGGATCATATTCCATAGTCAAAAATAATCTTTAGCATGGACATTGTAATCTAAGTATGCAGATATTAAATGCAAAACAAACACACTTTGCATCGTTTAAGTAGTCACCAAAATCCATTCGAGCTGTGCGCTTTAAGATTATCTAACAATTTCTGACGTCTTATCAACTTATCCATACAAACACCATTCAAATTTAAGGGTTTCTCTTCCGTTTGTATTTCATTAGGAAGTAATTCTATGAGTACACTTAAGACTACATTATCTAACCCGCTTGTTTATCGAGAGTCAATCTGTTGATACCAAGTCATAACAAAATGACACTTCGTCACATAACAATCACGACTATTTTGAAATTCTTAATCCAACTTAAATCGGAAAGCCGAATAATTCACTGCCGACAGTCCTTCGAAAAACATTTAAAAAAAAATTAAATAAACCCAAACTTTTCTTCGCCCGTCAAAAAGCCGCCAATCTTCATCCTGTGATAGGACGTGTCATCTTAGGCCCAGAAATAACTCAAGAGCAAACAACTTTATTTACAGCTGAAATGATGAGTAAACTTCAAGAAGTAAACTTTTAATGAAGTTGATCCTTCTTCTTCGACTACTTCACCGCATTCTGAGCGGTTCGGTTGCTCTTGATTCATCATCCTATGTTCCTCCTTAAAGCTTACCAAACATGAAATCTTCTTGATATTAAAAACAAATTACAATTGAATATTTAAACTGGACATACGTATGTGGCTACATATTTGTATGTACTTCCGTAATCTCCTTTGTATGAACTTTCTCTTCTTCAAAGATCAGGTTGAGAACATTTTCATTTGCTATTGCAAGAAGTGTCTGTCAGAGAAGAGTGTTGGAATTTAATACAAATGAATAGCATTTAGTGGCGTTAGTCAAATATATTTTATTCCAATACAAGCGTATGTACATATATGTTCTATCATTTAGGTACGAATACAATTGAGTTACACATAGTATTTATGTAGAATTACAAAAGCTCAGTGTGTTCATGACAAGTTGCGTCTATATAAAAGCATTGCAAAATAGAACGAAGGAGGACCACCCTTCAGAAGTAGAAACGACCTGAACATCTGTAACCTTATGCATGTCTGTGTACTTTAAATTGTGGGAACAATCGACACGCACAGCAATGGCAAATAGATTTCAGTTCGGAAGCATGGCTTATTGTCTGGGTTCTGCTGTATGTGCGGAAAATTCGATATTAATTGAATAATCGAGAGACGTGAATCAATAGACTGAAGAAAGAGCCGGTGGGCGTATTCTCCTCAAGATTATTCTCACGGCACACAATTGAAAGTATTTGATTTAATTACAACTGACACGTAATTGGAAATGAGTTTGGCATCCAAGTATAATTCTTTTTCAGACAACGTCCTTCAGTGGCGGTGGAACTGGAAACGCAAGGTAAAATTTGGGGAAGAACAGATGAATAGCTCACAATTCACTTTATTTTTCTGGAAAAGAATTATTGCAACCTTGAGCGCTTAATGATGATCAAAGTGAACGATTAGGACTAATGTAGTGGGAATAAGCTTTAATTCATGGATCAGTTGCAAAGTAATTAATGCACATTTGCGTGAAATGGCTTTTAATATTATTTTCTGCTTTCGGATTGCCCTATGTTGCACAATGTGTGTAGGAACAAGTTGGTTTAGTTCGGTTATGCACCAAATTATACATATTTCATAGTGGCATGTAAGATCAAATATTCGTGAGAAGTGATAAAAAGTGGACTTTTCACTTTAAGTAAATAACTTGATAGAAATAGTAGTATGTGTGGCGCTACAACTCGTATATGGCCAAGGCCTAGCATCTTAGCGACCACTGGTGCGTGCTATTGTTATCTCACGAGTAAATGGGGCGTACAGTTTTATGCCAATTTCTAACAGCCAAGCTTGAGAAGCTTTTTCTAGACAGAAGAACTCTTTGAGCATTGTCTGTGACTCGAAAGAGGTAGGGCCGTGAAACGTTTTCTTTTCGTACAGGCCAGAAATGGAACCTGCTACGTCGAGGTTGGGGTCGACGCAAATATGCATCAGATTTGTCAGAACTATGCCAATACAAGCTTAATGTGGCGCTACAGTCCGGGATGGACCTGGGTATCAACCAACAAGGATTTCCAGCCAGCTCGATCTTTAGCTAGCTGTCTCCAGTTTCGCACGCATAATTGGTTAAGGTCCCTTCCCACTTGCGTGCGCCGCCTGAATCGGTCTCTTCTTCTACTGCGCCGTCCCACGGGGGTTGATTCGAAGACTTTTCGGGCCGGAGCATTAGTTTCCATCCGCTCCACATGACCTAGCCATCTTAATCGTTGGATCTTCACTCTTCTGGCTAAGTCGATGTCGCTGAACAGTTCGTCGTTATATCTCCTCCTCTACTCACCATCTATGCAGACGGTACCGAAAATCACACGAAGAATTTTCCTCTCGAAGCAACCAAGAGCAACTTCATCCGCTTTTGACAAAATCCATGCCTCCGCGCCATATAGTAGGACTGGGACGATTAAGATCTTGTAAAGCGTTACCTTGGTTGTTCGAGAGAGGGCTTTGTTTACCAATTGCTTTCTTAGCCCAAAGAAGCACCGATTGGCAAGAGTTATTCTTCGTTTGATTTCAGCGCTGGTGTCGTTGTCTGAGTTGATAGCGGTTCCTAGGTAGACAAAGTTTTGGACTACCTCAAAGTTATATCTGTCTGCCGTGACGTTCTGACCGAGACGTCGGTGTTTAGTGTCCTTTCTGGTTGACAGCATATACTTGGTCTTACCCTCGGTTACCACTAAACCCATTTTCGCGGCCTCCGGTCTCGGTTAGATCTTTACCGACCTTCATGGAGCAGCGTGCATTCTCCATCGTCATCCTACACAAACGGACGAGTTTGGTAGAGATGCCAAAACTACTCTCTATAAATGCTATCATACGCGGCTTTAAAATCGATTAAAAGGTGGTGGGTATCGATTTGTTGCTCCTGGGCTTACTCCAAAATCTGCCGAAGTGTGAATATTTGGTCAATGGTGGATTTTCCTGGCCTAAAGCCACACTAGTATGGAGATAAGATCTTATAGGCGATGTTAAGGAGACTTATCCCCCGATAGTTGGCGCAGTCAAAGGGGTCTCCTTTCTTGTGGATCGGGCAAACAATGCTGAGGTTCAATTCATCGGGCATGTTTTCCTCCGACCATATTTTACAGATGAGTTGGTGCATGCTCCTCACCAAATCATCGCTTGCGGCTTTAAAAAGCTCGGCGGGTAGGCCGCCAGCTCCAGCAGCCGTGTTGGATTTCAGTTTAGATATAGCAATCCTCACTTCATCCGGGTCGGGTGGACGGAATTGTTGATCTTCATCGTCCCTTTCATTGGGGTTGAATGGTTCGTTCTGCCTGACAGCGGAATTTGGTTCTTCGTCGCAGTTATACAGTCTGCAGAAATGGTTTCTCCATATCCTCAGCATCGACTGTGACTCTACTGAGATGTTCCCTTGATCATCCTTACAGGCTTCGGTTCGGAGTTTATAACCTTGACTGGTTGACTTTACCCTTTGGTAAAACTTCCTTACCTCATTCCTGCAGTAATATCCTTCTATTCTGCCGATCGCGCGCTTCTCATGCTCCCTCTTTTTTTCTCCTGAGAAGCCGGTGTTTGTCTCTCCTCTTCTGCTCGTAGAGCTCCCGAGCAGTCTTGTCCTTGTTTGCAGTGCCGCTTTGTACGCTTCTTGCTTGGCTGCATTTGCCTGCCGACACTCATTGTCAAACCAGGGGTTTCGTTGTGGTGGCGGATTGAAACCCATCACATCGGAGGCGGCATCTCTGATGGCTTTTTGGCAATGCTGCCACTGGTCGTCAATACTTGATGTTGGCGGTGTAGGATTTCTTAAGATGTTGAGGGAGACACGATCGGAAAAGGATTTGGCAATCTCTTGCGATTGTAGCCGGCCGACGTTGAACTTCCTCACAGTATTTCTTTGTCTTGGCGATGTTCGGGATATCCGCAACCTTACCTTGGCTACTACAAGGTGGTGGTCCGAGTCAATGTTGGCACCTCGGAACGTTCGGACATCTATAATTCTGGAGGAGTGCCTTGCGCGCCTATCGCAATATGATTAATCTGATTGATGGTTGAATGATCAGGAGATCGCCATGTTCCTTTGTGAATGTCGAGATGTGGGAATTTTGTACTGGCTACTACAACATTTCGCCCAGTAGTCGATCAGCCTAAATCCGTTATCGGATGTGGTATCGTGTAGGCTGTGCTTCCCGACCGTACTACCAAAGATGTTCTCTCTTCCTAGCTTTGCGTTAAAATCGTCAAGAACAATTTTAATGTCGTAGCTAGGGCATTGCTCATACGTTTTGTCCAGGAGCTCATAGAACCTGTCTTTGGTGTCGTCATCTTTCTCATCTGTGGGAGCATGTGCGCATATAAGGCTTATGTTGGCAAATTTAGCCTGGATGTGAATTGTCGTGAGGCGCTCGTTCACTGACCTGAACGATAAGACTTCTTGCCTAAGTCTGCCTCTAACGACAAATCCACATCCAAATAGGCGCTGTTTTTTTTTTTTGTTTGTAGCAATCACCGTAATATATATCACAGTTTTTCATCCTTCTTTTGCCCGGTCCATCCCATCGCACTTCTTGGATGGCGGTTATGTCTGCTTTGCAGCAGTCTAGGGCTTCCGCTAATTGTTCGGCTGCACGTGGCCTATAAAGGGACCTGACATTCCACGTACAGATCCGAAGGTCGTTGTCCGTATATCGTTGTTGCCTCGTAACTATAGTTTTTTGTGTGGCCGGGCAGTTACCCCGACGGCACAACCCCCAACCTGGTGGGCCAGTTCCTTTTTTGTAACCCCTAGGACAAGAGGTCGCAATAAGTTTGACAGGTTGAGCTCGGGTGAACTACAACCAGTTCCACCAGTGAATTAAAACTAAAAGGATTTTATTACACCGTCAACAAAAAATTCTCAAATTGGAGCGTATTCTTAACCCTTGTGTCAACACCCAAAAATTGTACATAATAAAAAACTGCTTGTAAATATTGACACAGCAAGAATTTTTTTTTTGTTAAATAAGATAAAAAGCAATATTTTAGGAGGCTATTGAACATATGACGGCATCTCCATATGCAGAACTCAAAATGTATCAATTTAAAAATGAAAAACATACCCGCTAATGTGGGTGAAGGTTTTAATATGGCATCCGTTTTTCTCTATCAGCTGTTGTTTTTGAGTTTATAGCAAGTTTTTTTTTTTCTACTCTCGAAATATTACAATGGCTTATACAAAAAGTTATAAAAGTGTCTTTAGTTAGCCGAGACATCATACTTCAAACAAAACTCGGCCAAATGAAACAATTGGTCAAGGTGCGTGACAAAAGTGTCAACAATTTTCAGGCTTATTTCCAGGATTAAGTATGTACAGGAAAATTGAAAACTGGTTCAAGTTTAAGTTCAATTTATTTGCAGTTTGATTTGTACAGTTTAAATTATATCTAACATGTATTATTTTAGAGATACAGAACAAAAGTTCTTTACAACTATGATAGTTCAAAGTATATATAATAAGAAAATGTTGATACATTAATAGGAAAAGTTAAGGGAAAAACACTACAATCAAAAACCCCTATTATGACTCTTACAACTAATGACTCTTATAGCTAAATTGCACCTAGGCCCAACTATGCAACATTCAAGAACGATATAAGTATGTATAATATTATAGCTTTAAAATATGATTGATTTTTCCTTAGTTTAAGATGTTACGAATAAGCTCTCTCTCGGAGTGAGAGCATTTGCTTAAAAAATGTTGGTGTAATCTATGTGACATGGTATTTAGATTTGCTGTTTCATGAAGCCTCGTAGTAGAGAATTGCCAGGGCAGATAAAACATTAACTTTAGCACCTTGTTTTGACATATTTGCAAGATTTGGCACAGTCGGCCCACACAGGTGCACCATACGTTAAGGCTGGTTGAAAATCGTTTTGAAAATTAGTAATTTGTTTTTAATAGAAAGTTTTGATTTACGATTGATAAAGGGATAAAGGATTTTAATGATTAGGTTTGCTTTCTGAACCGTACTCGATATATGTTTTTCAAATGTGAGTTTTTTTATCGAAAGTAACTCCCAAGTACTTGCAGCTTTCACACCACTCTATGCTGGTCGAGTTCAATTGTAGGTTTATTTGAGGTAGGAATTGCTGTTTTCTGCGTTGAGTAAACCACATAGCCTGAGATTTATCTGCATTCGGTTTGATTTTCCATCTAAAGCAGAATAACCTCAGATTAGGTAACTCGTGAAGGATTGTAATTTTGTCAAAACAATGTCAATATCAATCAATTTCAAGTTAATCTTTCAATTGCCACAGCAGCCTTATCCGGCCTACCAACGAGTCGTGCGCCAAATCAATTCCAAAGCTTGGAATTAATTTGCTTTGGTTGTGAATAAATTCTCAAGCAAAAAGAAATCTGAAACCATGTCGAGTTTGTTGTGTACTCGCATTTGGACAGAATTTCACAAAATCTGGGTGATTTTATTGAAGACCATTGTCAAGGATTCCATCAGGTTCGTTGGGCAATGTAAGAACAACGGTGGACTAGAGCTGGAGTTTGCAACGAGATCTACTAAAAGTCGTTCATTCAAGGAAATCTTACAAAAGATTATTTAATCAGAGATTGATTAGGGTTATGTTCACCAGTGTTTTTTTTTATAATCTGAGCGGTATAGAGTACATACAGCAAACATCGAAATAACGTTTTCACCAGTGTTATCGCAGGTCAAATTATTTACGAGTCCCAGAAGCTTAAAAAACGAGTATTTTTGGAAATAAATGAGTCCCAACAAAGGCTTTAAATAACACAATGCCTCCTTATATGAGAACTAAAAAACACAGAAGAAATCGGTATGATGTTTTTTTTGAATTAAGACTCAAGACTGGTCCAGGTGGCAACCTACAATTCCTTCGGAAGATCTGTCGTAAAGGGCCTACAGAATCAGCTCTAACCACATTAGCACCAAAGACCTGCCACCTGATCCAATCAATGACGAGATAGCGACAGAGGAAGTTCTTGTAGCCGTTCTCTCCATTGGCATCGCAGAGGGTATCTTCGCTCAAGCCCAGATTTTGACAAAGGTGTAGTGGCCCATTATTATGCAGGTACTATAAGTCGTCTGCAGTCTTTTTGTCAAGGGACAACAAGAATGCTGCGGAATTGGGAGCAAATGCGTGGTCTATCTACATATATGCTCTACGATCTCGAGACGTCCAACCATCACCCTTCCACCTGTTTTTCAAATATAGTTGCGCATAGGTTTCCGCTAACAAAACTGATACTTAATGATGTGTACAGTCTAATGTTGTCGCCTTCCAAGAAAGCAGCGGTCTCTTCATAGGTTCTGGAGCCATCTATGAAGATACGACTACATTCTACTAGTATGTGCTCAGGCATTTCAAATAAATGAAAATGGAAATGTGAAATAAAATTACGTTAGGGGCTTAGGTTATTTTGTTCTTGAAAAAATGAGTCAAATCAAAAATGTATGAGTCCCCGAGTCAGGCTAAAACAAATGAGTCCTTTTGACTCTATAGAGTCCCTGTAGTAAGACTGGTTTTCACAAATAAAAAGATAGTTTAACAAAAGCCTCGTGGTTAAGTGGGTCATAACTTACCACAAATTTATGCGTTTTGAAAATACAGTGGATGATTGCTGATAAAAACCGATTATGTTCAACGGGGCGAGACTCTTAGTTAGTCCTCTGAGTTTGCTTTTTCTAATTTTGTTTTATTAAGAGCCAAAACATTCATCAGCGTTCAATTGCTTTCTCAAAAATTTAACAAGACCTTTGTTAAATTTTCGCTTTCTTCTAATTCAATATCTGAGAATTATTTGAATTGACTGCTAGTCCTGTTATATGGTACAAAATCTTCCTTGGCCACTGTGTTTAGGATCAGATGCTAAATTGTTGCGAAGCAGTATTTTTCAGAGGTGTGCGTATGATATTAATCAGTTTTAGACTTTTTTTTACATGCTGAAAAGTGCAGTGCATAACCAGTGAACAATGTTTAGAATTCCCTTTTTGGAATAATGCGTCTTCACTATATTGAGCGTCCACTGTACCGCCAAAGTGGATCTTAACTATACAACATACAAGCCATCTCATCGATCCTAAAATATGTATTCTATTTCTCAATTCACAGTGCCCGTTTGTACTTAATCTTAATTCTATAATTATAAATCAATTATAAATAAACCAAACACTAATATTTGTGCAGTTTTAAAATTATTTTGTCAGTTAAATGAATGCAATTGTTGACTTAATTTGCTTCAGGTAAAAAGTTCTTCAGACTTCAAATAAAATCGTTAGTTCTAGATAAGATATTGAATGTTATACAAATTACACAACTATCATTTTAGATAGTTCCTACAACGAAATGGAGAAAAGGTGGATCCACAATACGCACTAAATGTGCCTACGGGGCCATTCTCTATCGTTGATAACACCATCATCCTCATAATCCAAGCAATTTAGGGTAATCGTTGTTAAGTCTATTCTCGATATTATACGAGCATTAAATGGATACAGAATTTTATTGCTACCATAAAATAAACCAGGCTGCTCTAAATTGCATGTAACATTTTGTCTCAAATTGCACGTAAAATTTCTGAGAATTTACTCCCCGTCCATGTATATAACACAACGTGTAGGAATATGTATAAATTGATGTCGTATCAGAACCACAACTTATTCAATCTCGAATGAGGAACGTCCAATAGACCCCCACTGTACATCGATAATAAAAAATCTGCTTTATATCTCTACCGACACTTTAGTATGCACAAACCAAAAAAGAATCTCGAGTAATTCTCCCTTGAGACGTCTACACATCGAAGCTAAGTGCCAGACCAATGCACTCCAATACACGATGGTGGGGTCGGCAATACCAAACAAGATTAGAACCCAATTGGGAGGATAGCTAGATTATTCTCCCGCGGAGGCTAATAATACATAGGTTTCAATTGAATTTTGCTCTGATTTATCCTCTTCAATTCACATGGTGCTAGTAATCTATCTATATACGTCCGATGAGATAATCCGATCACTGTTCTCCGTGAAAATTATAAATGAAAATTCAATTAAAACATTCAGACTATGTACATATGTGACTGAGTGAAATATGGGCTGCCATTTTCAATCCTTTTAAAACTCGTTCGGAGTATTGAAAAGTTTCCTCGATGTCATACCACACAATGACGATGTAACTTTCCTCACTCTATACAACTTTAACCTGAGGCAAACTGACAAACTGTCAGTAGACCAAATTACGAATTGCACATTGTTTCAAGTAAAACTCTGAGCGCCGTGCATGCAGGACGAAAATGCTAATGAGAAACTCCAGCACTTTCTACAGTAGGAAGGGTAAGGTATCAAAAGTGCAAGAGTACACGGTGGGGGCCTCTTTGCATGATACTGAAGACTTTTTTGATATTAAAAGCCTTGCCAATCATATTATTTCCGGACAAATTGAGAGAGAAATGGCATCGTGTGAGGAATGTCGTTGGTCTTGTAAGAGTTGGCAAGCATCCAAAATGAATGGGTTTTCGAGGAACTAAAACACTTTTGAAGGATGTCTGAAAGAGGACTATTGCGTGTACAGTTTAGACATTCATTTTTGGGTCAGAACGGAAGCATTAAGCTGCATGTGCATTGAAAACGAAACTATTTATTTTTAAATGTATGCATTTTATTCGTGTTAAAAAGCGTTAATTGTCATTTCCATTGCCTATTTATAGTGATGCAGATAACTGAATTATATCAAGCAGTGACGCAAAGCCACTTGCGTCAGAAAATGTATGAACAACTTTTGTTTTAATGGTAAAGTTAGATGCAGAAAAAGTTTTCAACAGAGTGCTTCAGGACAAATTGTATAGATTTAAATATAATTACACTGCTCAGCCAGAAACAAAACCCAGTTTGAGAGAACTTCAGATATTATGCTCCAAGAGTGAGCAGCATTAAAACCACTTTTCAATAGCAACTCAACTTATATCAAAAGCAAAATAAACAAATGATAATTTGTTGGTTGGCCCTCTCTTTTTGCTTTGAGAATGTAGATGGTTGATGAGACTAATACCCAAACATATTACAAGAGTGTATTGAGTCTTATTGACTTGAAGCGGAATTGTGAATCAAAAAATCAACAAATTTTTCGCTTATATATTTTACTAAAACCTAGTGATGTTGTTTTGAAAATTTTAACGTTTATTTAAGGAAAACATGTACAGTCGAATAATGAACAAATTTCAAACACACAGCTTTCTGATTCTGTTTTAAGTGTATTTTTCTCTCCGCATAAGAATTTCTTTTTTTGGTGGCCCTTGGCGTTGTGGGTATGTGCGTCGACCCCAACCTCGACGTCCTAGGTTCGATTCCAGCTCTGAGCGACGAAAATAATTTTCACGGCCCCACCTCTTCCGAGTCACTGACAATGCTCAAAGAGTATTTCCTGTCTAGAAAAAGCTTCTCAAACTTGGCCGTTCGGAGTCGGCATAAAACTGTAGGTCCCTTCCACTCGTGAGAGAACAATAGCACGCACAACATTAGTGGTTGCTGAGAAGCTAGGCCCTAGGTTTTAATAATTAATAAAGTTGAGAAGGGAGTAACAAGAAAGAATGATATTGCCATGGAGTTTGGAATTCTTCACAGTTCATTGTCAAACATTCTAAAAAACTAAAAAGTGCAGAAGACGGACAATTAAATGGTAAATGCAAAAGACTTAAAACATGTCTTTTTGAGGATATTGATGAAGCAATGCAAATGAGAAGTGCTTTGGCGGAAAACATAGCAAAGAGCGAATAACCGTTCTGATAGCAAGCAACATGACCGGGTTAGAAAAGCTTAAATTGCTTTTTATTGGAAAAGCTAAAAATCCACAATGCTTTAAAGGTATTAGAACATTAGATGTGCATTATGAGGCTAACAAAAAGGTGTGGATGGCCGGTGAAATTTTTACAAAATGGCTCTTACAGCTCGAAAAAAAAAAAAAAATTGCCTCTCAAAAGAGGAATGTATTGCTGTTTGTTGATAATTGTACTGCGCACCCCAGGGATGTAAAGGATAAAAAACTACCATTATCCCATTTGGCAGCTTTACAACCTTCATATAAAGAAGTAGCAAATATCGATGCATCATTTGGAGAATGCGTTAATATAGATACTGATGTGCAGACCAGAGAAAACCCATCCGATGAAGATATTCGAAGTAGTGTTTTGGAAAATCGTGGAGTTCAGGATTCCCAAGGTTTTTCTTGCAAAAAAAATGTTTGACAAGAATTACATTGCCAGATTCAGAAATTGATGAAGATTTGGCCAGTGTAGAAGATTTGGTAGAGGCGGTGTTACCTACAATAGGTCGAGTTTCTTCCCCTCTTAATGAACTTCGAACCTTCGTCGAAATGAAAAGCAATATACCGTATAATGTGTTTAAGTCGTTAAATATATCAGAAAACTTTGTTGAGGAAGAAAAATGGAAAAGCGTAATCCAAATCAAAATACCTCATTATTTTAAATAAAATTGTATATGTATGTATATAATTTCTGTATAATAAAATTTCTATATAATGAAGTTTTTTTTTGGTCCCGTGCGAATTCATTATAGGGAAGTTCGACTGTATTATTCAAAGTATTACCCATCTGAAGCTATGTCCTTTGTCACATCTGTCTGGCAATTTATGGATCCCATCCCAAAAGAACTGCGGCGGAAATGGAACTGCCCATCTGAAGCTATGACTTTTTTCTATCTTTCCGACAATTTGTGGATCCCATCCTTAAAAAAGAACTGCACCGCAATAGGAATAATACAAGTTACACCATCTCTTAGCAAGTCTTACTTACTTACTTAAGGTGGCGCTACAGTCCGGGGTGGACATGGGCGTCAACCAACAAGCGTCTCCAGCCAGCTCGATCTTTAGCTAGCTGTCTCCAGTTTCGCACGCATAGTTGGTTGAGGTCCCTTCCCACTTGCGTGCGCCACCTGAGTCGAGGTCTTCCTTTACTGCGCCGTCCCTCGGGGGTGGATTCGAAGACTTTTCGGGCCGGAGCATTGGTTTCCATCCGCTCTACATGACCTAGCAAATCGCAGTTAGTTTATAACCAATAATTATGAAACATTATTTTACCATTAGCAGATTGTGAGAACGCTAGCATAAAAAAAGCTTCAAGTGTCAAAGGATCAAATAATGACATCACAAATCAAATATAACACATTTTTTAAGGATATGAATTATTTTTCGAATTAAATGTTTCAGTTTTACCGACCGAAAACCGTAAACCAATAAACCAATAATTTATTTTGGAGAAAATCACCATGTTGATGTTGAAAAGGGAATAAGAATCAACCGTCGTGCTATATCCAAAAGATTCGGCGAAGTTTTAATTTACTCACTTTTTATTTCAAAAGCAAATACTCCTTTGGAAGGGAGAACAACACTGAAACAAGTTCTGAGTTGTCAATTTTTGTTAACCAAGATGCACGGTGCGTAATGCAATTCTACAGGAAAGACCAACGTATTTTTACTCATCATAATCGAGAAGACCTGTTAAATGGGTTAGCGAATTATCAAACAGGGAATCGATCCCCAAAGAGAAAGACTCAATACACAAATCTACTACTAAAAATTTCGCAAATTGTAACCGTAGCTCTCTATGAATACAGAATGTGGATAAAGTGTCAGACTTTGTAAAGTTCAACAGTTCGTAGCGTACTAGCTTGAGCAAACATTGTGGAAAACGAATGGGGAAGTTTGGTTAAAATGTATATCTGGCCACCAGCTAATAACGGCTATTCTGTAAACTTCGTAAAAAAAGTCCCACTAAAATTTCTGTAGGACCTTTACTCCGATGCCTAAACGAATAGGTATGGGTACGAAACCACTAAATACGTATTCAGTAAATAAACTGATTTTTTTTTCATTTTCAATCATCCCCATGCCAACAAAATAATGAATTGTTTGATGTGCAATTCTTTCAAATTTACATGCTTTTCCAAATCCATGTTCATGTTTGTTTCCATGGATAATCTGTTAGAAACAAAAAACGATAGATTCATGCAGGAGCTGTAAATATTGAATCAGATATAGTTGACAAATTCTGCTGAAGCGGGTGTATTTGTATATTTACTTTATTTGTATTTGTTGCGACATTGCCAAAATGAAATTGAATATCTATTTAATCCCTCATCTCAATGTGTATCTGTTACATATTTTATCCCTTTCAAGTTTTCACTAGGTTTTAATTTCAAGGATTTAAGTAGAAAAATACGAAATTCCAGATTTGTTGAATTCGTTGAAACAACAGCTATCTATGTATATGAAATATTCGGTTTTTGATTCTTATTCAGAGATACTGAATATTTAAACATAGATTTCCACGAACTTTTTAATACCTATTTCTCTTTAAAATCAATGAAATCCCCGATGTTGGATTATAGTCCTATGAGTGTGTACAAGTTAACACACAGTGTGCTGGAATCCAGTCTAAAATTATTCCATCCATGCGGTTCGCGAATCACAGGTATGGTTTTGGGAAATGGTTTCGTATAGGTTTCGTATAGTGTTTTTATTGTAGCTAGCAATTTACCAGCGTAATTAACATGTTGAGATCTTTAAATTTTGGATTCTATCTAAAATACCAAACACCAATCTCACATAATTGACATTAAACTATTTGAGGGTATATTTTTAATGTTCATGTAGTTTAAATTGCAAATTCTGATAAGCTTACGGCGATATTCGTTCGGTATACAGAGAACGACCAAATAATAAAATCAAACATTCTTTTTTGTTGAAAAAATTCTTTTATTATTATTTCTTCTTGCAATTTTGAGGGAGTAAGATCAAGTACTAGTTAAAAAAAAACCGGTATAATTTCTTCTTCTTCTTCGATTGGCGCTACAATCCGGGGTGGACCTGGGCCTCAACCAACATGCCTCTCCAGCCAGCACGATCTTTCGCCAGCTGCCTCCAGTTGCGCACACCAAGTTGGTTGAGGTCCTTATCCACTTGTGTGCGCCATCTAGTGCGAGGACGTCCTCTGTTGCGCTGTCCCAATGGCTCGGTGTCGAAGACTCTTCGGGCCAGAGCTGTGGTGTCCATCCCCTCTACATGACCTAGCCACCTTAAGCGTTGGATCCGAAGACGCTTAACTAGGTGCATGCACATTTTGGAAGATTGTGCCTCGGGTGTTTACGTTTGAGTTTCACACGATCTTCGCAAGTATGATGTTAAAGAAGTCACATGACAGCGTGTCGCCTTGCCTAAAACCTTTTTTGACATTGAAGGTCTCGGTGAGTTCGTAACCGACCTTGATGGAGCAGCGAGAGTTCTCCATCGTCATCCTGCACAACCTGAGGAGTTTGGCAGGAAAGTCAAAACTAGACATGGCGTTGTATAGCTCGTCTCTATGCACGCTGTCATATGCGGCCTTGAAATCGACAAATAGGTGGTGGGTGTCGATCTGCATCTCTTGAGTCTTTTCCAGGATCTGCCGGAGTGTAAATATTTGGTCTATTGTGGACTTTCCTGGCCTGAAACCGCACTGATAAGGACCTATCAGGTTGCTGACAAAGGGTTTCAGGCGTTCACACAAAACGGCAGAGAGTATCTTATAAGCGATGTTAAGGAGGCTAATCCGTCTATAGTTGGCGCAGTCAAAGGGGTCTCCTTTCTTGTGGACCGGACAAACGACGCTGAGATTCCACTCATCGGGCATGCTTTCCTCCGACCATATCTTACAGATGAGCTGGTGCATGCGCCCAACCAGATCATCTCCAGCTGCCTTAAACAATTCCGCGGACAATCCGTCCGCTCCAGCAGCTTTGTTCGACTTCAGTCTAGATATCGCTATCTTAACTTCGTCTAAATCGGGGGGACGGAATTCGTGTTAATCATCGTCCAAATTGAGTGAAACATTCTGCCTGACAGCGGAATTTGTGTCGTCATCGCCGTTTAACAGTCTACAGAAATGATTTTTCCAAATTCTCAGCATCGACTGCGATTCTACTACTAGTTGTCCATTTTCGTCCTTGCAGGCTTCGGTCCGAGGTCTATATCTTCCTGATACTTGTTTTACTTTTTGGTAAAACTTTCGGACCTCCTTCCTGTCGTATAATTTACCATTATCAAAGAAAAAGTGATATTTCGGTGGACAAATACCAACCCTAATTATTAATACGAAAGTAAAAACATTTTATTCAAAGTATTGGCCATTGTTTTCTACACATTTTGACCACCTTTCTGGCAATTTGTGAATACTATGCCAATAAAATTGTTCGTCTTTTAAAGCAAACCAATCAGACACCCAATTTTCGACTTCTTCGTAGGAATCGAAGTACTGCTCAGCCAATGCGTGTCCCATCGATGAAAACAAATGGTAGTCGGAAGGAGCCAAGTCTGGTGAATACAGCGGGTGGGGTAGCTGCTCCCAGCCAAGTGTTTTGATTGTATCCTGAACCGGCTTTGCTTTGTGTGCAGGTGCATTGTCATGGAGCAAAATTACCTTGCCGTCTCTTCTGACCAATTCTGGTCGTTTCTCGATCAATGCATGGTTCAAATTGATCATTTGTTGTCGGTAGCCATCAGTATTAACGGTTTCACCAGGTTTTAGGAGCACGTCGTACACCACACCTTTCTGGTCCCACCAAACACACAGCATTGTCTTCTTGCCGAATCGATCTGGTTTTGCATACGATGTTGATGCTTGTCCCGGATTAATCCATGCATTTTTCCGTTTAACATTCTTAAAATAAATCCATTTTCCATCGTCTGTAACAATCCGATGCAAAACCGATTTTCTTACGTGTCTTTGAAGCAACATTTCACAAGTGTTTTTTCGGATTTTTATTCAATTCATGAGGCACCCATTTTCCACACTTTTGGATCTTTCCCATAGCTTTTAAAAGGTCAGAAATTGTTTGTTGTGCAACATTTAACATTGCTGCCATTTGCTTTTGACTCAAAGTGTCATCTCCATCCAATATCGTTTGCAAATCGGCGTCTTCAAACTTTTTTGGTGGTCTTCTCACATCAAAATCATTATTTCTGAACCGTTGAAACCATCTTTTGCATGTTGCTTCTGATAGAGCATGATCACCAAACGCCTCGACAAGCATTCGATGCTACTCTGCAGCACTTCTCTTCAAATAAAAACAAAAAATTAATGCTTTCCGCAAATCATCACTTTCTGCTAAAAAATGCGAGATTTTTAACACGATGAAAAAATATGATTTTGTCTGTTCAATGACTTGATGTATACTAAATATTTTTCACAGATGTCATAGCAAACAAACAAACTAAAAATAAGGGCTCGTTCACAACAAATCTTCCCTATCGAGACATTTGTATCTTCACCTGTACTATAATATAGGCGTCGCTACAGCGCGTAGAGGGCCAGGGCTTCCCAGTAATCACTCGTGTTGTGCGTGCGATTCTTCTCTCATGAATGGAAGCGGCCTACAGTTTTATGCCGACTCAGAACGCCCTAGTTTGAGGAGCTTTTTCTAGACAGGAAATGAGCATTGTCAGTGACTCGAAAGAGGTGGGGCCGTGAAAATAATTTTTGTCGCAGTAATCGAACCTGCGAGGCTGAAGTTGGGGTCGCACATACCCACAACGCCACGGGCCTCCACCGTCTGGCAAAGTTCATGCTAATTTTTGGGCTTTGTAATCTCAATTGCAAAAAAGAAAAAGTATTTAAAATTCGATAAATATAGCATATTAAAATAAATGTCTATCCTTATTGAAAATATGATTAAAAGTCACCGTCAGAATGCCCGGTTTCCTTCGTTTTTCCCTTTTCTACTTCCTTGTTGCCAATTGTTTTGCCCATCACTGTACCTTTAATCCGCTGTAATGTAGTGAACATGCCGTAAATCTTGAGTTCCTTCGCTTTCTCTTTTCAACAATTATTTCTGTAACAAAAAATAACTATTTATTTTATACTCAGTTTTTCATTGTTCAGTTTGTTCATGAACGCCTAACTTTCAGAGAATTATATTTTTGTTTCTATAGCTTTCCTAACTTCAGTAAATTTCTATTCCTATGTTTATTTCCCAATTCGAAAGTGCTTTTCAGACGCCACCCAAAATAAAACTCAAAGTAAACCAAATTCATCACATATCCTATATTAATATCCCATTTCTATTCCAGCAGGAATAGAGCATAAAGGCAACACAAACTCTCATAGTTTTGTATGTACCACACTCCACACAGAACCGTAAAAAGGAAGTATATAAAGTTTACTTAGGTTATGTTTTTGAAAGGGGAGTGTGAGTGAAGGTGATTTTTAACACTTCCGTTCGGAGGCCAAAAAGCTTATTGTGTATCACTTCTAACCTGTCGATTCTGGTGGTGTCTGAAACCACCCCGTGCTCTTTATGAATTTCAATAGATCCGATGTACCTGCATTCGTTATGCATATCGAGGTCTCCGTAAAGAATCTGTGGGCCAGGGAGTCTAGATACGAAGAGAGGGAGTGTCGTGTTACTCGTTTCCATTTCGGGAGTCCTCTGATCACTCCTCTGCATCGAGTTTCGTTCTAACGGCAGAATCCTCTTTGTTTTGCCGATATTAAGCTCGGGTCACTTTGATCTTGTCATACATTTAATTCTTGCAAGCCCCGCTGATCCTTGTCTGGCCAAGGAAGGACAAAGCAAAATCGGAGTACTTGGCCATTGTTTCTTTCTTCTGGACAACTGCATTAACTATTCTCAAATACAAATGTTGCGATCACATCGTTCTATTTGTAATTTTTATTGTTGCGCACAAGAATTGGTCGAAGGAGAATCCATTCAGAAAATTTTTTTCATGGACATAGTACATCTTATACACTGGAAATATAATTTCTCTTAAATATACGTTGTCATTTGGCGGGAATGTGTTGCAAATATCCAATGGCCAACATCGAAATTATCTATAGCTTCTGCATCGATAATAACCTCATTCCATTTGATATAAATGACACATAATGTGATTTGTTGTGCGATGCGATGTCAAAGGAGGCATATACCCCTTGACCTATTCAAAAGGGATATAATGTGTTCATACTTCTAAACAGAACATTACTGGAATAGACTCTGTATACAAGGTTTGTTTTATACATACGTATACACATCGTTTGCTTTGTGGTGCTGAGAAAGGAAAATGGAGAGTGCACTCCTCCCCTTGTTTGCACCGGTTTTACAAAAAACACCCAATTTATCACGTTGAATTTTTGAACATTTTTCCTTTTGTTTTGCTAAGCTTAGTACTCTTTTTTTTGTGAAATCAATTTAATAATCCTCATCCTCGTTTTTGTGGTGGTTTTATGCTTATGAACAAAGCCAGCCGATACCAGCATGGAAATTTCCCTCAGATGTGGATTTCAGGGGAATGAACAAAAAATAGAATCAATCATCCGAAAGGGAATACGGAGCACGTCTAAAGGTAAACAAATGAAGGCAAGATGGTGGTGGTTGTTTTGGATGAGTTGAACAATATCCTGCCGTCAAAAAGAAAATACTCCAGTTTTGGTCGAGATTGTACATGAGCTTAATGAATGCGCAAGGGGTGCAGTGAAACGTGAAGATGAAACGTAGACAGCAATCGACACAATTTGCAAGCACATTTGCGCTATCCGGGTGTCTATTATTCTTATTATCATGCCGAGTGAAGAAGACCAAACTCGAAGGACGGCATACAGCGTGAAGTGGATGAAATATATTTTTTTTTTTCTTCATTGGATGTGACCTATGACATATGAGGCAGTTGACAGAACACTGTCGGCCTACATGTTTGCTGTCATAATTTGTTATATTTTGTACCCTGTGGGTGGTTTGGGTCAGTGACAGATGTTTTAATAAGCTCTCTTATTAATTTAACATGTGTCATATTACTTTCAGCACTGCGAGCGTGATTTCATCTTTCATTTTTGTATGCTGATATATTTCAATAATGATACGCATTATATTGTGTTTTCGTGTAGAATCTTAAAAGTTTCTAATTTTATTCTTGTTCACTTGCTGATTTGTTTATTCAAATAAATAAAAACTACAATTGCGAACATTATGGTAGGAAGAGACATTGCCTTAGTTCTTAGTCAACCAAGTGCGTTGCTAATATTGTTGTTTTAAAGCGACTCCAGAGTCGAGAAATGTTCGTGGTAAAGAGCCCGGACGGACAATTGTATTCTCAATGAATTGTGTGCAATCATAAAGACGTATTTCCTTCTTTTATCAATTCAGAAAATAATAAAATTAAAAAAATTAGTCAAAACTTTAGCAACTCATCCTGACGTAATCGTTGTAAACACTTTGTACAAGTATAAAAAGGTTATTCATTTGTCTTGCTAAAAATATCTGTGAATACGTATCCATCAACTTCAAACAAATATGCATCGTTTGTGGACACAACAACATGTCGTTGATAAAATAAGATTTGTGTATCCAATGTCTGCATGAACCATGTCACGGACGAACCTATTTGAAACATTTCACCTTTATCGTGTTAGTTTGAGTTTACTCAATAAACATTGCAGATAGAAGTATCTTTGCGTACGCAGCAGAGCAAAATTCCTGTAGATTGTTAGGAACCTACATCGCAAAGGAATTTTGATACATTTTATGAGAAATATCTTCTAAGATTTGTAAGATTTGTAATTTATAATGTTTAACGTTTGCTACTGACCGTTAATTTACGTTATCGCATGTCAGTATGAACGTTGTGACATTGATATCGTCACGCATTCCCAACGCCGCATTGACAGCGATTGAAGAAAAGCCGAATCGAGCTGGTAGTCAATAAGGATAATACAAAATATATACTGTCGACCAAGAAACGTTCAACCATACACCATCTGGGGCAAAACATAACAATCGTCAGCTGCCCTTATTTAGTGAAGGGTAGCAAGTTTGTCCACCTCGGTTCAATCGTGGACTCGACAATGGAGATCCGAGTTGCCCATGGGAATCGATGCTACATCCTTTTGTTCAAGCAACTGGGCTCGAAAGCTGAGTCGAAGAACAAAAAAATGGTCTACAACTTATATTGCTAGCGAAATGGATTCAAAAGCTGGTCAATAAGCAAAACAGAAGAGCTTATTCTTGGTCAGTCGGTTGTACGGTCCAGTCTGAGAAGAAAGTGAATGGAGGAGAGAACACAAC
The DNA here is from genome assembly GCA_916610145.1 of Eristalis arbustorum. Taxonomy (NCBI): domain Eukaryota; kingdom Metazoa; phylum Arthropoda; class Insecta; order Diptera; family Syrphidae; genus Eristalis; species Eristalis arbustorum. The sequence goes on along the minus strand of OU744316.1, from coordinate 79,916,574 downwards.
TCTACGAGCTGTACAAATATGCGGATGTAGCCCTGAAGAAAAAAATCAGCACTGCTCTGCACATCGATTGCATGGACAACAACGCTACAGAAAAGAGGATCTTCGAATTCGAGCCTCATAGTTCAAGAAGGAGAGGAAAACCGACCCGCCAGTATAAAGACGAAAGATTGGTTTCGATGAATGGAAGCGTTATGGTCACGACGGATATCCATGTAAGGCTTACAACATCCATTGGCCGTCGGCCTGAAAAGGAAGTAAATTCTTAATATACGAGTGACGCAACAGCCCGTAGAGGGTCAGGGCCTAGCTTCTGAGTAACCACTTATGTTGTACGTGCTATTGTACTCTCACGAGTGGAAGGGACCTGCAGTTATATGCCGATTCCAAACGGCCAAGTTAGAGAATCTCTTACTAGACAGAACGTACTCTTTGAGCATTGTCAGTGGCTCGAAAGGGGTGTGGCTGTCAAAATTATTTCTGTCGCACAGACCAAGAATCGAAACTACGACGTCCAGGTTGGGGTCGGTGCACGTACCAACAACGCCACGGTCCACTACAAAGTGAGCCCTCAAGAATGAAGTAAATTCACAATCATCGAATGTGAAATGAACAGCGAGTGGCGAGAAGAAGTGCGTCGATGTTTTTCTACAATCCCACTCACGTGTTTGTGTGTGCGAATCTGAGTATTCTATGAAATCACACCAGATTCCCAGCTCGGAGGGTAGTTATATGTTTTTTGTCTTTGATTCCATTCCTTTGAAGGGACTTACTTGAATAATCCTTTCTTATCCGCTCACTTCATGACATAGAAAAACAATCCATGAGTAAACCAATAAATAAATACGCTTCAATAAACATTTTCTTTATGTGCCTATGATACCCCGTTCAAATGAACCCATTGAACACACAGATACTTTTGTTTTTGTTTTGTCTTTTTACTAACCGTTGTCTCTTTAATCGTAAATCGTAAATGGAGTCGCAGCATAACTCATCCGTTTTTTTATGAATTGTGCGACCATGAGACTCCACTTTTGGGTTGCGTATTAGTTAGTAAGAAAAGACATAAAACTGCCTCACTATTGATTCAACACCAATAATCCTTCCACCATCACGCAAATACTGAAGCATCAGTGCCATAAACCCTGCCACACTTTAGCCATTAAATAACATTTTCCGACTAGCCTTACTGAGATAGTAACAAAATAATCAGCCTACTGACCAGAATACAACCAAATGTCCAAGACCGGGCGCTTTCAAATTCACTTCCAAAGAGACACCTCAACCACTCTCTGATCGATGTGTTGGTTGCACGACTATTTTTAGTTCCGTTCATTCCGAACAATAATCAAATTAGTACGTGACATAATGTATCATCACGAAACCCTTACTACTTGTCCTTTCGGTTTGGTTTTTATTCAGATTGTTGGACAACATGACATGTGAACATCAAGCGCAATGCTTTTGAGGAATGCATGACGATTGGTGGTCAGTCCTGCAATTTATCGTTTGCTCCTCATTAGAAATTGAATCTCTTCGTCTCTCACTTAAAATTGATTCAATTTTCTGGAAACAAGATATGTCAATCTGCAAAGGACTTGAAACTCCAAGGATATAATGACAATGCAATCTCTATTTTGTCCTGATGACATACTACATAGTGGCGTCAGTGTGTTAATGGACAGGACATGTGAAAAGATGATAGTGGGAAAAGGATCCCAGAAAATGTCTAATAATATTCTATGAAATGCCATAAATTACATATGCACATCCGATTGTCTTTTAGATTTGATAATATGCTTTTTTTATTAAAGAACTTGAATGTTGAACATTGCTAAACTTAAATTTATTTAATCGAAAGCAGCCAAGATGTTTTTTTTCCAGAATATGACGAATGTGTATTCTCCTTTTTACTAATATTGATTCTCCATCACATTAATGTGTGGGAGCTTCAAGCAATTCGTAGAATTACATGATAGGGAGAGACGCTTTCTGCCGCTATGAGGATCCAGCATCAGTTGAATTTAAATGAGAGTTATTTTAGGAATTGTACAGTCATCGGCATTAAAATTATACATGCGCAGCACTGTGTATAATTATCTTCATTAAAATTCGATAAAAGAATGATATGAAAATAATCAAAGCAATTACTAATTCAATTTGGTTTACGTGTTTAAAATGTATAGTTTTACCATATTTGCATACATAAACTTGTAGCTGTACCTACAAACATTTTACTTATGACCACACTCAGAAACATTAGAATATTTGAAATGTCTTTAGACTCAAAGGATGAACCGTTGACAGTTATCCAAAGCGGTTATGAACGACCGATTTGACATTTTGGAATAAGATGCATTAGGCGTTGATCCACAAGAAAGGAGACCCCTTTGACTGCGCCAACTATAGAGGGATCAGCATCCTTAACATCGCTTATAAGATACTCTCTGCCGTTTTGTGTGAACGCCTGAAACCCTTTGTCAACAACCTGTGCGGTTTCAGGCCAAAAAAATCCACAATAGACCAAATATTCACACTTCGGCAGATCCTGGAAAAGACTCAAGAGATGCAGATCGACACCCATCACCTATTTGTCGATTTCAAGGCCGCATATGACAGCGAGCATAGAGACGAGCTATACAGCACCATGTCTAGTTTTGACATTCCTGCCAAACTCGTCAGATTGTGCAGGATGACGATGGAGAATTCTTGCTGCTCCATCAAGGTCGGTAACGAACTCACCGAGACCTTCAATGTCAAAAAAGGTTTTAGGCAAGGCGACACGTTGTCATGTGACTTCTTTAACATCATACTTGAGAAGATCATGCGAAACTCAAACGTAAACACGCGAGGCACGATCTTCCAAAAGTCCGTTCAACTTCTTGCTTACGCGGACGACATTGACGTGATTGGACGAACACAGCGAGCCGTCAATGAGGCGTTTGCTGGCATTGAAGCTGAAGCGGCTACAATGGGTCTAGCGGTAAACCAGGGCAAAACAAAGTACATTCTGTCATCACGGAAGGACGCACAACATCGACGTCTCGGACAGAATGTCATATTGGGCAGCAGAAACTTTGAGGTAGTCAAGGACTTCGTCTACCTGGGCTCCGGAGTAAATAGGGACAACAACACCAGTACCGAGATCAAGCGCAGAATTACTCTTTCCAATCGCTGTAACTTTGGGCACAAGAGGCAACTGAGTAACAGAGCCATCTCTCGAAACACCAAATTGACTTTGTATAAAATCCTGATCATCCCAGTCCTGCTCTATAGCGCAAAGACATGGGCGCTATTGAAAGCCAATGAAGAAGCTCTTGGTTTGTTTTGAGAGAAAAGTTCTGCGTACGATCTTTGGTCCTGTTCGCGTTGATGGCGTTTGGAGGAGAAGGTTCAACCACGAACTATACGGGCTGTACAGCGGCATGCTAGTTAAGCGTCTTCGGATCCAACGCTTAAGATAGCTAGGTCATGTAGAGCGGATGCACACTACAGGTCCAGCCCGAAGAGTCTTCGACACCGAGCCATTGGGACAGCGCAATAGAGGACGGCCTCGCACTAGATGGCGCTCACAAGTGGAAAAGCACCTCAACCAACTTGGTGTGCGCAGCTGGAGGCAGCTGGCGAAAGATCGTGCTGGCTGGAGAGGCAAGTGGTTGAGGCCCAGGTCCACCACGGACTGTAGCGCCAATCAAAGAAGACGACGTTGTTCTGAGTTCATGCAAATGCTTAATAATTTAGAATTTTTATGTTAAACTTAACTACATAATGTATGGGTGGACATTTTTCTCACCCTTATCGAGTTATATGTCAAGTGTTTTCAAATCTAGAGTTTCCCTGTTTTGGCATTTAGAGTCCCTATTCCATTCCAAAACCATATGAGGAATGTGTACATACAGTGGCGGAGAGAAAAATAAGACCTAATAATTTCATATACAGAATATTACCCATTATTCTAATTTCATGTATATTTTTATAACGTTACTAGATTTCGTACCCGGCTTTGTCCGGTACTTTATCTGTAGTGAAAATACATTTTTTCAAAATATTCTGAAGAAATGTGTTTAAAATAGTAAAACGCCAAGAAAATTTAACTTTCTATTACTTTTTTTTTATTAAACTTGTTTGTAGACTACATTTTTTGTTTCAGAAACACCATCATCATCATCATCAGGGAAGAATTTGAATTTTCTTTTGTCATTGATGCCTATCCCAATCTCTCATTCACATCCCTACTCACAATGAGTACAATTCGTTGACTGTGTGCATACATATTGAAGTTTGAATTATCAATGTTACGAGGTTTTTGTTTGCACTTTTCCTCGATTTTTTGGACTTGCCTTTCATAAACCTGTTTTTGTAAAATCTTAAAGTGTTTCTAAGTAGCAAGGTATTCGCGTGCCAAATCTCTATATGTAAAATGTGCAATACTATTACTGTAACAACCAATTTTATGTGCGAAATAAAGATAAATGACAGAAATGACAGAATTATCAATGTGTGCTTGCAACAAAACGGACGGAAATTATGGTTTTTTCTCACACAACGTGTGTGAGTGCTTAGTAGTCACTCGAGAGATTAGTCGTCACTCGAGAGATTAGTAGTCATTCGAGTGATTAGTAGTCATTCGAATGATTAGTAGTCATTCGAATGATTAGTAGTTACTCGAGTGATTAGTAGTCATTCGAGTGATCATTCGATTATTAAAATATCTCGATTACTAAATTCTCGATTCTTAAAATCATTCGATTATACCCATAACTAATTGATATCCACGACTACGCAACATGAAATGGTTACATATCGAATTGATGCAACCACCCTTATTTTCAGAACTTCCGAACCGTATGTCGTACCGACTTAAAAATTGTCACATTCAGCATCTAAATTTTAGAATGATTTTTGTTGAAAATTTCAGAGGTCTGCGACGTGTAGTTACGACAAAGGTCAGACACACACAACTTTCTGCTTTATCTATAGGTAATTAATAGTTAATAACGTTATGACTTTTTGAAAAATGTCTTTTGGAGTGATGAGTCAAAGTTTCAATTGTATGAAAAAGTATAAGTTTATCGTTAACCACGGCGGTGGAAATATCATGGCCATTCTTGGCATGGTGTTGGGTCTAATTATTAAGAATTGATCAACATCAATTTTTCACAATCACTTGTGGAGCCATAAGTCTGAGATTCATTTAGAGAACTTGCAACCAAAAAGTGTGAGCACCGCACCAACCCATATCTGTTTTTTTTTTCGTGACTTCTTAGTTTTTTCCAAAAAAATGTCACCTGCTGCGACTGTGTAAATTCTGCTATTCATTGGTCGATTAGCTAAATGGATGTAAAACGAAAGAATATTTGAGAAAGTCAGGGTTATGCAAAACAAAAATATCAACCATCTAATTGACCCTTTCAGTATTATGACCCACTGTTTATTCTAATTACTGACCTGTGTATAATGTTCATACACATCAATGAACTCGGCCTGGGCATGAAGAACCGATGTGATTACCTTGGATCCGAAGGTATTCGAGAACAATTTCATTTCCTTCAGGGAGAGGAAAATCCGTTTCAACCTTTCTGAAGCATTTCCAGCAAGAAAAAAAAAACAACAGCAACAGAGATTCCAAACTTAATTGCCTTCCCATTAAATGACTTGAAATCAAAACGAACGATCTTCTGGGAAAATTTGTTTTACTTTGATTTTATAGCGATATTTCAATTCACCCAACCAACTCATTGGTCCTCGAAACGCATTTCATCAAAGTAATTACACTCTTCCAACAACATTCCAAAAAATACCAGCAGCAACATTATTTACACGCACATTTTGTTGACCATTAATAGCGAAGCCAAAACAAATCTAAAACTTCCTGCAAAACGGACGCACATTTATTTTCTTCGTATCTCATCCACTCTTCGCAATTGATTTATGAACAAAAAAGGAAGAAGAATACAAAGGGAGGAATGTAAAAGTCTTCTAATTGACTTAAGGGACCAGGATTCCCTAGTCATCATTTGGTAGGCTATTCGTAACATCTCGATTCGTTCCTATTTCATCAGCATAGCGAGACTAAAGTCACTTAATGTGGCCGTTCCTTAAAGCTTCTATGGTCCCGCACATCCTTACTAACCTATGGTAGAGCAATTTGAATAATTAAAGAGTTGTGAAAGTGTGTAATATTACACTAATTCTTTTCAGACCAATCCGCTCACTTTGACATAGGTACACCTACAAGAAAATAAAATAGATCACATTACAGCTGATGTACATAACTGTACACATGCAAATAAGTAGGGTGGGTGGATGTTCTTTTTTGCTAGATGCGGCATCATGACCTTATGCCTTTTTTCACATTGAAAAAGTTGCTTCGCCAGCAGCTACGGACTACAGGGTATGAGGTTCATTATGATGAACTTCAATGACGTAGAAGCCACCCTAATGCGAGAAACAATTATTTTTATCCTTTTATTAAGGAATTTCATAGAAGACCCGGTCGATGGAGATGATGGTGCTTGGTGGAATTAATATTCTTACAAGTCCCTGCAAACCATGATTACGACGAAGAACAAGGTGAGGAAGTTTCAGAAATCGGATACATGGTATACTGAATTAATACTTTTCAATATTCCTTCCATCATCTTCGTAAACAAAACTATTCCCTGAAGAATCCAAAATCAATTACGTTGTGTATTTTCTTTTTGCTGTGTCCTCTCCCCTTTGTTTTAATCTTAGACCGAAACACTGAAAGAAAAAGTATGAAGTGCAGATATTTTGAGTAGGAGGCAGGATTTAAAAACAATCAACTGAACAAAGACTTGTATATATTTAGTGATATACATATACAGTCAAATTGGAAAAGGTTGAATTTTAAGGACCTCATTGGCGGATTACACTCAGCGATCAGTGTCTGTGTGATGAAACAATTTCATAGGGGAAGGGAATAATTCCTCAGACTTTCTCTCGTAGTCAATATGTGGGATGATAGAAATGCAGATGAGAGATACAAAGGATAACAGACCTTTAATTGAGTCCCAGGAGATTATGGAGTACTTGACTTTTGCCATTTGAGTTGATTTAAAAATAACCTTTACTTTTTGTAAACCGCGATGAGAAACGACTTTCTTTTGAATTTTATATATATTTTTCGAGAGTGGACATGAAAGGTTTCTTTTAGCTGATACATATTTGAAGTGCGTGTAGATTACTTTAAATAATTTGAACATATTTACAACAACGGAGTCAAAACCCTTTACAACGACATCGGTTAAACCGTCATATCGATTCAAACGACCAAATTCTTAGCTCCCGGCTGAGATCCTTTTTATTCCTTTTGAATAACATATCGCTTACCACGACATATCGCTTAGAGCGACACATTTTTTCATTGTTTGAAGTAAACTATTGCTTATAACGACTGAAACCGACTGGTGTGATTTTTTTTCCCGTGCATACATAGATTATGAAAACGAAAAATCTTCACGATTAAAGATAAGGTGGGTATAATCTTGAGATATTGTTCGCGGTTTTGGTATTGCACGAAGTATTGCGTTTCTGAAACCGCTATATCCAAAATGTCCATCCAAAGGATAAAGACAAAATTAAAAGAAACAATTTCAGTAAGGTAAACTTTATATCCTTGAACATACACTGTATGTTTTAATTCAATGCCCATGCACAAAAAATAAAAGCAAATTGTTAAAAAATGGAACAAGATGTCTAATTGCAAAAAAATGTTCACATGCCTTGATATAGCGATGGGCAATTGCGAATAAAAACAATCGAATAATTCGATTGTTCTCGCAATCGATATTATTCGAATTCAAATTGAGTCGATTGTTGATTTTCGATTCTCGTAGGTCCGATTCCAATCTTGAACGAATGAGTGTATTCGTCGATTCTTCAAGTCGGAGAGAGATTACTAAATTGTGATTATTCAATTCTGAGAGAGATTGTTAGATTGTGTGTATTCGCCGATTCCCGCAATTGTCCATTTCTTTTTCATTTCGTTTCACTACTACAATTTAAACTTTACATTTATGAGAGTGAGAGTACAATCCTCTCACTAATTGGGTAAGAAGTATTCAAATACCCACAGGAACCAATATTTTCCAGAAATTTGGTTTGACTTGTAGAAGATACGGCTTAAGGATTTCCAATAACAGACGTTTGGCTGTATTTCCATTCTATACTTATTCTGTTAGGTATGTTTCTTATTGGAGCAACAAATCGACAATCGGATTCAATTTTTAACAATTGGCAATTTATTCGATTGTGAAATTCATTCGCAATCGCCCATCGCTACCTTGAAATCGGTTAAACCGGTTATCACGACCAGATTCGTCAGTCCCTTGGTCGTTATAACCTATTTTGACTGTATATTAATTAATTTGAATTAATTGGAACAGATTATAACATTTGAGTCTACTCACCATTCGTGTTACCTAGGCTTAACAATGTGAAACATAAACAACAATGGTCACAAGTTCATTTGTTTTATCAGCTGTGTGCCATGATAATAAAGTTCGCATCACATATCACGTATTAACTACAGATTGGGGCAAATAACATTTTTCAAAACACAATAAAATTAACAATTTATGTTGTCAATGCATTATGCCTTTATTAGTAAGAGCAAACATTATGAAAACAACGTCGTTCAAATGGGTCCCTGGGCTGACTTCGCAGTAGCGCATTCTATTACCCCAATTTGCCAAGACTTTCCTGATATTTTCTGGCTCTGGCTCACGGATGGCTTGGTTGATGTTGGCCTTACGTGCTTGAATCGTTTTTCTGGATTGTTGATATAATATAATATTAAAATCGATCCTTCAAGGTTTTCCACAAAATGCCATAGTCTCACGAACTTTTTGAAAAAAACTTGGTAACAGCTGTCGCGGAGGGTGTTTCATTTCGCCCGAAACTTCTTTTCAAAAACCACACTGCTTAGGCAACACACCAATTAATTTGGAAATAAGTTTTTGAATGTTTCGCGGCTCATTGCGTTTCCGTGGAAAAAAAAACGGGATACACCTGTCAGTTTGAAAATAACACATGATTCAAAAATGACAGTGGATAGCCACCCAAATCGAACAAAAAGAATAGTCTTCCAATATTGCACGTAACGCTAATAAATACAAAAATAAGTAGTTTGTTATAAGATGGGCTAAACGTCTGAAACCATAACACACAGTCTTGTGGAGTGTCTTTTATGGTCTTAATTGAGACACATTCGCATTTCGATGCTGTCCAATAATGCATACGTTGCCTACTGCAAAGAGAGAAGAAAATATTTCGATGAAATTGAGATTTTATTCACATATTTGCGAAGCCAAATCGGATGAGGTCTGGCGCTTAGATAATGAAATGCCAGTGCTGACATTAAGACACTCCTGACAAGGGGATTTCCAATCCATATGATCGGTGTGAAGTGAAAGCATGTATGTACGTCCTAAATTAAAAAAAAAGCTTTTTCTAGATTTGGTGCCCTTTGTATTAGAAAAGTTGCATTATGAGGGGACTAAAACTACAGCCATCGTATGAGTAGATGCACCACAAGAGTACGCAGCGTGTAACCATAACTGCTGCTTTAAAAAATTTATAGAGACATGGAAGGCTCGAGTAGTAATTTTATATTTTGGAAACTCCTCATTTATTTACTTTATTATCTCTAAATGAAATAAAAATATTGTTCATTTTTAATATTCTTTTTTTCTTTATTTCCAGGTAATAACCTATTTGGACACTGACGTTTTAAAAATCAGGTACTAAACAATTTTTAACATTTGAAAGTGTCTTTTAGTATCTTTGTTTCAATCATACCAAAGGAATAATCTCGCAAATTAAAATGCTGTATACACAAACCGAGAGCTGCGATCCCGAATTTTTGGAAACAAATAATTTTCAGCAAATGTTTGCAGTCTCAACAAATTCCCAAATATCATATTATATAAAGCTATTGCCAAATATGTAGAAAAAAATGCATGAATGAAATATCAGAGTTTTTTAAAGATGCAGTACAGAATACGCGGCTTATATATATGTACGTTATTTGTATTGATCGAATGATATTTCAATAAGAGATGCGATTGTTTGTAGGTTTCGTTCTTTCGTCATAATAATATTAGTACAAAAAACAATACAAAGTAGGAAATAAATGAGTAAAGATATATTCATCTTCGGTCATTTTTACCCCATCATGTTCACAACGGTTAGGATGTTGAGTAGGGGAATGCCCTTGTATTTCACTTATACAAAGATTCGTAAGTTGAGTGGGAAAAAACTAAGCATTTTCGACCATGTACTATTGTTCGAAGGGTGTTCAGTTGGCTTATGTCTTTAAAGGTACAGATTAGGGGATTATGTGAATAAAAATGTAATGTCACACTCTACAATAATATTTTACATCAATTTAATCTATAAAAGTTATGTATATCCTGTGTACAATGTGTCATTCATGGGATATTGAGTTAGTTTTGTATCATTTGCCTAAATTGCAAAAAAAAAAAACTAAAAAGAAAATTAAAATGTCTATAATTGGTAGGAACAATGCCCAGAAATTGAAAATAAAAGTAACTCATACAAATAAAGGGTAAAGGCCTTAAATCGCACGATCTAGGCGGCCAATTGACCGGTCCCGAACGTGAATTAAAATGTTCACCGAACTCGCCTCTCAAAAAGTCTATTGTTGCGCGTGCTGTGTGGCATGTGACACCATCTTGATGAAACCACATGTCATCTCACGACAGCGCTCACCATTCACAGTTACGTTACGATTCGCATCATTTTTGAAGAATTACGGTCCAATGATGCCACCAGCCCATAATCCGCACAGAACTGTGACTTTTTCTGGATACATTGGTAGTTCTTGCAATGCTTCTGGCTGATATTCACTCCAAAATCGACAATACTGCTTATTATTTGAGCCAAAAATTAAACTGACCATAAACTGAACATTCATGGTTAAACTATAGACCAAACTGAAGATGTTTGACAGTGAAACAAAACACGAAACGTGAGTCAGCTGTTTAAACCTGTGTTGCCAAAAATATAATAGCTAAAAAATCACCCTATAATTGTCAAAATTTGGAAGTAACTTCCATCTGATACTGCTTTTATCTATTGATGAATGCAAATGTTTCTGTTAATAAAAGTGTCGTGTTAATGTTCATTAATTTCACCCTAGCTTCAGAGAGTAACTTCAATAAAGGAGCTCCATGAACATACGCCCTTTTTCGCTTGTCTTCCGCTACTCATTTTGTTGAATTTCACACAAATTTGAAAATTGTTGAGTAAGAAGCAAATTTCAAATAAGAACTCTTATTCACCCCATTACTACGAATGTGAAAGGTGATCAGATGAAAATAACACGGGTCGAGTATCACATAAAACGCTGACAAATGAAATTAAAGGGCAAGAGAGGAATAAGATGAATATCTCACTACTCATTTACTTCTGCTCTAACAGCTCCACAAAGTCGATAACGATTTCATCGATGGTTTGCCTTTTAGAACAGCAAAAGAAGGTCTCAATTTACCACTCTAACTCCGTGGTCATAATGGAGTTCTTCTAGCTTTTTGCTTCGCATTAAACAAAACAAAAAATATTAACACTTCCGAAAGGTTGTTTTTTTTTGTTAAAAGGGCAATTGTCTAGAGTTTATTTACTCAGAGTCGCCTTTGGGAAGATTAAGTTGATATAATACCTTCAAAGGACTGACAAATTTGGTCGTTATATCCGATATGTAGTTTTAACCGATATCAAGGTATGTTGAGAAATTTGTTTTCAATCAGATATGTTGGTTCATTGATTCATAATTTTCGATTATTTTTTATATATATGGAATTGAATATATACATACATATGTACAGCAGAAGCTGCCTGGATGAAGAGGAGGAAGAAAATACTCATCACCTTCTCTGCTCCTGCAGTGCTCTTGCCAGTCGTTCCTGCAACTAGGAGCCTACTACTTCAGCGGCCGTAACGAGGTTAAAAGTGCCAGCATTGGCCAACTAAATCGGTTCATCAGCAGCACCAACTGGTTCCGGTCTTAGGAGAAGTCAATCCGCGTGGTATCACAATGGGTCTACTCTGGCCTAAGTTTGACTGCTTTGCCACTACTACCTAGCCTAACCTAACCTACATATGTACAAGGATTTAATACATCCCCCAATTCGACCTCAAGAAATAACGGCAGGCAAATGCTGGTGCTTTTTACATTTGTGTGATACAGGAGACTTTGACCTTTTTCTCTTTCGCGCTTTACGTTGTAATGTCAGTTTTGTTTCATCAAAAGCAAAAATTTACACTAAATTGTACAAACTCAAACCGAATAGGTAGTCAACATACAACAACAAGAACAGTATATAAACGAGGGGATAAGCAGTAAAATATCCGAAATTCTATGTCGCACCAGTAGTTGACGGCTTTAGATTTTATAGCCAATAGTTTACTTAAAAAATGGACAAATAGGCCGCTTTAAGCGGTATATCCTTGTAAGTGACAGGCCAGGACCTAAGAAATTGTTCGTTTAAATCGATATGTGGGTTTAACCGATGTCGTTCTAAACGTATTTAGCTTTGATCATTCCAGACATGTTCAACGGCATAAAGGCAATTGACAATATCAAAGCTGATACAGAAATAATGGGCATTTACCAGATGAGAGGGTCTTAATATTCCTAACATCTAATTATCACAACAAAAAATATCCTTTAAATTATTAGGATATTTTCTTCTTCATTGATTGGCGCTACAGTCCGGGGTGGACCTGGGCCTCAACCAACATGCCTCTCCAGCCAGCACGATCTTTCGCCAGCTGCCTCCAGCTGCGCACACCAAATTGGTTGAGGTCCTTTTCCACTTGTGTGCGCCATCTAGTGCGAGGACGTCCTCTGTTGCGCTGTCCAATGGCTAGGTGTCGAAGACTCTTCGGACCAGAGCTGTGTTGTCCTACTCTACATGACCTAGCCATCTTAAGCGTTGGATCCGAAGACGTTTAACTAGGTGCAAGCCGCTGTACAGCCCGTACAGTTCGTTGTTGAACCTTCTCCTCCAAACGCCATCAACGCAAACAGGATCAAAGATCGTAGCAGAACTTTTCTCTCAAAACAACCAAGAGCGGATATTTTATGTTGTGCTATATACAAGGTTTGAAGCATGTATTGGATGACCATTACGCCCTGAAAAGTTTACCCATACCATTGCAAAAATCCAATTACTTTAGCTCTATTTAATATGTGAGAGTGGGGATCAGCAGTCCAAGTTAATTAACTCCAAATAGTTCACAAGTTATGCAGCGTTAACACTTTTTGAAAAAAGTCAACGAAATGAAACTATAAACTTTCTAATGGTAGCATTTTGAGGTGGAACCCTTTTTCCGGACTTCATAAGTGACATACATTCACCTTCACAAATTGTGAATATATTTCCCAATTTGCCCTCTAGAAAATAATAACATCCGTACAGAATTGATTGATGGTTATATTTTCTAACTGAAATCCAATCCAACATGCGCAAGAGAATGCTATCAAATCTACTCTTTCTTGTCGTTATCACTTGCCATATTTCTCATTATGTCAAGGCTATATTTTTACAGATTGGAAGGCAGGTACAATAATTGAGTCATCTTTGTTACATACGCCAAACCATTATCTATCATAAATAAAGTGTGTCAATTTTATGAGCCATAAGTGACAGTCAAAAAAATGTAATTTTCCCATCTCTATCGCAAAAACGTCAGCAATCAAATAACTGACCTAGCAAAGAATCAGTAATCTCATAAATCATTTATGAACCAAACAAATCCCATACCACATAACAAATTTACTATGACACTCTTTATATCGATTAAATCAAGCACATTGTCAAGTTCACCATTGTCAATACCTACTTCAATACTTTCGAATGGACAAAATGCTTATTCGATTGTCGGTCGTATGTACTTCGTGAGTATGGTCTGTGGAATCTAAAAATAACAAACTTTTATACCTCGCCCTCCTCCACTTCCATTTATCAGTTTACCTATCCTGCCGGTCCGCCCATAGAACAGGCATGATTCACCGTTGCCCTGAAGTTTCCCATCAGAAGGTCAAATGCTGTCTGTCATTCAAGAGGGGACTACACAAAATAACTTTATTATCATTCACCGAGTGGCATGTGTGTCGATGTGTGAGAACAACATGAAGAGTATATGGCGAGGACGGATCAGATTATATATTTTTTGCATTCGGTAATGAACTCCAATCAACCGATTCATCCTTCGTAGTTCAGTGGAAATATAAAATGGCATTTTGTGTCGTTACTACTGTACGACACTGAGCTGATGTTGGCACACTACCACTAGTTACCAGATAGAGCTCCTACCATGTTCATGTTATCGATATCACATTTCGACACGCAACAAACCCTCCTTGAGTAACGTTTCAATCATTTTTATAACGCGTGCATGAAAATGTTCGAACGAAAAGAATGAAACAAAATTAACAGTATTCCATCCTTTTCCGCATGCCGTTGACAGATCTAATGGAGGGTATAGTGTTTTTGAATTTTGTTTACAGTTCGATTTAACGATATTGCACTGTATTCCTCGCTCTTTTCAGAATTTATGACGGAATTATAAATTGAAATCGATTTACTCGAGTTTATTTCATTTCGCAATACTGCAAAATCAATACCGTGTGGGCGGAATGGATTTTTTTTATGAAAAATCGAACAGAAATTTATTTGACAAGCAAAGTTTGATTTGACATTTCCGTATTACAATTCGATTTGTTCGATTGAGTGTTGATAGAGGCAGAGGATCTTGATACGGAAATTGATATTGACCTTGATGGTAACTGTTTTCAGAATGTGTTGTCACACATTTGCGGGAGGCGGTTAATAAAAATGTGTTATCGTGAATGTGATTTTGACAGGTTGCACGAATACAACGTGGACTGTTTAGAGCCTCTATTCACAGATCCTTGTGGATTCACTTCAATCTCTGCAACCACTTGATATGTTTCGAATGTTTTTTTTGATGTTGGTGTTTTTCTTTTGCATTACGTTATAATTTGGAGACTAGTTAGATGATTGTGCTTATATACAGCAGCTAATTATTTTAATAAATGACATGGTGGCATGTCAGGAAGTGATCTGCAATCTGGCCTGAATGTGGTATTTGCTATATATTTTATTGTATTTCCAATCAAATTTAATGTTCATACCGAATGCTAGAGAAGCGTATTAAACCAATGTGAGTCATGTAGTAACAAAAATTGTTCTTCATTAAGACACAATAAAGTAAAACAATTTGAACTACGTGTAATTGATATATGCATCCATTTTTGGTTTTTTATTTGTTGTCGAATGATGTAACTTGAATATACAGGCATAAAATACAATTTATTTCGCCAACAACTTATTCACCATAATAACTCACGTCATTTTTGACAAAAAAAAACCCATGACACATGTCTTAATTTTTCCACGTTTGTGGTGCGTGCTCTTGACTTAAGATGGAAACTCAACACAATAGCAAACCCACAACAGTACGAGAACTCGGAAAGTAATTCTGAAGTTTGACGAATATTCACAAGCACTTTCTGCGATTTAATTGACAACCGCACATGGCAATCCTCTCACGCTGGCATTGAACTCGATAAGTAATCCATGACACAACAATCAGCTTAGAGGAGATAATCGTTCTTAAAAGTTCACTGACACAAAATATCCCTGCTTGCTGACGATATTCCGAAAAAAACCCATTAGTCAGACATTTACCTATTTATATAATTATAATTTTTTGTTAGCGACGTCACAAATTAAAAATAAACAGCTCGTTCCGCTTTGCGAACATCAGATGTGTGCACACTTAGTGAAGGTGAGTGAATCAGTTGAATAGAAAGAAATAAAGCTGCGGCATTGATTAGCAATTGTGTCGATTGACTGTCCATTGACAGCTTTTCCTTGCTTACGTCAGTTAAGGTGATGAAGTTCGGGTGGGAGGCTTGGATTAGTAAAAAAAGATATCATTCGAATTGGGACCTCGATTTACGTGGGTACAAGATTGTAATTACAATTGTGGGAATTAAGCTGGAGTATAGTACGATTGGGAATTGCTGTAAATGGATAAGGTTATCTTAATTGACATTTTATGGATACATTAATACATTTCGATGAGCAAATGTAATTTGTGATATGGAATATGGATAGTACACAAGAGTCGTAAACTGCGATTGCGTATTTTCATTTTACGAATGATTACGACGAAAGCTAGTTTAAGTATCCTAATTAAGGTTATTAAGTTTTTGCTATTTTCTGTCTACGGAAAGAGTGAAAATAATGGATCGAAGATAACTTTTAAGTGTACAAATCCTGATTGCCTGTTAGGTGATTTGTTAATTCCGCCGAAGTTCTTTTCGGTCACCAGTTTTTCGATTTCGTTATTTTATTTGATGAGATTTTACGGTTATACGAAACACCAACAAATCAAACCATATCTTGTCCTTTTTTTGTACGTAATTTTGTTTTAATAAAAATGATCTATACTTACTTGCTAGACAAAAGTACTTCAACCTACTCAATTAACTAATCAATAACTTATTGAAATAAGCTAATTTAATAAAATGTGTTTTTGCTTCTCGGCTTTCATTTCGTTTTTATTTTTATAGTATTGATAGACATTTGGCTTTTAGCCAAGAAAACTTTGAAAAACTTGGTTTAGCCAAAATTAAAAATCTTAATAAGTCCATTGGAGCAGACGCGTGCACCGGTTCGTATAGGTAATGTATATGCATAACATATATCATGTAGACGTCTTGGTGCACCTTTTTTAGATTTTTTGTTTTAAATCTTAAAAATAACTTGAAACCTATGTAAGTTTCAACTGCGGTCAACTACCACTCCAGTAAAAGTGCCGTTCTTTAGCATACTCTTTCCTATCTCGAGTAGAGATCGCTCCTCTGGACCGAAGTAGATCCTCATGACTATGAGCGATATCCCGTTCGAATACGAGTCGTCTCTGCAACATGGTAGATGATAATACATCCTTCATCATCATGTATCAGGCCAATAATATCGAGGTAGAAGAATGCTTCAGGAGGAATAAAGCCGTTGAGTCGCACTCTTTCATGGTACATTGTAGTTGGATAGTAAGCCCCAAAGATTAAGTCGTTGGTAGAAGTCTGATAAAGCTACCGCAGGATGACTTCTGATAATTTCTTGCTTCTCCTTAACCCTCTGTGAACCCTCCTGATTTGTTGATGTTCACCAACAAAAGGAACATTCCACTACTCAAAAGCCCAAGTTACTGAACAACGTCTCAATCAATCCAAATGCTGGGTCTCGAACCAAAGTCGACATGATAAATGAAATAGCGGAAATAGTGGAAAAATCAAACCATTCGGATGTTACGGTCCAAGTACAGTGGTACTGCGAAGCGATTTAGCTGACCTATACTGGCACTGCTTAGCTCATTGTGCTTATAGGCCCCTAGGTGTAGGAACCAACGACTAGCCAGAGCGCTACAAGAGCAGAGTAGGTGTTGAATGTTTTCTTCCTCCTCTTCATCCATTCAGCTTCTGCAGAAATCATTATATGGGGCACCAATCCTGCGAGCATGAGTGCCAATTGTACAGCGCCCGGTTATGACTCCAATGAGAATCCTTAATGAGTGCTTGCTGAGTCTAAGTAGACTGAGTGACCGTTTTAGGTTAAGTGATGGCGAGATTTTTTTTATTTCAAGGCAGGTGGTGCCTTCTAGCCATTTGAATCTTTAAAAGATGGTAGATTGTAGCGATCGGCATGGGAGGTGGTACCCCTGCTATTGATAGGGATGAGGTTGTACCACACCTGGCGAGCTTTGCAGTTTCGTGGTATGTACCGGCACCCACATGAGGTGAATGTTAAAATGCTCAGCCATCTCGTTGAAGGCAGCCTTCAACGAGCCTCCCTTAATTGCAATGTTTTTGAGGAAATCCTGACATTGTTCAGCGATTTTATAGCAGACGGACTGTCCGAACAGGTGGTGGTATCCTTTTTTGACATCACGTTGTTTTTGATCTATGATAACGCCTGTTTAATCGCTATGGTCTCTGCCTGAAAAACGCTACAGTGATCAGGAAGCTTCAAAGAGATAGTAATGCAGAGATCTTGGGACGCCTGCACCCATCCCTTCGTTAGTCCTCCAACGTCTGCTTATCGGACATCCAGTCCGATCTGAAGGGAATGCTGATCGAGAATTTTTTCTCGATAATGCGGTATTAGGCGGTCAGTGTCGCTAGGAAGGAAGTTGAATTCCTTGAGTATAGTAGCCACTACAACCTAAGTTGAGTGCCCGATATTGAGTTCGGAGAGTTTTGAATTCAATGCTGTGCTGGCTGATGTTTGTTTTGCGAATATTTCCAGTGGTGGAAGATGCAGGAGAATATTCAGTGCGTCTGACGGAGTACTTCTCAGTGCTCCGCTAATACACAGGCCAGTCTTTGTACTCTATTGAGTGCCTTGCAGTTGATAGCCTTGTTTAGTGCTGTCCACCAAACAAAGATTCCATAAAGAAGTATCGGTCTGACAATCGAAATAAAAATCCAGTGAGCGATGTGTGGTTGTAAGCCCCATTTGCATCCAATGGCTTTTTTGCAGCTAAAAAGGGTAGAAGAGGCTTTCTTGACCCTTCGCTGGATGTTGAGTTTCCAGTTTAGCTTGCTTTCAATCGCGACACGCATAAATTTTGCCGTGGCGGTTAGCTGTAATATATGGCAGTGCCACACACCAGTGGGGTTAGACTTTCATACGGGTGTATTCGTGGAAGACATTTTTTGCTTTTACATTTTTTGGATAACTTTTCTATTTTTCTCAGATTTGCAAAAATTGCCGAATGTTCTCAAAAGCTCTTTGCAATGATATGAAGATGATAGTCAGCCAACAAGTTCGACTTGCTCTTTGAATAATGGAAGCATAATATATTATTGTGGTGGTGTGGTCCGCGGCGTTGTGGGTATGTGCGTTGACCCCAAAATCGACATCGTAGGTTCGATCCCTGGTCTGTACGACAAAAATAATGTTTACGGCCTCAATGTTTACAATGCCCAAAAGTACATCTGAGAGGAACAATAGCCTTTACGGGCTGTAGCGTCACCCATTTTACTATATTATTATTATGTTTGTAGTTTTCTACCTAAAATTTAATCTGATAGAAATCTAAATCAACTGCTTTAAAACAACTTAAATTTTGTTGTACAATTAAATGAAACTTAATTTTGTCGATTTTCTTTTTTTTTGATGGATTGTGGACGCTTGGGAATGAATATCAAATGTCAATACCAACAGACGAACATCGGTATTTTCAACAAATGCAATTGAAGCTCCAAATTTGTGATTGCGGTGAACGTATTTCATGTATACGAAATATATATATTATATTTTGAATACGTATAAACAAACAAAACATTGCTGTTTTAAAATGTACATTTGCTTGTTAAATTAACGTTTGAATGAAAAATAATTAAATCTCGTACCAAATATTTGTGTTGTTTTCTGTAGGTCTAGTGTATTCATTATCAGCCGTTGGGCACGCTTGCGTAAAAAGAAACATAACCCAAATGACTACAGAGGCAGTACACTGATTCTCTCGAAAGGATTTAACACTGTTCGTACCAAAGGTGTCAGAAGATACCTTTTGAAACAAATGTCGAAAGATACCTTTTGAAACCTTGACTTGAAATTATTTTCCAAGTTGAATAATTTTTTCTAATTTTACTTGTTGTAAATTCATATAATAGTTGTTAAATTAATTTTGTGGCATCATTATCCTCGTACTCATCCTGAAACTCAAGATGCGTACATGGTATACCTATTTCTACCATGGGGTGTCTTTTGACACCTTAAAGACTTCTCATTCATGAACTTTTTTTTCATAACCATTTGGTAACACTATTTGAGTTCTAATAAACAATATGGCATCCCAAAACAACAATAAGCGTCTTCCTGAAACAATACAATTTTACAACAACACAAAATTTGTGGTCGATATGACTGATCAAATGGCAAGAAAATATAGCGTGAAATGTAAGTGTCGTAGATGGCCTCTGAACGTGTTTTTCAATATCCTAGTATCCCTCTTTACAAAGAAACGTCTGGTGAAAATATTTCACGGACAGATTTCTTATTCCAGTTAGGAGTGGAACTATCAATTGCATACAAAGAATGAAATGAGAGAGCAACAAATACGGCAGTATCATCAGCAGTTTCATGTAAATCAAACCAAAAAGGTAGAAAAAGTGTCAAGTGAAGTATTGTTCCGGTAATAGAGCCATTACAATTTGTTCTCAGTGTAAACAAATTCTCGTGTGGCAAGTGCTTAAAAGGCCAACCAATCACCTGTAAAAAGTGTTGTATTGAATAAGGAACATTTGTTGTTACATCGTTTTTATAACATTATTTTTTTTTATTAATTTTCCATACCTGAATACTGAACGAAATTTAAGCTAATAAATAAGAATAAATATTATTTTCGATTAAAAATAATAAAAAGAGTAACTTTTTAAAGTTTTTCATTGGTAATTGGTTAAGGTGTCAAAAGACACCTTTTGGTTAAAATAGGTATACACAAAATCTTGGTCGGAATAGTGTTAAAGAAGTGTATGAGGATAAATACCATCAGTCACGGCTGTGGCACCTAAAACAGTAATGAACAACTTCTGCAACCCGTACTGTACCCAACTTAGCCTTCTGGTATGATATATGCAACGAAACCACGTTATACTGAGTTCCATTTACAATATGTACGTATGTAGGCATACGAGGCCTTCTTACTCTATTACTCTCTGTGATTTCCATTTTGACATTTGAAATTGTCTTGTCACCCGTGTCGCTTCTGACTAAAAATACTCGTATATCACCGAGTAAATTCCACAAACTCCTCCTGTATACGATTAATATCTAAGTATATATGTAGATAAATGTGAGAAGTAGAGTGCACTCATCTCCGCAATCGTTCGAGTATTACGCAAGAGATAGGAGGTCTAGGAGTCTTTGTTTCTAATAATAGGATATGCCCACATCATCATAATCATAATCAGATTATTTAAATGGATTACCCAGATGTTGCCCAAACACGTCTCCCACTGCGTATAAAGATGTCGGGAGCTGTGTTTGGCACAAACTTTTCGATTGACTAGGTATAATTTATTGCTTTTTGTACCATGATGTTCGTGTGTTGATATCCCTGGCAAATCAAAGTGTCTACGTCAATTGTCGTCTTAACCAGAATGGACGGATAGTGACAAACACCCGCATACACATTCACGAAAGCTAATTGGGTTTTGGGCTATTGATTTACCCTCATTCAAATGTTCAAGTCACCCACTCTTGTATCGCCAATTTGAGATTGGAATGTGACATGTGGGCCACGCGTCGTACTTACGCAGTAAGAGCTGATAACTTTATTGAATTAGGCTTTGTTTTCGAGAAATAACTCACCTCAAAGGTCTGTATGTTGGTTTTGATTTTTAATTAATTCCTAGTTCTCTCAATTATTGAGCCTATTAAGCTTTCACTTTATTAGGGCCAAGTACTCTGGAGGCAAAGTAAATAAAAATTATAAATTGTTATCCGGATTTTCAATAAGCAGACCATTTTTGCATAAAATAACTACTGACTGTGAACAAAGAAGAACGCTAAGCGTAATGTCCTAGTCTTGTTTCGCGGAAGATTAATGATGGAATATTGTAATACAACTGTACCTCGGCTTATGCGGTAGATATGTTCCTAACAAAACCGCGTAAATCGAATCGAACATTTTTATAACGCATAAAGCTAACCCGACTATAAATAAGCTTTTTAAAATATTTATTTAACACAAAATTTAACATTATACAGTTAATAAGTTATAAAAGTATAATTTAAATAATAAAAAAACATAAAAATAAGCAAAACTTAAAATGTATTCCATTAAAAAATTAATGTACTTCATTATACATGTGTACACAAAACAAAATATGGAAAAAAATACCTAAAAATAAGGCGCATTCTATTGTTAAGACAATTTTATCGCTATCAGTTTCAACGAAGACTCCCTTTTTACGACATTGTATAAATCCATTGAACAACGTTGCCCTTTGTTTGGCTTTCCAGTAAACGGGTAAATTATTAATATTAAACCTTTAAAAGATCGTGTTCGGTTAGCTTTGCCAATTACCAATGGTTTCATAATGTGATCTCCAGAAGCATTACTACAAAGAAGAAGCGTTATACCATCTTTTGCAGCCTTGCTGATTTGTTATGTATATCTGAGGTATTTTCTTATAAAATAATCCGGATTCATCACCATTAAATGGTTGGTCTGAGCTTCATTGCGTTGCGGTA
Organism: Eristalis arbustorum; assembly: GCA_916610145.1. Lineage (NCBI taxonomy): Eukaryota > Metazoa > Arthropoda > Insecta > Diptera > Syrphidae > Eristalis > Eristalis arbustorum. The sequence goes on along the minus strand of OU744316.1, from coordinate 79,894,234 downwards.
ATAATTTCAGCAAACTCTTGTGGATTTTTTTGAGCTTCTTCCGAATTGGCAGGTGCTTGTTCAGCTTTGAATTTTAGACTATGCAAAGAATGTCTGCTAAAATCGATGGAACCACGACTTGAGTTAAAAGACGTGTTATCCGCAGAAGACGACTGCACTTGATTTTGCAGTGTGTCATAAATTATTAAAGCTTTATTTTGTATGGCATTAGTATCAATTGGATTTTTTTTTTTTTTTTGATATTGGTCTTCTACTTTTTATTGTTGATTCACAAAGTTAAAATAGATTAAAAAGTAAGTATAAATCATGTTTTTTTATTTTAAAAACCGCGTTAACCGAGGTGCAGGTGTATTTCCTTAGAAAAATGGAAGGAAAAGAAGAGGGAAATTTGGAGGCAATGTCCAACACTAAGTACTATTCCTATCCCATGAAACAACCATAAAAACATTCAAAAAATGAATTATCCGTTTCAAACAGACGCGATGGGCAAATTTTAAAAGTAGAAACAAAACATGGTAGCCACTAAAAATGTCACAAAAACCACCTTTGAACTAGCGATAGGCAATTGCGAATAAAAACAATCGAATAATTCGATTGTTCTCGCAATCGCAAGTATTCGATTTCAAATTGAGCAGAGTCGATTGTTGATTTTCGATTCTTGTAGGTCCGATTCCAATCGTCAACGATTGTGTGTATTCTTCGATTCGGAGTCGGAGAGAGATCACTAAATTGTGTGTATCCGCCGAATTTCGTTTCACTACTACAGTTTAAACTACATTTATGAGAGTGAGAGCACAATGCTCGAGGAACACATATGTACATTTCTACAATGGGATATTAGTAGTAGTTCTTAATTGTAGTAGGTAATGAGAATAAATTGTAGAATTCGATTCGATTCGATTATTATTCGATCGTTTTCTGATGATACCGAATAAATCGACAATCGAATTCAAATTTTAACAATTACCAATTTATTCGATTCGATCACCCATCGCTACTTTGAACCCCACAATTGAATCCAACCACCAACCTCCAGGGTCCACCAATTGGTCCCCTGCTCATAAAATCTTATTTAAGGCGCGTCTCTGATGTCGTGATGATACTTGTGAAGCGTAACCAAATCATGGCGAATAACTCCCATGAGTGCATGGAGAACCCCGTCATATATCTACAAAGTACGAATGTAATGGGTGAGGTTATCCCTACAATTACAATTCATAAATTTTTCAAGCATTCGTCATGGGTAAGTGCAGTCATAATCATTCTCAGCTTTCAATTAATTAAGGATTTACTCGATGCAATATTCACAGAAACGATCCGTTTATTCAAATGTTGCCACTTCATACGAAAAACAATGGACGACCAAACACAAAAGCCGCCTTTTGGTGTGTAAGCCTAGCATCTTGCTTAAAACAAGTTGGACAAACAGTATTACTACTAAAACACTAATGCCAGAATCGCTATTAGATCTTAAAATGCCTTGGTCTTACCAATCATTCCCAGCTTATTAAGAAAATCATTTGCTTTCAATAACACTTACATGTATAGATCATTCAAAGTCAACCATGCGGAAGCCTTGAATATCTCTTAAACTGGTGTATTTTGTCTACGGCCTAATACGTCATTTATGAAATCTGAATTTGAAAAGAATTAAAAGAGTGTAACCAAACATTTAATTTTCGAAATTAAAACAAACTACTCCCTCTGCCACCCTTTTAATTAAAATCTCTTCTTGTATGCTGTCATATTCGATTACCACATCATATACAGGAACTCATATATCCTGTAGTCCCAACATTCAACCCGCAGAAACCGCACAATCCTATTAGGGCAAACAAAAATATTCAATTTTGTTGCATAGCGCGAACAATGGAAGTGAAGCGTTGAAATTAATTGAAGTCTGCGTATCGAATAGTTGTTCCATCACGAGTAGCGACTGCTGCAACTATGCTACAACCTGTTATCGACAAATTTGAATGAAAAATTCACATCGTATGCCTTTGCGATTCATGTCTCTAGAATATTGCACTAGTAGTCTGTGTATATGGTACATTTATGTTTTATCAATATTGAAAGGTGGGTTGGTAACCACCTGATACATGGGTGTTTTTGAAAACAAACTAAAAGCTACCCAAAAATATTAAGGCGGCAATGAAAAGTATATTGATCGTAACTTTGCGTATCCTAATGGAGTTTTATCACGGTACTATACTTACAACTCCATTAATGGAAGAACACTTGCATCCGTTACATGGATTGTCAAAATAGAAGCTATTATCAGGTTTGCAAAATACAAGAAAATGGGTTTCCTGATTATTCAGATTTATTATTATATGTATGATGTACATAATTATGTATGGCTTCAAATAATTGATTTTTGAAAAGGTTTTAATAAATGACTGAAAGTGGAGTTTTGCCTTTGTTACACAGTCTCTTGTGTGAAGCTTAATCAGTGCATACAGGTTTTGCAATTTCGTCATTTACAAGTTAGAGCTTGAACACTATTGTTCATTTAACTATAATATTATTATATAGACTGCCAGAAAAGAAAATAATAATAATGGCGCAAATTCATAGTCAGCTCATTAATAGTGCCTAAAGTCGACTTTAGTTATAGCCGACTCTAAATCAAAAAGCCGACTTTACCTTTTCGTTATTCATAGACATACTAATGCCTGTATTTATCTAGTATCTGCTTAAAAGCGTTATTGTAAAGTGATTTCATCGAACAAACCCAAATGTCAAAATATTTCACGAGAAATCTACTACTTTCAAGTGTTTTTGAAAAAAAAAATGTATGAAATCATTTCTGAATGCTCTTCCATTTCTTTGAACAAGTTCGTTAATATTTTTAGAGTGTGGTTGTTGCTGGCTGGGAGTGGGTACTTCTTCATTTTTGACGAAAGGAATATTACGCTCCTTGGCAATGTTGTGCAGAACTGCAACAGAAACAATCACGTTCGTTGCAGTGTTTAAATCTACGCGTAGTCTTTCGGAAATCCACCGTTTGTCCGTTTAGGCATTCAATTTTACTTATTGTTGCTGTATGGCTATTGTTGTAGAGTTCGTCTTTCTGATTGGCGTTAGCAAAAAATTTGAACAAGCGTAGCCTGCATCACCAAGCAAAATACCTTGATGACTATTTACAGTTGAGTCCAGTTTATATTTTAAGATGCAACTATTCCATATGCTAGAGTCATGCTTGGAACCACGGGAACTTGCAACGATATCAATCATCTTGCATTAATAACCCTTCCGATTAATGTATTGGCCAGCCAGATAGGTCCTTAGTTGGGTGTTTAATATGCACATGCGTGCAATCTATCACTCCAATAACCTTTGGAAAGCGAGCAATCCTATAAAATGTCTGTTTTGCTTCATTTAATTCTGCCGCTGTGACCGGAAATTTAATGAAAAGAGGAAGCAATAATGCGATCCGTTTTGAATTTTTTTATAATTCTGCTGTTGGTTGGAAAATTCCATGCAACGCTCCTGACAGTACAAACGTGCAGTGGTACATGCCAATAAAAAGCTACCAGTTCATTTGTTAGCAATTCTTACCAACATCACACTGGTGGACATTTCTTCAAAAAAAAAAAAATGCAATGCTACCAGCAGCTGTAGATCTGTTGGAATCGGCAGCCCACCATTCGTTCGCGTTTCTTGCACATACAGTACTTCAATCAAAAATTAAACCGTAATTTTATCGAACCTGTACCGCGAATAAAATTCTTCCTCCTCTAGCTCTTCAAATGGATTCGATCGCTGTTTGTGTATTTTTGGCCGTGAAATTAATACAAAATCTTCAAATATGTCCAAATCTTGGTCCTCCGGAAACATTTTGAAAAAAAAAAAAAACAGCAAGCTACTTTAAGAAATCGAATCTGAAAATCGATTTAGAGCCAACTTTATATTCTTAAAATCACGTTCGACTCGTTTTAAATTTAAATTCGACTTTGAGTTTATAGCCTACTTCAAGATGACTATGAATAACAAAAAGTCTACTTTAAGTTATGTAGGTTAATAAATTCTTTTAAAGTCGACTTTAAATGACTATGAATTTGCGCCAATAATAATAACAAATGTGGGAAAATAAAGTCTCATACTTAACCCAATCGATTTTTTTTATAAAACTTAGCTTACATTTAACTTTACATTTATATCTTATTAATTCGAATTTGGCGTAAGTTGCCGAACAAGTGGATTTTGCGAATATGAATAAGAATTAAAGAAGTGGAAAGCAATATTGTTATTCAGTACAGATGACACATGCTTGCTAAAGGTTAATTTTTTGTCGAGAGTGATTCCTAAACACTTGACTTCGTCTGACCAGGTAATGTCGCAATCACTAAATTATCTAAATTAACTAAATTAATCTATTATCTTCTTGGAAACACTGGTTTAAACAGCTGACTCACGTTTCGTGTTTTGCTTCACTGTCAAACATCTTCAGTTTGGTCTATAATTTAACCATGAATCGTCTTACAAACGAACAACGCTTGCAAATTATTGAATTTTATTATCAAAATACTGCTCTGTTAAGAAAGTTCATCGCACGCTTCTTCCATTTTATGGCTTTTGGATTTTTTGGCTCAATTGGTACGTAAATAAGCAGAATTGTCGATTTTGGAGTGAATCAGCCAGAAGCATAGCAAGAGCTTCCAATGTATCCAGAAAAAGTCACAGTTTGGTGCGGCTTATGTGATGGTGGCATCATTAGACCATACTTTTTCAAAGATGATGCGAACCGTAACATAACTGTGACTGGTGGGCGCTACCGTGAGATGATATCTTTGTTGCCAAAAATAGAAGAGCTTGACTTGCATGACATGTGGTTTCAACAAGACGGTGCCACATGCCACACAGCACACGCAACAATGGACTTATTGAAAGGCGAGTTCGGTGAACATTTTATTTCACGTTCGTTAGCCGCCTAGATCGTGCGATTTAACGCCTTTAGACTATTTTTTGTGGGTCTATGTTAAAGGTCATGTCTATACAGACAAGCCCGCTTCAATTGACGCATTGGAAGACAACATTGACGCATTTATTCGTGAGATACCGGAAAGAGTACGCCAAAATTGGACTAAGCGGATGGACAATTTGAGGCGCAGTCAAGGTCAACATTTGCATGAAATAATCTTCAAACAGTAAATTCTATGGACCGTACTATCGATTCAAATAAAGGTTTCATGCATTTTTCTGAATTTGATGTGTTTTTTTTTTTTTTTTGAAAAACTTTCATATAGCTTTTAAAAAATCACCCTTTATGTAAAAAGTTTGTTCTTCTTCTGCGAGTGAAAAACATCGCCTGAGTTTTGTTGACATTCATTTTAATTCTCCATTTATGGGCGTAGTTCCTTGTAGTGGCGAAACCATATTGCAGGGTTGAGCAAATAGGCGAAGGAAGTTCATCGGAACAATACGATGCGCAGTCGTCTGCAAAAATTGATAAATATCAATTTGGGATACTTGGGAAATCTGCTACGAAGATATTGAAGAGCACTGGAGCTAGGACAGATCCTTGTGGTACACCTGCTGATATGTGTTTCAGTGTAGATGTGGTAGCACCCAAGAATACTTTAAAACTACGTCCATATAAGAAGTCTTTGATTAGAGTAATCAGGAAAACCAAAGTGCTTAACCCTCTACTACTCAAGCAGCCATATATGGTTTTTCATATTCGAACGCCGACTACTATGACTTTCCAGTTGCCATTAGAAAAGTAGCGTTTTCACAGTTTTGCAACATATTTATTTTTAAACAAAATACTTTTATGCTTATATTCAATGTCGAGAAGTAGCAAACCGGTCAATTTTGTAATGGAAATTTGATGTTGCACGTGTCTAGTTAATCTCAAAACGGGGTGATAAGTATTATGTCCAGATCTGAAACCAAATCGCTCGTTTTTCAATATGGAGTTGTCATCAATAAACTCTATAAGTTTTTGTTTAATTACTTTTTCTAAGATCTTTGCCAAGTTACTTAGGAGACTTATTGGGCGGTAACTAGACGGGATGTCAGGAGGCTTTCGGCGCTTGGGCAATAATTATTTCCGCAACTTTCCAGTTTTGGGGAAGGTAAAGTAGCTTAAGACAGCCGTTGATAATCAGCGTAACATAAATAAGTCCTTTACGAAGAAGATTTTTTAAACAAACATTTGGTATACTGTCGAAGCCGAGCGCTTAGCATAAGTATGTTTGAGAATATTCTTTATTATAGTGATGGGAACTATCGAATAAAAACTATCTAGTTATTCGATAGTTGCAAACTATTCATTTATTCGATAGTCGAAAACCATTCATTCATCAAATTGAATGAAAAAAATATTCAATAGTTTTTACTTTTTTTTACTTTTACACACGCTAATTTTGACAGCAAGTTTCACCTCTGCCTAAAAAATGGAAATACTTGCTGTCAAATTTAGTTCGTGTAAAAGGGGCCTTGTATGGCTGGTTGGACTGAGTCAAATGGTCGTCATGGCAGCTTCTCTGAGAGAGAATTTTGTGTATGCATACACACATTGCCAAAATATTTGCATGACAGATTGTTCTATGGTTTGGTTCGAGCCGATAGTTCGACTCAGTTAAGAGACGAGTTCGAATTCGTTCATTTGTATGATGGAAAAATGTTCAAATGGTTTTAGTTGAGTGAATGGTTTTTTCGTTCGCTTGGACTTTGGACTATCGAGTCGAATGAATGGTTTTAGTTGAATGAATGATTTTTTCGTTCGTTTGGACTTTGGACTATCGGCTGCTATGAACGATTCGTTCAGTTGTATGATGGAAAAATGTTCAAATGGTTTTAGTTGAATAAATGTTTTTTTTCGTTCGCTGGGCTTTGGACTATCGAGTCGAATGAATGGTTTTAGTTGAATGAATGGTTTTTTCGTTCGTTTGGACTTTGGACTATCGGCTGCTATGAACGATTCGTTCAGTTGTATGATGCAAAAATGTTTGATTGGATTTAGTTGTTTGAAGAAGAAATCGCCTGAAGGGAGAAAAATTGGATCAAATAGTCTTCCTTAATAGCAATTCTTTCTGAAAGACGATGGAAGAATAGCCAAACACCGGAATGAGGGATGTAATTAGTTAGTATGTTAGTACTATGTAATGAACTTTGTATTTTATGAATGCAATGAATTAAGTACAAATGATGTATTTATGTATGCATTAAATAAAATAAGAATGGTATTTGATTTTGTAGATCGTTGTGAGAGGCAAAGGGAACTCACATGAAAAAAGCACCCTTAGGGTAAGATACGGGGAAGACGGTTTTGATTTACTTTTGTGATAATTATATATATCGAGGATTAGGCCTCCTAAGGAAACCTCAGAAAAAAAACGGGAGCCCCCTCCCCACTCTTCAACCCTAGCATGTATTGTTTTAACAACGCAGTCGGTGAATGAATGAATGAATAAAATCATTCGATTGTTGAAATTATTCAGTTACTAACTATCGATAGTGCAATTCGTTCGATAGTTCCCATCACTACTTTATTACTTTCGGGTGTATTTTTTTTTTATTTTATTTGGTTTTCAAATGAAGCGATTCGATTTACTGCAGATTCCACCAAATTTATTGTCTGAGAGTCACCTATCGGAAATCATTAATTTCGATGCGAAATGTTGAGATAAGACTTCACACTTCTCAGCATTAGAGATATACCTCGTGTCAATTACCCTTAAAGACATTCGCTTATTTTTAATTATTTTAGTTAGATTCCAAAATGGTTTTAAAATTTTTTTCATATCAACAAGTAATGAGTCCCATTTCGGATTTCTTTACTCAGTTAAAAGGAGTTTTATGCGTTGGTTTAGATATTTTAATTCTAATTTATAGCCTGGTAACCTGTATCGTAACCAATTTATATTCTAGATATATTTCTTCTTGCAAATTGTGTCAATAACATAACTAGGAAAATTGGATGGAACTGCGGATGTGGGTATTCGTGGGACTGAGTCGTCGATACTATCTTTTATGACACTTGATAGAGCCGAGATCATAGAACCAACATCACTTTTGTACGACACACTGTCTCATACTGTTGCTTTCTCATATCATTAAAAGCAAAGCTACGACATTATTTGCAGTACTGATTCGTTGCTTACTTAATTTTTGTATGTTTGTTGATTTTTGTAATCGTCACAAACGATTTCTACCAAGTTGGAGCTTTAAGTCGTTTTGCATTAGGTTAAAATATATATAAATTATAATTAAATGAATATGTTTGGTTTGAACAGAGCAGAGATCTCTCTACTAAATCGGAGAAGATCCTCGCAACTGCGAGCGACATCTCGGTCATATTGAAGTCGCCTATCCATCGTTCGGCGTACGAAGTGGAAGATTACAGGACATCCGTGTGGATCCTGTATTAGGCCAATTCTGTTGAGATATAGGAACGCCTAGGGAGGAATAAAGCCGCTAAGGTGCACTCCCTCATGGTACATACAGTTGATGTTATAAGCCCCAAAGATCAGACTGTTGGTTGAAGTCATAGCTTGTGCAATGTGCCTTCTGATCAGTTTAATAATAAAATGATTTATCCTGTTCAAGTTCGCCGCGTTGTACACGACCTCATTGGGATAGCCACTAAATCGTAGGCGTACGCAATTAAGTGCGGTATTGAACCTATCAGATGTGCAGTGAATATTGGCCGTTGCAGACCGTTTTTGATGTCAAAGAGCATGGAAGAAGTTACATCGCCACTTTTCACGACGAACTTTCTACCTGTTATCATGTCACAGATCATGTATAGCAGTGGTTTACTTATACCGAACCTGACCAACTTGAGGAAGAGGCCGTCCAACCAAACCGTGTCGAATGCTTTCTACAAGTCAATCAAGCAAGCACCCGTGCATTGTTTTTTGTCTTTATTCCATTGAATGTCGGACACTAGCTTAGACGCGGCATGTATGGTTTCATGCCCCGCCCTGAATCCGAACTGATTGTCCGGTATGATATTATTTTCCTCAACCCATTGTTTCAGAACTCGAATAACTATCTTTTCAAAAACCTTGCTTATGCTAAGCAGAAGACTGATCGATCGAAGGCTTGTCGGGATAGATCTATCTTTGTTCCGTTTAGGGATTGGTTGCACCACAGCTGTCTTCCAATGTTTTGGGTGATATGCATTACTAAGCGCATTGTTAAACAGTGTTGTGTAAATTTGCACTGCTTCTGGGGGAACATGACGAAGCACAATATTGGGAATACCATCGATTCCCACTGACTTTTTCTTCTTCAGCGAGTTAAAGATACCCTAGAGATCTTCTTGAAAAATCAAGATGTGATTTCTGTCATTGTCGATGTCACTAATTGCCATATTAACGTCATTGAACCTGGTGAAACCTGGATTCTCAGATCGCCATTGACACATCTCGTTACGAAGATTACTGTAGTTCAGCAGGGTTTCGTTTTCCAGTTCGTGATTCGGCCTACGAACCTCGTTGACCGTATACACTCTCTGAAATATAGCACCAATTGCTTTCACCTTCTCCTGTGGATCTTCAACCACGAAGAAGTCATTGTCTAACACTGCCCCATCTGGATCTATGCCAATTGTAGTGAGTAAGTGTTCGTTATCTGTCGTCCTAGGAAGTCGAACGCTTTAAATGTCGTTTTTTAAGGAGATGAGTCTTAGCAGGTGCATTCAAACTTCGATGAGTCGAAACTCGAATTTTCGTATTTTGAAAAATCGAGAATATGTAATACTTCTATCAGGGAATATCGAACCTCAATTTATTAATTGATATGACAAAAAAGAGGAGGAGCCGAGTTTAGAAATTTGCGTTATTCAAGACCCCATCTCTCTCGAGTCACAAACAGTGGTTAAAGACTGTAGATAAAGCTGTTCAAGCTTTTAACAATAAAACTGTAAGGCATGAGAGAACAATAGCTGACTTTGCACGAGTGATTGCTGTAAAATGTGTGGAGCTACCCATGTTATTATTATATTATACTTTCTTAATTGCTTCTCCAAAAAGAAATAGATACGTGTTATTTGCTTAATGTAATCTCTAGTATTCAAAGACTAGCATCACAATGCAATTTAATTTCATATAACACACCTTATTTATGCCATTAAATATTTTAAAAATTAGTTCCAAATCTACATTCGTCCAAATTATAATGCAATCTGAAGCAACGACAATGGGGATTAATATCAGTTTAACAATCTGTTGTAATTTTCCTACTTTCAAGGGTATCTAAATAAACTGAAAACAAATTATTATATTGCATTTAAATAGCGTGGGCCGGTTAAAGCTTAATATTTTTTGTTTGTTAATATACTATACTGTACCTTTACGAATCCGTTGAGCATCGGTATCATATGAAAACGCAGCGGAAAAGGAAAGCGGAAACACCCACCAAGAGGGACAAGGTATATGTATAAACATTTAATGGGGAAAAACAGGGATAGTGTGCACTTGGTGCGAACATCTGCAGTCCTTAGTGAACATAAATCTGAAACAGGACAAAATTGTTACAAGCGATATTACATATAGTTATGTTTGTATGCATATAAATATCCTTTTTTTCATTGAAAAAATACTTGGCAATATGTAGGATGTTAGTAGATATGGAACACTGGCACGATAAGAATAACACGTTTGTTGTACTTGTATTTAGATGGGTTTTTGTGTATCATACTTCCTGACCGGACCTGTAGGGGACATATTTTGTGACAGGGACATACACAATATTTATGTATGTGCAACATAAGAAATTGTGCTTGTGGAATTTCAGGTCATTTTGTTGGTTTCGCAAGCTTGAATGTACCTTTGAAAGTAACATACCTTCACAATAGCATAAAAATGTGCTTGAAATGTAATAACTAGTCAAACAAATGTAAATGTTTTCCTTTTGTAGAAGGCCAAGTGAAGGAATATTCATCGAAATACATTTGGTGCTTAAGCCATCTATTGTAACTTGCTCATATTAGGTCTTCGCCATAAATTATTTTTTATATTATATTAAGTCAAATTTTAATTTATATGTTTTGAAGAATACTTATTGTAGTTACCAGACTGGCAGATTGGAGACAGTGCAGTAAAAGATTTCTTCTCTTGTGTGGACGACAAATAATGTTTACGATCACTAGCACTGAGCTTTTCGGTAGCTGGTGGAGATAATGATTACCATGTTGATTCTCCTTCTCGATTGTACAAACTATTGTAACCGAAGTTTCTCGAACAGTGGGATACGCTGCTGTTGGCTTATGTGCTTATGTACACAGAGCAAAGTTGCTGACTGCACCCAACCTGGTAGGATGCCAGCGCGATCCCTGCTTGTGCATAAGTCAAGTTGACATATAGCCTCCTCGTGGCACTCCTGGATAGCCATCACATCAGCCTGATTTACGCACACGCCCCGAAGAAAGGAAAAGGATGACGATAGCAATAATGACTTCTATGATCTCCTAGAAAGAACATATGATCGATGCCCCAGCTATGACACCAAGATCGTTCTAGGAGATGTCAACGCACAGCTGGGCAAGGAAGAAATCTTTGCTAGAGTCATCGGAATGCACAGGCTACACGGATCCGTAAACGGACTCAGGCTGGTCGATTTCGCCTCGGGGCGTAACCTCTCTGTGATGAGCACGCGGTCACATCCCACACCTCAACATCCATAAGGGGACCTAGAGGTCTCCTGATAAATCAACCGTCAACCAGATAGATCACATTGCGATCGACGTCAGACATTCCTCAAGGCGACACGCTGTCATGTGACTTCTTTAACACCATACTTGAGAATCTTCCAAAAGTCCGTTCAACTGCTTGCTTACGCGGACGACATTGACGTGATTGGACAAACACAACGAGCCGTCAATGAGGCGTTTGCTGGCATTGAAGCGAAAACGGCTAAAATGGTTCTAGCGATAAACAAGGGCAAAACAAAGTACATGCTGTCATCACGGAAGGACGCACAACATCGACATCTCGTACAGAGCGTCATATTGGGCAGAAGAAACGTTGCGGTAGTCAAGGACTTCGTCTACCTAGGCTCCATAGTAAATAGGGACAACAACACCAGTACCGAGATCAAGCGCAGAGTTACTCTTGCCAATCGCTGCTTCTTTGGGCTCAAGATTTCATTCTTACGAACTGTTCTGATTTTACTTTTGAGTTTTAAATGGTAAGGTATGGCTGAAAATAAAATTGTCGGTATCGGTTTCTGCCCCTATATTCCCCAAATAAAACTGAAAGCAACTCCTTACCGGTTTTTTAGGGAATTCTCCAGTTCTGGGCGTGCAAAATTGGAAGTGTTGCTCATGTCCCCTATGGTGCCATTTTTGGAACATATGAAAGTGGGAGAATTTTAGTCCACTTTTCATGAAGCACACGGCTCTTTGACCTTTTTCTGTCGTCAAACGCATGGAATTCAATTTCAACTATTTTGCTAAAATCGTCATATTACAAAAGTAGAGTTGCCCTTTTTGGAAACTTAGGTCACGCACAAATCGAAAGCATCTCCTATTCCGTTCATGTGATGAACTGCGTAAAATGTGCCACCAGGGTGTTGACGAATAATTTGGTAGTTGTTTGTCTTTATGCATTTCCAGGACGTGTTTTTTTGGTAGCCGCTTTATATCACGACCTTTGCTACAATATTCAGTCAGGTTTCCGAATTTTTCTTCTGGATCATCAGAGCAATCGCTTGCCATGTCAGAATCATCTTCGTCCTCAACTCCTACTTCTTAATCTTCATCAGCGCTAGTGAGGATAGTACTAGTGTGTGTATTGAGTCTTTATCCATTAATCTAAATTTCTATGATTGTCCATTAGAACCGTTCAATCGTAGACTAGATGACAGAGAAGTAAATTTTATCATCAATAGGTTACGTAATAGCCACAATGGAGACATAATTCGTGGATTCCTAGTCTAGAATCATTTTACAACAAAGTAAATCTTCTTGCGGCGCATTTTGCAGCCAGTTCAACACTGCCAGATTGTAATTTGTCCCCGCCTGTGCTCGAGAGCGTTGGTTTTACCATGGGACAAATTTTTTTCCGCAGTCGTACAGTTGCAAGAGTACTTAAAGATCTCGACGTGCACGAATTCGCTCGGATGGTATTGCCCCAATACTTCTGAAGAGGTGTTCTTCTTCGCTGGCAAAACCACTGCGTAAGCTTTTTCATCTATCCTACTCTTCAGGTCTCTTTCCGAGTAGATGGAAAACAGCATTTGTCCAGCCCGTCCCTAAAAAGGGCGAATCTTCGTCTTCCACCTCGTACCGACCCATAGCACTTACGTCGTATTCGAGGTCGCCAAAAATGCTGCGAAATGTTAAGGTTTCCTTAATCGATGCAAGAAATACTTCACCCCCTCTGATTTGGTATTAATCTATAAGGAGTATATTCGCCCTAAGCTTGAGTATAACGCTCGTATCTGGGCTGGTGCCCCCAAGACAACCCTGCACCTACTAGACAGAATCCAAAAGCGAGCGATAAAACTTATAGGAGACAACGATATCGCGGGTTCATTAGACTCGCTTGAACATCGACGTACCGTGTCTTCTTTGTCCGTGTTTTATCGTTACTTTAACAAACGATGCTCAAATGAGCTAGCCAACCGCATTCCTCCTCTCCTTGAATTCACCCGCAATACACGTCTCGCCAGGAATGAACATCAGTTTAGACTTAAGCCTACTTTCGGACGCACAGTGAAATTTAGAGACTGTTTTTTTAGCCGCACCACACGAATATGGAATGCTCTTTCCAGCTCAATATTCCCCATTGATTACAATCCGCAGATGTTTAAGACCAATGTGCACAGGTACCTCCTCTCTCTCTCTCCCTCTATACCTTCGGCCCGTGCTGTGTCTTGGCCCCCGACAATTAAGGGTATTAATAACTCCTTGAGCACGCGCAAATTATAAAAAAACAAAAGTAAATGCTAACTTATGGTACAATTTCTTTTTTAAAAACTGATTTACTCGCTAAAACCCTGCATATATTAAAAATTGAATTTCTATTACCTAACGAGCATCCCTCATAGACATTTTATTTCTGTACGATTCACTCAACTCAGTTCTTGAATGCGAATGTTTTATGTATGTATGAATAGATGAAATCATGAAATCAATTGCATTCAGATAGCGTTTGGAAATGCATACATATGCTGCATAGGTTATTATATCTCTGTGCAACCCTATTCCTTAAATGGTCTATGTTCACATCCGGCAGATACAGTTGGTCGGCGCTGGGAAAGCATCTGATATCACATTTTTTGGAAAAACATTTTCTAAAGTTCCCCTTGCTTTACCTACCTTTTACGTAGTAACTTTAGCCCACAGAGTCAAAATCAACATTGCCATCAAGTTTCAACATCACCTTCGAAAACTTTTGCAGTTATCTTCTTTTTGCAACGATGATTGATTGGCATTGCATATTTTTAAATAAGACGGGAAACTGATTCCAATAACAAACTCTTGCATCGTTTACGCTATTCGACGTCGTATAATTATGTAACACGAGCTCTTAATTACTTTCCACATCTCTGCATGAATTTGTATGTTTTTTCATTCATTAATCAGATTAAATATTTTGATTTCTTCTCAACCGTTATGGACTTAAAAATAATCGATTTCTTGAAAAGAACTCGACGCCGACAAAAGCATTTATTCAACACCATTTCAGACCATAAAAATAACCATTACATTTGTTAAATTATGTAGCATGGAGGTATGCTTTAAAAAATATAACTCTTGCCACTCTTGTATTTGCAATGTCAGTGTCAATAATTGTTTTAAACCACAAAACACCACAACCAATATGCCGACACTTTGCCTTAAGAGATTCTATCATTTCCCCATATTGACATAGTTTTCTTTTCCTGACACATTCATGAGGTGATTTTCTTTTATTAATCCACACAAAAATTTGACGAGCTAAATAAACTTTACGATAATATGGATATAATTACCTAAGAAAGTGGAAACAGCTAATTTCTACGTCCTGCGTGTGTGGCAATAAAATTCACGATGACAGCTCTCTCGAATGAGTCAGACTTAAGAATGTGACAAGGAACGTCATTCTTATGCTACCACTAGGGGGGAAATTTCATTGGTCATGACAGCTAGGCAAATGGTTCGTGAAAATCTTTATTTTCACATTAAATTTCGTGTTGATTTTATACAATCCAAATATGGGATTAATCAATCGAAATTAAAAAGATCCTAGCACGCACCAAGCGGCATATATGTGTGCATAATATGTACTCCCTTCCCAAGTTCATGATAAATCCCTAGAGATCGTGAAGACTTATGAAGTACTTACGAGAGTTCTAGTGGCATTCGTACTGCACGCACATAATTGGACACCAACAAAAGTACCTGCATGCGGTTCTTCTCTGCGCGTTTGTTTGCAATTTCTAAAAATAAAATCTGGGAAACAAGTACTTCTTTTTCAGTGTTGCGGTGATGTGAGTACTTGAAGTCTTGTCGAGAATAACGATGACTTCCACAAATGCAGCTTATTCTTGTATTTGTGGTTTAGTTTGTTTGCGAACTACTGTAGGAGTTATATTAAAACTTTGTTCTCCAAAATGAAATCGTAGGAAAAGTAAGGTTCTTCAATTGAATTGGTATTTAGCTAATCTGGATAAAGTTCTGATGGTTGTTAAATAAATTTAGTTTGCGGGTTAGAGGTTATTAGAATTGGCTGAATGGATGTAGGTATTCCACATCATTGATTGCATTGTGCTTAATCCTTACTTTCCACGTGCAGTTAATTAATTTAGGACTAATATTCCAAATAACGCTTGAGTGAGTGACTCTGTAACAAAGTAAGCTCCAATTATCTAAAACATTTTCAAATTAATAAATATATTATAATTTATAAATATACACTGATTATTAATGGGAAAATAAAAACATTTTATTCAAAGTATTGGCCATTGTTTTCTTCACATTTTGACCACCTTTCTGGCAATTTGTTAATACCAAAAAAAAAAGCAAACCAATCAGACACCCAATTTTCGACTTCTTCGTAGGAATCGAAGTGCTGCTCAGCCAATGCGTGTCCCATCAATGAAAACAAATGGTTGTCGGAAGGAGCCAAATCTGGTGAATACGGCGGGTGGGGCAGCTGCTCCCAGCCAAGTGTTTTGATTGTTTCCTGAAACGGTTTTGTTTTGTGTTCAGGTGCATTGTCATGGAGACAAAATTACCTTGCCGTGTCTTCTGGCCAATTCTGGTCGTTTCTCGATCAATGCATGATTCAAATTGATCATTTGTTATCGGTAGCGATCAGTATTAACGGTTTCACCAGGTTTGAGGAACTCGTGGTACATCACACCTTTCTGGTCCCACCAAACACACAGCATTGTCTGCCGAATCGATCTGGTTTTGCAGTCGATGTTGATGGTTGTCCCGGATTAACCCATGATTTTTTCCGTTCAGGATTCTTAAAATAGCATAAATCCATTTTTCATCGCCAGTAATAATCCAATGCAAAACCAATTTTCTTACGAGTCTTTGAAGCAAAATTTCACAAGTGTTTTTTCGGTTTTCCATCTGTCTTTTATTCAATTCATGAGGCACCCATTTTCCACAGTTTTGGATCTTTCCCATAGCTTTTAAACGGTCAGAAATTGTTTGTTGTGCAACATTTAACATTGCTGCCATTTGCTTTTGACTCAAAGTGTCACCTCCATTCAATATCGTTTGCAATTCGGTGTCTTCAAACTTTTTTGGTGGTCTTCCACGTTCTCCATTTCTTACAATCATTATTTCTGAACCGTTGAAACCATCTTTTGCATGTTGCTTCTCATAAAGCATGATCACCATATGCCTCGACAAGCATTCGATGTCACAGCATTCGACTCTGTATATCTGTAAACTACAGTAGGTGTAATTAATATGTATATATATATAGTTACACAGTAGGGTGGTGAAGATAAAAACGATGATTCCGATTTTTTTCACGAAATTTGCACATGTAATATGCCTCCGTGTCCATATTCCGATTCCTCAGAACTAGGGCTTTAACTGGCGGCACTTTACTTTGAAAAGACGTCTTACAATTTGGCTCCATACTTTCTGAATTCATTTACCAGAAATTTGAAAATCTAAAATAAGACATATTTTGCTTTTCAATGTCAATATTTTTTCCCAATTTTTAACAGCTGACTGCCGCAAATGAATTATTGGCGTCGTTTTGTAATTTACTCCTATATAGGCTTGCGACAAATACACCCATTGTAATTCGAAATCGTACCAAAATGTGAACTCTGTAATTCGAATTCAATTTCCGTCGCTTTTTTAAGTCTGAATGGATGAAGAGGATAAAAATTACCTCAATTCTTAGTCAGCAGCTTCGCCAAAAATACGCTAACGAATTGACATTAGCACGTGTTTTTGCCCAAATCACGCCAAGAAATAAATTAAACTTAAGACTGAGTAGAGAATATATCGAATGACTCTTTAAAATACATCAACTTGTTCATATCCATTACATGTTTCTGAACATGCACATAACAAACAAAAAAATAGACATTTTCATTTCTGTTTTTTTTTTATAAATTGGAATTCACAAAACAATGTGATTTGTTCCCAACATTCGACTTATTGGACCATTCATTCAATACAATTTCAAAATATTCAATACAATATAATTTGAAGGTAATTGTGTTGACTAATTCTTCAAAAAAGACCTTAAAGCAAGTATAGGTACAAGGTATATACATACTACTTATGTATCTGGATTCATATTTGTATTGCACATATAAATCCGATTTCAACACTTTGATTTTCGTTCTGAAAATGTCTGGTTTTCCCATAATTAAAATAATTGGCTTATGGCCGGTGCTATAATCTCGTTTTTAATTGAGGATAATTGCTCTTGCTAAAGATTTTTTCTTCTTCTTTGATTGGCGCTACAGTCCGGGGTGGACCTGGGCCTCAACCAAACATGCCTCTCCAGCCAGCCCGATCTTTCGCCAGCTGCCTCCAGTTGCGCACACCAAGTTGGTTGAGGTCCTTTTCCACTTGTGTGCGCCATCTAGTGCTAAAGATTTTGTATTCGATTTAAATATCCCCTTTTCCATTGTTCTAGGTAAGTTCTTCTCCAGAAACCATCAACCCAAACAGGGCCAAAGATTGAACCCAGAACTTTTCTCTCGAAAAGACTAAGGGCTTCTTCATCCGCTCTTGATATTGTCCATATGGCCGCGCCATTGTATAGCAGAAAAGGGATGATCAAGCCTTTATATAATGTTAGCTTGTCGCGTTCTACAAAACAATTGAAGCCAAAGAAAGAGCCTACTAACAAGCGAACACCTTAACTCTATAAAGAGTGGATAATCATTTATCACGCAGTTGGTTGTTAAAATTGAAAAGTAACCTCCGATTTTTTTCTTAGTCTTTGTTCCATTATACATATGCTATTCAGTACACAACTTTTGTGGGATCTTTCGTTAGGATATTCAAAAAAAAATTTTTGACGTTGCACCCTAATGTATATATCTCCGTATATACATATACTTTACTATATTATCAAAATCGGGGTAAGAATTTTATGGTCGATTGGAGAGTGAATTGGATTTCTTCGTATACATGGTGCGTGGTAGAGAAGACATCGATATTGTGAATCGAATTCGATTTTTTCTTCAGACTTACTTACCTATTAGGCAGGCAATCCATGCAGCATCCAAGCCTAAGCAATTAGGCTGCCTTCCACGCTCCTGGGCACGCTTCCAGTCATCAAGACCAACCATCTTATATCCGCGACGACTTGATCTCTATATGCTCGGATTCGACGACCCTCTTAGTTCCGACGTTGGTGTACGCGTTGGTGTGCGTGACCGAGCCAGTGTAATCGGTTTGTTTTTGCCTTCCGGACTACATCCACATCCCGTACAGTTAGTAGAGTTTCCTTGAAGGCACCAAAAATCAGCTCTGCAGTTTTGCTTATCGTCCATCTTTCAGCTCATTACAGCAAGATTGGTAAAATATGAGTCTTGTTAAGCATTATTTTGGTTCTTCGAGTCGGAAATTTTGACAGCTGTTTCGAGAAACAGAAGTAACATCGGTTGCTAAGTGTAGTTCTCCGACGGGTATCGATCGAGCATGCTTTCGTCTTTTTCATTCGGCTGATGATCTGGTTCATGCTCCCTACCAGAACATAGCCACCCGTTTTAAAGAGCTCTGATGGTCATCTGAGCCCAGCTTTGTTATTCTTCAGCCTTAGCTGTATCGACATCGTCGAAGTTGGATCGAAGGACTACTTAATCGACGGCAATTGGGATTTTCTATTACTCTCTCCGTGGTGGCCCGTGGTGTTGTGAATATGTGCGTCGACCCCAACCTAGACGTGGTAGGTTCGATTCCAGCTCTGAGCGACAAAAATAATTTTCACGACCCCACCTCTTTCGAGTCACTGACAATACTCAAAGAGTATTTCCTTTCTAGAAATAGCTTCTCCAACTTGGCCGTTCGGAATCGGCATAAAACTGTAGGTCTCTTCCACACGTGTGAGAACAATAGCACGCACAACACGAGTGGTTGCTGAAAAGCTAGGCCCAGGCCCTTTATGGGATGGCATGGTCTCCTAAGCAAGTGTTGGAAGAACACATCCACCATTCCCCGCGGTTCCATAACCGGATTATCCTCCAAATTTCGAAGATCTTGTGTGTCGTTCCTAAAGCCTGAGGTCTGGCTTTGTGTTTAGGTATTTTTGTTCTTGAAAAAAAGTAGTCAAATCTAAATTATTATAAGTGCCCGAGTCAAGCTAAACAAAATGAGTCTGTTTAACTCTATAGAGTTCTTGTGGTGGTAACTCTGTCAGGCGTCCATTGTCAAATTTTTTTTTTTTTGCTCGATAGTGCATCTTGCTGACATTGGACAGTCGAACTATGAATTTTGATGCCACGAGAAAATGGTCAGAATCGACGTTTGCCTTTCTGAATGTTATCACATTCTGGATATTTGACACATCATCTATAGTTATGTCATGTTTCAGTCGCAATGAAATCTTGATTTCATAATTACAATTATGTATTGATGTTGCCTACTTTTAGGTGCTTGGAAGTACATTTTGTTGGAAAATTGCATATTTTTGTTGTATGTCATCGGAAATTTGCTGATTCTCCTAAAATCAGCATGTCACTTTCAACGCAACAATGGAACAATTTTGTTGTGCAAATATTCTTTTAAACAGACATATACCATTTACTCCTTTTTTTCTAATGCCATAAACTGATTTTTCTTTTAAAATCCCTTTACAAGTACTATTATTACGAGTTTGCCTTAAAGTCCATTGTCCATTGTTCGGTTTGAATATCAACCTCAATCATCTCTCATTTTAATTGTAAAGAACGAATGAACACATCATTCCGAAATCAAGGTCGGCGTCACCAAGTGAATAAAGCATAATCTATCAGCAACTTTTGTGGCAACAAACTGAGGACATTTAAATTGCCGTCCCTTAAAAAGACCGGATGATTTCGGAAAAAGTAAGGAAAGAGGAGTTTGAAATATTGTTACCGCAGCGTTAACCTTGTTGCCGCAAAAATAGAACCACATCAAAAACAAGCTTCCATTATTGATTTGAATTCATACCATAAAAGATGAACAGAAAGAGTTCCCAAGGCAATATTATAAACCTTATCCCTCTGCAGAGTCAGCATTTTTTTTTTAATTCATCATGGCCATCGCCACGGGATACGTTTCGCATTTTCTTAACTTTCTATGTTAACCAAACTTTACACATTCTTCACTCTCAGCTACATTTTCTGATTGTTTGTCGAACGTTACTTCAAATGGTGTGGCTGGGAGTGAACAGAAGTTCAAAATAGATTTCAATGTTGACAAATCAAAATTGTTTGTGTTATCAGACAAAACCGCCGGGATATCTATACTTCAACAGAATCGAAGGCATTTGCATTTATTCATTCTCTGAATACAAAACACGAGGTTTATGTTTTGCTTTGCGAAAACCTGGGTAAATATTTTTGATGTATAAAATTGTTGATTCTGTGTCTGTATGCTTAGGAAGATTCCAGTTAATTCTATGATGTGATGAAAATTCTGTGGGGAAGTTGTGGTATTTTTTTTCATTTTTGCAACATTTACATGTGGTAACATGGTGGAAGTTGCAATATAATATACACATGTGAATACATACTAGTTACATGTATATTGATGGTCAAAAGTATTCGGCAAATGAGTTTCGTTGTCTTAAAACTGACCAAACCGATTTAAATAAAATAATTAAAATTTTATTAAATTTAAAAATTAAAATAAATAAATATAATTAAGCAGCTCTAGCAGCTTTGTTAGACTCCAGCAGCTTAGCTTCGTCTAATTCTGGGGGACGGAATTTGCGTCTGTCATCGTCCAGATTGAGCGGAACATTCTGCCCGACAGCGGTATTTTGGTCCTCATCGCCGTTTAACAGTCTGCAGAAATGATCTTTCCAGATTATCAGTATCGACAGCGACTCTACTACCAGTTGTCCATTTAAATTCCGATAGGCTTCTGTCCGAGTTTTCTATCCATTGGATAATTGTTTTACCCTTTGATAAAACTTACGGACGTCATTCCTGCCATAAAACCTCTCCATCTCCTCGACCGCGCGCTTCTCATGCTCTTTCTTTTTTTCTTCTAAGAACCCGTTTCTCTTCCCTTCTCTTCTGTTTATAGAGCTCACGAACAGCCCTCGTTGTTCGATGCAGCGTTGCCTTGTAGGCCTCCTGCCTGGCTGCATGTGCCTGCCTGCACTCGTCGTCAAACCATGGGTTCCTTCTGGATGGTGTCGTGAAACCCATCACATCAGTGGCAGCTTCTTTGACAACGTTTCTTCTTCTATTGAATGTGCAGGCAGCGTCGAACTTTTAGAGAGTTTCAGGGAAACTCGGTCGCCAAAGTCAAACCGTAGTGTTCTTTCTCGACTCCGTACTTCTCTCGATATCCTCATCCTTACCTTGGCTACAACAAGGAAAAGATCCGAGTCAACATTGGCTCCTCGGAACGTTCGGACATAAAGAAGGAGGAAAAGTGTCTGACGCCGATCGCAACGTGATTAATCTGGTTGACGATTGATTGATCTGAGGACCGCCATGTCCCTTTATGGATGTTGAGGTGTGGGAACCGCGTGCTAGAAACAGAGAGGTTACGTCCCATGACAAAGTCCGCCTGCCTTAGTCCGTTACTGGACGTGGTGTCGTGTAGGCTGTGTTTCTCGATGAATTTAGCAAAAATTTCTTCCGTGCCCAGCTGTGCGTTGAAATCGTCTAGAACGATCTTGGTGTCAAAGCTGGGGCATTGATCGTATGTTCTTTCTAGGAGATCGTAGAAGTCATCTTTGCTACTATCATCTTTGTCCTCTGTCGGGGCGTGAGCGCAAATCAGGCTGATGTTCCCGAATTTAGCCTTGATGCGGATTGTTATGAGGCGCTCGCTGATATAATCAAAGCTTAAGACTTTTTGCCTAAGTCTGCATCGAACAACAAATCCACATCCAAATAAGCGCTGCCTTCCCTCTTTGTAGCAATCACCGTAGTAGATGTCGCAGTTTCTCATCTTCCTTTTGCCCGGCCCAACCCATCGCATCTCCTGGATGACGGTGATGTCTGCTTTATAACAGTCAAGGGCCTCCGCGATTTCTTCGGCTGATCGTGGCCTGTTAAGAGACCTCACATTCCATGCATGGTCATTTGTTCGTTTGTTGGGGTCGTCCACAGTAAATCCGTCACTATCCGAGGCAATTGGTCGTCTCTGAACATATTGTTTTTTACGTGGTGAAGGCATTAACCGCACGCACAACCCCCAACTGGGAGGCCTGGCCCATTTATTGTACCCTTGGGCGAAGGGTCCGGATGACTCCGGTATTGGTAACCTCGCTGAGATTGTGAGTGCGAATCGAATCTATCAATTCTTACCGTGCATAGTTCTATCACCAGATTTCAATAATTGGAAGCTATTTTTTACGAAACAAATTATACTTATTTTTCTCATAATTTGTTTTATTATATCTTTCCAGAAAATATACGGTGGGATTATTAGGAGCGATTTCAAACAAGGCTAAGCTTTATACGGAAAAAGAAGGATGTCCTCCCAAACTCCTTTACAGTCCAAAGAGGACAACAACTCTTCACCACCAAATGTAAACAACAACAATAACAATAGCACAAAAACAAACACTATTCATACTGGACCAAACAGTGGCAGCAACAGTGTTGACAAACTCTCGCCTGACCAAGATATTTTCATCAATCCCGTTGATGGCCTACCCACACAGCATCCAACTCTACCAGTACTTGATACGGAAAACGAACATCCTGAAGTTGATCCAGACTCCTTCGACGATCTACCCACATCCATCATTGTGACAAATATTCATTCAGAAGTGTTTGCCAATGATCAAATGAAAGCTGAAATGGAAGATCTCTTTCGCACCTTCTCCGAATCAGCTACGTTCCAATGGTTACGTAGCTTCCGTCGGTTGCGAGTGAACTATGACAATGCGGTTGCAGCAGCAAATGCGCGTATTAAACTCCACCAATATGAGTTCAACAAGAAGACCATTATTAGTTGCTATTTTGCGCAGCCAGTGACGCCAGTGTCACACAAGAATCTTCAACCTCCACCACCTGTCAAACAGTTTCTGATCTCTCCACCAGCGAGCCCTCCTGCCGGTTGGGAACCACGCGAAGAGAACGAACCGTTGGTAAATCATGATCTTTTGGCTGCGCTAGCCAATCTCACGCCCGGCGAAAGTCACGAATTACATCCGCAAACTGAAGATCAACCAGCAATCATTGTGCATACAGCTAAACTCCAAGATAGCAGTGGTGCTCCTGCTAAGCTACCAATAGTCCAAACCAAATGCCCAGAAAGGGCGTAAAATAGACAGAGCTGCACCTATTCCCCAACGGCTGTATCGTATTTTTGTATTCTACACTGAATTTTTGAAGAAAATTAAGGAATTATAGAATTTAGCGGTTTACTATTACATTAAAAAAATATATACAAATAAAATGAAAATATACATATACAAAGCAGATATATAGCAGAAACAAAAAAAATTAAATAAAAACAAATGAGACGAAGCTAATCAGCTAATAACTAAAAGAATGAAGTACAGTAATGAGAAATGTTATACATTTTTTTGTGAAGAATTGTGTAGCCACACTTTTAGATATTTTAAATGAAATTTTAATTAATTAAACTTAAAATGGAAACAAAATATAATTGATTGTTATTGTAAATAATGTTGAATTTAAATTTAATACAAATGTAAAACAATTAACGAAAAATTATAGATGTCAGAGTGATGTAACAAAGTATATACTTATATACAGTACATATATACATAAAACGAATTTCCAAAAACAAAAAAGATAAAAAAATGAATTACAAAAACAAAACGACTAAATTTAGTAAAAAAAGAAAAAGAAGTATAATATCCTTTTTTGGCACGGAATTGTATTACAAATTTTTGTAAATATAAGTATTTTTTATACACTATATTGTATTTTTATTTTACATAGTTTATGTATGTTCTCAAAGTGAAAACAAAACACAAACAAACTTATTTTATTGGACTGTTGAATTGAACAAAGGATAACATATTTAGAATAAAAATAATATCGCTTTATTTGTTTATAGTTTTAATTTAATTATCCTTAATTTTCGTTCCTGGGAAGCAATTATTTATGTAGGTACATATAGTTTGTCAAGAAAGGCACTAGGTAAAAAACAGCAATTTCTCTTTCTCGCTTCAATATTAGACACTTCTATAAACTTTATTTCATTTTTTTATTTCCATACTTCATGTTTTAAGAAGTAAATAACATAAACAAAACTCCATATAACATAACAAAAGGACCAACAAAAAAACAAAAAGTAAAAAGGAACAAAAATTTAACTGTCAAGAAAGTCTTTACATTACTGTACTTAATTATAAAACTATTTTGTTTCAAAAGCTTATGAATTTTGCAAAATTCGCATGTTAGTATTTGGTGTAACCACCTTTAGCACCAGCAACCGCCTTTAGCCGCTTTGTCATTCATCCTTCTTCTTCTTCTTCTTCTTCTTCTTCTTTGAATGGCGCTACAGTCCGGGGTGGACCTGGGCCTCAACCAACATGCCTCTCCAGCCAGCACGATCTTTCGCCAGCTGCCTCCAGTTGCGCACACCAAGTTGGTTGAGGTCCTTTTCCACTTGTGTGCGCCATCTAGTGCGAGGACGTCCTCTGTTGCGCTGTCCCAGTGGCTCGGTGTCGAAGACTCTTCGGGCCGGAGCTGTGGTGTCCATCCGCTCTAGATGACCTAGCCATTTAAAGCGTTGGATTCGAAGACGCTTAACTAGGTGCATGCCGCTGTACAGCCCGTATAGTTCGTGGTTGAACCTTCTCCTCCAAACGCCATCAACGCAAACAGGACCAAAGATCGTACGCAGAACTTTTCTCTCAAAACAACCAAGAGCTTCTTCATCCGCTTTCAATAGCGTCCATGTCTCTGCGCCATAGAGCAGGACTGGGATGATCAGGGTTTTATACAAGGTCAATTTGGTGTTTCGAGAGATGGCTCTGTTACTCAATTGCCTCTTGAGCCCAAAGAAACAGGCGAAGTCCTTGACTACCTCAAAGTTTCTGCTGCCCAATATGACGCTCTGTTCGAGACGTCGATGTTGTGCGTCCTTCCGTGATGACAGCATGTACTTTGTTTTGCCCTGGTTTACCGCTAGACCCATTTTAGCCGTCATTCATCCAATTAACTTTTTTTATCATAATTATTTGGAATGTTAACCCATTCTTCATTGATGTGCTGTATCAGTTGGTTTCTATTTTCGGGGCTTCTTTTTGCTACCTTCTTTTTCAAATGTGCCCATAGATTTTCTATTGGGTAAAGGTCTAGGCTCTGAGTTGGTGTATCCAATACTATGGTGCAGTTATAAAGCAGCCACGTCTTCATCGTAAGTCCTTTGTGTTTTGGATCGTTGTCTTGATGGAACTTAAATTATGGTTTTCTGCCCTTGACACCGCCATTAAAACCAAAATTGTTGGCACTAGCAAGCAAAAAGGTTTACAAAATGCTCAAATACTTCTCTGCGTCCATGGAATTTTCATTGCCGCGGCTGGATATGCACCCCTACCCCATCACAGATAACTTACCAAATTTAACAGTTGGAACGATGCTCTTGTTAAGCAACGATTTTAACGGCTTGCGCCACACTATTGGGCCCCTCGTTGTAATGCAACATTATTTTTGTTTTATCACAAATTATGACATCATCCCAGTACTCGTTCGGTTGCATGCTGTACTCTGTAGCGAATGATAAGCGTTTTTGTACATTTTGAGACGAAAGTAATGTTTTTTTTTCCGTGCAACTCTTGATGTGTACTCATTCTTTAGCAGCACCTGCCTTACAGTTCCGTGGGAAATTTGTACACCGCACTCTTGGTTTATTTCTTTGGACAAAGTTCCAATGGACATTTGAGGGTTTTCATGCACTTTTCTCAGTAAACAGGGCTTATTTTTGTCCGATAACTATTTTGGCCTGCTTTTTGGTGCAATATTTTCTAACCGATGATTTTCAAGTTCTGCTCGGTTAATTATATTGCAAATAGTTTTCTTAGATAAACCAAACATCTCAGTCAATTCTTTCATACTTTTACCATTATAATGGTTATAATAAATCAACTGCTATACGTCAAAAGAAATTCTCTTGCCAGGCATATTAGAATGAATCAGCAAAAATATTCTTACTCATTTAACAGCAGAAGTAGCAATGAACATTTTCGATTTCGACTTCCTACATCTCATACAGAACAGAAAATGAAAAAACCGCTATAACGGTACGTTTTGAAGTATGCATGCACTGCGAAAAGGATGCGGAATAGTATGTGTAAAGACTTTCTTGACAGTTAAATTTTTGTTCCTTTTTTTTTTGTTGGTCCTATTGTTATGTTATATGGAGTTTTGTTTATGTTATTTACTTCTTAAAACATGAAGTATGGAAATAAAAAAAATGAAATAAAGTTTATAGAAGTGTCTAATATTGAAGCGAGAAAGAGAAATTGCTGTTTTTGTACCTAGTGTAAACACTTTCTTGACAAACTGTACATTGTTTGATATTTGTTACTAAGGCTATTAGAGATGTTGCAACTGAAAGAAAACATTTCTTGGTCATTGGCAAGAAACTTTTTTAAAATTCGATAAATATTCCACATTAAATAAACGTCTAACTGATTAAAAGCAGAAATAAGAGAGCAAAGAGATATCCATCTTCGGCCGTTTTTGTCCCTAGTCCACAAAAGAGAGGAATGTAAGAGTAGTGCAAATTCCTTGTATTTCATTTATACTTTTACAAATTCGTCAATTCGCCCCTGTAATGGCGACCGATTCGTGAATTCACCAAAAATGGCGATTCATACATTTTTGTGAGAAAATCGTGTAAAGTTGACCGCAACCATGTACTACTGTTCGAAGAATGTTCAATTGGTTCATGACTTTAATGTTAGGATTGGGTGAATAAAATGTAATGCCACGTATTATTTACAGGAATAGTTTGCAACAATTTAATCCATTAATGTAATATATAGCCTATTTCTAAGTCAGAGTCAGTCAGAGAAATAAAGTCATTTTGATTCATTCGTAAATTCGAAAAGAGGTAGGGAATTAAAAATTTAAATTTCTTAATTGTTAAGAAAAATTTGCAGATATTGAAACTAAAACTAAGCCAGAAAAATAGTTGCCAAAATTTGGACGTAACTTCCATCATATATCTGTAAAAAAGGAAAAGCAGCAAAGAAACTGCTTATTTTTTCGATGAATGCAAAAGTTTCAAAGTTATATATATATATATATCTGTACATAAGTGTCGGGCAATTCATTTTATAAGTATTATTCATATATAAGCAAAAACATACATTTATCCACCCTAATGCTGCAGACAGAAACTCCGATAAACAGTAGCTTAATTAATTTACAGCGTGAACATACGCTTTGTTCGTTTGCTTACCCTCCTCACTGTGTTTGATACTTAACACAGAATATTTGAAAAATCGTCCGGGAAACGAGCGAATTTTCAAATAAGAACTTCAATCCACCCCAATCCTATGCTTGGGGAAGAAGGTCAGCTGTTTTCAAGAGCTCACACGTATTCACAGACACGGCGCAGAAAGCTTATAAAAAACGCTGTCAAATGGAAGAGAGGCAAAAGATGGATATCTCTTTGCTCTTTTATTTCTGATTAAAAGTCACCGTCAGAACGCCCGGTCTCCTTCGTTTTTCCCTTTCTTACTTCCTTGTTACCAATAGTTTCGTTTTGCGTTACAGATTCGACCATCCTGTCTTCATTGACGTCCTTGTCTAGCTCTTTATCAAACTCTATCCAAGGCTTCATTCTGTCACGGATGAAGAGTGTTTTTGGTTTCTTTGAAAAATATCCAATATAATTGTTACAATAATCTCCAGAGCATATCTTAAAATCGTTACTATTTGTATTTTTTTTTTTTTTTTTCAATAACACATTCGCCTTTTCATCATATTCTTCTGTCATCGAAGAGAAATGAAAATATGCCTTTTCGTCAACTGAATGTGCAAACTCATATGGTACATGGACACATTCACCAAAATGTTCCTTCCAGACTCTTGTTGCAGCTTGAGACAGACGCACATGCCTTTTCGTATACCAAAAATGCATGCAAAATCTGTCAGATAAGCCACAACTATCTCGTATTATCCATTAACACAGTAGTAGATACATGCACACATTTCTGTATTCATTCCCTTGGGGAACAGAAATAGCATTACCTTTTCACAGACTGAAAAAGAAAGCTTCTCATACAAAGCCGTTCGGATTCGGCAAAACTGTAGGTCCCTTCCGCTCGCGAGGGAACAATAGCACGCACAACACGAGTGGTTGCTGAGAAGCCCTGGCCCCCTACGGGCTGTAGCGCCAACCATATAATTTTTATATTATATTATTACTTCCGCGTCTCTACTTACGCTTCATTTTTAACTTCTACCACAGCTTTACAGACTATATTCAGAAACTAATTTTCACTACCAGATTCGAACACCGAATCATTAATTTCAAAGTACATATTTCTGAATTTCACGAATATGCTCCGAACACTAACGCAAAACCACCAGTTCTTAAGGAATCACACCACTTTCAAATCAATTTTGAATTATGTTTTCTTACTCTTCTGTTTTCTTTTTTTTTTATAGGAATAGATCCTGTCCCACTTCTGTTCCTTAAAATTCGATAAATATTCGAATGCCGTCAGAATGCCCGTCAGAATGCTCGGTCTCCTTCGTTTTTCCCTATTCTACTTCCTTGTTGCCAATAGTTTCGTTTTGCGTTATACTTTCCACTGTATTAACAGCGTTTGTTGAGAATGAGTCCATAAAAGAACCAAGCACAAATCGGGTACGCCGCAGATTCCTGCATAATATAAGACCGAATCAGACACTTTTCATCCAGCATATACATATTTCATTCGACATATAAATTTTATTGTTTTGAAGTTTTTTAAACTTTTCAGGTCTTTATCTGCGACGTCTATGTGTTTCATACGCCTACCACCTTTTTTTCATTTTTGTTTTATTTTTAATTCATTTGTTTACATGCTAGACAAAAATGCTTAAAACTAGCTTAACTAACTTAACAAATGCTCTTACACCGAACTTACTGACCCTATACGGGAACACTAAGCCATTCTAATCGTAAATTGTAATGCGCATTTCGGCTTATGCTTTGTTTTTTTATTTGTCTTAAAGGACACAGTGTTTTTGTTTTATTTACTACGCCAAGAAAACTGGTAAAGAAATTGGCTATATGCTCCTACCACCTTTTGGGGTCTTCGTGTGCAAACACACATTTCATTTTAGCATTCATACCTCAAATCGAAAATCCTTACATTATATAATACCTTCCTTTTATTTTTTCTTAACTAAGAGCAGTGGCAATATCATATCTTGAGAGTCACAACGTAAAGGTCCCATTTACGTATATATCTTTAAATTCTTATTAAAATAATGTTTATAGTCTCTTTTATGAAATTCGAGTGGACAGTCGGACAAACACATCTCCGAGTCTTCCCAATTTGAATATCTCGAAGTTACAACTTACACTCGACACTGTGGCTTTGGTTTCTTTTTGGAGGGCTGCCTTTTTGTATGACAAGCCACGTCCCTTTAAACCGCGTTATTAATTTCATGCTGTGGTTTGTAATTCGTTCTACTTTATACATATTTTTCCAAAAAAAAAGAAATATCTTACATCACTTTTCATTTTTCTTTTTCCCTTTTCACCTTTGGATGTAGGGTCAATATATTAAAGATATTTTTTGAATTCTGAATTTTCTGCTTTAATTAGCTTAGTCAATTTATTTTGTCAGAGGTTCATAAAATTTATTTAAATTCTAACCTTCAGTCCATATTCATATGATGAGGTAGCATGAGAAATGTTGCGTTCAACAGAAACCCACATCTACGTCTGTGGTTGATACCCCATTTAATAACTTGCCATTGGATGGACATTTGTAGTTTGTGGTTGTCAGAATTATATTATGTGGATTATATGCTACAAGAGCTAATTAAATTCTTCAGTTGATTCCTGTAGATCTCTGTGTTGGTAAATAATATACAACACGTTATTGACGAATTACTTCTGAAAAAACTAACGAAAAGCTGCCAATATCATAAAATTCTACCATGTATGGAAAATATTGTTTCCAAAAATCAAACATATTAGCCGAAAATATAAACAATGAGAAGTGAAAACACTTTAAACACATTGACGAGCATGGATACCAAATTAGATATCAGATAATGTTGCAGTGGGTTTTATTTATTTGTTTATCAAATGTGATAGCCGGGTGTATTTCAAAGAAACCATTCAAAAACTCTGGTTACCCAATTATGTTCCAAGAGAATTTTTTAAACATTTTCGTGATTATTCTTGTTTTATAGTTTAATTCGTTGAGGATAGATTCTTGCACATTATGAGGACTATCATATTATATCCCAGATACTTCTTTAACATCACAGAAACCAATTGTAAATCCAAATATATATGTGCCCAAAAAGACAATGACTTTCGGACAAGATTTTAGCTACAGTGGAAGATACATGTTACATAAATAAACAAATAACATTTGGTGACGTGCCAAATCTGTAATTTATATATGCATATTTACTTTAAAATTTCATTACAAGTCAATTGTTTATAAATTCATTTATTTTTTCTATGTAATGCCCACTTCCGTGGATACCATATCAATTTAACCGAATCAAGTTCAAACTGAACAAAATCCAATTGAAAAAAAAATCCAAAAGAAAAATCCTGGGAACTTTTATTGCTATACTATACTATTCTCTATTAGATCCTCCGCGACAACATTCGCACAGTTACACTCCTTGATGCGCTGCAAAGGCGTACTAACGATCGAAAGTAGTTGTTATAAATCTCCAGCATTGTGGCAAAATTCAACTCATTCATTCTCGCCATTAAGTATGCTTTAATTTTCACAATTCCTTTAATGTGGGCTTATTGCAATAAAGAGATCGTCAGACACTGGATCGGCCAGGTCTATACCACGTATTATTAATTCTGAACAATTAACAGCTCGCTTATTTTTCATAATGCTTAGTTCACTTCAGATTCCTCCACACTGCCTTCATAAAGGCCTCATAGTGAATTACCAGGTATGAAATGAGCGTTTTTTTTTAAGTAAAAACATTTTATTCAAATTATTGGTCATTGTTTTCTACACATTTTGACCACCTTTCTGGCAATTTGTGAATACCACGCCAATAAAATTGTTCGTCTTTTAAAGCAAACCAATCAGACACCCAATTTTCGACTTCTTCGTAGGAATCGAAGTGCTGCTCAGCCAAATGCGTGTCCCATCGATGGAGACAAATGGAAGTCGGAAGGAGCCAAGTCTGGTGAATACGGTGGGTGGGGTAGCTGCTCCCAGCCAAGTGTTTTAATTGTATCCTGAACCGGTTTTGCTTTGTGTGCAGGTGCATTGTCATGGAGCAAAATTACCTTGCCGTGTCTTCTGAAAAATTCTGGTCGTTTCTCGATCAATGTATGATTCAAATTGATCATTTGTTGTCGGTAGCGATCAGTATTAACTGTTTCACCAGGTTTTAGGAGCTCGTGGTACACCACACTTTTCTGGTCCCACCAAACACACAGCATTGTCTTCTTGACGAATCGATCTGGTTTTGCAGTCGATGTTGATGGTTGTCCCGGATTAACCCATGATCTTAATATAAATCCATTTTTCTTCGCCTGTAACAATCCGATGCAAAACGGATTTTCTTACGTGTCTTTGAAGCAAAATTTCACAAGTGTTTTTTTCGGTTTTCCATCTGTCTTTCATTCAATTCATGAGGCACTCATTTTACACACTTTTGGATCTTTCCCATAGCTTTTAAACGGTTCGAAATTGTTTGTTGTGCAACATTTAACATTGCTGCCATTTGCTTTTGACTCAAAGTGTCATCTCCATCCAACATCATTTGCAATTCGGCGTCTTCAAACTTTTTTGGTGGTCTTCCACGTTCTTCATTTCTCACATCAAAATCATTCATTCTGAAATGTTGAAACCATCTTTTGCATATTGCTTCTGATAGAGCATGATCACCAAATGCCTCGACAAGCATTCGATGCGTCCTTGCCGCCTCCACGTTTCATCATAAACCCATTCACCGCTACGTTCCATCGATCCTGTATTCAAACCATTTTCTTAACATCTGCATACATACGGTCTCGAACCGATATTCAAAACTTAGCCTATTTTATAATCGATTATCAATATATTCACACTCAATATACCCTTAATGTTTGATTTGTGTTACCAACGAATACATACTTAGAGATTTAAATATTTTTCTAAAATCATTTGCAACATATAGTACAGACAAAAAACGGACTCCCCTAATGGCAAACGTTTCCTATTCCTTTTTCGTTTATTGATTTGTGTTATGTCCATGTTCAACAACGTCAAGAGATAATCAGAATTCCACCAATTAACTTGTGTTAAAACAACCTTTGAAGTAATACCGTATACAACTGATTATTCATTTTTAACTATAGAATATACATATATGATGAAAACAATGTAAATAAAGTTGTAGAATCCTAAACCAATTGCATAGAAGGAAATAATCGAAACAATGGATACAAAAAAACAGTAAACAAAATGTTATATAGAATTGAATGTTGCTTTATCCTTTAGTGATGGGTTTGTAATGCAATCTTAATCAACTACCAAATACAATCTTTAAATGACTTTAAGAACTAAAAAAAACATCTCTTTAATCCACTCAATGGCAACTCAAAAAATATTTTAAGAATAAAAAAGGCAAATATGAATATATGTATATATGTATACCTATATTTTTAAATAACGTCTAAAATTCAAGTATGCTTGTACTTTGTGTTGATGTCACATGAAAAAAATAAAGCAAAACTAAGCCAACAACTAAGTACATATGTACATACATCTATATTTTACTAATAAACAATGCTGCTGAATTTCAATGTAATCAAATGAAAATGAAAACAAACGCAAGTAACAATTTAACTAAACTATTTAAAATTAATTCAATTACATAAATGCAAAGAAACAAAATTCAATGAACTTTAATCTAAATGTATATTTTATATGTCCTCTTTAAGTCTGTTCGACAGATTTTCAACAGAACTAAATGTAACAAGAAATGTAAACTATTTCAACTATGGTGAGAAACTTATATTGACTAGAAGATTAAAGCAAACAAAATATAAGGAAAAAACAACTAAACAAAGTAAACAAATATGACGATAATAAATACTGAGAACTCGTTATTGTTTAAATTATCATTTGGTTTTTCGAAAATATTTTCAGATGCCCAAGATAAAAAAAAAGAAAGTTTAACTACATAAATAAAGTCCCATTCATATCAGCGGCGAATTGCGAACGCGAACTTTCACAAACAACCCTTTTCCAGCAAATATAAACAAAAAGTTAAACTTCTTGGTATGCAAAAAGATTGTAACAGAATTATCAAGTTTTTTCATTTACAGAAATCGGAATAAAAGTTAGTTTACTAATGATTGATTTAAAAGTTTTTCTCTGCTAATCAATCATTCTCTCCGCGAACTGTCAAATTGAATTCGTGATACACAAACGCAACCCAAAGACGAAAACGCGATCCACAAACTCACGAACAAAAAATTCGCAGTGAAGTGTCTGTTTGCACCCGTAGTTTTCTGCGAATGAAAAACCTCCATACGAATGAAACGTCAATGTTTGCGAAGTTCGCAATTCGCGGCGACCTCATAAGAATGGGCCTTAATGCCTACATCCAGCTAGACCCCTTTTACACGAACTAATTTCGTCACTAACGGTTTGCTGCTTGTTGACAAGGGAACTGAAATGTAAGGGGGGTTGACCGAATTGCATGTACACGAAAAATCTTGGTATTCAGCGTATTCTGTTTTGTCACC
The DNA here is from genome assembly GCA_916610145.1 of Eristalis arbustorum. Classification (NCBI taxonomy): domain Eukaryota; kingdom Metazoa; phylum Arthropoda; class Insecta; order Diptera; family Syrphidae; genus Eristalis; species Eristalis arbustorum. The sequence goes on along the minus strand of OU744316.1, from coordinate 79,859,769 downwards.
TTTTGCTTATTTTTCGATTGCTTCATTCTTATTGTCGCAGTAATGGGTACTGGATGTATGGAAGAGTGGAAAGATGATCGAGGATCGACATTCATTCTTCGTATTTTCCCTTATTTTTCTTCGATTTATAATTTAGCATCGTGTCCGGCCTTGTGTGGCTGGTACGCGGACACATTGTCAACAGATGCTTGATTAGGTCGGGGATTTCTGGAATGAAAATGCATTTTATTAGGGGTTTTATTGATGATTTTATGCTCTTATCTACTGTTTATTTTATATTTAAAATATGGGATGCATTTTCAGGATTCAAATATCCACGAATATGTACGCAAAATAAGGCACCTGTTTTGGATGCCTGTTGATAATTGTTTTAGGTACATGTTAGATTATTGTCAGCAATTTTTTTCGCTATGGCTATTATATTTTCTGCAAATGTCAACATCTAAATCGTCACTTTGAAATCTCTCCTTATCAGAAAAATTCTCTCCGCGCAGTACCACTCCGGCTCACAACGAAATGAGAATGACGAAAAATCGCAATCGTTGGGATCCCGTGTGTACAAGTGGCTTGGGAGACCGATAGAAATTGCTGCTCGATTTAACGTGTGTAAAAGCACTCCTACATTTGTATCCGTAGTGGCGTTTTTTATTAGACCGTTTGGCATTCAAAATCGATTTGAATATGTTTTTAATCAAAATAATTACCACATCTTTGGAGTCACTGACAATGCTCAAAGAGTATTCCCGTCTAGAAAGAGCTTCTCAAACTGGTCATTCGGATTTTAAAGGTCTCATCCACTCGTGAAAGAAAAAGTAGTCTCACCCATGGACACTACATGCAGAATCTGTGGGGACGAAGAAGAGATTGAGGACTTTTCCCACTAACTTTGTCATTGCCCTAGTCTCCGCATAGTGGGACAGAGAACACTGGGAAATTCCCCCAAAACATTTCAAAAATCTGTTTAATCTTTGTTGGCAGTTACGTCAAGACTGGATGGGATGGGACAGCACAAAATCTATAATCAGAAGCTCTCATAACCATTAAACGAGCAGTACAGAAGTTTATTACCTGTATGCACATCACAATTGGTCCAATAGAACCTAATAGAGACGTGATAAAACCGTGACTACCCTCGTACATAACCTAACCCATGTCTTATTTATGCATACACGTATCTAGTCCGTAAAAATGAAAAATACCAGAAAAAATATATGAATATAATGAAAGAAATCCTTACTTCCATTCGCCAATCGACTTCGATAGTCAGCGCCCTCTGGTATCAACTTTTATTAGCTACGTTCTTAGGCAAAACTCTGATAGCTCATACGCGGGAACAAACCTGTACTGAAAACTCAATTTTGGTGGAAAATCCAGTTCGTGAAATGATATACCAAATTGTACCCGTAATTAATCTACGGGTACAGTTTTTGGTGGGGTGCCCGAAAAAAGTATATCAGCTTTGTAATAAGTGGTTGTCAAGTTCTCAAAGGTAATATTTTACATGGAATCGCTCAGTAAAAAATGTGTGTATATTCTGCTAAATTGGAAGAATATGTACATATATATGTATGAATGTGTTAATTTCCCAATGCATTTCCCTCTACTGAGCTAGTTTTAGTCAATTTCTTAAAAAAACTCGAAATTTAACACATAATATCGTTTATCATTAAGTTGAATTTTTTTGTTGAACAACAATAATTGCGTGTAAAATGGTGGTTTGTGTACATTTTTTTTAAGTAGTGTTCTGCAAAAACTATAACAATTAAACCCATGCTTAATACAACACTCGGGTACTTATACTCTACATTTCAACATTATTTGCTTTAAAAAGTATTAGTTTTCTATTTACTTTAACTCTTTCAAATCATTACAATATTTCGTGATTTCCATGTAAATTCCTAACCCTCAACGATCTGTCAGAATTTTGCCTAAGAAAGTTAGTACCAAAAAACTCCGACAGAGTCATATGTCGATTGGCCAATTGATGATATTGTCGATTCGGATCTATTGACAAGATGATTTTGTTTACATTTCCGCCACAGTGAATCCGCACGATTTTTTATGAGCATCTAAAACGGCCAGTGTTGACACGAGATATTTAGCTATCCGGAATTCGTTCGCACATCAGTTCTGCTCATGTTTAGTAGAATTCAGAACTAACAATACAAAAACGGAAACACTCTCAACTTTTGAACAATATGTATTGCTACTTTTATGAAGGGAAATTGTCGAATACCTTAATTTTCAAAAAATAAAGCTCGGGCCTTCCCTTCACGGTGCGACTACTCCTGCAAACATTTAACATACACTTTCTTTCTACAAGTCAAGATTTAAACAAACTTAGAGCTAATCCGCTTCCCATAGGAGCCACAGTGTCCATCGTTCAGTATTTAGACTCACCAGTTTCATGTCCTTGTATCCGATCTGATGCAACAGGATCCCAGTGCGACACAATTCATCTGCTTTCGTAAGAACATGTACGCATTTGAACAGACTTATGTAATCAGCATTTTTCGTAGTCTTTTGCCTGCACTGGGTTAAGGGTAAAGTGCGGCTTATTAAGTGGACAAAGTTATTGGACAACAAATTCGGTTTCAAGGCGGTGCATCGCATCTCAATTTGGTCTCCGACATTCAATGGAACATAAATAGAAAACATTGTGCGTTTTGTTACAGTATGACTGGATGGGCTCTTTTATAAGTTGAGTAAGCTAGTCATTTGCACAGCGGTTCTGGTTGCAGCACGGCCAACCACACCAACCACCACAGCAGATATATTGTGAAACGGTGAGCTTCAATGTGCAATAGAAATTAATTCGACTGGCAGTTCTTAATAGAATTTAATTTCGAATAGAAAAATGTAATGACAATAGTATGCGGTCGGCTTTTTATAACTATTAAATAAGGTAAAATGAAGTAAGTAAATAATATACCTATTGAATTAAATTTAACTTTGCAAATTCATAAAAAAAAAGAGTTTGCAAATATACGTCAGAATTTAGTTAATACTCTCCTAAAACTTTTAAACCAAGGACCAAAAAGAAATCCCAGTAGTAATAGCACATCAGAAGATATTTATATACAGTCGAAGTTCTCCGTATAATGAACAAATTTCAAACGCAGCTTTCTGGTTCTGTTTTAAGTTTATTTTTCTCCGTATAATGAGTTTCTATATAGTGAATTCTTCTCTACAGTTAATAAATTTTCTATTTGGAAATTTTATTTTCATACGTTTTGTGTCTCCTTATAATGGATTTTCTTCATACTACTTTCTCATGACCAAAAGTTTTAACATCTGCACAAATATCGACCGTAACGATGATTTTACCCGTTAGTTTTTTGTTTGTTCAATGTCTCCTTGTCAGTTTCATTAATTTTGAATGGACACAAATACCTTGAACTTCGACGGTGAGTGATTATAGTAAAAACTTGTCTTTTTGAGGATATTGATGAAGCAATGCTGATGTGGTTAACCGCTGCACGTGGAAGGAATCTTCCAGTATCTGGAACAATAATAAAGGAAAAAGCCAAAGAGTTTGCGGATGCCCTGGGACACAAAGAATTTGAAGCGAGTACTGGTTGGATGGATAAGTTCAAAAAACGGCAAGGAATTGTTCAGAAAACCTTATGTGGAGAAAGTGCTGACGCCAACTTACAAGATCGGAATGATTGGGTACTGAACGTTTTGCCGCAATTGATGCAAAAATATAAACAAGACGACATTTTTAATGCCGATGAGACTGGCTTATTGTTTAAATGCTTGCCAAATAAAACACTGGCACTTACAAATTTATGAGAAGTGCTTTGGCGGAAAACATAGCTAAGAGTGAATAGCTTTCTGATAGTAAGGAACATGACCGGGTTAGAAAAGCTTAAATTGCTTGTTATAGGAAGAGCTTAAAATCAAGGATGCTTTAAAGGTATTAGAACATTAGGTGTACATTATGATTTTAACAAAAAGGCGTGGATGACCGGTGAAATTTTTACAAAATGTCTTTTACAGCTCGACAACAAATTTGGTTCTCAAAAGAGGAATGTATTGCTATTTGTTGATAATTGTACTGCGCACCCCAGGGATGTAAGGGATAAATTAAGAAGTTTTGAGCTAGTTTATTTTCCTCCAAACATGACTTCATTACTTCAACGAATGGACCAAGGCATTAAAGCAAAATATAAAATTATAACAATTATAAATAACACAAGTGGATGAAGGCAATCCTGTTATTGCCATAGATTTGCTGCAAGCCATTCGAAATTTAAGCACAGTATGGAACGTCTACTTAAAACCAGAAACAATTGAAAACTGTCTTAGAAAGGTAGGATTTTTTAAGGATGACAATAAAAAACGATCTTTGGAGTGGAATGAAGAGGATTTGGCAGCTTTAGAGTCTTTATTTAAAGAAGTAGCAAATATCGATGCATCATTTGAAGACTACGTTAATATAAATACAGATGTGCAGACCAGAGAAAACCCATTCGATGAAGATATTTTTAGTAGTGTTTTGGAAAATCGTAGAGTTTAGGATTCCCAAGGTTTTTTTTGCAAAATAAATGTTTGACAAGAATTCCATTACATTAACAGATTCAGAAATTTATGAAGATTTGGCCAGTGAAGAAGATTTGGTAGAGGCGGTGTTACCTACAATAGGTCGAGTTTCTTCATCTCTTAATGAACTTCGAACCTTCGTCGAAATGAAAAGCAATATACCGGATCATGTGTCTAAGTCTTTAAATATATTAGAATTTGTTTTTGAGGAAGAAAAATGGAAAAGTGTAATCCAAACTAAAATACCTCGTTATTTTAAATAATATATATATATATATGTAAATAATTTCTAGGAACTTTGCCGACCGAGTCTCCCTGAAACTCTCTGAAAGTTCGACGCCGCCTGCACATTCAATAGAACAAGAATGAAAACGTTGTCAAAAAGACATCAAAGAAGCTGCCACTGACGATGGGATGATGACGATGGGGAACTCTCGCTGCTCCACCAAGGTCGGTAACGAACTCGCCTAGACCTTCAATGTCAATAAAGGTTTTAGGCAAGACGACACTCTGTCATGTGACTTCTTTAATATCATACTTGCGAAACTCAAACGTAAACACCCGAGGCACGATCTTCGAAAAGTCCGCTCAACAGCTTGCACTACATTGACGTGATTGGACGAACACACTGGGCCGTCAATGAGGCGTTAGCTGGCTTTGAAGCGGAAGCGGCTATAATGGGTCTGGCGGTGAATGAGGACAAAACGATGTATGTATATGCGTTCCTTAAAAAAGGACGCACAACATCGACGTCACGAACGAAGCGTCAGAATGGCCAGCAGAAACCTTGAGGTAGTTAAGGACTTCGTCTACCTCGACTTAGGAGTAAATAGGGACAACACCAGTACCGAGATCAAGCGCAGAATTACTCTTGCCAATCGCTGCTTCTTTAGGCTCAAGAGGCAATTGAGTAACAGAGCCATCTCTCGAAACATCAAGCTGACTTAATATAAAACTCTGATCATCCTTGTCATGCTCTATGTTGCGGAGACATGGACGCTATTGAAAGTGGATGAAGAAGCTCTTGGTTGTTTTGAGAGAAAAGTTCTGATCTTTGGTCCTGTTTGCGTTGATGGCGTTTGGAGGAGAAGATTCAACCACGAACTGTGCGGGCTGTACAGCGGCATGCACCTAGTTAAACGTCTTCGAATCAAAAGCTTAAGATGGCTAAGTCATGTAGAGCGGATGGACACCACAGAACCGGTCCGGAGAGTCTTCGATACCGAGCCATTGAGACAGCGGAACAAAAGACGAACTTGGTGTGCGATATATGGTGCTGGCTGGAGAGGCATGTTGGATGAGGCCCAGGTCCACCCCAGACTGTAGCTCCAATCAAAGAAGAAGAAGAAGATCGAAATTGATTTGACGAACCGAAATAGCAACGGTTGCGATGGCAGTTGTGAAGCTAAATTCTTTTAGAAATTCTGTAACTTAATATGTGTAGACCTTGACGCCAAGTGCCTTGGATAAATTTGATTTAGACTAATAAATGAGGATTCAAAGGTAGGGAAAAGTAAACTTAAATTCTATACCGATACGGAAGACTCTCTTTCGTTGAATTCGGTATCGTGCTTACGAAATAATGAGGTAATGAGCTAGCGCATCTATCATCGTCATTAGTTTTTTCGCATGATATGTACTGTAGGCGACGTCTCATTATTTTTCGCGTAGCTTACCTGTACGCAGCAAATGTAGAAATTTAATTTCGTATCATTAATGTCATTCATTTCTACAACAGCAGCGTTTCGGTGCATCCTAATTGTATTTTACAATATAACAAAAATGCATAAATGAATAACAGCAATATTTTGAATTAAGCCACATAAATGAATTTATAAGCGTTCGAAATTAATGACCGGACATAAAGATGGAACGTAACAAAGCATCTAAGCTATTAAGTAAATTATTTTATTTCTATAATATATACAAAAGCAAAAAGACAAATCAGTAATCAAGCAAATATGTATGATATGTATGATGCAATTCATCCTGAAATGTCCTACAAATAATTATTTGTATAATTCTTTAGTCAATACAATACTTTTGGAATGAAGTTATACTAAGCAAGTCGTACTAGTACTTTGTATTCAACAACAATTATACACGTGATGTAGAAAAAACGTTATATTCAATCATAAATATTCTTTTCTGATTTATTGTCTCAAACATCACTTTATTAAATGCACATAATGTGCATAACATTTCTTTTATTTTTTAAATAATTTATACAATTTGGATGTACATTAAATGCTGAGTTTACTAACTACATAGTTTCCTACTGCTCCATAGACTTAAAGTTCTTAAATCTTACTGGACACATTATGAGCCGAGGCAATGGCTGAATACTTATACTAACAGAATCGCGAAATACCGACCTCGGCTTCAATACCAAATCGTTCGAATTTAATTTATTAATTTTCTTAGGCTAGAGAAAAAAATTAATTTTATAGAGTATTTGCCTCAATTACTGCATTTGTATGCAAAGTACGAATTTCATATCCCTTCGGTTGCTCCGTTCATCTTTATTTTCGGTCAATGTCCTTGAGTGGGACCATATTCTCAGGATCGTCTTCGGGATATGTTTTTCCTTTGCCTGCGCACTGACTAAACCAGGTGTCGCCTCGTCCAAAGTTCTCACCATCTTGTATAGACTCGGGCATGGGTTGATTCATTGTCTCTGGCAGGAACATCACCCAGAATCCGGAAACAAGCGAAATTACACCAAAGATCACTGCTGGAATCTTTGGATCAAACGAATCGAGAAGCGTAATAAGAGGGGTTAAGGCACCAGCAAAACGTGCGCACATGGAGCCCAGTCCCATGGCGGAGTTTCTCACTACCGTGGGGAATAACTCGGCAGAGTAGTTATAAATGACGGCAAAAGATCCCGCAATAAAAAGCTTTCCAACCATCACAATAGCCGTTGAGGTTGTGCTGCCTTGAAGAACATATGCAGCAACTATACAGCAGATACCTCCACCCAGCATGAGAGTACTTGTGATCGATCGTCGACCTAATTTGTCGAGCACGAAGATAATTGTGATGTAACTTGGGAACTCTACCAAGCCCATGATGAAAAGGATAAGGAATGGGTTGCCATAGAGTTTTCCCGCACTCAAGGACAATCCATAGTAAACGATTGAGTTTGCGAACCAGCACAGGCAGACATTCAAAGTCTTCATTCGCATGTTAGGCGTTTTGAAGAGGTCAGAGATTCCAGCTGAAGACTTTTCCTCCAGACTTGTTTGAAGTTTTGACTTTTGGACATAATACTCCTTATCTACTACTTGGTTTGCTCCATTGATCCTAAGTCCCTTGACTACGATGTCGACTGCTTCTCTCGCTCTACCCTGAGCCCATAGCCAACGGGGAGATTCGTCCATCAGCCACCAATGAGGCAACAGGATTAACGCATGAAGGCCGTAAACAATTTGAAGAATTTGCCTGTCTTTAATCAGGGCTCCCCATCCTGCCACCAACATTATTCCGCCGGCAAATACTGCCTGGAAACTAATTCCGCAAACTGTTCTCTTGCTAAGACCAACCAATTCCATGGTCAGCACAAATCCGGTGATATAAGCTCCAGCAGATCCGAAAATGCCCAGCAGGAATCGTACGACCAAGAACGCATGGTACTCTGGAACGAAGGCCACTCCGACACCCAAAATGAGCTGCAACAGAGCGGACCAACAATAGATTGTCTTGCGACCAACCTTATCCGCCAATCTACCCAACACAACAGCGCCTGTGAACACTCCCAACATGTACATAGTTTGTGCAATAGAGCCCATCCAACGGTCGGCACAAACAAAATTCCATTCAATTGTTCGCGATGATTGATAATAGGTACGGTCGTAGACGTATGACTGACAGGCAACGGTATTGTTTTGACTATCGAACATCCGGCACGATTGCAGTTCACCAGTGGGATTCAATGGGATGGCAGCCATAATCTCAGGAGAGTTCCATGCTGCGGGGTTGGTGGCATTGTCTACTCCCTCAATGAAACAACGATGATCAGGCACAGCGGCGACAGTGACTAGTGACAGCATATGCAAACCAGCGAGCAATGCTGATAAAATGTGCAAGATAAACTGGTAGAACTGGTACTTTCCAAAGTCACCTGAAAAAATAAAACGGAATTATTTTTAAGTTATTTTAAATTTGAAACTTCTAGCAAGAGATAATAAAAATATTGGCGCGCAATTATAGTCAACTAAACTTTAAGAATTTAACTCCGAACTAGTTATAAGCAACTTTAAAACTAAAAGCATGCCTTAAATTTTCTTCAAAAATAAACGCTTTTTAAACTGCCGCTAACGTACTCATAAGTAATTTCAATCAAACACTCCTTAAAATGACAGTTCGGATAAACAAATTCATCAGAACTATCAACAATCGTAACTTCACGGTTGTCACTGGCTTGTTTTGTATTATTCTTTGTCTTGTCGCATGATGATCGAGCTGCACTTGCAGATAATCGAGGATAAGGCCAACGACTCGTAAATGATTGACAAAAAGGAGGATGCCTGGGAGGCAATCAGAATCGGCACGCTTGCAGCTGGATAAACAAGAAGCACTTATAAAATCAGACAGCAAAGTACAAGAATGCAGATAACTTCAAAGAAAGCGAAATCAGGTACTACGAAAGCTATTGAAGCCGGAGTAGTTGCCGATGATACGGGCCTTCTGGTACAGGCGATGATACGCAATCAGTTAGAATGCGATAGATAATCCTATGGAATGACAGCACTTTGGCATCTGCAGCTCATTCAACTGTGGCAGTTATCCATCTACTCCCACACTTCTTCCCGCAAAAGATGTGCTGAAGAGGTAAAGTAATTGCCCAAAAAACCTGTAACTAAGTGCCAGGTAATGTCGGCAGCAAAATTCATATTCATGAGTCAAATTCCCAAGCAACTGAAGTTCACTGGATGAATGTGCGTCATGCAGAAGAGCGTCTTTTGAAATTTAAGGAAGACACTGAAAGTTCAAGGAAAATCCGTGTACTGGACTTTGCTCAGCGAAAGCAGTTCCACAACGCAAGGCTCTCAAATGTAATGAACAATGTTCGTGCAACTGAAATAAGTCGTATAAATTATATGTTATGTTCTTTTCCACAATGATCCTGCATTGTACCCATATTTTGTTATTAAAAAATATTTATAAAAAGTTTTGGTGTTAAGTTTTCATCCTGTTAAATCTACAAAGGTATCAAAATCATCATCTTCCGAAACCGAAAACATTTTCATGATTTTATTTCACTGAAATCAATTGACATATGGGCTTAACTACACGTTAAATTTTTAAATTGATGCTTCGGGTGACTTTAACTTTATCACGAGGTGATAAGGATAAAGTGGGCTTTAAGTCGACTATAATTATCAAAGCACTTTGTTACGTACTAAAATAATTTTAAAGTGTACTTTTGCCAACTATAACCTTGCGCCAATATTTCCAACAGTTGTTCAAACTGTCTAAATCACGATCTGTTTCGAAAGTGGAAAAAATTGCATATTTTTAGGAGTGCGAAGTTAATAATTTTTTTTTGCTGCGCATTTCATTCAATTAACATAAAATTGCACTCCAGCTAAGTTACAAGTAACAGTAGGCATCTCCATAGATTCTATTTACGAAGACAGATGCATTTGTAGATGCACTGCACCAAATATGTCTCACTCTCACTCCTACCAAATATATCTCTAAAATGTATCCCGTACGGCACGTGGGATGTGCGCTTAGAGCTTCAAGCTAATCGGAATCGCCTTCAGAGGTCAACAGATTTTTCAGATCTGTAAGTAACATGTGTTGCATAAGGTAGAATGTGTTCTTTTTCTGTGTGAGTTTTTTGCCACACTATCTTATTTAATGCAATGTGTATCTACGTATGTAGAGCAAAACGTGAGTTCTAATCAATAAGAATGCTTTTTTTATGAATTGGGTTAACGGCCCTGATAAGCTTAACTGTTTGGTAACCAGTGTACCGTATTTTATTAGGTAATATGAAGCATGTAGTACCCGATCTAATGAGCAATTCATTTACGATCTTTACTTCTATGAAAACTTTCTATTCGTATTTTTGTGTACCTTGTGTGTTCACATAACAACAGCAAAGATGATGGACAGGTAATCGCACACGTTCTATATATCATGAACATGAAAAAGTGGCGCTTTCGAGCTGAACTTGTATTTCTTCCCAACAGATTAAATGCCGAATAATTTGATACCGCGTCACGATTGTGTGATCAATGTATTGATCAGCATTGCGCAACATTTACACTTTATTTAACGGGTACACACATAAATTCGTTTTTTTCATGGATTTGATCGAAATAGAATTTTGGATGATATCTTCTGATTGCAAACGGAAGTGTAATACATGTTAGGCTATGTCACAATATCTATATCACACGTAATAGAGTACAAATAAACACGATTTATTATGCTTCAATAATCACCATTTCCAAAGCAATAGACTCTGTTGCACTATTGTTCTTTCAAGAGTGGAAGGGTTTTATGCCGACTCCAAACGTCTCTAGTTTAAGGACCTAGTTTTCTAGAAGGGAAAACTCTTTGAGCAGTGAAACATATTTTGTCGTACCAAGGATCGAACCTAGACACGTAGCTCCACGTAGGAGTCGACGCACCACAACGCTACTGTCCACCAACCCGGTCATTCAAATATACAAAATTATATACATTTTTTTTGTTAGACGAGTCATCAGATGATTTCAGTATTTTTGCAGAAAAAGTGTGATTTAAGTAGCGTTAAACAATCGAATATCGAAAGAAAACGTCATGCGTCACAGGCTTATGTTTGAAAATTTATATTTTCTAACCAAAAATCTTCTTGATAGCATTCTTTACTATAACTGCACTCACACCTACATTCTACATTAGATTCAACTTCTTATCACCACCTTTAAGCTTTTGAATACCATATCTAAGTATATTGCAAAGACGCAACACTGCATTTGTACACAGTTTGTAAACAAGATAATTATAGATTAACAATGCGTTAGTGCCTTAACAAGACATCCTCAACACAATTTGATCCATAAAACAAATCATTCTTAATCCAGTAGGTACAACACTACTGTATATATTTGTTTTGTTCCACAACCGCTTTAAAAATAGCTCTCCGAGTCTCATTTAATATATGCTTAGTAACTAATTGCAAAAACAAACAGCTAACAATTAATCTCACCCCACTAGAGTCAAATCACCAAGAGCATTAACTTCGATAACAATGTCTTACAAACGGATTCAATTGAATACAAATCGTAGTTTTCCTATCAGAGCCACAAGATAAGAGCACTCGGCGACGACTTGTGGTAACACTCTATGAAATCTCATCCTATACCTGAAGAAGTTTACTACAGAAGACAAAGTTCAAAGCTGATACACTTTAACAACTTTTGATTGAAAAACAGAAAATTATTTTGTAAAAAAAAAATATATTGAATGAATTAAGAAAGCCGTATAACCACTTCGCGGTTTGACAGAAAACCACAGTCATAGATCAGTGACGTCTGTCTGAGTACAAAGCATAGTAAATAACTTATATGTCAACAGTGGCGTTATGCCTTATTGAACGCAAGTCTACCATCGCCTATACGTTTAATAGATTTTAAATTGATCGTAATTGTATTGAATTACAGTGAGTAGTATAACAAAACTATATTACAATAAGTTCTCCTTTTCTTTTCTATCGTGTGATTGTGTCATAGCATTTTCTTCTTTATGAATATGACACTGACTTATTGTTTGTAACGCCACTTGACATTTTGACACAATTCCATCATATTTTCCTTTCGAGCAATGTTTTATTTCCTATCGATCAAGTTCTGATTGGAATGTAGAGCATTTAATGATTAAGTCTTAATTCTTAAGAAAATCCAATGCCATTTGTACTTTCTGAAAGAGGAAGAAAAAATCCAATCGCATTTATTTTAGTACATATTTAATATATGAATTACACATTAAATTCAGAAATGTCATCCTATAAAATTAAAAACTAAACAGAATGTTTGTTCACGTACTGCCCAGTACGGTACATATAATCAGAAAATTGTAATAGTCAGAAAACGGAAAAATAACAATATATAGTTACAAAATTAACACATTGAACACGAATATACCAGGTGTACCAGTATGAAGTAAGCATCAAGATACAAATGTCTCGATAGGGAACATTTGTTGTGAACGAGCCCTTATTTTTGTTTGTTTGTTTGCTATGACATCTGTGAAAAATATTTAGTATACATCAAGTCATTGAACAGACAAAATCATATTTTTTCATCGTGTTAAAAATGTCGAATTTTGTATCAGAAAGTGATGATTTGCGGAAAGCATTAATTTTTTGTTTTCGTTTGAAGAAAAGTGCTGCAGAGTCGCATCGAATGCTTGTCGAGGCATATGGCGATCGTGCTCTATCAGAAGAAACATGCAAAAGATGGTTTCAACGGTTCAGAAATAATGATTTTGATGTGAGAATTGAAAAACGTGGACCAAAAAAGTTTGAAGACGCCGAATTGCAAACGATATTGGATGGAGATGACACTTTGAGTCAAAAGCAAATGGCAGCAATGTTAACTGTTGCACAACAAACAATTTCTGCCCGTTTAAAAACCATGGGAAAGATCCAAAAGCGTGGAAAATGAGTGCCACATGAAATGGATAACCGAAAAAACACTTGTGAAATTTTGCTTCAAAGACGCGTAAGAAAATCGGTTTTGCATCGGATTGTTACTGGCGATGAAAAATGGATTTATGGTATTTTAAGAATCCTAAACGGAAAAAATCAGTGGTGGCCCGTGGCGTTGTGGGTATGTGCGTCGACCCCAACCTCGTTGTCGTAGGTTCGTTTCCAGCTCTGAGCGACAAAAATAATGCTCTTTCGAGTTATTGACAATGCTCAAAGAGTATTTCCTGTCTAGAAAAAGCTTCTCAAACTTGGCCGTTCGGAGTCGGCATAAAACTGTAGGTCCCTTCCACTCGTGTGAGAACAATAGCACGCACAACACGAGTGGTTGCTGAGAAGCTAGGCCCTGGCCCTGTATGGGTTGTAGCGCCACCCATTTTATTATAAACGGAAAAAATCATCGGTTAATCCGGGACAACCATCAACATCGACTGCAAAACCAGATCGATTCGGCAAGAAGACAATACTGTGTGTTTGGTGGGACCAGAGAGGTGTGGTGTACCACCAACTCCTAAGACCTGGTGAACCGTTAATACTCATCGCTACCGACAACAAATGATCAATTTCAACCATGCATTGATCGAGAAACGACCAGAATTGGTCAGAAGAGTCGGAAAGGTAATTTTGCTCCATGACAATGCACCTGCACACAAAGCAAATCCGGTTCAGGATACAATCATCCTTCCGACTACCATTTGTTTTCATCGATGGAACACGCATTGGCTGAGCAGCACTTCAATTCCTACGAAGAATTCGAAAATTGGGTGTCTGATTGGTTTGCTTTAAAAGACAACCAATTTTATTGGAGTGGTATTCACAAATTGCCAGAAAGGTGGTCAAAATGTGTAGAAAACAATGGCCAATACTTTGAATAAAATGTTTTTACTTTCCCATTAATAATTAGTGATTTATTTTCAAAAAAAACGTTCATTTCATTTTCAGAATATTGTAATAGTCGGGAAACGAACAAATAACTATATATAGTTACAAAATTAACACTTTGAACACGAATAAAGTTTCTAGCACTTAGTATGCCTAGTGAGTGTTCGCCTTTAAAATTTGGAACATTGAAATGAAAAAATGGCAGATTTAAAAAATTTCGCAGGTTTCAGATAAAAAATGACGGATAATGTTTTTAAGCGAACAAGATTTTGTGACACTATGGTAAAAATGTGCAGAAGTATATGGCCTATAATTGGTTACCCGCCACCTGATTAAGTCATTTGATATTTTAGAGATTAGGTTTTTGGGTCAAGAAACGATAACATTACGATAACAATTCGCCTTCGATCGATTTATTTTACTACGTTTCTACAAAAACTCAAAAATCTTACGCCAAAGAAATAATGGGACGATTAACTTTAATTTTAATAAAAAAAATATATATATTATATTAATTTTATATTAATTTAATAAAAATCATTAGAAAGACCCAATTTTGCTGCACCGCCATGCTCCACATATGTCCTTAATATATTGAGGTAGTACTTGTGGTCCATGATGCCTTCTATTATATGTAGGTTGTCAGGCCCTGCTTTCGATATTGCACCCCATAACTGACCCGAAGCGGTGCTTCACTGTTGCTTCAAATGTCTTACTCGCAGCTCTTCATTCGCCTTTTTCCACACACATGAACGCCCATCTGTCCGAAAAATGTTAAATTTGGTTTCATCCGTGAAAATTACTTTCCTCAAAATGGATAATCTTCGTTTTTGAAGGTGTTTGCAAAATTTAAGCGTTTTTCTTTTTTTTTTGCCTTACTGATGAACGGCTTTTTCTAGCTACTCGTCCATTAAAGTCGCGCTTCCTCAATATTTTACGGATGGTTTCTGGATTTGATTTTTTGCCCAGTTTTGGGGAACTTAGATGTGGCTGGATTCTGATCTGCCTTAAAAGCCACCGTTCATCCACATCTGGAAAAAATTCTCTTGCTCGGTTTGGCTTTGCTTGCAAAGTTATCCGCATTTTTGTATCGCATAATAATGTTAAACAAATTGGATGTATGTTTATGAACCATTTCTGCAAAAGTTCGTACAGATTTTCCAGATTTGGAATGTCTTCAGAAGTTTGGTGCAATGGCTGATCTTCTTTTTTAAGATGAGTGTTTAAATACCCTAACAGTTGTTTTAAATGAAAGAATGGGATCGCTCGTACCTGTCATAAAAATAACTCCAAAATTTACCGTTAACAAAATCTAAATGCATTAGAGTTGCCAAGTGTCCCCTTATTACTTTGGCGTAGGATTTTTGAGTTATTTGCTGTTCTTTTAGTTGTTAATTAAAATAATTTTATTCGATTTTTGGTTTTTTAATATTCTGACCCCATGAACATTCAAACTTTTGTTTAGAACGTTTAAACGTTTTTAGAAAATATTAAACACGTTTCATAACTGTAAGTGTCCCATTATAAAGTTTGATTACAATACATTTTTAAACTAAATGTTTGGAATAGTCTATGCAATGTTTCAACTACATATGTAGGCATATGTAATAATTTAATACTTGCTTAGACGCTATTGCCTTTTCAAAATTCAAAGCCGGAAAAGTGTACGAGCTTTAGAGAGCTAAGTGTAGGCCACTTCTGAATTTATATTTAATGAGACACACGAGTAACGTCATACTATAATTCTTTCTATTATTGCAGGGGAATGTTGGAATTATTATTTATATTATTGTGGGTTGATGCGGTGAATACCGAAACGTCTGGCGGCTTTGGCTCCTTTGCTCATGTCATGACGTTTTCCGGTTCTTATTTACTTACTTATCAGGCAGACGAAGGGTCTGAGCCTGAGCAACTGCTGCCTTCCATCGGTGACGGTCCTGGGCACGCTGCTTCCAGTCATCAAGGCCAAGCTGTCTTACATCCGCGATGACTTGGTCTTTGTACCGGAGGTTCGGTCTTCCTCTCCTTCTCGAACCAGGAGGCTCGGATTCGAAGACCCTCTTTGCTGGAGCGTTGTCCTCGCAGACGGGACCATATATCCGACGTAGAATTTTTATTTCGAAGGCACCAAGAATCAGCTCTGCAGCCTTGCTTAATGTCCACCTTTCGGCTCCATAAAGTAGGACTGGCAGAATAAGGGTTTTGTAGAGCATGACTTTGGTCTTTCGACTAAGGAGTTTCGAGGCCAGTTGTTTTGACAGACCGAAGTGGCATCGGTTGCCAAGGGCGATTCTACGTCGGATCTCCACTACGATGTCATTAGTGGAGTTTACATTTGCCCTGAGGTAGACAAACTCCTTTACTACCTCGAAATTGTAGCTGTCGATTGTGACGTTTTCGCTTAGGTGGTGTGCGGCGGATCGTTTTTTGCTCCACAACATATATTTTGTCTTGTCCTCATTGTCTTGCCTGTTCCTCAATTGCCATGAAAGCTTCCACTATGGCACGTTGGGACCGCGCGATAATGTCGATGTCATCAGCGTATCCCAACAGCTGGACTGACTTGTAGAAGATAGTGCCTTCCGTGTTGACTTTTGCCCGCCGCACTATCTTCTCCTGTACCAAATTGAAGAAATCACACGATAGCGCATCTCCTTGCCGAAATCCGGTGCAGGTTTTGAACGGTTCAGAGGTTTTTGAACATTTTCCAGTTCAGCATAGCTTATATCCTAGAGTTCTACGAAGAGAAGAAGAAGCGTTTCTAGAAGCTGTCATCTTTTTTTCCTTATGATTTCAGTAACTTCTTCAATATGCAGTATATTCAGTAGCATTGCAAGCGTTACTAAGGCACAGTTCCGATCAATGCTGAAACACAGCATCAGCAATATCCCTTGCTGTAGCTCCAATACTCAGATTAGGTAAACGAGTTACGTCTCTTAATTGGACTTTTATTTTCAGTATACGATGACATGCAGAAACTTTCAAAGTATCAACAATTTAATTTTATTTTCCATTACAATATATAACACATTTATTTTTAACCAGCTTAAATAAACAATTGGCAGCAAGGCTTACTCAATTAAATAGGTATCTCATTTCAAACATTCTCATATTAGAGACATTTTTTTAAAATACCTACACAAATCGGGTTGAATGCGTGCTGTTTTTTGTAAGCGGAACCATACAAGTTCAACAACCCAATTATTATTCAACTTTAACTAGGCCAGCCAAATAATGATACGTTTTAACGCCATGCACGTTTCAACACCAATTTATTTGGTGTTTACACATGCAAACATTGACGTCTTACAATACGTTACTCAAAGAAAGTCACCAACGAATTGATATTTTTAATATAATCATGTTTTGGCATTTTCGATTGAATAATTATGGCTTAATGCAAATATTCTATAAGTCTTCCAAAACAACCATTGATGGTGTGCGTACTAATATTTTGCAATGAACACCATAAACAATCTTCTTCTCCAAGAACCTTCAACGCAAACACTACCAAAGATTGAACGCAGTCTCTCGAAGAGACCAAGTGCGTCTTCATCCGTTCTTGAGATAGTCCAAGCTTCCGCGCCGTACAAGGTAAGGGGTTGATAAAGGTCTTATAAAATGTGAGCTTGGTCTTTCGATAAAGGGCTCAACTTCTCAATTGCCTCTTGAGCCCAAAGAAACAGCGGTTGGCAAGAGTTATTCTGCGTTTAATTTCGGTACTGATGTTGTTCGTACTATTAACTTGGGAGCCAAGGTAGATGAAGTCCTTTACTACCTCGAAGTTGTAGGTGCCTATGGTGACGTTCTGACCGAGTCGTCGATGTTGTGTGTCATTTCTTGATGATAGCATATACTTTGTCCTCATTCACCACTAAACCCATTTTTTTTCGCCTCCGTTTCAATAAAAGCAAACGCTTCATTGACGGCCCGCTGATTTCGACCAATCACGTCAATGTCGTTCGCGTATGCTAGCAATTACACGGATTTTTTGAATATCGTGCCTCTATTATTGGCGTGGGAGTTTTGCACGATCTTCTTAAGTACAATGTTGAAAAACCACATGTCAGCGCGTCGCCTTGTCTAAAACCTTTTTTGATATTGAAGGTCTCGGTGCGTTCTCTTCTCTTCTATAGTCGTCCATTGCGTGGAGTGGAATATTCTGCCTGACAGCGGTATTGGTCCTCTTGACCGTTAAACAGTCTGCAGAAGTGATCCTTCCAGATTCTCAGTATCGACTGCGACTCTACTACGAGTTGTCCCTCTTCGTTCCGACTGGCTTCTGTCCGATGTTTGTACCCTTTGGATGGTTGTTTTACGCGCTGGTAAAACTTTCGGATATTATTTCTGCCGTACCACCTCTCCATTATCGCGCTCTTTTCATGCTCCTTCTGCTGGAAGCCGGCCCCTTCTTTTAAGCTCGTAGAGCTCACGAACAGCTCTCGTCCTTCCATCCAGCGTCGACTTATATGCTGCTAGCTTCGCTGAATGCGCCTGCCGACACTGGTTGTCAAACCATGGGTTTTTTTCTTGGTGGCATTTTAAAGCCCAGCACATCAGAGGCAGCTTCTCTGATGGCGTTTTGACAACGGTTCCACTGTTCGTCAATTCTTTCGCCTGGCAGGGTTGGACTCTCTGAGAGCTTCAGGGAGACTCGATCGCAAAATTTCCCAGCGGTCGATTGCGATTGTAGCTTTCCAACGTCAAACTGTTTTGGTCTTGCTCTACTCCGTTGAACAATCGCTATCCGAGTTCTGACCTTGGCTACAACAAGGTAATGACCCGAGTCGATGTTAGCACCTCGGAACGTTCGGACATCGAGGACACTGGAGGAGTGTCTGACGTCGATCGCAATGTGATCAATCTGGTTGACGGTTGATTGATCAGGGGACCGCCAGGTCCCTTTGTGAATGTTGAGCTGAGGGAACCGCGTACTGGCTACAGTAAGGTACGAAGTCCAACAGCCTAAGTCCATTATCGGACGTGTTGTCTTGTAGGCTGTGTTTTCCGACGACTCTAGCAAAGCTTGTCCAGCTTTGCATTAAAATCTCTAGAACGATCATGGTGTCGTAGCTGGGGCATTGATCGTATGTTCTTTCTAGGAGATCATAGAAGTCATCCTTGCTATCATCGTCTTTGGCCTCCGTTGGGGCGTGGGCGCAAATTAGGCTGATGTTGCCGAATGTTGCCTTGATGCGGATTGTTGTGAGGCGTTCGCTTATGTAACTAAAGCTTAAGACTTCTTGCCTAAGTCTGCCTCGAACAACAAAACCGCATCCAAATAAGCGCTGCCTTCGCTCTTTGTAGCAATCGCCGTAATATATGTCGCAGTTTTTCATCCTCTTTTTGCCCGGCCCATCCCATCGCACCTCCTGGATGGCGGTGATGTCCGCCTTATAGGCTTCTAGGGCCTCTGCAAGTTCATCGGCTGCACGTGGAATGTGAGGTCACAGAACCGAAAATCGTTGTCCTTGTTTCGTTGTCCATGGTCGTCAGCAGGAGGGTCATCCGTATCCGAGGCTTGTTGCCGTCTCTGAACTAATGCGTGTTTTACACGGTGGGGAAGTTAACCCCACGGGAAACCTCCGAACCTGGTGGACCGGGTCCTGATTTAAACCCCCGGACAAGAGGTCGCTGCATACATTGGTTCACCTCTAAGCGGCTGCAGTAGAGGTTATCTAGAGGGCGCCGCGAGGAGGCTGTATGTCAACTTGACCTGTGCATTTACAGGGATCGTTGCTGGCATCTCGCCAGGTTGAGAGCAATCAACAACTTTGCCCTGGATGGATGGATGCACAGGCCCATGCCCTTATTAGTTACCTAGATGAAATTTTCCGAAATATCTTATATATATAATAATATGGGTGGCGCTACAGCCCGTAGGGGGCCATGACCTAGCTTCTCAGCAACCACTCGTGTTGTGCGTGCTATTGTTCTCACACGAGTGAGAAGGCAGTTTTATGCCGACTCCGAACGGCCGAGTTTGAGAAGCTTTTTCTAGACAGGAAATACTCTTTGAGCATTGTCAGTGACTCGAAAGAGGTGGGGTCGTGAAAATTATTTTTGTCGCTCAAAGCTGGATTTGAACCTGCGACGTCGATGTTGGGGTCGACGCACATACCCACAATGCCACGGGCCACCACGCCGAAATATGCGAACAATGTTAAATGAGTTAAAAATTTGACTTCAATGTGACTAGTAAATAATATGCACTGGTCAAAATAAATCCACTGCAAAATTCTGTCACAACATCTATAGATCAAAATTCTCCAGTGGCCGAAACGCCAATAGTAAGAAATCCAAAATTAGTACAACTTAATAAATTTGTCACATTTATGTTCTTGGAAATAAATCTTGTACTCAACAAACCAACAACAGACATTCAATGAACTGTCGTGTGTGACTTTAATACCACGTACTTTTGCTTAATTATCGTAGTATTCCAATTCCCTACATATATGTTATATGGTACTCTCATAAATTAAAGCCAGTAACATCGCTTTTATGAACAATAACAACACTTTCGGTTTTCAATTAACAGCAAATTGAAAATTATTGAGATGAACTTTCGAATTCAGAACAAAATGCGTCAAACCATCAATAAAAATATTGACCCAAATCTCAATAAAAACAAATTACAAGCTCTTACATACGGCCAGGCATCTTCAAGTTACTACAACAAAGTGCCCAGACATGAAAGAAAAGAAGAAAAAAACTGAATATTTGCCGTAACAAACAACCCATCTCGTATTCCTATCAATTTTCAAAAGGCGACCACATCCAGTCTCGACTTTATTTGTCATAACTCAAAAGCCAATACTGCTTGAAATAGAATACAATAAGAATACGTTACAAAACAATCAAGATGTGGCGCTCACTACCACCACCCTCCGTTCACATTTATTGCCATAATACAACATTCTAATTCTGAAATTACTTCGCGAACGCAAAACCACAAGATCTCCAGCCACACTTCGATCAACCGGCACCGCACTCTGTTTAAGTAGGTGAGACCAATTTCTCAAGTCGAGTTTTTTTGCTTTTAAATTGATTCGCATGGCAGCGTTGAACCATTCTCTTTTTTTTTCATTCATAACTATCAGTCAGCTGAGCCTGATTTCAATGTTTGAGTAGTGATGGCTTCAATTAACTTAATCAATTGGCAGTGATCTTTGGGCTGATTGAAATGGGGGGATATTTCAAATCGTCTTGAAGGATGTGTTTTAAGAATCGGTCACCAAAAGTTGAGTGCGGAGAGCTAAGTCATCAACAGGGTTCGCGAACTTTTAAATCGATCAGGGATTTTGTTGAGATTTCATTGAACTTATCTTGGGTAGCGTGACGCTTTATGTCATTACGAATCGTGCGTCAAGAAGAAAGAAATGGGATACTAAAATACACTTATTTGTTAAAAAACCAACGAGTGTTTCTTTGGTTTAAATTTAGAATAAACACAAGATCATTGTTTTCTATTGACGTAAGTCCTAGGTGTCATACATGACAAGTAATAGACTACATGTTGCTGTTGGCGTTTTAAGTTTTCCTAATTTTTTTCCCAGGCCCCATTCACTCGAATTGCAATTTAAAATGTGAAACCGGGGTGGTTTTAGCTACAAATGACATTAATGATAGTTTATATATTAATTGAATGATGTTGGACACCTGCAAGAAATCAACTGCACACCTGTTGTCAGGAAAAGGAAGTATTTTATGAGTCTTCGAAGATTACTTATGAATGGGATCTACTTTGCTTGCGATCGCGAATGGAAAGTGGCCAAGTAAATGTTTCGCAGATTTGTTCCCGACATCATTATTGTATTATTAGATGAAAAAAAAACAAACCGATTACCTAATTTACTGGTGTTTGTTTAAAAAGCTTTTTCACAGCAAGGCCATTAAACGTATTTACTTTAACATTAGATTTTTTTTTTCACAAAATATTCATTCAACTGCAATACCTTGTGCTTCGTTTCTCTTTCATTTCGTGTGTTACTGTTATGCAATTTGATTTATACATGCAACCTTGAACTGGTTGTGACAATTTATGACCCAGAAGACAAATGTCATGCAGTCTTAATAATCACGAAATGTATTCTTTTTGGGTCGTGCATAGATAAAAATGGTATAAAAATACCAATGACTCAGATTTTCATAATTAGTTCTGTAGGTCATCTACCTTATATCAGTACTATGTTAATATTTGTTTTGGAGAGATAATGTGGTTTTGTGCGTTTTCTGATTGTGATGAGCCACAACTCATAAATGTCAGTGATGCCATCATTATGACGCGTCTCTTAAGAGGTTTCTTTTGAGCTATCAGTTGTTCTGTTTTGTAGTAAACATCTTTCTTACAACCCATTCATATAAGGGCGCTACGAATTTGCTAAGTTCGCAACCGCTGGCAATTTAGCATGAATTTATATCTGTATCGATTAATACAAGATAACTGACAGAGAGAAGCTCGCGGTTTTATTAAATTTTATTTATTAAACAGTGCATTTTATCGAAGAGTAGGTGTATTTGCTAACGAGTATTACCACACACTTTGGCATAAATTTGATTTCTGAATATCGACTATATTTGATCAGGGTACCAAAGGTCTTTAGCTGAGTATTTTTAACACCTTTCATCAATCAATTATAATACGTGATAAGGCGATAAACCTAAATAACGTACAATATGAATTATAGAAAAAACATGACACAATGTTCTTAACAAAGACGATAATATTTTTTTTTATTTTTTTTTAATTTCTATTGCGCTAAGGTAGGAAAAATAGTCTAAAATTTAGATATACATCTTGTTTGATTTTAAATCGACAATAAATTAGCAATTCGCCATGTAAACAGTGCTCAATGCGTTGCTGCCGAATTCAAATCATGAACGCTGAAAAGATATGCCTAGACAAAATATTCACTCAATAAAGACGTCGAAATCGTCGGAATAGATCTGTAAGTTTATGGTACACACGCAAACGCATCACAATACCCATACGTGCTAGTCAATGGCCTTGTATATTTTACTATCGATTAATTAGTACAGATTACATAAAATACATTCTCCTGCAAGTTTATGACAAGAATATACAAAATTACCTACCATCGTGTCATGGACATCTTTGGCGGCAGTCAAAGTTAAAACACACGCGTACATAACAGTACCGAGGAAAAAAATGCGAACGAAATTATTTGAACTTTTCTTAAATGTTAACTCCGTTGGAAAGTTTAATGTTTTTTTGAATCTATGCACACGCATTTAAGACTGGTTTGTTTAGACTACACGTCTACGCGTCAACGAGAGAATGGCCTCTAATTTTAGAGAAACTTGAAAGATTTTTGAACGCATTCCAGTGCTCAAGTCAATGCAAGTTATACAGACTTATGTCAAGCCCGACGAGTGGAATCTTAGTATCGTTTGCCCGATCCACAAGAAAGGAGACCCCTTTAACTGCGCCAACTATCGAGGGATCAGTCTTCTTAACATCGCGAACAAGATCTATTCTGCCGTTTTGCCCACCTGAAGCCGTTCATTAATAGTCTGATAGGTCCATATCAGTGTGGCTTCAGGCCAGGAAAGTCCACAACAGACCAAATCTTCACACTACGGCAGATCCTGGAAAAGACCCAAGAAATGCAAATCGACACTCACCATCTGTTCGTCGATTTCAAGGCCGCATATGACAGCGTGCATAGAGACGAGCTATACAGCGCCATGTCTAGTTTCGACATTCCTGCCAAACTCGTCAGGCTGTGTAGGATGACGATGGAGAACTCTCGCTGCTCCATCAGTGAGGCTTTTGCTAACAGCGACATGAGCCTAGTTAGGCGTCTACGGATTCAACGCCTACGGTGGCTACGTATGGACACCACATCTCCGGCCCGAAGAATCTTCGAATCCGAACCTGTCGGGCAACGCAACAGAGGACGCCCGCGTTTAAGGTGGCGCACCCAAGTGGAGAAGGACCTCAACCAACTTGGTGTGCGAATCTGGAGACAGCTAGCCAGGGATCGCGCTAGTTGGAGAGGCATGTTGGTTGAGGCCCAGGTCCACCCCGGACTGTAGCGCCACACAAAGAAGAAGATGTCAAGAAAATGTAGTATATTTCGAAGTAACTTTTTTATGATGTTTCCATACGATAAAATGTATTCCATTTTAACAAAACTTAGTGACTTTTAACATTGACTGTGTAAAATCACAACTGTGACAATTGGAATTTTTGCAAATTCTTCAGTCTTCAGTTATGCTAACATTATACGACGTCTATTTTTATAACCATTCCTACAACAATCATTTATTGAAATAGCTAACCTCTTAACAAATACATTATAAAAGTAAACACATCAAGAAATCTTTTTGATCCGGATAATTATACGAGTAATCAACTACGAAGTGAGAAATAGTTTAAAAGCATATTAAAATCAAACAAGGTGGTATCTGGCACGTATGTAGTAGTATTTAATTTGCAAGGACGTGAGCGTGGACCATTATATGAGTTATACTGCTAATGATTTCTAATTCACACGAAAGAAGTGAACAACCTTATTTTACTATACTCTTCTAAGTTATTTACTTTAGTAGTGAATAGTGTCTGTATATAAAAAAAATTGCACATGTTTTATTTTGGGAATGAACGCTAGGTGTGAGTAGATCCGAGGTCAAGTAAAATACGACATATATTATTTAGAATGACGTGTATTAATCCAAATTT
Organism: Eristalis arbustorum; assembly: GCA_916610145.1. NCBI lineage: Eukaryota > Metazoa > Arthropoda > Insecta > Diptera > Syrphidae > Eristalis > Eristalis arbustorum. The sequence continues at coordinate 79,834,930 of OU744316.1, read as the reverse complement.
AGCATATGTTCCATAACTTCAACTGCATACAAGACATTATCATAATCCGTGATATTTCATCCGCTAATCTTTATCTGTTTCTTTTCTTCTATAGTTTAACTATAGATTGTGGAATGAATTGACGGACTAGCTGCACTGTACAATACCCAAAATATATCCGTGATTGAATTTCGGCTTCACAAAGTCCACTTCAATAAATTCTTCTACGTAATGTAATTAATCGATATAAGGCCGAAACATAGTGCGTAGTCCACATGTTTACTAAATTTTCACAAACAGAACTATGTGCACCACTACAAGTACTAGAGAACACTGAAACTTTCATTATGTACCTTTACTCATAACAAAACATTTGACACACATTCATTCCAATATAATTACGCATTTGAAAAAATGTCTAAATAGCGACGAATGTTTTTATTACCCTTTTATGACCGTACTATAAAGTATGTATAAGCTCTAGAAATATATGAGACTGTTGCTACGTCGTACAGTCATCGATTACTTTTGTTACAGGTATGCTTCAATTTACTACAAAGTTTGGGCGTACTGCCACTTAAAGTTAAACACAATAAAGTGTTCGTTCTTAGCAATATAGCACAGCTAATGTTATTATTTCTTTTATATTTGGTGGCTCAGCATCCTTTTTGAGAAGATCGTGCAACACGTATAGGCTTTGAGTCATGGTCTTCCCAAAGACCGTTCTACCTATAATATGCGGATGTCATTGAAGTAATTACTAAAATTCAGCGAAGCATCATTGGGACGTACTGGTACGAAAGCTGATATAGTGGGCCTGGCGGTGAACAAAGATGGCCCAAATATATGCTGGACCAAACTGACTCTATACATACTAGGTGAACCGGTATTTTTTGTTTTTTAGACACTAATCATTAATTAGAAAGTAAAAACGGTCAGAAATTGTTTGTTGTGCAACATTTAACATTGCTGCCATCACCGCCTGCTTTTGACTCAAAGTGTCATCTCCATTCAATATCGTTTGCAATTAGGCATCTTCAAACTTTTTTGGTGGTCTTCCACGTTCTTCATTTCTCACATCAAAATCATTATTTCTGAACCGTTGAAACCATCTTTTGCATGTTGCTTCTGATAGAGCATGGGCACCATGTGCCTCGACAAGCATTCGATGCGACTCTGCAGCACTTTTCTTCAAATGAAAACAAAAAATTAGTGCTTTCCGCAAATCATCACTTTCTGGTACAATTTTCGACATTTTTAACACGATGAAAAAATATGATTTTGTCTGTTCAATGACTTGATGAATACTAAATATTTTTCACAGATGTCATAGCAAACAAACAAAAAATAAGGCTCGCCCACACCAAATGTTCCCTATCGAGACATTTGTGTCTTGACGCTCACTTTACGCTGGTACACCTGGTAGTGTCGTCGGATGATCATCATAAGGCTACTTGAGTGTAAGGCCTGCTATCTAGACCTCCTGACCACTCGAATATCTGCCATCGTGACATTCATGCCCACACGCATAGAATAACAAAACGAAGAAATTTCATCCCGTATTCACTATTTTCTTTGGGTGTGTTGTTGGAATACACATTGATGTGAAAACCACTAGTTTGGATTTGACACCAAGCTCGCTCTTTCCGATTACAGATCTTCCAAACTGTTTCAAAATTGACCAAACTTAGCCAATCCTACGACAACCTCAGCATTAGTCCTCTGATCATTAGTGAAAAATACCCCGAGATACAATGGAACCCCAATAACACACAAAATAAATGCTGGTGTCCCCCAAGGCTCTGTTCTGTCTCCGACACTCTTTCTTATTTTTATAAATGATCCCCTGTCTGCCACTTCTAATCCAATCCCCTCTTTCGCTGATGACAGCACCCTCAGTTTTTCATATTCGTTCCAAAAATGCACGAGCCTGTCCTTCGTACGTAGTATTGGAACGGCAGCGTATGTCAAGCACATTGAATTCCGATCTGGACTGGGATAAGAACAACAGAGTGGAATTCAATGCTTCCAAAACTCAATGCTGTCTGCTGTCTCTAAAGCGAACCCCAGATAATCAGCCATTATCCATGAATGGCGCTTGTATCGACGAAACCGGAAAGCTTTCCATCCTCGGTATGTACATCAACACAACGCTTAGTTGAAACGATCACATATTCGAGGTTGCCAAAAATGCTGCGAAATGTTTAGGTTTGCTTAATCGATGCAAGAAATACTTTACCTCCTCTAATTTGGCTTTAAATATATAGTCGCCCTAAGCTTGAGTATGACGCTCAAATGTGGTCTGGTGCCCCCAAGACCACCCTGCACCTACTAGATAGAATCCAAAAGCGAGAGATAAAACTTATAGGAGACAACGATATCGTGGGTTCATTAGACTCGCTTGAACATCGACGTACCGTGTCTTCTTTGTCCGTGTTTTATCGTTACTTTAACAAACGATGTTCAAGTGAGTTAGCCATCTGAATTCACCCGCAATACACGTCTCGCCAGGAATGCACATCAGTTTACTCTTAAGCCTGCTTTCGGGCGCACTGTGAAATTTAGAGACTCGTTTTAGCCGCACCATACGAATATGGAATGCTCTTCCCAGCTCAATATTCCCCATAGATTACAATCCGCAGATGTTTAAGACCAATGTACACAGGTACCTCCTCTCTCTCTACCTTCGGCCCGTGCTGTGTCTTGACCCCGGACAATTAAGGGTATTAATAACCCCTTGAGCACGCGCAAATTATAAAAAAACAGCAGAGCATCGAACCCACTTTTTCAAGTTTCTTTCAGTCAACAAAGCCGATGCTTGGTTTAACATACTCCCAATCTTCTTCTGCAGGAACGAAAGCCGCCCTTAGCTTAGACTAAACCTTCCTGTGAAGACTTAATAGAGATACGTCTCTGTATTTATTTTGTGCGACTTTTTCAAGAGATGAACAATCACCCCAGGACACCTTAATGAAACGAAATAATCCTAAAACTGCTTCTTTATCCATTGCCTTTAGCAATTCTGGCCGGATTTCAACCCCGCAGGCGAATTTGTCAGCATTCAATTCAATGACTACCTCAGCTCTGGAAAAGGGACTATTCTCTGCCCGCTCCAGACTACGGCTCTGCCATCCTCAGTGCCCTGGTCGGGATTGAGCAACTCAGAAATGATAATCTTATTAAATCGTTTTGCCTAATCTAATCAAATCCGTAAATTATTGACTGTGCATTTGTTGATGTAGACAATATTTTATTTTGTCAGTTTTATGACTTCAGAACTTAAAGTTCTCTTTAAGAATCTATTTCTGTACGGCAATGTACTGGCCCGTGGCGTTGTCGGTATGTGCGTCGACCCCAAGCTGGGCCCTGGCCCCCTACGGGCTGTAGCACCACCCATATTATTATATATATTATTATAATAATTAGAAAAAAATATACTCACAACACAACGACTAGCCAATTGGTAAAGCTGCGTCTATGTACACCGCACAGTAAGTGGCAATACAGATTTTTAACTAAAACATACTTTCAAAATCTTCTAACCGAATCGGCATTGAAGAGTAACATTAAAATACCAAACTCTTTCAATCCACAGCCATTCAATTCGTGAGTAATTCTGTTCTCTCCGCACCGCTTTTACATATATACATGTGGATGTTTGCGCGGATGAATACATTACATTTACTTATGTGCTTAATCGTCTGCGCACTCAAGCGATTACAAAAGTGAAAGTTATACTGTGAATGTCATCGAACTTGAATTAAACGATCCTGAGTTCGATAACAACAAAAACATTCACACTAGTAATTTTCTTATCAAGCTTCCCATGCATTGCTGCTTTCCGGTAACGCATGTAGGAGCAGCTTTAAATACACAATCAACATTTGGCACGAACAACGTGCAGTGACAACTAGGAGGGAGAAAAGTAAACCCAACGTTATAAAACAAGAATAATTGAAACGATAATTACTGATCTATTTTAAAGTTGTCATTACCATGCCAAGTTATTGACAACACTCACCGCCTGACACTGACTTGCATGTTAAGCGGAGTCAATTGATTAATGTATTAGATTACGTCTATGGCTATGGAAACGTTATTTTGTCTGGAGTTTTGCATTCAATTAAGATTCTTCACAAGTTCATGTGAGAAGCACATTTTCCACTTGTTGACACTTAACTAAATAAAGTGTGTCATTATCTTCCCACTTGTCACATATTTAACATATAGTGAGCAAATTCTCACCCAATTAGACGGTATGTCAACAAAGAGTGTTTTTCAAGACGAGTGTACTTAAACCTGTCCATCACCCGACTAGGTTTTCTTATCAATTTATATTTTTATCAAAAGGTCCGAGAAGTACTAAGAAATGTAAATATAAAATTGCTACATTGAAGTATGAGACTATTTATAATTAATTATCAATTAAAAACCTCACGGTTATGAGTGCTCTTTTATTTGACATCTCAATTTGGCAAAAGTATGTGCACGTTAATTGTTTTTAATTGAGAATTTAATTATGGTTGTTAATTAATAAATGACTCATTTGACATCATCTGGGTGATATTTAGAGACATTTTTTTAGTCATAGGTCATACGCATACCTGTAACACAGTCATTTTAATTACATATGTAGGAAGAAAACAAATTTAAGAAATGAGTATTAATTTTTAATCCTACTTTCATAATACTCGCCGTGAAAATCATTTTTGTCGTACTAGGAATCGAATCTAGACTCCCTGACAATCCCATAATATATATAGTCTTCAAATCCTGTTGTATAGAATATGTCTTACGGTTAAATACCAGGTGTACCAGTATGAAGTGAGCGTCAAGATACAAATGTCTCGATAGGGAACATTTGTTGTGAAGGAGCCCTTATTTTTTTTTTTTTTGCTATGACATCTGTGAAAAATATTTAGCATACATCAAGTCATTGAACAGACAAAATCATATTTTTTCATCGTGTTAAAAATGTCGAATTTTGTAACAGAGACTGATGATTTGCGGAAAGCATTAATTTTTTGTTTTCATTTGAAGAAAAGTGCTGCAGAGTCGCATCGAATGCTTGTCGAGGCATACGGTGATCATGCTCTATCAGAAGCAACGTGCAAAAGATGGTTTCAACGGTTCAGAAATAATGATTTTGATGTGAGAAATGAAGAACGTGGAAGACCACCAAAAAAGTTTGAAGACGCCGAATTGCAAACGATATTGGATGGAGATGACACTTTGAGTCAAAAGCATATCGCAGCAATGTTAAATGTTTCACAACAAACAATTTCTGACCGTTTAAAAGCTATGGAAAAGATCCAAAAGTGTTTAAAATGGGTGCCACATGCATTGATGAAAAATTTTAAAATGTTGCTTCATAGACACGTAAGAAAATCGGTTTTGCATCGAATTGTTACTGGCGATGAAAATGGATTTATGTTAAGAATCCTAAACGGACAAAATCACGGGTTAATCCGGGACAACCATTAACATCGACTGCAAAACCAGATCGATTCGGCAAGAAGACAATGCTGTGTGTTTGGTGGGACCAGAAAGGTGTGGTGTACCACGAGCTCCTAAAACCTGGTGAAACCGTTAATACTGATCGCTACCGACAACAAATGATCAATTTGAACCATGCATTGATCGAGAAACGACCAGAATTGGCCAGAAGACGGTAATTGTATAGAAAAACATTTAAAAATTTTAAAACTTAAAATAGAGGTGGCCCGTAGCGTTGTGGGTATGTGCGTCGACCCCAAACTCGACGTAGTAGGTTCGATTCCTGCTCTGTGCGACGAAAACAATTTTTACGACCCCACCTCTTTCGAGTCACTGACAATGCTCAAAGAGTATTTTCTTTCTAGAGAGAACAATAGCACGCACAACACGAGTGGTTGCTGAGAAGCTAGGCCCTGACCCCCAACGGGCTGTAGCCCACCCATATTATATTATTATTATAAAACTTAAAATCTATAGGAGTAAATACCGACAGATTGATTTAAAAAAAACATCGACAAAGCAAGACGAAAAGAGACATTTTGTTCTTTCTTGATCCGAACAGCAAATGGTGATTGGACCAGATAAAAGCATTTAACACTTACTTTCGCTGGGATTCGAACCTGGAAACCCTATAACAAGGGCGGCAACTCAACCGAATGGTGGAGTGGCACCAGCCATTTCGAATCAAAAGTAGGTATGGCATCCTGGTATGTGAAAACGCAGAACCCTGTAATCTAACTAGGCCAAAAATATTTAGAATACCATAACAGACCACATATAAAATTGAATCCGAGGACATGCACTTATAAACATTCTGCTAGTATAAGACAAAAAGTAATAAAAGTAATGTAATACTATTACTAAGATGTACGTCTCAAAACAGGCACTCAACAAGACATCATCACTCGCAGCAGAGCCTGAGGCCTACTAGATATTTAAGTTTGATTTCATATAAATGTAGCCATACCATATTATTTTTGCATATTCATTTATTTGTGGTATATATTTTATAAAACGAAAATTGATTTATACTTTTCAAACTGTAAGCACGTACACTATTAGATTGCACATATATATTTATAAGATCATAAGCCATTTATAAATACGAGAATGAATCTATAACTATAGCATATGTACCCGTGTGCTTTATTAATCGAATGGAATTATTCCATTTCCCATTTTTAGTTCTATAACCATACAATGCAGTCAAAATACAGCTGTTCAACTAATGTGTCATAACACGAAGTTTGATAACAAAATATGTGTTTTCCTATTTTTTGAAAGCATGTGCTATAAATAGGATACAAGAGAATGCCACTGTATTTCTCCCGTAGATAAACATTCAAAAAACAAATCTTATTGAAATTTGGAAAAATAGCCCATTAATCGTTTTAAGTTGAAATATTACTAGTTATTTTGTAGTGTGAATACAATGCAATATCATGAGTTTACATGGAAAACTGCTGTCATACTAGACTATGTTTTGAGAATTTTGGTTGACATAGTTCTAGTTGCAATTGGCAGAATATATGTGTATATATGTAGATATTTTGGTGGTGAGCCGTGGCGTTGTGGGTATGTGCATCGACCCCAACATCGACATCGTAGCTTAGATCCCAGGTCTGTGCGACAAAAATAATTGTTACGACCCCACCTCTTTCGAGTCACTTGCAATGCTCAAAGAGTATTTCCTGCCTAACAAAAGCTCCTCAAACTTGGCCGTTTGGAGACGGCATAAAACTGTAAGTCCCTTCGACTCGTGAGAGTAGAACAATAGCACGCAAAACAAGAGTGGTTGCTGCGAACCTTGGCCGTAGCCCTCTACGGGCTGTAGCAAGTATATACCATATGTGTATAAAAACATCTCCTGTCGGTTTATGTAGTCCTGACACATTACTAACTCAACTGGAAATGCAGATCGGACAGCTTAACCTAAAAAGAACCTATACGATTACTTGAACGTTTCTTATGAGCACATATGTCATATGTAAGTGGTTTACCTTAATCATTACCCACTGCATTAAAGAAAATCCGAACACTGACGCTGCAATTTGACTTCAAGGATTTCCAATAATCGGACAAAATTAAAAATAAATTGATCACGGCCAACAAGAAATGAAAGTAAGGTTCAGTCAGCTAAACCGAGCCAAAGCAACAATCCAACTTATTTATGGAAAATTGCAAATGATTTTCTTTCCTCATACAGTAAGCATAATCAGCATCAGCAATATATGAATGAGGGTATTACTTGATCGGCATTAAAAGTTCGATGAAGCTGATTCCCTTAAACTACGACAAATCAAACAAGCGAATTAAAACCCTTAATTTCAATGCTTTTTGTGACCTCAACGTCAAATCATTTTTAACAACGATCTTTTGGTCTAGAGGGCCAAATTTGGCATATGCAAGTACATATGTATGGATTACGATTAATAAAAAAGCATCGATGGTAAGGTCAAAAAATTCCGCAAAAAGCCACAACATATTGTGTCTGATTAATACAGATTTGTTTGCTGGAAGTAGGTTGACAATTTAAACTAAAATCCACATGCAAGGTAAGTAAGGTGACTAGTTAGTGGGAGATTGCTTGGAATAGTTTTGAAAGTAGACTGAACCAGCAGACCGATCAACTTCTCCATTAATAATGACAGTATCTATTGTCCTCTCTGCGGTTGACATACGTTACTTTATGCAACTGGCGGTTATATGGTATCCAATAATATTATAAATAAACTATTATTCCATTGACTATATGGCTTTAATTATAATTCATATTGTTGCGATTAGATCAACTTCGTTTTGCCAATAATCTCCCCAACAAGTAGTAAACAAATTTAAAATATTTACTAAAGCCATTGTTGATAAAGTTAAAGAATATATGTTTATTTCCTATTTCTAAAATATGAAGAAGCGTATATTTAAAAATTGTTCTGTACAGATGAAAACACGTTGTTAACCATGGAACATCAATAGCAGCACAGTCACAACGTGACATCCTCTTTTTTAATAATACCTTGAACAAGTTAGCTTGTCATTAGCAGTCGAATAGACGTTCTAGATTTAACGCGAATCTTCTAATTATAGCAATTCTCTTTCACACCGGCACTCCAATTATGACAATTTGCTTGCTGACATTTTTTTTTTCTTGATAAAAATGTATGAAACCTCTAGCTGGAGCAAGGTTTGTCTGCTGTAGTAACTTGAATGCTGTGTAACTTCCAAATACAAGCAATCAGGCACGTGAGCACCACTCAACCCCGTGGTAACAACTGCACACATTCTTCTAACTAGCTCACTCTAACGCATACATTGCACATTGAATTCCGGTTCAAGTTCAAGTTTATTACTCTCTATTCCTCGCAAAAAGGAAAAAAACTCGTTTCAATTAGATGTTTTATTTATATACATACATTTTTCTCAACACACACATTTAGAATAGACAAATCAACCACGTTGCACTTCAGATTACATACCTAATTTCCCCATGAGGTCTTCCAAAACATGATCAACGGCCATTGTCTTAAATTTGTGTTGTTTTGCTTTGCTCAAAAAATAAAGTTAGTCCGACGACGACACAGTTGTCACTTTGCAACTTCCAAAGAAAAAAAACAAAAACTGATTACCACTTAACAGCAACTGCGATATCTAGATACGTATTTTTCTTTGCACTTTTCGGTTAGAAATTTAGATAATTATCGCACCAGTGGTTAAAAACCACTCGTAACTGGTTTGACTAATGCTTGTCAAAGAAGCGTCGCCACATACACTCACTCTTTGCAGATTTTGTTGTACGATAAATGATTGATAGTCATAATCTCTTCGCGGGTAAATAATTGGCGAATGATGGGGAAAATACGTTCACAACAGCTTATGCCAACACTTTTATTCGACGACACCAACAGTCTTAAGAGGACCAACCATCCAGCTGGTGGCGCGAACGCAATGAAACTGAACTCAAATTGAAATCAGAAGTAGTACTCTACTCTTCCGATCGAAATTCTCCATGAGTGTACGTACATTGTCTGTCGATATCAAGCTCCAAAAAGTGGAGTCTCAGTCGAACTTTTACTTTATGTGATCGTGTGACGTGAAGATAGAAAGAGAGCCCGGCCAGCAGGTCGACTATTGATTACGTAGAATGGCACTGGACTGAGAGAAATTTAAAGCTTTTCCGCTTATGTAGACGATGAAGCTATAAACTTTACTCGCTGGCAATGTGTTGGCTGTTATCTATCGAAAGGGATGATTGGAATGGCGGGGGAGTTGTTTAATGGTTTGTTAGCCATGTCGCCTAGCAATGTCATATTTCGTACGCACACGTGAGACTAGTTGTCAAGAAAAGCACTGTTCTCTCAATTGAATGTAGAAATAAGTCCAAGTTATTAGCGATATGCTTACGCGACGTGTCTAATAAAAAATGCCAATTTGACTAGTATTTTTTAGTTTAATTTATGTATAAAACCGATTGACTCTTTTTGAGGTCATTGTTCTCTATGTGTGTTTACTACAGCCTATCATGTTTAGTAATGTTATCTACACTGGTGTACAAATCCTTAGAGATTTACGTATCTGTGGTCGTACAAGTATGAATAGTTGACGACTCCTTTAATTATCAGTTTCACAGCAAGTTTGAACTAAAAGAAGATATTAATTTTGTGTTACAAAAACACATTCACACTTAATTTGTTCATGTATCAATTTTGTTGAAAATTTATCAGGCTACATTTCATCAGTAATTATTTATTAAACGCCGGCAATGTGTTCACAGGTAATAGTAGGATCCCTGTTTCGTAATAGTTGGGATATTTGCTACTGCGTCGTTAAACGTTTCTTGTAAATAATTTTGTTTTAATTTTTCCTATTATTGTGTCTTAATGACAGTGTCTTCCATTGGCTTTTTTATTAATACTATTATTTAGTATTAATTCGACTATTAAGCGCCTCAAATTACGGCGTGTTGACGCGTTTCTTTAAATATCTGAAAGTAACGATAATATGCTTTTCAAAACCAACCAAATCCAGGGATATGGAACATGAGATGACAGTTATTATTCAAATATATCTATACACAATTCCTTCATCGAAATAAATTCAAATGAAGAACCCATCAGTTTAGGCATTATTCTACTTACCGTGGACGAAGGACGTATGAAGTTAAAGCCGTAATGGCGCACGAATTAAATCCATTATCCCGTTATGGCCTTAGTTCACATTCAAATGAGAACCTAAACAATTACTTAAAAGTGAACTATCGCCATATGGTGTTAATTCACATCCCAGTGGGAATTAATGTCAAAGAGTGTTCTTGATTTCTGAAGCAGATCATGCATAGTAATCTTTATTTTCATTCATTATAAACAACCTGACTACCTTTATGGAAAAATAACATTCTGTCTTACGTGTTGTAATATAACGTTGAAACCTTCAGTTCATACATGTTTAACATCGCGCAGGCAGTTTTTCATTCATGCTGTACACCTGTGGAATCATCTACCTCCACAGGTACGGTCAAGGACCGAGTACAGACAATTTTGCTCCGCCTGTGTTTCACATCTCTCCAATACGCACTAAAATAATACCCACAATTTAAATCTTAATTTTGTATCAGTAAATTCTTATACTAAGCTAAATTTTAAAATAATCTGCAAAACTCTTAAATTCAATTTTGAAATATGTAATTGTCACTCATGAATTCAAACGATGTTATATTTTAAGGCCTGTACAATAAAAGAATATTGCATTCTTAATGCACAGAGATTTTAAGGAAATAATATATGAAAAATGAAATGAAAAGCACGTCATGGAACAGAGCTGTCCACTTGGGTGAACTATAAGTCCACAATTCAGTTGTAAGCCTATTACAAAGTCTGGTGTATTTAAAGTAGAGGTAGGCGGAGTTCAATTAATTATAACTTTAAAACATTTTTAAGGGAATGTAACGATTTGTATCCGTAGAAAACCTAATAAAAGAATATTTACATGTACATACTCCAAATCCTATAGTGGCAAGAAGGTACCATAGCCCTCATCCATAATATTTCGGTGACGCGAAATAAAGCCAAAAATGAAAAATTCGGTCTGATTCTTGGATCTGAAATTAACGCCATATTTCCGATTTGGCTTTATATCGCTGTACAAAACGAAAAACGCCAATTTGGCTTCTCCTATTCATCAATTACAGATCGTTTGTATAAATACAAACCGTTAAATATTTTAACGACTAAACCCTGCAGAGAAGAGTGTTTAAATACTGTTAGCAAATGAGCTACACATTCATTACTTTAAAAGCACCAGACTTTTTTCCCATTTCCATTTGAAATCCGTGGATGGAAAATTTATTTTTCTCTCTCCTCTGGCGAATAAAAGCGCTAACTGGATTATGTCGTTAATTCCCTTTAAAACGTGTTGGCTTTAGTTAATGATTTCGTTCGCAGCACATTTTTTGTACCTCAACAAACATCCCAACCGAATTATTTTATTTTTAATAAAATAACTTGTTAAAACGATTTTATTCTCAGCTGAAAGTAGGTTTTATGTTGGTATGTAGAAAACAAAGTACCGAACTCGATCGAAAAAAAGATTCGAACTTTAATATGGGCGAATGTGTGTCTCTTATAACATGTAAAGGGTGATTTTTTAAAAGCTATAGGAAAGTTAAAAAAAAACACATAAAATTCAGAAAAATGCATGAAATCTTTATTTGAATTGATAGCACGGTCCACATAATTTAATGTTTGAAGATTATTTCATGCAAATGTTAACCTTGACTGCGCCTCGAGTGGTCCATCCGCTTAGTCTAATTTTGGCATACTCTTTCCAACATTTTTCCCGTTATATGTCTTCCAATGCGTCAGTTGATGCGGCCTTGTCTGTATAGACATAAGCTTTAACATAGCCCCACAAAAAATAGTCTAAAGGCGTTAAATCGCAAGATCTAGGCGGCCAATTGACCGGTCCCGAACTTGAAATTAAATGTTCACCGAACTCGCCTCTCAATAAGTCCATTGTTGCGCGTGCTGTGTGGCATATGGCGCCGTCGTGTTGAAACCACATGTCATGCAAGTCAAGCTCTTGCATTTTGGGCAAAAAAGTTGGATATCATCTCACGGTAGCGCTCACCATTCACAGTTACGTTACGATTCGCATCATCTTTGAAGAAGTACCGTCCAGTGATGCCACCAGCCTATAAACCACACCAAACTGTGACTTTTTCTGGATACATTGGTAGCTCTTGCAATGTTTCTGGCTGATATTCACTCCAAAATCGACAATTCTGCTTATTTTCGTACCCATTGAGCTAAAAATGAGCTTCGTCATAAAATGGAAGAAGCGCGCGATGAGCTTTGATTTTAAAATTCAATTATTTGCAAGCGTTGTTCGTTTGTAAGACGATTCAATCATCTTTACTCTCTTATTTCTAGTTAAATTATAGACCAAACTGAAGATATTTGACAGTGAAACAAAACGTTAAACTATTTAAACACTGTTTAAGCCAGTGTTGCCAAAAAGATAATAGCTAAAAAAATCACCCTTTAACAGAATATGTTTTCATACAAGGAATGGAGAAGTTGTGTTTGGATTGACCCATTTACGAAATTTATTTTTATTTTTGACTTTTAAAATAATTTGTATCTATTTGCAACAATATATATGTACATATCTAGGGTACCACACAAGGCAAAGATTGCACCTGTGCGGATATTATGCAACAACATCAAGTTTAAAGCCCATATGGCAAATAATTTTGTCCATCACTGTATATTAAAACAACATAAGCGATAATGCTGATAATATTGGACGCACAGTTAATTCATTTCTAACTTACAGGGCCTAAGCTAACCTTAATTTTAAACTCTGTCTTTCGACTTAACCTGAAATTCCATATGTTTTCATACTTGCTCATGTTCTGTCGAAGCAAAAACATAGTGTTTCTATTGATTAATAATAAAAGCACCACTTCCTATTGCACTTTAGTAAGACTGACTTCATTACAGAGTAGGTTAGGTTAGGTTGTAGTGGCTCACTGCTGCAGAGCAGTCACACTTAGACCAGAGTAGGCCCATTGTGATACCACGCGGATTAACTTCTCCTAACGCTGGAACCAGTTGGTGCTGCTAATGAACCGATTTAGTTGGCCAATGCTGGCACTTTTTAGCTCGTTACGGCTGTTGAAGTAGTAGGCTCCTAGGTGCAGGAACCTACGACTGGCAAGAGCACTGCAGGAGCAGAGAATGTGATGAGTGCTCTGTTCCTCTTCATCCATGCAGCTTCTGCAAAAATCATTATATGGAGCACATATCCTGCGAGCATGAGTGCCAATTACACAGTGCCCGGTTATGACTCCTATGAGGGTCCTTAATGAGGGCTTGCTAAGTCCAAGTAGACTGAGTGACCGTTTTAGGTTAAGTGATGGCCAGATTTCTTTTTAAGGCAGGTGGTGCCTTCTAGCCATTTGTCATTAGTGGTTTTAGTTGTGTAGATCTTAAGAAGGTGGTAAGCTGTAGCGATTGGCATGGAAGGTGGTACCCCTGCTATGGAAAGGAATGAGGTTGTACCACACCTAGCGAGTTCGTCGGCTTTGCAGTTACCTGGTATGTCACAATGTCCCGGCACCCACATGAGTTTAATGTTAAAATGCTCGGCCATCTCGTTAAGAGACAGCCTGCAATTAAGGGATGTTTTAGAGTAGAACATGACATTGTCCAGGGATCTTATGGCGGCCTGACTATCGGAACAGATGGTGATATCCCTTTTTGATATCACATTGTTTTTAAGCTACGACAGCGCCTCTTTAATCGCTATGGTTTCTGCCTGAAAAACGTTACAGTGATCAGGGAGCTTCACGGTGATAGCAATGTTGAGGTGTTGTGAATAGACACCCGCACCCACCCCTTCTTTTGTCTTTGATCCATCTGTGAAGATGCGCAGAGGATCTTTCAGTGTTTGCATGTCAGTCATCCAGTCCGATCTGGAGGGAATACTGATTGAGAATTTCTCATTACAGAGTAATATTTGGTAATTATTTTTTATGATCGCGAAACAATGAATGTATGTAAATATCCAGAGATTAGCTCTCCATATGTACAATGCGTCTCTCTGATGACAACAAAATATAGCGATCAAACTGAATACACAAGAAATATTCAAGTTAATCAAATTTGCTCACTTTATTTATCTATATTCAACGACAAAGAATAAAAGGTATGTACAGTGCTGTATTGAGACCGGTGTGCCACTCATAGTTTTGTTATTTTTGAAAAAACTTCCTTAAGTCAGCATAGTTAAAAACAATTGATCCAGTAGTGAAATTTATGGCCATTTAAATTCAATGGGCAATTTTCGAATTGTTATTGTAACAAACCGTAACCTTTCTCGTCTTCGATCGGTTTATTGACGTTATGCACCCACATATGTCCATTCATTTGTACACAAAAACTGATATGAAACTCACGTAAAGAAAACCCTACAATATAATTCAAAACAACAAAATTTTGTTTTTAGGATACGAGTTATTCCCGTCAAATCAAGACATTGTAACACACACTAAATTAATTGATTGAAGAAAATGACAAAATTCTTAGGAGTGATATCAAATTCAGCAAAAAGTTGCAGCGATCAGCATGTGTTTGAGTTCTCCGACCTCGAACTGCTGAGTGACTGCCTCTATGACGAAACGCAGAATCTGTATTATGATTTTTTGGAAAAACTAAAATTCATCAATGACCGAGAACTTATAATCCTCGAGAATTCAAAAAATGTAAGATAAAGAAGTATTTCTAGATCCAACCTAACCAATAAAATAATTGATTTTTGTAGTTGGCACAGATACATGAGTATCTTCTCACCATTAGTTTAAACATGCTGATAATTGAGGGAGAAATTAACGAAATGGGAAATTGCATGACGCAATTAGATGCCGTACTTTTTCACATGCAACAAAATTCAGAAAACCTCTCAGGCAAATGTACATCAAATATGGATCGAGATAGAATTCTAGGTATACTTGTGCAGCTTTCCGTTGATGTCCACAGGATGGAACACCAGATCGAAGAAACTAAAGAACAGGAGTGTGTGTTATCAGAATACAATCTGCATTCTTGGGTAAGACTTTTAAGCAAACATGTCCTTCATTAAAGGAGAAAATTTGCAGACCCTTCGATTCGTGCCATTTTTAGACTTACACAATAAAATTCTATTACACACGGAGAACAAGATATCGAGAATGAACGATCTCATAAAGGAAGTTGATGAAATCTTCTTTCGATTACACAGTAATTCATTATAGATTACTCCTAAAGACAAATTAAATATATGTTGCTCTTCCTTTGCAGAACGGCTCATGTGTGCACATATTCATAGAGAACATCACCCCTTCGTCTCCGACTGTTAAAAGAAAACATTAAAATGGTATAAAACTATAGTAACTTATTTATTTTGTTTAACAACAAATCACTGAGAATGCAAACTGGTATCAAAGATAAGTTTGGCACTTTAAACTTAGTTTTGATTTTCTCGGAAGAAAATTACATCTTCCGCAATTATACTCGAACTTGGCTTAGTGTTGCCTTGTTGATCTGTGATTTCTCCGTATGTTATCTTCCCCTGAATCATGGTACGTTGTCCTTTCTTCAAGTATTCCATAACAGTGTCTCGAAGATTTGGCTTGAAGACAACAATACGATGCCAATCAGTGCGCTGTGCCCAGTCTCCATTTTCATACCTAGAATATAAAACGTCTGCTTGTGAAACTACATAACTAGTCTACTAATGATGACCTTACTTGTAATTATTGTGTGTCGCAACGGAAAACGTGACCACTGGGTGTTCTGCATTACCTCTCAACTGCGGATCAGCACCAACTCGTCCCAAAATAGTGACAGTATTTATAGCTATTGAAAAATATAAAGTAACTCATGAAATTAACATGCAATTGAGAACTGACTCTTTTCAATTTTTGGTGGGGCACTAGCGAAACTCCTGGAAATTGCACATCGCAATGCTGTTTGAGTGAACTAAAACAACAATATATGAGCATGACATGAAAGACTAATAAAATAATACAATATATACCATTTTCGCTGAGGAAGTCAAGAACATTTTCGTAGCAAAAATAAAGACTTGTATAAAAATAACCGGCTAACTTTTAATAACGATGCAATCGAATGTCTGAAAGACAGTTGGGATTTTTCCGCCAAATGTCAAATTGACATTACACAATACTGACTGCATTCAAGACCAAAATAGCAAAGACGCACTCCTCCTTATTTGAAACGGTTTGAATATCAGCGCCCTCTGAGTTTTGTAATCTGGTATATGTGTTTGAGTATTTGCTAAGGTACAAGTAGAACAATGAAAAAACATACAGAATTTAATGGAGTTATGCGACAATATTTATTATCGTAATATAATACGATATTAATGTGCAGCATTTACAGAATTATAAATAGAAATATATCGTAACTAAGAATAACAAAAATATGCATTTAAACAAAAGGAGTTGGAGAAACAAATCGACCTATAGCTATTGCAATGATGAAGCTACCCATTTTTTGCGACTGTACACCGAGTAGATGGCGCAGTAGGTACCATTCTCATTAAAATGATTTTGTGTTAAATGTACACTAGCAACGTACATAGATTGATAACAAGTTACAACTACTCTTGTAACATCTTGTACTGTTCTTTTTTAGTGACGCCATTATGAAACCAAAACACAATTATATGTATGACATATTTTCTAAACATTACATTGCTTCTAGGCTATGAGTTTCTTTAATGACCACACTCTGTAGAATGTTTAGCAGGATTCAAATGGAACAAGACACAAATTTAAAATTGTGAACAAAACACTTTTGGGTCTAAACATTTTTTTCAGATATCTGGCTTCCGTTTTTAAATATTTTGTTTCATATATTTTTCTTCAAATACGTTCTCAAGATAGTCATCAATTGGCGCCAAAGTTATCATAACGATTTCTGTCCTCGATAAAATACAAAATTTAAATACAAATTTCGAAAAATATTCACTCTTTGAGATGTGTAAAAAATATCATGAAATTGTCTTTATAAATTAAATCGTAACTCTGACATTGTAAAACTTAAATTTTTAGGATTTTACATATTCACGGCTGGTGTACGAGTTTCGCATTGTTACACTGTACATATATTAAATCCATAACGTCGATAACAACTTTATATTTTGAATTGCTTGAGGATTATTTCTGTTTTAACGAGTTCAATGCCATAGTGAACACTAATATTACTGACTTAAATTTTTTCGTAAGAACAGCTGTGCCAATATCTGTAAGTCCAAAGGTAGTGTAGTGTTAAACGACACTCTCCATAGGAAATATACTATGTGTAGTCTATTGTACTTCCTAGGCAAGCTCCTAAGGTGTTGCTCCCTTTCTTCATCGCACACACTCCAATTTAATGCGTTTATTTTCTCAATCATAATAATCTACTAAGTATGCTAAATATCAGTGTTGGCAAACGTTAAATAATTTATGAGTCTTTTTGAAAATAAATGAGTCCCAATGAAGGAGTTTGATAACACACCCGCCTCCTTTGCGAAAAAAAAGAAACTAATTTATGCTCAGGCGTTTAAATGAAAATTAGCTCACATTTTGCAAAATTTTGAAAACGATGAAATGATGAAAATAAAAATGTGAAATAAAAGGTATTTCTGTTCTTGGAAAAACGAGTCAATCTACAAATTATTAGTCAAGCTTAAAAAATGATTCCTTTTGGCTCTATAGAGTCCCTGTATTAACACTGCTGAATAAGCTGTTCTCAATTTACTTCTAATTCGCTCAGAAAAAATGATTGCTGTTTCATTGATTCCAGGGGTTGTTTTTGTAAAACTCCTCACCCACTTCTTCTCCTTTGTATGGCGCTACAGTCCGGGGTGGACTTGGGCCTCAACCAACAAGCCTCTCCAACTAGCGCGTTCTCTGGCTAGCTAATTCCAGTTTCGCACGCTAAGTTGGTTGAAGTCCTTTTCTATTTGGGTGCGCCACCTTGAACGCGGGCGTTAGGCTCTACATGGCCCAGCCACCGTAGGCGTTGGATCCGTAGACGCCTGACAAGGTTCAGCGGTTGGCAAGAGTTATCCTACGCTTAATCTCGCTACTGATGTTATATGAACAATTTGATCCGGAGCCGTCGTGACTACCTCGAAGTTATAGCAGCCCATTGTGACGCTCTGTCCAAGACTTCGATATTGTATGTCCTTGATGGAGCAGCGAGAGTTCTCCATCGTCATCCTGCACAGCCTGACGAGTTTGGCAGGAATGACATGGCGTTGTATCGCTCGTCTCTATGCACACTGTCATATGCGGCCTTGAAATCGACGAACAGATGGTGAGTGTCGATTTGCATTTCTTGGGTCTTTTCCAGGATCTGCCGTAGTGTGAAGATTTGGTCTGTTGTGGAATTTCCTGGTCTGAAGCCACACTGATATGGACCTATCAGATTATAATGAACGGCTTCAGGTGGGCAAAACGGCAGAATAGATCTTGTTCGCGATGTTAAGGATACTGATCTCCCGATAGTTGGCACAGTCAAAAGGGTCTTCTTTCTTGTGGATCGGGCAAGCGATACTGAGATTCCACTCGTAGGGCTTGTTTTTCTCAGACCATATCTTACAGATGAGCAGGTGCATGCGCACTATCAGATCATCACAAGCTACCTTAAAGATTTCAGCGGATAGACCGTCCGATCCGGCAGCTTTGTTGGTCTTTAGTCTTGATAGTGCTATCTTGACATCCTCTAAATCTGGGGACGGAATCCTCGTCTGTTAACGTCCGGATTGAGTGGAACATTCTGCCGGACAGAAGTGACCTTTAGAGATTCTAACTATCGACTGCGACTCCACTACCAGTTGCCCGACATGCTTCTGGCCGAATTTTAAATCCATTGGATAATTGTTTGTTATGAGGCGTTCGCTTTTACAGACAAAGCAGAAAGTAAACACTTTTTCTGCTGCTGCTTCGAACAACAAATCAAGATCAAACAAAATTTGCGCTTCTCTGTGCTGCAATCACCGTAGTATTGTAGATGTCGCAGTTTTTTATCCTCTTCTTGCCCGGCCCATTCCGCAGCACTTCCTGGATGGCCGCCAGTTCTTCGGCTGCTCGCGGCCTAAGGGATCTCACATTCCACTTGCAGAACCGAAAAGCATGGTTATTTGTTCGTTTGCTGGGGTAGTCAACAGTAAATCCGTCAGTATCTAAAACATGTCGTTGTCCCTGAAGAATTTTTGTTACGTGGTGAGGGCTTTAACCTCACCCACTTAGATTTTAAATTTGTGGTAAACGCATCTAGTATATGTATGTACACACTGTGCGGTACAACTTTCTAACTAAGCGCTAATGACAACATTACCATACAGCTGCAAAGAAACCACTGGGTCACCTCCCACTACTGAATGTATTTGGCAAAAAAAGAGCAGTCAGCACAGTCCTGAGATTCAAAACCCTCAGACTGTAGTCCGAAAATACCATCAGTTAATCAAGCATTCTTAAAGAATATAAATTCGTCTCCAACGACACCAACCGACTATCACCACAAGTCATCTTGTTCACCAACGTCCAGAGGGATGTTAGATAACCAAACGCTGCCTGAGTCCTACGTATTTTCACTGAATTCGGCCCCAATGAAGTCCTTGGACAATATTATGTTTAGCAATTTTATTTTTCTTAACGAGATGACTGAGCCTTTTCAATGAACACCTCATGTGATTGACGGAATCCTATGACATACCGGGCAATTGCAAAACCGGTGGACTTGCAATGTGTGGGACAGTTTCTTATCTAACACAAGGATGAGATCCACATCCTATGCCGATCGCAACAGCTTACCGTATTCTTAGAATAACCAACCCCAAATGGCCACAAGGCAGCACCTGCATTTTGGTAAAAGATGCAAATGCATTTAGGCCAAAACTTATTCATAAATGATCACTTTTTTTACCTTTACTCAGCATGCACGTTGCCGCCAGAAACGGACACCGCGCAATTGGCATCCAGGCCTGCAGGATAGGTGTCTCACACAATGATTTTGAAGCTGCATGGAGGAAGAGGAGGTAGAGACCACAAATAACATCATGTTTATAGTCATCTTAAATGATTTGCTTATTACGACAACTAGTATAATAATCATTCCGCGTAGAATCACAATATGCCTACTTTGGCTTAAGTGTGACTTTCTTCTCCAGTAACCTACTTCAAACTAACCCAATCTGTGTGGAATGTCATTCGTTAATTAGCATTCAGTCAGGCGGTCATTAAGCGAATATTTTTAAATCTAAGTAATTAGGTGTCGCTTAATAGCCAAAAAGCTCATTATTCGCTTGGATTTTTTTGGATTCACAGTGATCTTCGAGCATACTGAGTTATTCTTCTTTATTTTTTTCCAAAATATAAATTCACAAACAAACCCAACTCTACTTGTATTAGCTACCCAAATAAAAAAAAAAAACCTGTTGTGTGAAGGAACGTACTACGTGCTAAAACTTTACACTATCTTACCCAAACAGCTCCCCCAACGCTCCTAGAAACTGCTTACTCTTATTAGCCTAAAAAATATATTATATGATTTGTCAGCAAAAATTGCTCAAAATCATGATCATTTTTAGAACAGCATTATCCACTAAAAGAGTCGCGGTCGCACGAATTAGAGATCTCCAAGCCAGTCCATTCACGAGTGGAAGGGACCTACAGTTTTATGTCGACTCCGAACGGCCAAGTTTGAGAAGCTTTTTCTAGACAGAAAATACTCTTTGAGCACTGTCAGTGACTCGAAAGAGGTGGGGTCGTGCAAATTGTTTTCGCCGCTCAGAGCTGAAATCGAACCTACGACGTCAAGGTTGGGGTCGACGCACGTACCCACGACGCCACGGGCCACCACACTCGTGAGAGAACAATAGCACGCACAACACGAGTGGTTGCTGAGAAGCTAGGCCCTGGCCCTCTACGGGCTGTAGCGCCACCCATATTATTATATTATATTATATAAGCCAGTCCAATCTCTGCCCTCGAACTCATCAGGATTTGTGCTCAGGCGCAACCAAGTGACTCTTTGGACTTGATCCAACCACCTCGCATCTCGTCAGCTTGTATTTGCGATTTTATTCTTTCCGTTACTACCCAAATGTCGTGATCAGAGATCAGAGATTGAAAAAACTGAGTGGAAGGCGGGTAGCTTTGACATCAAGTTCGGCCATTCTGATTACAAATCTTCCAAACTGTTTCCATATTTATCCAGTATTACTCCTCCCATCACAAGTTTAAGTATGCCCTGAGATACTTAAACTTCTCCATCTGCTTCAATGGGCCTTCACTCACATTTAGAGTGCTGTGCACAGCCGATCAGAAAATTACCATAACCTCTGATTTGTCCAGGTTGATATCCTAGCATCTGCACACACGGCCACAAACCGCTGCGCTTTGGAGTTTCGTCTGGAAGGATGTGAGGACAACCAATTCATCTGCAAAGAACATATAACTTGCCGTCAACTCACCCGACATTTCTCAACTGGGATGCGCTGAAACATTCAATCCCAATATATAATGAAAAGTTTAGGTGACAAGACGCTCCCTTGGCGAAGTCCAAAACTTACGGTGAAGGTGTTAATTTAGCACCGTTACTCCGAACACAGCTGCTACAGTTTATGTATGGCCCACAAAAGAGTACCCAAAGGTACCGCAAAAGGATCTATCAACTATTTCTGTCGGACATTTTAGTGTTCATTATGGACATGCTATTTGCCAGCATGTTCTGATGGGCTAGTAGCTGCTTTTTAGGCTCAAGAGGCAATTAAGTAGTACAAGACAACCTCAAGGACAAATGAAGAAGACTTTGTAATTTTCGAAAGAAGAGTTCTGGGTTCAATTATTAGTCCTCTTTGCGTTGACGGTATTTGCAGAAGCAGAGTCAATCACGAACTGTGCAGTGATATGCGACTGGCCAGGCGTCTACGAATTCAATGCATAGGATAAATAGGTCATGTAGAGCCTAAGGCTGCTCCAACGCGAAAAGTCGTATGCCCGTTCTCACAGTGGAAACTTATCTGCTGGCTTGA
This sequence comes from Eristalis arbustorum, assembly GCA_916610145.1. Taxonomy (NCBI): domain Eukaryota; kingdom Metazoa; phylum Arthropoda; class Insecta; order Diptera; family Syrphidae; genus Eristalis; species Eristalis arbustorum. The sequence continues at coordinate 79,812,373 of OU744316.1, read as the reverse complement.
TTAAGTGTAGGTAGGAGGTTTCGTTTTCACGGTAAATATTTAAGGGTGGTTTGCGTAGGGTATGCATTGAGTGGTATTGGAAACCATTGAATCCACCCACCAAGTGAACCATCAAAAAAATAGTGATAGCTGCACCCAACTGAAAAAAAGAAATAAGAACACATCAACTCAACAAGGAATGTTATATGTACATGTAAAGATATTGTTGTCTTCGAATATTTGGTTGTTTATGTGGGTTTCCTCTATGAATTTTGGGGTTAATATTATTTTATTACACAATTGTCTCTGGTTTGACACCTAAGTCATGACAATCGGTGGTTTAAGTCCAACCACTACTTACGTCTAATTTATCGTTCATATTCTGTGTTCAACCGTGGATCGAACTTAAACTCGCACTGTGAAAACAGGCATTAGAGTCCAAACCAGTAGGACAACGCAAGAGAGGACGCCAAAAAGACCAATGGCGTCCAAAAGTGGAAAACCAACTTGGCGTAAGAAATTGGAGCCAACTGAATTAAGATCGATCCAGCGGGAGTGTCTTTGTTTGGGGTTGGGCGATAAGCGAAGATAGAACGAAAAAACTACTGTCTTTAACAACAAAAGTTGTGTGTGTATTGACTCTCTATGTGAATGTGCAACTTTTCAAAAATGTTATCTCGAATAGTACAACTTGCTATGTTTAGTCATCAGTTTTTATTTGCATGTTTGCCTTTTGGTTCGTCGTTCCTGTCGTGCATATATAGGGGGAAATGAATCTCAACCTTCAACATATCTTCTTCTTCTTCTTATCAGGCAGACGAACCATGAAGGACCTGAGCCTGAGCAATTGCTGCCTTACATCGGTGACGGTCCTGGGCACGCTGCTTCCAGTCATCAAGGCCAAGCTGTCTTGCATCCGCGATGACTTGGTCTTTGTACCAGGGGTTCGGACTTCCTCTCTTTCTCGAACCAGGAGGCTCGAATTCGAAGACCCTCTTTGCTGGAGCGTTGTTGTCCATTCGCTCGATGTGGCCGAGCCAGTGTAGTCGACGGATTTTAGAGAGAGTTCGCGGTTGTGTCTTCTCCTCCATTCGCCTTCCTCGCAGACGGGACCATATATCCGACGTACAATTTTTTTTCGAAGGCACCAAGTATCAGCTCTGCAGCCTTACTTAATGTCCAGCTTTCGGCTCCATAAAGTAGGACTGGCAGGATAAGGGTTTTGTAGAGCATGACTTTGGTCCTTCGAGTCAGGAGTTTCGAGCCCAGTTGTTTTGACAGACCGAAGTAGCATCGGTAGCCAAGGGCGATTCTACGTCGGATCTCCACTACGGTAGACAAACTCCTTTAATACCTCGAAATTGTAGCTGTCGATTGTGACGTTTTGGCCTAGGTGGTGTGCGGCGGATCGTTTTTTGCTCGACAGCATATATTTTGTCTTGTCCTCGTTGTCCTTCCTGTTCCTCAATTGCCATGAGAGCTTCCATTATGGCACGTTGGGACCGCGCGATAATGTCGATGTCATCAGCGTATCCCAACAGCTGGACTGACTTGTAGAAGATAGTGCCTTCCGTGTTGACTTTTGCCCGCCGCACTATCTTCTCCTGTACCAAATTGAAGAAATCACACGACAGCGCATCTCCTTGCCGAAATCCGGTGCAGGTTTCGAACGGTTCAGAAGTTTTTGAACCGAACGCTTATGTGTTAGCGTGATGCGACACAACCGGATCAGTTTTCCCGGGATCCCGAATTCGGCAATCGCTTCGAGTAGCTCCTTGCGATGAATGCTGTCGTATGCCGCTTTAAAATCGATGAACAGATGGTGAGTATCGATTTGAAACTCGCTGGTCTTCTCCAGGATCTGCTTTACTGTGAAGATTTGGTCTATAGTTGATTTGCCGGGCCGGAAGCCGCAGTGGTACGTGCCGATTAGTGCGGTGTAAAACGGCTTTAGACGTTCACAAAGTACGCTGGATAGGATCTTGTTGGCGACGTTGAGCAGGGATATATCTCTGTAGTTCTTGCAGGAGGTAGGATCGGCTTTTCCGTGGAGGGGGCATATGGAGCTGATATTCCAGTCGTCGGACATGCTTTCATCTTTCCAAATTCGGCCAATGCTTTGGTGCATGCTCCCTACCATTACATTGCCCCCAGCTTTGAAAAGTTCCGATGGTAAGCCATATGAGCCTGCGGCTTTGTTGTTCTTCAGCCTTTTAATGGCTGTACCGACTCCTTCAAAGCTAGGTGGGAGGACTACTTCGTCGACTGAAGTTGGGATTTCCTGGTTCCCTATCACTCTCTTCTGGTCAGGCCCGCTAAGCAGCTGTTGGAAGTGTTGCTTAAACACATCCACAATTCCCTGTGGGTCCGTAACTAGGTTACCCTCGCAATTTCGAAGAGCCTGGGTGCCTTTCCTAAAGCCTGTGGCCAGACTTTTGGCTTTTTTGTAAAAGTCCCGTATTTTTTGCTTGTCCCTAGACTCTTCGAAATCCTTGAGCTGGGAGGTTGTGTGAGACCTTTTATTCAGGCGTAGAAGCTTTTTCTCCTCCCGTCTTCTAGCCCGGTACTCCTCTTGTGCTGCTCTTGTTTTCCGTTGCATCGCTTTTTGGTATGCCTCGTCAGTTGCACGTTTTTTCTGCTCACATTCGCCATCATACCACGGGTTTCTTGTCGAGGGTGGTAGGTAGCCTAAGGTAGTTTCCGCTACCTCTTTAATGGCAAAATGCAACCTCGTTGGCACTTGACGTAGGCATACCGGAGCCTTCAACATATCTACTGCTTTTTAATAACGTGGAATCCAAAAAAGTCCAAGATATCTAATTTATTAAAAAAAAAACTGATTTATGATAACATTTGTATGTACATAAAAACCTTTCCTTTTCGGATTAAAAAAAAACAGTCTGTTTAATTATGCCGTTTTGTTTTCGTTATCATTGCCATAGAATTTTGCATGGCCACTTTGACTACAATTTGTTATTTTCAATAAATGTGATCCGGTAAATGCAACAACTGAAACTGCCCTGATTTCTATTAGTCGTGTAAGTCGTGTTTGTACTGTCCTTTTGTAGTTCTTACAAATTCTTACGAATTAGGTCTTAATGCTTTCGCCGTATCAATAAAATAAAGAAATAAATTAAGGCTTTCAACTACTTATAAGAACAGTGGTTGGTTCAGTCCTGTTGTTATCTTCTCTTCCACAGAGTCATCAGCATCATACGGTAACGAATTGTAATGCCTTTTGAATTGTTTTTTGTCCAGTAACTCTTGTTTTTCGACGTCAACTTTGCGAATATATTTATTTAATAAATAGTTAATATGTATAGCAGAACAAATACTCACCATATCGAATCAATACTTACCAGTCGATTTACAAATCTAGGCTTGCAACGAGTAGATGTAGTATACGTGTACGTGATTCACTATAAGCCAAAACATTAAAATTCTGTAATAAGCCAAAACGTTAAAATTCTGCAATCATTGAGCCCAGATTTTCACACCTTAAAGGTATAACTTTCCTGCCATTGAATTAAAGACCCAAAAATCTCAGACAAACAATCCTTCCAATATACACAACATTAAAAATAGCGGCGGCTGATACACCACATGTACAGAGGGAAAAACGCAACCCTTTCATTCATCGTGCTCCAATTCTATTTCTCACCGTTCCTTGACCCAGTTCACGACTCAAACTTTATAGACGACGGTCTGCGAACAAAAAGAAAACATCATCAGAGACATCCTGTTTACGAAAGAATAAACTTTGCAAAGTAACTTTCATCAAAAAAAAAGAAGAAAAACTCTCGCTCAACTATCGTGGCAGTGAAAATCTTAAAGGCAACCCCTTTCTCCGAAAACTTCACCAAGAACTTCTCCGTCCAACGGCCCCGTTTGTATCCGAATGCAACTAAAGCATCGTCGGTCCACACAGCAAGGCACCAATAAAAAGGCTCGCCTCAAAAAAAAATCAACAAAAAAAAATTGTTCAACCCAAAGACCCAAGGATGATTGATTACAAGGGAAACTTTTTTCAAGGGTAAGACTGCAAAGCACGGTTCCACCCCGCTTCACCCAAGACCACCAGCATCACGATGTGTATCTGGAAATCTACGACGTTCAAACGATACCGGGTGGTTGTAGTTCCCTTACAACTCCAAGGCAGGATTAACCGATTTACAGCGACGAGGACCACAGCGCAGACTTTTGTACGCGTGCGAGTGAATGTGCGCCCGGCTGCTATTCGCAAGGGACACTTACGTTTTGTTCCTGCAATACCCCACGGCTGTTTAGGAAATTGAACGAACCGTTGTGGGGTTGGACGGGACCCCGATGCCGCTGACGCGCAATTTGAATTTGAAGAGCTGTACATATCAGTGATCGTGGTTTGTAGGCTTTTTGCGAGGCTTTGCAAAGCTGCAACGCGGCACCGACCTTAAAAAATCTAATAATGAGAGAAGTGACAATAAATGTTTATTAGAGGCAGCACACATTTCATTCGGTGGTGTGTGCACTCTGTGCGCCCTTAACAAACATGACCATAACCCATAACCCACACCTGGCCATTGTCCAGGTACAAACGCACCAGATAGGTAGATATCGTTTTCTGTTTTTTTTTTTTTTTTGCACTCGTTTGTCCTTTATTGAGCACTTGTAGCTCATTTTATCTCCTACTCCTCCATCTCTGCTGAACAATTTCTCTCCTCTCTCTCCAGGGAGATGACCCAGAATATGGACGGATGTCATAGTCCCTGGCTCTGGGTGTACATACAGAACAACGCTGAGCACCGAGAACCGAGCAGTGATGGAAGTTTCGGGATACGGAATACAATTGTTTGTGTTGTGTCCTGATGGATGTGTATGGGTGTGGGTGTGGGTGGTTGGTGGTTGGTGGTTTGTCGAAAGGGGCGCGGAGGTGTCATTCTGAAAAGGGGGCGTTCTGTGCAGTATGTATGATGGATGGTCTGCTTGTATATTGTATGCCGGTGAATTAAATTGGTCAAAATGACGACTGATTTGAGGGTTGAGGTTGAGGGATGAGAAAGCATTCTGGATCGACAGAAACGGACTCACATACGAAATGGGTAATGCGCTTAAATCTCTATCTATACGTTGGCGGATTGAATGTACACTTCTGATCGACATTGATTTAAAGTCAAATGCTCAAAATTTAAGTTTGTGTTAATGGTGACTGATTGAGAATTGTCAGAAGAAGGTTTGTTTTCAATATATCATGCGTGAGACTTTGAGAAATGCACTCAAGCAGCTTTAATTGCATTTTTAAATTGTATTTGTGTAGTGTTTCCAGGACAGCTTTAATAAGTCGGCTACACATCAACTCCTACCCTCAACTAGACGGGGTGCGTGGATTTATTCCATAATGATTATTTTGGATGTATCAATGAGACGAAGAATATATATCCTTACATATGTCATTCATTTGAAGGTAATCGCTGCTGCCTCTTCTGTCAGATCAGACTGCAACTTAGTGAAACTTGTAAACATAGGTTGACTGTGAAACAAGGTTCACAAAGTTGTGGTCTGCTCTGACAGTAGCGGCCACCGCTGATAACTTCTATCGAAATCTTACGCTCCTACGGTCTTGGAAAATCATAGCACGGCTATTCGATGTTGAATGACATCTCTAACGATGCCTGCAACGATAACTGCAAAAAGCACGCATTTGCATGAGGCATGCCATTTATAAAAGACTTAACCAACATGTGGCCCGTGGTGTTGTGGGCATCTGCGTCGACCCCAACCTCGACGTCGTAGGTTCGATTCCAGCTCTGAGCGACAAAAATAATTTTCACGACCCCACCTGGTTCGAGTCACTGGAAATGCTTAAAGAGTATTTCCTGTCTAGAAAAAGCTGCCGTTCGAAGTCGGGTCCCTATAATGAAAATTAGTATTTTTGGAGTATATTCCTTGTATCAAGTGTTAGAGACAAGTGACTATAATGAAATGTTCTCCAAACAGAGAGAAGCAACCCCAAGCTGGGCTCTACAGTTTGGTCAAATCATCCACCAAATTTGACCGTTGCGTTGCAATATTTTTGATTCATTCTCTTACCTGTTGTTCTGCCTATTCGGGTGATGTCATCTGAATTTATTTTATAAATATTTGGATTCAGCAGAACAAATAGCCGTTTTCCTTGTTACAGTTGTCCAGTTCTGGTCACATATGTATTTTTGTGCAAACGCCAGCTAGTCTCTTCCTTTGCTTCTTTGTTGAAACGAAGAGTTTTCATGTTGGGCGAGCTGATCTAAAACTGTTGCCACGGTCGATTGAATTTTCAACGTTTTGATCGAGGATATATTTTCGTTTCAGATTTGAACTTAAAGGGACAGAATTAAGATAATCTTTTTGAGAACTACTATATCCACACAGATAAGTAAAGGGTGAGTTTTTCAGAAAAACACATACAATTCATTCAAAAATGCATGAGATCTTTATTTGAATCGGTAGTACGGTCCATATAATTTAATGTTTGAAGATTATTTCATACAAATGTTGTCCTTGACTGCGCCTCAAATGCTCCATCCGCTTAGTTCAATCTTGGCATACTCTTTCCAACATTTTGGACGGTATCTCACGAATAAATGCTTCAATGTTGTCTTCCAATGCGTCAATTGAAGCGTGCCTGACTGTATGGACATGAGCTTTGACATAGCCCCACAAAAAATAGTCTAAAGGTATTTAATCGCACAGTCTAGGCGTCCAATTGACCGGTCCCGAACGTGAAATAAAATGTTCACCGAACTCGCCTCTCAATAAGTCTATTGTTGCTTGTGCTGTGTGGCATGTGGCACCGTCTGTTTGAAACCACATGTCATGCAAGTCATGCAAAAAAAAAGTTGGATATCATCTCACGGTAGCGCTCACCATTCATAGTTACGTTAGGATTCGCATCATCTTTGAAGAAGTACGGTCCAGTGATGCCACCAGCCAATAAACCGAATCAAACTGTGACTTTTTCTGGATACATAGGTAGCTCTTGCAATGCTTCTGGCTGATATTCACTCCAAAATCGGAAATTCTGCTAATTTACGCACCCACTGAGCCAAAAATGAGCTTCGTCGATGAAGAACAATGAATGAAGCGGCATGAACTTTCTTAACAAAGCACGCATTTTGATAATAAAATTCAATAATTTACAAGCGTTGTTCGTTTGTAAGACGATTCATGGTTAAATTATAGACCAAACTGAAGATGTTTGACAGTGAAACAAAACACGAAACGTGAATCAGCCGTTTAAACCAGTGTTGCCAAAAGGATATAAATATAATATATAGCTAAAATTACTCTTTATCTATTAATCTCTATCCGCCGATGAGCAATCATCCAATTTATGCATCTACAATAGTAGGAAAAAATAATAAATACGTGAAAATGATAAACACATTTTTTCTCAAACACTCTTTCTTAGCTCTAATTCCAATCGTTTTCCTAGTTTGCTTTATAAGACAGTGCAGGGTGACACATAACGCACAACACGAGTGGTTGCTAAGAAGCTAGGCCCTGGCCCCCTACGGGCTGTAGCGTCACCCATATTATTATTATTATAAATAAGATTATAAGCTACATCCCAAGAGAACTAATCGTCGTACCCAAAATAAGGCCTTATAAAAAAATGGAGGGCAATCCTTGTAAGCATACAATTTACTTAAACAGTGTTGTGCAAAACTAATGCTACCCATTTGATTTAACGTATGATGTTTCTGGTAATTTAGTTAATTTTGTTTGTATATTTAATTGATTATACACGACTAAAAGTGGAAACAAACAATTTTAGAAAAAAAACTCGGATGAAATAATCAGAATCAATACAATATAACAATACAAAATAGCAACTGAATCGACAATTCGTTTCTTATGGATCATAGATCATGCATGAGAAACATAGGCACAGAAGAACCGGAATAACAAGCTTTCCAAGAATTGCAAAGCATTCCGACATTGCACCGATCATTAAGCTTTTCCAAAGTTCTAAAGAGCGGCTGCAAATTGTTCATGTTTTTTTAGTAACAATGACTTGCATGTACTTTAACAGATATGTACGTGCATATATATCCACGTACATGTATGTATACGACGTTTGTGGTTTTCCGATGGCTACTCATCAAACTTCAGTACTTCGTCATAGGAGGCATCAACTAACATAGGTGAATCAACTAACTAGAGTTTAAAATCACATGTACTATTTGCCAAGAGAAATTAACTTTCCTAACGTTCACGATGCTATCGATAATCGCAAACGGCTCCCTAATTAAAAAGCTCTCTGCTTTAACCAGAAAAAAAGTTTTCTTTTTAATACCGTAGCTACACTTTATCTGTCCAAATGCGTATATTAATGGCGCTAAAATTCGAACTGATAGTTTATGTTTATTTTATTAAAAATAGATCGTCAGATGTTAACGTTTTGGTAACGTTTGTGAACAGATTTTTCTTTTGCTTACATAACATCTCCAAAACTTGCACAAATCTTTAAAACTCTAAAACGTAAACAACAATTTTTGCTTCAATGTTTTAACAGGCTGTTATTTATCTTGAAATTCCTTATGCTTGATACAATACTTCGTCTGGTAAAGTTTCCGGTTTGTTGCTCTATGTTACTCACAACGAACTACTCGAACTCCCAAAAGAAAAAAGTAAGCCATTTTAATAAAACCATGGAATGGGCTAAAATTGATCTGGCTAGTCAAAATGACATTACAGTCTTTAGGAGTCTTAGTCTTAGTCTTAGTCTTCATAGTCAGCTCATTAGTAGTGCCTGGAGTAGACTTTATTTATAGCCGATTCTAAAGCCAAAAGCCGACATTAACTTTTCGTTATTCATAGACATATTTATGCCTGTGCATATCTAGTATCTGCTTAAAAGCGTTATTGTAAAGTGATTTCATCGAACAAACCCAAATGTCATAATATTTCACGAGAAATCTACTACTTTCAAGTGTTTTTGAAAAAAAAATGTATGAAATCATTTCTGAATGCTCTTCCATTTATTTCAACAAGTTCGTTGATATTTTCAGAGTGTGGTTGTTGGTGGCTGCGAGTGGGTACTTCTTCATTTTCGACGAAAGGAATATTACGCTCCTTGGCAATGTTGTGCAGAACTGAAGCAGCAACAATCACGTTCTTTGCAGTGTTTAAATCTACGCGTAGTCTTTCTAAAATCGACCGAAATTTCGACTTCAATTGTCCGTTTAGGCATTCAATTTTACTTTTTGTTGCTGTGTGGCTATTGTTGTAGAGAGTAGTCTTTCTGATTGGCGTTAGCAAAATATTTGAACAAGGGTAGCCTGCATCACCAAGCAAAATACCTTGATGACTATTTACAGTGGAGTCCAGTTTATATTTTAAGATGCAACTATTCCATATGCTAGATTCATGCTTGAACCACGGGACCTTGCAACGATATCAATAATCTTGCATTAATAACCCTTCCGATTAATGTATTGGGCAGCCAGATAGGTCCTTAGTTGGGTGTTTAATTTGCACATGCGTTCAATCTATCACTCCAATAACCTTTGAAAAGCGAGCAATCCTATAAATTGTCTGTTTTGTTTCATTTAATTCTGCCGCTGTGACCGGAAATTTAATGAAAAGAGGAAGCAATAATGCGATCCGTTTTGAATTTTTTTTATAATTCTGCCCACTGTTGGTTGGAAAATTCCATGCAACGCTCCTGACAGTACAAACGTGCAGTGGTACATGTCAATAAAAAGCTACCAGTTCACTTGTTAGTAATTCTTACCAACATCACACTGGTGGACATTTGTTCCAAAACAAAAATGCAATGCTACCAGCAGCTGTAGATCTGTTGGAATCGGCAGTCCACGATTCGTTCGCGTTTCTTGCACATCCAGCATTTCATTAAAAAATTGAACCGTAATTTTATCGAACCTGTACCGCGAATAAAATTCTTTCTCCTCTTCAAATTGATTCGATCGCTGTTTGTGTATTTTTGGCCGTGAAATTAAAACAAAATCTTCAAATATGTCCGAATCTCGATCCGAATCTCCTCCTTTATTTTATTATTAATATTAAATAAATGAGTTAAATATACTTTTCTGTAAAAGAAAACGCGTTATTTTTGATTTGTGAAATAATAACAACTTCGGATTGCCATGATATTTGACCGTCGCAAATATGAACTCTTCCGCCAACGTGTCCCCTTGGTCACGTTATCGAAAGTCTACTGTATTAAACATTATCTCAAAAATAATAATAATACATATGAGGTCTGTTCCACTTGCTGTGAAATTCACCGAAAATCACAGGAAAAATGTCCAAAGCCGTTCCATTTGGTGATTTGTTCGTAGTTTTTGACAGAAGAGCGTGCTCACGAGAGAGTGAAAAATTTCCCCGCCCTGCGAATTTGTGCTACAGAAAATTCGTTGGGCAGAAAATTGAGGACTGTCAAATTCAAAATAAAAACAACAAACGACAGTTCATTCAGAATTGAATAAGTAGGAATTGAATATATTTTTTGACGTTTCTTGAATTCTCTGCATTTCTACGAAACGTCGTTTCACAAGTTTGTGCACGTTTCTCTATCAAAGAGAGATTTTTACCCCCACTTCTGACAATTTGCTCAACTACGAATTGCTGTGCACAAATCAATTGGAGCAGACATATGATTGTTTAAAGTTCAATTTCACTATGTTTTCAAATTATTTCACATTAAAAATATACGTCTATGCTTATTAAAAGTCACCGTCCCTTTTCTACTTCCTCGTTGCCAACTGTTTCATTTTGTGTTACAATTGCAATAGTGTTTCTTGCTCAACTGTTTAAATAATTCACGGAGGTCAGTTTGAGACCTTTAACACCCTGGACGTCGAAAAGGAAACCGTTCAAAAACTACTATCAGCAGCAGTGCGTTAGATTATTGGTGAAAATACGGCGTTGTGACGACCAGTATTGTCATATAGCCCATAAACACTTTCAATCCATCTAAAATGGCAGGTGCAGATAGCATCAGGTGGCGCTTGGTCAACATCTTCCAGAGTTGCTCTATTCTAGGACATACATATAGTACATATACCCAGACTATTGAAAATTACATAGGTAGTGTTTATTCCAAAGGCTAAAAAAAGCTCACACGAAAAAGGGAAGGTCTTAAGGTCTATAACTCGGAGAGACTGATTGATCTACACATAATACGGACCAACAGCAGATTTACTTGCTGAAACAGCTCTTCAATCTTTTGTTAGCTTTATAGAGAAATATCTCGATCATAAGGAAGTTAACCTTACCCATTGAACTCCAAGCAATAACCTCAGCACTGAACCGAGTCTGAATGCAAAAGTCTATAGCTTTCAGTTGCCAATTACTCTCGCTTAAGACAATCAAGCTTGAAACAATGATCTGCAGAGCGATTATCAGAGGCATACCATCAAGTGGACTGAACGAACTTAATGCCTATACAGAGAATACAGACAATTTTTAGTATATCTGGCGAGTGCATCTACTATTAGTGATATTTTACGATTGGCCCCTTTTCGAACTAGAAAAATGGGCTAGAGGATGCAGGCTGGATGTCACTCAGAGAACAAAATCAGTCCTTTGCACAAGGAAACCCATGATTACCAGTATACCTGGATTCGCTCTCAAACTGGACAACAGTGCAAACACCGATCTGCTAATACACAGGCTACTCTTCGAAAAGAATATCTCAACCAGCAGATCCCACACGCGATGGTCCTCTGCGAATTTTAACATATGGATCGAAGGCCGGCGATGGTGTGGGAGCGGGTTTTTTAGGTTTCTTAGGCAAAAAGTCTTAAGCTTTGATTATATCAGCGAGCGCCTCACAACAATCCGCATTAAGGCCATATTCGGGAACATCAGCCTGATTTGCACGCCCCGACGGAGAAGAAGGATGACAATAGCAAGGATGAATTCTATGATCTCCTAGAAAGAACATACGATCGATGCCCCAGCTTTGACACCAAGATCGTTCTAGGAGATTTCAACGCACATCGACGTTCCGAGGAGATAACATCGACTCGGACCATTTCCTTGTTGTAGCCAAGGTAAGGATGAGGATATCGAGAGAAGTACGGAGTCGAGAAAGAACACTACGATTTGACGTCGGACAGCTACAATCGCAATCGACTGCTAGGAACTTTGCCGACCGAGTCTCAATGAAACTCTCTGAAAGTTCGACGCTGCCTGCACATTCAATAGAAGAAGAATGGATACGTTGTCAAAAAGCCATCAAAGAAGCTGCCACTGATGTGGTGGGTTTCACGACACCACCCAGAAGGAACCCATGGTTTGACGACGAGTGCAGGCAGGTACATGCAGCCAAGCAGGAGGCCTACAAGGCAACGCTGCATCGAACAACGAGAGCTGTTCGCGAGCTCAACGAACAGAAGAGAAGGGAAGAGCACCGGCTTCTCAGAAAGAAAAAGAAAGAGCATGAGAAGCGCGTGGTCGTGGAGATGGAGAGGTGTTACGATAGGAAGGAGGTCCGAACGTTTTACCAAAAGGTAAAACAAGTATCAGGAAGATACCGGACCGAAGCCTGCAGGGACGAAAATGGACAACTAGTAGTAGAATCGCAGTCGATGCTAAGAATTTGGAAAAATCATTTCTGTAGACTGTCAAAGACTGTTTCTGCGATGACGACACAAATTCCGCTGTCATTCAGAATTTTCCACTCCACGCCATGGACGATAGAAGAGAATTCCGTCCCCCGACTTAGACGAAGTCAAGATAGCGATATCTAGACTGAAGTCGAACAAAGCTGCTGGAGCGGACGGATTGTCCGCGGAACTGTTTAAAGCAGCTGGAGATGTCATGGTTGGGCGCATGCACTTGACTGCCCCAACCATCGAGGGATCAGAAAATCGTGCAAAACTCAAACGTAAACACCAGAGGCACGATCTTCCAAAAATCCATTCAACTGCTGACTTACGCGGAAGACATTGATGTGATTGGACGAACACAACAAGCCGTCAATGAGGCGTTTGCTGGCATTGAAGCGGAAGCGCCTAAAATGGGTCTAGCGATAAACCAGGGCAAAACAAAGTACATGCTGTCATCACGAAAGGACGCATAACATTGACGTCTCGGACAGAGCGTCATATTGGGCAGCAGAAACTTTGAGGAAGTCAATGACTTCGTCTACCTAGGCTCTAGAGTAAATAGGGACAACAACACCAGTACCGAGATCAAGCGCAGAATTACTCTTGCCAATCGCCGCTTCTTTGGGCTCAAGAGGCAATTGAGTAACAGAGCCATCTCTCGAAACACCAAATTGACCTTGTATAAAACTCTGATCATCCCAGTCCTGCTCTATGGCGCAGAGACATGGAAGCTATTGAAAGCGTATGAAGAAGCTCTTGGTTGTTTTGAGAGAAAAGTTCTGCGTACGATCTTTGGTCCTGTTTACTCTGATGGCGTTTGGAGTAGAAGGTTCAACCACGAACTGTACGGGCTGTACAGCGGCATGCACCTAGTTCTAGTTCGGATCTAACGCTTAAGATGGCTAGGTCATGTAGAGCGGATGGACACCACAGCTCCGGCCCAAAAGTCTTCGACACCGAGCCATTGGGACAGCGCAACAGAGGACGTCTTCGCACTAGATGACGCACACAAGTGGAAAAGCACCTCAACCAACTTGATGTGCGCAACTGGAGGCAGCTGGCGAAAGATCGTGCTGGCTGGAGAGGCATGTTTGGTTGAGGCCCAGGTGCACCCCGGACTGTGGCGCCAATCAAAGAAGAAACATTCAATTGTCATTCTCACTACTATTTTACTGTAGCGTTTTTTTATGCAAAATGCTTTGTCCCGGCCTAAAAATCAATGTAATATCAATCACAGATATCGTCATGTGGTCTGACAGCCATCGAGTGATCGCTTTTGCTCTTAGACTTCCCAAATTGCCACCTACATACATATATACCTCACAACGAGATGAAGTATTTTAGCAATCAACTTGTTGCTGTGTGCGGTGGACACAGTACATTCCAGAGAATTTTGAAACGGGCAAACTCACCGCAAGAGGTACTCTCTCCACATAGATCTTCTTCCAGATGAGATGATGCATGCACTCTACCAACTCATCTCCAGCTGCCTTAAAAGAGTTCCGCGACAGTCCACCTGCACCAGCAATTCTGTTCGACTAGTTTGGGGAGCATGGGCTTGTGCATTCAGTGCAAAGTTGTTGATTGCTCTCAACTTGGCGAGATGCCAGAAAAGATCGCTGTAAATACACAGTTCAAGTTGGCATACAGTCTCCTCGTGGCGCCCTCTGGATAGCCTTTACTACAACCGCTTAGTGGTGAGCCAATATTTGCAGCGGCCACTTGTCCTGGGTTTAAATCAAGACCCGGTGATCCAGGCTTGGGGGTTTCGCGTGGTGTTAAGTGGAGACAACAACAAGCCTCGGAAGCCTTGCAATTATCAAGCTTTATTTATCACTTTTGTCTGTGCACTTCTTGTGGCTGTTTAAAATGTAAATGACTATCTGATCACTTGAGCCATGACCCGCTTTATATTTTTATATCGGAAATGTTACCTAACAGTTAAATTTGTAATTTCAAGATAATTATGGCTGACTTCTTGCAATTGCATATAAAACTTAGTGGAGATTGATTGTTACTTGCAAAAAAACTAATCGGCTATAGTTTAATTTCTTCAATGCGTAACAAAATACTATAGGAGCCCAATAACAACTTATCTGAATAGATTTGAAATCAAAGTTTGCGTAGAATGATTACTTCTCTTCGTTTGTATCACATGTTAGTTCTTTTTTGCGTCACAATCATTTAGTTACTTGATAAGGCTCTTATCAGAATGATATGGTTGCCATTTAATTACGAAAGAAATGCGACATGAAATTCTAAAAAAAAAAGAAATAATATAAATAATAATTCGGCAACGAATCTGATCTTATAAATAGAATAGATTTGGCATTGAGGAGTAATCTTAGTATCTTCGCAAGTAGTGTCATTTTCTCGATATAGCCAAGCACGATTATCATATTACCGCCAGGAAAACGTTGAAACAGCAACTTAGCGGTCGAACCACCAAACAAATCGACCATGTGATCATTGACACGAGGCGTCCGTCCAAATTCATGGATGATCGAAGATCCAAATCTACCCTGACCACTTTCTTATAGTAGCACAACTCAGACCACTACTGTCCCATGTCCGCACCGAATCTGCACCGAAAGTTGACATTGGTCGTCTGACAACGAAGATTACCGGGGCCTACGAAGAGCAATTAAGTGTCAGATTTTCCGCCGAAAATGGGGTACCCAACCCCGGACGTAGTTGGCGCCTGTTAACGAGAGTGGGGGAAGTGAGTGAGTCCGTACCAGGGCCCATCACTTTTAACGGAGAGCGGTGGAGGAGCTAATCATAAGATTAGCAAACGGCGATGTCCGGAGCTACCTGTTGCGCTTCCTTTTAGAGACATATACAAAGCTTAGATCTAAAGGCTTGTCTAGAAGTTTATGTCGAGATTTTCTAGTAGAGTTAGCTTCCGAGGAACTCTTAACGGCGGCACACGCTGTCTCATTGAGGCTACCGATACCGGATCCATCCGGACCCTTCGCCCAAGAGCAAATAAAATGGGACTGGCCTCCCAGTTGAAAGTCGATCCCTTAGAAGAGACATAGCATGAATACCCCAGCTTCGACCCCAAGATCGTTCTATGAGACATTAACACTAAGCTGGGCAAGGAAAACATATTTGCTTAAGTCATCCGGAAGAACAGTCTACACGACACTACGTTCGGTAAAGGATTAAGGCTGATGGACTTGGCATGAGACGTAACCTCTCTGTAGCTAGCAAGTGGTTTCCACTCCTCAATCATTCAACCGTCAACCGAATTGATCACGACGTCAGACAATTATCTGCCTTGTTTTAGCCAATGTAAGAACCAGAATATCGAGAGAACAACGGAGTCGAGAAAAAACACTACGTTTTGACGTCGGAAGGCTACAATCGCAACGGATTGCTAGGATCATTGACGATCGAGTCTCCCAGAAATTCTCTGTAAGTTCGACACTGCCTGCGTAAGCTATCGAACAAGAACGGAGTCGTTATCAAGAAGCCATCAAAGAAGCCGCCTCTGATGTGCTGGGTTTTACGACACCGCCTAAAAAAACACATGGTTTGACAACGAATGCAGGAAGGAACATGCAGCCAAATAGGAGACCTTAAAAGGAACACTGTATCGAACAACGAGATCTATTCGTGAGCTCTAGGAAGATAACCGCTGGTATTGTACATGCACCAACTCATCTGTGGTCTGAGGAAAGAGATATGGTTCGACGAGTGAAATCTCAGTATCGTTTGCCCGATCCACCAGAAATGAAACCCCTTTGACTACTCAAGGGATCAGTCCTTCATCGCGTTTTAGATATTTTTTGCCGATTTGACATTCTCGTCAGGTTGTGCAGGATAACGACGGTAACGAACTCACCGAGACCTTCTATGTCAAAAAAGGTTTTAGACGAAGCAACGCGCTTTCATGTGATTTCTTCAACATCGGCTTGGAGAAGATCGTGTAAATATCACACACCAACACTAGATGCACCATCTTGGTCTGACGGTGAATGATTGGAAAACGAAGTATATGCTGTCCTCAATGGGCCTCACAATGGGCAGCTTTTACTCAAGGTAGTCGGGGGATTCATCTACCTCAACTCCGGAATAAATTGTTCAAATAACATCAGTACCGAGATCAAGTGAAGGATAACTCTTGTCAACCGCTGTTTCAAGAGTCGATTGAGTAATAGAGCCCTCTCTCGAAGAACCAAGATGACTCTATATAAGACAATGATCAGCCCAGTCCTGATATATGGCACAGAGGCGTGGAGAACCTCAAAAGCGGACGAAGAAGTCCTTGATATCTTCGAGTCAAAAATTCTGCGTGCGATCTTTGTTCCTGTTTGTATTGACGGGATCTGAAAGAGAAGTTTTCACCACAAACTGTATATGCATATAGACATATAGACCATATGGACAACCCGCAGAATCTTCGAAATCGAACCAGTGGTGCAACACACAGGGGTTAGATAGCCGAAGTTAGACGTTAATCAAAACATCAGTGCTGATTCTTGGCGCTTTCGAAAGAAATAATCTATGTTAGTCAGATATATGGTCTCGTCGGCGTCGAAATTTAAATGGAAAAGAAGACACGACCACTAACTCTAACGGGCGTGCAAAGCTTGTACTAGCTCGTCCACATCATGTGCATAGAAAACAATGTTCCATCGCGAACTCAAGACAGATTAGTCTTGATGACTGGAAGTAGCGTGCTCAGGACCATCAGAGATTGCTAAGGGTTAGACCGTCAAGAAAATCTTGAAGCTTCTTCTTCTTCTTTCTTTGTGTGGCGCTACAGTCCGGTGGTCGGACCTGGGCCTCAACCAACATGCCTCTCCAACTAGCGCGATCCCTGGCTAGCTGTCTCCAGTTTCGCACACCAAGTTGGTTGAGATCCTTCTCCACTTGGGTGCGCCACCTTAAACGCGGGCGTCCTCTGTTGCGTTGCCCGACAGGTTCGGATTCGAAGAAGCTTGAAGCTATTTCTAACTATTCCTTAACTATACAGGGCTATATGTAACTACCACTTTGGCAGAATGGGACAAAGAAAAGCACAAAATTGTAGGACCCTATAACACCTTCACATAGACCCCAAAGCTAGCATTTCTAAATACAGCACAAAAGTGCTCAATGAAGTGAGAATAATTCTATGAGCCAGGGTGTGTGTGTGTGTTTTTTTTAAAGTAGCAAACATCAAATTATCTTCAATTAAATTCAATTGTAGGATGTTTTGCACTTCATGAGCAGTTTATGGTCGACGTAATTGTTCAGAACTGCGTAATATAGAAACTCGAAGCGTATGAATTTCCCAGTTGTCTTGAAGGTCAGGTACATCATCAAGGTACATATCAAGGTACTTCGAAATCCATCGTATAGCGAATATATACCTGGGTACATAATTTAGCCTTTGTATGACCTGATGGGTCCATATCATTTTAAACAACGAACACCTTTAGGATAAACAGTGTATCAACTAAATCTCGCTGTATGTTAAGAAATTTAATCGGGTGTCATTGGTCCATACTGTACGCAAATTTGCTTACTATGTAAGCATCGGTTTTTGAACATACCTACGAATTCTTAAATTTCAAAGCAAAGATTGTACTTTTTACTGGATTACTCGAAATCTTGATAACTCTTTTTATAGCAAGAGATGTATCGAGCTCTCGAATTTGGACTAGATTAAATTTGATGGTCAAAACTCGAAATTTAAAACGAAAAAAACACCTTTCAACACTTTGAGAGCTTCGAGCTTTTTTGTTTAAAGACTCCATCCCTGTCCCTTCCACGGCATCATCACGTCTGCCAAGGCGTACCTGATAAGTTAGAGCCGATGGCGGAGGATCGAGTGAACTGACGATCTTAAGTTCGTGCTTTACGCCCGCGACCACTTTAGGAATAATGCGGGTAAGAAAATTAAAATAATGATGACTCGATTTTTGCCATTATCAGTGTCCACATACAAAATTGTAGAATCAAAATGTTAATTTACGGATTGCTATTGCTATATTTGGTGGCCCGTGGCGTTGTGGGTACGTGCGTCGACCCCAACCTCGACGTCGTAGGTTCGATTCCAGCTCTGAGCGACAGAAATAATTTTCACGGCCCCACCTCTTTCGAGTAACTGACAATGCTCAAAGAGTATTTCCTGTCTAGAAAAAGCTTCTCAAACTTGGCCGTTCTGATTCGGCGTAAAACTGTAGGTCCCTTCCACTCGTGAGAGAATAATAGCACGCACAACATAAGTGGTTGCTGAGAAGCTAGGCCCTGGCCCTCCATGGACTGTAGCGCCACCCATATTATTATTATATATTAAAAACAAAATAAAGAAATAATTTCTCGCTTTATTTTGTCCAGGATGTTATATACACCCTTCTCGTAGAATACGACGTATCTGAGATTCACTTCACTAACTTGATTCACGTTCACTTGTCATATGGATCGTAGAAATCGGCGGCCAGACTAGCTTACCGATGACTACTGCGAACTCTCAAAACAGATGCCTTGTGATAAGTGAAAGCAATTAATGCTGGGAAAAAAATCTCAAATTAAAATTAAGCAACCCAAAAACATAAGATAAATAAGAAAAATGGGCTATACTATGGCTAAAAGTTGAGTGCATTTGATACTGAGGACGAATTAGCTTCTAACAGAAGAGGGGGAACTACAAGGTTTGGTGCAGAATTTTCTATTAAGAGTTATTTCATTTTCCAAATTTGTTAAGACCTACGGCACCATTTTTATAGCGTGTGGATGTCCTCAAAAAGAAGATTGATCCGAGCTCGAAGTCATTTTCACTCTCTTCACACAGCAAACACATAGATACGCAATGAATTTACTGTGTTTGTGAAATGTCAAAGTTTCTATGAGGTGATTGAATTCGAACTTTTTCTACTACGTGACGGATTTGTGTTTTCGAGATGTGTCACTGGCAACCTCCCAGCTCAAGGATATCGAAGAGTCTAGACAAAAAAACAAAAAGACAAACACAAAAAATACGGGCCTTTTACAAAGAAGCCAAAAGCCTGGCCACTTTAGGAAAGGCACCCAGGCACTTCGAAATTGCGAGGGTAACCTAGTTACGGACCCACAGGGAATAGTGGATGTGTTTAAGCAACAGCGGCTTAGCGAGCCTCACCAGGAGAGAGTGATAGGGAACCAGGAAATCCCAACTCCAGTCGACGAAATAGTCCTCCCACCTAGCTTTGAAGAAATCGGTACAGCCATTAAATGGCTGAAGAACAACAAGGCCGCAGGTTCTGGTGGCTTACCATCAGAGCTTTTCAAGGCTGGGGGCAATGTAATGGTATCAAGCATGCACCAAATCATTTCCCGAATTTGGGAAGATGAAAGCATGCCCAACGACTGGAATATCAGCTCCATATGCCCCATCCACGAAAAAAACCTCCTGAAAGAACTATAGAGGTATATCCCTGCTCAATGTCGCCTACAAGATCCTATCTAGCGTACTTTGTGAACGTCGAAAGCCGTTTTGCACCGCACTAATCGGCACGTACCATTGCGGCTTCCGGCCCGGCAAATCGACTATAGACCAAATCTTCACAGTAAAGCAGATCCTGAAGAAGACCAGCGAGTTTCAAATCGATACTCACCATCTGTTCATCGATTTTAAAGCGGCATACGACAGCATTCATCGCAAGGAGCTATTCGAAGCGATGGCCGAATTCGGGATCCCGGGAAAACTGATTCGGTTGTGTCGCACCACGCTAACACATACGCTCTGTACCGTGCACTTCGGTTCAAAAACGTCTGAACCGTTTGAAACTTGCACCGGATTTCGGAGATGCGCTGTCGTGTGATTTCTTCAATTTGTTACTGGAGAGGATAGTGCGGCGGGCAAAAGTCAACACGGAAGGCACTATCTTCTGCAAGTCAGTCCAGCTGTTGGAATACGCTGATGACATCGACATTATCGCGCGGTCCCAACGCGCCATAGTGGAAGCTTTCACGGCAATTGAGGAACAGGCGAAACGAGGACAAGCGAAAATATATGCTGTCGAGCAAAAAACGATCCGCCGCACACCACCTAAGCCAAAATGTCACAATCGACAGCTACAATTTCGAGGTAGTAAAGGAGTTTGTCTACCTCGGGGCAAGTGTAAACTCCACGAATGACATCGTACTGGAGATCCGACGTAGAATCGCCCTTGGCAACCGATGCTACTTCGGTCTGTCAAAACAACTGCTCGAAACTTCTGACTCGAAGGACCAAAGTACAAAACCCTTACTCGGCCAATCCTACTTTATGGAGCATTCTGCAGAGCTGATTCTTGGTGCCTTCGAAAGAAAAATTCAACGTCGGATATATGGTCCCTTCTGCGAGGAGGGCGAATGGAGAAGAAACACACCCCGGGAATCTCTCTCTAATATCCGTCGACTACACTGGCTCGGCCACATCGAGCGAATGGACAACAACGCTCCAGCAATGAGGGTTTTCGAATCCGAGCGTCCTGGTTCGAGAAGGGGAGGAAAACCGAACCTCCGGTACAAAGACCAAGTCATCGCAGATGTAAGTCAGATTGGCCTTGATGACTGGAAGCAACGTGCCCAGGAGCGTCACCGATGGAAGGAAGCAATTGCTCAGACTCAGACCATTCATGGTTACTCTGCCTGATAAGTAAGTAAGTAAGTAATACCAAATACTGAAATAATTTCAGAGAGTCCAGCAAACCAATTTTTTGACCATTAAAATTACGTCCTTCTGCATTCAGTCCAAACATTGCACTTGCCAGTGATCATAGCAATTTTGCCTTATCTAAATGCTAAAGACCATAATATTATTGCAATATTAGGTACCGAGAAAAAAAATCTATTAAAGCATATTTTTCAAGAGCGTCTGTATGTTGCTCCCCAGAAGAGTGATAGTTACTCCAAACGGCCTTCATCGGTGCCAAACTGGTTTCAATCCTCTAGTTTAGATCCCAGTGGAGGGACAACAAATTGCATATTTTATTGTTCTTCTCAATGAATTTTACTCCTAGGCAGAAACTGTTTGAATATTCTTTTTCGTGTGTATATAAGGGGTCAAGTGTATCAAAAGAAACCCAAAACAATGACTAGTTATATTCATTCCAATAAGTACACATTTGGTATTTTCATTTCCATATCGAAGGTGATACCTACTAATTCGATGAATCACATGGTAGACTAAATTTTAACTCGGACTTGAGTTTATATGATTGTTTTACCAAGTGTTGTTCAGTAAAATACCTATTTGGCCCATGATTTCATATTATGAACAACTTTGGTTGATTGAATATACATACTTTTCAAAATCAATCGATTTGAATCTATCGAATAGCTTTATCAAAGTAGTAAATTGAAACTGGTGTGCTACTGAACCTCGAGTTTCTTCATACTATAGTCGTTGTCAATAATTGTTCTACTTCATCCACTAGCCAAGTTAAAAATGGGTTAAAAGGTACATGAAATATATAAAAAATGTTATTTTTGACGTTTTAATAGTAAAAATACTCAGTAAGTTTTAAAAATATGAACGCTTCACTAATTCTGAGATAACAATACGGACACAATTGCAAAGGGTGCGACCATCAACCAACAAGTATCGCACTAAACTGACATGATTCATAAGAGTTCACCAGAAATCACTCCCTCATCGTAAGCCTTTGCATACGAAAACACACAATCCTCAGTTACTGTTTCGTTCTGTCCACTTGAAACAAATCAAACAAATTGAAAATACATTTCGTGTTTCCCTGCAACTCGCACTTTTCCAGCACATCCTGCAGAAATTGGCGCCGTAAATACCGCTGAATCATGTTCGCTCAAAAAGAAATCATCATACACTCACACAGCGGCAACGATAACATTCCTTAAAACAGTTGTGGCAAAGAAAACACCGCTCGTGTTGACGCTTAGCTCATCATCCCAATGGAATGTGCTCGCATACACCACAAGCAGCAGTGAATTGCATACACACGCGCACATGCATTCAGGACTGGCAGCAGGTGAATGATTCAATTGCACACACCACCGAGAACACCATTCAACCAGTTTCACATCCTACTTCCGCTTCGCGATTCCGACGACAACAACTATGACGACGATCAAGACGATTGTTGCGAGATCGAAAAGCTCTACCTCAGCGCACGCCATAGCAACAATCTCTCTGCTAACACACTAACAGTGCTCTCTACGATCGTGGAAAGAGCTACGAAGTATAAAACGCACAAGATCAAACAGAACCCGTTCGTTTTTGAATAATAAATTCTTTTTTGTCATCCTCCTCATTCAGCATCGTCCACGCCTCCAATTGGAATGTTTTCGAGAGAAGATGTGTTTTCCAAAATTCAAAAACATTTTGGGTTCACTAATCAGAGAAACCATGAAACACAGCGAACCATGAAGAACAAGGGCGACGCGACCTAAAACGTACAGCTGACAACAACAACGCCAACGACGACCAAGTAGAAATTTACGAAGCACGAAAGGAAGTGAAGTTGAGTCCCCTTCGAACTCGACGGTCTCCTCCCCCTCTCTTACGTGATGACTGGTGTCTGCGCCACGAACATTTCAAGGAAATACCAAAATATTCATTTCTCTGCAACGGCAGCACCATCGAACTTGGAGCCAGATTTGAGTTTCTTCAACCAACGAGCGACTAGCGAGTAGTGAACGCAGCACAAAAGAAAACAAGACCCAACAAGAACCTTTCTTTTGCCAGAAGACAAGACTGGGGAAGGCGGATAGAAGAAAAATGATTTTCTTCGATTTTTTCCCTCGTCGTTGTCTCTCACTCACTGTTCTCGGATAGCTGTGCCGGTGCTACGCCTGTGCTCGGTTTGTGTACGAGTATCTTGAAACATATTCCCCTGCCATGCCCTCTTGACGTGCCCAACATCTGCACAACCGACACTGCTGCTTCATCATCTGGATTTTCCAACAGACAGTCAAGCACTTTGTGCGGTGACTGTCAGGCGGGCGGTCGCACGTGAATATGCTGGTGGGCTGGTTGACTCGTTGGCTGGCTGGCTGGTCGGTCGGTCGGTGCGATGGTTAATGCCTTCCAACGAAAAACGAGATTCAGAGAGATACTTCGATCATGTGAAGGACGTATGCGGCATGGCGGGCAGCGGGTGAGATGAAATGGTATTATTTCGAATTTTATATTCTTTCTCTTCACCGCCACTGCCTCTTCCACGGTGAGTGTGATGTGTTCACCTCTCACACCCCCGTAGCGAGCAACACACTGCACTGGGACGATTATGCGCTGTGCTGCTTGCTTTTTCGATATACGAGTTACCACGAGGGTGAATGAGTATACGTGTTTTGAGGCAGATATTCATACATACATACGTACGTACGAATGAGGAGAATAACCCTCTGCCGCATTCGTGCACACTCCCTCTCAAACATCTGCCGGGTGTGTACGCGTGTACGGCCGTATTAATGCAGATGCCGACGAAGAGAAGGACGAATTCAAACTAAGGCTGCGTTCACATCGAATTTCAAAAAAAACAGTTTGCAGACTCCGTAGTTCTCAGGTTTGACGGTAAAAAGCGAGGCCAGATTGAGTGCAGCGAGATGTCAAATTAAGTTCAAGCAAAGAAATTTAATGAGTGAAAACACAGTAGCTCGATTTGACATTATTCAATAAAATTATAAGGAAGGAATAAGGAATATACCTTATTGCCTAGTGACTGTTAATAACAACTCCGGCAAATTCTAAGTAGACTATGTTACTATTATTTTAAATTTTGGGGGTGAATTAAGAAAGTTTTTGCATTTTAGTGAAGGGACATTTTTTTTCAGAAACGTAACGTAAGATTTATGGTTTCATAGTCTTAACTTTTGAAGTTGTATTTAATAGTTGTATTTAGCATTTCATATTATAAAACACCAAATATTCTATTAATGCTGCCTAAATGAGGCCAAATCCATCCTAGTTTACAATTAAATAATAATAATAACATGGACAGCAGCTATAGAAGGCCAAGGCCTAGATATTGCTGTCCGTTTTTTTCTAGTAGAAGCTAGTGCCGACTAGTCCGAATGCTTTTTCTAGACAGAAATACTCTTTGAGCATTATCAGTGACTCCAAAGACGTGGGGCCTTAAAAACTATGTTGATCGTACCAGGAACCACGCCTGGACACCGTACAAACGCACAACACCGCAAACAAAAAATGACATTTAAATAGTTGTTAAAAGTACAGTTGTTTTCGGACAAATGCACATCTACCTGCGTCTCAATGATCAAATCTGATTTTGTTGTGTGCTACTAGAGTTGCAGTCGTTAACATTTATCCCAACCGCCCCTAATTAACACTTGTTATGATTTTTAAACAAGCATTTAAAATGTGACCGAATTCAAATATTAGCAATAAAGTAACTGCTCATTTAAAAACAACATAAAAGGGGAACGCAAGCAAATATCGCCAATATCGCTATTGCTAATTCTGTGGATGTCCAAAACCCAGGATGAACCCTTGATCCATGAAAAGTTCATATGCTGTATTGGAATTTCATTCAACTAATTTTAACTGTGGGCCGTGGCGTTGTGGGTATGTGCGTCGACCCCAACCTTGACGTCGTAGTTTCGATTCCTGCTCTGTGCGACAAAAACAATTTTCACGACCCCACCTCTTTCGAGTCACTGACAATGCTCAAAGAGTATTTCCTGTCTAGAGAAAGCTTCTTAAACAAAGCCGTTCGCATTCTGCATAAAACTGTAGGTCCCTTCCACTCGTGAGAAAACAATAGCACGCACAACACTAGTGGTTGCTGAGAAGCTAGGCCCTGGCTCTTTACGGGCTGTAGCGCCACCCATATTTTATTATTTTAACTCATATTTATAGTCTCTAATTAATTATAACTTCATATTTTCTCCAGTTTAACTCAAAGCGGTCAATTGCATTTCAAATGACCAAAAATGTAGTTCAAAACTTAGTAAAAAGAAATATGAGTTCTTCTTCAGAAGCTGTATTCCAAAAGAAACGTTTAGCTTAATATTTGCAAATAACATAAGAGTCCGCTTTATTTTTTATTTCATTTCATCAATCGAACATTTTCTTATAAACCACGATAGCAAACAAAGCAAAGTTATATTATATACCATATATTAGAAATAATACATCAGACTTATGCATCTTATCGGTTAGTTTCGACCATAGTTAGTGCGGCGAAAAGTTGTTCCTGCTTTTGCAATTAGAATTTATTGTAGACTTTTTGATTGAAGGTATTTAAGTCCTCCATGCCGATATGAAAGTGTGGAGTTTCTCTAAGTTAAATCTCTAATAAATTGTAGACCGATGGTTGCTATGGTTGCTATCCTTCGAAAAATATTAATGTAATGTGAGCTAGTGAGTGAGGAAACTGTACAAATAACATCAGTACCGAGATCAAGCGTAGGATAACTCTTGCCAACCGCTGTTTCTTCGGGCTCAAGAGGCAATTGAGTAATAGAGCCCTCTCTCAAAGAACCAAGTTGACTCTATATAAGACCTTAATCATCCCAGTCCTACTATACGGCGCGGAGGCATGGACAATCTCGAAAGCGAATGAAGAAGTCCTTGGTCTCTTTGAGAGAAAAGTTCTACTGTTTGTGTTGACGGGTTCTGGAGGAGAAGATTTAACCACGAACTGTACGGGCTGTACAGCGACATGAGCCTAGTTAGGCGTCTACGGATCCAACGCCTACGGTGGCTAGGCCATGTAGAGCGTATGGACACCACAGCTCCGGCCCGAAGAATCTTCGAATCCGAACCTGTCAGGCAACACAACAGAGGACGCCCGCGTTTAAGGTGGCTCACCCAAGTGGAGAAGGACCTCAACCAACTAGGTGTGCGAAACTGGAGACAGCTACCCAGAGATCGCGCTAGTTGGAGAGGCATGTTGGTTGGTCTACCCCGGACTGTAGCGCCACACAAAGAAGAAGAACAATGTGAGCTAGGATTTACATTCATGTATCCAAGTAATCATCAAAACAACTTCTAGTCTAATTTGATCCTAGATTCAACGTGAGTATATTCGAATACAAAAATGCAGGTTACACAGTTCTAGTTTATTATTAAATTAAGTTCTCTCCGCCTTTGTTCTTAAATGGGCGATTTTTGTAGCTTGAGCATGAGAACGATATATTTTTCAAGTTGAATTTTGTAATGAAATTATACTGTCTTTAATTGGTTTAAGAATAAAAACATAGACACAAGCACAGAAATGACTCACTTTCATTCAACCACTTACTGAGGCCTCAAACCGTTTATTTAAATTTTCTAAAGTTTGTTTTTGGTTCTCTAAAGAAGACAGGTATGTTTGAACGAGGCAAATTTGCTTAAATCTTTTAGATAGTTAATTATTAAGTATCACTATTTAAGTGGTACCCTATCGTCAAGCCCATACTCATATAATGCATGGTCACCGTTTAGGAGATGAAAAGGAACGCTGATTGTTACAGTCTAGATGCGACCACTGTTGAGCTTCACACCCACCAGTATTGATGCCAAAAATGGTCTGCTGCTTTGATGAGATATGTTTGCCATTTCATTCAATGACGTCAAGAAGTAGTGTAAGAGTGATATTAGTCTGTGACTAAGAACTATGGGGCAAAAGCATAGATTTTCACTAACTTCTGACCCATTGCAGTTGGTGCACATCATTTTTGTTATTGGTGAGAATTGATCATAGTTGATGAATCCGACAATTTGTTGGTAGCTCATCCGGGGCTGTAAAACCTCATTTCCACATATCGAAAGGCGCTTAAGACTGATGATGCAAACTTTACTAAAAATGTTACAAATAATCGAGAAGTTGATCTTAACACAATATGCATAAATAAAAATCAATGTTTGCTTGTCCTTTAAAGACTCTTAAACAGAGAGCACTGATTCCCTTGGCCACTTTGTTCAGAATTCTTTGAAAAGATGCTGGTACCAGTGTTGCCACAGGGACTCTATAGAGTCAAAAGGACTCATTTGTCTTAGCCTGATTTGACTCATTTTTTTTAAGAAAAAAATTACCTAAACACGTTACCTAATTTTATTTCACATTTCCATTTTCATAAATTTGAAATGTGTGAACTACGCTTTAATATTCCTGAACGCTTTCATTTAAAATGCCTGAGCACATACTAGTACTGCACCTAGGATAGGCTCTGGCTAGACGTCGAGCCAGGAAAGGAATGTAGTGGTATCCTCATAGACGGCTTCAGAACCAATGAGGGACCGCTGCTTTCGTGGCGTATACTGTACATCTCATTAAGTATCCGTTTTCAGAGCGGCAATCGATGCGCAGCAATATTTCAAAAACATGTGGAAGGTTGATCGAGAGCACTATCGTAGAGCATGACTCTCCAGTATGCAGAAAGAAGCATTTGCTGCTAACTCCGCGCCATTCTTGATGCCGCTTGACATAAAAGACTGCAGACGATTTACCAGCGGGCCACTATACCTCTGCAATATCTATGGAGAGAACGGCTACACGGCAGAGCACTTCCTCTGTCACTGTTCGGCCATTGATTGGATCCCTGATCCAGGCAGGTCTTCGGCTCTAATGTGGTAAGAGCTGATTCTGTAGGCTCTCCATCACAGAAGCGCCTGCTCATCTCCCGAAGGAATTGTAGATTGCCACTTGGAAGTACAATGGACCAGTCTTGAGTCAGAAAAAAAACATCATACTGGTTTCTTCTGTGATTTTTTAGTTCTCACATAAGGAGGCATTGTGTTATTAAAAACCTTTGTTGAGACTCATTTATTTCCAAAATTACACTTTTTTTAAGCTTCTGGGACTCATAAATAATTTGACCTGTGGTAACATTGGTTGGTACCAAGTTTTTTAAATTTAATTTTTTTTTAAATATGCTTAGTGACCTTGCAAATGGTACACCTAGTTGTTAAATAATGATTTTAAAAACAATGGTTATCAGAAACAGAAACTATATAATTTGGAATACATAAATGGAAATGAATGTAGTCGATAGAAGTTTGCTTAAAGTTGAAAACAATGTCTCCCGCAGAACTTTAAGAAACATTTAAAAAAGATTGTGTTGTTTCAGTTTTTCTAAAATAAAATAGGACACCATCAGTGTAGCTTATATTTGATACTCCTAAATATAAAATACACTTAATCATTTTTAATATTTATTTTTGGAAATCTTTTCATTTTTTAAGCTGGTCTAAATTTTATGTAGAGCTTATCCAAGTTGATTGTTGCATTACCTTGTAAATGATTCTTTTTTTTACCCATTATAAAAATTTTAATGTGACATATTAGAAAGCTTTGACATCGAAATGAGCCGCAAAACTCTCAAGATGGAAAGTTTACTCTTAAAGAATGCACCACACTCCTGCGCATATTTTAATTAAAAGCTAGAATATCTTGATTACACAGGCGAATGACCGATATGTGTTAACCTAGGTCACGAAAGAACATTAACTCCTAATGCAGTTATCAACGGAAATCAGTTAGAAGATGGAGATGATCAAACATGGATTTGATTTAAAAGCTCGTTTACTCGACTCCGAGAATAAAAAAAATATCAATTTAAAAAGCAAGACTTATAACAAAATAAAGTTTTCTACAGTGTGAACATTCCATAAACGTCCGATTCACGATGAAATCACCTTATCCTCTGTTGTTCGATTCAAGAGCTTCATGCGCACATATAAAACTACATCACTTCCACCCGTACCCTTTCAAAAAGGTTGTTGCGATAGAGCCTCAACCTCTTTCCACTGACATCGTACGTTCGTAGCACATCCACCCAACCCAACAACCTCAACCAATCCACCACGCACACATCCCTAGCCATTCTATAGATCTGGTTATACCACATCTGCCACCGTAGACACACATTCGCACATACACTAACCGAACAGAACCACACAGAGCACAATGGAACCCATGGCACCGTCATAGTAATAGCAGCCAGCAAACAACCTTCCGCAGAGCCCAGATGTATGTACATACACACATATTAGTATGTATGCTCCGACGCAGTCATAGCTATGTGTATGCGTATAGATATAGTAATGTGTATTGGAGATGGTTCAACTCATGGCTCAGCAGAGTCAGAGTCAGACTGGATAGGATTGGATAGGGGAGGAATAGGAAATGGGGGGGCGTCGTGGTCTTATGAGATACGACCGACCTGCAAGAGGATGACGAGCTGTTGGTTGCTGGGTGGGTGGATGGGTCGTTTGGCTCGATTTTGGACTAAAGCGGGCGTCATCAGCTATACTCACTTACTCACTCACTCCCTGTGAATACTGCAGATGAGAAGTGTGTTGGAGAGTGTGAGGTGGGTGGAACGTTGGTTGCTGGGTTCTTTCTTGTTTTTTTTTTCCTCTTTGCTGTTCGTTTCGTCTTGGTATAGAAATTCCTATTACGCTTTCTAGTTTAAGTTGTGTGCTTGCGATAATGGCATCTCTGTGCTCATTGTCGTCGTCGTCGGCGTCGTCGTCGTCGGCGCCGTCAACGTCGTGGTCGTAGTCATCGTTGCGATCCGTTCGTTACCGAGTACTGTTGGAAGAATACTACCACGGCTGGCTCAACGTTGAAGAAGAACGAAGAGTTTTGTGCTTTTGTCCTTACAGCGGAGCCCTCTCTCTCATGGTATATTGCAGTTATATAGACGTTATTAATGTTGATGATGAAGAAGTGGTGGCGACGGTGTAGATGGTGGAGTCCACCACAAAACACAGGATGGGGGTGGACTAGAAGGTCTTTTTAATCTGTAGCCTGTTTTTGGAGGACATGGCGAAAAGCTTTTCATCTTCTTTCTCGTTCACTCGCTTTTTCTGTATGCCAGCACTAGTTCCTGTTTTTCATCTTCTTCTTTTGCATTATTACAGCAGGAAATTTTATTTTATATCCTTTTTTTTGTTGCTGTGATGCATCCCACATACATTGTAACTATGAACGTATGTATAGGTATACACTACGGCGCTGGTAAGGACGAACAAGGGAAGCGTTTTCTGACATGACATTGTTATCGAAATGGAAACTTAGTTTGGCCTGCTTTCTCGGAACTGACTTTTTTTTTCAGAAATGTCATTTAAAAAATGTTCTTCCTTTTACAAATAAAATACGGAAATACGTTAATTAGGCGATCACTTGTTAATAATTGCAGAAGCAATGCTAACATTGACAGTTGAACGAATGACAAGCATACGCCACCGAAACCGAATCCCATGTGGTTTGATATTTCCTAATGGCATACAAAAGCTGCTGCCTTTGTGGGCGATTTGAATTCGAGGAAGTTTGCAACGGCGATTTTGAATACGCCGTGGGAGCTTTCCTTTTGATTCATGTGCGTAACAGTTATATTTTTAACTTCTAGCATGCAATACCTGCTAGATGCGCGTACCACAAATATCCTGCATTCGTTTTTTTTTTTACTTATGTATATGATGCATACTTACGTACGACTATTACATATTATTGGACCTTTAGGTTTTCTGAATTTTCAAAGCTGATTTTCTTTTGCTGAATTGCTAAGTTCTCGATGTGCAAAAATTTAAACATCTTGAATTAACATTAGTCTTTATTTAGTTTGGTGATTCTGATCTGATGTTAGGTGTCAATTGGGCACACCTTTTTTTCATTGCCGTTTGTAGAGTCGAAAGCTATAGTGGTTTGTTATTTCCATCATGAATTAAAAAAATAACAGCTAAACTACAAATACGTAGAATATGAGAAAAATTGACGGTTCGAATCGAGTCGAGAAAATTTAATTTATAATAATTCAAATAATATACAATTATATATGTATGTTCCGTACATTGAGTTCGGAGTTTGAGGGCAGATGTGACATCTAGCGGTGGTAGTGGTTGGCTGATGTACCAAAGTGGTGACGGGTTGTTGACCGACATTGTGTCAATTTGACACCAAACGTCAAATATTTAATAGCTCTTCTACAAGCCTTCAGATAACAATTTTTTTACGGCAACTAGACGAGAAAGTTGGCCGGTTAGGCGCTAGCGTTTGGCAACATCATTATATACAATTATTAGGACCCTTTGCTTATTTAAAAAAAAGTAAGCAAGCTAAATATAAACTAGTCTTAGGAAAGTGTAAATGAACATAATAGAAAAAAAGAAGAATTTCATATTATTCAAAAAGTGTATGTAGAAATTTCTCATTGGAAAATTTAATTAAATAGGCTTGGTAATACTGATTAAGTGGTGGCCCGTGGCGTTGTGGGTATGTGCGTCGACCCCAACCTAGACGTCGTAGGTTCGATTCCTGCTCTGTGCGACAAAAACAATATTCACGAGCGCACCTCTTTCGAGTCACTGACACTGCTCGAGGAAAGGCTTATCAAACAAAGCCGTTCCGGATTCGGCATTAAACTGTAGGCCCTTTCAAGCACGCACAACACGAGTGGTTGCCGAGGAGCTAGGCCCTGGCCCCCTGCGGGCTGTAGTGCCACCCATATTATATTATATTATTATAATACTGATTAAGAGCCTTGACAGCAATATATACAGTGCCACAGCTTCCACGTATGTTATATCTCGATTGACTGAAATAGACTACAGAGTTTAGCTGCTTCCTAAATTTTGTCACCAGCAGTCGTGAAATCTACATATCTCTTCATATCTTAGGCATGAGACTGGCACAAGAAAGTTTGTTGTATTCTAAGCACATATACTGATAACTGAGCGCACCAATAGCTTAGTGAGTAGAAAAAAATCAATAAGAAAAAGAAAAATCAATGGTGGCCCGTGGCGTTATGGGTAAGTGCGTCGACCTAGACGATGTAGGTTCGATCCCTGGTCTGAGCAACAAAAAAATAATTATTGCGGCACAACAGTGACTGACAATGTTCAAAGAGTATTTCCTGTCTAGAAAAAGTTTCTCAAACTTGGCCGTTCGAAGTCGAAACTGTAAGTCCCCCTCCACTCGTGAGAGAACAATAACACGTACAACACCAGTGGATGCTGAGAGGCTAAGTCCTGACCAGCTACGGGCTATAGGGCCACCCATATTATATAAATCAATGGGGGAAGACATTTAAATTTTACCATCAAACGTTCAGCAGTTGAACGAAGAGTTGCACAAGACGCCGATGTTGCCTGTTCTTAAGGACAACATTTATTTCGTTTTTACCTAGTTTTAGCTGATGCCACAAGCAAACAGTTTTGGATTGTTATTATTGGAAAGTTATATAAGAGCGTTGTCTTGTCTGTAGCATTGAACATCTTTTCGAGTTCGACATCCACATTAATAGAACAACGATTCCGCACAACTTGAAATGAATCGCACAAATGGACATGCCCAGGTAAAGCTTTGTCTTGTGCGGCCTTCAATAAGTGAAGATTTTTCATCCAAATCATCCCAGTCGCTTTAGCAATTTCAGCAAATAGTCCATTTTTTAGCCCCCAATATTACAATTTGGGTTGATTTGGATTCCAGGTTGAGTGTTGAGTTCTTCCTACTAGCGATATTTGATTACTTACATGTATTGTTTTATTATTGTTTTATTATATATATATTGATTGCTTTTGGCAAAATTTTGTGTGACAAAATCATCCAACTTTGGGGAGAAAGATGGGTTATTTAGTAAAAAAAACATTTTTTTACTATCAACGCTATCTCGGAATCTTAATGGTGTACTTTTAAATGTAGAATTTTAAACATGGGCAAACATGTGGTATTTGCAAAGATAACTTCTGTAGACCGTTAAACGGCTATGAGGACCAAAGGACCACTATGAGAGACGAAAAATAGATCCCCCGACCTAGACGAGGAGACTAATATCAAGACTGAAGTCTAACAAAGCGGCCAGCCCTGTGAAATCCACAAGTGAGCTGGGGATGATCGGGTAGTGCGCATAAGCATCGTGTACAAAAGTTTACATACTTCAGTTTCAAGTATGCATATGATGGCGTGCATAGAGGTGAGCTACACAACGCCATTTCTAGTTTGAACATTCCTGTCAAGCTAGTCAGGTTAGTGTAAACGGATTCATGAGATTTCTCCAACATCATCTTGGAGAAGATCGTGTGACATTCACACGCCAACACTGGACACACAAGTCCGTACAGTCCTTATGCCTTCAATGCCTTCGGTTTCTTCAATAAGGAAGCAACAACAAAGTCTGGGTCAGAATTAATTGCTTCGTCTACTTTGGCTCAGCAGTGTTTCAAGAGACAATTGAGCAATAGAGCTGTCTCTCAATGGACCAAGCTGACATTATATAAGACACTGATCATCCCAATCCTGCTGTAGAGCGCGGAAGTATGGACAATCTCAAAAGGAGATGGATGGTGATTTTTTTGGGAGTAAAGTTATACGTTGGATGGAAAACGCCCTAAACCAACTTTCCAGGGGGGAAGCTAGCCAGAGATTGTGCTATTTGGAAAGGCCCAGGACCACTCCAGACTGTAGTGCCGTACGCGAAGAAAAAGTGTGTTAAACAGTATTTTTCAAAAGACGCGTTCGTTGCGTTTACTGCTGAGCCGGAGATACATACTTACAAGCATGTTTTCAATCAATGCCACTCAGGGCAACCCTTATCATATATTAAATATTAGCAAGCTTACATGAAAATACGTGTGAATACTTAATGTTAATGCTTAAAACTAACTTAACTAACTTGACAAACGTTCTTACATCTAACCTACTGACCCTATACGGGTACTCTAGCTAATACGTACTAAATTTAACAATGCCTTTCGGTTTAAGCCATGTTTTTTTTTTCAGTCTTTTGGAGGATTTGTAGGTTTCTTTGGCCCAGAAAACAGTTAAAAAACTTGTTTTTTTTTATTAATTTATCTTAGACTAACTTAACCTAACGTAAACAACTTAACGTACTATCGTAACTATGTCCGCGATGAACGGAAGCGTGCCCCAGGGCGTGTATGTTATGTAAATGCCTAACATATATAATTTATACGCCGTGGTTCACCTTTTTTTTTTCTTACAACTAACTTGAAACCTATGTAAGTTGGCCACTATGGGCAACTACTACGTCAATTTAAAAAGCTATCGGCGGCGGAGACTGGTTTTGGTGTAACCACCAGTAAAATTGCCGATCTTTGGCAGACTCTCTCCCGTCTCGAGCAGAGATCGCTCTACTGAACCGGAGGAGATCCTCATGACTGCGAGCGACATCCCGTTCATATTGAAGTCGCCTGTCCACTGTTCGGCGTACGACATGGAAGATTACAGGACATCCGTGTGGATCCTGTATTAGGCCAATTGTATCGAGATAGAGGAACGTCTCAGGAGGAATAAAGCCGGTAAGGTACACTCTCTCATGGTACACAACGTTGGGGTAGCAGCTCATTGAATACTTACTTAATCTTCGCAGATGACAACATTATAGATCATACTGACCTATGTACGTATAGTCTGTTACGAAAGTTAGTTCACTGCAGTAAGTATTTGCATTTGTGAAATTTCATTAACTTACAACTTTAACCAAGAACAGAGTGTCTTTAATTTTTAGTTAACTAATTAAGGTTTAATATAACAATAACAATGTCTATTTTACTATTTCCAAAGAAAACGTTAGGAAAAACAGTTATTAACTAAAATTAGTCGGGGCTCTCTACTGGGATGAGTAAATACGAATATCCAGAAGCGAACCGGGCGATGTCCAACTCAAGTTGACGAAAAATGCTCAAGTTCCAGCCGATTTTCAACCAAGCATGTAAATGGGGTATTTGTGCAAATAGGCTTTTTACTAGTACTACTTAATCATATTTATTATATTGCAGCATGTGCTATTTAAGTAAATTCATTTTAAGCTGTTTAAAATAAATACAAGGTAGATTCGCAAACTATTGATGTTAAACATATGTATATGAATGTTGCCTTTTTTTCCGTGTTTTCCTATATGATGCTGTTTTAGCATCAGCACGATCTTTGGCTAGCTGTCTCCAGTTTCGCACACCAAGTTGGCTGAGGCCCGTCTCCTCCTCCAGACCACAGGGTCTTTGAATCTGCACTTGTGAAGCAACGCAACAGAGGACGCCCATGTAGATATTGAAAACAAGACACTAATTATTAATGGGAAAGTAAAAACGGTCAGAAATTGTTTGTTGTGCAACATTTAACATTGCTGCCATTTGCTTTTGACTCAAAGTGTCATCTCCATTCAATATCGTTTGCAATTCGGTGTCTTCAAACATTTTTGGTGGTCTTCCACGTTCTTCATTTCTCACATCAAAATCATTATTTCTGAACCGTTTAACCCATCTTTTGCATGTTGCTTCTGATAGAGCATGATCACCATATGCCTCGACAAGCATTCGATGCGACTCTGCAGCACTTTTCTTCAAATGAAAACAAAAAATTAATGCTTCCCGCGAATCATCACTTTCTGGTACACAATTCGACATTTTTAACACGATGTCTGTTCAATGACTTGATGTATACTAAATATTTTTCACACATGTCATAGCAAACAAACATAAAAATGAGGGCTCCTTCACAACAAATGATCCCTTTCGAGACATTTGTATCCTGACGCTCACTTCATACTGGTACACCTGGTAACTAAACCTTTTTCATTCCTTCCTTTGGTTATTTATTTAAAACTCCGATCTGCCAAAATTAGACGCAACAAGAAAATATAACGATGATTATAAAGCTATTATATAATATAATATGAGTGGCGCTGTAGCTAGTAGAGTGCCAGGGCTTAGCTTCTCAGCATCCACTGGTGTTGTACGTGTTATTGTTCTCTCACGAGTGGAGGGGGATTTACAGTTTCATGCCGACTCCGAACGGCCAAGTTTGAGAAGCTTTTTCTAGGCAGGAAATTCTCTTGAGCATTGTCAGTGACTCGAAAGAGGTGGGGTCGTAAAAATTGGTACTGTCGCACAGAGCGGTCGACGCACATACCCACAACGCCACGGGCAACTACTTTTAAGGCTATTACAGCTATGAAAAATTGTCTGTAAGCGCAGCCTTGACAAAACATAACATGCCAAGACCCACACTTCAATAGGCCAATGTCCTTGGGAATGAACCTCAAGGTAAGTGTTGAATGATTGCAATAACTAACTAACTAATTAACTTAGAAGAAGAATTCGAGAAAAATAGTAATAATATAATATACATAAGAACAAAATGGGTGGCGCTGCAGTCCGCAGAGAGGCTTCTAAGCAACCACTCATTTTGTGCCTGCTAGTGTTCTCTGACCAGTAGAAGGGACTTACAGTGTTACGAAGACTCCAGGGAACCAAGTTTAAGAAGCTTTGCCTGGATAGTTATACTTTTTGAGAATTGACATTGAATCGAAAGTGGTGGGGCCGTGAAAATGATTTGTGTCATACCGACTATGGACCAAACCTAAACGTCGTCTTTGAAATGCGTAATCGACGGACATACCCACAACGCTATAGGTCACCACAAGAGAAAAAATATCAGTTTTAGAAGTCGGAGAAATTGGAGTAATATGTTCAATTTATGTAGTTTTATGCAGTTTTAACAGAAGAAATCGTTTAAGCAGATGTACATTTGTATATAGTTTGTTCTAGATTTCGGGTAGTTGGGCATTAGCTGCTTTAATTTAATAATTCCTTTCCTTCGTAGTAAGAGGTAAACAATACATAGACGTCTACCTATGTACTGTATGTACATGAAAAATCTAAATAAAAATGTCAAGTTTGTCTTCATTAGTCCAAATAGGTATTGCTATGGGTTGATGCACTTCATCTGTGTGAAAAGTTAATAACATTTTAACCTTAAAAAAATTTGTCGACGCAGTTTCACGGAAAGCATTGTACATACATGCTGCATTAAGTATATATAGGCAAAATCAGATTTTAAAGGTGCAGCACAATTTAGCAGAATCCATTCTATATTTATTATCATGAAATATATTGTACATGCATACATACGGACAAGTTATGAATCAAATCGTGAATATGGAAACCTTCAAATCATTGTTGTGATGGGAACCACAACGGTGTGCCATTACCAGAGCGAAACCAAATCACATCGTGTGCCTTTAAAATTGGGCTAACATCCAAGTTGAGCTTTTTTTTTTATCTCGATCTTAAGACGGCACACACTGGTGCTTAGCATTCTCAACCAACTTTACGAACACGGCTAAGTGTACACATGCCTCATGCGCAGTACATTGTGCGCTCAGTAAACGTCAAAGCTGGCATTTCGAGACCTCCAACTCTAACTCGAAGTCGGTGCCGATCACAGACGCGCCAGCAACAGTGAACACCGAAGAGAGGGAGAATGAAACATTTTGCTATGTGAGATGAGGATTGAAAGTTGTAAAGCTGTGATGTAGCCGCCGCGGGGTTTTTCGAATTCGCGGCAAGTCATATAACTGTCCAATAGTAGTAGGTAGGTAGAGGTATAGGGGGTTCGCCTCTATTTTTATTTATTCCACTACGTCCGCTTTGCGTTTCACCGCGTCTTTACTTTGTTGCTTGTGTGTTCTCGTCTTTCGCCTTGGCTGGCACTGTTATTCGATTTCTACTACGTCTCTCTTTTACTTCTATCCGCAGTGCATGGCGTGTGGATTCGTTATGGGCGAAATGGGAAAAAGTGGTCGCCGCGCCGCCATCGCCATCGCCATCGCCATCACCGTCGTGGTCGTTGTCGTCGTCGTCTTCGTTGTCGTGGTTGTCGTCGCAGTATTCGTTGTTGTGTCGTCGTCGTCGCGGTACAACAAATTGATCCAAGGCAGGGAAGTTGACAGGCGGGTGTACGGGCAACAGAGGGTGGCATGCGTTGTGTCGTAAATGACGTTCGGCCCCGCTCTTTTTTTTTTATTCCTTCTTCTTTTACCTCTTCACCCCTCCCACCAACTCTTAGCGTTTCTCGTTTTTTGTTGTTGTTATTTTTCTTCAGGCGAATAGCAAGTTGATTGCATCAACTTTGCTGTTTGTTGTGGGACTTTGGCTCTGCGCTACAGTATGTAGTGTGCGTTGTTGGTGGCAGCGACGTCTACGTCTACGTCGACGGCGACGGCGGCGGTGGCTATAGCAGAACGGTGTAGATTTCGGGGGTGTCGGTGTGAACCAAGGTATTAACGGAACACTATGCACACGCATACACCAACAATGGGACCTCATTGACGTAGTAGTAGCCCATAGTCAAGAGAGCAGTTATGTAGGTAAGTTGACGGACGAGCATGGGGGTAGTTTTGCCCGTTGGTTTGTTTATTGCCAACACCACCATTGTCACCACCACTCCCACCATTCATCGGTACCAACCCTTGCCCTTTGGATGTTTGCTTAGGCTGACTCGTTGGCTGGCATAAGGCCGAGTGGGTGGTTTTGCTGTGCATTATGTATGCTTTCAGTGGACGGCACCGATGCGTCATATATCGTAACGTTGAACGTTAAACGTTGAACGGTGGGTTTGAAAAGGTTTTTGAAATTTTGATCTTTCCACGTGATTTTGACGTTTGATTGTGACATCCAGTGTAGGATTTCAAATGTCAGACAGAATGACATTTTCGAAATTATTGGAAAACTGACCAGAAATGATAAGATTGTTGGAACCAATTCTTCGCCCATTCCACACTTGGATTAGGCATTTTGAATTTTTATTTTAAGGGTTGTTTGGTATGACAATCAGAAGCTGTAAGCTGAGGAAGAAGAGTAGAGATTCCAGAAATACCAGTTGCTTGAAAATCAGTTGCCAATGAATATGAGTCATTACATTCATTGTGATTTAAATTCACAAATATGAAGACGGAATACGTTTCGAGAATTCATATTTCAGTCGTGCTTAATGTAGCTATTCATGACAACGCAGACAATGACTGTTGTAAGTCGTCTTAATTTCTTCAAAGCTTTTCATTGTCTAGTCTATATAATAATTGAATTTAAACTGCCAAAGTATCTAGTTAGACATGTGTATAATACAATTTACTAGCCTAACTCAGACAAGTGACATTTAATAACGCCAAAAATATATTTTTAAACATTGCAAGATCTACTTTACATATACCTATCTAGGTTTCGTCTGTTTTTATTTGGTCTAGTTTTATCACTGATCAAAGCATAATAATCTATGTACTTTTCTACGGACGTCTCGAACTTTGATGGAATAATGCATAAACAGGTGATTCATAACATATTAGATACAGTCACTCAGAAATGTAGGAACGACTCACAAAGTTGGAGTTGAAACGGGCTTCCAGAAAAAGATAATCTTATTAGAAAATATAGTACTAATAATATGGGTGACGCTACAGCCCATAGAGGGCCAGGGCCTAGCTTCTCGGCAACCACTCGTGTTGTGCGTGCTATTGTTCTCTCACGAGTGGAAGGGACCTACAGTTTTATGCCGACTCGGAACGGATAAGTTTGAGGAGCTTTTTCTATACAGGAAATACTCTTTGAGCATTGTCAGTGACTCGAAAGAGGTGGGGTCGTGAAAATTATTTTTGTCGCTCAGAGCTGGAATCGAACCTACGACGTCGAGGTTGGGGTCGGCGCACTTACACACAACG
Source organism: Eristalis arbustorum (assembly GCA_916610145.1). Classification (NCBI taxonomy): domain Eukaryota; kingdom Metazoa; phylum Arthropoda; class Insecta; order Diptera; family Syrphidae; genus Eristalis; species Eristalis arbustorum. The sequence continues at coordinate 79,772,405 of OU744316.1, read as the reverse complement.
CCACGGGCCACCACTATATATACTATAATTAACAAATGTAAAATTTACTATTCATTCATTGTATGTCTCAAAAGCGTAATATTACTTTTAACGTCCGATGTAGATGTATGATATGTCGTTACCAACATGTTATTGATCAATAATCATTGCATCGAAGTCATCCAACAAAATAATTCGCTTTGACAATGAATCCTTACGCCAATAAACAGTAATTAATACTCTGAAATATCTGATGAGTGCAAGGTATACTAGCATACGTGCGTATTGTGTTAAGATTCCTTACCTGCCAGTCCTACTTGCACAGAAGACTTGAACGGCTATGGCTTATCCCAATCTTTTAAAAGCTATTCACAATCATGCTTCATGAGACTTTCTCAAGGTGTGATTATAATAATAATAAACATGTATTTCCTTTATTTCTGCTTTATAAAATAACCCTACCGTAACTTAACTTAGTATGAAGAAAAACTTTTGGTGTATTAACTGTCATTGACGAATTAAAATCAAAATCCCACCTAATATAACGTAGTCTAGAAAGGAGTCAACAATACAGCTGACAACTAGCACCAATTACCACCCTAAGTAAGAAGAACCAACTCAATTTTATACACAACTTCCTCCACGGTAATACTATCAGCAATGACAACGTCTGAAACAACAACAATTCCAGCAAATATCACCGAAGAAAATCATTAGATAGTCGTATCTCCTCAAGTGAGTCCGTCTCGTTCACCTCTCCCCGTTCTGGTATTTATATGGTGCTGCTTCTACTAAAGCTTGTTCGTCTTTGCTCCAAGGATATCCTTTGCCTCATTCCCTTGCTCCTCATTATCCTTCTCCGCATCATCTCATCTTCCCCTCCCCAACCCAACGCCCACAAAACACCCACTCCTCCTTACAGTAACACACTGCTGTTGATGCTTCAACAGTCCTCTCATTCCTTCTTTCCATATTCTACCCAAAAACCCTGTCCACATCGACAATTTTCTCATTCAAACAATGCTCTAAGACACAATGCTTGTGTATGTATCGCTTTACACCTACCTTTCGGTGTATATCCATATTCAGACTTATTTTCGAGTACACTCTTGAAATATATACAGGGGGTAGCGAAAGAGATTTTACCAAAATCTGTACTACGAATTATCCAAAATTGTACCTACATGAGACATCTACCACGATGTGTAGGCCCTTTTATATCGTTTAGGAAGGTTTTTGCAGAAAACTGTTTCTGAAAAATATTGACCACTGGTTACTTTTTTTTACAGTTTATTGACCTCTCATGATTGTTAGGATCTGTCGAAATCGAAATGCTAAGACTTGAGAATATTTTCCAGATAGATTTGAGAGAGATCATAACGGCCGGCCCCATTTTAAGACTAATAGCAGAGTTAAAAGGGAACATTTAAAATATGTAAAAATATTTAGTATTATAGTTATCATACTTTCATAAAAATATATTTTTCAAAACTAATTATGTACGGTCAGACGACCGAAAGAAAAGAGTATTCGACATACGAGCTCCTTTAACTGGAAAGTATAGAAACTCTTTTTGGAGTAACTGTCTTAAAAACAAGTCCTCTAGGTATGATTGAAGATTCAGTTTCTAAATTAAACGAGGATATGAGTTCGATTACGAAGTGGGCTGAAGAAAATGCTCTCATGCTCAATCCTGACAAAACCAAAGTCATTCCATTCTCCAAACACCATACCCCCTTTCAAACTTTCCTCCCATAGACTCTGTTGTCGTCGAATGTGTTACCTGTTTAGAAAATCTTGGCATAATGTGTAATTGTGAACTAACATGAACTGACCATATAGACAGAACAGTATCGAAGGTGTATGCGTCCCTTAGAGGTCTGTCTATTAGCAAATTTATACTCCCTATTAATGTCAAACTAAAACCTGCCAAAACACTCATAGTTCCTCGGTTAACCTACGGGTGCGAGTTGATCGCTGACTGTGATAATGTCTCAATGCAAAAATTGCTAAAAGCAGTCAACGCTACTGCACGGTACGTTTTTAACCTTCGAAGATTTGATCATGTCTCGGAACAACGACGGCTTCTCCTCGGATGTGAATTAGAAGCATTTTTGAAATACAGATCATGCATACTAATCTTTAAAATCATTCACTATAAACAACCTGACTACCTTAATGAAAAAATAACTTTCTGTCGTACGAGTCGTAATATAACGTAGAAACCTTCATGCTGTACGCCTGTGGAATCATCTACCTCCACAGGTACGGTCAAAGACCGAGTACAGACAATTTTGCTCCGCCTGTTTTTCACACCTCTCCAATACGCACTGAAATAATACCCACAATTTAAATCTTAATTTTGTATCAGTAAATTCTTATACTAAGCTAAATTTTAAAATAATCAGCAAAACTATTAAATTCAATTTTGAAATATGTAATTGTCACTCAAGAATTCAAACGATGTTAAATTTGAATACCTGTACAATAAAAGAATATTGCATTCTTAATGTACAGAGATTATAAGGAAATAATAAATGAAAAATGAAATTCAATGAAATGAAAACCAAAACATTCAATGCTTATTTATAAATAAAAAAGTGTTTCCAAATAAAGTGATTTTTTATAAGCTATATTAAAGTTTTTCATTTTCATTCAAATCTTTATTTGAATCGATAGTACGGTCCATATAATTTAATGTTTGAAGATTATTTCATGCAAATGTTGACCTTGACTGCGCCTCAAATGGGGCATACTCTTTCCAACATTTCGGCCGGTATCTCACGAATAAATAGTTCAATGTTGTCTTCCAATGCGTCATCTGAAGCGGGCTTGTCTGTATAGACATAAGCTTTGACATAGCTCCACAAAAAATAGTCTAAAGGCGTTAAATCGCACGATCTAGGCGTCCAATTGACCGGTCCCGAACGTGAAATAAAATGTTCATCGAACTCGCCTCTCAATAAGTCCGTTGTGGAGCGTGCTGTGTGGCACGTGGCACCGTCTTGTTGAAACCACATGTCATGCAAGTAAGCTCTTGCATTTTGGGCAAAAACAAGTTGGATATAATCTCACTGTAGCGCTCACCATTCACAGTTACGTTACGATTCGCATCATCTTTGAAGAAGTGCGGTCCAATGATGCCACCAGCCCATAAACCGCACCAAACTGTGACTTTTTCAGGATGCATTGATAGCTCTTGCAATGCTTCTGGCTGATATTCACTCCAAAATTGACAATTCTGCTTATTTACGTACCCATTGAGCCAAAAAAATCCAAGAGCCATAAAATGGAAGAAGCGCGCGATGAACTTTCTTAACAGTAAAATTCAATAATTTGCAAGCGTTGTTCGTTTGCAAGACGATCCATGGTTAAATTATAGACCAAACTGAAAACGTTTAACAGTGAAACAAAACACGAAACGTTAGTCGGCTGTTTAAACCAGTGTTGCCTTAAAGAGAATAGCTTATAAAGCATCATTTATTTGCTTTCATGAATCTATAACAAAAATTGCAGTTTGCTGCTCTTAGATTTCAATGGTAGGTTTTAAAATCTAACAATTGTTTTTGAAAACTCAGGATGGAATGAGTATAAAGAAATTCACCAGGCTGATCACACTAATTAGTGTACAGCGATTGAAATATATGTGGTGGCCCGTGGCGTCTTGAGTATTGGCGTCGACCCCAACCTCGACATCGTAGGTTCGATAACGGATCTGTGCGAGAGAAAAACAAGTTTTACGGCTCCACCTCTTTCCAGTCATTGACAATGCTCAAAGAGTATTTCCTGTCTAGAAAAATCTTCTCAAACTTGGCCTTTCGAAGTTGGCATAAAACTATAGGTCCCTCCCACTCATGGGAGAACAATAGCACGCACAACATGAGGTTGCGGAGAAGCTAGGCCCTGGCCCTCTACGGGCTGTAGCGCCACCCATATTATATCTTATAATTGAAATACATTTGTGGTGGCCCGTGGCAAAATACTATGCCTCTACGTTGCGTCTTTTAGCAGATAATGATCCATGATCACTCGTGATTGTAACCTATGCTCACTATGTAAAATGAGGGAGGTAGAAACAATAAAACATTTCATTGGTACTTGTACGATTTTGGAGGAATTTATGGTAGATATAGATATTTCGGCAAAATAACACTCACTGAAGAAGAAGTAATATAATAGTGTTTTAAATAGAGTAAGTGATGAGTCTTGGAGCAAGCTCAGCAATTTCGTTATCGGAGCTCTTAAGTATAGAAATGAATTAATTAATTATTTTAACTATTAAAACCAGAATTTAGAAGTAATAACAATACATTGTATTATATATTAAATACATATATAAAATAAATATAGTATGATTTATAAAATAATTAAAAGTCAAACCGCCGACAAACGACACACATTTCGTAGTCGTATATATATACTTTGTTTCTATACAAATTTCTGTAAATCTTAAATTAAAAATAAACATAAAAGCATAAAGCATAAAATGTGTTCAAAATATTTTTCGGAAATAAAGAGTTTTACATACATGCAAGTACTCTTTTAAGAAGAAAATTATTGTCATGTCAATAATCGGACCTGGCTGCATTTAAAGAGTCAAAGCTATCAAGTACAAATAAAGACAAATTGAAGTAATTTCTTCAAGAAAATTGGTATGAAATACCAATTCAAGCCTTGATAAGCTTTGTGTCAAAAAGCAAGGCTTTAGTTGTTCTGAAAAACGGATATTAGGGTGGGGGTGCAATCCAGCCACGACAATGAAAATTCCATGGATGCAGAGAAGTACTTGAGCATTTTGTAAACACTTTTGCTTGCTAGTGCCAACAATTTTGGTTTTAAAGGCGGTGTTAAGGGCAAAAAAACCACAACTTAAGTTCCACCAAGACAACTATCCGAAACACAAAGAACTTACGATGAAGACGTGGCTGCTTTATAACTGCACCAAAGTATTGAATACACCAACTCAGAGCCTAGACCTTTACCCAATAGAAAATCTATGGGCACATTTGAAAAATAATCCCCAAAAATAGGAAACCAACTAATACAATACGTTAATGAAGAGCGGGTTAACATTCCAAATAATTATGATATAAAAAAGATTGGATGAATGACAAAGCGGCTAAAGGCGGTTATTGATGCTAAAGGTGGTCACACCAAATACTTACATGCGAATTTTGCAAAATTCATAAGCTTTTGAAACAAAATAGTCTTATAATTAAGTACAGTATTAAGATGTGTAAAGACTTTCTTGACATTTAAATTTTTGTTCCTTTTTGCTTTTTGTTTTTTTGTTGGTCCTATTGTTATGTTATATGGAGTTTTGTTTATGTTATTTACTTCTTAAAACATGAAGTATGGAAATAAAAAAAATTGGTGAAATAAAGTTTATAGAAGTGTCTAATATTGAAGCGAGAAAGTAGAAATTGCTTTTTTTTACCTTGTGTAAACACTTTCTTGACAAACTGTATGTAGTTTTGAGGTGCATCTATTTTTGTATCAGATTTGTACTTACATATGGATGAAGAATTTCTGAATAAAAAGTTACACAATAACTGTTGCATCTAGTATAGTCTCGTCAATTCCACACAATCTTTCAACAAAACAACATTTTTTGCATCAAAGTTTCATGTATGCACGTTTCATGCATCAAGAGATATGTTTGTCTGAAGTACTCCAAAAGAAGAATCGTTCTTTCAAAAACTACAGTGTGGAATCACTGGAATGGTGCGTCTTAAACAATGCTTTAGCCCCTACTTGTTTTACAAAAGTCTGCGATAAGAAGCATCTATGGATTAAACTCATTGCCGTTGCTTAGAAAATGATTGGGGGTTTTTTTATATGAAATTGAGGATAATGACAAACAAAAAAGAGAGACAATGGATTAAATGTACTATATTATAATATACGTTTAATAAAAACATCAAAAATACACATACTTTTGAAGACCGCAATTCAGTGCAAGCATAAACCATATTACTAACTTACTTACTTACTTATCAGGCAGACGAACCATAAAGGGTCTGAGCCTGAACAATTGCTGCCTTCCATCGGTGACGGTCCTGGGCACGCTGCTTCCAGTCATCAAGGCCAAGCTGTCTTACATCTGCGATGACTTGGTCTTTGTACCGGAGGTTCGGTCTCCACTACGATGTCATTCGTGGAGTTTACATTCGCCCCGAGGTAGACAAACTCCTTTACTACCTCGAAATTGTAGCTGTCGATTGTGTCGTTTTGGCCTAGGTGGTGTGCGGCGGATCGTTTTTTGCTCGACAGCATATATTTTCTCTTGTCCTCGTTGTCTTGCCTGTTCCTCAATTGCCGTGAAAGCTTCCACTACGGCGCGTTGGGACCGCGAGATATTGTCGATATCATCAGCGTATCCCAACAGCTGGACTGACTTGTGTAAGATAATGCCTTCCATGTTGACTTTTGCCCGCCGCACTATCTTCTCCAGTACCAGATTGAAGAAATCACACGACAGCGCATCTCCTTGCCGAAATCCGGGGCAGGTTTCGAACGGTTCAGAGGTTTCTGAACCGAACTGCTCGGTGCATCGCGTATGGTATGTGTTAGAGTGGTGCGACACAACCTGATTAGTTTTCCCGGGATCCCGTATTCGGCCATCGCTTCGAATAGCTCCTTATTATATATTATAGATTGCCAACTTACCCATAAAAAAAACACATTTGAGCATCCTAATAAGGACCAGAGCCGGATTAGCTTGTTGACCATAATATATCCGCTATATTTAATTTGATCAAGCTTTGCATTTTTCAGTAGCGGTGGCGGTGGCAGTAACAGCTAGCCAGTAGATATCAATGATCTGTAATGACAGCAGTTTGTTTTATTATTATATATTAATTATATTTAATAAACTCTCAGTATTATTTATCAGTTTCTTATTATTATTGTATGTAATTCGGATTGATGCAACAACGATACCATTGTCCATTTGATTGTCACCCTATGATTTGCACTACAGCAGTGTACCAACAAGATGTTCAAACGCAAAGGCAACAACAATTCCCACCAACCACCACCACAGATTGTAGGATGAAACCACTATCGAAGAGTACACGAACCGAGCAGCATCCTACTCATCCACAACAGGAGCAACAACGGAAAATTCTGATTAAATTTCTCCCAAAAGTCGGAGGAGGCTAAGCACCCCCAATACCACCCACACATTTCTAACAAATACAGAAACTCACCCCTGCCATAGAGAATTTCCGTTTCGGTTCGTGCTTAGAAAGAAAAAAGCAAAGAACTGGATTCAGTTGAAGCAAAGGGGGTTGGTTTAGTTGGCTTTGCTGTGCTGCTGCATCCAGATGACAACTAATACGCTTATGTTCCACCCTCGGACTCTCTCGAAAGCACATTTGCACTGCGACCAGCGAGATCCAGAACGAAGAAAAAAATCATGGATACTTTACTAAGCACGGGTACCGTCTGAGTGTTCTCGATCAGCTGCCCTCTCACTCTCTTGCTCCTATGTACTTAAAACATATGTATGCATGTATCTAGCTTTCCGCAGAGGCAACAAGTTTCCATTAATCAAAAAGATGAACTGTGTATAGAAGAAAATAAATGAAAATGTACATGTATCCTTAGTACTCCGAGAAAATAAAAAGAGAATAATACCATATGCACGTGTGCGTGTCTGGCCTGGCCTGCTGTATGAAAGTCTCGATATTTGGGAAAATCGTAGTGCACCATAGCGCGTCTTCTTCGCAGTGGAATCGAGAAACCCCAGACTGAAAGTTTTCCCATTCATTCATTCATTCATCCATTCGAGTGCGTAGATTCGTCGTAGAATTTCCGCGCGCGGCTGTTGATGGTACCAATAGATTGACTGACAGAGAAAGGGCGACTGTGACTATCGCGAGACGACGACAACGACGATTACAACTACACCACAACGTCGTTGGTCGTTCGGGTGTTCCTTAGTGCAGCGAGGGTGGTTCACTGCATTTTTGGCATGGACGCTGATAGGTATTGTAGCATGAGCCAGTGCCACGAGGGACCCTTTCCCTTTTCATTGCTTTTCGGGGTTTTTTTCCCCCCCCCCCCCCCGGCGGATTATCGCTTCAACAATGACATTTTAGAACTCGCATGGTCGTGTTGCACTTGAATCTGTTAGTAAGGGCTTTGCTGTAAGGGAGCTCTCCCTTTTCCTGGTCTTCTATTTTTTTTTTTACCATCCCACAGTGTAGAGGGCTGTAAATCAAATTGTCTGGTGGATGGCTGGATGGATGATTTAGATGCAACTTGTGGCGTTTGGCTTGCGGATGAATATACAGATGCGTACGATGCCCGATATTCTACTATGAATGTGTGTGTACATATCCGAAGATTATCCAAAAATGTTAAATCAATCAACGCATTCTTATCACATAACATCGCTGATTAAGTCTCATTGAATAAGATATCTGACTGTTTCAGACTCGTGTGGAATTGTATATACATATAGCTTTTGCCGAATGGCTAATTTGCCCAATATTTTCATACGCAATACATTTAGTTTATATTAAAAGCAATAAATAGTGAAAACAGTGTGTACTTTCTATACACATATGCACATAGTCAGAAATCAATGCCGTTGACAGATGCGTTCAAACCAATCTTGACAGAAACTACACCAACTGCGATTATTATTGCTATAATAATGTCAGATAGTCGAGATGCTTTAATGGCAATGCCTACAGAAGAACAATGAATTGTGTGGAATAAACAAAGTAAACTCTACTGCATACCTGGCCACACCGGTATAAAAGACAACTAAATGGTCGATCCTAGCTACTAGGAGCAACGACAATTAGAAGCATTAGAACAATTCACAGGGCACAACCATTCGGCATCATGTCCTCAGAAGAATTCATGGAAGTAGAATGATGAACTAACCAGAAACAAAGAGCAAAGCTATTGGCATGAAGGAGGCCAAGAAACTCTTAGGACAATACAATCGAAAGACGTTTGAGTCATATATCAAATTGAACAAGAACAAAATCTGTGCATTAAAAGGATCGCATGGTGGCCCGTGATGTTGTCGGTATGTGCATCGACCCCAACCTCGACGTCGTAGGTTCGATTCCTGCTCTATGCGACGAAAACAATTTTTACGGCTCCACCTATTTTCTGTCATTGACAATGCTCAAAGAGTATTTCTTGTCTAGAAAAAGCTTCTCAAACAAAGCCGTTCCGATTCGGCATTAAACTGTAGGTCCCTTCCACTCGTGAGAGAACAATAGCACACACAACACAAGTATTTACTGGGAAGCTAGGCCCTGGCCCTCTACGTGCTGTAGCGCCACCCATATTATTATTATTCAACCTTTAACGCAGTTTAGAAACAAACACATGCGTGTACCATATTTAATATAAGCCTCAACAAACATATTATGTGGAATATCCTCTATTTCTTAATTCTAAAATACTTTCAATTAGATGATCGACCCTTCCAGACGTGAGCTTTGAACCTTCCCTATTGATTCTCTTCATGATTCAAATCATGTTCTTAAGGGCTATTCGAAAACCGGAAGCAGTTTGTCCGTAAACCATTTGGGCGTACGTTTTTGCGATATGCTTGGTGTGATTATCTTCTCGATATTGCCATTTGAGTGGTATGATATTCTCAAGAATGTCCAACGAGTGCTCTTTCGTCTTTCATAACGAATATGGGACCAACATCACCTTAAGAAATGCAATCACTTAGACAAACTTGAATTTGCTGTTGCTTTGGACTCAAAAATCGTCACAAATGATAATATTTATTAGGAAGCTGTTCCATCAAGGTCGGTAACGAACTCACCGAGACCTTCAATGTCAAAAAAGGTTTTAGATAAGGTGACGCGCTGTCATGCTGATGATTTCTTCAACATTATACTTGAGAAGATCGTGCGAAACTCAAACGTAAACACGATTTTTCAAAAGTCCGTTCAACTGCTTGTTTACGCGGAAGACATTGACGTGATTGGACGAAGTCGTCAATGAGGCTGGCATTGAAAAGGAGGCGGCAAAATGGGTTTATCGTGAATGAGGGCAAAACGAAGTATATGCTGTCATCAAGAAAGGACACACAACATCGACGAGTCGGTCAGAACGTCACCATAGGCAGCTACAACTTCGATGTAGTAAAGGACTTCATCTACCTTGGCTCCCAAGTAAATAGTGCAAACAACATCAGTACCGAGATTAAACGCAGAATAACTCTTGCCAATCACTGTTTCTTTGGGCTCAAGAGGGAATTCGAGTTGTCTCGAAAGACCTAGCTCACATTATATAAGACCCTGATCATCCCTATCCTTCTCTATGGCGCAGAAGCATGGACTATCTCAAAAGCGGATGAAGACGCAGTTGGTCTGTTCGAGAGAAAAGTTCTGCGTTCAATCTTTGGTCCTGTTTGCGTTGATGGTTTCTGGAGAAAAAGATTCAACCACGAACTGTACGGGCTGTACAGCGACATGAGTCTAGTCAGTCGTCTACGGATTCAACGCCTAAGATGGCTAGACCATGTTGAGCGCATGGACAACACTGCTCCAGCGCGAAGAGTCTTCGACTCCGAACCAGTGGGACAACACAATTGAGGACGACCACGAACCCGATGGCGCACTCAAGTGGAGAAGGACCTCAACCAACTTGGAGTGCGAAATTGGAGGCAGCTGACTATGAATCGTGCCAGCTGGATAGGCTTGTTGGCTGAGGCCCAGGTTCACTCCGGTAGCTCCAGAAGATGAAATCGAATTGAAACTCATATAACCTTGTAATATGTACATAATACATCAGTAAGTAAAAAGTAAGTTAGAGTAAGTTATAATACTATCAACAGATGTATGACATACGCCCTTCGTCGTATTAAAACCACATATTAGCTACCTCAACCTTCTAACCTTCTGTGTTAATAAAAATTTACTACACAAATGGTCACAGAAATCAAGTATTGTGTTATTTTAGGGCACTCCCTATTTTTCTACAAAATCTTTTGTAATGAATAATATTCAAACTTTTATGCAATATTATTTCGTGTGCGCAATAGCTCTTTAAATTTGAAGTCAATATGAAACACTTTTACTTAAAAGTAATAAAAATATGGAATCTACATGAGACCTATGATTTTATGCCGACTCCAAATTGGGAAGTTAACTCAAGCTTGATCAGTGACTCGAAAGAGTCTTTATGAAAAATATATAATAATAACGTAAATTTACAGCGCTCGACAATAGCCTACCTATTGACCACAATTTTTGCAAGATCCCGAGTTCCGACCGTACCTTCTTCTCCGAACATCAGCTCTCGGATCACTTCGAAAATGTGCTTAGTATTCACTGTAAAGTGACTAGCGTGATTGTCGATAAAAAAATATGGCCCAATAACATCACCAGAATGCAAGTCGTTATTTTTTGGATGAAGTGGCGATTCATGAAGCCCATGTGGATTTTCACCCTACCAATAACTCATATTTTGCTTATTGACCCAAAAATGAGCTACGTCACTGAAGATGATTTTGCAATGAAATTCATCCTCTTCTCCAGAATTATCACCAGGAGAACGTACGTCAGGTCCGTCGTTTCAATTCTTGAGTCACCTTGATCTTGAAAGGGTGTAAAACAAACTATCTGATCAACCCACTGTCTCACTGACACGGCAACATCACATAACCAATATGTGGAATCACGGTTTTGTACTATACTTGTTATCAAGTCTATTAGTTCGAGAATTACGATCGATAAGGAGCTCATAATTTTTATGAAGAAAAAAAAATATATGCATATTTTCGCAATAAGTGTAATTTGGAAGCAAAATAACATTTAATTTACATCAGCTCTCAGGTCACTTCGAAAATGTGCTTAGTACAACTCTCAGTACTTTAAGCAGTTCTTAGATGCACAATTGTACTTGATCCTTCTGCCACTAAGACAAGGTCAATTTGGCGTTTCGAGAGATGGCTCTGTTACTCAATTGCCTCTTGAGCCCAAATAAGCGGCGATTGGCAAGAGTAATTCTGCGATTGATCTCGGTACCGGTGTTGTTGTCCCTATTTACTCTAGAGCCTAGGTAGACGAAGTCCTTGACTTTCTCAAAATTTCTGCTACCCAATATGACGCTCTGTCCGAAACATCGATGTTGTGCGTCCTTCCGTGATGACAGCACGTACTTTGTTTGTACTTTGTTTTGCCCTGGTTTATCGCTAGACCCATTTAACCGCTTCCGCTTCAATGCCAGCAAACGCCTCATTGACGGCTCGCTGTGTTCGTCCAATCACGTCAATGTCGTCAGCGTAAGCAAGCAGTTGAACGGACTTTTGGAAGATCGTGCATCGGGTGTTTACGTTTGAGTTTCGCACGATCTTCTCAAGTATGATGTTAAAGAAGTCACATGACAGCGTGTCGCCTTGCCTAAAACCTTTTTTGACATTGAAGGTTTCGGTGAGTTCGTTACCGACCTTGATGGAGCAGCGAGAGTTCTCCATCGTCATCCGGCACAACCAGACGAGTTTGGCAGGAATGTCAAAACTAGACAAGGCGCTGTATAGCTCGTCTCTATGCACGCTGTCATATGTTTGAAGATTATTTCATTCAAATGTTGACCTTGACTGCGCCCCAAATGGTCCTTCCGCTTAGTCCAATTTTGGCTTACTCTTTCCAACACTCCAGCCGGTATCTCACGAATAAATGCTTCAATGTTGTCTTCATGTCCTTGTCAATGCGTCAATTGAAGCGGGCTTGTCTGTATAGACATGAGCTTTAAAATAGCCCCACAAAAAATAGTCTAAAGGCATTAAATCGCACGATCTAGGCGGTCAATTGATCTGATTGCGCGTGCTGTGTTACATGTGGCACCGTCTTGTTGAAGCCACATGTCATGCAAGTAAGCTCATGCATTTTGGGCAAAAAAAAAGTTGGATATCATATCACGGTAGCGCGCACCATTCACAGTTACGTTACGATTCGCATCATCTTTGAAGAAGTACGGTCCAATGATGCCACCAGCCCATAAACCGCACCAAACTGTAACTTTTTCTGGATACATTGGTCGCTCTTGCAATGCTTCTGACTGATATTCACTCCAAAATTTACAATGCTTATTTACGTACCCATTGAGCCAAAAAAATCCAAAAGCCATAAAATGGAAGAAGCGCGCGATGAACTTTCTTAACAGAGCATGCATTTTGATAATAAAATTCAATAATTTGCAAGCGTTGTTCGTTTATAGAACGATCCATGGTTAAATTGTAGACCAAACTCAAGATGTTTAACAGTGAAACAAAATACGAAACGTGAGTCAGCTGTTTAAACCAGTGTTGCCAAAAGGATAATAGCTAAAAAATCGCCCTTTAGTTGTAATGACTTCATTTCATTCTGTGGTAGTAGATGCTTGTGCAGATATGTTGGTCTTTTGTGGATTAGTACCTCTCAAAATTCCAAAATGTCTTCTGGAATTTTCATTAGATTCTTCTCTCGATACTCCTAGTTTCCTTAGGAGTTCGCTGAGTCTGCAGTGCCGTTAAGAAGCATGTTATTCATTTTTTAGCTTAGTAAAAATGTCGTGAATATATAACTTATAAACACTCAATAAAACTGTTATAAAAACAAAGATTGTCGATTTCATTCAAAATAGTATTGTTTTAGTTGAGCATGGTATAAGGAAAATAAGGTGTACTGGACAATTGTCAAAACCGCCATCTTTTTGTTTTGTGACGACAAAACGTCACAATCGACAGCTACAATTTCGAGGTAGTAAAGGAGTTTGTCTACCTCGGGGCAAATGTAAACTCCACGAATGACATCGTAGTGAAGATCCGACGTATAATTGCCCTTGGCAACCGATGCTACTTCGGTCTGTCAAAACAACTGGGCTCGAAACTCCTGACTCGAAGGACCAAAGTCATGCTCTACAAAACCCTTATCCTGCCAGTCCTACTCTATGGAGCCGAAAGCTGGACATTAAGTTAGGCTGCAGAGCTGATTCTTGGTGCCTTCGAAAGAAAAATTCTACGTCGGATATACGGTCCCGTCTGCGAGGAAGGCGAATGGAGGAGAAGACACAACAGCGAACTCTACGAGCTGTACAAGGATGTGGATGTAGTCCGGAAGGCAAAAATCCGTCGACTACACTGGCTCGGCCACATCGAGCGAATGGAAAAAAGGCTCCAGTAAAGAGGGTCTTCGAATCCGAGCCTCCTGGTTCGAGAAGGAGAGGAAGACCGAACCTGTGGTACAGACACCAAGTCATCGCGTATGCAAGACAGCTTGGCCTTGATGCTGGGAAGCAGCGTGCCCAGGACCGTCACCGATGGAAGGCAGCAATTGCTCAGGCTCAGACCCTTCATGGTTCGTCTGCGTGATAAGTAAGTAAGTAAGACGACAAAACAAAAAGATGGTCATGGTATAGCCCGTGTCACTCCTATGCCAAATGTAAACGAAACAAAGAGCAGAAAATTATGGCACTGTGTTCACAGGATCACACGATTATCCGAATTTAACACATCCAAGGCAGTAAAGTAATATTGCAATAATTTTTAGCAAAAATTGGGAAGTAACGTGTCACCAAAAACAATATTTTTCAGACAATTATCTTTATGCATACCAACTTTGATCGGACCGGGTTTGTACGGGTAATACTAACTTTGATGTTGTCTCGTTGGTTGAGGAACCCAATTCGAGCACGGATTGTACCGCCACAAGAGAAAAAATTTTATTTTTCATTTTCGTGATATGTATGGTATAATCTGACCTTGCGATTAACCATCAATGAGGAAGAGCAGTTTTTTTCTTGACTGATTCACACGTGCGTGAGTCTCGTGAAGTGGAATGTTGGTACGTTGTCTACAACGGAGATGCAGGACTCGATTCCCAAACCTAGGTTAGGGTGAAGTCGCTGACTGCTGCTTGGAAAGATTAAAACTACTCTTTGGCCAGCTTAGGCCCAATGTGGCACCACGTGGATCTATGCCTATTCCGCAAACCGGTTTGTGCTTTTGATAAAGCGAGGAAGATGGTTGACTCTTTCATTGCTGAGTTCTGCAACGTTATCGAAGATTCCAAAAGTCTATATCTTCGGTATGAGAGATCACTGCAGTTGTATAGCAAGTGTGCAATGGTTTTTGGAAGGAGGATGGAAGGTTTATTGTAGAGGCGTGGGTTCTAAAGACGCAATGACCTCTTATGCCGCCAGTGAGAGTTATAAGATTAGGCCTACTGAAATTGGTTCCTGTGCATCCTGTCCCAGTTGACCATCTACTGTTTGCTTGAGCAAGTTTTTTCAGCTTCAGTCGATTTTTTGTAGTTCGATAGGCACGGATGGTGGGCCACCACCCGGGAAGAGTGCAGAGTTTGTACCATTTCTAGTTCGTCCGCTTGGCAATTCTCTTTAATGTTGCAGTGTCCCAGTACACACATGAGAATATTAAAATAATTGGCCATCTCGTTCAAAGATAGAAGGAAATTACGGGAAGCATTGCAGTTTATGGTGTCAGAGCTCAGACATTTGACTGCTGCCTAACTGTCAGACCAAGTGACTATATCTGTGGTTGACACGACATCTTCCTTGATCACTATAGTTTCAGCGTGGAAACCCTACAGTGTTTCGGTAGTGGAAAATATATATAATCGGATCCCCTTCAAAACATCTACGAAAATCCGCATAGGGATGCTGGTTGAGAAGTTTTTGTTTCTCGAAAAGGAGTTCAGGTATCATGAGGGCCTTGCAGGACGCGCACTCCTAATTATCCCCTATCGGCGATTCGGGAAGGTAGAACTCATACCAATCGACTTTTTTACTTATTAACTCTAGGAATGTCTGAAATATCCTGGACGTGGGTGGAAGGAGGGTGTTCGAATTGTGTGTCGACCTTTCCTCGTTTTAGCCCTAGACCAATGTCAGAAAGTTGCAATAGCAAACAAAGATGAATTTTTTCGAACAAACACCGTAGCGGAATCAATGCTAAGCTACTAACCACCTTCGACAAGAAAAATGGTGGTATGTTAGCGCCGGAGATAATACCAGTGGGTGGCGCAACTCAAAATAAGCGCAGCAATATTGGGCAAAGAAGAAAGGAAAGAAAAAGAGCTTCTAAGCTCTGATAAGCCGTTCAAGGTAAGCTAAATGGTTACAATAAGAGCTTGTCTTTTGTTTAAATAAAACGCAAACCATTTGAAAAATGGAACTCGACTGCGTTCATATGGCCACACATTTCGGCCAAAACGACCGCTATTTCGCGTTCAATGTTGGCTCCAAGTTCTTCCAACGTCGTCGGCTTATTGACATAAACCAATGACTTAACATCACTGAAAATAGCCAGGCGGCGTTAAATCGCACGAAGGGAGAGGCTTATCGACTGGCCCATTTCTTGAGATAACACGTTCACCATACATACTCTTCAATAAATCGATTTAAAAGTCTGTTGCGTGGTTTGTGGCACCATCCAACAATATGTCGTCCAAGTCCATATCTTCCAATTCAGCACGTAAACCGTTATTTTTTGAGGATCAAGTGGTGATTCATGAAGCACATGTGGATTTTCACTCTACCAATAACGCATATTTTGCTTATTGGTCCAAAAATGAGCTACGTCACTGAAGATGATTTTGCGATGAAATTCATCCTCTTCTCCAGAAAAACGCACATCGCTTCAAATGGTCCGTAGGTTTTAATTCTTGAGTCAGCTTGATCTGTTATGGGTGTAAGCCAAGATTCTTCGCAAAATATGCCAAATTGTCGTCTGAGCTGTGCCCAATTCCTGAGAACGCCGTGGAATTGACTGATCGTTTGCTACGGACTCCTGAATGGCAGCTGTATTTTTGACAGTTTGATCAACCCGTTGTCTCAATGACACTTCAACATCACATATGTAACGAACATGTAGAATCGAAATGTTGTACTAAACGTGTATTGCCTGTCTACTAGTTAGAGAATTACGATTGAAAATTGGAGTCAATGCTTATAATGTTGCGGTCAACGACTCCACCGTTTTTTTTTTTTTTTTGGTAAAAATTGTGTATAATGGTAATGATGATAAAAATGTTAAGTTAAATGAATAAATTGACAGTTACAGTGTGATGATTAGTTCCGTTCTGTCAGTGATCAAAAGTAAACTACGAAAAATAAATTCGTGTTTGAGTTCTATGTCGAATTCGAATGGGCAAGCCTAAGAAATTTGTTCTAGAGCTGGGAAAATGGTAAGGCAGTGTAAATTATTTTTGGTCGCTCAAATCCGTGATCGAACCTACGAAGTCGAGGTTGAAGCTGGGGCCCAGCGTTGGGTAGAGCACATACCCACAACGCCACGGGAGACCAAAAATTTAAATGTTTCACGACTTTTGAAACGTAATTGTGAGTAGCAGTAGATCCACCTAGAACTTTGGCAATTAGAGAACCCTTCGGCAGACTCAGATCGAAGTGGTTGGACCATTCTAAGAATTTAGCAGGTTTAGCTTGAGTACAGCTCCTGAACATTTCGAGTCACGCGACAGATCCAATGGCCTGGGGATCTCCTCTGTTTTGCCACCGCAAGCTTTTTAGTGCAGTCTTCGGGTAAGAAGACAACGTATCGGAAATTAAAGCTGGAAGCCGAACATACTAGTTGACACACATTCCCACTTCTTTATGTTGGCATATGCATGTGAATGAAGGGTACAATGGTACCACGTGACCAAACCATCAAATATAAACCTTTCCGTTCGAAGAAACAGCTGCTGAACGTTGTGTACACCGCACACTGGGTGTTTCTCACCCCGCAGATGGGATTACTCCCCCGATTTTATTCATTCGATCATTAGCCAAATTTGATGACTATATGTGAGAGTTGGAACAAATACTAGGTTAAGACCCGATAACATATCCTTGACTCCAACCTCGACCTTTCTGTTTACAGACTTTCCAAGCTGCTTTGAAGTCTGACCCAGTTTGGCCAATCCTACAGGAACGCTCAGCATTACTCCTCTTATCACTAGTGAAAAAGACTCCCGAGACACTTGAACTTCTCCACCTGCTTCAATGGAAGTCCACTAACACATGAAGCGCATTGAATGGGCGTTCTTTAAATTACCACGCCCTCTATTTTCATTTGATTTGATCGTCATCCAAAGCCAAGGAAAGGTGAAAGGTATTGATTTATTAATGGTAACTCTAACATAGTTGCCATAGTTTGTCTATAGAGACTCAATGCCCCTCAGAAGACTTCGTCAATTCTATGCTCCTGCAGAGTTTCGAAATTTATCGCGAGGTTCTCCGTCGTATGCCTTTTCTTTCAAACTTACAAAACAGATCTACATCTGGTTTGGCTTATTTCCAAGTCTTCTCGAGTATCATTCTTAGAATAAATAGGTGATTGATTAATCTTCTGCCGGGACGAAAACTGCAGCGTTCGTCGCCTTCATGGTTACGACAATAGTCTAGTTCTAATACATTACAGTAGACTTTCCCGGGAAGACTTAAAAATATAAGCAATCTCTTTTGTCCCCCTTTTTTAAAAGAGTGACAGTGCCAGTCTTGAGGAGTCTGGGCGGAATTCATTCACACCACTGATTTCCCGGCACAAACAACTTTCTTAATTTATGTCGTCAATGTGCACAGATTATAACTATTTCTAAAAATCTTCTCAAAAGTGACCATTTTATGTAACAATAGTACAAATAAATTGATCTTCTTCTTTGCATGGCGCTACAGCGCGGTGTGCACCAGGGCCTCAGTCAGCATTCCTCTCTAACTAGCACGAACTTGAGGTAGGTACCATCAGTTTCGTACACTAAGCCATCGGTTACGCCATCGAAGGCAGGGTCTTCCTCTACCGCGTTGTCCCTTCTCTTTACATGACTTAGCCATTTGAGTCGAGATAATTGAATTCGTTTGACTATGCCAATGTCGTTGGAGCTCGTAGAGTGTAGAGTTTGCCGTTCCTCCGAACTGCTTCGCAAAAAGGACCGAATATGATTCGAAAGATTTTCGTTTCGAAACGGCCAAGCATCTCTTCGTCCTCATTTGACATTATCCATGCTTCTACTCCATACAGCAGGACTCGCAAGGTCTTACATAGACACAGCTTAGTTTTCAATTATCGCCAAAAACACAGCGATTGACCAGGGTTACGCCTTATTTCCTCTACCTTGCAGAGCCTAGGTAGAGAAACTTTTTAACTACATCGAAAACGTATCTGTCTATTGTGACATTGTCCAGATGACGGTGTTGATAGACAACATGTACTTTGTCTTAACTACGTTTACCGCAAGACCCAACTTAGCCACATGCCTTTCGATGCCGGCAAATGCCCCACTGACAGCCCGCTGAGTTGTTCTGATAATGTCAATGTCAAGGATACATGCAGAGATTTGCGTGTTTCTGGTGTTGGCGTCTGAGTTCCGCACGATCTTCTCGAGAATAATGTTAAAAAGATGGACGATCAAAACGCAAAGAAAGGGCGCTTTATAGCTCGTCTCTATGAATGCTGTCATACTCGTCCTTAAAGTCGATGAATAGATGGTGGCTATCGACTTGAAACTTCTGGGTCTTTTTCAAAATCTACCGTAGCATGAATATTTGGCCAATATAGGATTTCGCTGGCTTGAATCCGCACTGATATTGATCAGTCAGGCTGTTAACGCTTAGAGGGTCTCCCTTCTGTAGGATCGGGCAAACGGTGCTGAGATTCCAGCCATTTGGCAGACATTCATTCGACCAAATTTTACAAATGAATTGGTGTATGCACCTTACCAAATCATCGCCAGCTGCTTTGAAAAGTTCGGAAGGCAGTCCATCGATAACAGCACCCTTGTTGGTTTTGTGATTGCCGCCGTAACTTCACTGAGGTCGGTAGGGAGGAATTATTGTCCACCACCGCCTATGTTGGTTGAATTATTCTGCCTGACAGCGGTATTTTGGTCGTCATCGCCGTTAAAAGTGTGCTAAAGAGTGGTCTACTGCTAGATTTCCATCTTTATCCACGCAGGCCTCTGTTCGTTTCTAACAAGTTTTACTCATTTTTCTTATCTGTTGATAGAATTTTTGAAGACCCTTCCTGCACTGGCACCTCTCAATTTCCTCGATCTCGTGCTTCTTATGCTTTGCTTTTTTCTTACGAAGAAGCCGGTGTTCTTCCCTTTATTTCTAGTAGGATGAGGGCTGCTAGTAGAGATGGCGTCTTGACAGTATTGCCATCAGTCTTCTTCACTTGATGTCGGCAACATAGCACTTTGTTAGAGGTAAGAGGTGACTCGATCTTGGCTACCACTAGGTTGTTATCCGAATGCTGTTGGAATCTCTTGTGTCAATCGTAATATGCTCAATCTGTTTGACTGTGAATTGATCTGGGGAATAGTCACTTAGCTAACGCGACGACTAGGTTAGGTTACGTAGTAGTGGCTGACTGCTGCAGAGCAGTCACACTTAGGCCAGAGTGGGCCCATTGTGATACCACGCGGATTGACTTCGCCTAACGCTGGAACCAGTTGGTGCTGCTGATGAACCGATTTAGTTGGCCAATGCTGGCACTTTTTAGCTCGTTACGGCTGCTGTAGTAGTAGGCTTCTAGGTGCAGGAACCTACGACTAGAAAGAGCACTGCAGCAGCAGAGAAGGTGATGAGTATTTTCTTCCTCCTCTTCATCCATGCAGCTTCTGCAAAAATCATTATATGGAGCACCCATCCTGCGAGCATGAGTGCCAATTACACAGTGCCCGGTTTGACTCCAATGAGGGTCCTTAGTGAGGGCTTGCTGAGTCCAAGTAGACTGAGTGAACGTTTTAGGTTAAGTTATGGCCAGATTTCTTTTGTTTTAAGGCAGGTGGTGCCTTCTAGCCATTTGTCGTTAGTGGTTTTAGTTGTGTAGATCTTAAGAAGATGGTAAGCTGTAGCGATTGGCATGGAAGACGGTAGGATGGAAGGAGGTTGTACCACACCTAGCGAGTTCGTCGGCTTTGCAGTTTCATGGTATGTCACAGTGTCCCGGCACCCACATGAGGTGAATGTTAAAATGCTCGGCCATCTCGTTAAGAGACAGCCTGCAATTAAGGGATGTTTTAGAGAAGAACATGACATTTTCCAGGGATTTTATGGCGGCCTGACTATCGGAACAGATGGTGATATCCCTTTTTGATATCACATTGTTTTTAAGCCAAGACAGCGGCTCTTTAATCGCTATTGTTTCTGCCTGAAAAACGCTACAGTGATCAGGGAGCTTCACGGAGATAGCAATGTTAAGGCCTTGAGAATAGACACACGCACCCGTCTTTGATCCATCTGTGAAAATGCGCAGAAGATCTTTCAGCGTTTGCCTGTCAGTCATCCAGTCCGATCTGGAAGGAATGCTGATTGAGAATTTCTTTTCGAAGATGGTCTGGGGTAGTAGGCGCTCGGTGTCGCTGGGTAGGAAATTGAATTCCTTGAGAATGGTTGAGTGGCCAGTGTTGAGTTCGGACCACAATCGAAGTGTTTTGAGTCTCAGGGCTGTGCTTGCTGCTGCTTGTTTTCCGAATATTTCCCAAAGTGGGTGATGGAGGAGAATATTCTGTGCGTCTGACGGAGTACTTCTCAGTGCCCCGCTCATACAATGACAGGCCAGTCTTTGTACTCGGTTGAGTGCATTGCAGTTTATAGCCTTGTTTAGTGCTGGCGGACAGCGCGACGACTATCATCCATTAAATTCACTTGAGTGATTTGTTTAGTGTAAGACCATCACTATCGTCTCGTACACACAATTATTCTCAAATATACTGTAATAGCTATTGTCAAATATCAGTCTTCGAGACTAGCGACTACTAGCTTGCGGGAGACGATTGTCGCCTTTCGCGAATGGGCCCCTCAATACCGTCATGTATCTTTCTGTATATGGAGATCCGTGAAACGTGTGCTTGCTGCAATCAGTCTGGTGTAGTATAGACTATGCTTTCCGACTATACTACCAAAGACTACTAACTTCGAGTTAAAGTCACCCGGTCTATCTTGACGTCGAGCTAGGGCATTGCTCGTATGCTTTGTAAATGAGTTTGTAGAAGCATTCTTTGCTTGCGTCATCCTTCTCTTCTGTAGGGGCATGTGTACATATCAGGCTTGTGTTGGCTAATCTTGCCTTAATTCGGATCGCCTCAAGACTTCTCAAGTCTGGTGCCAAACACAAATCTGCACCCAAATGTGCGCTAACCGGGTTTTTTGTAACTATCACTGCAATAGATATCTACTTCTTCTTCTTTAATTGGCGCTACAGTCCGGGGTGGACCTGGGCCTCAACCAACATGCCTCTCCAGCCAGCACGATCTTTCGCCAGCTGCCTCCAGCTGCGATCACCAAGTTGGTAGAGGTCATTTTCCACTTGTGTGCGCCATCTAGTGCGAGGACGTCCTCCGTTGCGCTGTCCCAATGGCTCGGTGTCGAAGACTCTTCGGGCCGAAGCTGTGGTGTCCATCTGCTCTACATGACCTAGCCATCTTAAGCGTTGGATCCTCTAAACGCCATCAACGCAAACAGGACCAAAGATCGTACGCAGAACTTTTCTCTCAAAACAACCAAGAGCTTCTTCATCCGCTTTCAATAGCGTACATGTCTCTGCGCCATAGAACAGGACTGGGATGATCAGGATTTTATACAAGGTCAACTTGGTGTTTCGAGAGATGGCTCTGTTACTCAACTGCCTCTTGGGCCCAAAGAAACAGCGATTGGCAAGAGTAATTCTGCGCTTGACTCGGTACTGGTGTTGTTGTCCCTATTTACTCCAGAGCCTAGACGAAGTCCTTGACTTCCTCAAAGTTTCTGCTACCCAATATAACGCTCTGTCCGAGACGTCGTTGTTATGCGTCCTTTCGTGATGACAGCATATACTTTGTTTTGCCCTGGTTTATCGCTAGACCCATTTTAGCCGCTTCCGCTTCAATGCCAGCAAACGCCACATTGACGGCTCGCTGTGTTCGTCCAATCACGTCAATGTCGTCAGCGTAAGCAAGCAGTTGAACGGACTTTTGGAAGATCGTGCCTCGGGTGTTTACGTTTGAGTTTCGCACGATCTTCTCAAGTATGATGTTAAAGAAGTCACATGACAGCGTTCCGCCTTGCCTAAAACCTTTTTTGACATTGAAGGTCTCGGTGAGTTCGTTACCGACCTTGATGGAGCAACGAGCGTTCTCCATCGTCATCCTGCACAACCTGACGAGTTTGGCAGGAATGTCAAAACTAGACATGGCGCTGTATAGCTCGTCTCTATGCACGCTGTCATATGCGGCCTTGAAATCGACAAATAGGTGGTGGGTGTCGATGTGCATCTCTTGAGTCTTTTCCAGGATCTGCCGGAGTGTAAATATTTGGTCTATTGTGGACTTTCCTGTCCTGAAACCGCACTGATAAGGACCTATCAGGTTGTTGACAAAGGGACAAAGTTCACACAAAGCGGCAGAGAATATCTTGTACGCGATGTTAAGGAGGCTGATCCCTCGATAGTTGGCGCAGTCAAAGGGGTCTCCTTTCTTGTGGACCGGACAAACGATGCTGAGATTCCATATATCCGCTCCAGCTGCTTTTTTCGACTTCAGTCTAGATATCGCTATCTTGACTTCGTCTAAGTCGGGGGGACCGAATTCGCGTTCATCACCGTCCAAATTTAGTGAAACATTCTGCCCGACAGCGGAATTTGTGTCGTCATCGCCGTTTAACAGTCTACAGACATGATTTTTCCAAATTCTCAGCATCGACTGCGATTATACTACTAGTTGTCCATTTTCGTCCCTGCAGGCTTCGGTCCGAGGTCTGTATCTTCCTGATACTTGTTTTACCTTTTGGTAAAACTTTCGGACCTCCTTCCTGTCGTAACACCTCTCCATCTCCACGACCACGCGCTTCTCATGCTCTTTCTTTTTCTTTCTGAGAAGCCGGTGCTCTTCCCTTCACTTCTGTTCGTAGAGCTCACGAACAGCTCTCGTTGTTCGATGCAGCGTTGCCTTGTAGGCCTCCTGCTTGGCTGCATGTACCCGCCTGCACTCGTCGTCAAACCATGGGTTCCTTCTGGGTGGTGTCGTGAAACCCAGCACATCAGTGGCAGGTGCTTTGATGGCTTTTTGACAATGTTTCCATTCTTCTTCTATTGAATGACAGGCAGCGTCGAACTTAAAGAGAGTTTCAGGGAGACTCGGTCGGCAAAGTTCCTAGCGGTCAATTGCGATTGTAGCTCTCCGACGTCAAACCGTAGTGTTCTTTCTCGACGACTCCGTACTTCTCTCGATATCCTCATCCTTACATTGGCTACAAGAAGGTAATAGTAATAGATATCACAGTTTTTTAATCTTAGAATCTGGACGACAGTCTTCTCTGTTTAAGCCCTTGGACAAGATACGGCTGCATTCATTCGTTCACCTATAAACGGTTCCTTAAAAAGGTATTCAGAGGGTGCCATATGTATGTTAAGTTAACCTGTGCCTTTGCAGGGATCGTTGCTGGCATCTCGCCAACAAATAAATTGCATGTTTTTATACAGACTAGCAAAGAAACTGGGTACGATTTGCTCGATGAAGCATTGATTTGAAAGAACCAAAAACATTTACTTTCACACCTTTTTCACAAATGTACGTATGAAAATGAATTTCAATTACTAATTCTCTAATTAAAATAATTAAATTCATAAATGTAAGATCTACGAACTAAATACATATGTATATTGCTGCTAAGGTAGGTACGAAACTGAGTCGGCTTAAACACAACTTTCGAAATGTTTGAAGATACAAATGTAGGTTCATGTACATAGGTTCTTGTAAGCATAGATTTGTCTGCATAACTAAGAATATTTTTAACGAGCCAGAATTCGGTAAAAAAACAAAACTACATACCCACATAATTAACATTAATACACATCAGTCTTAACAATCTAAGCGTAATGAAATTATTTCAATTAAATTAATTGATTTAGCAGCCAGCTCATACACGCCAACCCTACAAAATAAGGCCATTATTTTTTGGAACACATTTCACCCCCATGGAACAACCTAACTGTAATCAAATGAGCCTCCAGATCGCCCAACGAACGTAACCACTTAACATATTTTATCTTCGGGAGAACACCATTCGCAATGTACCTACCAACCCAAAGCTTTCAACTGGTGCACTCGATTGCATTCTTAAGGAATCCGCAACACATTCCACACGAGAAGGATAAGCTTTCTTCCGACAGTCTCTCCAGCAGCAGCTAACGATGATGACTCAAGATTCAAATTCAAATTGTTGATTCATTTTCTAAATAACTGCCATCACAATTCATACATTGACCGACTGATGACCGGCGACAGAAGACCAAGAGAGATATTGAATCTTTCAAACTTTAGTCATGCAGTGTCATCTATACTGGATCTATCGGCTGGTGGAGCTGCTTCAGAGAAAATATAGCGCGGCACATCGAAAAATCTGAAAAACAACAAAAAAAATCTTCCAACCTTCACATAAAATCCGAACTCGTCAACCAACGTACGTGCAGGCAGGCAGCAAGACCCAACAACAAGAACAGCAGCGGTAGCAGTGATAGCAATAGATACACTATACAAGTACATAAACATACTATATACAAGCTTACACTTGCCAGCAACATCACCGCACAAGCGTATGCACATAAGAAGCCACCTAGAGCCTAATTATATACACATAGCTACGTACATAGGCACACCGACCCAAAATCCGTACACACGACGGATCCATTGGATTCATCCAGCGACAGCACACCACACAGCAAAGCAGCAGAGCCAGCAATTTTATTTCATCGTACCAACAAACTCCACAGCCATCGCACAACCATTGGATCCGAAGGGCGGATGGGAAAGAGGAGAACTGAACGGGTGGGTTAGCAAGTCTGTCTGGCTGGCTGACTGCCACTCTCTTGTTACCCAATCGTCAGACAAACCGTCCAAACGACGGCAGTGCTCAGTGCTTTTCCACATTATCTTGACTCGCTCTGTGACTGTAGCTACTGCTGTGTGTTGTTTCTCCGTTGTCATTATATCGCAACAAAAATATCATACATATATAGCCCATGCTTAGCTATATAGACAGCAGTTGGCAAGCACGATGGCACGTTTGGGGCCGGTGGGAATGGGGAGAAGGTGGAAAACAACAATTCCACGGGCAAATGGCAACAACACTCTGCACCGAGAGATCTCTCAGGCGCACAACAGTCCCACAGACGAAGAGCACAGGGAAATATTAAAAACGTTCGCTTGTGACGTCTACACCAGCAGCAGCTCTCACTCCGTACAGACAGCAGATACTTGTACTCGAAGTCGAGAGCGACGAGGACGAGAAATCGGAGGTATGTAGACGAAAATGGAACTGAACGAACGGCGAATATACAGCAGCAGACGAGGAGTAAAAATATAAAATGAAAATCGAAAATGAACGGAGAGGAAAATATATTTTTTTTTCCTTTTGTTGCGGCAAACAGATATTTTGTGCTCCTCCGACAGTGGCGGCGTAAGTTTTTGCCGAAATGAGTGTTTGCGTACCCCGTGAATTTCGACGAGATTTAGAACATTTAAATTCATATTATTGATCTGAAATAATACACTTAATGCACATTACACTTAACTAAAGTCATGGAAATCGTATAAACTTCTACAATCGTAAGTCCATTGGACCCATGTCTTTTGAAAAAAATAATAATAACTAAAAGTATTAGGTCCGTATAAAATTTGTTTTATTAATATTAACCAATAACAAAAGCAGTTTAAAAAGGATTGCTAAGTTACTTCGAGTTACCGTGGGAAGGTACTTATTAGTCAAAAGAGCTGAGTTAAGTATAGTTGGGCGGTTTATCACAAATATAATAACAGCCCATAGAAGTTCAGAGCCTTGCTTTTCAGTGAACTACAGTTTAATGCCGACTCTAAACCTTCAGGTTTGAGAAGCTTGTCAAGCAGTATGAAAGAGGTGCGTGAAAATTGTTTTTTTTCAAACGGACCATAGATTTAACCCAGACGCCAAAGTTCAAGTGCGTTGGAGTCGACGCACATAACGACAATATATTGGGCCCAAAATTATCGCAAATAAATGCAAACATTATTTCTTTAGATAATATCCTCAGTCAGTTGTAATATTTTCAAACATTCTCATGAATTAAAAAAGACACATTCAATTCCAAGATACGAACGAGTAGTGGACTACCCTGCTTTGATCTTGATTAAATATTTTTATTACATTTATTCAATTTAATTTTAATTCAATATATTCACGTACTCCAAGAAACCTAGAACTTGAAAAATTTGCCTCAAAAGTGGTGGCCCGTGGCGTTGTGGGTATGTGCGTCGACCCCAACCTCGGTATCGTAGGTTCGAATCCTGCTCTGTGCGACGAAAACAATTTTCACGACCCCACTTCTTTCGAGTCACTGACAATGCTCAAAGAGTATTTTCCTGTATAGAGAAAGCTTCTCAAACAAAGCCATTCGGTGTCAGCATAAAACAGTAGGTCCAGTATGTATATAACTCATAATAGTTATCGTCGACAAAGTCCTAATCTGGGTGATGTTGAACCTTATTGTTCCAATTTTGCTGAATATGTGACCTACATCAAGCATTTTTATTTTAGTCAACTGTGCCTAATTTGCTACATACCACAAAAGTAACGGGTAATAAGTTTTGTTTATGATACAAATAGCCTATATGACACTTCATCCCACACCTGATTACAGTCAAACTTCGACAACAAGAAGTCTTGATAACTCGAATGAAATTGATTGGGGTCAAGACTAACATACATGTCGTTATAGAAGGTCGGCTGTAGTTGCTAACATCCCCCTTCGGGTAGGGGTCGTAGAATATACCCGAGGTAAGGCATGCCTGTCGTAAAAGGCGACTAAAATCCTGAGCTAAAAGCTAATGGTTTAGGAAATAACCTACTCCGTTGCTTGTCAAAATGATGGTTTCAAGCTCGCAAGCAAAGGAATGAACGGTAGGTGCCTTATCTTATTATAGACACTGCACAATAAAGTCTTGGGTTTAAAACAGTGGCGGCCAGTCCCGGGACGTTATGGCATCCTACTGGTAGCTTGACCAGAGGCTATAGTCTGGTGCCAAGGGAGATCAGGCTTGCGACCGTGAGACCCGCATCGCTTGAGGTTGGCCGCCAAGTGGGAGCATCGTGGTGGCTGTGGTTTACAACCCAAAACCGCGGGGAGAAGTGGAGATATACCTGCATGTCGGAGAGTTAATCTTGTCGGCGATGGGCATTTGCGACTCTCCGACGTGAAACGTATTGATTCAAGTCTATGTGGAGTTGCAGATAACAACCGGGTGCTACGACCCAAAGAGTAGCAGAGGTGTTAGATGGGCCTCACCACCCTACCAAGGTGGAGAAATAGGTCCATAAGCTTATTTCTAAATTTGAAACTTGAGATTCCTGCTGGAGGCGTCTGATCCAGCGTCGAAAAATTGTCTAAAAGATTTAAATGCTAAGTCAGACAATATTTTGGATTATTCAATTAGTCCCCAAAATGTGTGATAGCTTCAAAAAAATCTCTGCCACACTCAAATCGCAGGCAATGTTGGTTGTTGCACCTCAAGCAACATTCTGTATGCATCAAGCTTTGTTCTCTTTGAACTTAAAGCCTTCAGCCCACATTTTGGCACATCTTCCACATTAAATTGCAGCAGATACAGAAAACTCTCCGAACGCCACTGTCTTACCACATATCTATCTCTTCAACCAGATTCCAGTTTCGAGGGAGCAAAATTAAATATTCTTCAAATGTATATGCTCGGAAACACATCCATGCATATATGTATATGAATATACCGCAGCAAAATTCACTCGCCCAAATGCACACACACACACACACACACATGCACATTCATCCAAACACTCGTGTCCGCAATCGCCTTCATAATAAACAACTACTATATATATACAACGCTACACTTATACCTCTTCTCCCTTGGTGTTGCGCTGGTTTTTGTTCTTTTTTCATTATTTTCTCCTTTCTCTCCTTCCCTCACTCTTCCCTTTCTAGTTCGGGTTTATAATGGATACGAGTCACAGATACACTACATGAATGCATACATTCGCCGATATGAACACACACAACCACACCACCTCAATATAACTGCTGAACTTACTCTATCGAAAATTCGTATTTTCCAACCAACACAGAGCATTCTCAGCCATGCACGAGAATATTTCTCGGCAAACGGCTACGCGATTGCGACTGTAGTCGTTGTTGTTTGCTACGAAATGCTGATAACTAGGTAGCGACCTCTATTGGGTGATTTTCACAACTATCCTCTGTCGTCGGTTCGGTTGTTCGTTGTTGGTGCCTTGGTGGTTCACCGTCGCATGTCCGATTGCCTCGCCTTTGCCGTGCCCGCCCGTCCTTATCCCATCGCCCATGCTGTGTCATGTGTGCGCTGTGTGTATGTGCGCGCCAGCAAAATATCGAAACCGAACCGAATGGTGGAATACGAGTAAACTAGTATGGCCTGTGCACTTGATGAAATAGGATGGCGTGCGGAAGTTCGTCTCTCTAAATTTGAAAGCAAAAATAATTTCGTAGATATCTAAGAGTTTTGTCGTCAGTCAGAGACACTAGGAGAATACGTACAAATCTATCGAAGAATATCGTATATTTCGTAAATGGAAAAATTTATGAAATTTGCTAAAAGAGTTTAATTTGAAATAGTCTTATTAAATGCTGTGACATATATTGATGAAAATTATATGATTATGTGGGAAAAATACACAAAATAATGTTCAAAGTTCCCTTCAGAGAAGAGTTAAGTTTAGTGATTTGAAAATCGAAAGAAAGTGACATAAGTACAAGTTGACAGTTGATACAAATCTCTATATTTGGGACAAGAAGATATTTGAATTCAAAACAAAGTGACTAAAATAAATGAGTATAGTAAGAAACTGTGATTAAAGACAAGAAACATTTTGCAATCACCTACAAAAGGGTTCTGTTTATTTTATTTTTTTTTGAAAGTTGATATTTGTACCATGACGTCTGTAACTGTCATCAGGATAGAGGTGTGAATTTTTATTTGAAAATGTGGACAGATCCTAATGTAAGTACATGTATTGGTTAACCTTTTTAAACAATTAGAATATATCCAGGCAAGTTAACTGCCGCCAAAGGTTTGTTTATGTGTGAGACTTGAAAGACATCATGGACCCATGCCCTTGATTCGCTGATGCTTGGCTGAATTGTGCGCGCGATTTTTTTTTTTTTTAATAAGTGACAGCAACAAAGCTGCTGGTTTTGATTCCGCGGTAGTCTGTTTTGCATCTATCCCTCTCCATTGAAACAAAACTTGACATGTGTATCGGTTTAGTTTTTTGACGGCTTTGACAATTGTCTAGTCTCATTTTTTCGGTGTGCACTTGTCATTCCTCTTTGCTTTCTTCTAAGCACAGAGAATGGAATGCAAAGCACAACAATAAAAGTGCCTCTCGCAGTTCAACTGACTAGACTTCATTCGCTGTCTTCTATGCGTTGTATTGTTGTGTTTTGTTTTATTTCCACTTTTCGTTGCATTTATATCGAAGTGTAATTCAATGAAGATGCATCGATGCTAGAAAGAAATCTGCCAAATGAGTTGAGATGGTTTGACGTTTTGGTTCTGTTGACTTTTGGTCAACCGAATGTGTAGTATTATGCACTAATAACTGCGGCAAGTGTTGCGTGAAGGTGTTATTTCATCTTTTGGTCAATTGTCGACGTTTGAGAAATGAAGGAAGCTCTTTAGATTCGGGATTCGGTTAGTAAATTTGGTGGTTCTTATTAACGTCAAAGTCATCTCCAAAAGCATGTATGTACATATCTTTAGCTATGTAGATATTATTTCGTGTCCACTATCTCCAAAATATTCTCCAGAGTATTAATCATCCAGTGACATAAAAATGTCAATGTAAATTTATGATGCATTTATATTTACAATTTTTGTCAATTATCTACTTGCATGCCTCTGAATGTTATCTCCTCAGTACACAATTATTTTTTCCTTACATTGCCCTTGTTCAAAATCAGAGAAAACATTTGATGTGTAGATATACTTAATCCCAATGTTACGACGTTGTAACCTAACTTGTAAGCCCTACAAGCAAGTGCATGAAGTTCTAAAGGCACACTTAATACCTCACTAAACAAACCCTAAAATTTCGGATTCGAATCAGAATTTTGCTGGTTTGCTTGTTTTCTTCTTCTTTGATTGGCGCTACAGTCCGGGGTGAACCTGGGCCTCAACAACATGCCTCTCCAGCCAGCACGATCTTTCGCCAGCTGCCCCCAGTTGCGCACACCAAGTTGGTTGAGGTCCTTTTCCACTTGTCTGCGCCATCTAGTGCGAGGACGTCCTCTGTTGCGCTGTCCCAATGGCTCCGAGTCGAAATCTCATCGGGCCGGAGCTGTGATGTCCATCCGCTCCGAAGACGCTTAACTAGGTGCATGCCGCTGTACAGCCCGTACAGTTCGTGCTTGAACCTTCTCCTGTTTTTTTGCTTGTTTGCTTCGTTCAATTATAATATACGCATTATAAATGAAAAATAAAGATTTTAAAATACGGATGAATCTCACAAAATAATTCACTAGACATTGGAGATAGGGGGACTTTTTTCTTTCACATACCCCTGACGCAAAGTTGTCGACGCAGTCTCTAAATTGTTAGCTCCCGGTAGCTGAGTATTTATTGGATTGAAATCGTCACTTCCTTCAAGCTCGTTATAATCTGTATTTGTACTATAATAAATACTAATAAGGTATCCTAGGTGCGACCCAAAATACTTTTTAAGTCATCACTTCTTTTGTGTCACTGACAATGCTCAAAGATTATTCCTGTTTATAAAAAGGTTCTTAAACTTGGACGTGGCATAAAACTGTAGGTCCTTCCAGTCGTGAGAGAACAATAGCCCGCACAACATGAGTGGTTGAGATTGAGAAGCTAGCGTCTGGCCCTCTACGGGCTATAGCGCAACTGATGCATTTGCATATGCGTATGAAGGCAATATCAGTGTATTTTTCTTTCTATAAATCAAGCTAAGGCAGAATGTTCATGATGCAAAAGGGTAGTCACTTTCATGCACCACGTGCAATTAATAATTTGCATTTTCTATACCAGGTACCTAGTACATCTTTTAAGTTCTTTCGCTAAATGTCTTGTTAGATCTAAATGTGCTGCTAAATCAAATATCTTTGTACCTACATGCAATAAATGTGGGGATTGCATCAAACAGCAGCTATTCAATTACCCTTAATTGAAGCACACACAAGTACGTTGTCACGCATTCGTTCATACCTAAAAAGACTTTATCTTAAACATACCGATCATCTTGGTTAGCATAATCACATACTTAACACACTAACTTCTCGACAGCTTGGATCGTCAAGTGATAGAATTAAGGAAATAACTGAACTGATGGTTAAAAATTCTTCAACTCACTAATTACCTACAAAATTGTACAAGTTTCAACAAGTGCAAATACATCCGCCAAAGAATAAGATAAAAGAAAATCGTGTGTTGGTAACTTCTTGTCTGTTTCCACTGAAAAGAATAATATTGAATTGATTCTATTTCGCTACCCTTTTTTCCCGCCCTCGTCTGTGACACCCTAAGAATAGCTTATCAACGACAACCCTCTCACAGAGAAGATAAGTCACCGGGAAAGATAGTCACGTTAATGTTCCGATGTTTCACGTTTTGCCTTACCATATACTGCACATTATCTGCTTAGCAGAACAACTAATTGAATACCAAATAAAAATTCAATATAAAATTTATTGCCAAGTAGCACTACCGGCGACATGTAATCAAAACTATAAAAATGTAAACAATAACAAACTGACCAAAAAGAATCGTTTAAAGAAAGCAAAAAGAAAACTCGTCAGCCACAAGTGAATGAGGCATACAAGAAAGGGAAAAAAGAACACAGAAAGGTAAACAAACCTCACATCTCATCATAAATGTCAAAACATGTGTCCATGGCGTTAATTCCCACTTTTTTTTGCGTTCCGCCACTCCGCCACAAATGAAGAGTAACCCAATCGTGTGACACATAACTTAGTTTCCACATTATTACCCAAACTGATAAGATACTCTCGTATGTCATAGCAACGCAACAGAGAAGATATCTTCTCTTAAACAGTTGAAGATGTGCACTGCAGCATGGTCGTTGTCGTCTTGGTCCTGCGTCCGTGAACAACTGTCATTAGATGTTGACTGCCTCCGTTTGCTCCCTTCTGTTGATTGTGTATTTATGTCATTCTGTTTATTAGTTCTCTAACCCCCGGCGGTATAATGTGGTTACACCAGTGGATATTAAAACGAGAATTGTAATATATCTATCTATGTATTGTGCATAACAAACCGAAGAGCAAAATACCGGCTAAGAAACGTGATATAAAAAAAATGCAAAGCTGCCGTACGCAATTATAATAAGAATGAATCTGTAAAGAGAAAACGAGACCAAGACTTGAATTACCAAAGTCCCATTATGAGAAAAGCTTAAAGCAAATGCAAGAAAGAAAAAAATACACATCGAATATGGAAATGAAGTAAACTGCCTCTAATCCATATGCAATAACAACAACTACAGGAACGACGGCAATTGCGCGTCTAACAGCCGGTGCCTCAACGGCGGCGGCAGCTTTAGTCCTCCGCTAAGTCATGTTGCAATGCCATTTGTTCTCCGTACACTGTTATGAACGGAACGCGTAACAGGAAAGCTCTCGCACTCTCTCTTTTGTCTTGTATCCAATCCGTCTATAATTTCCTATTTTATTATTATTTTGTATCGCAGAGATACGCCGGAGATACTAAATGTATAAATAGGCAGAGTGTGTAGAGAAGACCTCAATAGCCGTGTCTCGATACACACATGTGGTTGGTTCACACTATGCCAATGCATTTTTGTGAATACGTGCTGTGTGTATCTCAGAGTGGTTCTGGTTCTAAGCAAAATACTACTAGAAAGCACGTGAAACATCAACATGAAAAATACACATTTAAACCCGATGTCGGAGTGAAGTGTGTTGCTGCGGTTCTATAGATATACAAGTCTCTTAACCTTCATCATCATTATCGTAGTCATCGCATCGCATCCTCCAACACACAAGAAGTTGGCAACAAAATTCTTCTTTCAACTGTGTGGCGACACACAAAAATGGATGGGTGCTTGCCGGTGGTGCCGCCGTTAAAAGTCAGTTGGTTTTCGTTGGTTGAGTAGGTAGAACTTTTTTTGAACCTCTAGAAATGATTTTTCAGATATGATAGGGTTGCCAAGGAGTTGTGAATTGTGCACACCCCATGCAATAACTTTTGATTAGCTAATTTTGTTATTGAAAATATTTAATAAATTTGGATATTGCCAAAATGTAGATATAAAAGCTCTTATTACTACAATTACAATTCTATTTTTTTGTCAGTAGTCGAACAGCCAAAATAAAGGTTAAATAGACGACGCAAAACCAGTAAGGTAGTAAATAGAGATCATCATACTTCTCTTGAATTGAATTTTTCAATTAATTTTTAAATTTCGGCAACACTATATTCTTTCAGGTTTGGCCATACTTTAAGCTGTTACCGGTTTCTTCCAAATTAAAATTGTGAACTGACAAAAAAGTCAATTGAATTACTTACCTCACCTCACCAAGAAAAAATGCCACTGTCTAAAGAGCAGCTTTAGCTTTAGCTCCTATCTCTTCTCGCATGGTGCATCATTCTATGGCAGATTATTGATTATAGTTGGAATAAATAAATGTTGATAAAATAGAATCCACCTTTCAGTTTTAGGCGTATGCTAAAATTAGCAGATCCAAGATTTGAGGCCCATTCACATGAGGTCGCCGCGAATTGCGAACTTCGCAAACATTGACGTTTCATTCATATGGAGATTTTTCATTCGCCGAGAACTACGGGTGCAAACTGACACTTCATAGCGAATTTTTTGTTCGAGAGTTTGTGGATCGCGTTTTCGTCTTTGGATTGCGTTTGTGTATCACGAATTCAGTTCGACAGTTTGCGGAGAAAACGATTGATTCACTGAGAAAAACTTTCAAATCGTTAGGTCTGTTCCAATTGATTTGTGCATAGAAATTCGTAGTTGAGCAAATTGTCAGAAGTGGGGGTACAAATCTCTCTTTGAGAGAGAAACTGTGCACAAACTTGTGGAACGACGTTTCGTAGAAATGCACAAAATTCAAGAAACGTCAAAAAATGTATTCAATTCCTACTTATGCAATTCGGAATGAACTGTCGTTTGTTGTTTTTATTTTGAATTTTACAGTCTTCAATTTTCTGCCCATAGAATTTTCTGTGGCAGAAATTCGCAGGGTGGGGACATTTTTATTCTCTCGTGAGCACGCTCTTCTGTCAAAAACTACGAACAAATCCCCAAATGGAACGGCTTTGGACATTTTCCCTGTGATTTTCGGTGAATTTCACACCAAATGGAACAGACCTGTTAATTAGGATGTTTAAACTAACTCTTATTCGGATTTTTGTCTATGAAAAAACTCGATAATTCAGTTACAATCTTTTTGCATACCAAGGATCTGTTTGCTGGAAAATGATTGTTTGTGAAAGTTCGCGTTGTGAAAGTTCGCTCATATGAATGGGCCTTAATTGTACCTACATATTTCTATTTATATACCCATTGGCAGTAATTCGAAACATTAAAAATTAAAACGTATCCACATTCACCACATCATTCAAAAAGCCCTATGGTTGGTAACCCTGTCGCGAATCAATCTGATATAGAGAAGCCACCAGCCAAGCAGTTCTCTGTGAACGCAAAAATTCGCCGAACTCGACGGCATGTAGTGTGTGCGACACAGAAACCAACAACAAAAAAAAAAACTTAAATGTATCTACATATCCCCATCTACTTGCTGCGGCATAGAACAAACTCTACCAGCGCACAGGGCATAAAAACCGAATCATCGACCGAAAAAGAAACTAAAAATAAAATATTTCAACATTCTTTTTTCCCCAGTCGAAGTTTTTTTTACTGTTCTCTGTTTCTCTTTGCACACTCCTCTTTGTTCGATTCGTATACATTTTTCGAATGTATACCCGAGCATCAGATACATTTTTTTTTTCGATTCGAATTTTTTTTTTTTGTATTTTTTTTTTTTTCCTTTTCGTTGCTGTGTACTCATATTCAGGTTCGGTTCGGTTCGGTTTTCATCCCACAGGTCTCTTTCTCTTTTGTCTTGCTGGTGTGTGTATATACATATATTTATGTATATATGTAGGTTATATATCTTCGTATTCATGTGTTCATGTCGCTTGGTACACATAATGCTTTGTGGAATGTCAAATGAGTTTGTGCATGGATGTGTGTAGACGGCGTATCCGTGAGTACGTGCGTTTGTCGGTCACCGTATATGATGGTGTGTGCGTCATCCATGGTTTTCACTTCTCAGTTTTATGCCCCACGAACGGCGACTGCGGTCGATCGCTGGATTTATAAGATTCGGAGACTCGTTGTGAAACGGCTTTTTTGAAATGAGAGCCCAGTTAATTGTTTGTATAACAAACTTTTCTCGTCAGTCGATTTTTCAAATTATTTAGTCTTATGTTAGCTCTGCATTCAAAAATTATTCCCGTTGATGAATTCCAAGCTGGCGAAAGATCGTTCTGGCTGGAGAGGCATGTTGGTTGCGGCCCAGGTCCACCCCGGACTGTAGCGCCAATCAAAGAAGAAGAATTCCAAGCTTGAGCCCGTTAAAAATGAAAAACAAATGCATACATGATTTTAGTAAAAGACATAAATGAGCAATACCCACGACAAGATATTGAAACAATTAATTCCAATACAAGCTTTTTACAAAATATGATCCAGATTTGCAGGCAAATAGGGATCATGGCTTCATTGAATGCGGTATCTTATTCTTTTTATACGCAATCGAAGAGAAACATTCGTAAGCGCAGCGCACATACAACCGGAGGCATATTCGTGTCCCCAACCCATCATTGCACGACCCGACCACACCACTCCACACCATCGCCTTCGGAGAGAGAGCGTAAGCGGAAGAGAAAATTCTTTGAATTTTCTTATCACACTATTCAAGACGAGTGGATGAAAACAAGTGCGAATGCGAATATGTACGAGTATAAACATTCAAGCTAAACTTGCTCTGGATAGATATGTAATTAAACGTCATTGCTCGTTACTAGATCTGATTGCTTCTCTCATTTATACCGTCTTACGATCGTAGTGCATTCATTTGATCTATGTGTGTACACATACGTATATTCACAATACATTTTTGGGTATTTTGAATGTTCATCACATCGATAAAGGAAATTGGACGATTTTTTTAACATTTTCAAAAATGACTACTAGCAACTCACTGAGTAGATAAGTAACGAAATTCTTCGCAGTTGAGTTACCTTGAAATAGTCAAGTCTGAAGCGCACTAGCATTGACTTTGGTCATCATTGATAGTTAAATTGCGTATGACAAGAATACCTACCATTTCCGTGGCCCGTGGCGTTGTGGGTATGTGCGTCGACCCCAACCTCGACGTCGTGGATTCGATTCCTGCTCTGTGCGACGAAAACAATTTTCACGACCCCACTTCTTTCGAGTCACTGACAATGCTCAAAGAGTATTTCCTGTCTAGAAGCTTCTCAAACTTGGCCGTTCGGAGTCGGCATCAAAACTGTAGGTTACTTCCACTCGTGTGAGAACAAAAGCGCGCACAACACGAGTGGTTGCTGAGAAGCTAGGCCCTGGCCCCCTACGGGCTGCAGCGCCACCCATATCATATCAAATAATGAAAAATAATTTTAATTTAGACTAGAGACTATTTGTTTCTGTGCATATGTAAATTTTTTGGGACGTACTATTTCAATAACCCATGCATATTATTTTTGTAAGATTTCTCTAAGGCATATTATTAATTGTGTCGAACTCAGATTTGTACACGAATCAGTGTTGCCATAAGTTAAATTATCTTTGAGGCCCAGAAACTTAAAAAATGAGTATTTTAAAACTTAAAGGGGTCCCAGCAAAGATTTTTGATAACACAATGCCTCCTTATGTGAACAAAGAAACTAGTGTGTTTTTTTGTAGGAGGTTTTGGTACTACACTGGAGCACTCATACTCAAGACTGATCCATTGTACAACCAGGCAGTATCTTACAATTCATTCGGAAGACCAGCAGGCGCTTCTGGGATGAAGGGCCTACAGAATCAGCGCGAAAGACCTGCCATTTCATCCGAACAAAGTGGGGGCAGTGATAGAAGAAGTGCTTTGTCGTGTCGTCGTCTTCTTCACAGGCGTCGCTGGCAGCGTCTTCGCTTAAACAAAACAGATTACGGCTAGATGACACAGTCTGTTGAGTGTCTGCCCTTAGTTAACCAAGTAACTTCCGTTCGAATCACAGTGGAAGTAGAGCTAAAATGCATATGTCCCGTCACCATATGACAACAGCACTGATGACATACAATGGTCTAAGTGTTCTGGACATATCGGTTGCAGCGCAATACTCTTACCTAACCTAAGTGTTTGACAAAGGTGTAGTGGCCCGTTATTACGCAGGTAAGTCGTCTGCATTTCTTACAAAAGTTTAGGAGCAAACGCTTGATCTGTCTACATCCTGAAAAGGTACGGCATCTCCGATTGTGTCTCTCGAGAGGCGCAACCGTCAATGGAAGCCCTAACCACAGACACAGGTTCTCTTCCTCTGATCCTTGTCTAGCAAGTTCATCGGTAATTTCATTTACAGCGATTCCTTGCTGTGCTGGCACCCAGATGAGTTTTATTGAATCTTGACTGTCAATAAAATTCAAAGTGGATTTGCATTCCTGAACTATCTTGGATGCTTGAGTAAGTCCTTAAGCACAGTCCGAAAACACAATCGCCGGAGCCTTCAATGATTTTGGAGCCATCTGTGAAGATACGACCACATTTCGTTCCTGCAGTGAAATCTTTCTATGGCACTTCCTGGGTACAGTCAATTTTTTACATATTGCAAAGATATGAAAATGGAAATGTTCAATAAAATAACATTAGGTGTTTGGATAATTGAGTCAAATCTAAAAATTATGAGTCCCCCAGTCTGGCTAAAAAAATGAGCCCCTTTTGACTCTATAGAGTACCTATGGTAACACTGACACGAATAATCTCAACCTGCCTACTTACATAGGTATATCTTTTAGTCTGTATTTACCTTGAAGTCTACAGTAGAAGTTTTATAAAACATGACGGCTACGAAAAACAACATTATGAAAAACGTTAGTAGGTACAGTGGACTCTCCGTAACTCAAATTTTTTGCTAACCAAATTTTTGCTTTCCATTCCAAAACCACTCTTGAAGTCGAACAGGACATCCCGTAAAAATTCGACTTAGAAGAGAGTTCACTGTATAATAAAAAGCAATATGTAGTCAATGTGCTAGTTGATCCAAGTTCCGAACGAATTGACTTGCACATAGAAATCCCAAGATTTTTTTTCTCAGCTGACACAAGCATTTACGACGTAAACAAACATTATTCCTACATCAAAGCAAAAAGGAACACATAAAGTGCTAAAATCACGTGCAATTTCTGTACCGCTGAAGGAATAGCAAAACAAAACGCCACAAAGCTAAAAGCGGCCTAAAGAACAGCAAGAGCAAAAGTACGCGAAAAAAGATAAAAATAAACTACAAACCAGAATTCATAAGAGAAGTAAAGAGTAATAGAGAAGAACATGACAAGAGCCAGACAATCGACCTCCAACCCCCACATTGCCGAAGACTAACAACTAACTCCTCTCGTGCCTACACTGCACACATTCATCCGCTCCTACCCTATTCGCATTCTAATCAAGTGTCAGAAAGGTATTTCGTTATGCCGCTGTTTGCTGTTGCTCTAGTGCACCGTTTGTGCAGTTAAGCGCCAGCTGACCATCAAGGCAGCCAACTCAGAGACAGTATTGTGTGGTGTTAGGGGGATGTCTGATTTTTTGCTCCATGCACATGAAGTTATGATCAAAATATAGAGCTGGAATGCATTGGATAGTACTTGGTGAAGTAGTTATGTAGTGTTTTTCGTCGCAATAAAAAGCAGTTTCAATGTCTGCAGAAGGGGTAACCGTTTTAAATTGAATATCGCTACACTTTGACTTGTTTTTAAATTGAAAACTGTAGATTTAGAGCACTTTTACACGAACTAATTTCGACAACAAGCTTTTCCATCTTGTTGGCAAGATAGGTGAGACATAGGAAAAGCTTCACCTCTCTTGTCAACAAGATGGAAAAGCTTGCTGTCGAAATTAGTTCGTGTAAAAGTACCCTAAGATGCCCAAAGCAAGGCATGGCCATACTCACAATTTCACCTTATGGAAATCTCTCTTTATAGCCTTATCTTTTAATTGACGAATCACCGTCACCGTGGTCCGTGACATGGATGGTCGGTCCGCACACGTTTCTTTTGAAATTTCACCCGCTGCCCAGTTCCTTACTCTTTAACAACAAGCAATCGCGTTCTCAGCTCGCGAAGAATGTTAAACTGCCTTGATCTCTTCTCTGTTACCTATGCATGTATAACTACCTTAGTGGAGCGATCCGCATGAAGTACATATTCCTTTACTTCGGGCAACAGAAGCTGTCTGATGACTGTGAGAAGAATTTCACAAAATACAGAGAGTCCCTTTGCTGCAGTGAAAAAATGACGTTTATATTTTCTGTCGATGGATCACTACATCGACGCCATCAAAATGTAGACGGTAAGGCCCAACAAACCTACAAACGAAATTCTCTTTCGAGAACCATCATAGTGATTGCGGATGCTGGTCTGCTCTGGCCGATTCTGTAGACAGCGCACATTGATGGCAAATTTAAAAAAAAAAAATGTGTGGTAGAAAAAGTTCAAGTAAAAATAATAACACCGCTCTTTTCTCCTTCTCTTTAATACCCTGTTTCCGTCGTCATTCCCTCCCCAGTTTTCAACGCATATTATATGCTCTTGCTATATAAATGAAAATGCAGATGGATGGTGGATGGAATACCAGTGTTATATGATTGTGTGTGAGTGTGTAGGTTTGTATATACATCTACCACCATGTGGTGCAAAAGAGAGTTTGAGAGGTAAGCGACAAGCGTTGCTAGCTGCTGTTGCTGCGCTGCTGCCGCCTTGGGTCGTATCGCTTGGATTGCACTGAAATAGCTGGAGTACAGGCAGTGTTAGTGGGAGAGAGGTAAAGAGCGTCGCGGCATCATTGAAGGTGATGCTCTTATACATATTAATTTTGTATGTACTATTTTGGTATTATACAGTCGCAGTTGAAAGTCATGAGATGGTTGGGAAAAGTTTCATTTAAAATGATGAATAGTATTAATTGAATTTTTTCTCTATTTGAAAGTCTGTCAAATTTTTGATCTAGACTCTCTAGATCCTCAAAGCTTTCATCGATTTACTTCTCAAGTTAGAAACCAAAGCTATAGTAAATCATACTTTCTCCCGAATAAATATTCTATTCCATATTCTATATATCCCATATTCCAAAAATATGCACTGTTAAAATCTAAAGAGAATGCATTTTGTTGAGACTGTAGAGTAAAAACCACACGAACGTATATTCTCCTTTTGTATTATACTGAACCAAAAGTATACACATACAGAATCATCCCAAGTAAAGTCATCATACTCTTCAGTTCAGCTCACTCGCTTTTCTTGTCTACCTATAACTGTACCCATACATAGCCAAACATATATATCGTGTCCCAAGCGGCCTTATGTAAGCGTTGCGGATGTTTTGTGGGTGCCCTCTCTCGGCGACAGGGTGCTTCGGTTGGTTTTATTGGTGTATTTTTGTTTGGGAAGTTTTTCTACCCGTCGTACATTTTATTATCGCATCGGACATCGACGGAGTGTGTACTGTTTGTCCGTGCCGCTGAATTTCTTGTTTTGTCTTTCGGTTTCGACAATTTACGAAAAATTCCATATCGTATATTCTCTTCAGTGGATTGTATAAAGTGCAAATGATTTCTAACAATTACGCAAAAAATAATTCAGCAATTTAAGTTTTCTTGTATCATATATGGTGTATAAGAATTGAGTGACAGTTCTATTTAAGAAAATGTCAACATTTTGTTTGACAATTGTGTGATCATCATCGTTTGGAGCTTACGAATAACTGGAGTAATTGTGTTTAAATAATTGATTTAAACAAAAAAATGTGTACTGAGGTGAGTTAAGAGTTTGATAGGCATATTCGCTATCATTTTTTGTTCGGCGCTTTAGTTTTTAGCTTGATTCAATACTTGAAGATCGTAAACTTTGTTGTGTAGTTTTATGATGAAATTGTGTTGTACTTCTTGACAACCAATTTGTATTTCATACTATGGATGTATGAAACTTTGAAATTGTAACAACAAGTCGAAGTTAGTTTGAATATTTTCTCTTGTCATTCGGAATACGATCAGATTGAGTATACGTTTCCGCGCCATAATTGACTGATGTATGATAGGACCACTAAGACGCTAGAAATTCATACATCATCTCAAGACAAACTATAGAATAATTCAAATATGTGTACATAAACCTGAAAGGTTCAATAAACCCTATGATAGATCATTCTTCTTTTTTTAGACTTTTCTTGCCGTTACGCATTGGATCGACGTTGAGTCGGTGTTTTCTCTCTCAAAACATTAAAAATGAATTGGAATACAGTAGTTTTATTTCCAACGTTCTTATTTATCTATCGATTGGTTGGTATCTTTATCATCGCACGACATGATCATTTCGTATAAGAAATGCTGTAGTCTTTCGAATTATCGTATAAAAATAGAGTAGACCGTCACAGTTAACATAAGTCACAAAACGATTTCGCTACACCCTGTTCGCAAATTTCTTCCTCTACCAACAACTGCTATCGCGTCGCACATGCAAATAAAAAATTCCATGAGAGTCGCCAGCAACACCAACAAAACAGAACGAGTATGAATGACCTTTTTGCTGGCACAGCATAGCCACAGTATATGCTGAAAACTCGATTCTCTCCCAACAGGGGCACCGTCATCATCCCCAATACTCTGCCAAACATTACACTCCCCCCTCGTTATGCCTCGTGCAGCTGCTGTATGGCAAGCTGAAGAACAACCAACATCACATCCACCTCTTTCAGCTGTCACTGCATAGTGATGTTGTGGGGTTGGGCTCCAACTAGGTTGCCGGATAGATTCTCTTCTCACAGCAGTGCTTCTCGCAAAAATCCATTCCAAAGTTCCTCCTCCCCGACTTGTCGGCGCTCTCCAACAAATTTAA
Source organism: Eristalis arbustorum (assembly GCA_916610145.1). Lineage (NCBI taxonomy): Eukaryota > Metazoa > Arthropoda > Insecta > Diptera > Syrphidae > Eristalis > Eristalis arbustorum. The sequence goes on along the minus strand of OU744316.1, from coordinate 79,729,235 downwards.
GTGCTCACAGCATAGCATAGCATGGAATGAGATTCACCTTGTCTTCGTCGCTGTTGGCACCGCCGCGCCGCCGCCCACCCTAACCGACAACCACGGTGCCTCGACTGGTGCTGGCTGATGTTTGCCTGTAGTTCATTGAATTGTTGGTTTGATTCTTCGACTTGGCCGTAGTATGTGTCATCTAGAACCTCTTCCTGTGTCATTTTTGCTCGAATTGCGGCTGCTTTATTTAAAGAAGGGAACACCATGCTTGATCCTACGCTTCACAACTCATCCCGCAACTTTTTAAAGTTGATTCCTTTTATTTTTAGAGTTTCTCTTGGTTCTCTTAAGAAAATGATTTGATTTTTTTTTATTGGTTTGTTGTGTTCTTGTTTATGTTGGGCTGTATGTTCCCCCCTTTATTGTGTTTGTTTCGTTGTGTATAGTTGTGGAATCAATCGATCAACATGTTGCTCTTTTAGGTTTTCTTACGTGCATTACCAATTGTACCATGAAGTTTCTTCACTGTAGACAACGTTGGGAGCATTTAGTTGAACTTCAGACATCGATTGAGAATGTTATGCTATATTCTTTTTTATTTAATCCTTAAATTTGAATCGGATTTTTGAACATATCGACTGTTTCAACACAGGGAGTTCCATTAATCATGAGCTACTATGCACCGATATCTTTTAAGAACTAGTTTACAATTTAAGGAGGTTGAACTGTTGGTTGCTTGCAGCACACTTGATATGAACACAAACTCTTTCATTTACTATTTAATTCCGTATTGTAATTACAGAAGTGGTTTGAAGTATTGAAAGTATGTAATCAATGTAAATGCTAAATATTTTCCCGAGTTAAAGCTTAGTTCAAAATTCAGTCATCATCTTACATAGATATATGTAGGTACATGCAAAATATTGTAAGAAAATCCTACTCAGTTAATAGGAAAACCATGAGTACTTAACACCACAATCAGCCTACCGCTACATCACCTGTAATTCAGTCTGATTAGTTTCCCTTTTCCTTGTGACGACAACGGCTTTTTCTAACTTCCTTATTACACTTGCAGTGAAGTACTACTAACACAATCAACACAAGGTATTTATAATTTCAGTATCATCCCACCCTTTTTTAAAGTTCACCACACCACACCAAAAAAAAAAACCCTTCAGTGTTGACTTATCGTATCTCCTTTCAAATTGACATCCGTACACTCGCCGATAACACAGAAATAAATAAAAACATGTAAATAAATTATACATCCCCAAGCACGTGGTTGCTTTGAATTGAAATGCAATTTTCTCTTTTTCGCTCTCTTCAAAAATCCTCCTTAGCATTTTCTTAACTTTTCTCCTTTCTCCCCACGCCCTTCAAATGAAAAAAAAAAAGTTCAACCAGTTGCTTTGCTGTATGTTCCGCTGCATGCAAGCCAGTTTTGCTGTATCGCATTATCAGTGGTGCGCGGCGCTAGCTCTTGGTGCAATGGTCGTGCAACGAACGAGAATGCATGTCAAGCAATTACAGTATCTTGTTTTATTTTTCTCTATTTCTTCGTTTGTTTTGATTTCTAGCTCTCTTCGCGTTTAATTTTCTCTTCCTTTTATTTTTTTTATAGAGCAATGACAATTCAATTAATTTTGGTTTCTTTTTTCGCTCATTGTTTATTCACTTGCTCGCCAACTGTCATCGATAGCGATGACTACGCTTAGGCACATCGGATCCTTAATCATTCACAATGAGGTTCCTTAAGAGTGCTGTTCGTGTAGTTTAGTCTGCAATGGGACCTAAATCTTGACACTTGACTATTTTGTACTAGAATGGCATGTCTTCAATAGTGTCAATCGAGGCAATAACGAACTGAACTTAGCTCAGGATTAGTTGATTTGTTGGACGCCGTTTTCGAGATTGCAGAATTTGGACTTGTTGATTTTGATAAATGATTTTTGAAAGGGTTAAACAGTGAATAACCATCGACCTCAAATATGTTGCTACACTCATACCCATGACGTGAGTTTGCTACATGTACATGTGTAGATAAGTATGTCTGTATGGATTTATGAATCAGAAAGTCACATGAGAAACCAAAAAGAAACAACTTCAGACCAACAGAGCAGAAGAGGAACTAGAGAAAAAAAAAAAAAACCCGTGCTCGGAAATTTCAATACTCACACTTGAGGCGAAACAGTAGACCTTCTGATGCCAGTCATTCGTTTAGACTGTGAGTCGAGCAAGCATTTAGTCAGTCACACAGTCACTCATGAAAGTAACAATAATAATGGAATGGAATTCCAATGGGGTGAGTGTGATGTAGAAGAGCGTAAGAGAGACGGAGGGCTACCAGCATCGATAAAATGTGCGCATGAATTGACTGAAGTCACGAACGCACAGTGTGAAGCAGCAAAAGCAACAAAAGAAACTTTTCGTATTCCTTTGCTTCTGGTTGGCTCTGTATGATCTCGAGCAGCTTACTTCAAAGTTGGAGAATGAGGCTAGAGAGATCGGTGTGAGATTTTGTGTCTTGTGAGAAATAACCAAGATCTTATGTTAGAGCGAACATCTAGTAAAATGTGGATCTTTGGTGTTTGACATTCGCAATTGTTCGTTATTTAATGAAGAACTAATTTGCTTAAAGTTTAGATTTAAAATTTGGGGCAATTCTATTGCTTTCTGGCAAAAACCAGCAATACCTGACGTTGCAATCTGCAAGACGTACACAACGTCAATCAGAAATCAACGCATTTCCACGCAAAGTGATGTTGCTCTAGTTTAAATTTATACCGTTACGTCACCCAATTGTGCATTGGTCAGTGCTGCATTGGAGGCGGGACATTCAGACAACCATAAACCACCCTCACGACCACGACCATAGTCATCCAATTCAGAATAACCATCATGGCCACAATCATCACCTGATAACACACTTACGCTACACCAAACGAACACAAATTTCTTCGATGGCCACTCATTCCTTCCCAATCTCATATTCCATAACACAGATGATTATGCCGATGACGACAATGGGTTGCAGGGGAGGGCATAAACAGGTATTGGAAGGGTGGTGAATAGAATGAACGTGTAGAATCACCATGGTGAAATTCGATTTATTGAACGCATCCAACCGTCACACAAATTATGACAGCCGGAAAGCACAAAGTGCAAGTGTCATACTAAGAGATTTTTATTGAGCATGTATTTTCGCTCTCGCGATTGTTGAACATCGCCGCGGCATATTGATATTTGATACAAATATAAATACGTATGCGTTTGTTTGCATTCTTTTATTGCAAATAATCATGCATTTTTTCAGAATTTTTGAGAATTAAATTTATTTTATTTTTTTTTGTTCTATTAAAGCTGTATTATAATAACGAATGATAGAGGGATAAATGTTAATACATGTAGGTAATCGTGTACATATAACACACAGGTGAAACAATACATGCATACGCACAATCCGACGCACAGTTCATTCATTTAGGCTCCAATAGGGAAAACCTACTCTGATTCACTTGTCTGTAGATGCCTATATAGAAATGAATATATTCAATTTTAATATCCCTGCAATGATATTATGGTAGACTATGTCCGCATATTTGTACGTATGTAACTACGTGCATACGAGAGTGTAATACCCACTGTGTGGAATCGACCAAAAACCACCTGAACTGTACGTACTGAACTGAACTGTGCCATCGCCATTACCGCCCCTGAGATCAGACCCTTTTTTGCGTTTGTTTGTGTGTAAGTTATTCAGCAACCTTTTGCCCTCTCATCCCCAACAACACACCACCTTCTTACGGACTCTTCATTTTCATATCGCCCCTTCTTATTCGCCACCCTCTCTTTGGCATGGCTTTGCCTGATGCGGTTAGTTTATAACCCAGCGCTCGTTTCCATTATATCTTTCGTTCTCCTCCAGCCTTTTGTACGTCATGATGTCGACCGACGTACATTCACCCACTCTATGTTGGATGTGTGTGCATCTGTATGTACCGTACTCAGTACGAACACCTACAGAAAAGACGGAGTGAATGAGCAGAGGGTGGCAAATTTATCCTTGCCATTATGCATTGCCGGTCACCAGCCCCCATTTAGATGCTCCCAACAATAGTATGAATCTCCTCATCCACCCCGAAGGTCCTCCTGTCATTTTATAAAACCGTATAACAGTCAACCTACATATATAAAATAATAATTATTACACATGTATATACATATCTACATGCCTACGCAAGGACTGAACAGACCGTTGCCAAAAGGAAGCGTGGAAAGCTTTCATTCTATCGTTAGCAGCAACACACAGGGGGTATTGTGACTCAAGGGTGGGGTTGTTAAGTGTGGTAGATCGATGTTGGTTTGGTAGTAGTGGTGATGGTGGATGTTGGGTTCGCAGGATGGGTAGGTGAATGGTGGTGAGTGGGTGAATGTCAGTGGTGGTGGTGGTTTTGTATCCATGGCAACCATTAAGTCGAGCACACACATACACAGAAAGATATTAACCCACCAACCCACCTCACCAGTGGGAGACGACGTATACAGTGGGTTGTAAAAATTTTATAAAGCCACCCTTAAGTAGTAAAGCTGCTGCTTAGCTGTGCTCGGTTGCTGCTACTGTAATGCTGCCGCTTCTTCTCCTGCTGGTGTTGATGATGATGATGGTAGCTTGCTGTTACTTTTCGTTCGTTACGTATCTGGTGGAAAGAGCCCTGAGAGGTGGAATACATTTGTACCTCAATGACAAACACACCCGAAAGAAAAGGAGAGAACATAGGATGTGACAGGGATAGCAAAATCATTATCCTGGAATCATTATTCTGATGCTGCTGTGCTTCCCCTATCCCCCTTAAAGTTTGATTTTATTATATTGTGTGTGTGTGTGTATACTGTAGTGGTGATAGAGATGTATCGTTCAGCGTTTGCGAGGGTGTATGAAATGCCACACACCACCCACACCGTTATCTACAAAATTTTTAATTCACCACTATTTCGCCGTCGTTCTCTCCCAAAACACCCGCCGCCACCCTCATTTGGATTGTTGTGTTTTCATTTCGTTCTCTCTAACGTTTTTTTTTTTTGTTTATATCGAAAGCAATGTGGACCAATCAACCCACTACCCACCCACGCCCGTTCTCTGGCCGAATATAAATTAAATAAAGCTTTAATTTTGAGGCAACTCTCCAGGCTTTAAACTTGTGTGTTGTGTCCATGGATATGTACCTATATACGCACTCGTTTTAAAGACTTCTGAATGTTCTTTAATGTGACGGATTTTTTGGTGAATTTAACTTCACTCATCGTCAGTCCTTAGCGGTAATCGCAACTTTATTTCGAAAGTAGCCTTTATGTCGTTCGATATACAAGATTGTTTGACGTAAATATGAGAAATAAAAGTGAGTATGGGAGGAATTCGACACATATCAAGTAAAGAGAAAAAAAAACAACTTCTGGAAGTGTCGGTCAACCGACTTCGATTTTCAATAGACAATTGTGTACCGTTTGTATGCGTTTGAAATGTGTGCATATGCATATGCACATCGTCGTCTACCGCAATGACCGTCTTCGTTGCCACTTTGGGAAAGTTCATTTTGAATGTGACATGATTTATTGGGCCCCCTAAAAGAGGGATGTTAAGAGTTGTACATACATATAGGCGATGTTAAACGCAGCAAAAGCATTGCCAACGGGAACGGCAGCTGTCACTCGGTTCGTAAGCAAGTTATGCTACGCTGTAGATTGATGCAGCGCCGAAATATCAATTTGTACCGATGGAGTGACATATTGTGTACGAACCACAGTATTTGGCTTCAGATTTTTCTTAGTAAGGTAGTGTAAGCGCGATCGGTTCTCTTACGGCTTGAGTGTATGATGATCAGCAGTTAGCTGTGTAGGATTTGTTTTAAACTCATCTTCTCCAGGTGTCAGCAACCTCAAATGATGTTTAAGGTTGCATTGTCAAACTTTGACAGTTCAATGGCAATTTTTAAAAATTGTAGCGGACAAATTGAGCCTGATTTCATCAAATTTAATGTGAAACAAAATTAGACTTAACCGCATTCTAAATTATCATCGAACAAATTTTAGTCATAGTGAATTGAAAGAAGATAATTACATTGTCAGCGGCTTAAATGCGTCATGAACGAGGCAAAGTTCTAACAAATTAGTCAGTGAGAATCCATGGAACCCTTTTAAATTGTTTACCTTTATTTCGAAAACGGTTATTTTTGACTGATCTTCGATAAGACACAAAAATCTCAGACGACGAAAAAAGATTTAAACTTGGAAAATAATATAGGCCCCCCTCCGTAGAACTAGGCCCTTTGTCATAGACACTATTCAGTTTTTACTTAATTTACATCAGTTTACATTTACGATCACGCTCTAAAAGAATTTCTTTCCCATCATATTCTAGAAATAACTGGCTGAATAAAAACTCTTGCGTTTTAGCCCATTCTTGATCGTTGAACCTACCCGTTCATTTTCATACGCATGCAACAGCAGCGAAAAGAATAATGTGGCGGCGAAGAACTTCATCCGATGCTTTGCCCGCTTCTGTCATCGATGATGATAAGTATACCACAGACACAAGCAAAAAATCATTCACCGCGCGCAACACAGTGTATCTTTCTCTCTCTCCAACACACACTCTAAATTCACCTAACAGTCCCATCACCAAAAGTCCAGCCATGCAAAATGTTTGCACTAAGTACGAGTGCCACCATATGAGAGACAAGGGTAGAATGGTGGTGAATGGTGTGTGGTGGAAAACGAAAAGAAATTTTGTTCAAATTGCATTTTCACATAATTTTAATCTACATTATAGCAATAACAAAAGTCGGTGTCGGCCCCGACTAACCAACCATCGAAAATCTATCCGTCCACCACTCGCAATGGCATCAGCATAAGCAGCAGCGCCAGCAGCGCACCAAGCAGTACAGTGGTGTTTTCGAGTGACGCCGCCACAGTTACCTTCTCCACCGTCACCGACGAAAATGCCAACCAACACTCGGTGTCGGTGTGTCTTTACGGCTGCCGCGTTGCTGTTTCCATCCAATATTTTGGATTCTGTGGACTGTGGAGCCTTCGTACAATGATGGTTCTATGCACTGTATTTCTGTTGTTGCCGCTGTCGCTGTTTTCCTTCCCCCACTGTACTTTGACGCCGAGCTACCACTGTACTCCGAGTCTACAGCACAGCACAGCACACTACAGTACAGCCTGTACAGTGTCCTGTGTATATCGAAATTGTATTAGTTTCTTTATGAATATAATCTTGAATGTGTGGTTGTTGTTCCCTTGCTTTTCGCTTGCTTGCGTCTGTTCTCTCTAAATTGCGCTGTCGGTGGAATTACACCTACGAGGAAATCGACCTGGCAACACGAAGCGGTCGAAAATCGTAGCCGAACACACTTCGGCATCAACCCGAACGGCGACGAAGCGCTCTTCGGCTGTGTTCGTGTCGGTTTGGGTCGATTTCCAGGGTTTGTACATTTTATGTGGAAATACTTTGGTAAACGAACGAACGAAGTGATACACTATGTGTGCTGTTGGCCTCTCTCTCGACCGAAGAGTGGCGTCTCTGTCGCACTTGTATTGATAGCATGGCAAACTGGCACCAGTGGTGGGTTTTATACTTGGGAACAAAAATACCGAAATGCCTTTCGTCGTCATCGTCGTCGTTGTCGACATCATTCGACTCTGTACGGTGCTCGTTGGTTGGTAAAGTACAGTACAGTTCAAGACTCATCGTTCGTTCGGGACAACAATATACGAACCGAACCGAACTGAACCAGCGAGCGCCAGACCAGCCAGCAGCCAAGCATTAGCAGAGTCACCGACAACGAAGTCGGACAGCAATACCACCGGGCCAATGTTGAAGATAGCGATAATGATGTTGCGCTGCTGCTTTTACTGAAGCTGGTGCCTGATGATGATAATGATGATGATGATGGGGATGACGACTGGTGCTACTTCGGTTATAGCAGATTTTAAAGCCTTTGTGTGCTATTTTCCTGAATGCGATTTCGCCTCTGCGTCGTCAACTTTTGTGTACTAGTGCTTCATTCTGCTGCTGCCGCTGTGCGCATAGTCAAGGCAAAAAATAATTATATTTAGTATAAGTAAACACATACAAGCATATTAGTTGTGTTTGTAGTTATAATCGAACTCTAGAGACACCGACCACTATTTCTAGTTGCTGGCGGTGGAAAATGTCGGGAGATATTTCTGCCGCCGGTTTGCCCAATTAATATTTTTTTAATAATAAAATAATAGTTAGGGCATGTCTGGATAATGTGTACATACATAAATGTGTATGTTTGACTATTCCGCTTTTCATTTTAATTTAAAATTAATTTAATTTGTTCGCCTTCCGAATACCGATTCATGTGTCACATGCGTATGGAGAGTTTGACTGTTATCATCGTGTACACCTTGAACTGTCAGTTTCATAGTAAGTTCAATTCCTAATCAACTCGATAATGTGCGCGACAACGGTGAATCACTACTCACAGAAAGTATGTGTTCCTTGTCTGGTTTGCCGCATGCAGTTATCAGTGGTTTGATTTAGGTAATTTTTTGATAAGTAGGTACGTAGTGTACATACTTAATTGTTGAAGTTGTAGGTAGTTACTGGAACACTTTTGTATTTCCACGCCTTTATTTCTTTTTTTGGAGGGAGAGATGACTAAAGCATTCGCTAATTTTTGTACAATCATAACATTCTGTTGAAGAAAGGTAGGTTTCATGGATGTGCACACACTTTAGGAGTCTTACATTTTTGTTGTTCGGGATAGTGAATGGAGGATATTTTTCCTTTTTGGCAATCAATTCATTATTAGTTGGTAAAGGTATTTTTAATAAACTCATTGGCAAATGACTAAAAAATGTGAAACTTTTGCCAGACTTCAGAACAATCTAAAGACCATAAGATATAAATTTCGTGAGTTTTCTCGATTTTGACTCTTTAAAGATTAATGTTTATTTCTGTGCTTGCTTACGCTTAGAAACTAGGTATTTCATTTCTCATTGTACCTAGAACCAGCGCTAAAACTGAAAATGGCACGTATTGCAACTGTGACGAATGTCCTTCTTGTGCCTCTGCTAGGAATACCGACAGGAAAGCGTACCTGCAATGACCTCTTCTAAAAATATCCCATCAGGACACTTGTACTCAACATCAACACAAAAGAATGCCATCCATTTAGGTAGTCAAAAACCCTGACCCATCTTTGGTTCTTTGGGATTAGGTTCACATTATTTTCTCAAAAATGGTAATGCAGGCCTAAAATGTTCCAAAGTCTCAACCGTCTACCTAGAACGAATTCAATATAATGAGAAGGGTATGGATGAGGAAAAGGAGATGGGAAAAAATTATCACATCCGAAGGGCCATCAATAAATGTTGAAAAGGAAACGAAAAATTACAACCAAGAAGAAGTGTGAGGAGTGTGACAGTCAAAGGCAGGCAACACAGTCCAAATGGTGTTTTCTTTCGAAATTCAAAGTATTAGAGACGGCGGCTTCCCTTCATTTCAGAATATGAGGGACACAAGAAATGGGAAAATAACCACCCGTATAGTATAGAATTTTTGTGACGTTTTGTATAGAATCAGTTTGTCTGTATGTCTGTCAGACAGGAGGTAACCAACTTTTGGGCATATGTATGTACATTGCCGCCGCGGCGTAACCTTGAATTTTTTTAGGTAGGTAGGTAGGTAGGTACGTACGTATGCATGTTTTTCGCTTAGAAGTCCTTTTTTGGCGTGGGTGCTAAAATTATATTCTTTCTTCCGTTTCTTTTGATCCAATCAGTTTGTGACTGTCTACACAAGCTTTTTGAAGGTTGGCTTTGGTCACATGTGCTTTAATGAATAGTACATGCATAGTATTTTAGGATTTTAAAACAACATTTAGACGAGTTATCATGTCAGTTTGTAGGTAATTTCAGTAGAAAATATGTATTTCATTGTCAGCCTTTATTTAAGTCAAAAAATCACATACTACCTAATCGGCCAGCTTATCTTAACTTTATTCCTTGCGAAAAAATGATCCACCTACTACCCACCTGGCAGTTAATATAAAAATAAAAACAAAACTGGTCTTGTTAAATGGCTCACCCGCGAAATCCATAAATACACGCAGACTTCATTCATTGAATCAAAACAAATACGTTCGGTAAAAACGTAAATACATATGTACATACTCATAAGAAGGGAATAATCTTTCCGCATTTTCATGTCATCATTTTACAACTCATTTGACGTAACAAATCAGATTCCAAACATTGCGGCATTTCTCTTTCTTCCTTTCATACGCTGAATTTCATTCAGAAATCGGCAGAATGAGAGAATACGAAACAATTCAAACAGAAAACAATGCACAAACTGTTCTGTCATCAGCTGATATTATTTATAAAGTGCCAAGAAAGGCACCTCAACTCTTTCCGATTCACATTTCTCTTGTTTTTATTTGCCTTAACCTCATTCCGGCCGACTCTTTATTCTTTCTATTTTTTTTTTATTATACCTACCTCGTGGCACGTAGTATATCACGCGTGCGATTTTTACTACCTGCTACCCCTATAATTTTCAAATAATCAAAACAAACTTGAGAGAAGAGGAATATAGCACCTCGTTTGATGCAAAAGTTTATGCCATGTGTGTGGCTGGCTGCTACTGCGGTAGTTGTCATGTTTTTGATTCTTCCTGTCATCGTCGTCGTCACTGTCGGTGTCGTTTCGGTGGACTTTGCATTTGGGGGGAAGCTTTTACCGAAAAATCTTTTCTTTTGTCTTGTTCCTTTTCTAGTTTTCTCCCCTTTGGTGTACGTGAAATCCTTTTTCGGCGATTGCACACACACCCTCCTCACAACACACACACGCATTTGATAAAGCTTCAGATTTTGACGTTTGGTCAAATTTCCTCTATTCCACTGAGTGGTGTAGACGGATGGATGGAATGAAGGACGAGTGGTGTTTAAACGTGTGTGTTGCGCGCTCTTTTTTGGGGAACGAGGAAAATCTATAAAATAAGACGAGCAACAACAAGTTGATAAAAGCTTCTTCCTCATAGACTTTTCATATGTGCGTTCATTCATACGGTTTTAACTTCCACCCGCTGGATTTCCTTGCATTTGAAAATCAAATCAAAAATCGATTTGACACACAAATTAAGAGAGGGAGAGAGAGAGAGTGTGTGTGTGTCGTTTTATAGCGACCTTATTTGCCGTCGTGTGTTGTTTATATCGCTCGTCGCGACGCTGTTATTTTATTGAGAACCAGCGAGCGCAACAGATTATACCGATGTGTTTGAGATGTAAAATCATCTCTTTTTTTTAAGATTCTATTTCATGAGTGTTGTCTCTGGGGATCCTAAGGATATGTGTACTGTACATGTGTTTGTACATATGCACTTCTATGAACGGTTTTGAGTCATATTAAATGTATCTTGCTGTGCCAACTTGTGTAGGCTTGGACGACGGCAAAATTGGAACTCAATTTTAAAAGAGTTCAATATTTTCTCAGCATAAATTAATTTATTCGCAGAATATTTACAAACGTTCTTTAATAGAGAACTTGCAAGTGATCGGTCTTCATGAAAGCAATGAACGTTAAAGCGGTATTTCTGAAAAGCTAAACCCGGCTCTTATACTTTTTACCTTGGCGCTATAATATGACAGTCTAATTTCGATGTGTTTTAAAATGCTCCGCAATAGACGTTGTCATCATCATCGTCGTCTAGCAGTCGCGTAAGCCTAACACTGAAACACACACACACACCTAGAGATAACATAGCAAAAGTCAACATTATCAACTCGGATGACAACGAGCTCCATTGAAACGATCGCTCGCATGCTTTGGGTACGAGCAACAACATCCAACGAACGTGCATAAAGCAAGCCAATGATCGACCAAGGCGACAGTGGTGTCGGCGTATATTTTCGGTGGGAAAGTCAGACGAGCTGTAACGAAGGCGAGTGGCGGCTGCGGCCGACGGCCAAAGCGAAAAAGATAGTGGCGACGGAGGCAACGGCCGTCGTCATCATCGTTGCTCATATCATTCGATTAAATTTTTATATACGCTACATGCATACAAACATATATTTACATACATACATTTGTTTTTCATTTTTTTTTTTCAACATAATGCCCGTCCCGTGGAGCCAACGAAACTCGGAACTCACTTGTGACTAGCTGTTTGGCTGGTTTCTACAGTCGATCTTTCGTTTGGTTGCCCAGCAGCACACCAGCGCCAGTGTTTTTTTGTTTTTTGTTTTTCTTTTTTTTTTATATTCCGCTTTATGCCATCCCAGAGAAACTTACGAATAAAAATTGTGTATCGTGGTCGTAGCCAGCTCTGCTGAAACCTTCTTATATAAAAAGAAACAAGAAAACTTACGAAACGAGAAGACTGAAAAAATATGTTTAAAAATATATGCATGCATATGTATATATATTTATGTGTATATATACATACACATAAAATAAGAAAAAATAGCAATTGGAATTTTCTGACCAGAAAGTATGTGTTTTGATTTTGGAAACGGTGGGTTCATAGTTACTTCAATGCATTTTTGTTAATTTGGTATATTTGCCTATTTCTTACGTTCGTGTTTTTTGGCTTTTAACATTTTAAGTTTTCATTGAGAACAAGGAAATCTTAAATTCTGGCGTTCTGTTATATTCTCAGACGAATCGAAATACAAAAACACGCCAGAAGTCTGGAAACTTATTCAGGTACTCGTTAGCGAATGCTATCCGTTTTTGTCGGTTGATTTTGTTCACCAATGGTTTTTTCCTGGGTGTGCATGACTTGAACCCCTTTTGAACTATTGTTCTCCTCACATTTTCTGGGTGGACTTTGATTTTACTGCTTCTCTCAAGGTTAGCACTCTCTTAATTTGCAGTTATGACTGGTTCTTGGTCCACCATCCGCTTATAACAAGTTTATCCTTTCGGTGAGCTTCGATGGGCGGACTGATCTTAGCTTTGATTCGACCCGTCTGTCGTTTCTACAGCGATCAATTGTTCTTGATGATGTTTCCTTTCATATTTCCGTATTGGACATTTCTTGATTCTATAATAAACCGCTCACTAACACTTAACTCTTTTTTAGCCATTTTTACCGTCCTTTTTTGAAAAATCTAAAAAAACAATAACTTTTTCTCGCGTCAACAACGTCAATGCACAAATCAACAAGCACGTTGTGTCAAGAAAGAATTCCCGTTGCATATACAGTGTTTAAAGTAACAATATTACCAGCTGTACGCAAACTTCTTTGGAGTGAATTTCGGAACTTCTTTTGGTTTTTGTTATTGTTTTTTAAATGAATAATAATTTTTGTTATTCATTTGTTGAAAACTGAAACCTGAGACGTTGTTTTATTGGAAAATAAAAGATATATTAGGTGAATGACAGCCATTTTTATCCAAAATGCATCATTGTACGCAAACTTTTGTGGAGTACTGTATATACAAAGTTTAAGAAAACTGTCCTTGATTTTCCTTCTAATTCTTTTCGAGAGATTTAAAATCTAGATAAAATTCAGGTCAAATAGAAAAAAACTTTTCTATAATGTTGACTCTACTCCCTACAATTATAAGTCTAATTATATTTTGTTTGATCGATCTTAGCTATAGAGCTTTTATGCACAACGTTTTTGTCCATTCACTTATTTTGTAACACTACATTTTTTCAATATCCTTCATCCAGCCGTGAGTCACAGACGGAGGCAATGACCTCTATAATATGTGCCATAGTGATGCACAATCCCCTAAAAATAATTCCAAGATCATTGAATACCAAATCAATAACAAATCTGCAGCTCATACACATTTATGACCGTATTTACAAAGGATTGTATGTAAAATTCTGGCGCACAACAAGTGTCCTAGTTTTTATTATATATTTCCGGCCCCTTTAGTACCGGCAAAGTTGTTTGTTTTCATTATACACAGCATTACGTCATTAACAAGGTTCGTCGACTTTTCTCTCACGTTTCTCCTTCTTCGTCATACGGTAATAAATTAAATAAGATCCCAACCACCACGACCCAAATTTTGTTTTTCCTCCGTGGAAGAAACATATTAATTCACAAAAAAAAAAAACAGCAGCAGCAGCAAAACACCCACCATCGAACGACCTTCAAAGTTTGATTGTCCAGTTTTTACTATACTATAGTACATGGCAGTATCAATACAGACAAGCATATACGTATGTATATCTTCACTCGGTGTGCACAACGACAATCCCCCATTTCGGAATAATAAGTCTCCTCGTGCAATGCCGTCGCCAGCGCTGCTTCCGTGCCCTCGTCACTTACTACTGCTTGCCATACTCTTTACTGAAATATAAATAATTCATTGCTATTTACCCTTCCCTTAGTCTTCATTCGACTGAAGGTTACAATTCTACATGAAAGCAAGAGAGAGAGAGAGAGAATGATACAACAAACCAAAAAAAGGCTTAGCCCGCCGTTCAGCAAAAAGCAGCAGAGCAGTCCTTCAATTATTCCAAAAGCCCATGTGGGTTATACTTCCATTCAGGACAGCGCGATAGGTCGGTCGGCTGGTCCATCAGGCAGTTTAACCACCCACAGTAGTCACCCAACCGATTGCAAATATACACACATACATACCCCTGGTAAAGTGTTCCATGCCATTCATCTGGAGTGTGTATAGATTCAAGGAAATTCATTCACCCTTTAGCTCTAACGTTTGCAGTGGTTCTTTTTTTTTTTTCGTTTTCTGTTAAACATCATCCCTTAAACAGTTTTACCCTTGAAAATTGAATTTCATTGCGAACGCGACGGCACAACTAGAATGCATTTCCTTCAACTCTTTCGTTTTCCTTTATAACCCTTTTTACACACAGTCTCATCTCGTACATCCACGTCCATATATACATATATATGTTTTTGTACTCCCTCTCTTACTACCAACAAGTATCTATTTACCAACGATACAAATCGGGTAAGGGCAAGTTTTTTTCAGTTAAAAGAAATAAGAAAGACGGCAAAACGATGAGAACAGAACCCAAAATGACGACGACAAAAAAACCCCTCTTGCTTTTATTTGGGTAAGCGCACCCCATGGCCCGCGCTTAAAAGACCACGTGCGATGTGAAAGTCGCGTAATGCATGGCGGGTTGTTGCTGCATTCTGCAGAATGATTCATAACAGCTGGTATCATCCACCCCATGGTTCTAGTGTTTGGTATTATTGGATACATCTTTAGGTTGATGGAAAGGTATGCCAAATGTGAAGACACCTTAACCGGGTGTACATGCGATGAAATAAGTTGTGCCGCGAAATGTTTTTCTGTTTGTTTCGGTTTTTAACTCAATTTGAATCCTAATTGAAAGTAGCGAATGAAATTCACAATCGAATAAATTGGCAATTGTTAAAATTTGAATTCGATTGTCGATTTATTCGGTCTCATCAGAAAACAATCGAATAATAATCGAATCGAATCGATTATTCTCAGTACCTACTACTACCAACAGAATGCCGGGTACTAATAATAATAATATGGGTGGCGCTACAGCCCATAGAGGGCCAGGGCCAAGCTTTTCAGCAACCACTCGTGTTGTGCGTACTACTGTTCTCTCACGAGTGGAAGAGACCTACAGTTTTACGCCGAATCCGAACGGCCAAGTCTGAGAAGCTGTTTCTAGACAGGAAATACTCTTTGAGCATTGTCAGTGACTCGAAAGTGGTGGGGCCGTGAAAATTATTTTTGTCGCTCAGAGCTGGAATCGAACCTACGACGTCGAGGTTGGGGTCGACCCCCAACTCCACGGGCCTCATATATCGTCCTATGTTGTGTACTCTATCTGACAAAGAGTAAAGACAAGGTATTTTTTTTTAAATTACCTCTACCCCTCTCGTGATAAAATGAGCAAATAACAATGACTAAGATATATGATAAATTGCATTGTGCATAGCAAGCATGCCATACTCTCCAACAAGCAATGACAAGTCAATCAACACCACTTGAGTTAAAGGATAAACATTTAAACCAAACAAAAAACAAAAAGAAATAACCAAGTCCTAGATTCGTTAGACTGTGTAAAAAGGAACTGGCAAATTGAGGATACCTTACATCGGGAAAAGTCGCACGCCTGTTCTCTAACTTATTTCCAATCGACTAAAAATAAAACTTAAATATGGGACTCGCAGCGAAAAAGATGTCAGAAATTTAAAATAGTGCGTGGGTCGCATTGGATTAATTGGAGGAAAATCTCTTCGGTTCGTTTTTGTTTTCGTCAGATTGAAGTGAAAAGAAAAAAAGAGGGAATCGTCGACGACAACACATCAAATTAAAGGGTGGAGTAGTCACAGAAAACAGAAACAGACGAACGTTTTTCCGAAAATCAGAAAGGCCCCAAATTGTCGGGCGGCCGCAATAGTTGGATGGATCTTATACTCTGAACTTTCTACTTTACGCTTTACGCATAACACCCACAAAACTTCAGACTATTGTAACACACATCTCTACAAATGCATGTGTAATTGTGTGTGTTAAACGGGCATCTCCCAGTCAACAAAGAAGTGGCTAGGGACAGTGTCTTGGCACCGCTGGCATACGATTTTTGAGGAATAAAAAAAAGGGGATAAAAATAGGAAGACAAAAAAAAGAAAGAAATTTGGAGAGAAGCAATGATGACGTGACTAAGTGTCCAGAGTTGCCAGTATTGCCAGTCCGTGTGTAGATGCAAGGTACGATTTTTCCTACAGGAAAACACAGCGGCTAAAGAATGAAGACGAAATTTCTGGCAGAGGACTTACAGAACAACGATGCGATGACAGCGAAGAACCGAAAAACGTTTCCTCTTATATGTACATCTATGGACCGTATTTTGTTGTTTTTTCTCCCTCAAATTCGGGAGTGAAATTAAAGAGGGAAGACAGGAAGGGACGTACGTACATACGCATCTACCTAAACCTACCATGCATAGCCCGTACACTCTGGTTTCTCGGATGGGAATGTGTACATCCATCCATGGGAAATGTGTTTCCTTTTTTCCTCTAGTTTTTCAGACTAGAGAGATGGGACTGAAGTAGAGTCGAATACTGAAGGGAACCCACCCTTATTGGCATCACCGCACCGTGAATATAAAACGTCGTAGTCATCCCTGTGTGCTGCTGTAGTCCTTCTCCTCGTCAATGTAGTCGTTGCTTTTTCTTTTTAGTCCCATTTCAAGTTATTTTTTTTTTATTATTTCTCGTTCTGTGTTTCTGAGCTGCCGCCATTGCTGCTGCTGCTGCCAACCCTCTTCCAATTTAGAAAATGTGTTTCGTACCTCGGCGCCCTATTCCATTCGGCTTTCTCTTCCCTTCGGTGATGGTGCTCAGCTCTGTTGAGTCGGCGGTTGTGTATGTAGGTTGCTGTTGGCTGGATTCGGTATCATTCGATGCCGTCGTCGTCGTCAACGACGACTGCTGTTCTACCCTATAGGCACATATATATGTACAACATCCTGACTCTGACGGTATACGACCGTCGTTCTTATAAAATGCTAAGCATTAGACATGCAGAGGCCGATGTGGGCTGGGGGAGAGATTCTTCTTCACCCTCACCCTCTCCCTAAGTTTTTTTTTTTCTTCTATTTTTTCCATTTCGGAATGAACATTTGTGTCGGGTAGGATACGACCTCCGTGTGGATCCTTTCATGAGACTGGATGGAGGGTTGAACAGCGACAACGAACGTCGACGACGACGACGACGATGACGACAACCTATACGATGGTTGGATGATGGTGCTTTGTTGGATTTAGGACGGAATTGCTTATGGAGATGGGGTGGTTTTTAGAAAGGAGGGTCATTTTTTTTTTCTATACTTTCGTCTTATTTTCTACTCTACCGCCATGGTTGGGTGTACGTCCCCCAGACTCTTCGTATTTCATTCGACTTATACTTTAGCAGTATACATTTGAGAGATTGGGAAGGCACTGAAGAAATTCCCTCTTGAAAAACGAAGAAAAATGGGTATAGGAAGAGGGAATTTTACTTTATTTTCTGGTGGTTATTTCTCTTCCCTTCACCAACGTCACCCTTCAGTTTGTGCAGCTCGACTCTCTTCTACTTTAAGTCTGTATTTTCATTTTCGTTGAATGATGTGGGAGTGGGTGCTACAATATTTTGGTGCGCTCTGTGTTACACATGGGTGGATGTTGTCTCCTTTAATATTATTTTCACATATTTTTGGTCACTGTCCCAGTCGTCATCGTCTTACCCAAGCCGTTGATAATTTGAACGAAATGTCAAAATGCTTGATGAGGTGTTCTTAATTAATTTATTTCTACTCGCAAAATAAAACAAAATAAACTATGTATTCTATGTATTCTATGTATTGGTTATGTTTTTTGATCCGATCTGTTTTTGAAACGGATATATGATTATGATTGTTTTGGCGCAGTTATTTGCTTGCAACAGATTTTATTTGTTTTGTAAATCTCCTTTAACAAATTATACTCATCGAAATGTCTTTGTTTATTTTGCAGATTAATTCAGCAATGGGTCTACAAGCAACAGCCGCCACAAAGCGGAAACATGAGATAACATTCGACAGTAAGGACGCTAATGCATATACTAACTGTCCGCCACCAGTGAAGACAAGTCGATGGTCTACACCAACAATCAATAATAACAATAGCACTAATAGCAATTATAATGAAACAACCACAACAACAACAACAACATCAAAAACAGTTATTTTAGGAAATTCATCTTCAACGAATAATAATAATGGTACACCAAACGTAAATAAGAACACATGTGATGAGAATAAAATTAGCGTAAATTCTAATACACTTCAGTCAGCGGGTGCAGTGAGCAACGGTAATCAAGTTACTATAACAAATGGTGGGACATCTAGTGAGGACAGCATTGCGAAATTAGAGGTTGTTGCAGCTGTGCCTTGTGAGCCATGGAATACTCCGGAGCCAGTAGATTGCATATCAAAGCTGCAAGCTGTGGCGGTACCTAGCGACCCATGGGGAAGTATTTCAACCCGCTCAACTTTAGCTACAACCCTTCTTAGTGCAGATGAATTAGACGACGACGATGATGATTTTGAAGATGACTATGAAGAGGAAGAAAGTATCATTCCAACATATTGTCCATTAAGATATCATCCATGTCCACCATCGAGTGGTGTGAGTGGAGGTAATAATGTTAATAGTGCAAATAATGGCGGTGGAAGTCCTAATGGAATGCAACGAAGCTACTCACCTGCCCATGGATATAACACGCGACCAAATTATTACTCAGAACCATTTCCTCAGCAGAATTGTTCGCGAACGGGCAATCAACACCTTCGTATGGGGCCAGGCAATGGTTTTACACCGCAATGGAGTAATTCGGCCGGACAAAATGGTTTCTATGTTCCACCTGAGGCGGCTTATCCGCCGCCACAACAAACCATTCGGTGTGCAGAAAATGGTAAATCATACCTGGAATTGGGATGCAGTCCGGCCAGTTTCAATGTGACAAATCAAGGTGGCGTTGGTATGGTTGGAAGCAATGGAAATGTATTAGATGCAAGGCACCCCCTGAAACGATGCTGTGATGGCCGTGCTGGCACATGGTGCAATACAAACAAGAACTGTTACAAAGATGTTCGACTGAAAATTCGTAATTTATCTATGTTCAAGCTTTCCCGCTTCCGTCAAGTATCCGAGCAATCCCTTCATCGATCGGTGCTTATATGCAATACACTTAAATATATTGATAGAGAAATAGAGTCAGAAGCCAAGGAGATGCAACATCAGCAGCAGCAACATCATCTAAGTCATCATCCCCATCAGAGTCACTTACACCATCATGTGTCGCATCATAGTTCCCACCACCACCATCATCATAATAACCACCTTCATCACCCGCAGCAGCCCCAACAACATCAACTGCAGTCCAATGGAAGTACTGCAGAGTATTCGCCTACAATGGGTTGTGCTAGAGTTACTAATTTAGACTATCACCAACATCAACAGCATCAGCAACAGCAGCAGCAACAACAGCAACAACAACAACAACAACAACATAACCAATTCCACAGTCAGTCGCAAACTACTGACAATCGTAATGGTGACTGTACGCAACAGTCATCTTATATGAGTGCCATGTCCAAATCCAGTCCATTTAACACTCAACCGTCGCAGCAGCAGCACCCGCATCAGCAATCCTCTGCATCGCAGCAGCAACAACAGCACCAGCAACAGCTTCAGCAACAACATTGTAGTAGTAGTGATTCATTGCATCCGTATGATCACTATCCATTCCGAGAATCACAGTCTGGACGAGCAACGCCGTTTCCATCCGCCTCCAGTCCAGTCACTGCAACACCACCTACTCCAGTAAATAGCACAACGACAAGCACTGATAATGAGTCAGGCTACAGTGAGGATGACTCAAATCGCTCCATCAACTGGAGTTCAGTGCTAAGCTTATCCTCTCAATCCGCTTTGGATCCACTAAACAACAATGACTTATTCACAATCCTGCCACCTGCTACATCATCAACCAGTCCACCGGCGGCTGTGCCAGTGCCCTTGTCATCGGCATCGGTTTCAATTAGTGGAACATTTACTGCATCCTCTGTTCAAAGTTCTAGTAACAGTGGCTCAATGTCCACATCTTCTTCGTCTGCGTTTACTAGTTCGTCTGCAAATAACAATAGCACACCGACAACTTTTACCACGCTCTCAACAATATCATCATCGACCTATTCTTTGACATCATCATCATCGGCGACATCATCCTTTGCCTCGGTTGCAGCGGCAGCTGCATCAACTTGGGAATATGGTCTCCTCGATATGGAATTTGGATTAGGCTCTGAATTCACCGAATTGGTTCCCACTTGTAAACTATCAACAGATGATCTATTCAAAAGTGTTTCACCAGTTTCCGCACTCAGCGCCTCACGTTATTCGTCCGTCCATGACAATGAGCTAGAACATCCGGCACACATAATGGTCGGTAGTTAGTATCAGTTGTAAGAGTGCAATTTTAAGTTACCTTATGCAGTTAACATACCCGCCCTGTTTAGTTTGAGATAGAGTTCAGCAATTGTTAAGAAGTCTGCTTTGGCTGTCATATATGGTATATGAGATCTCTTCTCTTATCTCTGTGTACTTAGATATATGGATATACCATACATATGTTTATTCGAAAAAAAAAAACTAAGTAACCGTGACTTCGAAATGTCAAAAAATGATGTGGACAAACGTATTTATATATAAATCAATAAATTGTAATAATTGCTCAGGTTGTGAACACTTAATGTAAAAATAATATGTTAACTTCGATTTAGAAGAAGTTCAACTTCGAATTAATGTAATATTTTCTGTTTAGCATTTTTTGTGTTTATGGTTTTTTTTTAACTTAAATCACAGCAAAACGATAAACATGAAGTGTGGAGACAAAGTATTAATTAGTATTATCAATACATGATATTTAATTTGCAAACATATGTATGTATTTACCTAGGTTGTTTAAATTTAATAATATACACATATCTGTGTGTATATATTTTGTTCAATTTAATTTGAAGAGCTATTGTATGCTCATACTCGTGAATTCAACAAAAACTTAAACCGATATTACATTTAGTTAGGACTACGGTTTTAAGCTTTGGAATACTGTTTGAAAAAAAAAGCAAATCATGCATTAAAGAAGTCTCCACTGTATTTAAATATTTAAAAAGTATCAATGTAACAATTCACCTCTTTCTTGTCACTCTTTTTTTATAATCTGTGATGTGATATGAATACATGTATGTATCTATCTTAGTTTTCAGCATTATAGATGCAAGTGCATACAGAGGAGAAGATGTAGTACATCTTAAGTTATACATTTAATTGCTATTTTTTTCGTTTTATTTGTTCATTTAATTTTTTGTTGTGTTTTTTTGGAACTTCATAAAAACTAAGATGCTAAACATGGAAAATTCATGCAACATACAAATTCAATTCGATTTGTAGAAACTTTGAAGTGTGTATAATTATGCTGTAAAAGATAATGAAATGCATATACGGTGTAAATAGATTTATGTATGTTTTAGCTTATAAGACGAACGTAGCTAAATTTTTAACTGTAAATATTAATTATAAATATATTATTGAAAAAAAAAAACAAAAAACAACAACAAAGTATATACATATATTTAAAGACATTATATTGAGATATATTAATACTAAATGAAAAGAAGAAAACAAAAATTATAAGAAGTGAACAAATTAGTATTTTATTTATAAACAAAAAACAAAATACGGAAAACCAAGTTTTATATTAAAAAAAAAAACTATTTAATTGATATTAAAAAATTAAAAACAAAGGAAAATAGTTCAGAAAAAAAAAGAAATATGGGAAACCTAAAAAAGAAAATAAATTCAATTTATTATTTTTCAAATTAAACGTAAATTGTTTTCAATTAGTAGTTCCTTCTATCAGGTCGTTCCGTTTCTTTGAATATATTCACCCCTTTCGTAGAATACGTCGCATCTGACATTCACTTCGCTCACTGGATTCACTTTCACTTGCTATATGGATCGTAGAATACTCTCGTGTCTAATACCCTACCGATGACTTATATTCGAATTCGCAAAACAATGAATTGTGTTATGTAACGGTAATCAGTGTTACAACAGGGACTCTATAGAGTCAAAAGGGCTTATTGCTTAGCCAGACTCAGGGACTCAAAATTTGTAAATTTGACTAATTTTTCCAAGAACATTCGTTATTTTATTTCACATATAGCTTGTAACTTTAATTACCTGGTAATAAATAATAATAATGGCTCAAATCCATAGTCAGCTCATTAATAATGCCTAAAGTCGACTTTAGTTATAGGCGACTAAATCAAAATCTAAATCTAAATCAAAAAGCCGACTTTAACTTTTCGTTATTCGTAAACATATTTATGCCTGTGTATATCTAGTATCTGCTTAAAAGCGTGATTGTAAAGTGATTTCATCGAACAAACCCAAATGTCATAATATTTTACAAGAAATCTACTACTTTCAAGAGTTTTTGAAAAAAAAACCTTGAAATCATTTCTGAATGCTCTTTCATTTATTTTGACAAGTTCGTTGATATTTTCATAGTGTGGTTGTTGCGGGCTGGGAGTGAGTACTTCTTCATTTTCGACGAAAGGAATATTACGGTCCTTGGCAATGTTGTGCAGAACTGCAACAGGAACAATCACGTTTTTTGCAGTGTTTAAATCTACGCGTAGTCTTTCTAAAATCGACCGAAATTTCGACTGCAATTGTCCGTTTAGGCATTCGATTTTACTTCTTATTGCTGTATGGCTATTGTCGTACAGTTCTTCTTTGCGATTGGAAGTATTTCTGATTGGCCTTAGCAAAATATTTCAACGAGGGTAGCCTGCATCACCAAGCTAAATAACTTGATGACTATTCACAGTTGATTCCAGTTTATATTTTAAAATGCAACTATTCCAAATGTTAGAGTCATGCTTGGAAGAACCACGGGACCTTGCAACGATATCAAAGATCTTGCATTAATAGCCCTTCCGATTAATGTAATGGCCAGCCATACAGGTCCCACAACCTCAGTTGAGCGTTTAATTTAAGCATGCGTACAATCTATCACTCCAATAACCTTTGCAAAGCGAGCAATCCTATAAAATGTCTGTTTTGTTTCATTTAGTTCATTTGTTAGTAACTCATACCAACATCACACTTGTGGACATTTCTTTAAAAAAAATGCAATGCTACCAGCAGCTGTAGATCTGTTGGAATCGGCAGTCCACGATTCGCTAGTGTTTCTTGCACATCCAGTACTTCAATCAAAATTTTAAACGTAATTTTATCGAACCTGTACGGGAATAAAATTCTTCCTCCTCTAGCTCTTGATGGCCGTGTAATTAATACAAAATCTTCAAATATGTCCAAATCTCGATCCTCCGGAAACATTTAAAAAAAACAGCAAGCAACTTAAAGAAATCGAATCTGAAAATCGATTTAGAGCCAACTTTATTTTAGCCTACCACAAGATGACTATGAATAACAAAAAGTCTACTTTAAGAATATTTCACATTTTTATTTTTATAACTTTGCAAAATATGAACTACGCTTTAATTTTACCTGAAAGATTTCATTTAAAATGCCTGAGAATATCGTAGTACAGCACCCAGAAATGGTTCTGGTTAGACATCGAGCCATGCAAGGAATGTAATCGTATGTTCGTGGATGACTTCAAAATCGAAGATGGCTCAGGCGTTGTTTTCAGCGAGGAGGACAACATCAGCCTGTACACCTCATTAGGTAAATTTGCGTCCGTTTTCCAAGCGGAAATGTGGATGTTGACGACGTATCTGCGTCTGTTGTGACAGCCATAATATGCTTCATGCCTTACTCAACCCTTTAACGACTGCCAAGGTACATAGTTCAGGAATGCAAATTATATCTGCCTTTGATTGGCAGTCAAAATGCACTGGAAATCATCTAGGTCCCAGGACACCATGGAATCGCTCGAAATGAGATCGCCGATGACCTTGCCAAACAAGAATCAGAGGAACCTTTCTCAAGACTTGAACCTGCGGACCGCCTGTGTCTGTGGTTAGTGTTTCCCTTTATGTTTACTGCACCTCTCGAGAGCACAATCATAGATGGTATGACTTTGCACAACGTAGACAGATCAAGGATTTGCTGCTAAACATCTGTAAGAAATCCGAGGCATTCTTGCTGTCACTTGACAGAAAAAATTGCAGACGAAATATCGCCGTAATAACGGGCCACTACACCTTTGCCAAACGCCTGTGGAGAGGACGAAGACACGGCAATACCCTTCCTCTGTCACTTTCCCGGCTTTGGTTGGATTAGGTGGCAGGACTTCTGCACTGATGAGGTGAGAGCTGATTCTGTAGGCGCTTCTTCACAGAAGCACCTGCTGGTTCACCGAAGGAATTGTAGGTTGCTGTCTAGTAGTACAATGGACCAGTCCTCCAAAAAAACACACTAGATTCTTTTTCCACATTAGGAGGCGTTGTGTTATCAATGTTGGGACTCATTTCTTTTCAAAATTACTCGTGTTTTAAGCTTCTGGGACTCATAAATAATTTAGTCTGTGGCAACACTGACGGTAATATTCCAAACCAAATTTCAAATTTGAATTATGCAAGCCAAATGCATAAGTGAAATAAGAAAAGTGGATAGTATAGGGTTATACTTATATGATGCATTTGGTAATTCAGCTATAATCCTTTGGCATATCAAGAAGTAACCTTTTGCCTACATTTGGTGGAAAAGGGTTGTTTCCAAAATGTCGCGTTGGCAGTTCACCGCTCACATGAACGGTCCTTAACAGAAAAAGGCGGCTTCCAGATTTACATAATAATAATAATATGAGTGGCGCTACAGCCGTCAAAATTATTTATGTCGAACAGACCAGGAATCAAACCTACGACGTCGTGGTCGGGGTCGACGCACATACCCATAACGTTACGGACCACTACAGCTTCCAGATTTGCTGTGAGTTTTTGTGAAACTCAAAAATTATTTGGTGTACTATAATAATAATAATATAATACGGGTGGCGCTACAGCCCATAGAGGACCAGGGTGTTTTGTAACCTTGGCGCAGCAGAAACCGTAGACGTACCTTGCCTTCCATTGCATTACTAGTAGATGCGATCGTTCGCGGCTGTGTAAGTAATGTGAATTAAAAAAAGGAAAAAGCTGCTGTTTCACAAGCCACTAATGCGCCTGAAAGAAAATTGCTGCGAAATGTACCAACCCATCATCCATTTGCAACAATATACACTGTTTAGAAAAAGCCTGCATTAGCAGCCAGACTGAAATCAGAATCTAAGAAACATAATCCACGGACAAAATTACCTCAACTCGCAAAATCTGCTAAGAATACATTTACACGAACTAATATCGACAGCAAGCTTTTCCATCTTCATGGCAATAGAGGTGAGACATAGAAACAGCTTCAAATCATTTGCCAACAAGATGGAAAACCTTGCTGTCGCAACTAGTTCGTGTAAAAGTACTCTAAGCGAGCAGAGCTTCACAAAGAAATGTAACAAAGAACCGGATGTCTTCAGAGCAGTCATCATCGAGGCAAAATCGGCTTCCATGCAAGCCCAAATAATAATACTTCACAATAAAATTTATATGTAAATCGTTTTTTTTAAATCATTTAGAAAAAGCTTCCCAAGTTTGGCCGCTCGGAGTGAGCATAAAACGTTTCGTCCCTTCTATCCCAGAGAGAACAATACCATGTCTACGATAGCAGGCACAACATGAGTGGTTGCTGTAGAAGCTAAGCTCTGGCCCTTTTCATTTTGTAGCGCTACTCATATTGCATACATAAGACAGAGCTTTTTTTCAAAAGCACGAATTTTTGCGCTTTCCAAAGCACAGAACTTCCGTTATAAAATAATCAATATATAGGCGTGTATTTTTGACTGGTCAGTACTCAGCTTAGTAAGATTTTACACAGGAAGCAAAAACAAAACAACTTACTGAGTTGAACTACTAACTAGTAATATGGCACTTTCATCACAGACTAGGACGCGTTGAATCTCATTCATAGATAGCGCCAGAGGAAACTATTTGATTATTAAAGGTTTGTATTACTCGATTATTTGACACTTGTAAGTGTTAATTTGTTTATGTTACTTGTGCAATTTTATAAAATATCAATCACATTACTTGTTTGGCTATCCATTATGTGTGTATTTTCTTTGCTTTTGAGAATTAAATTTTACTTGTTTTTTACATTAGAGTATTTTGACATCTTATGCAATGGACGTAAACACACGTACCAACTTGCGGAAGAAAAATTGAACACAGCAAAAACACGTTTTATTGAGAATCATTACTAAAAACAAGTTTGCACAATATCATCCCTTACTTTGGTGAAGTGATGATTATTTGAGATTTGGAAATGCCTACGTGAAGTACGCGCACCAATTAAAAAGAGTTAACAAAATAAATTGCTGTTTAAATGAACAACGAAGAAAAGCACCTTTTTTGAAATAAATGCTCCCACATTGTACATATGTATCTTTAATCCCAACCATGTACTTGAGGTGGATGACCGACAGGACCACTACGAATTCTAGTAAACCCAGGTTCGTTGACTCTGGTAGCTAACAAACTCAATTAGCTAATTTGCTATTTTATTGTCATATTGTAGATTGCGCCCAATTGCCGGTTTAATATAAATTGGTTTTAAATTATCTGCACAAGTACTGACATTTTCTTTTGTACTATTTGGCGATGAAGCGTTGGTTGATAAATTAAATAATTCTCATAATTATCCTTGACAATCCTATATACGTCCAAATCATAAGTGTACAGAAAAGCACATAGGGTGCTTTTACACACGTAAAATCGAGCAGCAATTTATATCGGTTTCCCTTTTGTGATCCCAAGCCACTTTTACACACGGTATCCCAACGATTGCGATTTTTCATCATTTCCCTGTGAGCCGGATTGGTTCTGGGCGGAGAGAATTTTTCTGATATGGGGACATTTCAAAGAGACGTTTTCTGCACGCTGAGGATATACATTTATGTACATTTACAGAAAATAGAATAGCCATTGCGAATAAAATTGTTGATAATTATCTAACATGTACCCAATAAAAACAATTATCAATAGGCATTCAGAAAAGTTGCCGATTTTTGCGCAATATACACACGTACTTAAAAGAGTTCACGACAATAAATTTCATATGCGTGCATGTTTAAGTCCTGGAAATGCAACCCAAAAAATATTCTAAATATAAAATAAATAGTAGATAAGAGCATTAAATCATCAACAACGTCTTTCTGCAATAGAACCCCTAATTATGCATTTCCATTCCAAAAATCTCCGACCTTAACAAACGTCTGTGGTACGCTACCGATAAAGTGTCCGTGTCAGAGATAATGGAATGAAATGTATGTACGAAATTTGAATAATTTATATCAAAAGAGCGCTGTCAGGAGAGAGTAAAAAATGTCCATACCCTGTTAATTTTAACCCAAGAAGTGTCTCTGGGTAGTTTTGGTTATTTTGTTGGTTTTCTGTCAAATCATTTGATGTGTCAAACTCGAATATAGTATTGGCGGCTATTCAAAAGTTTTGAATTAGCTTAAGTTTATTTGAACAAGTAGTTCAGAAGAATATAAACCGAATTAAATGCCAAAAAAACCCTGTTTTTTAATGTACATGTTTTGCTGTAACTTTTGATATATACCGTCTCAAACATCATACAACCTCTTAAAAATAGCATAAGTTACGTTCATTCCGAGAGGTTTTTATCTCCACTCCTTAAAAAATGACAGTCTTCAAAATTTGGTGCAGAAACTACGGGAACAGACCTATTTTGTTTATCCTGAATTTGTTAGTTTTCAAATTTAACGTCTTTTTTAATTTATATTCCAGCCTCATAATAAGAACATAATTGAATGCATTTAGCGAACATACACTTGTCTCTTAGTTTCCGTTTTTTTTGGAGGTGAATATTTGGCGTTCAAATTAGTGGCAAAGCCGGAAATGTCAGATAATTCACTTCATCAACTGCTCGCATAAACTAATACGCATTCACATAAACACATTCACATTCACGTTCAGCTGGTCCCGGAGCTTTACACGTATTCGCAGACTCTATCTGTGAAACGGTTGTAAAAAAGGAGGAAAACAGTTGTGAAATGTTATAAAAAACGTTGTCAGATGAATCTGAGGGACAAGAAACGTAGAAATGGCATATCTCCTCCTTCCATTATCTCTGGTCTGTGTACCAGCCACACTAGGCCGAACACGATACTAAAGGATAAATCGAAGAAAGATAAGGGAAAACACGAAGAATGAATTTTGATCCTCGATCATTTTTTCACCCATTTACACAGAGGTCCCATCTCATCCTCACATAGTATGTACAGCATACATCCAGTACCCATCACTGCGCCAACAAGAATGAAGCAATCAAAAAATAAGCGAAGGGTGAGAAAACAGAATACGCCGAGTCCCAAGATTTTTCGTTTACATTCAATTCGGTCAAATCCCCTTACGTTTCACTTCCCTTGCCTACAAGAAGCAACAAACCTTTAGTGACGAATTTAGATCGTGTAAATGGGGCCAAAATAGGTGTGTTTTTTTGCCTTATCAGTGCTCAGCTTAGTAAAGGCGTGTTCTCAGTTCAGCAATAATGCACACGAGAACAACACATTTCACTGAGCTTAAAGTCTCCAGTGAAATTTCAATGTCATCACTGACTATGACGCGTAAACACGTCTCTTTCATAGATGGCGCCAGAGGAAACTGTTTGTCTGCTAAGGGTTGGTATCTGGTATATCATTTGACATTTGGAAATGTTTACTTTTTGATGAGACTTGTGAAAGTAAATATTTCATTCAGTTCTTGTAAACTTCAACTTAAACTAAATAAAATAACCCAACAAAGAAAATTGTCAAATTATTCACAGACATGTCGAAAAGGTAAGTTAAAATTAAATAAAGTACTTTAATTAAATTTTAATGTTTTATTTTGAATTCACAGACCAGCAAAACGGTGGACTGTTGACGAAACCAAGGCGTTCTTGATATTTTACAGGGCTCGCAAGCAAGAGATGGAGAACCACCGCAAAAAGCGTATGGCGTATATGCTTGCAGCCGATTTCGTAAGTATTTTAAAAAAAAATGTATAGCAACAATAACAAGCATTTAATTCTTAGGATCCAAATATTGAAGTCAGCCACTTGGAAGTAAAGATGGCTACGCTTTTGAGGTCGTATAAGGCATCCAAGGACAACGCGAAGAGAACAGGTGCTTCTCCATGCACAGCGCCATTCATGGAGGAAATGGATGCCCTATTTGGAGACAAGCCCATATCCACAGAGAGCGAGGCATTTAATGCCATGCGGAATATCTATTTGTGGTAAGACAACAAAAACAAATTGTAACAACTACATGTCTAATTGTATTTTTTAACAAGATTTTGAAACATAATGGCCAACCACCCCGAATACACCTGCAGATCCGTTGCTTCCATTTGATGAGTCAACAGGATTCTGCAGACACGCCATCGACGTCTAGAAGTGCAGTTGCGTCCCAAGCGAAAAGAGCAAAAATAACTCGTTCGGGCTATTTCAAAAAAAGATTGGAGCAGAAGGAACGGGAGCAGGAAGAAGCTGCAAAGAGATGGGAGAAGGAGCACAAGGAAAAAAATTGAATACAGCAAAAAAAATTACAAATGCTTGAAAAATTGATAAATAAATCAAATGAAAACTAAGAAAAATGTTTTATTCTTTGACCTAAATTATACAATTTTCACATAGGTTATTAAATAAAATTTGACGGCGATTTACAGCATGCATATATTGTGCAAAATGCGAGCACTCACTACAACTGTCTTTACTGATTGAAGATTTCGTTGTTCAGTGAATTCATTATTATTCATTCCATTATTTGTGTATTGTATTGCTTTTGAGAATTCAATTTTAAAATTCTTGACGTTAGAGTATTTTGACATATAATGCAATGGACCTAAGCACACGTACCAACTTTCGGAAGAAAAATTTCACTCAGCAAAAAAAAAAACGTTTTGTTGAGAGTTATTACTAAACTGAGAACTGACCAGCCAAAGAAGTACGCCTAATGATTCTCAATAAAACGCTTTTTTGCTGAGTTCAATTTTTCTTCCGAAAGTTGGTTCGTATGTTGAAGTCCACTGTGTTGATGTAATGTCAAAAATCAACAATAAGTGAAATTTAATTCTCAGAAGCAAAGCAAATGGTATAAAATAAATAATATGAAACGTGGCGTATTGGGTATGTGCGTCCACCCTAACCTCGACGTCGTAGGTTCGATTCCAACTCTGTGCGACGAAAACAATTTTCACGACCCCATCTCTTTCATTCTCAGTTTGTGTTTGCTCCAAATAAGGATTGAAGGGCTAAAGCCTACAACACAAATTGGAAGTAAACTTTAATGTGATGTGCGACAAGTCGTTTTTAAACGCTTCGGTGAGATGGAAACAAATAAAAGAGCTTCGAAAGTAACACTTCTGGATCCAAGGCTCAAGAAATTGGCTTTCGGATCAGAAGAAAACGCTAGCAAAGCAGACCAATGGCTTGAAGAAGATCTTCTTGTGGATCTTCTATCTAATCTGTAGTTAAACCTATATGTGAAATAGAGAATTCCGAAAAGAAAACAACAGTCGAAAAAGTATTCGCTTTTGACACATTTGGAAGAAAAAGTGGCAGGAATACAGACTCCCAAATCACAAGCTAATTTAATACTGAAACAGTATTATGAACTGCCCCATGTCCTGATATCGTCGAATCCATTTGAGTTCTGGAGAGTACAAAAAAGTACATTTCCGGAATAATATATGCTGCACTTAAAATATTCGGCTATACCGGCTACATCCGTACCAGCATACCAGGTATACCGGTATGAAATTTTTTGAAAATAAAACATTAATTATTAATGGGAAAGTAAAAACATTTTATTCAAAGTATAGGCCATTGTTTTCTTCACATTTTGACCACCTTTCTGGCAATTTGTGAATGCCACGCCAATAAAATTGTTCGTCTTTTAAAGCAAACCAATCAGACACCCAATTTTCAACTTCTTCGTAGGAATCGAAGTGCTGCTCAGCCAATACGTGTCCCATCGATGAAAACAAATGGTAGTCGGAAGGAGCCAAGTCTGGTGAATACGGCGGGTGGGGTAGCTGCTCCCAGATAAGTGTTTTGATTGAATCCTGAACTGGTTTTGCTTTGTGTGCAGGTGCATTGTCATGGAGCAAAATTACCTTACCGTGTCTTCTGGCCAATTCTGGTCGTTTCTCGATCAACGGTTTTAGGAGCTCGTGGTACACCACACCTTTCTGGTCCCACCAAACACACAGCATTGTCTTCTTGCCGCAGTCGATGTTGATGGTTGTCCCGGATAACCCATGATTTTTTCCGTTTAAGATTCTTAAAATAAATCCAAGCAAAATTTTACAAGTGTTTTTTCGGTTTTCTATCTGTCTTTCATTCAATTCATGTGGCACCCATTTTCTACACTTTTGGATCATAGCTTTTAAACGGCCAGAAATTGATTGTTGTGCAGCATTTAACATTGCTGCCATTTGCTTTTGACTCAAAGTGTCATCTTCATCCAATATCGTTTGCAATTCGGCTCATGCACTCTTCATTTCTCACATCAAAATCATTATTTCTAAACCGTTGAAACCAACTTTTGCATGTTGCTTCTGATAGAGCATGAGCACCATATGCCTCGACAAGCATTCGATGCGACTCTGCAGCACTTTTCTTCAAATGAAAACAAAAAATTAATGCTTTCCGCAAATCATCATTTCTTTACTTTTTCTGGCACAAAATTCGACATTTTTAACACGATGAAAAAATGTGATTTTGTCTGTTCAATGACTTGATGAATACTAAATATTTTTCACAGATGTCACAAACAAAAAAAAAAAATTAAGGGCTCGTTCACAACAAATGTTCCCTATCGAGACATTTGTATCTTGACGCGAGACATTTGTAAATACTTATACTCAATTGAATTACAAGTATTTTTTCTTTACTTTTATCGAATTGTCTAGTCTAAACATACAAGACTTTATTAAATTATTTTGTTATCCTTAAGTTTACAAGAAATAAGTGTCTTTGAATTTTTAATTAACGTTAATTTTGTTTGTTTTTGATTCTACCAAAATATAATCTATATAAAAAATAGTTTACGATGTTTTTATTAATGCACCGAGTAGTGGGGTAATACTTGAGTTATTTTAACTTTCGTTTTTCTTTCATTCTGATGTTCATTCTATAATCCTGATGAGTATTTATTGATGAGAACTATTTGTTCTACTTGTTCTTGCGCTGAAGTAAGTTATTTATCCAGGAATCTTGTGTTAGTATTTTGTAATTAGTTAGTAGTCACTCGAGTGATTACTAGTCATTCGAGTGATCATTCGATTAATAAAATATCTC
Source organism: Eristalis arbustorum (assembly GCA_916610145.1). NCBI lineage: Eukaryota > Metazoa > Arthropoda > Insecta > Diptera > Syrphidae > Eristalis > Eristalis arbustorum. The sequence continues at coordinate 79,696,288 of OU744316.1, read as the reverse complement.
GATTACTAAAGTCTCGATTCTTAAAATCATTCGATTATGCCCATCACTATTAAAAATAATATGAATTCACCTGTACTAAGATAAGAGTTTTACTCTGCTTCTAACTAACTTCTGAAAATATTAGCCAATTTTGATCGATTTTGATCAAATTGGAAAAGTAGATTAATCACATGTATATAATATATACTAATTATATATTTGTCCCAACACAGGCTACTTTTTTTTTCTTAGTTCATGAAGCTTGACTCAATTCGCATAGCAAAATCCTCATTGCAAGCAGGCAGGTGGAATTTCCAAGAACTTTTTTTTAAACGTCTAAATTGTTGTTGTCACTTTAGACCAATCGAAAAAACAGTGTTGCCTTTCGTATTTTTTCAGCACATTGATAGTTCTACTTTAATTTTATAATGAATAGGGATGGGAATAAGATTTCAAGTTCAATTTGTAGTTAGATTTGTATAGTTTTAGTTAGATATGACATGTCTTATTTCAGAAATAAAAAACAAGAGCTCTGAGATAGTTCAGGATTTATATAATAAGGAAAATTTAATACATTAATGGAAAATAGTTAAAAAAAAAACACTAGAATCAAAAGCAACATGCAAGAAAAATATAACTATGTAAAATATTATAGCTTTAAGATGATTGACATTTCTTTTATTTAAGATGTTACAAATAAGCTCACCCTCAGCATAAGAGCATTTGCTTAAAGAAATCGGGTTTAATTTATCAATGAGAAATGACATGGTATTTACATTTTATTTTTTATGGAGCCTCATGATGAAGAAATGCTAGGGCAGATTTAACAGCTAGATTTCAATCTAATCCACCGCAAGACAGATACCCTGTTGTATAAAACCTCATTGAAGAATTTTCATCTATTGAGAACTTTTGCCAAATCTTATTTGTACACGCACAAGCCTTATACAACGCCGTTCTGATGAGAATGGTTTCTAATGTACACGATCACGTCGTTGGCATACGCAAATGCGTGAGGAAGCGAACTTATCAGATCGCTCAAGAACGTATTGAACAGGATCGGCGCATTGACAGCATCCTGTCGGCTACCATTTCTTACTTCAAATGTACTGTAGAAGTCACGTTTTCATTTTTGACGACAAAGCTTCTACCGGTAAGTATTTTATAGACGATTGAGCTTGTAGAAAAGACCTTCTAACCATAGAGTGTCGAATGCTTTCTCCAGGTTAATCAAACAGGCCCCGTATATTTAGCTCTTGTTCCATTGGATATCCGACACCCGTTTCGACGACTCATGAAAACCGAATTTAATATCCGGAGTTGTCAAGTTGTCAAGTCCCTATTGGAAAACTCTTTACAAATACAAGTACAAGTTCCTCGTACTTTATTTTTATTTATTGTAAGTACCTGTACCAATTCTTCAGTCCTTGTACTTGACAATGATCATTTACCAGTACAAGTAATTGTAAAATGCCTTTCAGTTTCTTTTACATTGCCAGAAGTACTTAAAATATCTTCATTAATTCCTTCAGTACTCTACAAATCCTTCACTTACTTACTTGTCACTTGACGACCCATAAAGCGTTCGAGCCTGAGCAATTGCTGCCTTCCATCAGTGACGGTCCTGAGGGCGCTTCCAGTCATCAAGACCATCCATCTTACATCCGCGAAGACTTGACATCTATATGATTGGATTGGAAGACCCTCTTGGTTGAAGCATTGGTGTCCATGCTGTGGTGTGGTGTGTAACGGAACATTTCTTTTTCCGGCAGCATATATTCTGTTTTGTTCTCATTGTCCTTAAGACCAGTTAGTTTTGCCTCTTCTTTAACTGCCGTAATGTGTTTCCACTATGGCACTTTGGGAACGTACAACGATGTCGATGTCATCTGCATAGCCCAACAGTTGGACTGATTCCTCCCAACGATATAGCTGTAAAAAACCGTTGTCAGTTGAAACAAATGCATGCATCAATTCCCTTGTAATTGTGCGGAGGGCTAACAATCCGCCCACGAAAAAAAAGGAAATTTAACGACGACACTGCGCGAAAAAGGATAATGGGTTGCGAGTGTGCTCCTGGAATGTAAAGAACGATCCAATATTCCGCCAATATTCAGATAATTTGTGGAATCAATGCTGCTTTACCATAATAGCCGGCATTGTAAAATGTGTTGTGTAGAAAAATTTACAGTATCGGACAAAACTAAAGCACCCCAACCCAATGGTGAAAAGGGTATTCTTAAAGAATTTTTTCTCGAAGCAATTGATAGAGACAGGTGACAATAATGAAATGTACCCACATTTATTAATATACTTTATCACAATAACACAAGCAAACGTAACATAGTTTGTTACAAAATCATAAAGTATAGAAAGAATTCATTATCAATACACCTTATTATTCAAGAAATAGGTGATTGGTTCCTAATCTCTAAAACCTATTAGTTTTACATTTGTGAAAAACAAGGATTTTTTAAGAACAAGTATTAAATTTGATGTAGCGTTGGCAAAGCATATTTGAAAATAACAAAATTTCTTTACCAAACACGTCCGATAGCATTGATAATTCACAAATTATTAACACATTTCAATTGCTCTGGCCAGTAAATTTGCTTGTACGCGCAAAGAGGGAATACCCTTAAATTTGTGATTTGAACATACTTCGCAAAAATTAAATTTGACAAACAAATTTAAGCACAAAAAATTGTAAATCGTGCAAAAATATTAAACTTTATTTTCAAACCGTGCTATATCAAAACCGTGTAAAAAAAAGGCTGTGTAAAAACAGAATTAGGTGTATGGTAGTGCGAAATCTCTTCAAAAAGCTTACTTTTGCTTTTATCACAGCCGTTCATCATTTAATATTTATTTTATTGTGGCATAAGATCTATAATTCATACAATTTTAAAATTTTGAATTACAGAGATATGGTAAAAGTACCTTACTGCTATAATATAAATACAATTGTTTAAAATAATATCACATCATTTTTTAAAATTTAGAAGGAAAAGCCACTAAAAAACCTTCATTAAAACGAGAAAAAAAAGCAAAAAAGAAAAAGTAATACATATAAGGTTGGAGGGAAGAGAGAAGAAGTTGCGAAACTCAGTCATGAAACAATGGTTATATTGTTAATTAGTATTGAAGCGATTTTTGTAGGTATTGCAATAAATAGTAAATAAATAAATAAATAAATAAATATAAAATAAATAAATATATGGCTTAATAAATATATAGATAAATAAATAAATAAATAAAGATAAATAAATAAATAGATAAAATAAATATACACAAATTATGAAGACAGATTTGAGATGTAAACATTGTCAGAAGATAAACACGAAGTATTGTATTTCAACCTAATTTTCAATCCTTTGTGCTATCATTTCAATGTTGGCCATTTCATGTAATTCTTTTGTTGGAAAAAGTCATGGCAAATCCAGAATCATTCTAAGCAGTATATTTTGTGCTATCTGAAGCTTGCGTAAGTGACTGTTTGCACATTTACCCCAAACAGGAGACCCATAAAATATAATAGCTTGAAAAATAGCTTTGAAAATTAATAGTTTGTTAGCAACATTGAGTTTTGAACGTATTCGTGTAGTTGTGTTAACCTCTTCAATTTGTCAAGGTAGGGAAATCGGATGTATAAATGTTATATAGAACTGGAAGAAGGACGAATCCTTGGGGAACTCCTGCATTAATCAGTTTATTTGCAGACGAATATCCATTTATGGAAACATTAAAACTTCGATGAGACTGGCAGCCGTTCATCTGTTTGGTATACACAGAATTAGATGGTCTATTAGGAAACGTCTATCCATGTATCTTCCATTGTTCTTGGATGAGTTAAGGTCTAGAGACTACGCAGTTTATAGAACTTTGATATTATTGGTATCAAACCAGGTTTCGACCACCTTATTGGTCTGTCTCGTTTCATTTTCCTGCGGAAACTTCCATATCAATGGCATCTTCTCTTCAACATAAGGCAGTATAACGAATGTTAGTCATACCATAATACCATTGAAATTAAAGATTGACCCTATTTCTCAATCGGAAAGCAATCCCAATTATCGTCACTTATCCCTACCACTTCATACAAGGAAACATACTCTAGTGTTCTTTAATTTTGTCCGATACTGTATGTGAAAAATTAATTCTTTAGGTTTTTTAGGTTCCTTAGTTCCAACAAGCCCATCCAACTAATCTCAGTCTTACTGTCTCCAGTTAATAACGCCAAGTTAATTGAGGTCTTTCTCCACTTCTGTGTGTCAACTTAGACGCGGGCAACCTGTTGCGTTGCCCCTCATACTCGGATTCAAGAATTATTCGCTGAGTTCTTCACACGCTTTACATCGTCCAGGCAGCTTAGGCATTGGATCTGTGGACTAGTCTGGTCAGGCTTTGTCGTTGTACAGCCCCTAATAAAATACCAATTGTTTTATTTGTAAATCCTGAAGGCGGGCTAGAAGAAGTGTCTAGGAGATGAATAATCGATGCGCTAAATCCAAAATCCTTTAAAATCAGATTCCTTTTTATTGCCCGATGAATACATTTGTATTTTCATATCTTACATCTAATTTCAATACTGTATTGTCTATAGAAGGGTGCCGGTATCTGTTAAGCTTTTACACAGCAAGGAATCAATCTGGGGTATTGCTTAGCTTTTTCTTACCAAGAAAACCCATCAGCTCGCGAAGTAGTCGTCGGCTTATGATAAACCTGACAAACCTGTAAAAGGTTTCATAACACTGAGTACAGAGGAAATTAACCTCTTACAAGGGTAATTAGACTATTTAACAAGTATACACACAATCTAGACTTATCTGAGAGTGGACTGAAATTTAAAATAGAATTATAAAGTATTTATAGATAACTAAACAAAAAAATAAATAAATAAATTACAACAGATTCCAGATTCCAAAAAGAAGTTTACCATTAGGCTCTAAAAACTATTTGGCCCAAAGTACTTCAAACCTATGGGCAACCAGCGCAAGATCATCTTTCAAACGTAAATTTATGTTATACATTCGGTCAAATCAATAGAAAGGAACTATACCAATGTTGAAGAGTCGAGCTGCTATTATGGCACTAGACTCCTGTTTCTGCAGGCATTCCCATGGAAGCTATTGTCAAATTCAAGCTCCAAGCTTTGTATACAAAAGCTTAAATAGGTGCATGTACAACTCTGCTGGATACCTGACCACGCGGGGATGGTATTCAATTCTATAAGCGACTCTCTGGCCAGGAATGGAGCATCCGAAACCTTCACAGGCCGGAACCGTCTCTGCGGTCTGTCTAGCCCACAAAAGACAAAGATATCTGGGCAAGTACCTACTGTCAAAGCAAAAATGCCATTTCATTCAGCCCATCTCACAATCTATTCATAGCAAATCTACGAACAACGAAAATTTGGTATCACAAAATCCGAACGGAATTACAAACGCCGACGTAAATAACATCGTAGAAAACCATCCACTTCATTCGTATAGTGTGAATGCGAATGAAATTCACAATCGAATAAATTGGCAATTGTTAAAATTTGAATTCGATTGTCGATTTATTCGGTCTCATCAGAAAACAATCGAATAATAATCGAATCGAGTCGATTATTCTCAGTACCTACTACAACCAACAGAATGCCGGGTACTAATTCCTCGATTTATTCATACGTTGGTGTCAGTGTATAAAATCAGCGTAAGGCTGTGTCTCCAATAAGAAACCTACCAAAATAAGAACATTGGGAATGGAAATACAGCCAAACCTCTGTAATTGGAGCATCCTCAAATCGAATTTTCTATAATTCAAACCAACTTTCTGAACAAATATTGGTTCCCGTGGCTATTTGAATTTTGGAGGTTCGACTGTATTATTCGTCCTTCTCACCCAATGAGTGAGAGGATTGTACTCCCACTCTCATAAATGTACAGTTTAAATTTAAGTAATGGTCAATTGCGAGAATCGGCGGATACACACAATTTAAGGCCAAAGCCCATAGAATCCGGTGCGGTGGGTTTGGGCCTTTAGTGATCTCTCTCCGACATGAAGAATCGAAGAATACACGCATTCGTTGGCGATTGGAATCGGACCTACAAGAATCGAAATTCAACAATCGACTCCGCTCAATTCGAATTCGAATAATTGCGATTGCTAGAACAATCGAATTATTCGATTGTTTATATTCGCAATTGCCCATCGCTAACTTGAATGCATTTGATAATGAGGACGAAATAGCTTCTAACAGGAAAAGGCTTGAATCGACTTCTCCAGATCCCGTCAGCGCTTACCTTGATCATTCTTGTAGAGTTGCCGTGTGACTTTTTCATGATATTCTTTAAGAATATGTTGAACATATCACATGACAGCACAACGCCTTGTCTAAATTCTTTTAGACAGTGAAGATATCGGTAATATAATAACTGAGCTTGACGGAAAAAAAAATTGTGATTTTTACCACTCATTGTTTACAAAACTTTTTGTAAAGGTGGAATATGTAAGGCTTTGCGAAATGAAGCCGACGAAACGATCGAAGCAGCAGACGACATAAGAAGTGATGGTCCAAATTTTTTTGTTGGTCGTACCAGGAAGGAGGTTGAGGAATATCTCTGCAAAGGCTCATCAGGTTCTGAGGTAGTGTAACGCTGTTTTCTTCTCCTTCTATCCCAGCAGTTTCTACAGAAGTCATTGTAAGTCGATAGCAGGCTTATGGGCTGATTGCCAAGTAGGCATTGTTCAATTACTGCATCTACTGTTTTACTAATATCCCTCCTATCAAGTTCTAGAAGAGCTTAAGTTTTTCTTGGGTCTACATCCACATAGCTTTCATCGGGGGTAAGGAGTCTCCTGATTTTGTGCCTGTGAAAGGCTGTTTCTTTGCCCGGAATACACTTGTGTCCAGAGACTCGGCACAGGATAAGATTGCATTCGCCCGTGAAGCTCTCACTGTATATTTGTGCATGTTAAAAGATACTTCTTATTTCCCAATTCCAATGCCACCATTAGGATTTTTTGAAGATTATACATACATGTGGTAATGTAACAAACATATTTTTACATATTTTTTACAAATTACTTCTCTATAAGGCAATTTATCTGATGTTCTTGTTTTTCTCCAAGCACCCATGTTTCTTGTGGGTAAATAATAAAACTTAGAAACATTGATTTTTATACACGTCTATGTTAATTTATTAAAATCCATTTTAAATATACTTAAGTTGAATATTCGTGAACTCTCCCAATGCTTATATTAAAAACTGCTTTTATTGAGAATCACTAGAGCTTGAGCTAGAACTATCTGTTGACATGACTTCCACATCGTCTTGTGATGCTTCCTTATGGGCACGTGTTTCTAGCGCAACTGTATTACCAGAAGGACCCACAGACATATGCAGCTCACCGTGATTGTTCCAATTGAATTGACTTTGAAATGCACTTGGCACCTCTCCAATGGATGGATTCCTTTGTACATCGCTTATATTATTCTGATGAGGAACATTTGCTCCATTGATATTTAAATCTGATTTTCCGAGGAAACCATTTCGCATCTCAATATCAGTCGGGTATGGCCGTCGTACATCTCCTTGTACCCATGTTAATGGAGCACATACTGCATTTGCTGCACTTATTCGATGAGCGTACTTAATTAGCTCTTCTGATGAAACTGGACGTTTCTTTGCCTGTGATATACTGGCTAATTTCTGTCTTGCTTGAAATAGTGCTGTTGAAAGGATTTGTTCAGCTTCTTTAAGTTGTTTCTGAAGTTTTTGAATTTCTCGATCCTTAAAAGAGAAGATATAATATATCGTTTGATATGAAAATGGTAATGCTCTTACATGTATATCAACTTTGGCTCTTAGGTCATCCATTGTTTGTTCAATTTTAGCTTGTTCATCCGCCAATTCCAACATTTTTCGGAACTCTTCATCTTTGGACACAAGCAGATCGACTAATGCGGTGTGTTCGGCACTGGAAATCTTTTGGTGCTTGGGGGCAATTGTGTTTTCAATAAGTTCCCTAAAAAGAGTATTTAATTAGTTATATTATGAATAAGTATTTTATGAAATATACTTGGAAATTAATTCAATATCGTCGACTAAAAGGAGAAGGCGCTCTTTTGTACTCAAGTGGAACGACATTTTGACTTAAAAACAATTTTGTAAGCATTTTGCATCTGACAGAACATTGACATTGGCTATGTTCAGAAATGTACACTCAATTGTTTAGGGGAAACTCTTATATATATAAAGACAAAATTTCATCACTATTCCACAAGGGATAAAACTAAATAAAACTATTTTTGCTTAGAGAAGAGAAGAAAAAATATGGATTTCGCGACAGCGATAGAAATCTTTTTCATTTACTTTCGATGTTCTTAATACACAGCACAAGCGATCCGACGATATGAATGACGTTTCTGCACTAGACATATACAGTCGCCACAACGTTCATCTTTTTCCTTTCACAATAACTTAAGTGAATTTGTGTTTTCGATTTAACATAAGTGTCGACTTTATTATACATTATACATATGCGCACGCCATGTTAGGCATAGTAAATATTTAAAATTAAAGCTATAGTTTCTGATATCGATCGTCGTTGGGCTATATTTTATTACATGTTGACGGTTGTTATTACGTTGATTATTAAATAAGGAATCGAGATTGCAATAAAATTACATCCTATTAAAAAGGAATCTACATTTATTATTACTATTGGATCCGCATTAATTATTTGAAGCTGCACCAGCTCCGGTTGTGAATACCACCTGATTACTTCTTTTCGACCAAACAATGCCAATTTTCTAACGTCTTGTCAATCATTCTGTTAAGAGCATCAGGTTATTCTTAAGCTAATTCCGAACACTTCCTATTCGTAAATATAAACAATGTATTCATATTTGACTGGTCCTGAATGTATGAGTATAAACTACATTGTGCAACTTCGGTGTGTGTGAGAAACGTCAGAAAAAAGCTCAACCTGAAAAAAACAAATTGACAGTCTTCCTACACCAGCTTTTATTCAACTACTACAACCTTATTTCAGTGACATTCCATCGTTTGACCAATTCGCAGGTTAGATTTTGTATCTAGGGTGTTTCTTTATCATTGTCCTATCCTCGTTGGTTCAGTAGTAAACAGCGGCTGGTTGTAAAATAGTAGTGAACGGTACATGAAAGTATAGTAAATCTCATTTATCACCTTGCAGAGACGTTACTTCATCACTTGATGTAACCCCCGCCCTGTAGATTAATTATCACCGCCGGGGTGCTTCCTTGTCTGCCTTCCACTCGTTCGGAATAGTAAAGCGTATGGTTTATATTTATTTGTCTCGGATCCGAAGAGTGTGTTCGTTATATGTGTGTTCAATCTGTTAAAATTAATTGCAATCAATTAAAAATTATCTTGCACCACTGTTGCTTGATTGAGTAAATCCGTGTGTGCGTAGTATGTATGTTTGTGTTGCATTATACAGGTGTAATTAAGTAAATTCTTACTGATTATTTCACCTTACCGATGTTGGTTTTTCTTCCGTTGTTGTTTTTGGGTCAAGTGAATCGCTGTTAGTGCTACGATGTGATGCTGAACACAGGTCACAGCTTCTCGAATCTTGAAGTGTCTTGATGTGTGCAATTCTTTACCTTTAAGAAAGGAAAGAAAAACAACATAACACGTTGATTTTTATATTTTCCTTATTCTGTCTTTCAGTGCTGTGGTGGTGTGGTGTTGTAAAAATGTTTTTATAAGGAAAGAAAAGAAAAAGATAAAATAAAACCAAGACATCGTCTACAACTGTTGTTATTGCTACCGTAAATTCGCATTAAAGAAACGAGAGGAGGGAATAAGTCCATCGTTTCTTTCAACATCTGGATTTTATGATGTTTTACTGAGGGATTTCGAACAAAAAGGTGAGTAGTGGAATGAATTCACATCACACAAGTAAATCTATCTATTCCAGCTGTGAAGTATCTCACAGAAGAGGAAATCTCCCGCAAGAACAAGTTGACCAGCACCACTATCACACCATCAACCGCACTCCAAATACTTGGATGGAGGTTGAAGGTGTCGTGTGTTATTTTTTTATTATATTTTCTTAGTCTTCTGGTTTTCTGTTTTCAGTCTCCAGTTCCCCTTATTCCAGCTCTTGAAGTGGCCATAGCTCTATAGCCAACGAGACATATTTTTATTTCCTCTTTTCATCTCTTTACTCTGGGTTTCATTTCGGTACGTGTTTTCTTTTGACGTTTATGTGCACATAGTGTGCTTCTTTTTCTTGTTGTTTTTCGGAGGGATTTTGGGCTGGAGCGGAGTGTCGAGCTCTTTGAGGAAATTCATTTTTTACTTGGTTGATTTTTCAAGGAATGTAAACATCCCGCACGGGGCCTTCTGGTTCACTGCAGTGCAATTTCCGAGCAGCGAAATTGTCTTTGGATGTGGGAGTTTGCATGTCTTGACTATTTTTTTTTTGCTTTGATCACATAAAACTCTTTTCTTTATTTTATTCAGCAGCAGCATCGACCTTCAAGCAAATGCGAGAAAAAGCAAACAAAAAAATGGGTTTAGCTTCTTGTTAACGTGTTTTTCTGTGTGGAATGGGAAACCGGTTCCCCATTTTTTCTGCAAGTCGTTAGCATTTCTTTTTTTTATTCTCCTTTTACTGTAGAAATAACGTGTAAGCATGCAAATCAGGGACAAATAATTCGGTTTGGTTCATAGCAGTTCGTATTCGAAGTGTAAATCCATGTGGTTCAAATTGAATTTTTTAGATCACTTCTCAGCACCGCTCTGCATCTCAAGTCATCGAAACGAATACATTACGTGCCATTGTAAAAGAATCACGATGCACAGCGGTATCCGAATTGCATTCTTATTCGTAGTACCTATTATATATTTTTTCCACTTCACCCATGCTGTTTATGTGACAATTTGAAAGACTTCGTATTGTAAAAAAAGTTTTTTTTCCTAACCATCGAATTAAATTCCTTTAAAGGTTATATTACCTGTTTTTTTAGTATTAAGCGGATTTTGGGAGTGCGTTAACGTGGATGTCTAAAGGTTTAATATGTAGCTTGTCCCGGATTCTGCTGATAAATAAATTCACCCAACACCGCAATGTGGTCTTTTGTATCTTACACAAATTTATTATGTGTAGTCATCCACATGCATACATACTTGTTGCATAGCACACAGGAAATTTTTAGAGAATTATCCTAAGAAAACTTGCATATGAAAGGATATTTTTGTTACCTCCAATACCGCATGACATTCCATGCAAAGAAAATCATAAAATTTATAATCTGATATGACAGAACTTGCTGTCTATTCATGATAAACTATTTAAGCATATTTTGATATAACGGTATGAAATTACCGTAGATATCAAAGTAGTAAGTAGTGTAATCAATCTTGTCACTTGTGTTGGACACACCTAAAATTTAGATATATTGCAAAAAAATTATTTTTCAATATTGATTGGTAAAAGCACCGACATAACCAACTCTAAACATCTATGCTGCCTGGTTTGATTTCTTCACTCCGTTTCCGGAAAGATCGTAAACAAACTGTTCGATATGCTTAACATCAATGCACTGGATACTACCGCAGATGCTTTATTTGATGCATTTTTGAAAATAATAGCTGCATAAGAAATATCACTGGAAAAAAAAAAGTAAAAAATGTTACTGGTATGGCTTCAGACAATGCCTCCGTTATGATAGGTATTCGTAACTCATTTTACACTAAATTGAAACAAGTTTGGGCAAATATATTCCTTATGAAATGCATTTGTCATTCCTCGGCACTAGTTGCTTCATACGCTTGCAAGCAATTACCAAAAGAGTGTGAAGAACTCATGCGACGAATTTCAACGTATGTTTCAGAAAGTGCTAAAAGCTCAGCAGAGTTAGCTGAATTCCAAGAGTACTTTGGTGGAGAGGTGGAGAACATTTTGAAACCAGCAAGTATTCGCTGGCTTTCACCTTTTTTATTGTGTGGAACGACTTCTTGAAAATTGGGATGTATTAAGATTCCTTTTTCGAATAGCTTCATTTGAAGATAAACGAAAAAAAGATGAAAAAATTTACGAAGACCCAAATAGAAAAGCAGGAGAGTGCCATTAAGTTTTAAAAAAACAAAAAAAATATAAGACATATTTTTATTTCCTTAAATATTCCCTACGTTGTTTTTAACGAGTTTAACGAGCTATTTCAGCTCAGGAAGGTCTTAGTTTACTGTAATGTAAAGTCGTAGTTTTAAAATTGTCTCGAAACTTCATAAATCCAAACTTTTTTTCCCTTCAATAGAATGCTTAACTTAGTGTATTGCGTAATCCAGATACACATGTTATGACCGACTTAGACAACATACCAGGTGTACCAGTATGAAGTGAGCGTCAAGATACAAATGTCTCGATAGGGAACATTTGTTGTGAACGAGACCTTATTTTTTTTGTTTATTATACATCAAGTCATTGAACAGACAAAATCATATTTTTTCATCGTGTTAAAAATGTCGAATTTTGTACCAGAAAGTGATGATTTGCGGAAAGCATTAATTTTTTGTTTTCATTTGAAGAAAAGTGCTGCAGAGTCGCATCGAATGCTTGTCGAGGCATATGGTGATCATGCTCTATCAGAAGCAACATGCAAAAGATGGTTTCAACGGTTCAGAAATAATGATTTTGATGTGAGAAATGAAGAACGTGGAAGACCACCAAAAAAGTTTGAAGACGCCGAATTGCAAACGATATTGGATGGAGATGACACTTTGAGTCAAAAGCAAATGGCAGCAATGTTAAATGTTGTACAACAAACAATTTCTGACCGTTTTTATTACTTTCCCATTAATAATTCGTCTAATTTAAAAAAAAATACCGGTACACCTAGTATTTGTAGGTTAAGAATGTGAAAAGACCTTAGCTGGATTAGATGCTAATGATAAAATATGGGCTAAGGTTAGCTGTCTTAACTTTTATAGAGTTGCCGTTGCTGAAATAGTTAAACGTTTGCCATTTGATGATGAGTCGCTAGTACAAATTTAATTTCTTAACCCGAAAATAGCATTTGGCGTACAGAAAAGTTGCGATTTATCAATTTCAGCTATTGTACACAAAATTGATCCTTTAATAGCTAATGAAGCTACTCACGAGCTAAGAAATCTTTCCATACTTTTGAGCGAGGATAAAAAGCACTCACTGAAATACGCTCATATTTAATAGTAATCTACTCCTTATATTTTGTACATTTATAAATGTAATAATATGCAGGAATTCAATGACTGCTCTTGAAGTAGGGGTCTGATCTACATAGAATTGAAGTCACAATATTATAATTACATTCAAAAACGATTACATTGAAGTATCGCTTATAATGACAAAAATCGTCTCTCACTTGAAGGGTAACCAATTTTTCACTGTACACCTAATTCTGTTTTTACACGTTAGAAACGTTCCAGAAAAAACCGTGTAAAAAAACATTGATTGTATGCAAAAATAGGTGATTTATCTCTAAAACCTATTAAAATTAGTGAAAAACAAGGATTTTTTAAGAACAACAAGTATTAAAGTCAATCTAACGTTGGCAACACAAATTTGCCATTACAAAATTTCTTTACAAACCACGTCTGATGGTTTGTTTTTTGATTTTCTTTTACGCCCAAAAAGGGAGCTCCTTTAAATTTGAGATATGAACATACTTCGTAAGTCCACAAAATTTTAAATCGTGTTAACACCGTGTTATATCAAAACCTTGTAAAAATACAATTAGGTGTGGTTGTAGTATATATTAAATAAGAACGATCATTTTAAAAAACTTATGTACATCCAAGCAGAACATACTCTGTGAAAGAACATACACTTTTAGATACAGATAAAATATTATTTCTCAATAAAAAATCTCAATCAAATCTCAAAACATAAAATTCAGAAAAATGCATGCAATCTTTATTGGAATCGATAGTACGGTCCATATAATTTAATGTTTGAAGAATATTTCATGCAAATGTTGACCTTGACTGCGCCTCAAATGGTCCATCCGCTTAGTCCAATTTTGGCATACTCTTTCCAACCGGTATCTCACGAATAAATGCTTCGATGTTATCTTCCATTGCGTCAATTGAAACGGGCTTGTCTGTATAGACATAAGCTTTAACATAGCTCCACAACAAATAGTCTAAAGGCGTTAAATCGCACGATCTAGGTGGCCAATTGACCGGTCCCGAACGTGAAATAAAATGTTCACCGAACTCGACTCTCAATAAATCCATTGTTGCGCGTGCTGTGTTGCATGTGGCACCGTCTTGTTGAAACCACATGTCATGCAAGTCAACCAATGTGACATTTTCTGTATACATTGGTAGCTCTTGCAATGCTTCGGGCTGATACTTATAAGGCAGACGAACTATGAAGGGTCTGAGCCTGAGTAATTGCTGCCTTCCATCGGTGACGGTCCTGGGCACGCTGCTTCCAGTCATCAAGGCCAAGCTGTCTTGCATCCGTGATGACTTGGTCCTTGTACCGGAGGTTCGGTCTTCCTCTCCTTCTCGAACCAGGAGGCTCGGATTCGAAGACCCTCTTTGCTGGAGCGTTGTTGTCCATTCGCTCGATGTGGCCGAGCCTGTGTAGTCGACGGATTTTTGCCTTCCGGACTACATCCACTTCCTTGTACAGCTCGTAGAGTCTTCTCCTCCATTCGCCTTCCTCGCAAACGGGACCATATATCCGACGTAGAATTTTTCTTTCGAAGGCACCAAGAATCAGCTCTGCTTCTGACTGATATTCACTCCAAAATCGACAATTCTGCTTATTTACGTACCCATTGAGCTCCCAAATGAGCTTCGTCATAAAATGGAAGAAGCGTGTGATGAAATTTCTTAACAGAACACGCATTTTGATAATAAAATTCAATAATTTGCAGGCGTTGTTCGTTTGTAAGACGATTCATGGTTAAATTATAGACAAAACTGAAGATGTTTGACAGTAAACCAAAACACGAAACGTGAGTCAGCTGTTTAAACCAGTGTTGCCAAAAAGATAGTAGCTAAAAAATCACCCTTTAGATAAATTTGGTGAATAGTTGTTTGCAGAATACGGCAAATTGAGATCCTGATATCCCTTTGAAGTTGATAATTTTTTTATGTAACATGTAACATGATTTATTTTTTTGTAAGACGTTCTAAGTGGGGCTGTGTAAATTCTTCTGCCAATATTTTCATACACCTGGATGCTAATTCTGTCTTTTGAGGTTGATTGCTTAAACTTATAACGTAAGCATTCGATGCGGATATGTACATATCTGTATCTTGACAAGTCTGCTTTTTTATTTTGATCTTATTTTCTTAATTTTTCATTTGTGTTTAGTATTCTTCTCTGTAGCATCCAATCTGAAAAAAAGCCTCCGATGGCGTCGAGGATATATGTAATGAAACACGGTTTTACACCTGCCTTTTGTTGATGACCAGTGAGAGTGGATGACCACTCACAGGATACGCTCTCGAACGAGATCTTGAAGATACCTGCTGATCCGTCTTCTTCATCATCAATGTGCATTTTGGAGCCGGATTCACAATCTCCATACAGTGCAAAATCTTCGGTCAAACCTGGTTCCACTTCCATGCAGTTCTCGGCTGGCATATCTTCTTCATCAGACATCTCTTGCTGCATCAATCTCTCACTAGTTGAACTGGAAACGCTATCAACACAAAAAATCACATAACCACCTACCTATTTGTTTACTAAACTAGTTTTGACGCTTGCATGTATTAACTCATCCAGCTCATGTGCGACACTGTTTGATAAGTACAAAAGCTGCACGGATGCACAACGTTGCTCGACAGGTATACATTATTATAAAATATTTGAAGTTGAAAAACCGTTGCGATCTGTGATTCCGCTGGTAGGTGGTTAAGGGTTAAGACCAACTTTTCACGTTTGGAGTATGTTTTTTAATTTCCATCCTATTATACATACATATCTATTTATCTATATTGGGAGAGAAGTAGTCATTGCAATGACTCTTCATAAATGAAAGTACAGAGGACTTTGAATAACTTACAAAAAGTCTTTAAGTGTGACACTGACTTATTCGTGTCCTTAGACTAAAAACTTACTGACGCAACGGAGACGCGTTTGCTTGTAAAGCACACCGACATATGGATGTGGAGCATAATCTCAATCTTTATAAAATCTAATATGATTTTGCGGAATAGCTATTGTCTAGCTTCTCAGCAACCATTCGTGTTGTGACAAATAAAATGGACCTACACTCTTATTCCGATTCCGAAATATTTGAGAAGCTTTTTCTACACAGGAACACTCTTTGAGCATTGTCAGTGACTCGAAAGAGGTGGGGCCGTAAAAATTAATTTTGTCTTACAAACCGGGGACAAAATCTACTTTGTCGAGGGTCAAATGAGTTGGGGTCGACCCATATACCCACAGGCCACCACAACTTTTCTGGTAATATATGAATATAAATATTGGGCAATTAAGGAATTTAATTTGATTTTAAATCCTTTCAATTATTGGCAACATTTTAAATTACTACAGATCATAAAGCAGTTTTGGAAGAAGAAGTGCATACAAAATAATCAGTTCGAAAGTCTTCAAAGGAATAATTTTAAAGAAATTTATTCGAATGAGGGTACATGGTCAATTTACTTACTGATTTGAGTACTCTTAGAACTATTATTTTTCCACAACATTGGAAGCTTACACTAAGTGTCTATCAACTATGTAGCATTCAATGTACGTTCTCAGCTTGGTTGCACTTCCAAACGAACCGTCTCCTTGTAAAAGCCCAGGTCTTTAGCAAGAATTTCGACGCACAATTTCCGGACAGCGTAAAATAATTAAAGAAAAACAAAATTCCCCTGCAACGCTGGCAATTTAATTTAAATTCAAATTGCATTCAAATTAATTAAAACATTCACCCTTCAGGTCCCTTCAGGTGTATGCTCTAGAGCCAACGCCAACCATGACAGCTGTTAATTTGCATTTAAGCCCCCATTACACTTGTCAGTCAGAACTTCCGTCGAACTTAAAAAAGTACAGAAAGATGGGTGGGAAAATGAATAGAAACCTTAACTCAAGCATGTCAAATTATCAGTCCCAGTACGAACGAGGGATGCTGTAATGCACATGTTATGCCGGGCTAATTCGACCCCGCGTACCGCTAATGTCACCAAACCATAAGCTTTATTATTAATAATCCCACAAACGGAATGCCAAACTAAATGCTGTTTACGTATTCATAACATGCTTCGTTCCCTATGTACCGTTAATGAATAATCGACGACACCACGCGCTCGTTTGGTCCTACTTTTGTGTAATTTACATTCCATGGTAGCGGAAGGGTGGCACTCCGAAAGGAGACGAAGAAAAAACGAAAAACATCCTCAAAAAGGGCTAGAGATATGGCGAAAGGAAAAGTTTTCATAAGTAAAATGAAAACGTAAAAACGGCTGCCACAAAAAAACGGAGAAATGAGAAAGTATGAAAAATTGGTAAAGGAGGAACTAGAAGCAGACTGAACAGATAGGCGGAATAGACCAAGGAAAGAGATAAGAAAACAAAAAAAAAGAAACTAATATTGTAGGTTCAAAAAGTTGGTAAATTTCATTATAGAATTAGGAAAAGACTCCACCCGTAGCTTACTCTCATTCATCCTCTCGTAACGATTGAAATAAATCAAATAAATGAGAAGAAGCCAATTTCTTGTCTACACCCGCTGCCAACCCCCCCAATGCACCGTTAGGCATAAATATAAAGAAGAGAGGAAACAAAAATTATTTAATGCTTCGTTTAAGTTGTTTACTCAATTGTGAATTATAAAAACAGTGAAATTGCGATTACAATTCTGTGTGATATGCCTTTAATCCTGGTATCAACCTCCGCATAACGACCTTCCGTTTGACGCCCTTCGAGAGTCGAAAGTCGATTCAATTGCTCCCACCAGGGGGAATTCCATACTCAGTTGGTTAGAATTTTCCGCCTCGTTGTTTCAATTGCCACCTCATTCCATAATGTCCCATAAGATAGGATGAGGGTTGGTAGGATGGCAATAAGGGCGGTTCGCTGCCATCATAGCTGACGCCTATCCTGTGCTATTCCATCTGCTTTGAATGAAATGTGTTTGTTTTTCTGAACCTTTGGCAAAGGCATGAGTTCCGTCGGGGGTAGAAAGATGAAGTTTATGGTTGAAATACCCATCGGAGGGGAGTCGTAAGATGATGCCTTAAAGCCAATTAAGAGTCATTGCCAATGAAAGTCATTTCGAATAAGACTGGTTAGGGATCGACAGATGATTTTCGATTTCAGAAAACGCTGTATAGACAGACTGCTGATGTTGTGTTCCTACGTGACTTGGGGTAAATTGTTGTGGTAATAACTGTTAACATGTTTTTTTTTTGTGCTTCCCTTACATTCGAGAATGGTAATTTTAGAGTGCTACAACTTTGTCTTGTTTACAGTTTACCAAAAATGACTTAATTATCTAAAGAAGCTTTTACTGAAATAATGAAAATATGAAAATGAATTTGGAATGTTGACCCAAATGCGAAACAGCCGTTATCATTATCGGAGTCAAACTTTTCACCCTAATCTGTTGAATATGTTATATAATCACTTTTGAATGGGTTTGTAGTTTTTGGTTTTGAAAAAAAACTGTTGTTTTAGGATATAATCACATTTCAAGCGATTAGTAAGAAACATTGTTCTTGTGTGTTGATAATTTATGTAGTATCAAGTTGGTAGTTTTAGGTTTTTGCATATGCGGGATGGTTTTGCTTGGGATGCTTTAAATTGGTAGGTGTTTCAGTGTTTCGTATTTTGAAGGATGCTCAGCTCTATAAGTAAATGCTTTGAAAAGATCATACAAAATAGGGTTGTTTCTTTCATTGATGAAAACGGAATCTTACCTAAAGAACAATTTGGATTTAGGCCTCGTCATAGCACTACTCATCAAGTGCATTGTATAACAAATGACATTCGAATAAATCTTTTGCATGGGAAAAGCACTGGCATGTTAATCTTGGACGCTGAGAAAGCATTCGATACCGTTTGCTATGATGGTTTGATACACAAGCTATTGAATTATAACCTTCCACTTTATCTTATTAAACTCGTTCAGTCGTTTCTATCTCTCCGTACTTTCAAAGTGTCTGTAAATCAGAGCCTCTCGGACAACAAAATCATTAGCGCCGGTGTCCCTCAATGCTCCGTCCTAGCGCCGGTCCTATTTAATGTATACACCTCTGGTTTCCCAAACCTAAGTAATTGCAATATTGCCTTATATGCAGATGATACATGTATTGACTCCTCGGATGCAACTGGTTCCATTAATGAGACCAATCTGCAATCTGGGATAAATACTGTCTTTCAATATTGTCAAGATTGGAAAATAAACATTAACGCTTCTAAGACGCAAGCAATATTTTTCACTCGAAAAAGAAAAGCTTGTTTACTTCCAAGCAACAGCCTTCAACTTAATGGTTTTCCGATCGAGTGGAAAGTATCTTGGGGTACATTTAGACGAAAGGTTAACTTTTAGGCTTCATATTCAAGACTTTATCAAAAAGATAAACGTAACGATAAAATCCTCTATCCATTCATTTGCAGGAATTCAAAACTAAGCAATGAAAACAAAATATTGATTTTTAAGTCTATTTTCCAACCGATCATGTTCTATGGGTCTCCCTGCCTGGGGTAAGTGCGCCAAAAATCATCTGCGTGGACTCCAAGTAACGCAAAATAAACTCCTAAAAATAATGCTAAATCTCCCCTGGTCTTTCTCGACAACGGAACTTCATAAGATATCCATGATCGAAATGGTCCCAGCTATATATCGCTCAATAGCTTTTATCATCCGGAAACGACTTGGTTTCAAACTGCAGCTGCATAATGAGTGCAATTCTTATTTGTTTACTTATCTATCTATATATTTATTTGTTTAGTATATTACCGTATTTATTTATTTATATATATACGTATTTATCTATTTACTTATCTATTTATTAATGAATTTATTTATTTGTTTATTTATTTACTTCTTTGCTTATTTATTTATTTATATATTTAGTTACTTCTAGTTCGCATTTGTTATTATTTATAAATTTTCTATAAATCTACTTATCTTATTTATCCACATTTTAATTTTATTTTTTGTTAATCATTTTTGTGTGTTCTAAAACATTATATTCAGCAATTCGAAATCAAGACTAACCGCTTCTCTCTCCGTCTAAAGGAATTAGGAATTGCAGTTGCCTTGAAGGTTTTTTAAGTGGCTTTTCTTTCAGACTTAAATCAAATTTTCTGTGATATATTATATAAAGATTGTATGAATATTTTAGTAGTAAGGTGATGCAAACCAAATCTCTGCCCAACAAACTGTATGCAAAACATTGTAAAATCTGTGCCACTAAAAAAAAAAAACATTTTGAAGGAAAATGAGAAAACTCCGGTGTTCACTAGCTTTTATGATTTAGAAACGGAGGACTGATTAAATGTCCGATAGAGTATCTTTGTTTCGAATACATCAAGGATAAGGGTTGCTGTTTTGGTAATACGTGTATTAACTGCATGCACCAACATGTATTAGGATGTGGAGCAGCGTCCTTTGGGAGAGAGCACTTTGAAAGTAAATGCAACATTATTTTGTTCTCTTGAGTACTTTATCATCGACATTGTTAAGCCAGTCCCAAGTTTTTAATTCCACAAATAGGTTTTCTATTTGCGATCGGCGTGTTAACTTTTTCTTGCAACGATTTCTGTAAGCCTCGGGTTTTGGAAACAATGTGATGGACTTACCTATGTTTGGTTCTTGCAACAATTCGAACAAAAAGTTTTCGATTTTCGCAGTAAATACATATGTACCTATATTTTTATGCATATGTATGTACGCTTTGCTATGCAATATTAAGCGCTTTACACTCTATCAATTATTTAATGATATCCAGGCTTTCACACTATCCTTACAATTTCTCACACATTTTGAATGTGACTGTTATCAAGCAATCTTCTGCAAAGCAACTTGAAACAGAAATTCCCAATGTTTGCGTAAAATCATAACAAGTACATAAATAATAATTTAACCTTCTTCTGAGTTTTACTTTTTTCTTTTTTTTTATAAAAAATACTAGCTGGATTTAATCGTTTTGCTGGTGTCTCATGATTATTAAAACTTTTTGGGTTTTTCCAACAGGTCATGTTTTCGTTATTTGCATGGATTCTAAATTCACATTACATTTTACAAACTCGTTTGATAATTCATACTTTTTGAAAGCATTATTCTTTGCCTTAAAATATCATAAAATCCAATACTATGTTAAGAAGTCGATTAGGTGGGTTGTGGTCGTACCACCACAAGTGACACCAAACGTTCAGCCTGCTGTGCCGGAAATCTCCGATGAAATGAAAAGTAATTTAGCATGATTCGAAAATTAAAACGCCACTATAACGTTTAACTTCTAGGAGTGACAAGCCTCCATAAGAACTGCTCCATCCAGCAATATGATTCAAATTTAGCTCTTACTTACCTAAAGGGTGATTTTTTAAAAGCTACAGAAAAGTTTTTCAAAAAAAAAAAACACATTAAATTCAGAAAAATGCATGAAATCTTTATTTGAATCGATAGTACGGTCCATATAATTTAATGTTTGAAGATTATTTCATGCAAATGTTGACCTTGGTTGCGCCTCAAATGGTCCATCCGCTTAGTCCAATTTTGCCATACTCTTTCCAACATATCAGCCGGTATCTCACGAGTAAGTGCTTCAATGTTGTAGGCCCACAAAAAATAGTCTAAAGGCGTTAATTCACACGATCTAGGCGGCCAATTGACCGGTCCCGAACGTGAAATAAAATGTTCACCGAACTCGCCTCTCAATAAGTCCATTGTTGCGCGTGCTGTGTGGCACGTGGCACCGTCTTGTTGAAACCACATGTCATGCAAGTCAAGCTCTTGCATTTTTGGCAACCAAAGTTGGATATCATCACACGGTAGCGCACCATTCACAGTTACGTTACGATTCGCATCATCTTTGAAGAAGTACGGTCCAATGATGCCACCAACCCATAAACCGCACCAAACTGCGACTTTTTCTGGATACATTGGTAGCTCTTGCAATGCTTCTGGCTGATACTTACTTACTTATCAGGCAGACGAACCATGAAGGGTCTGAGCCTGAGCAATTGCTGCCTTCCATCGGTGACGGTCCTGGGCACGCTGCTTCCAGTCATCAATGCCAAGCTGTCTTGCATCCGTGATGACTTGGTCTTTGTACCGGAGGTTCGGTCTTCCTCTCCTTCTCGAACCAGGGGGCTCGAATTCGAAGACCCTCTTTGCTGGAGCGTTGTTGTCCATTCGCTCGATGTGGCCGAGCCAGTGTAGTCGACGGATTTTTGCCTTCCGGACTACATCCACATCCTTGTACAGCTCGTAGAGTTCGCGGTTGTGTCTTCTCCTCCATTCGCCTTCCTCGCAGACGGGACCATATATCCGACGTAGAATTTTTCTTTCGAAAGCACCAAGAATCAGCTCTGCTTCTGGCTGATATTCACTCCAAAATCGACAATTCTGCTTATTTACGTACCCATTGAGCTCCCCAATGAGCTTCGTCATAAAATGGAATAAGCGTGCGATGAACTTTCTTAACAGAGCACGCATTTTGATAATAAAATTCAATAATTTGCAAGCCCTGTTCGTTTGTAAGACGATTCATGGTTAAATTATAGACCAAACTGAAGATGTTTGACAGTGAAACAAAACACGAAACGTGAGTCGCTGTTTAAACCAGTGTTGCCAAAAAGATAATAGCTAAAAAATCACCTTTTATTTCTAAACATGAAAAAATGATGGAGCGGTAAGCGAGACAAAACATTTGAGATCCTAAGACTCTAGGTGATAGGGGATTTAAGTAAGTCTTAATACGTGATTACAAAAAAATGTATCAATTTTTATTTATTAACTGAATTTAATGTCAGTTAAATGGTGGTCCGTGGCGTTGTGGGTATGTGCGTCGACCCCAACTTCGACGTCGTAGGTTCGATTCCTGCTCTGAGCGACAAAAATAATTTTCACGACCCCACCTCTTTCGAGTCACTGACAATGCTCAAGGAGTATTTCCTGTCTAGAAAAAGCTTCACAAACAAAGCCGTTCGGATTCGGCATTAAAGTGTAGGTCCCTTCCACTCGTGTGAGAACAGTATCACGCACAACACGAGTGGTTGCGGAGAAGCTAGGCCCTGGCCCCCCACGGGCTGTAGCGCCACCCATATTATTATTATATTATATAATTTTCAAGTGCGTCTCCTAATTGAGTGATAAAAATCAAAATAATAGTAAATAATATAATTGCCACCACATCCATCCCTCCTATAGCTTCCAATTTTTTTTTCTCAAAGTTAATTTATTTTACAGTTAATACGTACTTATACATTTTATTTTAGGAATCAATACACAAAATCACAAAGAAAAAGCACTCGCCCATATTGTTGGGTCTAATTTTGTAGATATTACCGTAACTTATTCAATTGGTACTTTAAAGGATTCCCGGCCTGGGGACTAAGGGAACACAAAATACTGTCTGCATCTGGTAAAACATTAAAGCAAATACTAAACTTCCGTAAACGTTTTATAGCCATGTTAAATTTTGTTGTTGGCATAAAGTTTTTTTTTCTGTTTTAAAGCCGATTTTTCAACATTCCATGTAATGAGTGCTTTTATTGTACAACGTAAAAAAGAAACAGGACCAGATGTGCATACATATTAAAATCGAATGGCACATGTTTAGTATTTGGTTTGTCGCTGTGCGGTGTTAATATGAACTTAAGTGTTCATAAAAAAAAAACTCCATGGTGTAGGTTTTTTACTTGATATCAAAAGCGCCCCGTCTTCCAAATTAGGTTGTATTTCGTAATGAAAGTACAAGTAAGCATTGTCTAGGATACGTAGTCATTGGCAGAACTCAACTATAGTTGGTAATGACATCAATTATTTAACTGCTCAAGTCCCATTCTCAGTAAATGGATGGAGAGTACTCCATCAGAACAATTGACAGGTCCTCCAGCTCAGTACTGGGTATGTTCGGTGAAAGGATAAACGAGCATGTTTGTGCTTTCAAGTACATCCATGAAACGAAGCCACAGTTGCTGTGTGGACTACATGTTTTTTTCTGTAGATTTCTTCTTTAATGTCAATATCATTAAGAGGCATCGTGTTGAAACAATTATTTGGGGTGGTAACATAACCATTTGAAAATTTTAAAAGCTTATTTTGGCATCTTACTCAATTAGCATTAGTCAAATATAAATGTAGTATTTGTTTCAACAACAGTAAAATTACTCATAGGAAAATGATTGTGTGCTCTAAAAGCAAATTTTGTTGGCATAATTTCATACCAGTCATAGACCATAGCTTATATTTATAAGTATCCGGAAAACGAGTTCGACAACACAAGTAATTAATGTAAACACACTTTGATAGGTCAGAATTTAAGTTTGCTTCTGAAATTCTGAAAATCACTATTACATACATAAGTGACGCGAGTATTATACGGGCTACCACATGGGTCAAATAAGTTAAATAAAGTTAGCTTTTATGTGGACTTTTCTGTCTCTTCCTTTCTACTTGTTTATGAGGTAGTCAACCCTTCAGAAAATCTACTATAATTCTTGTTAAGCATGTCAAGCAGTAGTCAAGTAAAAGTGGTGTGCTCTACGGAGTTGTTACCGACTCTAGCCAGTTCATCGACTGCGCAATTTAGCCACTCACATGAAGTGAATACTACTCCACTAATATTAATACACGCAATTCGGGACTTGCACACGGTTAGGAATACTACAGTTGACAGCTTTATCAAGCGTTGTCCATTCTATTGGAAGTTGGCACATGAGTATGAAGTTCTGGTATGAATAGCCAAATTGCCGAATAATTATAAATGTAATTTTTCTTCAATATTTAAATTATTAAAATTACATTTTATCCAGATTCAGTAGTCGTTGATTTAGTTATCTGATAGATTCTTGTACATGAACTAATCGACAAAAGTGTTCGTCAAGTGTATGCACAAGGTTAAAGACGTTAATAAAATCCAAACTGCCCACACGATGTAATATTTTTCCGCTAAAAGATATTAATCTGCTTAAAACATAGATTTTAATTAAAAAAATAACAGACCATAAACAACTCCAATTTTTGCGAAAAAAAAGTATTCGTCATAAACCACAAACACTCCTTATATTAGGGAAACAAAATTAATATTCCGTTTGTTTTGCTTTTTGCTTAATAACATCGACAATTTGGTTAGCTTCCTCCATTCTTCAGTGAGAAGAGTCTTAATCTAAATACCCATACTTGTTTAATGGACTGTAAGGGTCTATATCCCATAAATGTGCGATGAGTTTGAGATCGTTGGTACATTGGACTCTAATTTTAAAGTGTCCAGTGTCTTGTACAATATTCAAAAAAATTGTAGTTACCCTCACGTCCAAACAATGCCATACTTCTGTTTTCCTCAACATACAATCATACATATACATATGTAAGTATTATTAACTATTCTCAATTTAAAATTCGAATTTTTTGTGTTAAATTATACTAAAGGGTGATTTGTTAGCTATTATCTTTTTGGCAACACTGGTTTAAACAGCTGACTCACGTTTCGTGTTTTGTTTTACTGTCAAACATCTTCAGTTTGGTCTATTATTTAACCGTCTTACAACCTACAGCAACGTAACATTGTTGGTGAATGGTGTACTTGGAAAGTTGGCCGAAAATGGTTTTTGGCTCAATGAGTACGTAAATAAGCAGAATTGTCGACTTTGGAGTGAATATCAGCCAGAAGCATTGCAAGAGCTACCAATGTATCCAGAAAAAATCACAGTTTGGTGAGGTTTATGGGCTGGTGGCATCATTAGACCGTACTTCTTCAACGATGTTGCGAATCGTAACGTAACTGTGAAAATAGCGCTCACCTACCGTGCGATGATATCCAACTTTTTTTACCCAAAATGCAAGAGCTTGACTTGCATGACATGTGGTTTCAACAAGACGGTGCCACATGCCAAGCAGCATGCGCAACAATCGACTTATTGAGAGGCGAGCTCGGGGAACATTTTATTTCACGTTCGGCACCGGTCAATTGGCCGCCCAGATCGTGCGATTTAACGCCTTTGGACTATTGTTTGTGGGGCTATGTTAAAGCTCATGTCCATACAGACAAGCCCGCGTCAATTGACGCATTGGAAGACAACATTGAAGCATTTATTCGTGAGATACCGGCCGAAATGTTGAAAAGAGTATGCCAAAATTGGACTAAGCGGAAGGACCATTTGAGGCGCTGTCAAGGTCAACATTTGCATGAAATATTCTTCAAACATTAAATTATATGGACCGTACTATCGATTCAAATAAAGATTGCATGCATTTTTCTGAATTTTATGTGTTTTTTTTGGAAAACTTTTCTATAGCTTTTAAAAAATCTGTTTATTTCTGGTATCTACTTTTATCTTAACTAAAATAGAAAGCCAAACTTTGCGGTAAATATAAATTGAGAGTCAATAGGTAACTTACACTAGTCTATTTTTGTTGCTATTACAGAATAACAAATGTTTTAAGTAGCTTCTGTGGTTTGGTGCTATTTAGTTTTCCAAACGCACTTAACGAATATACGCATTACGTACGGCGCTAAAGTCCGATAGACAGGCTTTTGGATTTATAGAATATGTATTCTGATTTTTTTTACCAAAGTAAACCTAGAATTTCGCGCCCATGCTTTTTTCTGACAACTTTTGACGCGTTTTTGTAAAACATATATATATAAAAGTTTCCAGTTGATTAACCGCTTTGGTTGGGAGCCGGCGACAGTTTACGGCGGAACCAATTGTACATAGCGCTTGCGTTGTACATAGTCCAGTCACTTAAGTCCGTAGATTGTCGTTGAATCTTATTCACTTTTTCTCATATTAGAGCGAATGATTTTGGAGATGAGACTTGAATATTATAAATATATTGGATAAACCGTGTTAGTGAGTTACTCTTCGTGATCCTATGTGCAGGGAAAATGTAACTTTGTTTTTGCAAGCGCAATCAACAAAATTGTATTACGAAAATGTTCAGAACATCCATATCGTCGATTTGAGACTCAAACGAAATGGTTAACATTTGGCTGTAGTGATGACCAAAATGGTGAGCTCACGACAATTTACAGCGGAGGTTACACCTACTATTTTCGGGGAAATATGAACCAATGACATGAGATCAATCTAGCAAAAGATTGCATTTTTGCCTCGTGCGATGCCTGTTTTGATGACTAGCTGATATTCAGTTCGATTCTTTGGGGACCTCTGGTACCATATTTGTATACAATTCATATGTCGTCATTGCAATTTCTTCATCGGTGTTCAATCATTCAAAACGTTTCACTTAATTTGTGTTCAATGGGAAGGAATTCAATGTAAAAGGATTGTATTTTGAGCTGTACAAACTGAGTAGTCATTTTGTTTAGTTATGTTTAGATAAATATGGCCAGCGGCCGTTTGAGTGTAAAACGAGCTGTGCACTTGAATGCTTTCTCCTTTGGAGTTCGTTTAGATTTCATTAAGCTATTAAATGTAAATTTGTAAGGGTGTACTTAGAATGTAAACATTTACAAATTCCAAACTCTTCCTAAAATTCCAATAATCTGTCATGGTAATTGAAACCGGACACATGTGGTATACGACATTTAATACTTTAGTAAAATTAGAGATACTATTTTCAAATTCCGATTGAAATTTGGCTCCGTTCCAACATTGGAGTTATGTCACTGCATTGAATGCAGTCAACCGTTATTTTCATTGACGTATGCCAACATAACCCGCATCAAATGTTAACCAAAATCAATTCAGCTCCGTATGAACATCCCATAATTTTCAGAATAACAAACAGATGTTGTGCTCCACATGTTTAATCAAATGAATGAATACTGTTGTAATAGTTGTGTATTAAAGCATGCTTCTTATTTGTACATCTCTCAAAGATTTAGTTTGCAATGCAGACCAGTGTAATAGACACGACATCAAACAACAGGACACTCATTGTGGTTGAATTCCTAACAAGAACAACAAATACGCATCGAAGGAATATTTAATGGACAAGAGTTTGCTGACAGGCCAGAGATTTGTAATAGAACGTAACCAAATGACTTCTGTATTATTCGTAAGATGATATCCTTATGCTGTGAGTGACATGGGGTACATGAATTTACTTCTCCAAGAGTTGACATCATCTCTTTGTCCTGCTTATGTTTCATTAATCGATATTTGTTTTTCGGAAGCAATTGGGTGAAAGGGTGAACAGTTCAATTGGCTCGGTGAAGTCAGCCCATTGTAAACACATGTGAACTTAAGGAGATAAACCGTACCACACACAGATGCAGTTATGCTGGTAATTAACAGATGATTCCGTATATCCTTGATAGGGTAATTTGTCAAAATCATGAGTGAGTGGATTTGAAGTGTCGTATCCTTGTCGATAATCGAATATGAAGTACTCAACTACGAAGTATATTAAGGAGTGTCATCTTTCACAATATGTCATTTGCAATAAAGGAGGAAAACATTTTTGCACATCCATAACTTTGAATTACTTAAAAGCTGTGTAATCTGGAGATGAGTTTAATTAAGATGTATTCACATTTTTAGATTCGCTCTAAACGTATGTTTGTGTAATCTGTAATTACGTATTTCGGGAAATATTTGTGAATCATAAATGCGGAGTGCCAGAAAATGGCATTAAATCCAATATAATATACATACACACATATGTGCCCAAGTATTATGAATGCAATGTTCCTAATCACTGTCGTAAATACTTGTACAGTAAGTTGCTGATTAAATGGAATTTATGGAGCGATGTACTTAGGGTCGTGCTTAGCTATAGCGAATATTGGGAAATGGATTATAGGATTAGAGATGAGAAGCTTGTAAATTCTCTCCTCAATCGATATATGTAGATTTGGCTTTTTTCATAAGGCACATTATATTTCTTCTTCTTCTTTGATTGGCACTACAGTCCGGGGTGGACCTGGGCCTCAACCAACATGCCTTTCCAGCCAGCACGATCTTTCGCCAGCTGCCTCCATTTGCGCACACCAAGCTGGTTTAGGTCCTTTTCCACTTGTGTGCGCCATCTAGTGCGAGGACGTCCTCTGTTGCGCTGTCCCAATGGCTCGGTGTCGAAGACTCTTCGGGCCGGAGCTGTGGTGTCCATCTGCTCTACATGACCTAGCCATCTTAAGCGTTGGATCCGAAGGCGCTTAACTGGGTGCATGCTGCTGTACAGCCCGTATAGTTCGTGGTTGAATCTTCTCCTCCAAACGCCATCAACGCAAAAAGGACCAAAGATCGTACGCAGAACTTTTCTCTCAAAACAACCAAGAGCTTCTTCATCCGCTTTCAATAGAGTCCATGTCTCCGCGCTATAGAGCAGGACTGGGATGATCAGGGTTTTATACAAGGTCAATTTGGTGTTTCGGGAGATGGCTCTGTTACTCAATTGCCTCTTGAGCCCAAAGAAGCGGCGATTGGCAAGAGTAATTCTGCGTTTGATCTTGGTACTGGTATTGTTGTCCCTATTTACTCCAGAGCCTAGGTAGACGAAGTCCTTGACTACCTCAAAGTTTCTGCTGCCCAATATGATGCTCTGTCCGAGACGTCGATGTTGTGCGTCCTTCCGTGATGACAGCATGTACTTTGTTTTGCCCTGGTTTATTGCTAGACCCATTTTAGCCGCTTCCGCTTCGATGCCAGCAAACGCCTCACTGACGGCTCGCTGTGTTCGTCCAATCATGTCAATGTCGTCCGTGTAAGCAAGCAGTTGAACGGACTTTTGGAAGATCGTGCCTCGGGTGTTTACGTTTGAGTTTCGCACGATCTTCTCAAGTATGATCTTAAAGAAGTCACATGACAGCGTGTCGCCTTGCCTTGAATCTTTTTTGACATTGAAGGTCTCGGTGAGTTCCTTACCGACCTTCATGGAGCAGAAGCAGAGAGAGAGAGAGAGAGAGATCTCCATCGTCATCCTGCACAACCTGACGAGTTTGGCGGGAATGTCAAAACTAGACATGGCGTTGTATAGCTCGTCTCTATAATATAATTTTTGTATAGTAAATACTTGCATGCATTGAGGGTGATTAAAAAACTGTTGGGCTTTAAATTTTGTTACAATTAACTTTAATTAGTAAACACTGGTTAGGAATAGATTCTAAAACAACGACCAAGCATGTAAGGCATCCTTTCTATTTTGTCTTCCTTGGAGAGTGGTGGCTTTGTGGGTTTTTTATTTCAGATAAAACGAACAATGCATACTATTGATGGGAACTATTGAATGAATTGCACTATCGATAGTTAGTAACTGAATGATTTCAACTATTGAATAATTTCATTCATTTATTTAGTGAGTTCCCTTTGCCTCTCACAACGAACTACAAAATCAAATACCATTCTTATTTTATTTAATGCATACATAAATACATCATTTGTACTTAAATCATTTCATTCATAAAATACAAAGTTCATTACATAAACACCTCATTCCGGTGTTTGGCTTTTCTTCCATCGTGTATAGGCCAGAATTGCTATTAAGGAAGATAAATAATCAATTTTTCTCCCTTCAGGCGATTTCTTCTGTATAAAACTAAATCCATTCAAACATTTTTGCTTCATACAACTGAACGAATCGTTCATAGGACCCTATTGGCGAATCGACCTCAATGGTCAGCGCCCTCTGGTATTAGTTTTGATTAGCTACGTTCTTATGGAAAATTCTGACAGCTCATTCGCGGGAACAAAGTTGTATTGAAAATTCAAATTTGGTAGAAAATTTAATTTCTGAAATTACACATTAAATTACCAATTCCGGGTATAATTGTTGATGAAATACCCGGAAAAAGTATGCCAGTTTTGTAATAGGTGGTTGTCAATTTCTCAAATGTCATATTTTGTGCGTATGTGCTCTGCTAAATTGGAAGAATATGTTCACATATATGTATGAATGTGTAAATTTCCAGCTGCATATCTCTCTGCTGAGCTAGTTTTAGTCAATTTGTTAAAAAACTCGAAATTTAACACATAATATTAACAATAACAACAATTGCGTGTAAAATGGTGGTTTGTTTACATTTTTTAAAGAAGTGTTCTGCAAAAACTATAACAATTAAACTCATGACAACCGCTTAATACAATACTTGCGTACTTATACTCTACATTTCAACATTATTTGCATTAAAAAGTATTAGTTTTCTATTTCATTTCACTTTTCCAAATTATTACCATATTTCGAGATTTCAATGTAAATTCCTAACCCTCAACGATCTGTCAGAATTTTGTCTAAGAAAGTTAGTATCAAAAAACTCCGACAGAGTCATATGACTTTTGGCCAATAGTCCAAAGTCCAAACGAACGAAAAAAGCATTCATTCAACTAAAAGCATTCGAACATATTTCCGTACTACTGAACGAATCGTTCATAGGACCCGATATTTCAAAGTCCAAACGTACGAAAATACCATTCATACAACTAAAAACATTCGAACATTTTTCCATCATACAAATGGACGAATTCGAACTCATCTCTTAACTGGTCGAACTATCGACTCGAACCAAACCATAGAACAATCTGCCATGCAAATATGTTGGCAATGTGTGTATGCATACACAAAATTCTCTCTCAGAGAAGCTGCAACCAACAATTTGACTCAGTCCAACCAGCCATACAAGGTCCCTTTTACACTAACTAAATTTGAAAGCAAGCATTTCCATATTTTAGGCAGAAAGGTGAAACCTGCTGTCAAAATTAGCGTGTGTAAAAGTAAAAAAAGTAGAAACTACTGAATATTTTGTTCATTCACTATCAGACTATCGAATAAATGGACAGTTTGCAACTATCGAATAACTAGATAGTTTTTATTCGATAGTTCCCATCACTAATGCATACCTAAGGGATATATTCGATACACGATATTTATATATATCTAAATCTCACAAAGTCCAATTTCTTGTTTGCCATATTTGGGCATTCTCTTCAATTTTTCATACAAAAAACCATACTCTAAGTCGAACTCTCTCAGTACTTCAGTGCACTATATTCATTTGCATTTTTTGAATGCAGTCTTAAAGTACTCTAAATGTGAAAACTAAGGCTAAAATGCATAGCACCAAATACACACATTTAAAACACTATTCTGACCAATTTTTTGGGTATACCTATTTTAACCAATTACAAATGAAAAACTTTAAAAAGTTACTATTTTTATTATTTTAAACCGAAAATAATATTTATTCATATTTATTAGCTTAAATTTCGTTCTGTATTCGGGTATGAAAAATTAATAAAAGTAATAATGTTATAAAAACGATGTAACAAAATTGCATTGAATATGCAAGACTTTTTACAGGTGATTGGTTGGTCTTTTGAGCACTTGCCACACGAGTATTTTTTACACTGAGAACAAATTGTAGTGGCTTTAATACCGGAACAATACTTCACTTGGCGCTTTTTCTCCCTTTTTGGAAAGGAACCGATTTTACATGAAACTGCTGATGATACTGCCGTATTTGTTGTTCTCTCATTGCATTCTTTGTAAGCAGTTGATAGTTCCTCTCCTAACTGGAATGAGAAATTTCTCCGTGAAATATGTCCACCACATTTCACGCTATATTTTCTTGCCATTTGGTCAGTCATATCGACCCCAAACTTTGTGCTGTTGTAATGTTTTATTGTTTCAGAAAGACGCTTATTGTTGTTTTGGGATGCCATACCGTGTATTAGAATTCAAAGAGTGTTACCAAATGGTTATGAAAAAAGAGTTCATCAATGAAAAGTGTAGTAAAGTTTTTAAGGTATCAAAAAACACCCCATGGCAGAAATAGGTATACGATGGACGTATCTTCGGGACGGGGATCGGGATGAGTACGAGGATAATGATACCACAAAACTAATTTATTACAACTTTTATATGAATTTTCAAAAAGGAAAAATTAAAAAAAATTATTCAACTTGGAAAATAATTTCAAGTCAAAGTTTCAAAAGGTGTCTTTTGACACCTTTGGTACGAATAGTGTTAATGTCAACACCCAACAATTGTACATAAACAGAAATTGCTTGTTTATATTAACCCAAAGAGAACATTTTATTTTTGCAATACGATAAAAAACAATATTTTAAGAGGCTTTTTAAAATCGCAAATTGATTCGGCACTTACATATGTATGTAAAACTAAAAATATATCAATTTGAAAATGAATAACATATCCGGGAATGTGGGTGTTGACACAAAGGTTAAGCTAACACAGGGCCAATGAACTCATCCGTTGCATAAGTTATGTTATTAATAAACGTATTCTATCTCCATATTAGGTGTCCACTCTTTATAGCTAACTAAACGGCAACACTTCACGGCATTGTACTAAACATTCTAATACATCTGTCATATTCCACCAGCTGACACAGACGTCTTGGAAATTGTTTACGTTGTTTATCAAAACTTGTTTGTTTGCTAAATGGACGGTATTATTTCTGCATCACTGGGCCTATCAATTCGATTTAAAAAATCAATAAAATTGGATGACGAAGCTTTACAAGTTTTTATGAAAAAAAGTTGTAGATGAGAGGTCTATTATCAGTGTTACCACTGGTTAAATTTTTTTCGTCCAGCGTCCCAGCAGCTCAAAAAATGATTAATTTTGCCAATAAAGGTTTTTGATAACACAATGACTCCTTATGTGAAACAAGAAACTAGTATGTTTTCTTGTTGTTGGTGGTTTTAATACTACACAGGAGCACTCAGACTCAAGACTGGTCCATTGTACTACCAGGCACCAACCTACAATTTCTTCTGAAGACCAGCAGACGCTTCTGTGGTGAAGGGCCTAGAGAAGCAGCTCATCAGCGCCGAAGACCTGCCACCTGATCCAAGCAAAGGCGGGACAGTGACAGAAGAAGTGCTTTGCCGTGTCGTCGTCCTCTTCACAGATGCTTACTTCGCTTAAACAAAGCACAGACATTACGCGGATTTCTTACAGACTTTTGGGAGCAAACGCTTGGTCTAACTACTTAACATATTGGAGAATCATGCCATCTACGATTGTGCTCGAGAGGTCCAATCATCAATGGAAGATAAAACCACAGACGCAGGCAGTTCGAGAGAAGGTTCAGGTTCTGAGAAAGTTTCCTCTAATCCTCTAATTGTCTGGCAAGTTCATCGGCGATCCCATTTCCTGCGATACCTTAGTATCCTGGGACCCAGATGAGTTTCACTGAATTTTGACTGGCAATTAAATTCAGAGAGGATTTGCATTCAGAACTATCTTGCAAATGGTTAACGCATTGAGTAATGCCTAAAGTATAGCCTGACTGTCACTACAGACACAGACACGTCGACCCGTCCACCTGTTCTTCACAATATGGTTTGTTGCCATTAGGATCGCCTAGGTTTCCGCTTCGAAAAACGACGCAAATTTACCTAACAATATGTACAGTCCGTATTAAAATCGTATCACTCTCTAACTGATCGCATATCATTGCCTGTACCAGAAGGCCCTTATCATCGGTAACTACTCCGGCTTCTATAGCTTTCGTGATTTCGCTTTCTTTGCAGTGATCTGCATTCTTATACTTAGCTTGACTTTGTCTGATTTTATAAGTGCTTCTTGTTTATAAAGCAGTAAGCGTGTCGATTCTGATTGCCTCCCAGCCACCCTTCTTTTTGTCAATCATTTACGAGTCGTTGTCCTTATCCCGATTATCTGCAAGTGCAGCTCGATAATCATCCGACAAGACAAAGAATAATACAAAACAAGCCAATGACAGCCGTGAAATTACGATTGTTGATAGTTCGGATGAATTAGTTTATCCGAACTGTCATTTTAAGGACTGTTTGATTGAAAATACTTATAAGAACGTTGTAAAGTACAAGCTAGTTAGCGGCAGTTTAAAAAGCGTTTATTTTTGAAGAAAAGTAAAAGCATGCTTTTAGTTTTAAAGTTGCTTATAACTAGTTCGGAGTTTCTATCCTTAAAGTGTAGTTGACTATAATTTTGCGCAATTGATTTTAAGTTTGAATCAACGTTTAGATAATTAAAACAAGCTATATTATATATGCCTACTGAACGAGTGAGTGAGGATTTCATAATGTTAGTGTATTATAATTATAATAAGAGCAAAACTGCTGTGACTTGACCTGAAGCACTCAACAGGCAGACCAAGCAAACTACCTGGAAGTACCTGGATGAATGAAAAATAAAAAGAACCATAGAAGAAAGTGCACATACTAGCACCAGCATGTTAGCCACAGACTTAAAAAAAGGATTGCGGAGTTGAACTTTCCCATGAAACTGTCAGCAAAGTAAGGCTAACACACAGAGAGTTGCTAGAAAAAAAAAAACAATACTCTCAGAATAGAATATGTATTAGCAAAATACTAACTTTTGCAAGGGAGCACATTTGTCTTCCAGTGGAGTCCTAGGAGTCTAGGAATCCAGGGGAAATTCAATTTAAATTCACAACGATCCAAGCACATCAAATTGTATTTCGGCAAAGACGCTTCGAACATTGTCTTAGTGCTGCAATGTTTGAAATGTCTCTATACACATTTTAAAGGAGCATGAACAAATAATTTTCGAAAATTGTCCGGAGTCAAGGATCTTCCTTACTTATATATCGTTTAAAAATAATTATAAGCAGAGCACACAGCACAACTTCAGAGGTATCCTTAGTGGAGGCACAAAGTTGCTCGAGCACTTAAACCGCTTTAAGAGAGTTTGAATAAAATAAGTTCTCTTAAATTACTCACAATTGATTCACAAAATGCCTTCGGCAATTCTAGACTCCAATTCGTCACATTGCTCGAATGTTGGTAATGTAACTTAATACACCCCGATTTTTGCCAATTGCTTCTTCATGTCTTCTTCATTCTTCATGTTTATTCATACAACCTTTGATATGTTGATAATGACTTAGATAAATTTGAGTCTTCATTCACACCAGAGATCGCGATAGCGGAGAGCCGTGTTGGTCCTCCATTTTTTGCACATGCATATACTTTGCATAATTTATTCAACCAGTTTTTACTAAACAAATGAAAATGTCCATTGATTGAAATGCGTTTCCTTTGTTTTGTTTTCGATTCGCTTAAAATGACAACTTAATAGATTATTACGGATCTATTTAAGACCATTAACTTAACACTATTTTCCAAACAAAACACCATTTTTGCAAGCATATCGGTTTCGCTTTGTTAATTGAAGAGATTTGTTATACACGATATGTAATCTCTTATTAACAAGTGTATATTTAACCTAAATATATTAAATAATGATGAATGATGGTAATTGATACAAGTCAGACTTAGTCTGCTTTATGGTGAATGTAACATAGACTCCCACCTAAGTTCCAATAATTGTTAGCGAGTAACCAAAGTTGTATCTGTCCTAGCAAGTGGTGATGCGATTCGTTAAATGAATTTCTTTCAAATCATGTGGAAGCCAAATATGAACAAATATATGTATTAGTGAAATCGACAACTACCTAGTCAACTCACAAACGTTGTTCAATTAAACTGATCATAAATGATTTAATGTAGACCGCATATGTTTAATTCATGAAGAATACAGCCGTGTTGTGGGTCTACTGCTATGCATCTACCATAAATATCATCCCAATAGGTCCAAAAGAATAAATAGCATGTGCCCTCACAGCCAATGTTTTACTAGCCGCGAATCGTTTTCATCAGCCCCAGTAATCTTTTACTTATATGTTTGATCAAAATAAAATTGTTTTAAAGCTATTCACCAAAAAAATCCCACAAGTGTTAAAATGTTGCTCGTCAGTTAATAAATCGACATTTTGTTTTCCTATTTGTTACTCAGCAAACGGTTGATGTAATGCTTTGTGTGGTATTTAATGCAGCTGGTATTTTATTCTCTGAATCGAACGAACAAACTTGCGCTATAAAATATATCTATTCAGGGTTGAAACCCTGGTTATATACCCGATATATATCCAATATGGGTGGGTATGGTGTGTATTTTACTCATTTTTACAAAAAAGGCTTCGTATTTTCTTAAATTGATTTTATTGAATAAAAAATACATTAATTAATAATGCCAAATCAATCTGAGTGACATTCACGTGATTGGCCTAACTCAGCGAGCCGTCAATGAAGCGTTTGCTTGTATTGAAACGGAGGCGGCAAAAATGGGTTTAGCGGTGAATGAGGGCAAAACAAAGTATATGCTATCATCAAGAAAGGACACACAACATCGACGACTCGGTCATAACGTCACCATAGCCAGCTACAACTTCGAGGTAGTGAAGGACTTCGTCTACCTTGGCTCCCAAGTAAATAGTGCGAACAAAATCAGTACCGAGATTAAACGCATAATAACTCTTGCCAACCGCTGTTTCTTTGGGCTCAAGAGGCAATTGAGTAGTATAGCTCTCTCTCTTGAAAGACCGAGCTCTCATTATATAAGGCCTTGATCATCCCTGTTCTGCTGTATGGCGCGAAAGCTTGGTCTATCTCAAGAGCGGATGAAGACGCACTTGGTCTCTTCGAGAGAAAAGTTCTGCGTGCATCTTTGGTCCTGTTTGCGTTGAAGGTTCTTGGAGAAGAAGATTCAACCACGAATTGTACGGGCTGTATAGTGACATGAGTCTAGTCAGGCGTCTACGGATTCAACGCCTAAGATGGCTAGGCCATGTAGAGCGCATGGACAACACTGCTCCAGCCCGAAGAGTCTTCGACTCCGAGCCAGTGGGACAACGCAATAGAGGAGGACGGCTAAAGATCGTGCCAGCTGGAGAGGATTGTTGACCGAGGCCCAGGTTCACCCCGGACTGTAGCGCCACAAGAAGAAGAAGAAGAAATCAATCTGAGTAGTTGGGCTCTGATGACAGATGTGAAGTTGTACTAAAATAGGCGGTGTCTGCTGGTTCACCAAATCTTGATGTGTTGAATTTGTTACTGTAGCTAGGTATATCATCATCGCGTTTTTCACACATTGTTTTAGCATTCAGTACGATGGCCCAATTGTGGCAAATAATATATAATAATTGCCCGGATCTGGAAGCTATAAACTTATTTCTGTGTTTTAATGTATGCAACTAAAAATGTTGAATAAACGTTCTGTGGCTGCTGAAGTTACAATTACTTCTTCCTGCAGTGAGTCCATTTAAGGCTATTTTAATATTGAAAACTGATTGACCTCAATCGCAAATTTGATGGCATATAACCTTTTATTTACATGGCAGCCACATGAAGTAGCCATCCGTTTCAAAATTACATTCCTTGAATGCTATTCCTATCAGTTCAGATCAGGCTATAAACTATCATTCCAGGAATAAAAACTGCAAATAAATTCGAGATACGCATCCATAATCTCCGCCATTACAGCGAAATTCACTGAAATCAAGGTATTCATAATACCGCCATAGTTTTTATTGTCAAGTTACCATCATTTCTGCTAACAGTCAATAAGTAAAATTTCGATTTGAAAAAGGTTGACAGCAAAAACTGAAATTTGCATGTATTTTTCGTCGATAACTCGAACTAAGAACTTCGATAACTCTAATGTCTCGATAACGCGAAAAAATCATTTGCGTCACCTTCGATTAGTCTAATTCTGAAGGAGTATGGTAATCTGGCCAGACACAAATACTGCGTGTTTTTACAATTTTTATAATGGATCGCTTTCAGGGACACAATGATTGTATATCATATCATTTTTATTTAATTAATTTGCACAATTCGATGATAAAAATTATACGACAGTAATGCAATGTAAACAAATTGGAAGATGATATAATTCAACCGGCTTCAGGCAAAATGATTGGAACTTCGTTAGGCATTTTGCGTTTGTTTTAAAAGGCAAATGAAAAAAAAAAAAAAAACAACTTATTCATTATATCTAAATCTGAATCTTAACTATATATAAAGCAGAAAGATTGTGTGTCTGACCGACAAAGGCTCCGAAACTACACGTCGCAGAGCTCTGAAATTTTCAACAAAAATCGTTCTAAAATTTAGATGTTGAATGTGACACTTTTTAAGTCAGTACGACATACGGTTCGGAAGTTACGAGCACTTTTTAAACGGGAATAAAATTCTCAAAATAAGGGTGGTTGCATCAAACCGGTATGAAACCATTTCAAGTTGGGTAGTGTGTTGTAACTTCCATATACACACACACATTTTTCATATTTTGCGTTAGTGCAACCATTCATTTTTTCTACATCTTAATCGAACATATACGAACGTCTGCCTGAGTCACCAAACGAAAAGGAAACAATAAACATTTTCGCACTTTTCTTATTTTGTCACACCCGAACTATCTATGCATGTACAAATACACAGCTACACACAAATCATTCAATTTTGCTGAAATTGTGAATTGAACTTTTGAACGGATTGATTTAGATAAAATTTCAAAGCTAAATTAATTACATAATATGTTACAAGATGGGCTAATTTTTTGGATGGTTCATGAAGTTTGACTTTAAGTGAACATCTCGCGCAGGTACATAGATAAGATTTCCAAGAACTTTTTTTATGAATCGCTTGATATCCCTCCACGTTGTGTTGAGAAAAAACCGTAATTTCCGTCCGTTTTGCTGCAGTAAACATTGATAATTCAAACTTCAAAATGTATGTACACAGTAAACGAATTGTACTCATTATGAGTAGGGATGTGAATAAGAGATTGGGATAGGCATCAATGACAAAAGAAAATTCAAATTCTTCTCTGATGATGATGTTTCTGAAACAAAAAATGTAGTCTACAAACAAGTTTTATGATAAAAAATAATATAAAGTTTAATTTTCTGTACTATTTTAAACACATTTCCTCAGGATATTTAAACTACAGGTAAAGTACCGGTTGAAGAAATAAACCCTCGCAAAGACGGGTACGAAATCTAGTAATGGTATAAATGCCATTTAAGAAAAAACCAAATTAAAAATCTACAGTCATGTAGAAGTCTATTTTAAGTAATAATTAATTAAATTAGTATAATTAATATTATTTTTTCGCAAATAAGGGGATCCCTCTATTCTCGATTTTAAGTGTTTGCGATTTTTAATCTGCTGGTAAATCAAAAG
Organism: Eristalis arbustorum; assembly: GCA_916610145.1. NCBI lineage: Eukaryota > Metazoa > Arthropoda > Insecta > Diptera > Syrphidae > Eristalis > Eristalis arbustorum. The sequence goes on along the minus strand of OU744316.1, from coordinate 79,656,187 downwards.
AAAAATCTAATTTTTCATGATTTTTTTTGTGATTATACAAAAGCCCTTCTTTTTGGCGATTTTTGCTCAATGGAACATCTAAAACCAAAAATTCCAACGGGATTAGAAAGAGTGCATGCTTGGCTCTGGTATGGACTAGCGATGGGCGATTGCGAATTTCACAATCGAATAAATTGGCAATTGTTAAAATTTTGATTCGATTGTCGATTTATTCGGTCTCTTCAGAAAACAATCGAATAATAATCGAATCGAATCGATTATTCGCAGTACCTACTACATTCAAGAGAATGCCGGGTACTAATATCCCATTGTAGAAATGGAAAATAATGTATGCAATAATAATATAATAATATAATATAAAACTCGTGTTGAGCTTGCTATTGTTCTCACACTAGTGGAAGGGACCTACAGTTTTATGCCGACTCCGAACGGCCAAGTTTGAGAAGCTTTTTCATACAGGAAATACTCTTTGAGCATTGTCAGTGACTCGAAAGAGGTGGGGTCATGAACATTTTTTTTGTCGCTCTGAGCTGGATTCGAACCTACGACATCGAGATTGGGGTCGAAGCACATACCCACAACGCTACGTGCCACCACAAAAAAAAAAATATTATATTATATATAACAAATATTTAGCAATCTTTCTCCGACTTGAAGAATCGGGGAATACACACATTCGTTGACGATTGGAATCGGACCTACAAGAATCGAACATTGATTATCGACTCCGCTCAATTTGAATTTGAATAATTGTGATTGTGAGAACAATCGCTACTTTGGACTATCGGCTCCAATGAATGATTTTTTCATTCGTTTGGGCTTTGGACTATCGAGTCCATTGAACGATTCGTTCACTTTTATGTTGAAAAAAGGTTTTTAGGTTTTTGTGATTTTCTTATTTGAGATATTTATATACCGAGGACTAGGTCTCCTTGGAAAAAAAATGCTCTCTACCTCCTAATTTAAAAACAAAAATGGGTAATGTCGAAACGGAGTAGGACTTCCCTCTCCATCAAATCCTCGTCATAGGTTTTTAACGACCCAGTATGTGAATGAATGAATGAATTAAAGTATGTGATAGTTGAAATCATTCAGTACTAACTATCGATAGTGCAATTCTATCGATAGTTCTCATAACTAGTGCGTACACAAAATTCTCTCTCAGAGCTTAATACATACAAATTTTTGCTGGTGCAGGTGAAAAACATGTTGCAAATCAAGTTAAAGAGTAGACAAGATCTTGACCGATTTGATTTATCATAGTTCATACTATTCATTAACATAATAATGAAGCATAAATCGCCTGGCCATAAATGAGTTATATCTTCAAGCGTTTTTGAAACTTTTACTTGATTTTTTTAAACCGTGAATTGGGGGGTATCATATTTATATTTTACTTAAAAATGCGTGGTGGCCATGATCCATCTGAAGGGGTCTTCGAATTCAAGCCTCCTGGTTCGATGAGAATAATTGCGGTATAAATACTATGTTATCACAGACTCAGCTTGGCCTTGATGACTGTAAGCAACGTGCCCAGAACTGGCATCGATGAAAGGTAGCTATACTTCAGGCTCAGATTGTTAGCTAAGTCTCTCGATAAGTCGTTCAACGATTATATTTATTTTGGCCAAATATAAGAGTTGTTGCAACTATTTTCTTTGGTGTATTATTATGTAATGTAAATACATCGCCCAAAATAGGTTCAAGTAATTTGCAACAATCACAAAATAGTTGTGCATATACAGTAGTTTGCACATCAGGAAATTGTTTGCATTTGGCAATAAAAATGGCCTCACTACACTCAAAAGTTGATTACTCAATAGAAACACAGATTTAAATGCTAGCGATGGGTCGTTGCATTTTTCGAGAGCTCTTAAACAAAATTTGGAAATTTAGTTGTCACAATACATAACAAAAAACACTATCTACGTAGACCAATGCGGTAACACGTGTGAAGAAATTTCAAGCAGAATACTGCATTTATGCACGTGAATAGTTTTGCAATAAGGCAAAACACTGTCTAGTTGAATTAGTCACGAACCCAGTCGAGTAGAAAAAAAAGTCAATCTGTCAAAAGTCAATATAACGAGAAGCAACTTCAGCAAACAACAATGTCAACTGCCGAAGCACGTATACACACCTCACAATCAATCGAGTTGTCTATGATTTACTTAATTTAACACGAACTTGTAAAGTTCGATACGGTTGTGTAAAGGGAAGTGTATTAAAAAAGTGAATTGTAGAAAAAAAACTTCCAATTACGATATATTTTTCAACCATTCAGTGAAAAAGTATTAATTGGCAGACAAACGATACGAAATGAAGGAATGGGGAGAACACGCCACAGTTGTCATCGGCAGAAGGCATTACCATAGTCAGCGTAATCGAGTTCAGTCTCTAATTTATCGCTTTTGCTATGTGCCCACGCCCGCACAGACGCTGTGACATAGCGAGACAAATTTGCAATTAAAATTCCAGCGCTTGGTGCAAATTGAAGAGCCATTGTAATTCATGACACTGACCACATCGGGATCATAGTGCAACACCTCGATAAAACTTTGAAAATAATTGACAAATTAATTTGTATGCCAATCACAAACAAGAGCGGTGGTCTCCTATTCCTTGTCCAGGTTGAAGACAATCTGTTGTCTCCACTTGGAGCAAATAATTCTCTTTCAACAGTCGCTGTCGTCATCTTCATTGACCCGGCAACAGCTGAGTGACTAGGCAACGCAATACTCGAGCGTAAAGGGCTGCAAGAGAAAATCCGCAACCCATCCCCATCGAGAAATCCTAATCCCAGTCACCTGTTCAATCTCATTTAAGCAGTGCTCTACTCGTTGAACCAACCATCGCCTCTACACCATCTCTTCGCTCAACGCGACGGTTTGTGTTGGCAGCAGCAGTTACAGTAGCAGCAAAGCCGTAGACTGCTTGTCTCCACACTTGGGTATAATGCATGCAAAATGGCGCACGGAAAACCAAATCACCCAACTAATTGCCCCTTTTTGTTGGCTCTTGTTGGATGTTGACTCTGTGCATGAAGACTGCACGCCCAACCCTGCCTACATCCGTGTGCACGGAGTTGTGTTCGTATATATATATACTAAAGGATATGTTTGTTGTATTGTACATTAATATATATATGTGTACATCACAGTCATGAAAGATGTGTGTATAATCCTCACATTCTTTTATGGTCCGTGCATGCACTAAATCACTTTGGTGACATGCAGGCTACGAGTGGAAAGGACTTGAGAGTGATGTGGGGCAGCTCTTGTGATGCGGGACACTTGTTAGCCTCGATTGTGGGGATGGTCCCTGATCGATTTGGTCTCGGTCGGGTCTATAGGTTAGATCTCATTTTGTTTTTTTGTTTTATTTAATTTTTGTTTGGTTTTTATTTGCTCATGCTGTTATAGCACACCGCTTCATGTTATCGCCCATTTGTTGTACAATCTCCGCTCGTTAGTTTCAAAAGCAATTTTCCTTATAAACAATGGATTTGTAGCTGTTAAAGCTGTCTGAGGTTGACATAGCAGCAGCAGCACCGGAAACAACTGCTGCATCTATCTGTGCGTCTTTCTCAGCTTGTTGCAAGCAATTCCAATTTGGTAAGAGAAGGGTCCTTGGGCAATTGGGAAATGATGTGCGCAACTAAATCGTCATCAAGCGCAAGAGGGACAAATGTCGCCTTATGGATGAGCGGTCAGAGGGATAATCACTGATGATTTTGCTACGCAGTGACGATGCACAGCATCCTCGGCATCCATCTAACCAAGCAAAGCTGTGGAATTTATTATAGGTAGTTGCAAGGCATAATGAAATATCTTCTGTATGTGCATGAAGTGTGTGTTATATCATGGACACGATGGGATGTTCTAGCTTGTGGTGATGATGGACAAAGGTTGGAGCGTGTGCCGGCGGCCATTTCGACGACCTTTTATAGAATAATTTCCTTTTTTCACTTGTCGATTTTCGTTTTTTTTTTTTTATTTATGAGCAGAGTTCACAATGTTACCATGTTTGTGGACAGTAAGGCCAAGAAGGTACAAAGACCGAAGATATTTGGATATACACATGCAATGTGTAAAAAAGTGAGAGCTTGGGGTGTGTTTATTTTATAATATTCCCATTATTCTCGATTTTATTTTTAGAATCTGTTTTAGATTTTCAAATTAAATTGATGGGATTCTTTTATGGCATGTTATAATCGAAATATTGCTGTCCCCAGTTTTCTAATTTTAATATACACTTCCTTGGATAAGACTGTTTTAAGAAGTCGTTATAGATTTCAGAATCTTAAGAAAAGAAAACAAAATAACGTTTAGTTGTTTTGCTTGGTGGTGCGTCAATGCAATTATGTAGGTACAAACAGTAGAAAACCAAGGTAGTTCACGTTTGCGAAGGTAAACTTTTATGGTAGACCCACTGTTGATATGAACTTTCGTATTGGATTGACGTTTTATTTTTAACAAATTAAAACTATTAGTTTATTCATATAATAGTATGGTATATTCATAGGATCATATTGGATCTACATTCCTTTATGTAATTTTACGAACAAATATTGCATAAGCACTTACTTAAGTGGCATTACCGATGCGAAATGTAATAGATCCAAAAGTAATTCTCACTGTTTTTTTTACTAAGGCGCCTTCAGATATGTTGGCACTCTGATCAGCTTCGCCGATTAAAGAAAGAAATTTTAAAAAGTAGAAATCAAACTACAGTTGTATAGCATCGAGCTGTTGCAATGCATTGCAGAAATAAGAGAGCAAAGTAGATATCCATCTTTTGCCCTTTGATTCCATCTAACAGCGTTTTTCACAAGCTTTCCCCGCCGTGTCTGTGATTACGTGTCAGCTCTTGAGAACAGCTGATCATCTTCCCCAACCATAGTATTGGGGTGGATTGAAGGTCTTATTTGAAAATTCGCTTGTTTACCCGAAATTTTTTAAATTTTCAGTGTTAAGTATTCAACACAATGGGGAGTAGAGGAGGCAAACTAACAAAGCGTAAATTAATAGAACTCCTGTTTATAGGAGTTTCCGTCTGCAGCATTAGTGTGATATTAATGAAGAAACAGATAAATGTATTGTTTTTTTTTCTCAAATATGAATAATATATATAAAACGCATTGCCCGTCACTTATGTACAGGTATATAAATAACTTTGAAACTTTTGCATTAATCGAAAAAATAAGCAGTTTCCTTGCTGCTTTTCCTTTTTTTACAGATATATGATGGAAGTTACTTTTCTGACTTAGTTTCAGTGTCAATATCTGGAAACTTTTCTTAACAATTATGAAATTTCAATTTTTAATTCTTTACCTTTTTTTCGAATTTATGAATGAATGCTATCAAAGTGACTTCATTTGTATACACTATATATTACATGATGCAAACTATTTACATGAAATACGTGGCATTTTACATTTTTATTCACCCAATCCTACCATAAAAGTCAAGAACCTATTGAACACTCTTCGAACAATAGTACATGGTTGCGGCCAACTTCACACGATTTTCTCTCAAAAATTGATGAATCGGCCGCCAATTTTTGGTGAATTGACGAATTTGTAAAAGTGTATAATTGAAATACAGGGGATTTCCGCTACTCTTACATTCCTCTCTTATTTCTGCAATGCATTCTCAGCTTCAAAATATAATACTTAGTGGAGTACCATCTTCATACCAATTTCATTATTTATCGTATATACCATATATCGAAACTTAATTTTTGTGTACCAATTTGCGATTAGGATTGTTTCCAATCGCTTCTAAGCTGAATTTAAAAATGAAACGGCATCTCTCATATTCGCTTGTTATATCAGTGGCATTAAATTTGGAGGCATAAACATTGCTGTGTACATCACTGACGTGCAATAAAGCAAGAAAAAAAAAATAACAAAAGAAATCATTTTACTGTTAACCTGAAGCCTAAATTTTATTCTCGTTTTAGAGCTCATGGTATTTTTCACGTTTCAGAGATGTCTAGAACAACTTCTATTCACCTTATCCGGTGTTCACATTGACAGGTGTTTACGTATTTTGGCATAACGCTTTGAATGTTGGCTTTCTAGTTTAAGGGTTGCACAAAAAAGTTAGCAATAATTACCATTAACTGCATCGTCCTAACCATCATGATTTTTAACTCACGTTAACTTATATAATAAGACAGAACAAACGGCGACATTTTCTTTGTAATGGTGAATCAAGAACTATTCAATTTTCTCGAATTGTCTATTAATGAAAAGTAATCAAACTAAACCAACTGAGAACTGTCAAATTTGCTTGAAAATGTAAAATCTTCCACCTCTAAAATGATCATATTATACCAGGTGTACCAGTATAAAGTGAACATCAAGATACAAATGTCTCGATAGGAAACATTTGTTGTGAACGAGCCCTTAATTTTTGTTGTTTGCTTACTATGACATCTGTGAAAAATATTTAGTATACATCAAGTCATTGAACAGACTAATTCATATTTTTTCAACGTGTTTTAAACTGTGCAATTTTGTACCAGAAAGTGATGATTTGCGGAAAGCATGCATTTTCAGTTTTCATTTGAAGAAAAGTGCTGCAGAGTCGCATCGAATGCTTGTCGAGGCATATGGTGATCATGCTCTATCAGAAGCAACATGCAAAAGTTGGTTTCAACGGTTCAGAAATAATGATTTTGATGTGAGAAATGAAGAACGTGGATGACCACCAAAAACGTTTGAAGACGCCGAATTGCAAACGATATTGGATGGAGATGACACTTTGAGTCAAAAGCAAATGGCAGCAATGTTAAATGTTGCACAACAAACAATTTCTGAGCGTTTCATAGACCGTATACAAATTTTTTATCTATCATCCAAAGGAATAATTTAGCATTCAACTACAATGTTCATAATATCGTATAAGTAGTATTTCATGCTAATTTTTGTAAGCAATATGAATGATAAAGAATAGTTTAATATCCTATCATCTATTCATCATGGACAAGGGCTTTTTATATTTAATTAATTTAAATCTTAAATAGTTTTGTACAAGATGCGTGTATTCAATGTAATTGCTAATTTGTATTTTCTCTTGTTACAGACAACTTGCGTTTTTGTATAAAACTCACATTTTTGTGAGTAACTTCAGGTGAGTGTTAAAAATGAGTATAACATTTTCATAGTTTTCTTTTATTTAATTGATAATAATATTCGCGGCACTGTAATCGTAGTGGATCCATGCCTATCTTCTACAACACGTGTTGCGATTATTATTATTCTCCCAGGATCGGAGAATACAAACAGTTTTATTTGAACATTTCGAGTAAATCATGAATGTTCCTCATTTCGGCGTTCAGAAGAAAGTCGACACTTCTACTCAGTACTCCATAGTATGACTACCTGACTTATGTACGCAAAAATATAACTTTTTCTAAAAACAAAATATTGCAAAACGACTTAAGACGTTTACACATTACGCAAGACAGGATCTTAATGGCGACATTAGTAATCTCATTTTTATAGATGGGGCATACTATCAAATTCTCTAGTTGATGTGATGTGACATTGAAGATCATTTATGGTAAACCATTTAGCCTTCAGATCTCTTCTCTTCTTCACTCTCACAATTTTCGTATGTTTTATTTATTTGTTTATTTAAAAATAGAAAGTAAACATAATTCTGTTTCTACACGGTTTTGATATAACACGGCTTGAAAATAAAATATTTTTAATTTTTTTACACGATTTTATTTTTTAGTTAAATTAAATTTTTGCGAAGTATATATATATAAACATGTTAAATTTAGATAGTACAAATAGATAGTCTTTTTTTACACCTTTTTTTCTGGAACCAATCTGTCGTGTAAAAACAGAATGAGATGTGAGAGCCTTAATAGAAAGCTTTGCTTAGCACGCAGTACTTCAACTCCTTTTTCTACATGCATTGTCTTGTAAAGGCTTGCTATAGCACTTGACTACTCTTCATATATACCTTTACCAACCAACCCTTGAAATTAAAAAAAAACAACACATTTATACGTATGTTTGTCAATTTCGCATGAAAACAATCGCTTATACAAATATGAGCTCATTTTAATTGCAAGTTTACGTCCGACTAATACTCATTTGATGACATTTACGGTTGGCAAATTGAAAAAAAAAAATAACATCAGTTGACTTTCTGAAACGTAGCATTCAAATAAAGTGTGGGTTGTTTTTGCCGAAACAAGTATTATTTTCAATGACTCCACGCCAAATTGCATGTATAAATTTATGTATGCAGATGTATGTACATATGTATCTAATGGGACCACACACAAAAGGAAAGTACAATTTTTAATCTGCTATCTGCTGGCTATTCCCACAACACAAGCGAAAAACTCCCAACAAATATCGCCACGGGAATATAAAAATGAAATATATGTGTTGAAAAATCCTTTGTCCAAAATTCATTTATAATTGGACAGTATCGATCACAAATCCAAACGAAAAAGGAGCCGGCAAAAAACCATAACAGCGCACAGTTAACGAGATTTTATCTTTTGAATTTTGTCTCAATATTATACAATGATTTTGATTTTCATTTCAATGAGAGGAAAAAAATGAAAGAGAAAAAAAAACGCCGTGACATTGTTGCGGTCGTAGCGAGTAATCTCATTTTGTGGGAACAAAATTCATGACGAAATAATTATATAATTTTCGATTTGAATTGAAATTGTTTCGCATGAATTGAATTCGGCTTTCTTTTGTTTACCACTTTATTTGAGAGCGCGCGTACACATAACAATATTAAAGTATGAAGAGACATAACGTCTAGCGTCTTCTTCATCTACCCTTTGCACACAAATGACCAGTGGACGGATAACTGGCTTTCGGCTGGCCGCGAAAGGTTTGTGTAATGTGCATGAGTAATTGTGACACACTCGTCTGATTTTCGTTATAAAATCGAATCTGTTCGTGGGTAGAAGAAAGAGCATTAAAAGAAATGAGAAAAATATACAGACATTCAAATTCGGCACAGTGAGTATGTGCAACACTACAACAGTAGTGACCTATATCTGTCGACCGCACGTGGAATTGCATCTCTCACAAGCACAGGGTGATGCAGTACTTTTTCATTTTGTATATGCATTCTTGCAGGTTCAACTATTGTCACAAGAAATACGTGTTTAATTAAAAGAGTATGGATGGCGCTTAGATTGGTCCTAGCAAAGGCGAAGTTAATGCGCTTTATAACTTTTAAGCCCAATAACCAAATCCAACTCAAAGATAATTTATGGTTATTAGCTGAAATGTTGTATATATATAATGTCTCGATAGGGAACATTTGTTGTGAACGAGCCCTTATTTTTTTTTGTTTGTTTGCTATGACATCTGTGAGTCATTGAACAGACAAAATCATATTTTTTCATCGTTAAAAGTGTCGAATTTTGTACCAAAAAGTGATGATTTGCGGAAAGCATTAATTTTTTGTTTTCATTTGAAGAAAAGTGCTGCAGAGTCGCATTGTGATGGATTTATTTTAAGAATCCTAAATGGAAAAAATCATGGGTTAATCCGGGACAACCATCAACATCGACTGCAAAACCAGATCGATTCGGCAAGAAGACAATGCTGTGTGTTTGGTGGGACCAGAAAGGTGTGGTGTACCACGAGCTCCTAAAGCCTGGTGAAACCGTTAATACTGATCGTTAATACTGAGAAACGACCAGAATTGGCCAGAAGACACGGCAAGGTAATTTTGCTCCATGACAATGCACCTGCACACAAAGCAAATCCGGTTCAGGATACAATCAACACTTGGCTGGGAGCAGCTACACCACCCGCCGTATTCACCAGACTTGGCTCCTTCCGACTACCATTTGTTTTCATCGATCGACACGCATTGGCTGAGCAGCACTTCGATTCCTACGAAGAAGTCGAAAATTGGGTGTCTGATTGGTTTGCTTTAAAAGACGAACAATTTTATTGGCGTAGTATTCACAAATTGCCAGAAAGGTGGTCAAAATGTGTAGAAAACAATGGCAAATACTTTGAATACAATGTTTTTACTTTCAAATTAATAATTAGTGTTTTGTTTCAAAAAAAACGTAAATTTCATACCGGTATACCTGGTACACCTAATTCTGTTTTTACACGTGTTATATCAAACACGGTTTGAAAATAAAATATTTTTAATTATTTTTACACGATTTTATTGTGCTTACATTTTTTTCTCAAATTTAATTTTTGCGAAGTATGTTCATATCACAAATTTAAGAGAATCGCCTTTTTGCGCGTACAAGCAAATTGACTGGGCAAAGCAAATTTAAATAGCACAAATTTAGGGAAATTCCCAAATCTCTTTTTTACACGTTTTTTTCTGGAAGCAATCTATTGAGTAAGAACAGAATTAGGTGTAGAATATGAATGTATTCTGGTAAACTTGCAAAAAACTCGCTGGATGAAGTTTCAATGAAAATGTATTATGATTTTTGTTTGAGGTAAAATTGTTCCAAGCTGTTAAAAAACTCACATGTCAACTGTTGTCCATTAATAAAAGTTATGAACATGTATCCAGCGAGAAGTAATAAATCCCTGCTTTAAAGTTGAACACATTCAGAATCTATGTGGAATGAAGAGAATTCAACTTTTGTTCATATTCAGTGTTCTAACAGTGTTCATATTCATTTACTCTGGAATTTAAGAGAATATCCCACCATGTTTTATACTTTTGTCTGGTTTCATTTAACTTAAAATTCTATTTTAATGGAAAAGTTTAATCCAAATGCACCTAAATTTACTATAAAGCAAATGGAAACTCAAATTTTGTTCGGATTTCATACGTACAAATTTAAATTGTACCTATATTTGTTGGAAATTAAGAAACTCAAGCACACTTTTATCAATCTGTAGGTTGTGATGCGTCATGCAATAGCACTACATAATGCATAAACATAAATACATGATATGACAGGTATATACTAGAATTTGTGTATGCTTCTCTGTGTATTATGTATGGTTGCGGATTCATTTTGTGGTTCTTCTTTGGCTGAAGCTACTGTCCGGTGCAAACCTTGGCTTTAATCAACATGCCTCTATAACTAGAACGGTCTTGAGGTAGACGCCCCAGTTTCGTGCACCTAGCTGATTAAGTTCCCTTTCCAGCTGGACATGCCATGGGAGGCGAGGTCTTCCTCTACCGCGTTATACTTCAGGATTAGACTTTCCGTAGCCCAGCGTTAGGATTCATTTTCTCGATATGACCTAGCTATCTGTGTGGAGAAAATCGAATTCGTTTGACTTGACCAATTCCTTTATACAGCCCGTATTAATCGCTGTTCAAGCTTCTCCTTCAAACTCTTTCGTCACATTAAGGCTTTAAGGATTTTTCTTTCGAAGTGACCAAGAACCTCTTTGTCCGCTTTTGACTTTGTCCATTCTTCTGCGTCATAATGCAGGACAGGGACTATTAATGTCTAAGATAGCTTGGTACTTCGACAGTGAACCTTATTTTGCTATTGCCGTCTAAGTTCAAAAACACAATGATTGGCCAGGGTTGTCCTTCGTTCTATATTCGCGTGATGTCAACTCCCGAGTTATGTAAAGTTTTTAAACATCACATTTGTTAATGAAATATAACAAAACAATAAACATCATATTGTGATTTCTACGAAAATTCTCACGGTGCTCAATTTTGTCATTAATTAAAATAATTTGACTAATTTGAGTCACAAATATTCAGTTTACGGAGTGTGCGCACAAACACCATCATTTGAATAGGCCCATCAAATGGTCTTGGATAGAATATGATAATAGTCTCATATCAGTGATATTCATATCAAAGTGCCTTATTTCTTCAAAATACGGTGAAGTAGAATGCCTGACAAAAGTCTACATACAACCATATTTCTGCAACATCGCTAGTTACGTACTATTATTTTTTTCTAAGAACTTTAGCTCTCTGGTCACTTCCAAAATGTTATATGTAATTATATTGATTCAGCGGTGTATAAAAAGCCTTTGAAGCCATTTTTCTATACAGGAAATACACTTTGAGCATTGTCAGTGACTCGAAAGAGGTAAGGCCGTAAACATTTTTTAGTCGCACAGAGCAGGAATCGAACCTACGACGTCGAGGTTGGGGTCTACGCACGACGATGTTTTAACATATTCGACAAAACATAGTAAATCAATTAGAATTATTTACGTTGCAGTAGACCAGTCATTAATTAGAACCTGAGATCTTAATATAAGATGTTTTTGCGACTGAACCCCTAGGTTAGGTAGGTTAGGCTGATTGCTGCAGAGCAGTCACACTTAGGCCAGAGTAGGCCCATTGTGATACCACGCGGATTGACTTCTCCTAACACTGGAACCAATTGGTGCTGTTGATGAACCGCTTTAGTTGGCCAATGCTGGCACTTTTTAGCTCGTTCCGGCCGCTGAAGTAGTAGGCTCCTAGGTGTAGGAACCTACGACTGGCAAGAGCACTGCAAGAGCAGAGAAGGTGATGAGTATTTTCTTCCTCCTCTTCATCCATGCAGCTTCTGCAAAAATCATTATTTGGAGCACCCATCCTGCGAGTATGAGTGCCAATTACACAGTGCCCGGTTATGACACCAATGAGGGTCCTTAATGAGAGCTTGCTGAGTCCAAGCAGACTGAGTGACCATTTTAGGTTAAGTGATGGCCAGATTTCTTTTTAAGGCAGGTGGTGCCTTCTAGCCATTTGTCATTAGTGGTTTTAGTTATGTAGATTTTAAGAAGATGGAAAGCTGTGGCGATCAGCATGGAAGGCGGTACCCCTGCTATCGATAGGGATGAGGTTGTACCATACCTAGCGAGTTCGTCGGCTTTGCAGTTTCCTGGTATGTCACAGTGTCCCGGCACCCACATAAAGTGAATGTTGAAATGCCCGGCCATCTCGTTAATAGGCAGCCTGCAATTAAGGGATGTTTTAGAGTAGAACATGACATTGTCAGGGGATTTTATGGCGGCCTGACTATCGGAACAGATGGCGATATCTCTTTTTGATATCACATTGTTTTTAAGCCACGACAGCGCCTCTTTAATCGCTATGGTTTCTGCCTGGAAAACTCTACAGTGATCAGGGAGCTTCACGGAGATAGCAATGTTGAGGTCTTGAGAATAGACACCCGCACCCACCCCTTCTTTTGTCTTTGATCCATCTGTGAAAATGCGCAGTGGATCTTTCAGCGTTTGCCTGTCAGACATCCAGTCCGATCTAGAAGAAATGCTGATTGAGAATTTCTTTTTGTGACGGAACCCCTATATTACAACAAATTATGTTAAAGTAAAATTTTAACAATGAGTGACAGGAAAGACATGGTAGTATTTTTGAAGCTCTCATTTTTATGAAAGTTAAGATTTTTAAACTTATACCTTGTAAAACAATTTTGTCCGTCAAAATTAAATAGTAATTTAATTCAAAAGAGTTGCCTATAATTGTATAAAAAAAGACAATAATTTCATTCCCATGACCCGACGACTGTAGATGTACATCTATTTTATTCACTTTTACGCCGTCCTATTTTATGATCTTAGTTAAGAGGCCATCACCTTAGAGATTAGTAAAGAAAGAGTGAAAGTTTTCAAAAAACACATTTCAGGTAATGTTAAAAGACTAACGTAAATATCTGAATTTCCACTAGTTTCACACCTTTGACCTTGACCTGCTGCTGTTACAAAGCCACAGCATAGTTTGAGTTTGAAAAAGAAAACAAAAATTGTACCACCGTATACTCCTGAGATCAACCTGTTGCATTACCCATGAAGTAAGCCCATGCAAAGCCCGAGATCAAGATTGAGTAAACCGACTGAGGGAAGACATTCGAACTATTTTTATTGCTATGCAAATTGGATCACCGAAAGTTAGTGATGTGTTTGTGCACGGTGCCTATTATTGTGAGGCAGAGGTTGAGGCATAGGGAATGGGTAACCATCAAAGGCGACACACATAACGCACCTGACTACATTGCGCTAGAAGCAGGAGATTCGGTTGAATAATTCATTAGCCATCATTGCGAATTCCGGAAATCTCAGTGATGAGCGCTATTCTGTAGATTTATCATTTGATTACCGTTGATGTGTGCACCTCTCCATAATGGATTTTCTCAACGATGCCACACAAAAGACTATAGAGATGTACAGACTTTCTTAAGAGAGTCACGTTTGGTGCTGTGTGACTTCGTTTGTTTTGGCAATTTTCGTGCGTATCGCGCTTAAACGGTTCATTTATTTATTTGAATAGAAAAAGGAAAAATGGATAAAATAAATGGTTTTTTCTGAGCTTGTTTTTACTTCATTTATGTGAATTTTGGGTCAGAAAGGGGGGAGAAAGAGAGATTGAACAAATCCGTTAAAGAAGAGATAAGCAAAGCGAAGGAGGTCAGCAACCTTTCTCACCCAAGAACGAATAAAAAAAAACTGTGATGAACATAAAATGAATGAATCTGTCGTGGGTTTTTTTTTTGGAATGAAACCACTTTGAGACTGGAAGGAGACTGCAGTTGGGCTGTTTATGCGGCCCCTTTTTGTATGTGTATTTCGAGGGACTAATTTGAATAAAAGAGTTGTTAGTTGTAACATGGGTGAGTGCTTACTCGTCCAACCGGTTTGGCAATACGTAAGAGATATCGTCGAAACGACTTTGACTGGTATGATATGTGTTACAGTATGTTGTGCACACAACTATTTCGTGCAATTGAATTTGATTTCACTTATGTAAGCGGAAGTTGTTCACCTCATATCAAGGAAGTATAAATAAGTATATCAATAGGTGGTAGCTTTTTAATTCGTATCAATATTTGCTTCAGTTTATTACGTCGAATGAGTGCATACAACTGGCATACCTAAGTACTTACATCAGTTTATTGAGCGTCCGGCGGTAAAGATTTCGAATAGACACTGAAATGAAATCAAAGCGATATATTTAAACCAATCGTGTCAGTCAGTTTAAGAGCGAGCATCAAATCTTATCGATAGACAATTTAATTTTTGCTACTGCAGTAGATGCAATGCTTATTGCTAGTTAGTTACCAAGCATACAATATTTGCGGTAATAACCAATATTTTTCACTGAAAGCTGGATCTTCGTCTTCAAGTGCGAGTGTGGCCCATTTGTAACTTTATCAGAAGATATATTCCAAGGAAAGCTTAAAGAAAAAGAGTGGTTATATCATAATATTACCAGACATGCACTTATAGCACTTACAACAATAGTCAGCATCTTAATCTTTTAAACATTCATGCGCTGACGTCTGTGCTTACAACTTTTTTGTTCCCTAAAAATTTTTATTAAGAAGGATGAGATGTTTTGTTAACAAATCAATATAAATTATGTGTATAGCAGTTATAAAGAATGTATCATGTATCATAATAAAAATCGAGATAAGATAACAATATCAGAGATAAGAAAATGTAGCCAATTCTCAATACAGGGGCATGTTCAACATCCTCGAGGCCGATCTTAGAATTTACATCAAAAAATTACATCAAAAATGATGATAGCGATTGACTAGCTCCTACTACTATGGTCATCCAACAGAGTTGTAAAAGACTGCAATTTGGACTTCACCATCGAAGTCACCATTCTATTAGAATTCTTGATTGGATGAATCTTTATGACCAGTCTTTTGATTTGAAATCAATTGAATGCAAGTCTATTGACTGACAGTGCATTCACTGAAGTCACTTTGAAGTCTTTACCATTCACTTGAAGTCACACTTCAAAAATGTTCGATGCTGTCTTTGGGACTTCAACTAATTTTCATTGCAGTCTCTTGGACTTAAAATGTTTTGTTTGTTGCAGTCTTCTCAGTCGTCTCATATTTCACAAATTTTCCATACGATTAACTTTCAGAAGCAACAAGTTCCTCGTCGAGGCTTAGTCAGTAGACTAAGAACTAAAAGAAAGACTAAGATCTTGAATGTGAAGTCTTTGTAAATAGTTGCTTTGATTTTGGTACCTGCATAGCCGAAATTAAAATATGAAATTTTACGTTTACGCTTGTGCTTACGCTTGTGCTTGCATTATCAGTAGAAGAGCTTTGATCATTTTCGGAAGCAATTCTTCTTCTGATCATAGACCATAGATAGATACTTTGTTGTAATTCATAGATACAAGTTTTACAAAATATTTTGGAAAATACGCAGCTTGCACAGAGATTTTATATATAATTTATATCTTACAACTAAAACATTATATTTTATGAATTGGAAACAATATTTTGCAAAGTAATGTTTGACTTATTTGAAGGAAAAACTATTATTTTTAATATTTAATATTATTATTTATTTTGGTATCATTAAATTGTGTATTTAGTGCTGACACCCACTTAAGTATTGCCAATGGGCAAGGAACCGAGGGAACAATCGCATCTTTCACGTCACTCATTAAATAAAATTATAAGTGAAATCGTCTCCATTAGAAAAACCTTTAATGGATTGTCGCTTAATATCTTCTTATACGACACTCTGATTGTTGTTAAGGTAAGCACCAGTTCCATCTTGACGGGACCGGATATTTTAACTGACAGCCCAGGACAGCAAGAATTTGCTCGACCAAAGATTTGAGCATTTTTGAATTATCTTTACGAAAAAAATATCAACGTTATATGCCACCATCTCTACTTACTTTGCAAAATGGTGGAAGCAACTAAGTTAGGCGTATGCGTTTAATATATTTCGGTAACGAATTCTTGAATACATCATTCGTTAACTCAGCTGTTTCCATTTAATTTTCTTGTGAACTGTCAGTGCTTTCAATATTATTGGCAAAATATGTTTCAATCTCAAAATCATTGAATACTTTTAGGAAGTTGGAACCGTTGTCAGTGACTGAGTGACTGCTGCCACAACGTTATTCCAATTCAGTCTAAACCGAGCATGAACAATACATTCATACAAGATGCACGCAAAAGTCATAGAAGCATATGTGAAAACATTACATTTAAAAAATTGCACAAGAAAATAACAGGTTTGGCTCATATACTGGAATCCCAAAGACTGCAAAAAAAAAAAAAAACTTTGAAATCCCAAAGACTGCATCGAAAATTAGTTGAAGTCCCAAAAACAGCATCGAAAATTTTTGAAGTGTGACTTCAAGTGAATGGTAAAGACTTCAAAGTGACTTCAGTGTATGCACTGTCAGTCAATAGACTGACATTCAATTGATTTCAAATCAAAAGACTGGTCATAAAGATTTATCCAATCAAGACTTGAATAAGAATAATGATTTAAATATTGAAGTCTACATCTGAAAGTGAATTCAGGAATTGAAAAATCGCAATCATGAAGTCCATTGATTTTTAAAATCAAAAGATTTCAGTCTTTTACAACTCTGTCATCCAATTGCAATTCATCGTTTTTTGTGTCTATGTATAAATACGTGCTGCCCAATTTTTGTCGTACGCTTACACACCGGTCTATCAACTGAATGGCATGATACTTACACCATTGGAGAGGTATATGTGCAATTTATACATTTTTTTGCCAAAAGACGTTCAAACAAACTTTGAGTAGAGTAAACGTATAAAATTGATGATTTAATGATGTTAAATAAATGTATGAAATTAATCTCATGGTGTGTTGCACCATCTTGTTGAAATCACGTGCTCACAAAGCCTTGTTCATCCAATTCTGGAGGAAGAAGTAGATTAACAGGGCTTTGTAGCCATCCGCTTTTCTAATACTGATCCTATTGCCGTCAAACGCCGGCCGAACGACCAGTCCGATGTGGACACGCCCTACGTGGTCTCTTGTGGTTCCAGTCTGTTCGATTTGAGTAGCTAAGCGCATGAATGTTGACTCATTTGGCGCTATACGGTTAAGAAATTGGCTAACATCACCGACCGATTATTAATAAAAATTGACACAATTATTCCGAGCTTTTGCGAATATTGCGGTTGTATATTATACACATGTCCAATGGACACCTTGTGTGTACGTATATATAGTCATTGTGTTCAGTTAATGGTAGAACTACTTTGCAGCGTAACCAAAAGTTTTA
The DNA here is from genome assembly GCA_916610145.1 of Eristalis arbustorum. Lineage (NCBI taxonomy): Eukaryota > Metazoa > Arthropoda > Insecta > Diptera > Syrphidae > Eristalis > Eristalis arbustorum. The sequence goes on along the minus strand of OU744316.1, from coordinate 79,638,185 downwards.
TCTTTGAAGGATATAAGAGAAAATTTCAGCAATTCCTTCAAAAAGATTGTGTTTTGTAAAAACTTTTCGCAATCCTTCAAATCGGAGTAGTTTGATTTTATAGTTATGTACGATTATCTTGTGTCTCCTCCACAATAAGGTGCGTAAACCTTATTGAATCACTCATATTTATTCGTTTATATATGATATATTGAAATAACTTTCGGGATGCAAATATTTTGCGATACTCGGTTAAGTTAAATGAGAGTTGATATTTACACCAGTGGGAAAAGCAGCATTGAAGCACTGAACCACCACGTTATGTTGATCATAGTGCGCTAGGATTCATATTTAATTGAATGGTTCATGTTGTTACCAAAAATCAATTTTCAACTCCCTTGCTCTTTAATATTTCTGACATGATTAAGAATACCATTTTCATTATTATATTAAAAAAAGTGCGGGTAAATCCAAGATCCATCTTCCAGAAAACGTAATTATCAGTAAATATCGCTTTTGAACAATGGGATTGTCAGCGGTGAAGTTGAATATCTTTTTGTAGTGGATTTTACGACATTCCATTTGTCATGCCTTTTCTATTGATGATAGCATACATTTCTGAGAGTTTTGATATACATATATTTATTTAGACAGCATGACTATTTATTATATTAAGCATTTTTTATTGACAACTCAGTACTGAGCTCAGTAATATATAATAATCATATGGGTGGCGCTACATACCATAGAGGGCCAGGGCCTAGTTTCTCTGCAACTACTCGTGTTGTGCGTGCTATTGTTCTCACACGAGTGGAAGGGACCTACAGTTTTATGCCGACTCCGAACGGCCAAGTTTGAGAAGCTTTTTCTAGACAGGAAGTAGTCTTTGAGCATAGTTGGCGACTTGAAAGAGGTGGGGCATTGAAAATTATTTTTGTCGCACAGGGTCAACGCATACACCCACAACACCACGGGCCACCACTCAGCTCAGTAATGATTCTCAATAACTCAGTTAATTCTTTCTCTAAGAATTGTTACGTGCGTTTACGTTCGATTTGTGCACATACCCTAAATAATCTCAACACATTGTCCAACACAAGCCTAAACTCGATCTTTTTAGTCATTTACTGCTCAGAAAGTTGCTCGTCGTTGCCTCGCGTGTAAACTGTGCTGTTACTGTGCTGAGTATACATTCTCAAAAAAACACATCACAAACCAATTGCTTCTTCCATATTATTACTTGATGATTAAGATTATTATGTACAAATGTATTACATGAAATCTCCTGCTAGCATTATGTAGCTGGAGAGAAAATCATGATGAGTAATCCGACGACCACTGCATCATTCAAATGCGGTCGACTGTAAATGTGTACATTTGTATGTATAAGACTAACAACTGGTTTTGAAAATAAGCTTACTGACATTTGAATTAATTACTACAGGCGAAAATCAAGAATTCAGATACGTAGAATATTCGATCTGAAAATGAGAGATTCTAAGAAACCACTCACATTAAATAGATTAATGGTTTCGTTTGAAATCCGAAAACGAACATCGATTAGTTTTATTTAAATCGTGATCATATCAAATCATTTAACTCCAGTTGCGATAGTGGGACAGGTATGTATTTACATATTTACTGCATTAGAAGCCTAGTTAGATTTATATTAAGTGTATGCCCGTATACTTGTTGTGGTGTTCTCATAACTCTTAATGTCATTGATGCAAAATTTTGAGGAGTCTGGTTAGGAATTAGCTATTGCAATATGCTATAAAAAATATACAAAGGTAATAACAATGATGTGGTGAGTTCATTGTGACGAATTGTGTGATTATCATTATTCCTTTTTTGTGTTTATATTTGAATTTATATTCAAGTATCACGATGATCGCCTTTGTCGATTTTAAACTGTTAACGAGCGCCTATTTAATGCCCAGTTTCACAGTGAAGATTTAACCTCAAGTCCAGCTGAACCTTGAATCGAGATCAAGTTTTTGGTTTAACTGGCTCGGTTTTACAATCAAATCTGAACTTCAGTTCAGTTGAACTTCGTTTTCGTAAAGCGATCGACAAAAAGTGGCAACATTTACGAATGGTTTGTGTATTTACTCGAATTTGCTCAATCTTTAAGGAAATACCCGCACCTTTTTAAAGGCCCTCGACCTATTTGATATGCGTAGTTATAAAATGCTTTTGGTGCATTCCTTTTGAACTTTTTTAACGCGCCATTCAACCAAGGAAGAGAAAAGCTTCGGTATAGGAGTCCATTGCAAATGATTTCAATACAAAGAATGGATCTTATTAGCGAACATCAGATTTTCGAAAGAACAAAATACGAAAGAGAAAAAATGAGAGTGAAACACAATGGCCTATGTGCAGAACAGATGTTTAAACATTACATTACAAATTTAACTCAATTTAAGTTTTATACGAAGCTGTGAAATAGAACTAATCATTGAACTAAATTTTAAGCCAAAAATGGAATGGTTGCTTAAACCACTGTGAAACTGGGCATGAACCCGCAAATACTGATTGAAATAAACCTATGTACATATGTACTGTCTATTTTTAGACATATATTACTGGAAGATACAATAATATGGGTGGCGCTACAGTCCGTAGGGGGCCAGGGCCTAGCTTCTCAGCAACCACTCGTGTTGTGCGTGCTATTGTTCTTTCACGAGTGGAAGGGACCTACAGTTTAATGCCGACTCCGAGCGGCCAAGTTTGCGAAGCTTTTTCTAGACAGAAAATATTCTTTGAGCATTGTCAGTGACTCGAAAGAGGTGGGGTCGTGAAAATTGTTTTCGTCGCACAGAGCAGGAATCGAACCTACGACGTCGAGGTTGGGGTCTACGCACATATCCACAACGGGATTGTCAGCAGTGAAGTTGAATATCTTTTTGTAGTGGATTTAGCGACATTCCATCTACCATGCTTTTTTATTGATGATAGCATAAAGAGTAGTTATAAAATGCTGAGAGTTTTGATATACATACATATATTTACTTAGATAGCATGACTATTTATTATATTAAGCATTTTTTATTGACAACTCAGTACTCAGCTCAGTAATATACAATAATGATATGGGTGGCGCTACAGCCCATAGAGGGCCAGGGCCTAGCTTCTCTGCAACCACACGTGTTGTGCGTGGTATTGTTCTCTCACGAGTAGAAAGGGACCTAGACAGGAAATGCTCTTGGAGGATTGTCAGTGAGACGATAGAAGTGGCACTGTGAAAATTGTTTTTGTCGCACAGAGCAGGACGAGGTTGGGGTCGACGCACGTACCCACAACGCCACGGGCCACCACTAACTGGAAGAGTATACCGTCGTATTTAAAACGAAATGATATAAATTACACTATTGGTAGTTTTGGCTATCTTCCGTTTGAACTGTGAAGTACTCCAGACTACCGCACTTTTACCTACATGAGCTAAAAATGTCTGGGTTATTGGTAACTACAATATTATTTTCGTTTGCAATAATGCAACTATACTTGAATTGTGAGTCAATGGCAATTTGTCTGCCACAAAAAAGTATTATATATGCTTAACGCTGAACAAACGAATACATTCACAAACTTATAGACACTATTTATAAAGCTAATTAACTAGTAGCGAAGACAGTTAATGAGTTTTCATCTACAATGGATGTAAAAATGGGTCACAAATACAAGAACCCAGCATCAAATCTAAACAAAAATGGGTGAACGGAAGAAAGCTGAAATATTCACTTTATGTGATGCTTCATATACATACTATTTTAAATCTCGCTATGTATACATACAATATGAAGCTATTCATAGTCATCATTCACATGTTGTGAAAACGAGTAAAATGGACTGCCAATCTCTTTCATTTCAAAAGGTGTTAATTAAATCACATGAACTAACTTTAAAGAATTCGTCATCAAACCACAAATTGGAGTGAACCGCATACTTCCGAACCAACGCTTTTAACAGGCTTTTTAAAGCATACCATTTGCCTCTTGCCCTTTTGATTTTAGTCGTGTCTACATTAAACAAGCAGAATAGTTAAATGACACACTTTTGCAGTGTGCGCCAGCAGTCATTTAATTAAAATTCGTTTATGTCAACGACCTATTTTCAAATACTTGATCTCTTAAATTATTTTTTCTTCGTTGCATTTTATGTCGTCTTCAGATTTACTTGTATTTTATAAAGCTTTCAGTTGCTCTGCTCTAATATTGCCCGTGATAGGACATTTTCATTCGCAGAAGAAATGAACTCTGCAGATGGAAATAAATTGTTTGAATAAAATTCTAAGGAAGTAAGAGGAAGAATTTAAAGCCGATGTACTCTAAAAAAAAGCGGAAAGTAGATAAAAATAATCGAATGACTTTCTCTTATTTCTTGTGCGTAAAAAAGAATTTATCATGCCTACCCTCTTTGTAATAAATTAAAATCGTTAAATTACGTCCGTTGCACATAGGAGTAATCGAATAGAAGACATGGACAACATTTTTTTCGAAGAAGACAATTTTTCAAGTTGTGAAGAAATAAGAAACGAAATTTATTGGCATTCTTGTAATCTCTTCATCAAAATCAAACTACCATAAACGGTCTTTGTGTCCTCTGGAAAATGCATTTCTATAGTTTCATTTGAAATTACTTTTTTAGACTTTGAAGGTGATTTTCTGAGGCATAAGTAGATTAGAATAGAAAAGATAAGTAGATTAGAACTCAAAAGCAATATATTGAATAGATCGCTGTTGCAGTCTCTCCTAGAGAACTTCCTTTAATAATCAATTCGGTACAGGCTTTATTTAAGTTTGTATTATATATCGTACAAATTACACATTTTTATGATTGGAAAACAACAATCATATTCACATTTTTTTTTAATTTGCGCGTGCTCAAGGGGTTATTAACACCCTTAATTGTCCGGGATCAAGACACAGCACGGGCCGAATGTATAGAGGGAGAGGAGGTACCTGTGCACATTGGTCTTAAACATCTGCGGATTGTAATCTATGGGGAATATTGAGCTGGGAAGAGCATTCTATATTCGTGTGGTGCGGCTAAAAACGAGTCTCTAAATTTCACTGTGCGTCCGGAAGCAGGCTTAAGGGTAAACTGAGTAAACTGAGCATTCCTAGCGAGACGTGTATTGCGGGTGAATTCAAGGAGAGGAGGAATGCAGTTGGCTAGGTCACTTGAGCATCGTTTGTTAAAATAACGATAAAACACGGACAAAGAAGACACGGTACGTCGATGTTCAAGCGAGTTTAATGAACCCGCGATATGGTTGTCTCCTATAAGTTTCCTCGCACGCTTTTGGATTCTATCTAGTAGGTGCAGGGTGGTCTTGGGGGCACTAGACCAGATATGAGCGTTGTACTCAAGCTTATGATTAAAGTCAAATCAGAGGGGGTGATATATTTCTTACATCGATTAAGGAAACCTAAACATTTTGCAGCATTTTTGGCGACTTCGAATATGTGATCGTTCCAACTAAGTGTTGTGTTGATTTACATACCGAGGATGGAAAGTTTTCCGGTTTCGTCGATACAAGCGCCATTCATGGATAATGGTTGATTATCTGGGGTTCGCTTTAGACACAGCTGTATTGAGTTTTGGAAGCATTCAATTCCACTCTGTTGTTCTTACAGCAGTTAATGGATTGAACGGTTCGAAAGGTAGTTTCTAATCCATAGAAGCGGAGATTCGTCGACACCATAAGCACGCATTTTTTTACAAAAGAGCTTGATGCCAAACTCTGTCAAATGCTTTAGAAATATCAAGCGCTACTGTCTTGCTTTCCCCTGTATTGTGCAAATATTGGTTCCACTTGGTTCCACTTTTTGGTGATATAAGATATCAAATCACCAGTGGACCTGTTGCTGCGGAAGCTAAACTGTCGGTCATTAAGAAGCTTCCGCGTTTCAAGATATTTCATGAGCTGACGATTTATCAGCGTTTGCATGACCTTAGAAAGAAGGGACGTAAGTGCTATGGGTCGTTACGAGGTGGGTGACGAAGATTCGCCTTTCTTAGGGACAGGCTGGACAAATGTTATTTTCCATCTACTCGGAAAGAGACCTCAGGGGTAGTATAGTTGAGTAGTAGTAGTAGCTTACGCAGTGGTTTTGCCAGCGAAGAAGAACACCTCTTCAGAAGTGGAAGCATAATTTCGTATAACACAAATGACTCAATGACTCAAATTTCAATTCTTTAATTTTATATCCACTTGGAATAGTTTTCAGATTTTTTTTTAACATGCTGGCTTTCGCTGTTAATCACAGCGAAGATCTTTCCCGGCTCAGGTTTCGATCCAACGCCAGAAGTTTCTTTGTTTTGTCGTTATTAATCTCTTGCCGCGCTCATCTTGTGGCGTGTAGTGCGGCAGTATTTCCTTCCAAGCCAAGACCAGTTAGCCAGTTAGCTTCTTGTATTATTGTGTCATATGATCGCGTATAATGCATTGATCGGTTTTTGCAGTGACGTGTCCGCTTCGTTGATATTTATTTCGGATCCTTGTCTGGTCAATTCGTCCTCTATTTCGTTCCCTTTTATAGAGCTGTTCCATAGCTTCGAGTGCTTGCACAAGACTCATGAGACGTCTCAGACAGATGATTGCGCAGAGTATATCGATGCAGTGAACGTCTATCGATATCTCGGAGTGGAGGTAGACTGCAATTTTAAGTGGGATTACCACATAAAGTACTTATGCAGGCGACTTCGCCATTCTACATACGCTTTATACCACCTGGGCAACCACACGCCATACGAAGTACTGAAGAAAGTATACTACTCTCTGGTGGAATCTATACTTCAGTACGGAATAACGGCATGAGGTAATGCAGCACAGTATAGAATAATGGAACTTCAAAGAACTCAAAATAGAATATTTAAAATTCATTTGCGAGCAAAAAATGGTACTTGTGATGTCCAAAATATGTGTAATCTTAGCGAAAACTTAAACATACTAACTGTGGAAAAACGTTTCCTTTTCAATGTTATCAACGAGACGTACAACGACCAACGCTTCAAGCAACCGATCGACCACTGCGTTAACACCAGGCGAAGAGTAAATGGACTCTTGAAGATACCGAGGTTCCACAACTCATACGGAAGACGTCAACTTTTCTTTGTGGTACCAACCAATTACAATCAACTTCCTCGCCCTCTATGGAATATACAGCCGATACACAGCAGAAAATAAGAAATAAAAAAGTTTATCATATCAAATAATATAAATCTTTAATAATATTCATAAAATTAATCAATGAATATCCAAACAAGAATTACTCTAAAATCCGTATAACACGGATCTTCTGTAGAAAAGCCTCAAGGCTTCGCAGATTCTTTATATTGTCCTAAAATGTTATTTTAGTTTAAGTGTTTTAAATAATCTTGTAAGGCCAACCGATATCTTACATCGACTCTCCTCTACAGCTTCAAGGTTCCATCCAGAATTGAGGAGATAACTCCATGGGGACTTTGGAAGGCACATAAGATAATGATTTAAATTGTTAAATTTGTTAATTTTGTTAAATTGTAAATTGTTGCTTAAAATTATGAAGACAATAAACTCAAACAAACAAACAAACAACAAACAAAAACGGTTTCAAGACATTCATATTTTTTCGATATTCATTGGACTCACATCTTGAAAAGTGAAATGAATGAGTCACCTTATATTTGATTACAGAGTCAGTACTTTACCCATTAATAACCAAACATTATGTTCAGTGCACTCGGATAAAGCGGGTACTCAGGACCGAGTACACCGAGTACATTGAAATAAAATAAAAGATTAAGATATAAGTATATGTATGTATTATGAGTATTTTTTCCAAAATATTAGCCATTTTAATGTTCATTGAAGTTAATACAAATTTCGGTTTAGTTAGCATTTTAATTTAAGAACATTATTTGGTTTGCCAAAACTTAGTCGGAACTAATAACACTACTGTTTTCTGAGATCAACCCACTCCGAAGCTCTAGCTAATATTTTATGGTACAGCTTGTTTTGTATAAAAAGGGGAATTCGAGTTGATGCATGTGCCACCACTGTAATACATTAAACTCTCCAAAAAAAATCACATTTGTGTTTTGATTTTCAAGTTCGTTCTTGTTACAGGTCTTTATTCTATAGGCGCTTTTCAAAGAATGGAGCATCATACGGTAACTTACATACTACACACAGACCAGAAAGGCGAAAAAGACACAGTGTCATGGCGTCTTTACTGCGTGAACTTATTTCTTACCTCACTAGCTCTGATCTTCTTATTCTTCTTCTTTAATTGGCGCTACAGTCCGGGGTGGACCTGGGCCTCAACCAACATGCCTCTCCAGCCAGCACGATCTTTCGCCTGCTGCCTCCAGTTGCGCACACCAAGTTGGTTGAGGTCCTTTTCCACTTGTGTGCGCCATCTAGTGCGAGGACGTCCTCTGTTGCGCTGTCCCAATGGCTCGGTGTCGAAGACTCTAGCTAGCTCTGATCGTTTGTTAATAGTACGATCATAACTCCTACACTCGATGAAAGTCAGAGACAGAGACAGAGACAGCAACCAATTCTTTTGTATTTTATTCGGTGCACTCGGTGTATTTTGATCAGTTATGCGTTAACTTGATTCATTTGACTAAAACACCCACGAATCAGAGCGAAATCAAACAGTGTGTTCGTTTCGTTATCAGGTGATCGAATGTTGTACAATGTTTGTTTCTCGAATAGCAGTACTCATTTTCAATGCAGACTATACCGAATGATTTCAATTAATAGAGTACACTGAAGTACTGTACACTGTAAGAAAATTCAAATGAGTACATTCATGCAGACCTCTAGTAAATACCATATGTCAAGACATGACACTGCAGTGATAGGATTGAAATTACAGAGATATATGGGCCTCCTATCAACCGTGATACACCGGCAACTACATAGTTTTTATACTGGACATTCGGTCTTCCTCTTTTTTGTGTAGGAGAGGGCTTGGATTCTGTCTTTACATAAATTTGGTAAAGACTCCGAAATCGTATGTTTTGTGTCTGTCCCTAGACTCCTCGATACCCTTGAGCTGAGACGTTTTGAGAGGCGTTTTATTTGTTGGCATAAGTGTCTGCATCTAATATGTATAATACGTGCCTACGTTAATGTGCACGGACATATTTTTTTTCAAATATGTATTGAGTTTAAATTAACGAACGATAAACATTCATCGCAATTATTTCATAACACCTCTCCTGGGGGATATCTACTGACAACACGTTGCCGTTAGCATTTACACCGTTGTTTGAATGAGGGTACATATAGTGGAGAAGTGATTACTGAAGAAAATAGTATGTTCTGATATGTGTATGTATGTATATACGCCAATTTACTTCCTTGCTATTATACCTAAACAATTCTACGCAGATCGATTGTTTTGTAATTTAGAAATAGGTATACAGTCATGTCAGATAACCCCCTGTTATAAGTTGCAAACCAACTTAAGTTATTTTTAAAAAGTATATCCTTATATAGACATTGTTGTGCCTAGTTTGTATTATTTCTCATGAGGTTAAATTATTTATGAGTTCCAGATGCTTAAAAAACGAGTAATTTAGAAAATAAGTGAGTCCCAACAAAGGTTTTTGATAACACAATGCCTCCTTATACGGAAAAAGAAATTAGTATAGTATAGTATATTTTTCTTTGTTGTAGGTTTTAATACTACTCTGAATCACTCAGACTCAAGACTAGTTCATTGTACTACCAGGCAGTAAACTACAATTCCGTCGGACCAGCAAGAGCTTCTGTGATGAAGGGTTTACAGAACCAGCTCTCACCATATCAGCGCTAAAGACCTTCCATCTGATCCAAGAAAAAGCGGTACAGTGACAGGAAGTGCTCTGCACTGTCGTCGTCCTCTGCATAGGCGTCGCAGAGGGTGTCTTCGCTTAAAGCAATCACATTTAAGCGTTTGCCAAAGGTGTTGTGGCTCGTTATTACGACGGTAAGTTGTCTACAGTCTTTTCTGTCAAGGGACAACAAGAATGCCACGGATTTCTTACAGACATTTGGCACCAAACGCTTGGTCTGTCTACATCCTTAAGAGTCATTGTGCTCTCGGGAGATCCAACCATCAATAGAAGCCCTAACCAAAGACGCGGGTAATCCGACCGCAGGTTCAGGTCGTGAGAAAGTTTCCTCTGATCCTTGTCTTGCAAGTTCATCGTCAATCTCAGTTCCAGCGATTGCTTGGTGTCCTGGGGCCCAGATGAATTTCAGTGAATTTTGACTACCAATAAAATTCAGAGAGGATTGGCATTACTGAACTATGGTGGAAGTGGTAAAACGGTTGACTAAGGCCTTAAGCACAGCCTGGCTTTCACTGCAAACACAGATGCATCGACCCGTCCATGGATTGCATAGGTTGCCGCTTTGAAAACCGACAAATTTCACCTAAAGAGGTGTAGAATCTAATTTTGTTATCCTCCACGAAAACACCATCGAATTTTGGCCAGAGCCATTCCTAGGTGCAGTACTGTGTTTAGGCATTTCAAATGAAAGTTCAAAGTAATGACAGAGGAAATGTGAAATAAAATTACGTTAAGTATTTTTATTCTTAAAAAATGAGTCAAATCTAAAAATTACGAGTCTTCTAGTCAGATTAAAGAGAATGAGTCATTTTGACTCTATAGCGTCCCTTTGGTAACACTGTTCCTGATCATTTCAAGTGCCTGAATCGGCAAAAAATCAGTATCAAATAAACAGTCGACAATGACAGTTCATTGAAGTTGATGTTATCGAGAACACTGGCTTTGGTTAAGTACATATATCCGCTATACACGGAGGAGTTTAACAAACTTGCATCCTCATCCTCATACACCTCGACTACACCAACATGACATTACATTTATTGAAACCTAGTACATTGTTGGCAACCTCCCCTGTGTGAAATGTGTGGAATTACAATTACACATTGACGTGTGTGCGATTATACTTACGTGTATTCGTATGTATATTGATAATGTAATCCGTTCGGTTTCCTATGCTGCGGTTAACCTTACAGAGATTAAAGCCTTTTCAAACCAAAATACATCACAAACTAGATAACATTACACTAATCAAGGAGCAATTCATTAAACTAATTAATTTTTACCGAAAAATATTTTTCCACTTAACCAGACATCCGTCGACAACTGAAGTAATTAAGTTTCCAGGTAGGAAAGTCAAATAATGCTCGAAAACTCTGCTTTAAATTTGAGGTTTGTTCGTAAAGTTTGAACGAAAACTATAATATGATGGTACATATTACTTTAGGGATGAATTATGTGTACATGTATATGCAATATACCCTTGTTCCAATTCCTTTGCCTTTAAATAAAGCAATGTTCTTCGTTTTCGAAGGATAGATAATCAGATGGAAAAGAAGTTGATATCAAAGGATACTCCCGAAGCCAATGTACGATTATCCGCATTGGTTTAATTTTGGAAAAACGAACGCTATTGAAATTCTAAAGCCCGAATCTTTTCCAACAAAAACATCTCTCTCCATTTAAAAGTGATTTTTCAGATTAGAATTTCGAGAATAAAAAAACTTCCAATGTGTGCTCTAAATGGAAAATTAACCCCAGAAATCTTCTGTATATTCTGGTAAATGGATAGCGCATGTTAGTAAAGTGAAGTATTCACGTTTCTGTGCAAGTAATCCCCTAACATGTTCTGATGTCATCTCTGGCACTATTCAAAATAATCTTCTACGGATCACGTATTTTAAGATGCAACTACAATGTGATATGAACATTTATGCGTTTAATAATAAACTATTCAACACATAAAAAGGGTCCTACACCTTGAACGCTAATGTAGAAAATGTTATTTGTATCTGGCGACTAGCACGATAGATGCCGCCATTCAGATTTGGGTACAGATGCTGCTTAATTATGTAACTGCATTACTTTTATGTTAATATTGGAATATGAATGTAATATTCAAAAAAGAATGTGGACATTGGAACTTTCACTGCAGCTACTTCCCATGTTTCCATTCTTTGATTTGTTTGCACATAATATATATGGTTTGACACCTATGCTGAGTTTTTGAAGGCTAGTAAAAACATGCTTTTCGGTTCTGCACGTGGAATGTGAGGTCTTTTAACAGACCACGTGCAGCCGAAGAACTCGCGGAGGCCCTTGACTGCTATAAAGCAGATATTACCGCCATCCGGGAAGTGCGATGGAATGGGCCGGCCAAGAAGAGGATGAAAATCTGCGACATCTACTATGGTGATTGCAGCAGAGAGAGGCGCTTATTTGGATGTGGATTTGTTGTTCGAGGCAGACTTAGGCAAAAAGTCTTCATCTTTGTCTGTAAAAGCGAACGCCTCATAACAATCCGCAAGGCCACATTCGGCAACATCAGCCTGATTTGCGCCCACCCCCCGACAGAGGACAAAGATGATAGTAGCAAAGATGACTTCTATGATCAATGCCCCAGCTTTGACACCAAGATCGTTCTAGGAGATTTCAACGCTACTCTGGGTAAAGAAGAAATCTTTGCTAAAGTCATCAGGAAACACAGCCTGCACGACAACATGTCCAGTAACGATGGACTTTGTCATGGGACGTAACCTCTCTGTTGCTAGCACACGGTTCCCACATCTCAACATCCATAAAGGGACATGGCGGTCCCCAGATCGATCAACTGTCAAGCAGATTGATCATGTTGCGATCGGCGTCAGACACTCTTCCAGCATTCTTTATGTCCGAACGTTCCGAGAAGCCAATGTTGACTCGGACCATTTCCTTGTTGTAGCCAAAGTAAGAAGCAGGATATCAAGAGAACAACGCAAAGCTACAATCGCAGCGGACTGCTAGGATATTTGCCGACCGAGTCTTCCAGAAACTCTCTGTAAGTTCGACGCCGGCTGCACAAACCATCGAAGAAGAATGGAGTCGTTGTCAAGAAGCCATCAAAGAAGCTGCCACTGTTGTGCTGGGTTTTACGACACCACGACGAGTGCAGGCAAGGTACATGCAGCCAAGCAGGAGGCCTACAAGGCTTCCTCACCGAGACCTTCAATGTCTAAAAAGGTTATAGGCAAGGCGACGCGCTGTCATGTGATTTCTTTAAGATCTTCCTGAAGAAGATCGTGCGAAACTCACACGCCAACACTAGAGGCACGATCTTTCAGAAGTCCGTGCAATTGTTAGCATACGCCGATGACATTGACGTGATTGGCCGAACTCAGCGAGCCGTCAGTGAGGCTTTTGCTACCATTGATTTTGACATTGGGCTAAAATGGGTCTAGCGGTGAATGAGGGCAAAACGAAGTATATGCTATCCTCAAAAAAGGACATACAACATCGTCGTCTTGGACAGAGCGTCACAATGGGCAGCTATAACTTCGATGTAGTCAAGGACTTCACTTACCTCGGCTCCGGAGTAAACTGTACAAATAACATCAGCAGCGAAATCAAGCGTAGGATAACTCTTGCCAACCGCTTTTTCTTCGGGCTCAAGAGGCAATTGAGTAATAGAGCCCTCTCTCGAAGAACCAAGTTGACTCTATACAAGACACTGATCATCGCAGTCGTGCTATATGGCGCGGAGGCACGGACAATCTCGAAAGCGGATGAAGAAGTCCTTGGTCTCTTTGAGAGAAAAGTTCTACGCGCGATCTTTGGTCCTGTTTGTGTTGACGGGTTCTGGAGGAGAAGATTCAATCACGAACTGTACGGACTGTACAGCGACATGAGCCTAGTTAGGCGTCTACGGATCCAACGCCTACGGTGGCTAGGTCATGTAGAGCGTATTGACACCACACCTTCAGCCCGAAGAATCTTCGAATCCCAACCTTTCGGGCAACGCAACAGAGGACGCCCGCGTTTAACTTGGCGCACCCAAGTGGAGAAGGACCTCAACCAACTTGGTGTGCGAAACTGGAGACAGCTAGCCAGAGATCGCGCTAGTTGTTGTTGGTTGAGGCCCAGGTCCACCCCGGACTGTAGCACCACACAAAGAAGAAGAAGTAATAATTGAACATCACACGATACAACAACGCGTTTGAAAAATGTCACAGTTCGAAAATTTAATACAAACTATGGTCGAAATAATGTTTTAACATCGTCAACCGTGAAAAGAAGAATGTCATTATCCAAACCGTGCGTGAGAGTTTTTCTGAAAACATCGTAATATAAAATATCAAGAAGCTCACAAAAGATATATGGCTCCTGTTTGCAAATTTAAACACATTAACTGAAGTCTTAAGACCACCCGTGCATTACACGTGGAAATCAAACACCACTGGTTAAGTCACTGTCTACGTTTAGTATACATATCTTCTTCAAAATGGGATAAGTAATGTAAGAATATCTTATAAATACATTTTGCAGTGTGGCTTAAAATACATCCAGTTGTTTTGAAAATTAAACCTATTGGCTTTAGTTTTCGCCAGGGAATGAAGTTGTCAGCTCAGTTGTGTGTTATGTAAGTTTTCTGAAGTAAAACAATATAAAATAATTTATAATTGTATCTGAAAGAATTGATTGGCTTTGCTTAATCATGTAAAATTCTGCTGGTTAATTCTTCTGTATTTCACACACAGCTACGAACCTGTTTCTTGTTAAGCTGTGATACAAGTGCGGAAAGCAACCTCATCAACGATGTTTATAAAATTGACTTTTTGGGATACACATAGTACAACAAAATCGTATAGTAAGTGTTAAGTTTAATGCTTTAAATAATTAAAAGGATTTTCCATATGATACCATACGAATATGCGTTTAAAGCAGCATTCCAATATAAACCTATCCTACGTTGTATATTACGAACCGTGATGATGGAAATGTACACACATGCACATCATGACGCTCATCTACTTAAATTCATGCAAAAAGGTCTTTAATACAATCTGGAATGTTAATTGCTTTAAGCGTTGAACAAAATCGAAAGCACGGTACATTCTGCAATAATGTCAGCTTCATTTGGCCTTCGAAACATATCCTATTATGTATTAAGATGTATGTATACCGCTTTAGGTCATGTACGATTATATATCATTTGTAACTCTGCAAAATTGCTTAGTGGATTCATTTCGGATTATATCAGGGTCAAAATAATTAATATATCGCAGTAACAATCCATTCGAGAGCTTAGTGTATCATGTGGGAAAGTACATATTTCATTTACAAATAAAGTACAGGCATTCTGACGATTGTTCACAAAAATGTGTCGGAAGCATTTTTGCGAACTTGCGAAAAATAATTCTGAGAAAAATATACGCTTATGTCTATACACACATGTGTGTACATACGTACTCTCTTGTGAAGGGCAAGAGCAATACAATTTACTTCGCACATATTTAGTTATTTGAATTGTCCCTGAAAAGCGTTGACGCAATACACATTCTGCAATTTATTCTCCGTGATTAACTCTGTGGTTTCTATATTTCCAAGTGGTTTGGGGATATTTGTATCCTTAAGGTTACTTAATCCCGTTTTAGAATATTAAATGTTGAAATTGTTGAAAGTGCTCATTTTGTTATTTTCAATTCATATCAACATACTAATGCACAAGCGAATTTACTTACAGTCATGATTACACTGACATCTATGAGATTGAACGGAGAATACTCGGTTTGTTTTCGACAATCAGAGTTTTTTTTGAAACTGTTGAATGTATTTTACACTAATTAATTTTTCATTTCAGTGTAATACAGAGGACTGTCGCTTTGGATGAATGAATGCTTGAATGCTTTGTACATGTTAAGCAAAGCATTTGGCACTCTTCTTAACTTTCCATACAAAAAACCATCCTCTAAGGCAAATTAATTTTGATATAGCATGAGAATTCGACCGTGTCCCGTGGCGTTGTGGGTATGTGCGTCAACCGCAACCGCAATCAGCTCTGAGCGACAAAAATAATTTTCATGACCCCACCTCTTTCGAGTCACTGACAATGCTCAAGGAGTATTTCCTGTCTAGAAAAAGCTTGTCAAACTTGGCCGTTCTGAGTCGGCATAAAACTGTAGGTCCCTTCCACTAGTGTGAGAACAATAGCACGCACATCACGATTGGTTGCTGAGAAGTTAGGCCCTGGCCCTCTACGGGCTGTAGCGCCATCCATATTATATTATTATTATGAGAATTCGACTTAGGGAGTCTTAGTCCATTGTAATAATTTTATAGTTATGTACACCTACAATTCGAAATTAAGTTTCTATAGCACTCATCACGAATGCATACATCTTGGAACGTTTGAAAAACATTCTCTTTGAGATTCTCTTTGTCAGTGACTAGAAAGAGATGGAGTCTTCACACTAATTTTAACTCGAACTGTACCGGTATGAAATAAAACACTAATTATTAATGGGAAAGTAAAAACATTTTAATCAAAGTATTTGCCATTGTTTTCTACACATTTCCACCACCTTTCTGGCAATTTGTGAATACCACGCCAATAAAATTGTTCGTCTTTTAAAGCAAACCAATCAGACACCCAATTTTCGACTTCTTCGTAGGAATCGAAGTGCTGCTTAGCCAATGCGTGTCCCATCGATGAAAACAAATCATAGTCGGAAGGAGCCAAGTCTGGACTCTGCTGTCAGCTAAGTGTTTTGATTGTACCCTGAACCGGTTTTGCTTTGTGTGCAGGTGCATTGTCATGGAGCAAAATTACCTTGCCGTGTCTTCTGGCCAATTCTGGTCGTTTCTCGATCAATGCATGGTTCAAATTGATCATTTGTTGTCGGTAGCGATCATTATTAACGGTTTCACCAGGTTTTAGGAGCTCGTGCTACACTACACCTTTCTGGTCCCACCAAACACACAGCATTGTCTTCTTGCCGAATCTATCTGGTTTTGCAGTCGATGTTGATGGTTGTCCTAAATTAACCCACGATTTTTTCCGTTTAGCATTCTTAAAATAAATCCATTTTTCATAGCCAGTAACAATCCGATGCAAAACCGATTTTCTTACGTGTCTTTGAAGCACAATTTCACAAGTGTTTTTTCGGTTTTCCATCTGTCTTTCATTCAATTCATGTGGCACCAGTTTTCCACACTTTTGGATCTCTCCCATAGCTTTTAAACGGTCAGAAATTGTTTGTTGTGCAACATTTAATATTGCTGCCATTTGCTTTTGACTCAAAGTGTCCTCTCCATCCAAATTCTTTTTCAATTCGGCGTCTTCAAATTTTTTTGGTGGTCTTCCACGTTCTTCATTTCTCAAATCAAAATCATTATTTCTGAACCTTTCAACCCATCTTTTGCAAGTTGTTTCTGATAGAGCACGATCACCATATGCCTCGACAAGCATTCGATGCGACTCTGCAGCACTTTTCTTCAAATGAAAACAAAAAATTAATGCTTTCCGCAAATCATCACATTCTGGTACAAAATTCGACATTTTTAACACGATGAAAAAATATGATTTTGTCTGTCAATGACTGGATGTATACTAAATATTTTTCACAGATGTCATAGCAAACAAAGAAAAAAAATAAGGGCTCGTTCACAACAAATGTTCCCTATTGAGACATTTGTATCATGATGCTCACTTCATACTGGTACACCTGCAAATTCTATATAGCAAATCTAATAAGTTTTGTGGGCTTTAATAAAATTTTCATGGCTTGGTTCATGTCATGAATATTGTTCCAGTTGTCTGTCTTTCTACGTCTGCGTTTCTTCTACGGATGCTTAATACAGTGCGTATACGTGAATAGAACGTATACGCCCCCGATGGAAATTTGTTCTATGGTAGACGCTCTATTAACACAAAAATAGACGAGATCCTAATCGATGTGAGCGATATCCCGATCGTGGCGAAGTTGCCCGGTGACTGTTTAGCGTACGAAATGGAAGATACATTTTTCTTGTAATTAAAAAAGAAGTGTATATTTTTCTTTTTTCTGTCATAGTATCAATCATTTTGAATCCATTTCGGGCACAAATAATATTTCAATTATAGCATAATGAACATTTCTCTGGAATCCACTCTCTGTTAATCTCTCGAAATTGGAAAGCTTGCTATTGACAATGTCATAATTTGGTAATATCCGCCGTCACTAATTATGTTAAACAGATTAAATTAGAAATGGTGTGATTGTGAAGGATCACACAAACCCCGATGTGGTGTGTGCGAACATAAACATATGCATTCATACATACCATATTACATCTGACCAATCGAATTTGCAAAATTAATTCAAATATAATCCGTTAGTATATGACATCTATTATGTTTCATGTTAAATTGGAATAATTTGGTTTGCGTTGGTGAAAAATGGAATATCTGTTTACTTTAATTTGTCACGCATTACTGATCACTTACATATGTAAACTTTTAACTTTGATTCTTTAATTATCTTTTTTAAATATGTAACAATAATAATCTATGTTTGTGGCGTAAAAACATACAATTTGTATGAATATATGTTTTTTGGTCATGGCTTTTTAATTTGGGAACAAACACGTTGAAGATATATACGTGTCAGAAGAGTACACCAAATGTAATCAATGCGAATGCCAATCAGACCTATGTCAAATTAATTCGCGGGAACAAAAATATACTCGAGGAGGTGCCTGCCTGTGCATTATAGTGGAAAGGGGCGCTGATTGCAATGAAATTGGTTTCTACTTACACTGATAGACAAAACTATTTGGAATATGACTTTTGCTGGCGTGAAACTTAAAAGTGTTGTGCAATTTCCATCGATGTTGTGTGTATGCATAACTATAAATTAACTCCCAAGTCGAACTTATGAATCAGTGTATGTAGATCACTCGAATATTAATCCACCTTCTTTCAAAGAAGATGAATGTAATATGAATCTTGGGGCACTGAATCTCTCAACTGAAGATATACTGAAAGAAATTCAATGTTTGAAGTCGTGTTTAAATCCTGGTCCTGACAGTATTCCGTCCATTATTCCTCAACAATGTAGTTCTTCTTTGTCTTTGCTATTAAAATTAATGTTTAATTTGTTTTTATCTTCGGTACGTTTTTAGACCAATGAAAAGTTTCATTTAAAGCACCGATACACAATGCAGGATCCAGACAAAAAGTGAAATTATAATGCTATCTCTAAATTTTCTTCAATTCCAAAACTTTTAAAATTAATTGTAACAAAAAAAAAAATACTTTGCAATCAAAGAGCAAATATCATTACAACATGGATTTGTTTGTGGTAGGTCCACCATTACAAATTTAACTGTGTTCACAAAGTATCTGTCTGAATCAACAGAGTCAGGGTATCAAGTTGATATGATTTGTACTGACTTCAGAAAAGCCTTTGATACAGTTAGTCACACCATTCTTTTAAACAAGTTGAAGTCATTTGGAATACACTCAGTACTTCTTAACTGGATCTCGAGTTATTTATCAAACCGAATTCACATGGTCAAAATTGGAAATTGTATATCTCGAGCCATTAAGGTACTAGTGTTCCCCAAGGTAGCCATGTTGGCCCATTACTCTTCAATATATTCGTCAACAAAATTCCTTTAGTCCTTAATCACGTTAATTTTTTGAAGTATGGAGACGATGTTAAGATTTTCTTGCGTGTTACTAACTCTCAAGATTGTGTTAACACTAAACATACCATAACGGGTCAAATGACCCATTTTGAACTTTTGTACTTTTGACTTCATGACTTTTTCTAAGTAATTAATGTACAGTTATAAAAATATTTTTTTTTATTCTGAGTAATCCTTGTTGTATACATATATCTACCACAACGGGTCATTAGACCCGGAGAGAATTTTTCTGTTTTATGAGATTATCGAGTCATATTTGTAGTCAGTAAGTTGCACATTCTTCCAAAGACTGTTGCGTAAAGTATCGCTCGACTCGTTTTTCGCTCGACAGCATATATTTTGTCTTGTCCTCGTTGACCTTAAGACCAGTTCGTTTCGCCTGTTTCTCAATTGCGTGAAAGCTTCCACTTTGGCACGTTGGGACCGCGCGATGAAGTCCATGTCATCAGTGTATCCCAACAGCTGGACTGACTTGTAGAAGATAGTGCCTTCCGTGTTGACTTTTGCCCGCCGCACTATCTTTTCCAGTACTAAATTGAAGAAAACACATGACAGCGCATCTCTTTGCCGAAATCCGGTACAGGTTTCGAACGGTTCAGAGGTTTTTGAACCGAACTGCACGATGCATAGCGTATGTGTTAGCGTGGTGCGCCACAACCGGATCAGTTTTTCCGGGATCCCGAATTCGGTCATCGCTTCGAATTTCCTCCTTGCGATGAATGCTGTCGTATGCGGCTTTAAAATCGATGAACAGATGGCGAGTATCGATTTGAAACTCGCTGGTCTTCGCCAGGATCTGCCTTAGTGTGAAGATTTGGTCTATAGTCGATTTGTCGGGCTGGAAGCCGCATTGGTACATGCCGATTAGTGCGGTGCAAAACGGCTTTAGACGTTCACACAGTACGCTGGATAGGATCTTGTAGGCGACATTGAGCAGGGATATACCTCTGTAGTTCTTGCAGGAGGTAGGATCGCCTTTTTTGTGGATGGGGCATATGGAGCTGATATTCCAGTCGTCGGGCATGCTTTCATCTTCCCAAATTCGGCAAATGATTTGGTGCATGCTCCCTACCATTACATTGCCCCCAGCTTTGAAAAGCTCCGATGGTTAGCCATCTGAGCCTGCGGCTTTGTTGTTCTTCAGCCTTTTAATGGCTGTACCGACTTCTTCAAAGCTAGGTGGGAGGACTTCTTCGTCGACTGGGGTTGGGATTTCCTGGTTCCCTATCACTCTATCAGCTGTTGGAAGTACTGCTTAAACACATCCACTATTCCCTGTGGGTCCGTAACTAGGTTACACTCGCAATTTCGAAGAGCCTGGGTGCCTTTTCTAAAGCCTGTGGTCAGGCTTTTGGCTTTTTTGTAAAAGGCCCGTATTTTTTGCTTGTCCCTAGACTCTTCGATATCCTTGAGCTGGGAGGTTGCGTGAGACCTTTTCTTCAGGCGTAGAAGCTTTGAAAATGCAACACCACAATACAAAATCGGCACAAGAAATGTGAAAAGTAAACTTACAAATATTTATGACTGTAAGAAAAATAAAATTAAAAATATCCTGAAATATGTTAAGGTTTCGATACGATTTAATAATACATATGTGTAACTCAGATACATCCGCATATGTATGATGTTATCCGCTGACTCATAAATAAATCATATCATAAGAAATCTCTGGAACCGTCCAGAGTCATTAATATTTGTAAATACGACCGATGATCGATTATCCTTTAAAAAGGCAATACATTAATGACGATTATTGGGTCTAGTCCTTAACATGATTTTTACATACATGTGTCCGTATGTAGATGCACATGCCAGAATAAATACGAAATTCTCCATTTATTATTGCAGGCAATATCCGACACGTTTTCTGGATGAATAGTTTCAAAACAATTTTGCATTTAATTTGTAGTCATAACCATACTCGTCTGTCGTTTGCGTGGATAAATAGTCATAAATTAAGTTTACCAATTAATCTCATATCGTCATATTACTGACATAACATGGAAAAGTTAAATACTTGTGAAAACTAGACTTTTTTTAATTTATTGAAAAAGAATAGGCAGTGGGCCATAGAGCAACTACCAATATGTATTAAATACGACTTATTATTATTAGTACAAATATAATAAAAACGTATTCCTACATTTCTCTGTACAGTGCGTATTGTCGAAAGAAATGAAAATATGAAGGACCATCTACAAAATTATAAAAATAATAATGCTACTTTATTTCCCATAGTAAACGTTGTGTTATCTCTTGGTAAATGTTTTGAATTTTGAATTAACTAATTCCATGCGGTTAATAATAATATGGGAGGCGCTACAGCCCGTAGGCGACAAGGGCCTAGCTTCTCAGCAACCACTCGTATTGTGCGTGCTATTGTTCTCTCACGAGTGGAAGGGACCTGCAGTTTTATGCCGAATCCGAATGGCTTTGTTTGAGAAGCTTTCTCTAGACAGGAAATACACTTTGAGCATTGTCAGTGACTCGAAAGAGGTGGGGTCGTGAAAATTGTTTTCGTCGCACAGAGCAAGAATCGAACCTACGATGTTGAGGTTGGGGTCGACGCACATACCCACAACGCCACGGGCCACCACAATTCCATGCGGTATCCCAAAGCTATCAATGTCTTTATTACATTTACCATTCGGCGTAAAATAGGGTTTTCTTGCGGGGAGGAAAGATCAAAATGACATTCAGATCGTTCGACTTCCCAGAACAACGGACAACGAACAACTACTGACCTCAATCGATATTGATCCAGATGAGGCTGTGCTAGATGATGACTTTTTCGTGATCGAAGATCCCCAGGAGAAGATTAAAACAATTGGTGCTGTTTCCAAAGAGTGTATACGGTCAACGAGGTTCGTATGCCGAACAACGACCTGGAGAACAGAGCCTCGCTAAATCATTTCTGTCTCAGTAATGAGATCAGTCAATGGCGTTTGGAGAATCACGGTTTTATCAGATTCAATGATGAAAATATGGCAAACAATGCCGTTGCCAATAATGGAAACCATATAGTGATTTCCCAAGAAGATCTCCAGGGGATCCTTAGATCTATGAAGAACAAGAAAT
Organism: Eristalis arbustorum; assembly: GCA_916610145.1. NCBI lineage: Eukaryota > Metazoa > Arthropoda > Insecta > Diptera > Syrphidae > Eristalis > Eristalis arbustorum. Next base: position 79,615,631 of record OU744316.1, on the reverse strand, counting down.
CAGCTGGGATAGATGGTATCCCGAACATTGTGCTTAGTCATCTCCCTCCGAAATTTACACTACACTGTTCAACAACGCGCTCAGTAATGCATATTATCCAGAACATTGGAAGACAGCTGTAGTGCAGCCAATCCCTAAACGGGGCAAAGACAAAAGCATCCCGTCAAACCTCCGATCGATAAGTCTTCTTCCTTGCATCAGCAAGGTCTTCGAAAAGATTGTCATTCGAGCCCTGAAAACGTGGGTCGAGGACAACAATATTATACCGGACAACCAGTTTGGTTTTAGGGCGGAGCATTACACTACACATGCCGCGTCAAAACTGGTATCCGACATTCAATGGAGCAAAAATAAGAAAGAATGTTCGGGTGCCTGTTTGATCGACTTAGAGAAGGCATTCGACACCGTTTGGTTAGAGGGTCGTTTCCTTAAGCTCGCCAGACTTGCCTTACATAAACCATTGCTATACATGATATACAATCTGATAGCAGGTAGATAGTTCGTCGTTAGAAGTAGTGGTGTAACTTCTACCACAGTTTTTAATATCAATAACGGTCTACAACAGGGGCTGTTGGTTCCCCGATATTGTTTGCTATATTCACTGCAGATCTCCTGACGTCAATACCGCACCTAATCTCGTATGCCGATGACCTAGTGGCGTACAGATCAGGTCCTAAGGTAGAAGTCATTAATACCTTGTTGCAACGTGACTTCGATAACACTTTGAAATATTGCGATGACTGGAAGCTGCTTATAAACTTCCAGAAATGCGAAACTATCCTTTTCCGTACTCCGCTGGCCAGGGCCTCAAGGGATACGCGGGTAAACTGGAAGAAGTTCGTCATAGTTGACCCGCAGGGGCGGCCGTTCACCGTGAAAACTGTAGTTAAATATCTCAGCATTTGGTTGGATCATTTTCTGTATTTTGACAAACATACAGAGAAGGCTCTGAACAATGCTAGAAAAGCCTTTGCTGTGGCAAGTAAGCTGTTTTACAGCAGCCAACTTGATACCAGGGTGAAGGTAATCTACTACATGGCCCTCATTAGGCCAGTCATGGTGTATGGTTGTCCCCTGTGGTTCAACGTGAGTCCTTCCCAGACGGAAAAGATGAGGGTGTTCGAGAGACGGTGTCTTAGGACTTGTCTCCGGTTGTATCGAACACCAGAGTCTGAGTACAAGAAGTACTATCCTATCGAGGTCTTGTGCAACAGGGCGAATGTGAAAAGGATAGACAATTTTATTATTAAATTAATAAGAAGTCATATTGCAAGAAGTTTGACCTCCAACAACAGTTTGGTCTTCGGGGCAATTATATGTACCAGGAAAAGGTGCGCCACAACGGCTTTGTTCCACCTGAAGCATTAATCTATTTGGATTCGATCGGCCTGATACAGGACACGGAAGGCTGTCCTGTAATCTACCACGCGGTACGCCGAACAGTTGACAGGCGACTCCTCTACGAATCGGATGTCGTCCGCGAACGCGAAGATCTCCTCCGGTTCAGTAGAGCGATCCCCGCTCGAGACAGGAGAGAGAGAGTGATAAAGTGCGGCACTTCTTTTGGTGGTTACACCAGAATCAGTCACTGCCCTCGGCCGCCCATGACTGAAAAATGATGATTAAAGGCCCACTTCCTTAGATGAAGAAAAAAAAAGGTGCACAAGGGCGTGTGTATATATATGTTACGCATATACATAACACACACGTCCTTGTGTAACTTAGGCTATTATTTTGTTAGGTTAATTAATTTTTAATAGGACAATAAGGTTTAGGTTAAGATCTAGGTTAAGTACCAACAAGAATGTCAAGAGCGCCAAGTTTTTCCATAGTTTTCTTGGCCTGAAGTCTAAAAATAATAAAGTTTGTCCTAAGGACTAAAAAAAACAAAATTGATAGTTTAGACGTCGAAAAACAAATATATAAGTTGCATAGATTAGATTATTTTAGAGTACCCGCGAAGGGTCAGTAAGATAGAATTAAGAACATGAATTGTTAGATATTAAGATAGATTTTAGTCAGTATAAGCCATTAAGAAGAAAAAATAAATAAAAATGAAAAAGAAAAAAAAAAGTTTTCTTAATTTTATTTTAATTTATTTTAATTTTGTTTTAATTTTTCATTGAGATCATATCAGTTATGCATATTTCTGTTTGCAATTCCTTCTTGTCGTACTAACTAACTCCTGCTATTTGGTTTGTTTTCTTTTTAGATCTATCGCCATGCTCAAAATGTGGTTGATTTTACCAATATTGACATTGGTCTTGGCGCAAACTGCAAAATGTAAGTTATCTTCATGTTTGCAAGCAATTTGTACCTAAATTCTATAATTTGAATGTCTTCTCAGGTGATACAAATCTCCCTCCAGTGTTCACACAAGTAATGAACAACATGGTGCTCACTGAAAATAAAACTGTCGGTTCTGTAGTTTATCGCCTTGAAGGTTATGATCCTGAAGGAAGTAATGTCACATTTGGTTCGATCGGTTCGGATCATTTTAAAGTTGATCCAGAATCCGGAAATGTTACTCTTATAAAACCATTAGATCGAGAAGAGAAGGCGACTTTAACTTTTCTTGTAACCATAAAAGATCGAGTGAATCCTGAAGGTGAATCCGAACAGGATAATATCGTCCAGGTGCCAATAACTGTGATTGTTTTAGATGAAAACGATAATCCACCACAATTTAAAAATGTAAGTTAGGGGTAACTTGCACTTCTTTTGGATGACATTTTTTTTTTTAAATATTTCTCGTAGGTTCCCTATGAAGCGGACGTGAATGAGGACGCTCCTATAGGCTTGACTATATTCGACAAAATTTTAGTTAAGGACAAAGATACTGTTGGCGAAGATCTGGATATAGCCTGTATTCCACAAGATCAAAGTCCAGAGGCTTGTTCCAAGTATGTTTAAGATGAATAGGATAGTTCAAGAATTGAATTTGATTTATTTTCTTTTCTTAGATTCCGGTTGGAGATAACAAAAAGTACCCAAGATATGTTAGAAGCATCTGTAGTGCTTAATAGCACATTAAATTATAACCAAAGAATGATTTATCACTTTTTGATTGAGGCCACGGTTAGTAAAATATATTTAACGCTCAGAAACCAAAATTACCAGCAATAAACTAATTTTTAGGATGGAGTACATAAAACACAAACTAATTTTGAAGTACGAGTTAAGGATGTTCAAGATAAACCACCCGTTTTTCAAGGATCACTTTCGACTGTCATTGATGAAGACAGTCCCATAGGAACCTTAGTCTTAAAGATTCAAGCTCGTGATGGTGACACTGGTGAACCAAGAAAGATTATATATAACCTTCTCACCAGTAAGGACTATACATTCGCATGGCGCGCTTTCTTATTCTAATATATTATACAAACTGTAGATCCTATGGATTATTTTCTACTGGACGAACGAACAGGGGAATTGAGAACAGCTAAGCCTCTAGACAGAGAAGCGCTTAATGATAGCACTGGACTGATAACCCTATTAATTAGAGTGAGATTCTCAATTTGCACGTTAATATTAAGTCATAAAATCAAATACACGTTGTTGTTTAGGCTCGAGAGTTGATTGATGGTGTTCCAGGAAATGATAACTTAACAACAGCTACAGCACAAGCCACAGTGACTATACGCGATGTAAATGACTCCCCACCAATGTTCAATAAAAAGGAATACGAAGTATCGTTATTGGAAAACACAGCTCCAGGTACTCCCCTAGCACTTGATATGAATGTCACCGACCGAGATGTGGTAAGTTCAAATCGTTTGGGAGGAATACATTTGAATAGGTTGCATATTTTATTGACAACATAAAAGCTAATCCTTCTCTGAACTTTAATATGAACCTCTAAAGTGAATACATCTGTTTTACAAATGAAATCTAACCATCTAACCCAAAAATTAACATAAAGGCACTTCGACATTTCTCACAGGAATCTAATTTTTGTTTTTTGTACATCTATGTTAGGGAATTAATTCAAAATTCTCTCTCCGCCTTGATGATGTCTCTGGAGTATTTGAAGTTGAGCCAAAGTTCGTGACGGGATTCTCACAAGTGAACATTCGCGTCGGCGATGGAACTTTAGACTACGAGAACCCCAATCAAAGGAAGTTTATTGTTTTGGTAAGTAGAGTACAATTACACCAGGATAGGGGAGGGTAAACAATTTAGGTGCAAATATATTTTAACGTGCATTCCTCATTGCCTTTAAGGTTGTTGCGGAGGAGACCGAAACAAATCCGAAACTATCATCGACCGCAACAATTACCATTTCCGTTGTAGATGCAAACGATAATAAGCCAGTGTTTGAACGAGAATCGTATTCAGCATCGATTTCCGGTTAGTCTTAAACCTTGTACAATTCAATCTGCAATAACATCGCCTTGATGAATAACATTATTGTATCCCTATAGAATCTGCATTACCGGGACAGTACATTACATCGATTACCGCAAAAGACATTGACTCGGGCGCTTATGGGGATGCTGGTATACGTTACAGTATATCTGGTACTGGATCTGAACTATTCCATGTTAACGAAGAAACAGGAATAATTACACTTGCTGATTGCGAGAAATCATCGAAAAACGATCTGGAACATATCCGGAGGAAACGAGACCTTGGGGAATACAAAGTTGAGGGTGTAGGGAATAAAGTTAACATTACCACAGACGGTTTGAGTGGATTGGTTAACATAGAAATTAATACGGAACCGGCAGTTCAGTACACAGTAATTACTAAGAAAGAACAGAATGAGGAGGAAATTCAAACAACAGCCATATCGAATCCCAACGAAGTTACAAATCATGTAGCATCGTCACCACCGAAAACTTGTTTGGATTATGAAACTGAAAGTACTTACTTTTTATCATACAAGGTAAGTTTGTTTATTATAAACGTAATTGCTCCTGGGAAATACATTGAGTTGAATATTTAAAGGCAACTGATGACAACGGCAAAGGCCAGACGTCAGTAGTATCCCTCAGGATTTCTGTAACTGACTCCAACGATTCGCCACCAGTTTGTGAGAGTCCTTTATACAGAGCATCGGTAGATGAAGGATCACAAGACTTTGACTCGCCGTTAATTGTGAAGGCAAGGGATGCTGACACTGTCTCTGACATAACCTACAGGTGAATAATGCTCAGGCAAAATTTGTTGCTGTGACTATGATCCGAATATTAGAAAATATTCCATCGAATAGTTACATGTGTTAAATTCATTCTTTTGTATGAGTTTTGTTTGTTTGTTTACAAATTGCGTGTATTATTTACAGAATAATTGGGAATGAACAGATAATGGATACATTTGACATTGATAAAAGATCTGGACAAATTACGATTAAACCAAATGCAACTCTAGACGTAACACATTTAATGTCAGACAACTTGATATTTTCGGTAGAAGCCAATGACGGAATATTTTCCACCAACTGTGGCATCAATATAACCGTACGTGATGTAAACAATCATGCACCGAAATTTCTATCGGACAAGTACTCTGCAATTGTAGAGGAAAACTCTGAAATTGGCACAAGTGTTGAACGATTGAAAGCCGAAGATTTGGATTCTGGAATAAATGCTGAATTGAGGTAAAGCACATTATTGTATTTTTACTTAGGAATTTACTAACACAAATGCGTAATGTTTTTTTAGATATCGCATACAACAAGGAAGCTTTGATGACTTCCGTATCGATGAGACATCCGGGGAAATCTTCGTGTCAAGAAAACTCGACTATGATCGTAGAAATACGTATCAAATCAAAGTTTTAGCAACTGATATGGGTAACATTGTTTCAAGGCTGTGCTATGCGAATCCATTTTTACTTTTATTATATTAGGTACACCAAGCTTATCAGGAACAACTACTCTAACAATAACCGTATTGAATAGCAACGACAAAGATCCGTATTTCACTCCAATAACTCAAAAGGCAGATGTAATTTAATAATAAATATATTTTTATGCAAGAAATATAAAATAGCTTTATGTGTGTATATCTTAGGTTCGTGAAGATGCTCCTATAGGTACAGTAGTTTACACTTTGGTTGCTATAGATCCAGATGTGGATACGCACACAGCATTAGAATTCGCTGCAACAGAACCCATTACGGCCATAGACAAGGATGGAAAGTCAGTGGAAAATACAGATGAATTTAAGGAATATTTTTCAGTGAACCGAAATGGAAAAGTGGTAGTCAAAAAGAAATTGGAAAGAAACTTATTCGCGGTATGAAATCTTCAACAATAACATGAGATGAAAACAATTTTCAAATACATATCCATATCTTTATATACATATTAGGTTATTCGTATAACAGTTCTAGTGACAGATAGCACTGCTCCTACCACACAACAAGGAAAAGGATTGTTAATTATCTCTATAATCGATGTAAACGAAGTTCCGCCGGTAAGTTTCATCAATAAACACATCATTATTAAACACATCATATGACCTTTTGATACCAACGATAACAATTCAATCTTTTCACAATGCTTTGTTCAACGTAGCTGAGTAGGTATTTGGTTATTTCACGATATTATATAACGAATGAATTATATTTTGCAGCACATGTAGTTAAATTTTATAAATCGTTTCTTCTTCTTCTTGTGGGCCTCGGTCAACAATCCTCTCCAGCTGGCACGATCTTTAGCGCCATCGGGTTCGTGGTCGTCTTCTATTGCGTTGTCCCACTGGTGCGGAGTCGAAGAATCTTCGGGCTGGAGCAGTGTTGTCCATGCGCTCTACATGGTCTAGCCATCTTAGGCGATGAAACCGTAGACGCCTGACTAGGCTCATGTCGCTGTAGAGCCCGTATAATTCGTGGTTGAATCTCCTTCTCCAAGAACCTTCAACGCAAACGGGACCAAAGATTGAACGCAGAACTTTTTTCTCGAAAAGACCAAGTGCGTCTTCATCCGCTCTTGAGAGAGCCCAAAGAAACAGAGGTTGGCAAGAGTTATTCTGTGTTTAATCTCGGCACTGATGTTGTTCGCACGATTTACTTGGGAGCCAAGGTAGATGAAGTCCTTTACTACCTCGAAGTTGTAGATGCCTATGGTGACGTTCTGACCTGCTTCTTGATGACAGCATATGCCTTGTTTTGCCCTCATTCACCCAAACCCATTTTTCCGCCTCCGTTTCAATCCGCTGAGTTCGGCCAATCACGTCAATATCGTCGGCGTATGCTAGCAGTTGAACGGACTTCTGGAAGATCGTGCCTCTAGTGTTGGCGTGTAAGTTTCGCACGATCTTCTCCAGGACGATGTTGAAGAAATCACAAGACAGCGCGTCGCCTTGCCTAAAACCTTTTTTGACATTGAAGGTCTCGGTGAGTTCGGTACCGACCTTGATGGAGCAGCGAGATTTCGTCAATGTCATCCTGCAAAATCTGAAACTAGACATGGCGTTGTATAGCTTATCTCTATGCACACTGTCATATGTGGCCTTAAAGTCGACAAATAGGTGGCGGGTCATCTCTTGGGTTTTTTCGAGGATCTGCCGTAATGTGAAAATTTGATCGATAGTGGACTTTCCAGGCCTGAAACCGCACTGAAAGGGACCTATCATGTTGTTGACGAATGGCTTCAGGCGCTCACACAAAACGGCAGAGAAGATCTTGTAGGCGATGTTAAGGAGACTTATCCCCCGATAGTTGGCGCAGTCAAAGGGGTCTCCTTTCTTGTGGATCGGGCAAACAATACTAAGATTCCACTCGTCGGGCATGCTTTCCGCCGACAATATCCTACAGATGAGCTGCTGCATCCGACCAACCAGATCATCTCCAGCTGCTTTAAACAGTGCTCTTCCCTTCTCTTCTGTTCGTAGAGCTCACGAACAGCTCTCGTTGTTCGATGCAGCGTTGCCTTGTAGGCCTCCTTCTTGGCTGCATGTACCTGCCTGCACTCGTCGTCAAACCATGGGTTCTTTCTGGGTGGTGTCGTGAAACCCAGCACATCAGTGACAGCTTCTTTGATTGCTTTTTGACAACGTTTCCATTCTTCTTCTATTGAATGTGCAGGCAGCGTCGAACTTTCAGAAAGTTGCAGGGAGACTCGGTCGGCAAAGATCCTAGCGGTCAGTTGCGATTGTAGCTTTCCGACGTCAAACCGTAGTGTTCTTTCTCGACTCCGTACTTCTCTCGATATCCTCATCCTTACCTTGGCTACAACAAGGAAATGGTCCGAGTCGATGTTGGCTCCTCGGAACGTTCGGACATCGAGAATATTGGAGGAGTGTCTGACGTCGATCGCAACGTGATCAATCTGGTTGACGGTTGATTTATCATTAGACCGCTAGGTCCCCTTATGGATGTTGAGGTGTGGGATGTGACCGCGTGCTCATCACAGAGAGGTTACGCCCCGAGGCGAAATCTACCAGCCTGAGTCCGTTTACGGATCCGTGTAGCCTGTGTATTCCGATGACTCTAGCAAAGATTTCTTCCTTGCCCAGCTGTGCGTTGAAATCTCCTAGAACATCTTGGTGTCATAGCTGGGGCATCGATCATATGTTCTTTCTAGGAGATCATAGAAGTCATCCTTGCTATCGTCATCCTTCTCCTCCGTCGGGGCGTGTGCGCAAATCAGGCTGATTTTCCCGAATTTAGCCTCGATGCGGATTGTTATGAGGCGCTCGCTGATACAATCAAAGCTTGAGACTTTTTGCCTAAGTCTGCCTCGAACAACGAATCCGAATCCGCTCTTTGTAGCAATCACCGTAGTAGATGTCGCAGTTTCTCATCTTCCTTTTGCCCGGCACATCCCAATCGAGTCTCCTGGATGACGGTGACATCTGCTTTGTAGCAGTCCAGGGCCGCCGCGAGTTCACCGGCTGAACGTGGTCTGTTCAGGGACCTCACATTCCACGTGCAAAACCGAAAATCATTGTCCTTTGATCGTTTGCTGGGGTCGTCAACTTTGAATCCGTCCATATCCGAAGCCTGTTGTCGGTTCGTAACCGTCGATTTTTTATGTGGTGATGGAGTTAGCCTCACGCACAACCTACAACTGGTAGGCCAGGCCCATCATTTGACCTTCGGGCAGAGGGGGATCGCTGCATACATTAATTCACCACACAATGGTTGTTGTGATCCAGGGGGTAGGCTGTATGTCAACTTGACTTATGGACAAGCAGCGATCGCGCTGGCATCCTACCAGGTTGGATGCAGTCAGCAACTTTGCCCTGTGTACATAAGCCCATGCCGCCTATATTTTGCAGAACATATAGTTAAATTTCTTAAGTCGTTTGGTACGTGATAATGTGCGTCCTCGTTTATGTGTAATTTATCTTGTAAATATTTCCTGCTCAATACCCACTCGTAAATGGTAGGCTTTATATAATTACAAGTTGTTGAATTGAATTAATTTATTACCAGGTAATTCAAATTACAACTTAATTTACAGTTTAACGAGCCTAGCTGCGGAGACTATTGGCTCCATTCTTTTTATTATAAAGTAAGATTGGCTTTTGACAAAAAATTATTGATTTTAACAATGTTATTGAAGTTAGGGTTTTGGAGTATGTTATAGATGGAGGTGTTTTGGAAAATATTTTCTGCTATGGGTTGCAGTACTGGGCAATTTTCTAGAAGATTTTGTAGGTCTAAGCGGATATAACAGGTGGGGCAAGTTGGGGGACTGGTTGGGGGACTGATTGGACAGCTGGTGTTGGTGTGTGACTGCTGTGTGTCCAAGTCGTAGCCGAACAAAGTTGGAAATTTGCAATTTGGAGCAGTTTGTCGGGTTCTAGGGCTCGGTTTTTGCAGGGTTGACTTTTATGTAATGGTGGTTCTATAGGCTCTGATGGTGTTTGAGGTTTTTTTTATGTGTTTGATCAGATCTGTTTTGGTGAAGATGTTGAAATTGAGTACAGGGCTGGTTTTGGCTGAGTTGGCTGCTTTGTCGGCGAGTTCGTTGCCTTGGATTCCCAGGGATCCACATTATCTTCGTCGTGTTTGGTGATTTGATGAGTTGGTATCTGATGTCAGATATGAGATCGCTGTTGTTTTTGGGTTTTTTATTGCATTGATAACTGATATGCTATCAGTGCATACAATGCGTTTATTATGAGGGTTGCTTGCTATTTTTATGGCTTGTAGAATAGCAAAAAAACACCTTAATCGTCCCAGTCCTGCTATATGGCGCGGCGGCATGGACTGTATCAAAAGCGGATGAAGCAGCTCTTGGTTGCTTCGAGAGGAAAATTCTTCGGGTGATTTTCGGTCCCGTCTGCATAGATGGTGAGTGGAGGAGGAGATACAACGACGAACTATACGGGCTGTTCAGCGACATCGACTTAGCCAGAAGAGTGAAGATCCAACGATTGAGATGGCTAGGTCATGTAGAGCGGATGGAAACCAATGCACCGACCCCAAAAGTCTTCGACACCACCCCCGAGGGACGGCGCAGTAGAGGAAGACCGCGACTCAGGTGGCGCAAGCAAGTGGAAAGGGACCTCAACCAACTATGCGTGCGAAACTGGAGACAGCTAGCTAAAGATCGAGCTGGCTGGAGACGCTTGTTGGTTGAGTCCCAGGTCCACCCCGGACTGTAGCGCCACCTTAAGTAAGTAAGTAAGAATAGCAAATGCTTCTGCTGTGAATACCGAGGCGAAATCTGGGAGATTACCAATCTTGGCGATGGATCCATTTTCTTTCGTTACGGCGAACGCGGTATTGACCGTGCTCTTCGAGATTTCTAGGGTGCTGGCATAGAGTTGTTGGTAGGACCTGTTGCTGATGTTGCCCTTTTTGTAGTCGGCTGGGTTTAGTTTTAGTGATTTTTGGTTGATAAACCAAGGAGGGTGACGTGGTGTATTGCAACGTATTCTTTTGGTTGGTAAATCTACCTTATCGGCTTTTTATATCGTGATCGATGACTGAGATCTTTGAAAAGGTTAGTTTAGCTAACAGATTGATAGTAATGATGTCTCTCCGTTCCTCGATTGTTGGTAGTCCTGCTTTGCTAGAATGTTTTTTATTGGGCTGGTTGGAAAGGCGTTAATGCTTCTTCTAGCCGCGTCGTGGTACAGTGGTTTGATTGTTTTTAGTATCGATTTGGGGCAGCGGCCGTTTACACATACGGTCAAAAAGTAAATTTGGTGAGATTGCATTGAAAATGCCATGACTGTGCTTTCACTACCCTCTGACTATATTCTTATATTTTTTTTGTTCGATTTATATATACAATTGTTTCTCTGTCCAGGCGAAGAGTCCAACCACATGTTTTCTTGAATATTTCCATCTGGATGTTTTAACTATGTATGTAGTATCAAGGTCATTTTCATCACATTATTGTAGTTTCGCCTGTATATTTATACTCTTTTTTTAACATTTTGCTCGATTGCTTTTTGAGAATAAACGAAAATTATTCATCTGCAAAAGAAGACAGTATTTATGACGTATGACATAGTTTGAGTAATGTTTCTAAAAATAAAATGTATAAAATGCAAAAAGCATAAGAATTAATCACACATCATTACTATGGTTTACAGCATCTGGAATTTGTTTCAGAAACTCCCTTGTCGGTATTATTTTGACAACAGGATATCTTAAGTATGTATAAAAATTCCAATAGAGGTTCCTGAAATATATCTATATCAGTTACATCGTTCGAGGAAAATAAAATTGATATATACTTACAACACCACCATTCCCATAATAGTCTTCGATATCATTTTAAAGTAGAATAAATAGCAAGCTGTCGTAGCCTTCGTTAAATAATATCGACATGTGAAATAACCAAATACCAACTCAGCTACGTTGAACAAAACATTATGAAAGGATTGAATTATTATCGTTGGTATCAAAAGGTCATGTAGGTCATAATTCAATATTGGATAGCTGCGAATGAGAAATAGTTGATCAAGGCAAATTTTTATAAGTTTGTATTTACACTTACAAAGCAATGATATGAGCGGCCAAACTTAAATAGCTAAATACAAATTTACATATCACAAAAGAGGAAATTATTAACGTCAACATTTCTGGAACCAATGGTACTTTCCCGAGATAATTATTCAATGTTGTTTCGATCTATGGAATACTTATTTTCAATTTACTTTTATTTTAAAAATCAATGTAAAATATTTACATCGATCAGATCTAATTGTAGTTGATAAAGCGATGATGTGCCAGCAATGAAAAGCGAAAGGAATATATTCGCAAATAAAACCGTTAAGTTGGACTGTTCCATTTTAGAATTTTGTTTCCAAAGATACTAAGAAAAAAAAACAGAAATTTTAATGACATTATCATTACACTAAATACTACTCCCACTGAATTTATCAACTCAGTGCTAAGATATGAAATCTGAAGAGAGAGAGTTTTAACCACCAGACTTGTCAAATGAAATCCAAAATGAAGGTTTGTTAAACTTGTCCGGTGGTCTTAAAATATGTTTGAAGAGCATTTTTTTAATCCATTACAAAGCACTTTTCGACTTTTCGAAATCTTTCGACAGTGTTAACCCGCATATACTTTGTTACAAACTGTCCACACAATTTAACTTCTGTAATGTAATGTTCATTGTGGTGACCCGTGGCGTTGTGGGTATGTGCGTTGACCCCAACCTCGACGTCGTAGGTTCGATTCCTGCTCTGTGCAACGAAAACAATTTTTACGACCCCACCTCTTTCGAGTCACTGACAATGCTCAAATAGTATTTCCTGTCTAGAAAAAGCTTCTCAAACAAAGCCGTTCGGATCCAGCGTAAAACTGTAGGTCCCTTCCACTTGTGTGAGAACAATAGCACGCACAACACGAGTGGTTGCTGAGAAGCTAGGCCCAGGCCTCCTACGGGCTGTAGCGCCACCCATATTATTAAAATGTAATGTTCATACCTTACTAACCGGACTCAAGCTGTTTTATATAACTCAAAACGGTCGTCCTTTTGCAATGTGCACAAGGGAGTACCTCAAGGTTCTATTCTCGGTCCGTTATTGTTTTCAATGTTCATTAATGATCTTCCTAAAGTTTTGTCTTATTGCGATTTCCACATATATGCAGATGATATTCAAATCTATCTAAGTTTTCCTCTTGGTATGATTGAAGATTCAGTTGCTAAACTAAACTAGGATATGAGCTCGATTACGAAGTGGGCTGAAGAAAATGCTCTCATGCTCAATCCTTACAAAACCAAAGTCATTCCGTTCTGCAAACACCAACCCTCCCTTTTGTAAGCGGAAAAATAAAATAAAACACACAAACTTCATCTACGTTACATTTCTTTATTATTCGGGTACCTTCTTTGCCGGTCCAGGGAGAACTGAACTCTCGCCTGTTACAATACGATACACATAATGTTGTTGAACATCGTTTTTATGATATACACATATAGAGAGAGAGAATTCTTAGAGCAGGGTTGCCACAACTCGGACATATACCGACATATACCGACATATACCCCTATACGGAATCTGACTTATCTGAAATCCCTCTACGTCCTGTACTAAAAACCTATCGTCCTCGAACATTATTTTGTGCGAGCTTATCGTGGAAGTAACTTTGGAACGTTTCACTTGCACTCCATTTCCTTGCTTCGAACTCCCGGCGGATAGCGAACTTGCTAGTGCAACCCTCGAACAGATGTTTCATGTCACTCAGCAGGCACTCGATCGAAACTGTAGCGACGTCTGCCCTCGAAGCCATTTTAGTGCTCGCCCCTTTAACTTTGACGCGATCAAAGCACATGTGTTGTTGTCGCCCAAATTAAAGCAACTTCGTACGCTTTTGATTTGGGATTTCCATAGGTGAAAGTTGTCTCCTTTGCCAAAATATTCGGAGACCAACTCCTTTGCCATGGGTATTTTGTTTGTGTTACACTCATTATTATTTGACGTTTCTTCCCTTTGTTTTGCTTTCCATCACGTCTATGTTTCTCGCACTCTCTTTCTCTCTTCAGTAATATAAGTTCCCTTCGTTGTAACCCCATCTCTTTCTTCAAAAGCTCCACATTCTTTTTCGTTAACTTTAAACTCATCGCTCGTTTTCCTCTGATTTGAACTCCTTCATTTTCTACCGCTTTCATCGTCTCTTTCGTCGTCCTCTCGTTCTCCTTTATCTCCTTCTTCTTCATTTCTTCTGTCTTCGTTTCTTTCATCGTCATCTCTTTCGTCTTCATCTCCTTCTTCATCATTTCTTCTGTCTTCGTTTCTTTCGTCGTCATCTCGTTCGTTAGCACCACCGCAAAAATCGTCATCGCTGGCTACGTCACTGTCGTCGCCGGCATCACCCTATCCGTTATTCGGCGTACCCCGTTCACCACCTTTCATTGCTGGGCACTGTCCTCTTTCTACGGACGGGATTTCGCTGAGGCGTAGAATCAGCGTTGACTTGTTGCCGGACGATTTTTTTTCCAAGAAATCAAGCCAATTTTTTAGCTGGGGAACTGTGTATTGCTCGAACCGTTCACTTTGCATTTTTTTTTTCTGTTTTATATATGTACCAAATATGTATTATTAATTTTTTTTTTTGTAATTTAATGTTTCTTTTTGTTCAATATACGATACGATACACATAATACGATACACATAATGTTGTTGAATATCGTTTTTATGATATATACATATAGAGAGAGAGAATTCTTAGAGCAGGGTTGCCACACTTTCAAACTTTCCTCCCATAGAATTAAACTCTGTTGTCGTCGAATATGTTAACTGTGTAAAAAATCTTGGCATAATGTGTAATAGTGAACTAACATGGACTGACCATATAGACAGTATAGTGTCGAAGGTGTATGCGTCCCTTAGAGGTCTGTCTATTAGCAAATTTTTACTCCCTATTAATGTCAAACTAAAACTTGCTATAGCACTCATAGTGCCTCTGTTAACCTATGGGTGCGAGTTGTTCGCTGACTGTGATAATGTCTCAATGCAAAAATTGCTAAAAGCAATCACCGCTACTGCACGGTACGTTTTTAACCTTAGAAGATTTGATCACGTCTAGGAACAATGTCGGCTTCTCCTCGGATGTGAATTAGAAGCATTTTTGAAATACAGATCATGCATACTAATCTTTAAAATCATTCACTATAAACAACCTGACTACCTTTATGAAAAAATAATTTTCTGTCGTACGAGTCATAATATAACGTTGAAACCTTCAGTTCATACATGTTTAACATCACGCAGGCAGTTTTTCATTCATGCTGTACACCTGTGGAATCATCTACCTCCACAGGTACGGTCAAAGACCGAGTACAGACAATTTTGCTCCACCTGTTTTTTACACCTCTCCAATAGGCACTGAAATAATACCCACAATTTAAATCTTAATTTCGTATAAGTAAATTCTTATACTAAGCTAAATTTTAAAATAATCTGCAAAGCTCTTAAATTCAATTTTGAAATATGTAATTGTCACTCATGAATTCAAACGATGTTATATTTTTAGGCTGTACAATAAAAGAATATTGCATTCTTGATGTACAGAGATTATGAGGAAATAATAAATGAAAAGCAAACAGAACACTACGTTGTCTATTTGTTAACACTTTTGCTTGTTTGCTGCGTGACTAGAATCATCTATTCTATCAAACGGCTGAAGGACGCAGTTATTAGAGTGCCTGGCCCTAGGTTATAAAAGTCCCTTCTTAAAGCAAAGTTAATATACTTTTTCTGGTTTTCAATTCTAGTCGCAACTTGCGGTTGGGATCAAATTAAATGTAGTGTAGTAAGTGTGCCGCCAATTTCGATAACAGCCTAATGACCCAACCAACCCAAGGATCGTCTAACGATTTATTTTCTCACAAATTCTTTCAATTAATTAATATTATAGAGCATGTGATTTCAAAACTTCTGGTTAAACTCTAATCGTAAAAAGCTAAAATCAATTTCGTTGCAAATATCATGGAACGTGTCCATGCACATGGTAATGGGTTCATTGCAACTATAGTCGGTTCTATGCCTTTTAACAAAGAGCAAATTTCTCATCGGAAGAGATCTCTGGGAAGCATAAATTTTCATGATATAAAGTAATTCTTATGAATTCATACGATAATAAATAATGTCGCGGATAAACATGGCAGACGTTATCTAACAGCTGAATCTTTGTTTGCAAACCAAATGCTTTACATATTTCGTCATAATTATAGGGCTCTTCAAAGGAATATGAATATGCTATTCGGAAATATCTCGGGAATTTCTTTTGAATTATTTCTAGTCTAAGTTCTTGTGTGTATCATATAGCTAAATACCAGGTATACTGGTATGAAATGAGTTTTTTTTAAAATAAAACACTAATTATGGGAAATATGGGAAAGTAAAAACATTTTATTCAAAGTATTGGCCATTCTTTTCTACACATTTTGACCACGTTTCTGGCAATTTGTGAATACCACGCCAATAAAATTGTTCGTGTTTCAAAGCAAACCAATCAGACATCCAATTTTTGACTTCTTCGTAGGAATCGAAGTGCTGCTCAGGCAATGCGTGTCCCATCGATGTAAACAAATGGTAGTCGGAAGGAGCCAAGTCTGGTGAATACTGCGGGTGGGGTAGCTGCTCCCAGCCAAGTGTTTTGATTGTACCCTGAACCGGTTTTGCTTTGTGTGCAGGTGCATTGTCATGGAGCAAAATTACCTTGCCGTGTCTTCTGGCCAATTCAGGTCGTTTCTCGATCAATGCATGGTTCAAATTGATCATTTGTTGTCGGTAGCGATCAGTATTAACGGTTTCACCAGGTTTTAGGAGCACGTGGTGCACCACACTTTTCTGGTCCCACCAAACACACAGCATTGTCTTCTTGCCGCATCGATCTGGTTTTCCGTTTAGGATTCTTAAAATAAATCCATTTTTCATTGCCAGTAACAATCCTATGCAAAATCGATTGCCTTACGTGTCTTTGAAACAAAATTTCACAAGTGTTTTTTCGGTTTTCCATCTGTCTTTCATTCAATTCATGTGGCACTCATTTTCCACACTTTTGGATATTTTCCATAGCATTTAACATTGCTGCCATTTGCTTTTGACTCAAAGTGTCATCTCCATCCAATATCGTTTGCAATTCGGCGTCTTCAAACTTTTTTGGTGGTATTCCACGTTCTTCATTTCTCACATCAAAATCATTATTTCTGAACCGTTCAACCCATCTTTTGCATGTTGCTTCTGATGAGCATGATCACCATATGCCCCGACAAGCATTCGATGTGACTCTGCAGCACTTTTCTTCAAATGAAAACAAAAAATTAATGCTTTCCGCAAATCATCACTTTCTGGTACAAAATTCGACATTTTTAACACGATGAAAAAATATGATTTTGTCTGTTCAATGACTTGATGTATACTAAATATTTTTCACAGATGTCATAGCAAAAAAAAAAAAATAAGGGCTCGTTCACAACAAATGTTCCCTAACGAGACATTTGTATCTTGACGCTCACTTCATATGGGTATACCTGGTGTATCCCAAAATTCAGCCTGGCGTTATACTATTTCTCTCTTAAATATAATCTACCCCCTATGTTAACTTAATCTGAAATTCACATAAAGTGCAATCATAAGACCATGAATAAGTTTATCAGTCAGATAAGTCGGTCAGCTTAGACCTTTTTCCGTAAGACACCAATAATAACACTTCAGTTTCATACTTTCATTGAGAAATTGTTTGTGTAGAAATCATTAATAAAGGTTGTACAAATGTTTTTGTTTTTGTTTACTCTTTATAGAAGTTTAATCCTCCTTGGACATCCGAGAACCCCATAATCAAACTGCAAATGGTTGAAGAACAGCCCATTGGATCAGTTCTTACAACACTACAAGCCACCGATGAGGACTCCACAATCGGCGAATACAATATCACTCAAAACCCTTACTTTGAAATTAATAAAACAACTGGAGTAATTATTTCAACAGCACGCATTGATTACGAAAGTCTTAAAGAAGTTCGATTCACGGCTACAGTGACAGACACTGGGGTTCCACAATTAACTTCAACTGCGGAAGTTATTGTAGATATTATAAACCTCAACGACAACGAGCCTCACTTCTCACAATCTGAATATCATTTTAATGTGACGGAAAATTCTCCAAGCAGAACAGTGGCTGGTAAAGTTGAAGCTTTTGATGATGATATTGGAGCTTTTGGAGAAATTACGTATTCTCTTATTGGAGAATATAATAAATACTTCTTTATTGACGAATATACTGGAAGTATTATAGTCGCTGATTCGAGTATATTAGACCGAGAGAAAATAAGTCAAATAACACTGACCGCTGTGGCCCAAGACAAAGCTCCACCAACATTGCAAAAATCTGCAACTGCTCAGGTTGGTTTCAAGCCTCTGTATAAAATGTATATGAATATTTATAAATTTGTTTTCTTTTCAGATTTTCATCAATATTCTTGATGTTAACGACAATCCACCCGTTTTCACTCAGGACGAATACACTTCAACTGTTGCTGAAAATGCAGCGCTTAGTCCACCAGCGAAGTTGCTGCAAGTAAGAGCCAATGACTTAGACAGCGGATTATTCGGTGAAGTTCGTTACTTCATTATTGGAGGAAACGATGATGAACTCTTTAAACTAGATTCGCATTCGGGTATAATTTATCCCGCTCAGAGTCTTCAGGGCAAAAAAGGTACCACCTTATCTTGCAGTGATATTATGAAGAGTATAATATGTTTGTTTCGTTTGGCAGGAATGTATAATTTAACTGTAGCCGCTAGAGACACTCAAGGTGCTGGTACATTTGAGAGTACTACTCGGGTTATGATTAATGTGTTAGGTGTTAATCAACATCGTCCCACTTTTGTCATACCGGCTTTATCAAACGCGACCATTGAAATACCAGAGGTAAGTCCATCATCATTTGTAACATCAAGCACTTCTCACTAATGGTAAACATTTAATAGGATGTCATTAAAGAGGACTATTTGATAATGACGGTTAAAGCAACCGACAATGACACCGGTGAAGATGGAAGGATCTCGTATCACCTACAGACAAACAACCAAAATGTGCAAGAAACTGATGAATTTATAATTAACGAAGCGAAGGGTGAATTAAAAACCAAGCGTGAACTACATCGAAAGGATAAAGCCAAGTAAAACACATTTTTCATTCAGCAATTGTTTTTTATTGCAATAACATTTTTTGCTAGCTATGACTTAATACTCGTCGCTCAGGATCATGGTACTCCGACTCCCTTCGAAACACTTCGTTTCTTAAGTATTATCATAGTGGACGCAAATGAAAATCGCCCTGAATTCCCTGACGCAGCTAATCCGTATAAAGTATCAATAAATGAAAATAGCGGGCGTGAAGTGAAAGTTGGTAGAATTCAAGCATCAGTAAGAAGTAAGCACAATAAGGACATATACTATTACATGCTCTTGGGCAATGAAGACGGTGCATTCTTTGTTGACAAGACAACTGGAGATATTTTCACTAATAAGTCACTTGATAGGTAAGAGCAAACATTTTGCAATGATTAAAAGAATCCGTCTTAATGATATTTATATTTGCAGAGAGGTGACCGATTTTTATACGCTGTACATCTTGGCTAGCACAAAGTCCGACCTTCATATTTCAGAAGAAGAACGAGCTTCATTTTCAATCAAGACACTAGAGAGGGACAATACCGTAGCGAAAGTTCTTATAACGGTACTTGATGTCAATGATAATGAACCAGTATTTGAAAGAAAGGTAAATTGACAAATAAGAATAATGTAATACATCATATATTTGTATCACTATTCAAAGTACCCCCTAAAATACTTTGACAAACATTTACACTTTTTATGGCGAAGAACTGCGCAATGCTTTCCAGAAGCACATTGTAGATTATCTATCAGTTAACATTGCATCAAACCAAAACAAATAAAGAGGCTGCCACAATTCTGAAAGCAATTCGCACAGCTGCGAATAAATCAATTCCGCAGAGCTCTCCCAAACTCACCAAATGCAATGTTCCATGGTAGTCGCTCGAGTTAAATCACCTTAGAGATGAAAAAGTATCAGGCTGGAAATATTTCAAAAGACATCCATCTCAAGAAAATTTCATATCGTTCAAGAAGAAGAATGCTAATTTCCGTAAGAAGCTCAAAATCAGCAATCAGCTAAATGGCTTGATATCTTTACTTCGTCAATAAACCCTAAATAATCTTGCGGAGAAATTTGGCATAAAATCCGTTGCCTAACCGGTAATTGTACTCCAAACAATATTAGGGTAATGGAAGCCCCAAATGAAAAACCTTCTCCACCCCATTGGACATATCTAATCACTTTGCCAAAATCTGGTCAACCCAATCCAAAGATGAAAACTTCCATTCCAATTTCTTCACCCAAAAATACGCTACGATTAGCAATCCCGTAAGCAGTTATTCAAACTTCAATCCAGCACTTAAAATTGAAAAACCAATAACATCTCTAGAACTACAGTGCTGCCTTAACAAATTAAAGGGAAAAACCTATGGCAGGGATAGAATATCATATCCAATGATTAAAAACATCCCATCATCAATAATGCCTAGAATGTTAGCCTTATATAATAACGTCATAAACACTAGTGTTATTCCACAGAGTTGGAAAACGGCCACAATAATTCCTATTCCTAAGCCGAATAAAAACATAAACAGTGTGGATGGATACCGTCCAATATCCCTAATCCCTTGTATATCTAAAGTCCTCGAGAAAAACGATTACTTATGGAATCAAAACACCTCATAAGCCATAATCAATTGGCTTTTAAACCTGGCAAAGGTTGTACCGATGCCCTATTACACCTTGACCATTACATATCAGACGTATTAGTTCGCAATCATGTCACAATCCTGGCTCTTGACTTCGAAAAGGCATTTGACCGTATAGGCATTCACATTGTCCTAAATAAACTCAAATCGTGGGGCATAGGTCCTAAAATATACAATTACATACGATCCTTCCTCACCAATAGGAGGGTAAGCGTTAAAGTCAACCACTGATTCTATTCCTCTTTCCCACTGGTTAATGGCATCCCACAAGGCTCGCCATTATCAGTCATACTATTTATAATCGCTTTCGATGATATCAGTACGATCATAAGAAAATATCCTACTCTCGATCATTGCATTTATGCTGACGATATTTATATCATAAACAAACATAAAGACCTCGCCCATACTAAAAATGTGATATCTAAACTAATGGCAAACATAACAACTTGGTGTACCTTTTCTGGTGCTAAACTCTCCGTACAGAAATGCAAAACCTTACACATCTACCGCAAGATTTCTTGCAACAACATTAATTTAAGTTTTAACAATATTAATATTGAAAATGTGATTGTGGTGGACCGGGGCTTTGTGGGCGTGTGCGTCGACAAAAATAATTTTCACGACCCCACCTTATTTCAAGTCACTGACAGTGCTTAAAGAGTATTTCCTGTCTAGAAAAAGCTTCTCAAACTTTGGCCGTTCGGAGTCGGCATAAAACTGTAGGTCCCTTCCACTCGTGAGAGAATAATAGCACACACAACACGAGTGGTTGCTGAGATGCTAAGCCCTGGCCCTTTATGGGCTTTAGTGCCACCCATATTATTATTATAATATTGAAAATGTTACTAAACTTAAATATGCTAGGTATAGTATTTAAAAATAAATATAATTGGAAGTTGCACTGTGTAGAACTAAGAAAGAGCCTTGTTGCGAGAACCAACATTGTTAATTATTTAGCCAGTAAGAAATGTAACGCTCATATCAATACCCTCTGTAAAATTACAATAGCGTTAGGATTAAATAAAATCGATTACGGACTATTTTAAACGGATATTTGAAACAAAAATCAAACTTGTCGCCAAACTCATTTTTTCCAATAAGTCGGTTATTGACAAAGGCATATCATCTTTCTTGAAAAATAAATCTCTCAAAGTCTCCAAAGTGCTGTCTCATCATCTTTTGCTACCGCCAGAGGGATGGAAATTCCCCTTATCGCCCCCTTTAAATATGCCCAAATACATCCACCTTCGTCAATCAAGCCTACTTCTGTACTAATTGAACAAGCCCAACATCAAAAATTAAATACGACTCCAGCAATGTATCGTAGCCTCTATACGGCAATTGCCTCTGAGCTTAAATCCAACGGCTGGAAATTTATTTTCACTAACGAGTCCAGAACTAATGACAGTACATCTTTTGCATGCATATTCGAAAACGACGATTATCAACAATTATCAACAAAATTAGACAGAGACCGTGTGACCGTCATGTGGGTATAATAGGGAATGAAAGAGCGGATTTAGCTGCCAATCTCGCACACCGGTCCTCAGTCTTTAAAACGATTGTCTACACAAAAGAAGACTTTACCAGGATCATCAAGAACAGCTTAAAAAAATTAACCAACTTCAGTCTCTTGGGCCAACTATTCCCATCATTATTCAACAATTAACAACAACAGACTGCATCCTGTATACCCCACTTCAACGCCCATATCTCTGATAACTACCTTTGTGAGATTGCGATTAGGGCACACAGCAGTAACACACAAACATCTTCTTAAAAAGGAAGATCCGCCCACATGCAGTGGCTGTAGATCTATATTTGACATAAAACACATTCTAGACATTGGCACATACCCTTCTGCAACGCAGTATAACCAGCTTCTATCGCTGAAACATCAATCTACCCAGCAAATCTTAAACGAACCAACCCATGATGATGTTTTAAAAATATATAACTTCATCAAATGTATTGAGCCGAAAGTCTCGCAACTTGTGCTCTTTTCTTTCTGTTAACACTATAATTATATTATATGTTAATAAATTATAATAATAATAATATTTGTTCGGTGGAATGCCTTTATTATGGGCTGCGTTACACCGATTCTACAAGCAATTAAGTGCGCTTTGACGAGAATTTACATTTGACTTTTTATGTCTGAAAGGTCTACTTCAACTTTTTCCGGTGTTAAGATCTTGTCGACACTGTTATTACTAATCATAATATGAATCTTATAAGTAAATAATGAATCAAACATTTCGATTATTCATTATTCACATCTCCTTTCCTTCTGATCATGTGCTTCTCACATTATCATAAGTGTACACAATTTATTTGCGTGCTGTTTTTATTATTATTATTATTATTATTATTTATTAACATACAATTGCAAATTACATGTTAATAGTTTATAGAGCGCTAGCTTCAAGTGCATCCCACTGAAAAAGTAATCTACATTTGCAGAATTATTTAAGCTGGATACTGCTGCTTTTGGTGCATTAGGCGGGAAGATGAGAGTAGTCCGGTCGATGTTTAGCTTGGTCGGCTTTCTCGTTGCCTGTCATGCCTATATGACCGGGAATCAACATGAGCTTCAAATTGTTGGCATTTCTAATTAGAAGGTCCCGAATGTTGGTTATTAACCTACTGTTGTGGTTGCAGGTGAAGACGGCACGAAGAACTGAAAGGCTGTCAGTGCACCAGCCAGTTTCTTGCCAGATTTTACAGCTGTTTTGGCAGCTTCGTAGATGGCTAAAGCTAATGCAGTGAAGATTGATGTGAAATCGCAAGAAATACCTTTTTCAGCCGTTTTCTTGAGTTATGGCAAAGAAGGTGTTCTCGACGGATTTCGATCCATCCGTAAAGAGCGGAATCCAACCGCCTTGCTTAAGGTTTACCATGGTTTCTTGGAAGGTTGAGTGGTATACCCTGCTATTCGTGCTTTCCTTGTTGTGCTCAGTGAGTTTAAGTTCAAAGGATTTTTGGCATAAGTTCCAGGGTGGGTGGTGTGTGCCCTTTAACACGTTGGTAGGGTAGGCCCATTTCTTTTGCTCTTAGAAGGTTGATTGCAGAGGGTAGACGCTTACTTGTTTTTAATTTACTCGTTAGATCGATGTCTCTATCGATGATGGAGTCTTTGGAAAAGATAGGTTTTGGGATGATTTTTTGAAAACTTTCCTCTTGTCGCTGCTCTAGAGTGGGAAGGCCTGCTTCCACCATGATGTTGACGATACGGGTGGTCCGGTAAACGTTGATACTTCTTCTTGCTGACTGGTTGTACGAAGATTTAATTATGTTTAAAGTACTAATCTTAATCTTTAATTTATTTTTTTTTTCGACACATGTGAAGGTGTTTACATTTGTTGAGAGAAAGCTTAGCTCCTCCGTTCAGTGTTTATATTTTGTTATTGTTATTGTTATTAGAATATTAATATATAAGTAAATTATAATATTAATATATATATGTTTGTAGCGCTGGCTTCTGTGGCCTACGGCTAGATGTTTAGCTGTTATTTAAGTTAATAGTCGACATGAGATAGTGTTCATTTTTTACGTTTTTTTTTCATTTATAGTACTTAAGAGTTACTTACTTTGGTTAAATTTAAGACGACAAGTTGTTTTTATTTTTTTGCAGTCTAAAAGGTGCTTTACTGTCAAGGGTGAATTTTCCTCGCAGAGGTGACAGAGTGGTGGTGTTTCTTTTGTAATAGTATGTTTATGAGTAAAGTTAGTGTGCCCCATTCTAAGTCTTATAAAGGTTTTTAGCATTCTCGTGGGTACGTTCGCTGGAAAGATAGCTCTTTCAGCAGTGGGGTTAGGCTCTTTGTAAAAGTGTTGGTAGTTGGACCAATTAACTTTTCTCCTATATTTCCAATATGATACGATGTGACTTTTGAGATCTTTTTTGTTGTAGGTATAAAAAGTAATTAGGGGTTCCATTATTGCTGATTTTGCTGCTGCATCTGCTTCCTCGTTGCCTTTCATGCACTCGTGACCCGGGATCCAAGCGAGTTTAAGAATGCCTTTTTTGGCGTCAAGTTTGTCCTTAATGGATTCAATGATGCTTGCAGAGTTGTTAATGTTATTGATTGCAGCGATTGAGGACCGGCTATCAGTAAATATAATAGTTTCTTTGTTGCAAGCTGCTTTGATGGCCATAAGGATTGCAATGATGGAAGATGGAAGAGAAAGAAGGCAAAAGTCCTTTTGAGATGGTTATGCCATTTTAGTCTACAATCGCAAATGATGTCGCGACTGTTGCCTTAGATCCATCCGTAAATAGGAAGTTCCATCCAAGGTGTTTATATTCATGGGCTAGGTCGGCAAAAATAGCTGTGTATATGTCGTTGTTAGTGGTGGCTTTGGAAAAGTTAGTTAACTCGGTGATAATTACATCATCCGGCAGAGACCAAGGAGGCAATACATTTCTTTTGTGATGGATAGCTATTGGAATATCCAGATTTTTAGCGAAGGGTAGAGTTTGGGTTAACGTTGATGGATATTTTTGTTCCTTTTTACGGGATAGCAATGTTTTTGCGACATCATGCAGGGGGGAATTCAAAGGGGAATTGATATTTTGGATTATTTGGGAGGAGAGAAAATTAATCCGTTCTGTAATTTTGGGAAGACCTGCTTCCGTGAGAAGATAAGTAATGGGAATTGTCCGAAAGGCTCTTAAGTTTCTAGTTCTAACTGCACCGTGGTAGGGTGTTGAGATGAGCTGTAGGCTAGATTTTGAACATTTACCGTAGATAGCCAAACCATAATCGATCTTTGATAAAATAATGGATTTAATGATGTTGATGACAGTGTTGATATTACAAAAGCTATTTCTAGAGGAAAGGTAGTTTATAATATTAACTCTAGGGGTTAAACTTTTTTTTATGCGGGTGCAATGACTATTAAAATTATACTTTGAATCAAGTACCTTTGACCAAGTACCCTTATACAATTGGCGTTGGCTATATATTCGTTGTTGAGTTGAACAGACATTTCTTCTTTTGGGCAGTTAATTTGTTTGTACAAATATGTAATGTTTGGCTTTTGTCAACAGAAATTAGAGCTCCGGACATACTCACTTACTTACACTTATCAGCCAGACGAACCATGAAGGGTCTGAGCCTGAGCAATTGCTGCCTTCTATCGGTGACGGTCCTGGGCACGCTGCTTCCAGTCATCAAGGCCAAGCTGTCTTACAGCTACGGTACAAAGACCAATGATGACTTGGTCTTTGTACCGTAGGTTCGGTCTTCCGCTCCTTCTCGAACCAGAAGGCTCAGATTCGAATACCCTCTTTGCTGGAGCGTTGTTGTCCATTTGCTCGATGTGGCCGAGCCATTGTAGACGACGGATTTTTGCCTTCCGGACTACATCCACATCCTTGTACAGCTCGCAGAGTTCGTGGTTGTGTCTTCTCCTGCATTCGCCTTCCTCGCAGACGGGACTATATATCCGATGTAGAATTTTTCTTTCGAAGGCACCAAGAATCAGCTCTGCAGCCTTACTTATTGTCCAGCTATCGGCTCCATAGAGTAGGACTGGCAGGATAAGGGTTTTGTAGAGCATGACTTTGGTCTTTCGAGTCAGGAGTTTCGAGCCCAGTTGTTTTGACAGACCGAAGTAGCATCGGTTGCCAAGGGCGATTCTACGTCGGATCTCCACTACGATGTCATTCGTGGAGTTTACATTTGCCCCGAGGTAGACAAACTCCTTCACTACCTCGAAATTGTAGCTGTCGATTGTGACGTTTTGGCCTAGGTGATGTGCGGCGGATCGTTTGCTCGACAGCATATATTTTGTTTTGTCCTCGTTGACCTTAAGACCAGCTCGTTTCGCCTGTTCCTCAATTGCCGTGAAAGCTTCCACGATGGCACGTTGGGACCGCGCGACAATGTCGATGGCATCCGCGTATCCCAACAGCTGGACTGACTTGTAGAAGATAGTGCCTTCCGTGTTGACTTTTGCCCGCCGCACTATCTTCTCCAGTACCAGATTGAAGAAATCACACGACAGCGCATCTCCTTGCCTAAATCCGGTGCAGGTTTCGAACGGTTCAGAGGTTTTTGAACCGAACTGCACGGTGCATCGCGTATGTGTTAGCGTGGTGCGACACAACCGGATCAGTTTTCCCGGGATCCCGAATTCGGCCATCGCTTCGAGTAGCTCCTTGCGATGAATGCTGTCGTATGCGGCCTTAAAATCGATGAATAAATGGTGAGTATCGATTTGAAACTCGCTGGAC
Source organism: Eristalis arbustorum (assembly GCA_916610145.1). Classification (NCBI taxonomy): domain Eukaryota; kingdom Metazoa; phylum Arthropoda; class Insecta; order Diptera; family Syrphidae; genus Eristalis; species Eristalis arbustorum. The sequence goes on along the minus strand of OU744316.1, from coordinate 79,588,686 downwards.
TTCTCCAGGATCTATTTCCCCGGACATATTCCCCCATATTGCCAGACGGTCAAGGATGTCTGAAAAAAGACTACCAGTTAAGGTTAAATTCTTACAGTTGGAGAAGAGTAATAGATCGTCTGCATACAAAACATGGTGGATTTTGTTATATCTGTTAATTATGTTGCTGATTTCATTGAAATCGTTTATGAATAATACCCAGACAATGGAGATCCTTGGGGAATGCCATTTCGAAGGTTATGTATGGAGGAAGAAGCATTGTTAGTTGTTATGCGAAAACGCCTGTTGGTAAGAAACGATTTTACATAGCTGAACATTTTTAGTCCTACCTTCCAATGCATGAGTTGCTTCAAAATTACATGAAGCCCGATGCGGTCAAACGCCTTTTCGAAATCAATGCTGAGGATGGAAACGTGATTTCTTGTTGAAATGGCTGATGAGATGAAGTCATCTAGATAAAGTAGTGCATCTGTAGTATTTCTACCTTTTCTGAAGGCCACTTGGTTGATGGGTAGGAGTTTTTTGTTTTCAAGGAACCAAAAAAGACGTTTTGACTTGATCTTTTCTAATATTTTCCCAATGCAGGGAAGGAGAGAGATTGGTCGATACCCTAAAATTGAGGAGTGGTCTTTATTAGGTTTTGGCAAGGGAATAATATTTGCCGCCTTCCATGCTTGCGGAATGTTTCCTTCATCAAAAATTTGATTGTATAATTTGAATCTTGTCTTTAAACCTAGAGGGGCATTTTTTATCATAACATACGATATGCGGTCAAATCCAGGGGTTGTGTCTTTGAGGGTTTAAAGGCAGTACTCAAATTCTAACATTTTGATAGGTGATTCCATTTGTCTTGAAGCGGTGTCAATATTGCATTGTGGAAGTTGTTGTTGAAGGTGTGTGTTCTTCTCACGAATAAAGTTGGGATGGAAGTTGGAATCATTACTTGAATTCTCCCAAGACTTTGCGAAAAATTCGGCTATTTTTAAGGGACATTCAAATAGTGTCGAAACCGTTTTTATATTGTGGGGGTGTAGTTGCCGGTTAGGGTTTTAATATCGGCCCAAATTTTTTTTGTGGTGGAGTTTGGATTTATTTCAGCGGTAAATTTTTCAAAACTTCCGACTTTCTGGGCCTTTGCCACCTTCTGCATTAGCAGTGGATTTGCGATAGAGAATCAGATTGGGATCAGTCTGGGTGTCTTTTAAATAGACGCCACGCCTTTTCTTTTTCTCGGTGGAGAATACCCAATTCTTTAGACCACCAAGGGACATTTTTATTGCAACATTTATCTTTTGTTTGAGGAATTGCTTCATTTGCTGCGGATCGAATACACCTTTGAATGATTGCTGCTTCTTTATTTATATTGGAGGTGTGTTGTCTATTCAAGATCTCATTGGATACTTTGCATTTAAATAGCTTCCAGTCTGCTTTATCCGGTATGAGTTTATATTTTATTTGCTCATAGACACCACGTTGTCTCCAATGAAATGGATCCCCTTCAAGCACTATTAAATTGAGTAGCACATGTTTTTGAATTTGAGTTTTATGTATATTTGTACAGGTCTACTATGCTGGAATAAATGCCAAGTCATCCCTAAACGGATTTGTGACCATAGTCAATGCAACTGATAAGGATTATGGTAAAAATGCTAAAATTGAATACATGATCGCTGCCTCAAACCTGTACAAATATGGATCAACTAAATCTACAGGATCGATTGTACCAAGTCCATTTAGTAAGTTCTTGGCTTTCCCTCTGCAAAGAAGAGGTGCATATAATATTTTTGTGTTCTTGTTAGATATCTCACCTGAAGGCCGTATAACTACGTCAGCGTTTATGGCAGAATACAATCAAGATCGATTTGAGCTGGATGTCATCGCTAAGGAAGTAGAGCCACCTGAGAGATCTGCAAGAGTTAAAGTTAATGTAAGAGAATGCATAACAATCGCATAAACAAAGCTAATATTTCTTAATACTTCTAGGTGTGGATTTTCGATTCATCTCAGTTGATTCGTGTGATACTTTCGCGGCCACCTGAAGAAGTATATCAGGAACAAGATGAAATAATAGCTGAACTTCGGAATGCTACTCAACATAGAATTATCGTTGATGAGATCAGATTTCACGTTGACTCAATGGGAAGGATTCGGATGGATTGGTGCGATTTATTTTTCCATGCTGTCGACAACAATAATCAACAAATTGCTCCAGTCGATGACATATTGAAAGTTATAGACGCTAATTACGATTATTTAAGAGTAAGTGACTGATGTTGTTTGGCTTAGGACTACATATTGAAATTTATTTCTTTCTTAGGATTATTACGCCGGATTTGCTATTGAAAATGTTGTGCCTGCGTACATTACAATTGTACAAGAAGAATTTGATTTGGCCCTTGCCGGTTTAGTAGCACTAATTATTGTGCTTTTTGTTGGTGTTATAAGTTTTATTGTGCTGTGCTGCTGCTTAAAGCACTGGTAAGCTATATAATAATATCGGAACAAACATAACTGATAGCATACCATTTGTTTGCCTAGGAATCTTTCTGTTCCAGTTGAAAACCGGCGAAAGGAAGCTCTGATTAAGAAGCAAATCATCGAAGACCTTAATACAACAGAAAATCCACTTTGGATTGAACAGTATGTTTTCACGATTCAATGTGAATACATAATAATTTTTCTAATTTTTCGCTACATTTACAGAAAACTGAAATTGTACGAGGAGCAAGAACTGACTATGCAAGTGTTTTCAGAACCAGATCATAGTTCTAATTCTGATGCTCCGGTAAGTATTCTGAATGCATGATTTTGATTGGTTTGCTACTTAACTTCACGAGTGTGCGCAAGTATTTTTTTTTTTTATACGACAAATCGTAATGAGTGTGTATGCCCTAGATTTAAGTAACTAACTTGCTGCATTTGTTTATGAAAAATACTCCATGTATCTAACAACATATTTATAGGCACCATTGGACAGACGGAGTTCTATTGAGCACGCACATCACCCTGTAGACAATACTTACGCAACCATACAACCTAGAAATGGGGATAATCATCCAATGAGTGATTTTGCTGACTATGCAACACTTAGAAATAACAGAGCACCTTCGGTAAAAAAAATAAGGACTTTTTTTTAGTTTTATGTATTTATAATTTTATATAATTTTGCACATCAGTTTAATTAAGGCGTTGAACAGAGAATAACCTAATCCCTTACTCCTATCCCTCTTCCATTTTAAAACCATCGATGTAGAACTGCATGTTTAGAAGGATATTTACTACCAAGCAGCACTGAATATTCCCCTCCATCTCCCACCTCTGGAAATATTCGGGAAACAAGCAGCAGTAAGCACAGCCCTGAGACTCAAAGCACTTCGATTGTGGTCCGAACTCAACACTGGCCACTCAACCATTCTCAAGGAATTCAATTTCCTACCTAGCGACACCGACCGCCTACTACCCCAGGCCATCTTCGAATAGAAATTCTCAATCAGCATTCCTTCCAGATCGGACTGGAAAACTGACAGGCAAACGCTGAAAGATCCTCTGCGCATTTTCACAGATGGATCACAGAAAAGACACCCGCACCCACCCCCTCAAAAGAAGGGGTGTCTATTCTCAAGACCTCAACATTGCTATCTCCGTGAAGCTCCCTGATCAGTGTAGAGTTTTCCAGGCAGAAACCATAGCGATTAAAGAGGCGCTGTCTTGGCTTCAAAACAATGTGATATCAAAAAGGATTATCACCATCTGTTCAGATAGTCAGGCCGCCATAAAATCCCTGGACAATGTCATGTTCTACTCTAGAACGCCCCTTAATTGCACGCTGTCTCTTAAGGAGATGGCCGAGCATTTCAACATTCACCTCATGTGGGTGCCGCGACACTGTGGCATACCAGGAAACTGCAAAGCCGACAAACTCGCTAGGTGTGGTACAACCTCATCCCTATCGATAGCAGGGTACCGCCTTCCATGCCGATCGCTACAGCTTACCATCTTCTTAAGATCTACACAACTAAAACCACTAATGACAAATGGCTAGAAGGCACCACCTGCCTTAAAACAAAAGAAATCTGGCCATCACTTAACCTAAAACGGTCACTCAGTCTGCTTGGACTCAGAAGCCCTCATTAAGGACCCTCATTGGAGTCATAACCGGGCACTGTGTAATTGGCACTCATGCTCGCAGGATGGGTGCTCCATATAATAATTTTTGCAGAAGCTGCATGGATGAAGAGGAGGAAGAAAATACTCATCACCTTCTCTGCTCCTGCAGTGCTCTTGCCAGTCGTAGGTTCCTGCACCTAGGAGCCTACTACTTCAGCGGCCGTAACGAGCTAAAAAGTGTCAGCATTGGCGAACTAAATCGGTTCATCTGCAGCACCAATTGGTTCCAGCGTTAGGAGAAGTCAATTCGCGTGGTATCACAATGGGCCTACTCTGGGCTAAGTGTGACTGCTCTGTAGCAGTCAGCCACTACTACCTAACCTAACCTACTACCAAGTCTTTTATCCTCATGAGAATTGAGTATTTGAACGATGTTATTAGGGTTGCAATGTAATTTTTGTATTTTGTATTTGTATTTGGTAGGATTTATAATTTCTGTAGAAGAATGAGGTGTCTCTAGGAAATGGTGGATGAAAATGAATAGCCTGAAATGGTTATCAGCAATGTTTGCTGCTTTTTGCTTACGTAAGAGATCAATACTCTTAAAAGTGATTTCAAGTGCAATCTCTTTTCTTACTTTCATTTGAGTAGGACGTGTAACGTTATCTCCAATATGAGCTACTTTTCCACACAACAGTACTATTTGAGCATTGCCAGTGACTCCAATATACATATTTGAAAAATTAGTGTGCATTTCAGTTGTTAATATTGGTGCGCGCTTTTTTCATCAATATGTTATGTTATGTTATGTTATGTTCAGTAGCTGTTTAAATCGCGTTCTTGCAATTCTATAGATAATCCAATATTATGTATAAGTTTATTATGAATTACTTTTTTCTGCAATTTCTTCTTCTTTGGCTGGCGCTTCAGCCAACATGCCTCTCCATCTAGCCCGGTATTGTGTTAGTTGCTTCCAGCCATGCACTTTCAACTTATGCAGGTCCCCTTCTAGATGCGTGCGCCATCGTAGGCGTGGTCTTCCTTTACCATGTTCTCCCTCGGGGTTGAAGTCGAAAACTTTTCGGGCAGGAGCATTGGTGTTCCTTCGCTCGACGTGACCTAGCCATCTGAGACGCGAGATTCGAACTCGTTTGACCAGGTCGATGTTGCAGCCCGTACAGCTAGTCGTTCACTCCTCTCCTCCAAACACCATCCGTACATACGGGACCGAAGATAATTCGAATTACTATTTTCTCCAAGCGACCAAGTTATTCTCATCCGCTTTAGTTAGTGTCCATACTTCTGCACCATGCAACAAGACTGGCACTATCAAGGTCTTATATAGGGATGTCTTGATTCCTCGAGAGATGGTATATTCCTCAGTGGCCTTCCGAGTGCGAAAATGCAGCGGTTGGCCAACGTTATCCTCCGTTTTATCTCCTCGTTTGTGTCGTTGTTTGTATTACTTTGGAGCCTAGGTAAACAAAGTCTTTCACTACTTCAAGTTATAGCTGTCTATAGTTCCTTTTTGTCCAAGACGTTTTTGTTGGTGGAACTTTTTTGAAGACAGCATGTACTTTGTCTTACCCTCATTAACCGCAAGCCCCACTGACTAGCCCGTTGTTGTCAATGTCATAGGCATATGCGAGCAGTTGCACAGATTTGTGGAAGATCGTGCCTCTAGTGGTGAAATTTGGGTTCCGCACGATTTTCTCGAGAATGATATAAAAAAAGTCGCATGACAGTGCGTCGCCTTTTCTAAATCCTTTTTTGACAACAAAGGTCTCGGTGCAATCTTTACCGACCTTGACAGTGTAACGGGCTTTCTCTAATTCATTCTGCAAAGACGAACGAATTTTGGAGGGATGCCAAAACTATACAAGGCGCTGTATAACTCGTCTCTATAAATACTGTCATACGCGGCCGTAAAGTCGATGAATAGGTGGTGGGTATTAACTTGAAACTCCTGGGTCTTTTCCAAGATCTGCCGTAATGTGAATATTTATTAGTTTACACAAAACGGCAGAAAAGATCTTATAGGACATAGTTAGAAGACATATCCCTCTATAATTGGTAAAGTTTGAAGGATGCTGACATTCCATCCATCGGACATACTTTCATCGGATCAGATTGTACAGATGAGTTGGTGTATGCACCTTACCAAATCATCACCAGCTGCTTTGAAGAGCTCGGCAGGCAGTCCATCGGCACCAGCAGCCTTATTGGACTTCAGTTTGGCGATTGCTGCTGTCACTTCATATCGGTCGGGGGGGCAGAATTCTTGTCCATCATAGCCTATATTAGATGGATTATTCTGCCTGGCAGCGGTGATTTGGCCGTCCTCGCGGTTAAACAGTCTGCAGAAGTCTTCTTTCCAAATTCCCAGCACCGACTACAAGATTCCCATCCTTGTCCTTGCAGGCTTCCGTTCGATTTTTTCTACAATAACGTTGTCCCACCTTGAACTGAAGCGCGACCCAATATAATACTTTAATTTGCACAATCGCTTCGAAATATATGCAACATAGTACACGCATACTAATTGGTGGAATATTATTTCACAGAATGTTTATATTAAATTTTCTAAACTTCTCAAACTACATCCTGGTTAGTCTTGCAGTTTTCCTTCGATCACTGAGCTAAAACATGGGCTGAGTTATAATCAGCACTCTTAATTATTTTTGGGCGTCTTCGATTTCTATCATCTGATCAACAGTACTGTCGACAGTAATGTTTCTTGAAATGAATTTCTGATAACGATATACATAAATATTATGTTCCTGTTCACACGCATGATCTGAATATTTACTTACAATCTTGCAATATTTTTGTGAATAGTTTGCATTACTTTTGTGCCAAATGCAAATGTAATAACTAAATTTCGCTTCTAGCATATGTTTTAATCATGCACTTGCATGGACAATTAATACAGTACAGTTGTATATTTCTATTCTACATTTAGTTTTAAAAATATGCTATTTCATTCACAGATGTACGAGTTCACTGGCTCAACATTCCAAGCTCCAATTAGGGAAGGTGACGATGCAGTCGCCGAACTTATTTAAATGTTATAAATGATTTCAAGTCGCAATGATTTACATACTCATGCATTGGTTACCATATTTAAACATACCTATATGCGTATATACACAAATTATAGATAGTGTCATTAAAAAGTAACTTCAGCTGCTCAACACAGAATAACTACGCGTACTTTGATTTGAATTCAATGTGAAAACAAACAAAACAAAACAAATTATATATAAAGGTAAATAAAAGTATTTCTATAATGACAATAAGCTTAGTTATAACCGTTATATACAAACTGAATGTGAATCTATGTATAATTCTATAAACCGTAACTCAACTGCTTTTTGAAAGTTATTTTTCATTTGGTCTCCAAGAAGCAAACGATAAAGGAAATAATGTGAATGCTACAAATTTATTTTTAAAGCAAAATCTTAGAATATACCATATATGTAGGTACTTTGTATACATAAATGTTTAGAATAGAACATAAATATTATAGACTATGAAAGTATTCAAAGAGAGGCGGGATAAACACAAAATATTTGCTATTACATACAAGTATATACATATATTGAAAGCATCTCATTTTATTTTTGTAATTATTTCGTATTTTTAACTATTCTTCGCTTCTATTTTATAACCCATATTTACATGCATATATATACATATATTTATATATATGTACATATAAAATAAAATGAACATATACAGTCTTAAGTGTAGATATCTATTGCTATAAAAATGTATATTTACTGAAATATATGAAAAACACTATCTTGCTAGTGCATTATACGTATGCACGTGTGGGCGGTTACTACAAAACAACAGAACAAAAAAATTGGTGATAGGAGTGATAGCATAGTCTTCTTCCTTTTATATATACATACAAAACATATGTATAAAATGTATTATTATTATTATTTCAACGAATAATTGTCCAGAGGCGAACTTGAATACTATAGTTTTATAGTAACTACATTAGGACGTGAAAAATGAACTAACTGAACAATTGCCAATAAACCTTTAAGTTATTTATGTAGAAAAGAGCGTTTTTATTGTATAAAGGTGAAACAACAAATTCTGTGATTGAGCTCTATAGAACTCCCGTTGATTACCTATCAACAATTAAGTAAGTAAGCAAGATATAAGTGTGCACTGAATGCGAAATATGAATTTAGTGCTATCAGAAACAATTTTGTGCTATTAAATACTGGGCTTTGTAGAACATACTGATTGTCTAAAATGGAAATTAAAAATAGCTGATGATGATGATGAGAAATCAACAACTCAAGAAAAATTACATGACAGCGCATCCCCTTGCCGAAGTGCAGTTTTCGAATGGCACGAAGTTCTTTGACGCAGTGATAATGCAAACACAGGTAATTTAGAAGTACGGATTTGTTGGTGAACCGGATCCAACTGGTATATCAGCTTGCAGGTGCAAAGCTATATACACATATATAAGTATTTGCCCCTCCCACTTCACTTATAATATACTTTAATCTTGTCACTGATGGGCTTAACAACAGAGCGACGACAAAAAAATTTCTCCTGTAAAACCATTAACTCAAATAAAAACCCTGATGCTCTGCTGATATATTGAGCAGAGATATCAACTTAAGTTTCAGTGGAACCAAATTCACCAACGAAGGTCACACTAATGGAAACTCCACAGTCGCAGCTTTAATAAATTAATTGTATATTAATTCCCAAGCTTAACACAAGATGAAGCTCGTACGCTTCACAAAGTTGAATTTTGTTTTTGAATTTTATAAAAACAATATGTTACAGTGAGTTAATTTAAGCACATTTTAAATCATGTAATTACATGAATCTCTATGGCTCAGAGACATGGACGCTATTGAAAACGGATGAAGAAGCTCTTGGTTGTTTTGAGAGAAAAGTTCTGCGTACGATCTTTGGTCCTGTTTACGTTGATGGCGTTTGGAGGAGAAGGTTCAACCACGAACTATACGGGCTGTACAGCGGCATGCACCTAGTTAAGCGTCGTCGGATCCAACGCTTAAGATGGCTAGGTCATGTAGAGCGGATGGACACCACAGCACCGGCCCGAAGAGTCTTCGACACCGAGCCATTGGGACAGCGCAACAGAGGACGTCCTCGCACTAGATGGCGCACACAAGTGGAAAAGCACCTCAACCAACTTGGTGTGCGCAACTGGAGGCAGCTGGCGAAAGATCGTGCTGGCTGGAGAGGTATGTTGGTTGAGGCCCAGGTCCACCCCGGACTGTAGCGCCAATCAAAGAAGAAGAAGAAGAATTACATTAAATCTAATTAGTTTGGCCTATGGCCATATACCAGGTTGACAACAGTGTTAAAAAAATAAATGAATTAAATTACCATAGAGGATAAACTTAAATGATACGTTTTTTGTATCGCAGTGCAGCTAGTGTAGTTATATAAAACTTAGCTTTGCCTAACTCAGTCGGAGTTTGATTTTTTGGTATCTCCGCTTTGTAATCTATGGGAAGTTCTAGAGTTGATGTGAGCAATGTTCGCGGTCCCAGAGCGATTCTATTTTGCTGTGTACGTCCACTTATCCCGTTACAAACCAGCCGTCTTGGCGCTAAGTGGAAAACAGGTAGGTGAAAATACCGAATTATCGGCTTAGTGCCGCTTTTTTTTTACACCGCGGTCTCGCCATCTACGTGCGTAGTGATGTAGCTTACCAACTTCAACCACAATACGGCCTCTGTTCCAATCCGGAATTCAATTTTCTGTGGTTAAAATTCCATGTCCGTAAGCATTTAATCCACTACTGCTTTATTTATAGAAGTCCAAACTTGGATAGCAATTCAACTTTTAAATTAAAATCTTTTAATTTGATGCACTATCCGATTCTATATCAAGAATTGTTTCCCTATATCCTCACACTGAAATTGTCACTGCGGGCGATTTCAATGTACACAATTCTAATTGGCTTCGACATTCAGGCCAGACGACACCCGAAGGAAGTACGTTGAAATCTTTGCTGAGGTGAACAATCTGACCCAGCTTGTAAATGAGCCCACACGAATACCTGACATTGCAGATCATTCCGCCAACACACTGGACCTGTTTCTCATCTCTCATCCTGATAAATATTCTGTTGACATATCGTCGCCTCTAGGCTCGTCAGACCACTGTGTCGTATCAGCTAATTTCTCGATTTCGCCACAAACAGTTAGAGAACAAATGCCGAAAAGAACAGTATGGCTATACGAGAAAGCCAATTGGAGCGGACTCAAAAACATTCTTCTGCTGGGCATAAGATCAGTATGTGTATCAAACTCAGACCAAATGCATGGTATGACTAGATCTGCAAAGAGGCTATCAGAATAAGAGAGTTGACTTTCCGGTTATACAAAGCCAACCCTACTGAGGAAAACCGGAATAAGTTAAACGGGCCAGAATTGACTGCAATGCAATAAACCGACGTGTGAAATTCTCCCATGAACAAAAGTTGAGGCAAAAAGTGCTACAATGTGCCAAGGATAGCAAAAACTTTTGTTCATTTGTGCAAAACATGAAGAATTCCGCCTCGTCCTCAATTCCCACGCTCATTTACAATGACACTTCAGCTGTCAGCTCTTTAGACAAAGCCAATCTGCTTGCGGCGCATTTGGCTGCCAGCTCAACACTGCCAGATTGTAACTTGTCCCCACCTGCACTCGAGAGCGTTCGTTTTACCATGGGACAAATTCACTTCCGCACTCGTACAGTTGCAAGAGTACTTAAGGATCTCGACGTGCACAAATCCGCTGGCCCGGATGGTATTCCCCCAATACTTCTGAAGAGGTGTTCTTCTTCGCTGGCAAAACCACTGCGTAAGCTTTTTCATCTATCCTACTCTTCAGGTCTCTTTTCGAATAGATTGAAAACAGCATTTGTCCAGCCCGTCCCTAAAAAAGGCGAATCTTCGACACCCACCTCGTACCAACCCATAGCACTTACGTCCCTTCTTTCTAAGCTCATGGAAGCGCTGATAAATCGTCAGCTTATGGAGTATCTTGAATTACGGGAGCTTCTTAATGACCGACAGTATGGCTACCGCAGCAACAGGTCCACTGGTGTTTGATAGCTTATCTCACCGAAAAGTGGAAACAATCTTTGCACAATGCAGGCGAGATAGTTGCGCTTGATATTTCTAAAGCATTTGACAGAGTTTGGCATCAAGCTCTTTTGTCGAAAAATGCGTGCTTATGGTGTTGATGAATCTCTGCTTCTATGGATTAGAAACTACCTTTCGAACCGTTCAATCCAAGTTGTTTTGGATGGATCCAGGTCTGATATTCACAAAATAAATGCCCAAGGCTGTGTCCCCCAAGGCTCTGTTCTGTCTCCGACACTCTTTCTCATTTTTATAAATGATCTCCTGTCTGCCACTTCTAATCCAATCCATTCCTCCGCTTATGACAGCACCCTCACCTTTTCATATTCGTTCCGAAATTCACGACCCTGCACTTCGGACGTAGTATTGGAAAGGCAGCGTATGTAAAGCACATTGAATTCTGATCTGGACAGCATAATTATCTGGAGTAAGAACAACGGAGTGGAATTCAATGCTTCCGAAACTCAATACAGTCAGCTGTGTCTAAAGCGAACCCCAGATAATCAGCCATTATCCATGAATGGCGTTTGTATCGACGAAACCAGAAAACTTTCCATCCTCGGTATGTACATCAACACAACACCTAGTTGGAACGATCACTTATTTGGGGTCGTCAAAAATGCTGCGAAATGTTTAGGTTCCCTTAATCGATGTAAGAAATATTTCCCCCCTCTGATTTGGCTTTAATCTATAAGGCGTATATTCGCTATAAGCTTGAGTATAACGCTCATATCTGGTCTGGTGCCCCCAAGACCACTTTGCATAGAATCCAAAAACGAGCGATAAAACTTATAGGAGATAACGATATCGCGGGTTCATTAGACTCGCTTGAACATCGACGTACCGTGTCTTCTTTGTCCGTGTTTTATCGTTATTTTAACAAACGATGCTCAAGTGACCTAGCCAACTGCATTCCTCCTCTCCTTGAATTCACCCCCAATACACGTCTCGCTAGGAATGCTCAGTTTACCCTTAAAACGGCTTTCGGACGCACAGTGAAATTTAGAGACTCGTTTTTTAGCCGCACCACACGAATATGGAATGCTTAATAGTTGCAATAGATTACAATCCGCTGATGTTTAAGAGCAATGTGCACAGGTACCTCCTCCCCCTCTATACCTTCCGCCCGTGCTGTGTCTTGACCCCGGACAATTAAGGGTTTTAATAACCCCTTGAGCACGCGCAAATTATAAAAAAAAAAGATAGAACGAGCACTATCTCTTGTTTTCCTCTCCATCTTTCTCCTTTTGTTACTTAGGTTAAGTTCTATATTCAGATATCTGTCTCCGCTGCAGAGTCGCATCGAATGCTTGTCGAGGCATATGGTGATCATGCTCTATCAGAAGCAACATGCAAAAGTTGGTTTCAACGGTTCAGAAATATGCTATGCACCCGTATATGCATAGCAATAACAAAATAAATAGATTGCCAGATTGCCCTTGAACGACATTTTACCCTATACCTATCCAGTTCTTCTAGTTTTCCGTTTGTCGTTGATCGCTGATCGCAAAATAATGTAAATGCGTATGTTTTCACGTATGTCACATGCAATAAAATCGTTGTTAAGAAGTAAAAAAGATACACCAAAGATTTGTTTTGAGATTGACTTGGCACGTTGTTTGCTGGTATAAGTGGTCGTTGATGTTTTGGATGTGGGGCAGTGTTGCGAAACCAAAAAGTTGGGCCACAAGTGTCAACAACACGCGGTGTTCCCAAGCGGTCCCCCATCCAAGTACTATCCGCGCCCGATGCTGCTTGATTTCGGTGATCGGACGAGAACCGATTTTTTCAGCATGGTATGGTCGTTGACAAAATTTCTGATTGTACATAATGCACTTGAGATACAGTTATGCTTGATTTTTTTAGATACATTTGACAGATACATAGCATGGTCGTAATTAGATAAGTGTATAGTGACCAGATTTATTTGAAGAAAAAGCGGGACACATTTCCAAAGCTTTGCAGGTAGCAGATATTATGTTTTTTTTTTGTAAAAAATTCAAATAGTACGCAACATAAACAACTAATGCCATATTTGTTTAAAAAAAATAACAGTCTTCATAACAATTGTGTTTTAATATCAAAAAACACATATATTAATCTTCAAACATTTTGTTTAATAATAACATTAAAAAATCAGCCTCAATATTTCTGACGTTTTTGATTTAAAACTGTCAAGATAAACTGACAATTCATTTAACATGGAATATAAATTTTCTTCATTGAACAGCTCCTACGTTTGTTTTATATGTGCTGATTTGGATGCACAGGGATGTAAGCCAGTATTTATAAAATTGCTTTTTTGAGAATTGTTGAGACCAACATACATTTTTACAAATGTAGAAAAAGTGGGACAAATATGGACGCGGGACAAAGATCTGAAAAACGGAACTGTCCCGCCGAAAGCGGGTCGTCTGGTCACTATAGATAAGTGGAAATATTGAAAAAATCCCCGGGAACTAAGCTTGAAGCGGATAACTTCACGGGAAAACAGTATTTTAGGATAGGTCTAATTAAAGTACAAAGTACAAACTCGGTTTACGAAACTAATAGAAATGACGGCGATTGCAATAACCGAAGTTGTTGCACTTATTGGATTATATATTTTCAAATAAAATATCATAGTTCAAATAGGTTATTTATTTAGAGATAATGACAATGTAATTCAGAACAGAATAGATAAGAATTAGCATTTTAATCAACATATCTAAATCATAGGGAAAAAATTATAACCTTTTTTTTTTAAAAATTAGGTATTTTAGAATATTTTTTAACGACTCAATATTTTTTTTAATGTAAAAAGTAAAAATATCTTCTATTGGAATGTTGTTCTCTTCTGCCTATTGTAAAAAATGTGTTGAAGATCGAATTGCAACTTCGTTTTAATTTTTGATAAATTGGGAATCAATTTCACATTCACTTTCATTTGCGCTTTTAATTCCTGCTGGATGTTCACACTGAGAATAACCCAAGGTTTTCGTGAAGCCAATTAGTGCTATCTTCATGAGAGATGCTAGTGTTGGGAACAATTTCATCAAGCAGATTTAATACTGATTAAACTAATACTCTCTCCGTTAAGATATTCGCCGACAGTGTAGATAATGTAAATTTGTCATCCCAATTACTCTTATTAGGCATTAAATTGGTCCAACATTTCTTGATACTGTAAGCGTCAACTTTTTTCCCATGAGTTTGATAGTAAACAAATTGCGTCCGTTAATTTGAACGCTTTTATTTTTGTTTCCAAAACCATGCCCTCGCTGGCAACTACGGTATGAACTGAGGTATGAAATGAGTTGTTTTTTTTTTTTTTTGATAAAACACTATTTATTAATGGGAAAGTAAAAACGTTTTATTCAAAGTATTGGCCATGGTTTTCTACACATTTTCACCACCTTTCTGGCAATTTGAGAATACCACGCCAATAAAATTGTTCGTCTTTTAAAGCAAACCAATCAGACACCCAATTTTCGACTTCTTCGTAGGAATCGAAGTGCGGCGCAGCCAATGCGTGTCCCATCGATGAATGGGTAACTGCTCCCAGCAAGTGTTTTGATTGTATCCTGAACCGGTTATGCTTTGTGTTCAGGTGCATTGTCATGGAGCAAAATTACCTTGCCGTGTCTTCTGGCCAATTATGGTCGTTTCTTGATCAATGCATGTTTCCAATTGATCATTTGTTGTGGGTAACGATCAGTATTAACGGTTTCACCAGGTTTTAGGAGCTCGTGGTACACCTCACCTTTCTGGTGCCACCAAACACACAGCATTGTCTTCTTGCCGAATCGATCTGGTTTTGCAAATAAAATTTTCATCGCCAGTAACAACCCGATGCAAAACCGATTTTCTGACGTGTCTTTGAAGCAAAATTTCACAAGTGTTTTTTCGGTTTTCCATCTGTCTTTCATTCAATTCATGTGGCACCCATTTTCCTCATTCAATTCATGTGGCACCCATTTTCTACACTTTTGGATCTTTCCCATAGCTTTTAAACGGTCAGAAATTGTTTGTTCTGCAACATTTAACATTGCTGCCATTTGCTTTTGACTCAAAGTGTCATCTCCATCCAATATCGTTTGCAATTCAGCGTCTTCAAACTTTTTTGGTGGTCTTCCACGTTCTTCATTTCTCACATCAAAATCATTATTTCTGAGTCATTGAAACCATCTTTTGCATGTTGCTTCTGATAGAGCATGATCACCATATGCCTCGACAAGCATTCGATGAAAAATTAATGCTTTCCGCAAATCCTCACTTTCTGGTACAAAATTCGACATTTTTAACACGATGAAAAAATATGATTTTGTCTGTTCAATGACTTGACTGTTTACTAAGTATTCTTCACAGATGTCATAGCCAACAAACAAAAAAAAAATAAGGGCTCGTTCACAACAAATGTTGTGTACAAATGTTGTATCTTGAAGCTCACTTTATACCGGTATATCTGGTAGAATCGTTCCTTAGCAGTCATTGTCAACATGTACCTGAGGAGAAAAAGAAATCGTAATCGGTTGGCTTTTTCAAGCATTTCTTACTGTACAATTTTCTACATTTACTACACTGCAAAAGGCAGATTTTAGTTTGCATTGCACAAAACCTCAAAAACTTGCAGATTTATCTTCCGGTGCAGCGGCAGTCTACCTCATCTGAAATTTTATTCGAGGCATGCTTCTGATGTCGTGATGTTGGGGATAATCGTTACAGGTAATCAAACCATCGGGGATACTACGATTCTACGATACCATAATCGGAGATATGTACGGTTTAATTTTAATTTTTTGTCAATTATACCTACCCTTTCATATGAGCGACGAATCGCGAACGCGAACTTTCAGAAACAATCCTTTTCCAGCAAATATGGGCAATAAGTTATATATCTTGGTAAAAAGATAGTTACTGAATTATCGAGTTATGCCATCGACAAAAATCTCAACAAAAGTTAAAGGGGCATTCATATGAGATCGCCGCGAATTGCGAACTTCGCAAACATTGACGTTTCATTGATATGGAGGTTTTTCCTTCTACGGGTGCAAACTGACACTTCACTGCGAATTTTTTGGTAGTGGAGGTTGTGGATCTTGAATTTTTTGACAAGACGCAACGCACGCATCGGATTCTATGGGCTTGAGCTTTAAGACCCATTCATATGAGGTCGCCGCGAATTTGCGAACTTCGCAAACATTGACGTTTCATTCATATGGAGGTTTTTCATTCGCAGAGAACTACGGGTGCAAACTGACACTTCACTGCGAATTTTTTGGTCGTGAGTTAGTGGATCGCGTTTTCGTCTTTGGATTGCGTTTGTGTATCACGAATTCAGTTTGACAGTTCGCGGAGAGAATGATTAATTCGCGGAGAAAAACTTTCAAATCATTAATTAGGATACTTAATCTAACTTTTATTGGGATTTTTGTCGATGAAAAAACTCGATCATTCAGTTCCCATCTTTTTGCATACCAAGAAGTATAACTTTTTGTTCATATTTGCTAAACAAAAGCTTGAGGGTTAAAGCGTTAAAGTCGCTTTCGCGACGCGAGCCAACCACACCATAAATTAAATACAGTAGACTTTTTTCAATTATATATTACAAGTGCCCAGAGAATTATGCTCCACACTTTTTAACGGAACCAAATTAATTTTCAATGACATATTCACAGAAAAAATCAATTTTTAAACCTCAATATCTCCTAAGCTAAGCGATTAATCAATTTTTTGATGATTTAAGGCCCAAACCCATAGAATGCGGTGCGTGCGTTGCGTCTTGTCAAAAAATTGACAACTCATAAGAGCTAATAAGAGGAAGCGAGACAACAAGTGTGGGCTGTATGTGGAATACATCAGAATGCATGAAGTTGGCGAACTTTTAACTTTTCTTCCGTTTGACAGATGCATGTATGTGTATAATTTTACTCTCATGTGTCGTGTGGGATTGTATGTATGTATACATATTTCGGACGCAACGCACGTATTTCATTTGGCACCTCTTTGCAGTCCGGCAAATACGATTTTTGTGGATGTCAACTGCAACGCACGCGGATTCTATGGGCTTGGGCCTTTATTTGCAAGTATTGGCTATTTGGAAATCGTCATATTCGTTCGAAGAAGTGACTGGTTAACTTTCTCACCCTCTCAGGACGAGCAAAGGCCCGTTCAAATGAGCGGAGAACTGCGAACGAGAAACAACCCTTTTCCAGCAAATATAAACAAAAAGTTATATTTCTTGGTATGCAAACAAATTGGAACTGAATTATCGAAAGTAGAGTCGCAACATACAAACGGGTGAAGTGTCAGTTTAAAAAAAACTCCATATGAATGAGTTGTCACACTTTGCGAAGTTCGCAGTCCGTAGCGAGCTCATATGAATGGGCCTTAACTCCACACGACACGAAAAATCCCAGCTTGGCAACTTGTATTCGCGAATTTTTACTTGACACACAGGCTAAATTTCGAAAAAGTGGCTGCACATTACAATTACTTTTTTTTTAATCTAGTACATTATTTTTAAGAAAATGTGACAACGGAGTAAATGTCACTTGTTGCCGGTAAACAAACGTATAGTTGTCATTTTGTAAAGTCTGCTCTTATATTTTTTTACAATTGCTTGTAATAGTTTCAATCTGTAACTAAGTTTTATATAAATTAACTGCATAATGAAAGAAAAACAAACTGCTGATAGTCAAACAAAGTTTAAGGTGCCAGTGGTCACCATATCCCAAATAAACGCTGATGTTATCTCACTGGTTTGTTGTGTTATTAAATGGACTAGTCGAATTAAAATTAATAAAATTTCTTAAACAGCTTGCAGCAAAATATTGGTCAGTCGAGACACAGGCAGATCATCTTCCTTATGATTCCAATGTTATTGAAGAAATATACGTTAAAGAAATTCAAGACTCCAAGTATGCAATTCGTCGTATTATGATGCTCGAATTTAGCCAGTATCTGGAAAATTATCTTTGGCCTAATTATAAGGGCGGCCAATCAAGCCATGCTCATATGATGTCAATTGTTGTCATGATTAATGAAAAATTCCGTGAACGTGTAGAAGTTTGGCCAATATTCGAGACAAGGCGCCAAGAATTTGGTTATTTGTTTCGGCAAATTTTAGAGTCGTGTTTGCCTCGTCCGAATATGAGTTCATGGCAAATGCGTGAGCAGACCGCATTGTTAATATTCATAAATCACTGTTTTAATAGCATGGAAATCGAATTATGTAGGGAGCAAGCAAAGCGATTAGTTTCCCTATCAATGTGGGCTTGTTTACAGCCAAGTAAGTTATCTAATGTATAAAACATGTTACTTATTAACATATATTCATATATAGGACGCCGAGAACAGGAACTAAGGGAAATTCCCGAATGGAAAAAGTTTTGGAAGAAAATTCAAAAGAAAGAAAAGACAGAAAAGAAACCCGAAATTGAATGGGAACGACATTTTTTACAGGTACATATACCACAATATAGTTTTTTTGTATTGATTGTACATACACATACTAATGTGTTCATTATTATAGAACCTAATTGTCAACTTTCTCAACGTACTTGAATTGATTCCGAGCGAAGGTCCGGTGGATCAAGATATTATTCATTATTGCGAACGCTTCCTGGAATTCATTATTGATTTGGAGGCACTATTACCGACAAGACGGTTTTTCAACACAGTTTTGGATGATTGTCACCTATTAGTTCGATGTCAAATTTCCAATTTGACCAAGAGGGAGGACGGAAAGCTATTTGGACAAGTAAGTTAATATTGCTTCTAAATTTCGTTTATTGTAGAAAAGCTATTAGGCTTAAAAGCTTTGTGAAGGATAAAAACATAACAGAGGGGTAGTGCATATTTCTTTTCTACATATAGCGCTGAAACTACATACAACGCTGAATATAGACATAATAATAATAAGTCAAGTAGTCAGGTAATAATGACAATAAGTCCAGCCACTAGTGTTGTGCGTGCTATTGTTATTATTATTATTATTATTATTTTTGTGTTTCACACGACTGGTCTACAGTTTTATGACGACTCTGAATACACTAGGATTCACCTCGTGGCACTTGGTTGTATGGCTTTAAATTTACAAAACAGCTGTAGATTGGTTTGGCATTCTCCCAACCCTGATCGAGTTCCGTTCTTAGGGTGAAAATCTGGTCGGTTGTGCCTCTGCCCTGACGAAAGCCGCACAGTTCATCCACCAGTCTGGAATCGACTACAGTTCTAGAGCGCGTCTCTAACACCTTAGCGTAGACTTTACCGGGGAGACTTAAAAGTGATATGCCCCTGTAGTTGGAACAATCTCTTCTTTGTTCCCCCATTTTCAAAAGAGGAACAATCACCTCTGTCGCTAGGTGTCTATCGGCGCTCTCAGGCGCCTTTAATGACACGAGAGAGATATAAAACTCCCTCTCTTTACCCATTGCTTTAAGCATTTCTAGACGGAGTTCATACACACCGGCGGATTTTAGCGATTCAAACGTCAACCGTTGGACTGTTCTCCGCCTTGCTCAAGACCATGTGTCTGCCACCCTCAGTGCCCTGTTCGTGATTGAGCACCTCCGAAAACAGCTCGCTGCATATGTGCGAATCCAGTCTTTGTCGGTCCTCTTCTTCTCTATGATAGTTTCTTGAACTCCGGATTTAAACCACGTAGTTCTTTTCTCACCATCAACTGCCACTCCAAGCCGCCACACTCCACAAACACCCCGTGCAGAGGTAGCAACAGCTGTTGAAAACATGCGTGGGAAATTCGTGGAATATGTGGGTTCGGGCTGAATGAAGAAAAGTTCGTTCACCCCAAACTTGAAGCGGACGACATCGTGAATGCAGACCTCTGTCCCAGACTGTGCGTTTCAATGTATTGAAGTGCTCAAGGGGAACTGTAAGTTCGAACAAAAAACACAGGCTTTATTGCTGTCGGGAAATATAAGCAAGATCCTTCAATACCTGGTAGAGCAAAAACTAAAGTGATGATTTGAACATGACAACTGATGAACAGCGTTCCAGAAGGTTACTTGTTAGAGTGGCTGCCAATCAACTAAGCGATGCACCAAGGGAGAGTTGGACAAGTGTCGAACTTGGTACCGATGCTCTTCAACATTTACTTTTACTTTCATAAAGTGAAATAACGCCGAACATTGATTGTGAAATAAATCTGAATTTCATATTTACAAATTAAGTTTTACGAAAAACATCAGCACTGGCTACAAAGCCTTTCGGCTCTTAGTATGCCTTTAATCCCTGTATGGCTTGGGACCCACATTATTTTTAGCTTATGAGGCGATCTCTTATTCTTTTTATTATGTCTGTATTATGATTTGGATTTCTGACTGCATTTATTACTGCCAAAATATCTGAACATATAAATATTTGCCCCGTGTCTTCAGAGCTACTGTCGTTGTCTTTTCAATACCAATTGCTTCCGCAGTAAAAATTGATGTTCTAGTTGACTGTATTGACTATACTGCGCACAGAGATGTCGTCTAAAGTAACCGCAAATGAAACGCTGATATTTTCCGTAAATATTAGCTTCCATCCATCAGACTTCAAAGATAAGGAGATGCTGAGAAACTTTGAAAATAGTACATCTTTAGGCGTGATTGCTTTGTTGTGGTTAGCCAAGGCCTTTGTTCTACTCTAAAACATCCCTTAATTGCAGGCTGTCTCTTAACGAGATGGCCGAGCATTTCAACATTCACCTGCCGGGACACTGACCAGGAAACTGCAAAGCCGACGAACTCGCTAGGTGTGGTACAACCTCATCCCTATCGATAGCAGGGGTACCGCCTTCCATGCTGATCGCTACAGCTTACCATCTTCTTAAGGTCTACACAACTAAAACCACTAATGACAAATGGCTAGAAGGCACCATCTGCCTTAAAACAAAAGAAATCTGGCCATCACTTAACCTAAAACGGTCACTCAGTCTGCTTGGACTCAGCAAGCCCTCATTAAGGACCCTCATTGGAGTCATAACCGGGCACTGTGTAATTGGCACTCATGCTCGCAGGATGGGTGCTCCATATAATGATTTTTGCAGAAGCTGCATGGATGAAGAAGAGGAAGAAAATACTCATCACCTTCTCTGCTCCTGCAGTGCTCTTGCCAGTCCTAGGTTTCTGGACTTAGGAGCCTACTAATTCAGCGGCCGTAACGAGCTAAAAAGTGCCAGCATTGGCCAACTAAATCGGTTCATCAGCAACACCAACTGGTTCCAGCGTTAGGAGAAGTCAATCCGCGTGGTATCACAATGGGCCTACTCTGGGCTAAGTGTGACTGCTCTGCAGCAGTCAGCCACTACTACCTAACCTAGCCTACCTAGCCAAGGCCATGACAAACCATGATAGTTTAATGGAACACGCTTGATGTGGAGGGACATACGTGCCAAAACGTCGAGCAGGTAATTCTATTTGTTTGTCCGAGCTAGTGATTTGGAAATAGTTGACGGGCATCGTTTTGTATTTCTGAATGTTACGGTAGAGCGGTAGTCCTGTGCCTGTCGGCCACTCCAGTTTTGTGTAGAGTTTTGCTCTGGTTGCTACTTTGCGTTTTTTTATGGATGGGAGACCGGCTTCCACTAAACCAATGATTGTAGATTGTGGACAGTTTCCGTAGATTGGTACGCCATAATCAATCTTACTTTAAACCCGTACATGATAATTTACGACAGGTACGACAGCGTTTCACATTTATCTAGTGAAAGTTTGGCACCAGATACATGGGACCAACTTTGTATGCCTCTGATGACATTCGAAAATAATGTTTTAGTTTTCTCTCGGTTACTGTGTTTGCACAAGATATAAATTTCGCCTGTATAAACACATTGATTGAGTAGCTCATACTGAATTATTTTTCTTATGTCATGCAAGGCAATGATAAAGAGGACAACAGATGGCGAATGGGATTACCATTGAAGAGTGGGTAGGATACAGAAAAGCAGTCATAAGCCTTAACTCACATGTTTTTAATTGTAAGGAAGGATTTTATGTGCCCAATGATTTTAGGTCCAACACCCCAAGTACGAAGTTTATCTAGAACTAGGTGATTACCTATCTTGTCAAACGCTTTTTCGAAGTCAAGCGAGAGAATTGTGTCATGATTACGAGCAGGTATGGCATTAGATATGAAATAGTCCACGTGGCGCAGTGCGACGACACCTTTACTTGGTGTAAAAGCTACTTCAGTTGGGCTAACCAGTCTTTTAGAAGCAATAAACCAGAGCAGTCTTTTTGCGCCAATTTTTTCTAAAACTTTCACCATACATGGTATGAGTGATATAGGACGATAATCATTGCCATTTTGTGTGTTTTTGTTTTGCCAGCTTCTAATACTGCTGAATGAAGTCCGTTGTGAGGATGTTATTGTAGAGGTCTAGAAGTTTAACTTTTATCGAAGGATGGAGGTTTTTCAGCATAGGATAGAAAATTCTGTGCCCACTGGTAATTTTTTCTGTAAGCACGTCCAAGTATTGAAAGTAACTTAAGATCTGAATTTAAAATTGTACCATTAAGTGTTACAACTGACTTGTGGGCTTATGACATTGCACCGGAATCTTTATGTGCCTGGCTTTATACATTAAAACTCAAATAAGGTCGACTCGGAAAATTTTGAAGCATTGGGTTTCTATACTGAGTGCCACAATGCTTTTCGTGCCCAAATGATGAACTAAAATATAAGTTGGATATGTGATTACATACATGTGCCCATTTTTTTTTTTTTTTCAAATCTTGTCGTTTCACTTGGGGAACAGGTATTTCTTTGAGAATTGCCTCTGTAGTGGATTGGAGCCATAACACTCACCACTATGATAGAAAATTGGCCGTTAACCACAGAAAGATTTTCTTCAGTCTAATCGTTCATCCCAACGTTACGTGTTGAGTGCAGTAGACAGGGTAGTTTTTAGTGTTACTGATTTTCACGCCTACCGAAAAATTGAGCTCTTCACTCTATTGCAAATTTCAGAATTCGTATGGACCAATAAATAAATTTTTTTTTTAGTACCCAAGTAGTTTTTTATCAACTGCAATGTGGTATAGGGTTATTCGAATGAAAAATAGAAAGAAATTATTTGTTTTGCGATTTTTTACTTGGTGTTCAATATTAAAACGTGACATTTATATTTGTAAATATTTGTCCAAATATTTTCTACTAAAGGTTTCGATAAAAATAAATAAATTCTTTTAAGTACACTTTAGTGCTAACTCTACTCATAATTAAATATAAACGTTGTAAGCCTATCAAGATTCATTAGATTTTTCTTATAAACATTTAACTTTCTCTAGAGTCCTTCATGTATAACGATATAAAAAATTAATATTCATTGCCATTCATATAATTCATTTCGTCGCCCCAATCATTCGACGACGGTGGCTCGTTGTAACAGCATGACTTTTTCAGAAGAAAAGTCACATGTTTTTGCCTAAGAACACATATGTAAAGTATTAGGGGCGCTTGTATAGCATTCACTATTATGTGAGCATAGAGAAGTCCATCAAACTTTAGCCAGGAAAGAATTAGGAAAATCCAAGATATCACCATGACCAACATCAATAAGGCGTACATCACAAAACTGAAAATAAATATAAATAAGCATAAAAGCGTGTAAAGTGTTATAATATATTAACCACATACTTTGCCTTGAGTTTGTGTTGAATCCTTCCATAAACATTTCTTCTATTAATTAACTTTAGCGTTGTTACATAAAAGAAAATATCAATTAGAATTGTACAGGCAATAGGTGAGAAAAATATGGCTATTCCCAGCCAACCGATAGTCTCCTGCTCGCCAATAACGTTTTGTTTCTTATAAGATTCTGCGTCGAGAAAACAATGCGAGAATATTGCCATCGCTGCCATTAGGCCCGTAACACCCCACGCATAGGCTGAATAGTAGCAATACTTTCGACCATCGGTAACACGAAGGAATACATTTCGTGATCTGAAATCATCTATTGATTACTTCCCAATATTCAAGAAATATTTATACTAAAATACCTGAAAGTCTTCCAAATATAATAGCCAAAGCTGTTCAGCCAAAAAAATGCACCCAGAAGACTAATGTATAAAATTGTATCTGTTAAATATTAATTTATCAGGTTATATGATTGTATGAATTGTTTTTTGAGAAACTTACCTGCTACGATGAAACTAACATGACTACTCAGTTCGGTAAATATCCTCACAAGATCAGCGGCTTGACTCACCATTAAACAAACTGCGATTGTTGTTATAATATTGCCAACTAGATCTCTACAATACACAAACACATATATTTGACTTTTTTGTTCATCGAAACATTGCAGGGAATAGGTAACCTTAAAGTGGGTAAAATAAAGTAAATTATGGCTATCATTAGGAGTATGATAAGTGAGATTCCATGGAAGATTGGATTTAGAATTTTTCTCAACAGAAAATTTGTATCAGTCCATTTAATTTCTTTTTTTGACAAGCAAATGTTTGCAAATAATATCGTACGGTGATCGCCACTTGTTGATATAGCCTAGAAGAGACAAGCTACAGTTAAACATTTCATCCTTATTAATGCGAGTATACGATATACGTTCTCTTAAACATACCTTATCAATACAGTACTGCCCTTGTCTATAGTCATGAAAGAGGGGTTTTCTTTGATCGTCGTCCTCATCCTGATAATCAGCGTGTTCATATTGTTCCTCGTCGGTATTTGTATAGTGCCGAAGCTTACCATCGCTCAGTAGAACCAATTTGTCAGCACTCTTAAAAATGTATACAAACATACATTATATAGGTATACATTATAGGTAGGTGGTGTCTCACCCCAGGATAATGATATATAGGCCACATTTGCATAGATCCACATCCAGGGACCCCAATCACAAATTTGAAATTTACTGGAATGTTATGTTCACCATTGTAGCTGGTGAACATTGGTTGAAAGAATTCTAAAAAAGAATGTAATAGTTAAAGCCAGTTAGCGTCGGCATAAATAATTGAAAAATGAATGTTATGATCTCGTCTATATCTTTTGATAGTACTTCAATAACAAAAATCGCAACTATAAAATGCGCTGTAGGTCATGTTACCAACTCCGTACATGATTAGTGTCTGTTAATTCAAGCCTAGCAAGTTACTTCAGGTAACGTTTAAAGTGAATAGGATAATTCCGTCTTTTGAGTTAAAAAGTTTACGAGAGTTCCATAGTAACAAGAGGATAGCATTACAGATACAAAATATGATCAATTGAATATATGTATAGGCAAACAAATCAAAAACAATACATTAATATGGTACATAGTATATGAAGGCAAAATAGAAATATAACACGTATTTCTACGAAATATTCATCACTATTCCAAGCGGATCTTCTGCTCAGAAGCAGAAGATATGATAAAGAGTGTTACCATTTCCTGTCGGAAACAAGTTTTAATTAAATATCCATATAGGGCTGAAATGTATACAATCGCATAAAAACTTGGAAAAGTATTTTTCCCTTATTCTGTTCCAATCCAATGGAGTTCATTGGACTCCCAGGAGAAGGCAATGGAATTCTGTCAGCTTTCAATAGCAGAAACAATGAAAATAAATAAACCCATCCTTCTGTCCACCTGCAGTAGATGCATCAGACACCACTGGGATACATAAAATACAAAAACGAGGTTGTCTACTAGTAAATTGAATGAATGAGGGATGGCGTAATTTAAACGAACTTAATGGCACAATGCAACTTGTTTAACTGCTATAAACGAACAGTTTCCAATGTGCGATACTCGCAGTCTAGTTGTGATGCGGCTGTAGCAGCAACATAGAATTGTGATCCCTCAAATCGTTTTTACGAGTTGAAATAAATAGATTGCCTTATGAATAAAACAAATAATTAATAAATTTGCAAAATGAGTTCATGAAATGAAAAATGCTTATTCTAAAAATGGGTTACTCTTAATTTGATGTTTTAATTTATCTTTGTACTTTGAGCGGTTGCCTTACAAGTCTATGTTAATTTAAGAGAGATGCTTATTTCCCATAGCTCATATCAGGGTTTTTGAGGATGATCTTAATGATGAATTTTTGGAAATATGAAGGAAGCGCATATTTATATCTATATTCTTGTCAGTTGGAAGTTACATATGTACTTATCGACTCTATAATCAAATACTTATGATATGCTGTCATATAAAGTGTCTCTCAAATCATTATGTAGGTTCTAGTATCTTTATATGAAGTTTTAAGGTCGTATGTTTATTTTATTTTATTAATCTACTGTTTAAAGCAAAAATATTAAAGCCTACTGAGTCAGGAAAGCAGTACATTTATCATTGAATATGATCTCAATTTCTGTGGTCTATTATAACCACAGTCATATTGTATACTTGTTCGTCGGAATAATGTGCCAGATACACATGGTCCTAGTAACTCTACATACATGTAGGTAAAAATAACCATAATAATAAATTACTTTCATACATTTTCATCGCCAATACCGCCTGCAAATTAGCAAACATACATACGAACGATTAGGACTTCCAAAGGCAATTTACTTACACTTAAAAAATAATGGCTCACCTGATTCATTCACCTGACTGCACACTGTATCCAAATGTATTTCAAACTTCTCACAACACTTATTTACTTGTACCAGGTTAATATCGTCACGATCTATCTGTTGTTGCTGTGGGAGTGTCTCACCGGTAATTCCACTCAATAGAGACAAACTCACCACGAAACGTAACATTAGACCTTTACCTGTCCATCTATGACGTAGCGCCTGAGGTAGTTTTTGTTGGTTGAATTGTTGAGTCATCATTTTGTTAGAAATTTTGCGCGCACAATACATAAAACACACACACACAATTGAATGAGTTTGATGTAATTGCAATCATAACATTACACGCGGTAGTGAATTTTGTTTTTCGCATTTGATATTGTATCTTTGGTGTAATTTAAGTATCTCTCCATTCGTCTGGAAGCACAAGTGTTTGGATTTCAGCAACACAAAGACAATCGTATTGCACTTTTAACGAGTAATATTTGCGTATGGGATGGGATGATGGTTTTTTGATTATGTTTGTGTTCCTTTTTCATACGAGAAAGAAAAATAAACAATAAATGAATTAAAATTGGAATTCTTTCTCTTATTACGAAGTTCATATACTTGGCTGCCTCGTGTGTCTGATAACTTGTATGTCCGTGTATGTTTTCTTCTTGTTTCAAATTTAGACATGTATTTAGATATATTTTATCGTTTACCTATCTGAATAAAATATTTATTCTCGAATTGCAAAAACTATTGTACGGTCACATTTACCACTACCACTACCACCACCAGTATCGAATCAAAGTGAATTAAGCCACTGTTCTATCTGAGACCCTAAATAGCGCGTTATAACGAGTAACTCAGTTTTCGAGCGGTAGAACCTCTTTCGAGCACGTTTTGTATGCGATTGAGGAGAGAGTTGAATTTGTATTTCGTAGAATCAGAGATATATGAGAAGGGGAAGAGTGCGTGTAAGTGAAGAAAATTGATGATGGAAGAAGAGCTAAAGGGGATTCTCTTTGGAATAGAGTTTCGTTAGGGACGGGGCCCTTGTGGTTTCTCTTTAAGTGGTTTTATGGACTGGCACAAGCGGAAACCGGTAATGTAGGAATGATTTAACTTGTTAAATTTTATATCTAATAATAAACAGTTGCGACATGAAATGTTGGACCATTTATCTAAACATTGATATGGCTCTTGTTTTCGAAAAGTAGGCAATTTATTCAATACCAAATTAATTGAAACTGGGAACTTCTGAGAGGTTACAAATTTAAATATGGTTATTTTTTTAAGATTTTATTTCAAGATGAATGATTTTAAACACAGAATATTTTTTTTAAAGTTGGGAAAACTTCGATTTCCGGGCGCCAAGATTTGAAATAGTCATTTTGTAAATCTCGACGAAATAAGCACAAGGCCCAGAGAAGTATGCTAACTCTCTTTTGCTTGGAACCAATATATAACCAATATTATAATTTTCAATGCCAATTGAATTTTCAAAGGAAAAGGAATTTTTAAACTTCGATAACTCCTAAACATGTATTAATGGCTTATACATTTTTTAGGTCATAGTATTTTGTGCTTATTTCGCCGAGATCTATAAAATGGTGTTTGCAAATCTTGGCGCCCAGAGGATCGTAGTCGTACGGAGTTACTTTTGAGAATTTATATGGCGACAGTCAAAAGTTTTCCCATTTTAGTATAAATGTACAATATAATTAAAATTATACTACCAAAATGATCAAAAACAATCAAAATGATAGTGAGACATGCCTTTTACTCACCGCTGTAAGGGCAAATAATCAAAACATGATTCAAAGTCATTCAATTAAGTAAGGTTCTCGATTTTATTAGTGTTTGAACCACACGCACACACAATAAACACGGTCCTTGCCGAAGTAAACTTAACATACCTACATAAAATAAGCATATGTACATTATGTACGTACCTACCTATGGAACTATATGAGCAGATGCCGGTAACTGAAGCATATGTGCCATTAACTGTGGCAAGGAAGTGCCATCGAGTGACATCCGCCCTACTAATTGCCTTTACTGTTCCACATAAGTTTTTGTTTATTTGTAGTCATGGATTCCAATCGGATTTTTTGGGTCCTAAAGAGAAGGATATAGATTTCTTGCTGGTAAGGCAACCCAATGGTTGTTCTTCTGAGCATGGCATATTTTCATGACGTCGTATGGCTTTGATATGAATGTTTTACACAAACTTGAGAGTCTATGCATTCAACAGAGAATACTGGGTGAGTTCACCAAATTATACATTCGAGTATAGTTTTGATTCGTATGTACATACATGCACATAAGAACCGGCACAATCGACTGCAGGTACGTACATTATAATTGAAACTCACCTCAACCAGTTTATGCTGCGGTGAAAATAATACAAACTACATGCTATATGAAGACAATTTAGGTTTGTAAATATGTATGTTATATACATAAGTAGGTATTCACATGTGGTTTTACCCTCACGTGTACGGCGTGTATTGATAGTTATCCTACGGCTATGCTTGAATCAGTAAGGGAATAGGTATTTTGAATCACCACACCTTTCGACAAACATATGCTTGTGCTGCTCTCTGAAATAAACAAAATGACCATAGAAGAGACAGTTTACATAAGTTAAAGAGAAAATGTGAATGGTTCTCTTTTTGAATTTATCTTAGTACGTACAATGTTTAAAGTTGCGTATCATTTGACAGTGGCTAAAAAATCTATTCGCTCATCAAAATATAAATTTGTTTTAGAAAAATATAAAATTAAATAAAATTAAAGGTTATTAAATAAATTTTAGTTCATTTCGTTAAATAAAATGATATCATTTTTTTTTTGAATAAGTATTACATCCGGTGGCCCGCGCCGTTGTGAGTATATGCGTCGACCCCAACCTCGACAAAAATAATTTTCACGGTCCCACCTCTTTCGAATCACTGACAATGCTCAAAGAGTATTTCCTGTCTAGAGAAAGCTTCTCAAACTTGACCGTTCGGAGTCGGCGTAAAACTGTAGGTCCCTTCCACTCGTGAGAGAACAATAGCACGCACAACACGAGTGGTTGCTGAGAAGCAAGGCCCTGGCCTCCTACGGGCTGTAGCGCCACCCATGTATGTATTACATCCGGAATAAATGTAAGTACCTACATCCACACATATCATCTTGTGCCACTTTTATTTTTTTAATCACATGGATGGGTGAACGAATGTATCTTGGAGTCACTGTACAGACTTTAAATACAGTCATCCACAAACATATATCCACAGCTCTAGACAAATATTAAATCAATGATTATAGCCATTTTAATTTACTCACCACTGTAAAACGTTTAACGCCTATGTAAGTCAAAATCATCATACCTAATAAGTGCCCGTTTTCTATGTTATTGCGCTACCATTTATGATAGACGCATTCGAAAAATTGAATCGACAAAAATAAACTGAAGTACTATACTGGTTCACGAGAGCAAATGAATGCAGTGCTGTCGCTATGCTACTTTAGTCGTAATTCGACCAGGTCCAGAAACCGTGACACGCCATTGACCAAAAAAGCCTTGTTTAGACGTTTTGCGACTTTTGGGGACTTTTCTATAAGATTTAGTCACTCAATTGAAAGTATGCTTATAAAAAACTGCGTGTTTACACCAAAAGTCAGAACTTTCTCAATTGTAATAGAGTGAAACTTGTAAATCTGTATTCGTAATGTTCAACATAAATTTAGTAACTGTGAAACGATTTTAAAACGAAATTGTTAAGAAACCCTATTCTAATAATAAAATAATATTTGGTGACGCTAGCGCTCGTAAGGGGTCAGTGCCTAGCTTTTAAAACAACGACTCCTCTCATGCGTGTTGTTGTTTTTTTTCACGAGGGATAAACAGTTGTATGCCGATGTTGAACGGCTAAGTTTAAGAAGCCCTTTATCAGCTAGCGATGTGCGATTTCGATTGAATTTCGCAACCGAATAAATTGGCAATTGTTAAAAATGTAATTCGATTGTCGATTTATTTGGTCTCTTTGAAAAACAATCGAATAATAATCGAATCGAATTGTACAATTTATTCTCAGTACCTACTACAACCAAGAGAATGCCGGGTTCTCACCCAATTAGGATTGTACTCTCAATCTCATAAATGTAAGATTTAAATTGTATTAGTGAAACGAACTAAATGGGCAATTGCGAATAAAAAGTTGTTACAGCAATACACACATGATACAATCCAACAACCACTCTTCGACTTGAAGAATCGGCGAATACACACAATCTAACAATCTCGCTCAGAATTAAACAATCGGCGAACAAACAATTTAACAATCTCTCTCCGACTTGAATACACACATTCGTTGACGGTTGGGATCGTTCCTACAAGAATCGAAAATCAACAATCGACTCCGCTCAGTTTGAATTCGAATAATTGCGATTCGAATTATTCGATTGTTTTTATTCGCAATTGCCCATCGCTACTTTCAGCATTGTTAGTGACTCGAAAGTAGGTAGGGAAGTGACGTAGGTTCAAGTGCATAGGAATCGACGCACATACCCATAACGCTTCGGGTCACCGCAAGCCATATTCTGGTCTCCCAAAGAGCGCCAAGTTGTCGCGATATCGAAGTATGTATCCTCCCTAAGGTAATCGAACATCCTTAAATTGGTGCTCCGAAAGTGCTGGACAACATCGTGTAAAAACAAAGAATCTGACGTAAAGTTTAGTAGCTTTTAATGGTAATGTTCCGAAAAAACTTCCTAAGTAGCACCAATCACCAAAAAGGCTTTGAGTTGGATGTAATTGCAGGCTCAGATAAATATCTTCACGGCACTACACAATTTTGTTATTCATCGGACTTTCGGTCCTGAGAGTGAGTTAAAGCCTTCCAGCTAATACGCTCTGATTTTATTCATCAAAACTAAGCTATTGTAACGCAAAACGAAATTATTGGCAACAAGGAAGTAGAAAAGGGAAAAACGGAGGAGATAGACGTTTAATCTAATGTGGAATATTTATCGAATTTTAAACTATCTTCATCGTCAGCTATAATTTCTTCTATATTACGGCGTTTCTAGAACCAGTAGGCTAGCGATCGAAGATTGCTCAGCAGGATTGTTGTTTTCAATGTGAGCAAGCGTGTGATTTTGATACTGCTGTTCGAACATGACCTGATGGAGTAATTTCTCAAAATTGTAGTTGTCTGGTATGTGACTGAATGCTTGATCATCATCGACCTTAATTACTGCTCATTTCGTCTGTCACGATAATACTTGTGTGTATTTTCAGGTGCCTACTACATTACCTTCTTCACAACAGATCGAGGAAGTGACACGACATTGAATCTTCTTGCCGGAATCTGGTGCAGGTTTCAACCGGCTGGAAATCCATTATAAGAGCCTGGGCAGCGTTCTTGTAGCTTGTAGTCAGGCTTTTGTCTGTTTCATCGGCCGTTGGTTTCCTCTGCTCACACTCGCTATCATGCCATGAGTTTCTTGTTGTGTACATAACTCTATAGTGACGCGTACAATGTCCATTTAATTATAATATTGACAGAGAAATACGGATGAAACATAATACAAATTTTGAAAGCCATTTGTTCTTAGAAGTCAAGCACTGTGCTTCTTTTTATGTTAATTTTAATGGGATAATTTTTTTAAAAATAAAATCACTTACTTTTTTTATAATAACAAATTACAACATAATTATAATACACAATTACCACAGCAAACGATGCAAATAGGTTAAGTTGAACTGGCTGACTGCTGTAGGTGAGGACAGCAGTCACATTTAGGCCAGTATATTTGATGAAGCACAGAAGGTGGCCGAATTTTACGTTGTTTACTTCGACAAGTTTATAGAAGTAATAGACTTCAAGATGTCGGTACCTACGGGATGAGAGAGAACTGCAGTTGCATAACTAGTGTATGTACAATGTACAATATTGGCCTAGAGGGTGTGTACCAGGGCGTAGTGTCCTGTTATAAAGCCAATGAGGTTTCTATGATTAGACCTGCTGATATTGATCAGATAAAGTGATCGTTTTGGGTAAAGCCAGGCTTGTTTTCTTATGAGACACCACGTGATAGTTGACCATCGACGAGTTACTTGAATAAACGTGCTGCAGGTTGTGTACTTGTTAGTAGCGAAACTCCATCGCCATCCAGAAAAAGTGCAACTTTTACTCTTTCTACGGAGTTCGACTGCTTTTCAATTCTCCGGAATGTCATAGTGTCCCGGTTGGATGTTAAAATGCTAGGCTATCTCGTTCAGAGATAAGCGCCAATTACGGGTAGTTTTAAAGTTGAATATGACTGAGCTCAGAGATTTGATTGCTGCCTGGGTGTCGGAACAGATGATGATGTTTGTTCTTTATACCACATTAGTTTTTTTTTAGACAGAATAGAGCTTGATTGTGTAATTGATAGTTAGATAGCTTTATTTCGTTATAAATTTACAATGGCTTAGTTATTGCACAATATACTATTGATTACAGAGATTTGATATTTTCATTATATATCTTTCTTTTGAGAAGTTATTACAAACATTTTAAAAAAGGAAACTAGACAAGAATTTGAATTTTGAAGGAAACACGACAAAACCTTCAATATAAATTAAAAAAAACAAAAAAAAAATAAAAATAAATAAATAAATAAATAAATAAATAAATAAATAAATAAATAGATAGATAAATAAATAAATAAATAAATAAATAAATAACTACAAATAAATTAATACAATCAAATAAATAAAGTAATATATTAATAACCACATAAATTAATAAATAAACAATTAAATTAAATTATTGATTAATAATTATAATGAAAATACAAAAATAAATAAATAAACAGGCAAACAAGTTAATAAATAAATAAATAAATCATACATTTTGACTAGTAGTTGCAAACAGGTTATTAACTAGGGGATTGTCAGCAAAAGCGCAAGAATTCATAAACTTTTTAGTGATTTTGGTTATTCTCTCTGACACAAAATCAACACCAGCTCTTTTATGTAGGTCTAAAGTAGGATGATCCCATGGTAGGTTTAATATTAACTTTAGAACTTTATTTTGAGCTACTTGTAACTTTTTTATGTGGCAATGGGCGGAGTTTCCCCAAACTGAACAACCATAAAGAAGAATAGCTTGAAATATAACTTTAAATATAATTATTTTATTTGGCAGAGAAAGCGATGATCTTCTATTTATAAATGGGTAAAGGACTCTCGTTGCAATATTAATCTTATTAACAGTCTGTGAGATGTGTTCCTGGAATTTTAATTTGGAATCAAGATGGATACCTAAATATTTAACAGAAATCTGAAACTTTACGGTTGTTCCATTAATATGTACATTAGAGGAGGGCAAACAACAAGCTTTTCTTTTTCTAGTGAAAAAGATAGCTTGCAGCTTGTCCTTGTTTAATTGGATCTTCCATTTATTAAAATACCTTTCTAGTATTTCCAACGCACATTTTAGATTGATCTCAATATGTTGA
Source organism: Eristalis arbustorum (assembly GCA_916610145.1). Lineage (NCBI taxonomy): Eukaryota > Metazoa > Arthropoda > Insecta > Diptera > Syrphidae > Eristalis > Eristalis arbustorum. The sequence continues at coordinate 79,554,443 of OU744316.1, read as the reverse complement.
TTGTGTAATCGTTTCGGCCTAGAAGACGCTACAACGTTTCGGTAATAGGAAAGAAAGCTGGATGTTGAGATTTTTAGAGTAGAACCCAGCTGTGAAAATTAGCCGTGGACCCTCCAATACTAATCAAACTTGCCAAAGACATCAGTGCTCTAAAGGAGAAACAAACCAACATTGATTTTTGTGTACACCCTGTTTTTACACGGGTTTGAAAAAAAAACAAAAAAAAAATCCATTTTTACACGATTTCGTTCGAATAAGCGCAATTACTTTATGTAGCGTAAAAACGGATGTAGGCGTATATAAAGGGTTTTCTAATAAGGGTTTTCAACGACTCGGCTACACATTTCAGTTCTGAGCTCTTCTAAGGTTGTCGGCTTGTTGGCATAAACCACTGACTTAACGCAGCCTTACAGTAGACAACACGTGCACCATACTTACTCTTAAATAAATCGATTGTATAGTGTGTTGGGTGGCTTATGGCACCATGAAACCACATGTCGTCCCAGTTAATATCTTCCAATTGGGCATAAAATTAATCGATAATCATTGCGCGATAACGCTGACATTTCACAGTAATCGTTACGGTCGCCATCTTCATCGTAAAAATATGGTCACCGGAATACAAACCGCACCAAACAGTTATTTTGTGCGGATGATGTGGTGATTCATGAAGCACATGTGGTTTTTCACCCGACCAATAATGCACATTTTGCCAATTGGGCCACACAGCAAATGAGTAAACCGAAAATTAGAGTTAACGCGTTTAAAGTTGCGGTCACCGACTCCGAATTTCGGTAGAAAATTCATGTACTTCACCATGATGAAAATGTTGAGTTTACTGAATAAATTGACAGTTTGATGATTAGCGAATGAGTGCGTTCACAAATTAAATTCAAACTTGTCGAGTCCCGGAAAAAACCTTAGATAAAAGATAGATACCATTAAAAACAACATTTGTCTACATATTTTATTCATCATTCAACATTCGTCATATATTTTACATTCGAGGAATTGAATCGATCAGTAGTAATGGTATATTCTACCAAATATCCTTAAGTTGTCGTTTTGTAAGTGAAGTTGGCAGCTTAGTCTGCAGTTTTGCTGTACTTGGTAAGGATGTTCCGGATGTTCTGGATTAAGTTTTAGCCATTATTTTGGGTCGTGGATGACATTATGGTAGAGAGCCAGACCAATCGCGTATTTATGAGAGTTTGTCAGAGTTGGAAAATGTTGTTGTTGTTGTTCATGAAGTAGTTTAAAAATATTAGTTTCTTGTAGTTGAGGCGACTGCATGTATTCATTATTTAATAGTTGGAAGGCAGATTCGGTCCTTATATTTTATGCAGGGGTTTTTGGGCAGGTGCCCTATATGCATATGACTAGTGGTTGGATTAATGATTTTTAATATCGTATTTAATGCGTTCTCGTGAATGTCTAGTAATCAATTTAACATTCGATAGTGATATCACAAGTTGCTGATATGTACTAGAGGTATGAAACCGATATCTTGAAATGTGTTTCAATAGTATCATTTTTGACCATGAAAAGAAGCACAATTCTTGGTTTTTACTCTTGTACCTCATACATGAATATTTTCTTAAAATGACTACACAAGTATGAATAATTTATGATAACATATTTATTTTATTCATTTCAGCTACTTGATATGCTAAAATTTTACACGCGCTTTGAAATCAACGATGTTACCGGAGACCCTTTAAGTGATCATGACATGACTCAGATTCATTACAAAAAAATTACTTCCCTTCAACGAGCGGCCTTTGCCAAGTTTCCAGATTTAAAAATATTTGCCTTATCCAACGTTGCTAGCGTTGATAGTCGTGACGCACTTGAAAAACATTTTGGAGCTCTAGATGCCCATAATCTTAAAGAAATCGCTTCATTTCTTAACCTCGTCCCAGAAGAGCTTAAGGAACCATTTGATTGGCATCGTTTAGATGAACAGTTCCTAAAGGAGCTATTAATTTCCCGACATGAGAGACATTCGTCTCAACTTGAGGCGCTAAATGAAATGCCGTTGTATCCAACTGAAGACATTATTTGGGATGAGAACATTGTTCCAACTGAGTATTACTCAGGTGATGGCTGTCTTGCCTTACCTAAGCTAAATCTTCAGTTTCTTACACTACACGATTATCTATTGAGGAATTTTAACTTATTTCGCTTGGAATCGACCTACGAAATTCGTCAGGATATTGAAGACGCTGTAAGTCGTATGCTACCTTGGAAGTCAGAGGACGGCGATGTAGTGTTTGGAGGTTGGGCTAGAATGGCGCTTCCCATTGCATCATTTGCAGTAGTTGAAGTCGCAAAACCACACATTGGCGAAAAGAAACCCTCACGTGTAAGAGCAGACATATCTGTTACGTTAAGTGTCCGTCGAGAAATCAAGGACGAATGGGAAAATCTTCGTAAACATGATGTATGCTTCTTGATTACTGTAAAACCAACGCAGCCTTATGGTAAACAAAAATAGTTATGGTATATCAAACAACATTTTCTAATATCATATTTCATTTTTAAGGAACCAAATATAAGCCTAGAGAGCCATTTATTCCTCAAGTAGGACTAGTTGCAGTTCGTGGCTGTGAAATTGAAGGCATGCTTGACGCGAATGGACGAGTTATTGAGGATGGTCCTGATCCACGACCGATACTACCTGGAGAGCAGAGAACTTATCGCGTCTGGTTGGACTCAAATCAATATCGATTGGACATGGATGACTTGCAAGACGTAAAATAAGATTTCTAAATTCTATTCGTTAAAACTGCAATGATTTGTTTTTCAGGGAGCTGACGATGTATATGAAAGTTTCAACATAATAATGCGTCGAAAACCTAAGGAAAACAATTTTAAAGCAGTTTTAGAAACCATTCGCCATCTGATGAACACAGAATGTGTTGTTCCACCATGGTTGCATGATATCTTACTAGGATATGGGGATCCTAGTGCGGCGCACTACAGTCGCATGTCAAATCAAGAGAGATCATTGGATTTTAATGACACATTTATAGATATCGATCACCTTCGTAGTAGTTTTCCTAGTTACGAAATCATTTGTTCGGACGTAAGTCCTGATCTGTTACAACCTCCATTTCGATTAACTTTTGGAGACGTCGCCAATAACGATGATGACGAAGAAGGCAGTAACAATGAGAAGGAAGCTACGAATCTGTCGAAAACAATTACGGTTGAGCCCTATGTCTTTGAGTGTAGAGGTCCATACGTATCTAGTACTCCCAAAAAGTAAGTATAGGCGGTTCATCGCAGTAAAGGAAATTAATAAAAAATGCATATACATATATCTTTTCTTTTAGAAATACTGTTCGTTTCACACCTACTCAGATCGAAGCAATCCGTGCAGGAATGCAACCTGGTTTGACTTTAGTCGTTGGTCCACCTGGTACGGGAAAAACCGATGTGGCCGTGCAGATCATCTCCAATATCTATCACAATCATCCCAATCAACGAACTCTTATTGTAACGCATTCGAATCAAGCTCTAAATCAACTGTTTGAGAAGATTATGGCCTTGGACATTGATGAGCGGCATCTGCTGCGTTTAGGTCATGGTGAGGAGGCACTTGAGACAGAAAAAGATTTCAGTCGATATGGTCGCGTGAATTATGTTCTTGCTAAACGATTGGACTTACTCAATCAAGTGCAGAAGTTGCAGGAGTCAATGAAAGTTCCCGGTGACAATGCATACACCTGTGAAACTGCGGGCTACTTTTACCTCTACAACGTAATGGCACGATGGGAAAAATTCCTTAATATAGCAACCGCTACAAGCTCAAAGGAGCCAGATGTATGGAAACCAGTGTTTGAAGAACAATTTCCATTCACGACATTTTTCGCTGACGCACCGCAACCATTGTTTAAGGGCAACACTTTTAATGACTATTTAGAAATTGCCGAGGGTTGCTTTAGGTACATTTCACGAATTTTTACGGAACTCGAAGAATTTCGTGCATTTGAGCTACTGAGGAGTGGACTTGATCGGTCCAAGTACTTATTGGTGAAAGAAGCTAAGATTATCGCTATGACATGTACTCATGCAGCACTTAAACGCAAGGAACTGGTTAATCTGGGATTCAAATATGATAACATCATGATGGAGGAGTCGGCACAGATTTTAGAAATCGAGACCTTCATTCCGCTTTTACTTCAAAATCCAATGGATGGTTTCAATCGCTTAAAACGATGGATCATGATTGGCGACCATCATCAATTGCCACCAGTTATCAAGAACATGGCTTTTCAAAAGTATTCAAATATGGAACAGAGTTTGTTTACAAGATTGGTGAGGCTTGGAGTGCCAACAGTCGATCTGGATGGACAAGGTCGTGCTCGCTCGAGTATTTGCTCCTTGTACAAGTGGCGGTATAAAAAATTGGATGACCTGGAACACATATTTAAACGGAACGAATATAAACAAGCAAACGCAGGATTTGTTTTCGACTATCAACTTATCAATGTTGAAGACTTCAATAATGTCGGTGAATCAGAGCCAAACCCATTTTTCTATCAGGTAATGTAGGAATTTAATTTATTCACTCACATAAAAAAATAAACATACTTTGTTCATAGAATCTCGCCGAAGCTGAATATATTGTCGCTGTTTTTATGTACATGCGTCTTTTGGGATATCCGTCTGAAAAAATTTCCATCCTTACCACATACAATGGGCAAAAGCATTTAATACGGGATGTAATTAATCTACGATGTGGTAAAAATCCTCTTATCGGCTGGCCGCACAAAATTACAACTGTCGACAAGTATCAGGGACAGCAGAATGACTATATTCTTATATCGTTGGTTCGCACCAAGGCTGTTGGTCACTTGCGCGACGTCCGGCGATTGGTTGTTGCAATGAGTCGTGCACGTCTAGGCCTATATATATTCGGGCGAGTGTCGTTGTTCAAAAACTGCTTCGAGCTGCGACCCACATTTGAGCTGGTAAGCTGAAATAATGTTTTAGGAGATGTTTGTATTGCTAACACTCTCATTTTTTTAGTTGGTAAACCGACCTCAAACACTGCGATTACTTACTAACGAGCATTTTCCGACGAAAAGATGTATTGAAGATGCTATAGAGGATGAGGCAAAGACAATCAATTCAATGTCGGAAATGGCGGAGTATGTTTACAACCTCTATATAAAAAAAGTTGAGACCCTGAAGGAACAAATGTCGGATGTGGTTGAAATTTACGAAGACCTTCCGCAGGAGCAAGATAAGGCTGAAGAAGAAAAAACTGTGGATGACGAGCCTGTTATCGAAAAGGAGCCAGAAGTCAATAGCTCTCAGGCTACAGTAAAGACCGCAAAGAGCGAGACTAAGGAAGTACCAAAATTCAAACAAACGCCTATCATAAACGAAATCGATGAACCAGATACCGACAATTAATTTTCATTCAAATAACAATAAAATATTTAAAACACAAATCCCGTTTATTTCTTTGGTGCTGTGATACCCTCCAGTTGGGCTTTGAGTTGAGCATTTGTTTTTTTCAAGAAAGCCACCTCTTCGGCAAATTTCTTCTCTTCAGAAGCCCGCAGCTCAGCGTTGCGTCTTTCATTTTGTTCATTTTTAATTTTCATATCGTTAATGATTTCTTCTAGAGTTTCTTTATCGGTTTCTAGTTGCTTAACTTTCTCCCTAAGGCGTTCCTTTTCGTCGTGTGCTTGTAGAGCTTTTCGCATGCCGAATGCCACTGAGCTGCAATAGAGGGTTTCATACGCCTCCATTGACATGGCAATCTCGTCTCGAATACGCAATAGTAATAGTCCACGTTCAGAACAATTGATTGTTACTTGACGTATAATTTCATCTGTAAAAGAATGTGTACAAATGTTCAATGAAAACAGTTATTATTTTACCAAAACACTGTGAATATAACTCTCTGCGCATAGGGCAAATACCCGTTTCACGAGCTTGTGTTTGTTGTAGTCTTGTGTCCAACATTTCTTGAAGATTAATCACATCTTGTCGGGTGGCTGGTGTACTGGAAACCTGTCGAAGTGGTAAAAAAAACAATTAAACGTTTTACTATGAACAAAATATGGTTTTAAAGCAAGACAAGAATTTCATCAAATATAGGGAAACAACTTGTGCGATTTCCTACTCCTACATCATGTCAACAATTGATCTAAGAGGAATGCATAGTGTTTTTACCTAAGTTGTGTCATATTTGAGTAGAATAGATTAAAAAATATAGATATGTAGATAATTTCTTTGGCGAGATGCCAGCAACGATCCCTGTAAATGCACAGCCTCCTCGCGGCGCCCTCTGGATAACCTCTACTGTAGCCGTTTAGAGGTGAACCAATGTATGCAGCGACCCCTTGTCCGGGGTTTAAACCAGGACCCGGTCCTCCAGGTTCGGGGGTTAACTTCCCCACCGTATAAAACACGCAAGAGTTCAGAGACGGCAACAAGCCTCGGATACGGATGACCCTGCTGCTGACGACCATGGACAACGAAACAAGGACAACGATTTTCGGTTCTGGAAGTGGAATGTGAGGTCACTTAAGAGACCACGTGCAGCCGATGAACTTGCGGAGGCCCTAGGAGCCTATAAGGCTGACATTACCGCCATCTCCTGGATGCGATGGTGTTCAAGATTACATTATGTTAGTTTTCACTCATTGTAGTTTTGTAAAAATTTGCTGTTAATCACTGTACACAAAAATCGTATGTTTTTATCTTTACCAACAATTGTACATGAAATAAATCGGATGAGGCATCTGCCGTAAAGTCGTACGATCGGTGCAATAACAATGTACATGTAGCTGATAGTGCGTTGTTTGGTTGCATTATACAAATTCGACAAGTACTCGGTCAGAAGCTGGTCGTAGCAGAAGCTGGATGGTAACATTTGGGACATTTAAATAAACATTATTATAACGATTTAAGTGTGACTTTTTTTCTTGATTAGTGATAAACATTTCTTGCAGCATTATTTCCAATCCCTTTTTTGAACAGATGGGATGGGCCGGGCAAAAAGAGGATGATAAACTGCGACATATATTACTGCGATTGCTACAAAGAGCGTTTTGTTGTTCGATAAGCGAACGCCTCACAACAATCCGGATCAAGGTAACATTCGGCAACATCAGCCTAATTTGCGCCCACACCCCAACGGAGGACAAAGACGATGATAGCAAGGATGACTTCTGTGATCTCCTAGAAATAACATACGATCAATGCCCCAGCTACGACACCAAGATCGTTCTAGGAGATTTTAATGCAAAGCTGGGCAAGGAAGAAATCTTTGCTAGAGTCGTCGGAAAACACACGCAACAGGCTGTTGGACTTCGTGACGGGGCGAAACCTCACTGTAGCCAGCACGCGGCTGGCGGTCCCCTGATCAATCAACCGTCAACCAGATTGATCACATTGCGATCGACGTCAGACACTCCTCCAGTGTCCTCGATGTCCGAACGTTCCGAGGTGCCAACATCGACTCGGATCATTACCTTGTTGTAGCCAAGGTCAGAACTCCGATATCGATTGTACAACGGAGTAGAGCAAGACCAAACCAGTTTGACGTTGGAAAGCTACAATCGCAATCGACCGCTGGGAACTTCTCCGATCGAGTGTCCCTGAAGCTCTCAGAGAGTCCAACCCTGCCAGGCGAAACAATCGACGAACAGTGGAACCGTTGTCAAAACGCCATTAGAGAAGCTGGGTTGGGTTTTAAAATGCCACCTAGAAAAAACCCATGGCTTGACAACGAGTGTCGGCCGGCGCATTCAGCGAAGCTAGCAGCATATAAGGCGACGCTGGATAGAAGGACGAGAGCGGTTCGTGAGCTCTACGAACTTAAAAGAAGGGAAGAGCACCGGCTTCTCAAAAGGAAAAAGAAGGAGCATGAGAAGCGCGCGATCGAGGAAATGGAGAGGTGGTACGGCAGAAATAATGTCCGAAAGTTTTACCAGCGGGTGAAACAACTATCCAAAGGGTACAAACATCGGACAGAAGCCTGTCGGAACGAAGAGGGGCAACTCGTAGTAGAGTCGCAGTCGATACTGAGAATCTGGAAGGATCACTTCTGCAGACTGTTAAACGGCGAAGAGGACACCAATACCGCTGTCAGGCATGTTCCACTCCACGCAATGGACGACGATAGAAGAGAATTCCGTCCCCCCGATCTAGACGAAGTCAAGGTAGCGATCTGTAGGATATGGTCGGAGGAAAGCATGCCCGACGAGTGGAATCTTAGTATAGTTTGCCCGATCCACAAAAAAGGAGACCCCTTTGACTGCGCCAACTATCCGGGGATAAGTCTCCCTAACATCGCGTACAAGATAGTCTCTGCCGTTTTGTGTGAACGCCTGAAACCTTTGTCAACAACCTGATAGGTCCCTATCAGTGCGGTTCAGGCCAGGAAAGTCCACAATAGACCAAATAATTACACTTCGGAAGATCCTGGAAAAGACTCAAGAGATGCAGATCCACACCCACCACCTATTTGTCGACAATAAGGCCGCATATGACAGTGTGCATAAAGACGAGCTATACAACACCATGTCTAGTTTTGACATTCCTGCCAAACTCGTCAGATTGTGCAGGATGACGATGGAGAATTCTCGCTGCTCCATCAAGGTCGGTAACGAACTCACCGAGACCTTTAATGTCAAAAAAGGTTTTAGGCAAGGCGACGCGCATGTGATTTCTTCAACATCGTCCTGGAGAAGATCGTGCGAAACTCACACGCCAGCACTAGAGGTACGATCTTCCAGAAGTCCGTTTAACTGCCAGCATACGCGGACGACATTGACGTGATTGGCCGAACTCAGCGAGCCGTCAATGAAGCGTTTGGTTGTTTTGCAACAGAGACGGCAAAAATGGGTTTATCGGTGAATGAGGGCAAAACAAAGTATATGCTGTCATCAAGAAAGGACGTACAACATCGACGACTCGGTCCTAGGCAGCCTAGGCAGATACAACTTCGAGGTAGTAAAGGACTTCATCTACCTTGGCTCCCAAGTAAATAGTGCGAACAACATCAGTGCCGAGATTAAACACAGAATAACTCTTGCCAGCCGTTGTTTCTTTGGGCTCAAGAGGCAATTGAGTAACAGAGCCCTCTCCCGAAGGACCAAGCTCACATTATATTAGACCTTGATCATCCCTGCCCTGCTGTATGGCGTGGAAGCTTGGCCTATCTCAAGAGCGGATGAAGACGCACTTGGTCTCTTCGAGAGAAAAGTTCTTCGTTCAAGCTTTGGTTCTGTTTGCGTTGAAGGTTCTTGGAGAAGAAGATTCAACCACGAACTGTACGGGCTGTACAGCGACATGAGTCTAGTCAGGCGTCTACGGATTCAACGCCTAAGATGGCTAGGCCATGTAGAGCGCATGGACAACACTGCTCCAGCCCGAAGAGTCTTCGACTCCGAATCAGTGGGACAACGCAATAGAGGACGACTACGAACCCGATGGCGCACTCAAGTGGAGAAGGACCTCAACCAACTTGGAGTGCGAAATTGGAGGCAGCTGGCTAAAGAACGTGCCAACTGGAGAGGATTGTTGACCGAGGCCCAGGTTCACCCCCGACAAGAAGAAGAAGAAGATAATTTCTTTTTGTAGCTTACTTGTATGCATTTAAATAATTCGTACAACTTACCGTCTGCGTCCAGAGTTGACCAGATTCTTCCCAGCAACGTGGTGGAAGAATGGAATTTAAAATCTCCTCAGTTTCCCGTTTTGTATCGAATACTACAGCCGCAGTTTGTGGTCTTGAAATTTCCTGCATTAAAAAGTCTTTAATTTTATTCACCAAATAATCTTTTTTAACTAACTGCATCTCCAGCGCCTTTCTTCTCAGGATGTTTGATGACCAACACTGGGTTATCATACCGAACAAGTGTTTGAAACGCATCCACGCTTTTCTCTGCCATTTTTTTTAAATATTATACCTAGTACATGTAATTCCTTATTCAAATATATTTATTTTGTTAGATAACGAATCTTCTCAACCTGACAGGCAACTCAATTGTAAATATACAAATTTCCATAGTTACTGATACATTTTTCAATTATTTCGTGCGTAGCTATGCAAATAATACTTCCAAACATCACCCGAAAGCATGTCAGCAAACCATGGACGTCCATACTTGCTACTTATCAGGCAGACGAGCCATGAAGGGTCTGAGGCTGAGCAATTGCTGCCTTTCATCGGTGACGGTCCTGGGCACGCTGCTTCCAGTCATCAAGGCCAAGCTGTCTTACATCCGCGATGACTTGGTCTTTGTATCGGAGGTTAGGCCTCCCTCTCCTTCTCGAACCGGGAGGCTCGGATTCGAAGACCCTCTTTGCTGGAGCGTTGTTGTCCATTCGCTCGATGTGGCCGAGCCAGTGTAGTCGACGGATTTTTGCCTTCCGAACTACACCTACATCCTTGTAAAGCTCATAGAGTTCGCGGTTGTGTCTTCTCCTCCATTCGCCTTCCTCGCAGACGGGACTATATATCCGATGTAGAATTTTTCTTTCGAAGGCACCAAGAATCAGCTCTGAAGCCTTACTTATTGTCCACTTATCGGCTCCATAAAGTAGGACTGGCAGGTTAAGGGTTTTGTAGAGCATGACTTTGATCCTTCGAGTCAGGAGTTTCGAGCCCAGTTGTTTTGACAGACCGGAGTAGCATCGGTTGCCAAGGGCGATTCTACGTCGGATCTCCACTACGATGTCATTCGTGGAGTTTACATTTGCCCCGAGGTAGACAAACTCCTTTATTACCTCGAAATTGTAGCTGTCGATTGTGACGTTTTGGCCTAGGTGTGCGGCGGATCGTTTTTATATTTTGTCTTGATGGACGTCCATTACTACACATAAAGGTGTCTTTGTGAATGCGGAGAAAAAATTCAAATGACGAAATTAATTGGTAGAAATACTAGACACTTTATTTAATATCTCCAGTTACACAGAAAATAAAAAAGATTCATACAAAATAAAAAAAATCTTCTAATGGATATAAATGCAATTAATTCTCAGGGGAGGGAGGAAATATACAAAAAACAATTTAAGGCAACATCGTGATTTGATTATTACTCCTGTGATTTTTTTATAGCTTTCCAGTTAATTCTGGTACTGCTTTGAAGAGATCAGCAACCAGACCAATGTCAGCAACTTGGAAAATTGGTGCCTCCGGGTCCTTATTGATGGCGACAATAGTCTTTGAGTCTTTCATGCCAGCCAAATGTTGAATTGCGCCAGATATTCCAACAGCAATGTATAGGTCCTAGACAAAAGATTGAATGATCACTATGTAAATGTGTATTACTTTTACAAGTTTATCTTACGGGTGCCACAATCTTTCCAGTTTGTCCAATTTGCAAGTCGTTTGGTACATATCCGGCATCCACAGCAGCACGGGATGCACCAACAGCAGCGGAAAACTTATCAGCTAGATCGTATAATAGCTTGAAGTTATCGCCAGATTTAAGTCCACGTCCTCCAGACACAATCACCTTAGCACCAGTCAATTCAGGCCGGTCTGATTTAATCAGCTCTTGGGACACGAACTCGCTCAAATCACTCTTGTATTCACCAGCAGGTGCTTGTTCAATTGCTGCACTGCCTCCAGCGGGTGCTGCTTCGAAGTTTGTGCCACGAACGGTGATTACTTTAACAGGATCCTTTGATTTAAGGGTGAGAATGGCATTGCCTAAAAGAAATACATTTTATTCGATAATTTCAGTTTTGTCATGTACAGCAGGGTTTTTCTATTTTGTCGTAATGATTCGTCATGTAAATGTACATTTAAACATATATGTAGTTCGCAGAAAATAGACCAGATTTTGCACAGAACGTTTTGCTTTTATAGGATTTTTTAGTTGAAAGAGAGTACTATAAGTTCTATAATAAAATGTCAGAATTGCTTAAAGGATTTGTAAACTGTTCACCTTATGAACACACGCGTTTGATATTTACAAAGCCAATAAATCGTGTCCTCTTTCACAACATTCACAGGTGACGATTTTCTAAGGCACATTCAATAACTTAAGTTGACTAGTTCGTGGGGGTCCGAAGGTCTAAGAAATAAGTATTTTGTTAAAGCTATATTACGACACAGAGATTTTTCCAAGACGGGAGTGGTAAGTGTAGCAACCAAGGCTACACCAAAACCAATTAAATTGTTTTGACTGGAATGTGCAAAACAAATTAGTTCTGATATAAAGGGAAGCATACGGTTGTTTGAATTTCCAAGTAATCAACATTGGTTTTACAACACTAACTCAAAATGTTTCTATCTTGTAATTAGATAAATGTTTTTTCTTGCTTCTTGCAAAATTCAATTTTAGGAATTCCTCAACTTGGCAACGTATCAGTAGTTTGTTACATTGTTGCAAGATATTATTGTGTTCGAGGTTCAAATCGATTACGTTCCTTGAATTGGTGATATTTGTACTTTATATCTTACGTAAGCAATGCACTTTTTGAAATTCTGCTTTACAATAATCTGATACGTGATTTCTAATATAATAATGAAAATTCATGCGTGTTTGCTGAAGCATTAATTGAAAAGTGTTACATAATCCTATTCTCTCTTTGTCTGATGTTGATTTTCAGTCATTGTCATTTTCACCGTCCATCACTGCTTTTACCTGCATAGATTGTCCTGACGAAAGTATCTTCCGACTTCACATCAATGATTTCTGAAATCGGGGACACATCCAGCTTGGCAGCGATACGTGGAAGAACATTCTTTCCAAAAGCCGAAGCGCCTGCCAAAATGTGGGTGAATTTGAATTGGTTCTGAGCGGCTAACACCAGAGGAGTAATTGATTCGGCTGTCAATCCCTTGAAGGCTTCATTTTCAGCAACAATCACTTTAGCGACTCCTTGAATCTTCGATACAGCTTCAGATGCCTGGAGAGTAGAAAAATGTCTATGATAATGATCGCGTTTGATTATTGTCTATTTAGTCACTTACTGGACCACATTTCGTGCCAGCTACTAAGACTGTAACTTCGCCTCCAATTTTCTTCGCGGCAGTAATTGTATTCAATGTAATTGGATTTAGTGCTTCATTATTGTGTTCGGCCACAACAAGTGTGCTCTTGCAACGGTGTAACTATAATTAAAAATAATTTTTGCAGTGAATCCGTGCAACAGATTGTTGAAATGTAACTAACGATGCTGGAACGAACAAAAGTCCTTGTACTGGAGAACATTTTTGTACGAGCAGGGAAATAGAAAATTGAAACTGGTTAATTATTATTTAACACTGACGATAACGTACAGAGGTTAAAAAAGAATTAATTATATTACTTAAAGATTTGTGAGTAGAGTCCAAAAGTCAATTCCGTATTTTGACAGGCAAGAGAGAGACATCTACGAGTCAAATCTAGCAATAAAACACAACAGATGTTTAGGTTAAGAACGGATTTGTAAAGTTTCATTTATGCATATATGAGTATTATTATGCATATGGTGAATATAGTATGTACGTAGGCTTACTTTCTAGTATTGGATTAGATTCAACAGATTCAAAAATATCTTTGAGCACAGATGTATCGGTTATTAAAAATTTTGCCAATCATTTTTCGGATAAAATACTTAACAAAATACTCAGTCCAATACCACAACCTAAGATAGATCGATTTCCTAGATAACAACCACAATAGAGAACCGAATTCGGAATGTCGTTAAACACTTAATGTAACGCGGCGTTTACATATGCTAAAATCGTCGCAAGATTTTTGAATGTCAAACTTTTTATATGGTTGCCACTTGAATTAAAAATCGCGTGTCCAAGGTTGAAAATAAACATGATCAACTACAGCTATTATTACATTCATTACATTAGGTCTGTTCCAATTGATTTGTGCACAGAAATTCGTAGTTGAGCAAATTTTCAGATGTGGGGGTCAAAATCTCTCCTTGAGAGAAACTGTGCACACACTTGGGGAACGACGTTTCGTAGAAATGCACAGAGTTCAAGAAACGTCAAAAAATATATTCTATTCTTACTCATTGGCCTATTGGACTCTGTCAGAGTTTTTTGGTACTAACTTTCAAAATTTTGACAGATCGTTCAGGGTTAGGAATTTACATTGAAATATCGAAATATGGTAATGATTTGAAAAAGTGAAATTGAATAGAAAACTAATACTTTTTATTGCAACTAATGTTGAAATGTAAAGTAAAGTCAATGTAAAATATTACTTTTGAAAAATTTGACAACAACTTAATACAAAACTGGCATACTTTTTGCGGGTATTTCACCAACAATTATACCCGCAATTGGTAATTCAATGTATAATTTCAGAAATTAAATTTTCTACCAAATTTGAAAATTGAAAATTCAAATTATACTGCGTATAGCTTCAATTCTAGGCGTGTCCTCCTCCTTATCTCCTCAAAAATCTCTTTAAAAATTGTAAAAGTTTCAAGAATTTCTGTTTATACAGAATCGTATTTTGATATGTTTTCACATAAATATTTGAAGTTGCCTTCATTAACTGATTTCTTGAATTCGTTTTAATCCATGAATGGCAATTCAAAAATAGGTTAAAAAATTGTGCCATCAATCGAAACTTCAAAACCTTTTCTATTTGTTGTAGCAATCTCATTAAAAATGTTAATTCTAGTTTGTCTCTGATGATAGTTTACGTTAGGTTGTAGTGGCGACCTGCTAAGGGCAGTCACACCCAGGCTAGAGTTGTGACACTCGGTTAGACTTCTCCTAACAATGGAACTAGTTGGTGCTTGTTGAAGCGATTTAGCTGGCCCATGCTGGAGCTTCTGTAGAAATCATTATATGGGGCACAGTGTTACCACAGAGACTCTATAGAGTCAAAAGGACTCACTTGTTTTAGCTTGACTCGGGGACTCATAAGAGACCTGGCAGACTTCGAGCCAGGAAAGGAGTGTAGTCGTATCTTCATAGATGGCTCCAGAACTTATGAAGAGACCGCTGCTTTCGTGGAGGGCGACAAACATTAGACCTATGCGCAATAAACTATATTTGAAAAACAGGTTGAAGGGCGATGGTTGGACCTCTCGAGAGCACTATCGTAGAGCATGACTCTCCAGTATTTAGATAGACCAAGTATTTGCTAACAATTCCGCGGCATTCTTGTTGTCCCTTCAAAGAAAAGACTGCAGACGGCTTACCGGCTAAATAACGGGCCCCTACACCTTTGCTAAACACTGGGTTTAAGCGAAGATACCCTCTGCTATTCCTATGGAGAGAAATGAGAGAAAGGCTACACGGCAGAGCACTTCCTCTGTCACTGTCCTGTCATTGATTGGATAAGGTGGCAGGCCTTCGGCGGTAATGTGGTTAGAGTTGATTCCGTAGGCCCTTCACCACAGAAGCGCCTGCTGATCTTGCGAAGGAACTGTAGGTTGCCACCTGGTAGTACAATGGACCAGTCTTGAGCCTTAGTTCTCACGTAGGGAGGCATTGTGTTATTAAACGCTTTTGTTGGGAGTCATTTATTTTCAAAATTACTCATTTTTTAAGCTTCTGGGACTCATAAATAAATTGACCCGCGGTAACACCGATGGGGCACCCATACTGCGAGCTATATGCCGAGTTATGTCTCCTATGAGTGTCCTTAATGAGTGCTTGCTGAATCTAAGTAGACTGAGTGTCCTTTTTAGGTTAAGTGATGGCCGGATTTCTTTTGTTTTAAGGCAGGTGGTGCCTTCTAACCATTTGTCATTAGTGGTTTTTGTGTGATTCTTTAAAAGGGTAGGCTGTAGCGATCGGTATGGAAGGTGGTACCAATGCTATTGAGTTCATCGGCTTTGCAGTTTCTTGTATGTCACAGTGTGCCGGCACCCACATGAGGTGGATGTTAAAATGCTCGGCCATCTCGTTAAGAGGCAGCCTGCATCCTCATCCTGCTATTAAGGGATGTTTTTGAGTAAAACATGACATCGTAAAGCGATTTTATAGCGTCCGAACAGAAGTTTTTCAGCTATGATAACGCCTCTTTAATCGCGATGGTTTCTGCCTGAAAAACGCTACAATGATCAGTGAGCTTCAAAGAGATATTGAACAATATTGAGATCTATAGACACTCGCACCCACTCCTTCGTTAGTCTTCGATCCGTCTGTGAAAATACGCAACATGCAACGTCTGCCTATCAGACATCCAGTCTGGAGGGAATGCTGATCGAGAATTTCAGCTTGGGGTATTAGGCGATCAATGACGCTAGGAAGGAAGTTGAATTCCTTGAGAATGGTTGAGTGGCCGATGTTAAGTTCGGACCACGTCGGAATGTTTTGAGTCTTAAGACTGTGCTGCTAAGAAGGCCAGTCTTTGTACTCGATTGAGGGCCTTGCAGTTGATACTTTTGTTTAGGGCTGTCCACCAAACTGAGACTCCATATAGAAGTGCCAGTCTGACAATCGAGATGAAAATCCAGGGAGCGAAGTGTGGTTGTAAGCCCCATTTGCATCCAATGGCTTTTTCGCAGCTAAAAAGGGCAGGAGAGGTTTTCTGACCCTATCCTGGATGTTGAGTTTCCAGTTTAGCTTGCTATAAATCGTGAGACCCAGAAATTTCGCACTGGTAGTCGATGATAGATGAATAGAAATTCACTTCTTCATCATCTTCTTACCCATCAACTAAAGGGGTTCCATGTGGAAAGCACACACTAGATATATGCAGGTCAGTCGATCCCCAGCCATCGACTCTAACTTATCAGGACTTTTGCTCATGCGCAACCAAGTATTCAAGGTTCTTGGATTTGGTTCAACCACCTCGTCCTGGGTCTGCCAAAGGGTCGCTTTTATGATGAAGTCGCATTTAAGGTACGTCGGAATTGCGACATTCGTGCCACGAATGCTCGAAAATGAGTTCCTCACGCTCCGCCCGTGCTTCTCACTCTATTCCGGCGAGTTACTCCAACAGCAGGAAGAAGTCTCAAAGTGGCAGCTTGTATCTGCGAGCTTATTTTTTTGTTCGTTGCCCAAATTTCATGAACATAGGCGAGAGTTTGAATAATTACTGTGTTGAAAACTGCTAACTTGGCTTTGATACCAAGCTCAAGCTAGCCAAGCACCCCTAAATACTTGAACTTCTCGACCTGTTTCAATGGGACCCCAGTTAACATGCGTTCCGGAATTTACCATAACCTCTGATTTGTCCACGTTGACCTTCATCCCAGAATCTGCAGTCACAAACCTATCGATTGCGCGCTGCAGATCCGCCTGCGAGGATGTGAGGATAACCATCTGCAAAGAGCAGATGACTTACTTACATCAATGTGTATGTAATGAAAGGAGAGGTGACAAGACGCGCCCCTGGTGAAGTCCTACACCCACGGTGAAAGGTGTTGACTTAGCACCGCGCATATTCCTGCAGGAAACTCAAACACAGATCGGAACACAAAAAAATCTTCCATTTAATCTTGGGTTAACTAGAAACACAGCTAATAAAAAGGTGTCACAACTCTTGTTAGTCAAAAAACAATATAACAGATTGTACTGTATTATATTGCTTAGCACAAACAATATAATAAATATATTCCATTTCAAACCCGGTCCAATTAGCTTTCCAGAAAAAAAAAAAAAAACAAATCACGCAAATATGTTTTATGTTGTTTTTTAAGCGGTTCAAACTGCACACGTGGTCTAAGAAAAACACACTTTTCACCATTACTGTGGCCAATTAGTTTGTAACTAGAGGTTTTATTTTTCTGATAGCTACGGTATTCTATTTGAGTTGTAAAAAAATGGGTATATGCCATATTTTGAGGTCAAATACCCCACCGTGCATCAGTAGTGTATTCTGTTTGAAAATAAAAGTGTGTGTCAAATATACAAAAATAATACATAAAACTGTCTTTTTCTAATTAATACATAATAATAATAATAATATGGGTGACTCTATAGCCCGAAGGGGGCCAGGGCCTAACTTCTCAGCAACCACTCGTGTTGTGCGTGCTATTGTTCTCTCACGAGTGGAAGGGATCTACAGTTTAATGCCTTTGTTTGAGAACCTTTTTCTAGACAGGAAATACTCTTTGCGCATTGCTTTCGTCGCACAGAGCAGGAATCGAACCTACGACGTCGAGGTTGGGGTCGACGCACATACCCACAACGCCATGGGCAAGGCATATCTTTTAAGAAGGAGGGATCTGAAAATTCTGCCAACTAATAACGAGTTTTAAAATTGCCTGAATTTAAGACTAAGATTATCGAATATGCTGATAAATATTTGAAAATCTAAAATCGCAAAAAGAATACATAACATTATGCAATTTAGACTGTTCCAAATACATTATCAGTAAACTGCTAAACAGGGAATATTCAGCCTCGCGTTTTAAAAATTGAATATGTCTCCATTTGAAACAACTTTAAATGAAGTAAACTAAGACAAATTCATTTTAAATAGAAATTTAGGTTAAATTAAACCGAACTGGGGTGACAGCACATAACTTGAAACAATCGAGCATTGTTCATCGCCATTGAACTCGAAGCAAATATTTTCTGGCAACATGTAATTTGAAACGAGTTTCATTGTGACTTCTACTTAAAAATGTCATTGTGAACTATAAAGTGAAATGTCAAATTTGTTATTTTTAAAATAAACTTCGTTCATTAAAGTAAAATTGCATATATTTTGCTGTAGGTATTCCTTCAACAGCTGATTCCAGGCCTGCGCATTCTATAAGTCAAATTTGCAGATATGACGATTCACGAATAGCAAAGAAACAATTTTTGTACGAGTTAAGGAACGCAGATTTGTGGTATGCAAGGTGGAAAATTATTAGTAACGACTGTGGCGAGACTCTACATATGGACATGGATAATCTACTTGTTTTGAAAAATAAACTATACCGCATCATACAAACGAACGAAAAAAAAAAAAAAAAAAAATACGTTAAAAATAAAAGCTCGAGAGTCAGAAAGCAGAATACTATACTGTCAACTAAATTATGATCTGAACAAAAGAAACTATTTTCATGACTCATTTAGTTATGACGAAATATCTCTGATATTCAAAGCAAGATGTGAAGTTCTTTCACTAAATGGTAGCCCCTATAATGGAAAGTTCAACCAATTCTGTACACTTTGTAATCTGAATTCGAAGGAAGACTGCTTTCATATTATAAGTATATGCCCAATATTTAGACCACAAAGGATAACCAAAACAGACATTAACAATGCTCGAAACCTTACAACTTTTAAACGAATGTGACAGGAAAAACCCATCTATGCCATATCATCTTCATTTTAGTTCGATTTCATTTGGAATGGGCTCGATTCTCTGTGTAACCATTAAAAAAAAGTCCGGAAGTGGATGCCCCGATTTTAATGACATATATAACTAAAAAGTGTACAAAATTGACTTATCAATCTCGCGAATGCCATGGAGATTAAATTGAATACAAAATCTTAAAAAAATGTATATATAACAATAATAATAATAGACACAGGCGTAGAGGCGTAGTGGCGTACAGTTTAATGTCAACTCTGAACGTCCAAGTTTGGTAAGCTTTATCTATAACAGTTGTACTATGAGTATGGTCATTGACTCTAGAGAGATGGGCCGTAAAATTGTTCTTTGCCAACAGGAATCGAACCTACACAATAGGTTCATGTACAGATAAGTCAAGGCTCTACCCACAATGTAACGGCTGTTTTTATATTATTTAAAGCAAATTATTGTTAGAAAACAAATATAAACAATGTTAATACCATGTGTAGCGGTATGAAATAAGCGTTTTTTTAAAAATAAAACACTAATTATTAATGGGAAAGTAAAAACATTTTATTCAAAGTATTGGCCATTGTTTCTTGGCCATAAATGGTAGTCGGAAGGAGCTAAGTCTGTGAATACGGCGACGGCGGGTGTCTGTGGTTTTGCTTTGTGTGCAGATGCCATGGAGCAAAATTACCTTGCCGTGTCTTCTGGCCAATTATAGTCGTTTCTCGATCAATGCTTGGTTCAAATTGATCATTTGTTGTCGGTAGCGATCAGTATTAATGGTTTCACCAGGTTTTAGGAGCTCGTGGTACACCACACCTTTCTGGTCCCACCAAACACACAGCATTGTCTTCTTGCCCAATCGATCTGGTTCTGCAGTCGATGTTGATGGTTGTCCCGGATTAACCCATGATTTTTTCCGTTTAGGATTCTTAAAATAAATCAATTTTTCATCGCCAGTAACAATGCGAACAACGCCATCCGATGCAAAACCGATGTTCTTACGTGTCTTTGAAGCAAAATTTCACAAGCGTTTTTTCGGTTTTCCTTCTGCCTTTCATTCAATTCATGTGGCACCCATTTTCCACACTTTTTGATCTTTCCCATAGCTTTTAAACGGTCAGAAATTTTTTGTTGTGCAACATTGCTGCCATTTGCTTTTGACTCAAAGTGTCATCTCCATCCAATATCGTTTGCAATTCGGCGTCTTCAAACGTTTTTGGTGGTCTTCCACGTTCTTCATTTCTCACATCGAAATCATTATTTCTGAACTGTTGAAACCATCTTTTGCATGTTGCTTCTGATAGAGCATGATCACCATACGCCTCGACAAGCATTCGATGCTACTCTGCAGCACTTTTCTTCAAATGAAAACAAAAAATTAATGCTTTCCGCAAATCATCACTTTCTGGTACAAAATTCGACAAAAAATATGATTTTGTCTGTTCAATGACTTGATGTATACTAAATATTTTTCACAGATGTCATAGCAAACAAAAAAAAAAAATATAAGGGCTCGTTCACAACAAATGTTCCCTATCCAGACATTTGTATCTTGACGCTCACTTCATACCGGTACACCTGGTATATACATATATATTATTAAATTGAACTATGCAATGTTGCACATCAGTCGTTCAGTTACACCATAAGTTCAGTAATAATCCAATTTTGCAAAAATATACTACACTACGAAATCACATTCCATTATAATCTCAGCAACACAATGAATTCCAATGATCAACGTCACCCAGACTGTGCTCCGGATGTAAATATCACGTTGCTCACCCAATGCCAAAATAAACATTTCAAACTAACTAATGTACCTACATATGTACATACATATGTGTGTATCTTTTCTGTATTGCTAGGGATACTCCCCACTTATGAGTGGCTTACACAGGCACTACGAGTAGCGTCGCGTACTAATTTTTAGAACTCGAATGTACTTAAAAATATATTTTTAAGTTCCTATCTTTAAGGCATATTATCGGAGACTTCTTTGAAGATTTTTGATTTACTGTCTTTTACGATTTAAAAAAAATAAAGGATTTTTCTTAAACAGCTTGAAAAAAATACATAAGCTTTTGTTGAAAAACGTTTTACAACTTGAATAAATAAAATAAAAACCGAAATGAGATTGAAATTAATATATAATATAATAATATGGTTGGCGCTACAGCCCGTAGGGGCCAGGGCCTAGCTTCTCAGCAACCACTCGTGTTGTGCGTGCTATTGTTCTCTCACGAGTGGCAGGGACCTACAGTTTTATACCGAATCCGAACGGCTTTGTTTGAGAAGCTTTCTCTAGACAGGAAATACTCTTTGAGCATTGTCAATGACTCGAAAGAGGTGGGGTCGTGAAAATTGTTTTGGTCGCACAGAGCAGGAATCGAACCTACGACGTCGAGGTTGGGGTCGACGCACATACCCACCACCATTGAAATTAAATGTATCTAAAACAATAATGTGGGGCTCGTGGCGTTGTGGGTATGTGCGTCGACCCCAACCTCGAAGTCGTAGGTTCGATTCCTGCTCTGAGCGACAAAAATAATTTTCACGGCCCCACCTCTTTCGAGTCACTGACAATGCTCAAAGAGTATTTCCTGTCTAGAAAAAGCTTCTCAAACTTGGCCGTTCGGATTCGGCATAAAACTGTAGGTCCCTTCCACTCGTGAGAGAACAATAGCACGCACAACACGAGTGGTTGCTGAGAAGCTAGGCCCTGGCCCCCTACGGGCTGTAGCGCCACCCATATTATTATTATTATTATTAAAACAATATGTATGTTATTTGGTAAAAATATTGGTTCCACAAATGTTAGATTAAAAGTAAATCCAACACAAATCAAATTGTTTGGTATTATTGTAAATATTTGTCGTTGTTTCATGTTCACTATATATGTGGCAAAATATCCAAAAAATAAACTTTATCTTTAGAATAAGAAAAAAAATGCATATTCATACAATTCAATTGTACTGCCACATATTGAATATTGTTCGTCAATATTGTATTTGTGTAATGCCAATAAATCTTCAAATTGCCCAAAACAGAGCGGTGAATTGTAAAGGGTGATTTTTTAGAGCTATGGGAAAGTTAAAAAAAATCAGAAAAATGCATGAAATTTTTATTTGAATCGATAGTACGGACCATATAATTTAATGTTTGAAGATTATTTCATGCAAAAGTTGACCTTGACGGCGCCTCAAATGGTACGTCCGCTTAGTCCAATTACTCTTTACAACATTTCGGCCGGTATCTCACGAATAAATGCTTCAATGTTGTCTTCCAATGCGTCAATTGAAGCAAGAGAAATTGAAGGGCTCGGGCTTGTCTGTATAGACATGAGCTTTAACATAGCTCCACAACAAATAGTCTAAAGGCGTTAAATCGCACGATCTAGGCGGCCAATTGACCGGTCCCGAACGTGAAATAAAATGTTCACCGAACTCGCCTCTCAATAAGTCCAAGCTCTTGCATTTTGGGCAAAAAAAAGTTGGATATCATCTCACGGTAGCGCTCACCATTCACAGTTACGTTACGATTCGCATCATCTTTGAAGAAGTACGGTCCAATGATGCCACCAGCCCATAAACCACAACAAACTGTGAATTTTTCTGGATACATTGGTAGCTCTTGCAATCAGTGTTACCACAGGTCAAAAAACCTTAAAAAACTAGTAATTTTGAAAATAAATGAGTCCCAACAAAGGTTTTTAATACCACAATGCCTCCTCATGTTGGAACTAAAAAAACACAGAAGAAACTAGTATGATTTTTTTTGAGGTTTTGATACTACACTGGAGCACTAAGACTCAAGACTGGTCCATTGTATTACCAGGTGGCAACCTACAATTCCTTCGGCGGCAGCAGGCGCTTCTGTGGTGAAGGGCCTACAGAATCAGCTCTAACCACATTAGCGCCGAAGACCTTCCACCTGATCCAATCAATGACGGGACAGTGACAGAGGAAGTGCTCTGCCGTGTAGCCGTCCTCTCCATAGGCATCGCAGAGGGTATCTTTGCTTAAACCCAGTGCTTAGCAAAGGTGTAGTGGCCAGTAAGTGGTCTGCAATCTTTTCTGTCAAGGGACAAAAAGAATGCCGCGGAATTGGTTTACCTACACACTGGAGAGTCATGCTCTACGATAGTGCTCTCGAGAGGTCCAACCATCACCCTTCCATCTGTTTTTCAAATATAGTTAGGAGGTGCACAGTCTAATGTTGTCGCCTTTCACGAAAGCAGCGGTAGGTTCTAGAGCCACCTATGATGATATATGATATATTTTGATACTACATTCCTTTTTTCGTCGAAGTCTGGCCATAGCTATACGTGGGTGCAGTACTAGTATGTGGTCAGGCATTTTAGATGGAAAAAGGAAATGTGAAATAAACACCTAACGTATGTTTAGGTAATTTTGCTCTTAAATAAATGAGTCAAATCAAAAAATTATGAGTCTCCGAATCAAGCTAAACTAAACGAGTCCTTTTGACTGCATAGAGTCCCTATGGTAACACTGCTTGCAATGCTTCTGGTTAATATTCACTCCAAAATTGACAATTCTGCTCATTTACGTACCCAAAAATGAGGTCGATTAAACTGACCATAAAATGGAAGAAGCGCGCGATGAACTTTCTTAACAGAGCACGCATTTTGATGATAAAATTCAATAACTGTTCGCTTGTAAGACGATTAATGGTTAAATTATAGACCAAACTGAAGATGTTTGACAGTGAAACAAAACACGAAACGTGAGTCAGCTGTTTAGACCAGTGCTGCCAAAAAAATAATAGCTAAAAAATCAACCTTTATTTCTAAATGTGGTATAAGAAATCATCGAATCAATATGATGAGTGAATTAAAATGGTTGAACATTGAACAACAGTTAAAACAAATTTATTATTTTGTATATTTAAAGTAAAAAATGGACTGTATTTGATTTAATTAAGAAAAAAAAAAAAGAATCTGCAAAACGTAGGTAATTATAACAATTTAAGAGATTTTTTAGGAGATTTTTCGTTTACCCTTGTATAGACGGGAAGGACCACAAAATGATATAAAATATAGAGGATCACAATTGTTTAACAACTTACATACAAGTAATAAGAACGAAACAAACATTGTTCTTTTTAAAAAAAAATGTTCAACATGGTTTTTATGGTAATTATATACATATTGAATTGTTAAGAGTTTATTAAAAACAACTAATAAAATCTATCTATCTATCTAATGAATTATGGTAACTTTGAGAGCTTATAAATAAGTGCAAAGTATAGTTCCATATTCAAACATCTTTTAAATCATAAGCCCAAGTTACCCAAGAGTACTTAGATATAAATCTACGACTAGATGGCGCATTTGGTTGAGTGCTTGCTCTTGGTAGGTGTCCCATGTCCGAATACCAGTGAAAGCAAATTTTAATATGCATTTATCTGGTTTACAATCTGCTTCTGTCACCATTTTCCGTAGGGATCAAATTAACGGCACTGAGTATCATAATAGACCAACAAAGGTCGAAGTGCGCTGACAACTCCGCTCCGATAATTTGCCACTTTCAACTTGGTCGGGATATCACCATCTGTTCCGATAGTCAGGCCGCCATAAAATCCCTGGAAAATGTCATGTTCTACTGTAAAACATCCCTTAATTGCAGGCTGTCTCTTAACGAGATGGTCGAGCATTTTAACATTCACCTCATGTGGGTGCCGGGACACTGTGACATACTAGAAAGCTGCAAAGCCGACGAACTCGCTAGGTGTGTTACAACCTCATCCCTATCGATAGCAGGAGTACCACCTTCCATGCCGATCGTTACAGCCTTTCATCTTTTAATGAGTCATGCAATTAAAACCACCAATGACAAATTGCTAGAAGGCACCATCTGCCTTAAAACAAAAGAAATCTGGCCATCACTTAACCTAAAACGGTCACAGCCTTTTAAAATTGTCTAAGCATGACAAAATCTTCTGTAATTGTTTTAAAGAAGCACTTCTGTACACTTCAATATATATAAATGTCTATGGACCTACCTTGGTCACAAACATTATATTCGTTTCTGTAGTCAAATAACGATATTATTGCAAATTTATGCTTGTATGTCAACACCAGCATGTCCAAACATTTATGTCAATCCTTAGAGAGATTTGAAAACTCAGCATAACCATGAATTAAACAAATCAAAATGCAAATTGAATATGAATATGGAACAATAAAATAGCCACGCACAGTATATTTTCATTCCCAAATTTTATAAATATCCATCCAAACATGGACGCACGTGCATCCGTTGGATAAGTTAAAAAAAAATGTTTGCACATAATTCCCAGACGAACACGTTTAAGTATTTTACAACAAAAAAAAATGGATGAATTGTGTTCGTGATTTCTATTTATTGAGTTCTCCAACTGATTAGCATCTAAGTATAATTATATGTAGTCTTATCTGTAACTGCAATTGATGAAAAGTATATAAACTAGTACCTCTGCTGCATTTCCTAAGTCATTCATAAATTGCCAACGTTCCGGTTGAGGTGTGCAATATATCCAATTATAAGTAGTCCAGTACATTCAGGATTGTGTTTCTTTTAAAATGTGCCTTAAGGTAAAGTTTATTTTCAAAATAAGTTCAGCAATATAAAATGTGAATAGTTGTCAAAGGAACTGTGTTTAGAAAAAAATGTGGCACCATACAAAGGATTTGATTTTGGAATAACATTTTGAAGAGGGAACATATAAAATGCTTACGCATATCTACATATCTGAAGTGTTTCTGAAATAGTTTCACGAAATAACAAGTTCAAAATAATGTATAATACTGGTGTAGACAATCGAAAGTTAATTCTCTATTTATTCAAGTGTTTTATCATTTAGTGTGACATTTTTAACATTTATTTTAATTGCGCTTAGATAAGATATATACACACATGCGTGTATGTAGTCAAACGGCACATTCGAATGAGCTTCAAGTGTCTTTTATCTGAGTGCAGAGACAAGGAAGTTCTTCAAATTGTTTGATGTTCTTAATTTTTCTCAATTGCTTTAAGCGATTGTAATTACTTATAGAAATATGTTGCGAATGGTCATTGCGTTAATCATATGAAGTCGAACAGAAGTTTCATAGTTTTTGTGTACAGATAGATAAAAATCAGCGTAGCACAGACGCTATTATCTTTTTAACCACCTATCGAATTGTTCTGCTTGCTCAAAGAAAATCGTATCCTTCAACCCATATCAATAACACAATTTGCCAGGACTTTCACTAAATTGTGTTATTTGTGTGTGCACTGCAGCAACAGGAACTTTCGTACTTTGGAGCCGGCATAAAAGTGAAGTTTTTTATATTTCGTGAAAAAATCAGATCGTATGTGAATAAAATTGTCAAGAGTTGGTTCCATACTTTCACATGTTATATGAAAACAAATGATAGTCGGAAGGAGCCAAGTCTGGTGAATACGGGCGTGGGGTAGCTGCTCCCAGCCAAGTGTTTTGATTGTATCCTGAACCGGTTTTGCTTTGTGTGCAGGTGCATTGTCATGGAGCAAAATTACCTTGCCGTGTCTTCTAGCCAATTCTGGTCGTTTCTCGATCAATGCATTGTTCAAATTAATCATTTGTTGTCGGTAGCGATCAGTATTAACGGTTTCACCAGGTTTTAGTAGCTCGTGGTACACCACACCTTTCTGGTCCCACCAAACACACAGCATTGTCTTCTTGCCGAATCGATCTGGTTCTGCAGTCGATGTTGATGGTTGTCCCGGATTAACCCATGATTTTTTCCGTTTAGGATTCTTAAAATAAATCGATTTTTCATCGCCAGTAACAATCCGATGCAAAACCGATTTTCTTACGTGTCTTTAAAGCAAAATTCAAGTTCACAAGTGTTTTTTCGGTTTTCCATCTGTCTTTCATTCAATTCATGTGGCACCCATTTTCTACACTTTTGGATCTTTCCCATAGCTTTTAAACGGTCAGAAATTGTTTGTTGCTTTTGACTCAAAGTGCCATCTCCATCCAATATCGTTTGCAATTCGGCGTCTTCAAACTTTTTTGGTGGTCTTCCACGTTCTTCATTTCTCACATCCAAACCATTATTTCTGAACCGTTGAAAACATCCTTTGAATGTTGCTTCTGATAGAGCATGATCACCATATGCCTCGACAAGCATTCGATGCGACTCTGCAGCACTTTTCTT
Source organism: Eristalis arbustorum (assembly GCA_916610145.1). NCBI lineage: Eukaryota > Metazoa > Arthropoda > Insecta > Diptera > Syrphidae > Eristalis > Eristalis arbustorum. The sequence continues at coordinate 79,527,059 of OU744316.1, read as the reverse complement.
CAAATAAAAACAAAAAAATAATGCTTTCCGCAAATCATCACTTTCTGGTACAAAATTCTCGCTCGTTCCCAATCGAGACATTTGTATCTTAACGCTCACTTCATACTGGTACACTTGGTATACACATTTCATGCATTTTGCGTAACTGATTTCGCGGTTTAAATATCCAGTATAACATATGAGTTTATATTATATACACTTACATATATTTATTTTTGCTGTGATAATTTTGTTGACTTAGTTGAAGCGCTCTGTACGCATGGTCTAAGTAAAAAATGTATCTATACTGGTTCTATGAGCAGACTTTTAATCTTGAAATCAGCAGTTGCCAGCTGCTGCACATTTGCGTACTATTCACTGCAGTTTGCCGTGAATGTTTACACTCGTATCCGTAACATCATGTTTACAAAACTCCATATTCTCTTCGTTATTATTTGTAGATTGTACATATGCAGGGGGTGGTGATGCAGACATAGTATTTTCTACTCGTAATAACTTGTTTACTTTAATATCTAATCTAAGTTTATCTTTCTTCCAGATTACAACATGGTTGATTACCCTGGTGCTGGTGGCATTGACGGCAGCCGATACTGTTGAGAAAGATGTAAACGCAACAAAAATTATAAAGGAAAGTCCTTTAATTTTTGACACGGTTTTGAAAAATTACCCAAACCCGACCATTGACGATTATTACGCATGCGTTAAGCGACGTGACAAATGCCTTGGCAGCTGTAAATTCATGGATCGAAACTGCCAGAGCAAGTGCCCAACTTGCCCTGTGCTCTACAATCATGATATTCTGGTGCAAGGAATCAATGATACAGAATACCGTCCCCCAGTTACAGACGAGGTGGTTAATCAAACCAATATAATTCGAGTGGTAAATGAAATCCGGAATATGATTGACACAAAATTAGGAACGATTACATCGAATAATCAAAACCTGATTAACGTGTACCAGAATAAAACCTCGAAAGTAGGTGGTAAGTTTGGTCTTGGCTACAATGAGAAGGGACCCTGTTGCCATCTCATTGAACCGAAAAGATGCAAGCGTTCAGGAAAGGGTTTCAGTTGCGCTCCAAGACACCAACGTACCTGTGGGTCGCATTGCATTTCTCGGGTGATGCGTGCAAAGCGCTTTGTTGCGTGCAATGAAATGAATCCCGATGATTGTACACCAATTAGGGAATACATACCAGAACATAGGCGTCCGGGTTGTCGGTATATATCTAGATATCCCTTCATTGACTGTGGATCATTGTCGCATCGCAAGTCAAGGGTGATAAGTTGTGACAAGTGTTTAGCGATTCCCTACAAGAATGTTATACGGCGTGAAGTCCCAACAAGTTGTCTGCGGTGCTATGGCCATTCACGTATTGATCGCCGATGGCAGTTCCATCCATCCTCATATTCATATTACCAACGACCACCGTACCCTTACCCTATGCATCCACAAGTTTATGGTTCATATATTCCACCGCCAGTTTATGATTACGATTTTGAAGACGATTATGACACCTCTTCCGGTGAAGATGATTATAGTGAGCATAGCATGCCAGAATTAAGCAAGAGTCCAGAATTATCCAGTAAAAAGTGCAATAGTTCAGATGAGGACGGCTGCCAAGATATGAACAACAATATTGTGGAGACGGAGTTAGATAGTGAGGCTTCACATGACGATGAACAGGTGGACGAGAATGATGATGATGCTTATGAGTACGATGAAAACGATTCGAACTAATATTTAAATTATCCAGAAATACAACCGCTTTAAGAATATTTAGAATGTATAATTTATATTTAGCATTTCATTAATATTATTTTATTATTTTTGAGCTAGTTCAAAAATTAATGTTTAGGCAATATATAAGGAAAAAAGCTAGGGGGCTAACTGGGATCAACGCTTTAGTTAAGAGAAAGTTATAAGAGCAACCAAATAAACATTATTTGAACACTTAAAAACAAGACGACTTATTTTTGTACATCCTTAGTTGCCACAACTGCTCATATATGCATGTATTCACACTGCCAAGCCCGGTTCAAGCTAAATTAGCTCCCTGTCAAGGTCTATGCTTAGCGCCTCTTCTTCAGTTGCCAGTTCAATGAAGGAAGCTAACTTTTCTGGGCTTTAGCAAATTTTGTTACAGGGTGTATGAAACACTTCATTGAGTGTTGCTTTATAAGAGGGAAGGTGAAGAGCAAAAGGCTAATGACTTCCAAACTTGATACTTCTGGTTCTATAAGAGCGGATAATACTGCTGATAATTTGCACCTGGTGCAGTTTTAAAACGTGTAAATCTTTGAAACTTCCAAGGTTAAAGTTGTAATTAAGGCTTGAGGAAAGCCAGTAGTTTTTTTTTTGTTATTTTTAAAACATTCGGAGCGATTTTTGAAACACTTACTGGTTAACAATGGTTTTCGTTTCGATTCACGATTTCCTACTTCAGATACATTTTTTTCTTCGAGCTCTACATTCCCTTTTCACAGTCATTGCAAATGTAACATTGAGAAAACAATATGAAATTTTTATTGATACAAAATAAAGTGGTATTGCCTAGAAAAAAAAAGCTCAGCAGGATTTGAATCCAAAACCTCCACCACTCTAGCTTTTTATTTGTTTTTTTTTTCACATTTCATATAGTTGTGACTTATTCACATGCTAACATATGTATGTACCTATACATGGCACTTTATTGCAACTGCAATCGCTCAATACGAAATGAAAACTGAAAAACTGCAAAAACTGCATAGGACTAAATAAATGCAGACTGACAACCACCACCTATTCATTTTAAAAAATAAGGTTACAAGAATTCAACAGATGTTATACGTCCATTCAACATGACGATAAATTAACATTAAACATATTAATAACTAGATTTCGTACCTGGTCTTGCCCGGTACCGCAACTGTACCGCAACACAACCTGGGAGTCTCTCTCTCAAACTTCATTGGTTGGCAAAAATTACACTTTGACGACGTGCAACCAATAGAAAATTGTGGAATGTTGAAGTATTCCAACGATGGGTCATAGTTGAATGCTTCTTCTTTCATACACAGCCAATTGTTAGAACGTAACAGCATATACTTCGTTTTGCCCTCATTCACCGCTTCCGTCTCAATGTTAGCAAAAGCCTTACTGACGGCTCGCTGAGTTCTGCCAATCACGTCAATGTCATCAGCGTATGCTAACAATTGCACGGACTTTTAGAAGATCGTGCCTCTAGTGTTGGCGTGTGAGTTTCGCACGATCTTCTCCAGGACGATGTTGAAGAAATCATATGACAGCGCGTCGCCTTGTCTAAAACCTTTTTTGACATTGAAGGTCTCGGTGAGTTCGTTACCGACCTTGATGGAGCAGAGAGAGTTCTCCATCGCCATCCTGCACAGCCTGACGAGTTTGGCAGGAATGTCAAAACTAGACATGGTGTTGTATAGCTCGTCTCTATGCACGCTGAAATCGACAAATAGGTGGTGGGTGTCGATTTGCATTTCTTGGGTCTTTTGCAGGATCTGCCGTAGTGTGAAGATTTAGTCTGTTGTGGACTTTCCTGGCCTGAAGCCACACTGATATGGACCTATCAGATTATAAATAAACGGCTTCAGGCTGGTACACAAAACGGCAGAGAAGATCTTATACGCGATGTTAAGAAGGCTGATCCCTCGATAGTTGGCGCAGTTGAAGGGGTCTCCTTTCTTGTGGATCGGGCTAAAGCTCTAAAATTTATACTTACAAATTTTCCAAATACATGAATTTCTAAAAAATATTCAAAAACAAACACAAAACATTAATTTATTGAACACACAACAAAACAAAATAAAGAAAAAAAGAATTCATGTAAACTTAAACGATGAATATTACGTTTTTTAATTTATTAAACTTATATCCTATATGCTATTATAATCATAGCATAGACATTCTCCAACTCCAAGATCTCCAGTCGCTTAAAATTAAAAAAGGAAATAGGAGTTATGGAATGCATTGGAAAATATTTCATCGTAAGTAAAATTACTCACATCATTCCTTGTGCAACTGCGCAAGCCTTCCTTCTTGGTACAACACGAGAAAGGGGATTGGGTAAATTGAAAACAGAAAAGATTTACATTCATTACATAACCTTGTCCCAAATCAGCTACATCCACCGATTCCTGATAGCTTCCATGATACGTTCATAGATCTACAAAGAAGAACCAACAAGTTTTTATTGTGTATATCTCTGATAAGAAAGATAAATTAGAAATATGTAAATACCTATTGTGCATCGCTATCAAACCTGTTGGAAACTCATTCGAAATCAGCGCCATTATGTCAGCCCATTTTTTTGTCTGTAGACTTTGGTGCTGGGCTGGGCCAGTGGCATTAAGTGCTTTCCTGTACTACGATTCTCGTTTTTGGTATTCAGTTTCATCCCTAGCCATTGAATCTGCAGCTGCAACAGGACACTGCCTACTGCGTTAAATCTGCAAATGCAAGTTATTTGCTATTGTATAATATAATACATTGTGACTCACAATCTCAGTATGTGTATATAAATAGTGAAAGAAATGTGTTCACTTTTTCACTATGGATACAGCAGAGTGAGTTTTATAATAATTGTTCCAGCAGCAAGTGAAATACATACCTCCAACATCTAGCCATAAGTCGGCTTTCCATATTTTTATGTCAGCGATGCAGAATTGCCCTTGACATTTTCGAATGCGACCTTATAAAGCTACATGCAATCATTTTTTTGATTTCGTTATACCTATCATCATTGGTTTGTAGGACAACGTCTAACATCGGACTGGGGCTGTTCAATAAAAGCTTGTCTCGAGCTAGACGATTCATTGTTCGGGATATTGGCTGCTGGGTGGAGGATTTTGCTGTCACCATTGAATTTGAGCTCGGATTCTGCCAAAAAAATGTGTAATACCCGCAGTTGTTTTGCACATTTCTTTCAAGACGCGACCAATATTCCGAAAAATTATGCCAGATTTGGTGGTAGATTCTTTGCCACTCCCTTCACAAGCCTCATTCATTTTTCAAACCAATCTTGCGTATCTTTTTTTTGTTTCTTTAACGGGGGTTCTGGAGACAGAGATAAATAGAACGAAATATCGTCGAACATATTCTCTTTCAGGCGTATTAATAAAACGCTATCCGCTCTTTGACCCACATTTTAGCTAACACACGGATAGTGAACTTATTTTCATAATAGCTGTCCACTATTTATACTTCACCGAATTGTTCTAAACATTCTAGTCATATTCCGCCAGCTGATACAGACTTGTGCGAAATGTCGTAATAATAATTACGAATTAATATACATTTTAAACTTACTCGTCGCTATTTGGTGTTTATTAGTATAATAATTAATAAAATCCGTTTGGACGTGCTGATTTTTCCACACAAGTGGAATCAACGATCAGAGACCATACGCAACTTACTTACTTATCAGGCAGACGAACCATGAAGGGTCTGAGCCTAAGCAATTGCTGCCTTCCATCGGTGACGGTCCTGGGCACGCTGCTTCCAGTCATCAAGGCCAAGCTATCTTACATCCGCGATGACTTGGTCTTTGTACCGGAGGTTCGGCCTCCCTCTCCTTCTCGAACCAGGAGGCTCGGATTCGAAGACCCTCTTTGCTGGAGCGTTGTTGTCCATTCGCTCGATGTGGTCGAGCCAGTGTAGTCGACGGATTTTTGCCTTTCGGACTACATCCACATCCTTGTACAGCTCGTAGAGTTCACACAACCGCGAACTCTCCTCCATTCGCCTTCCTCGCAGACGGGACCGTATATCCGACGTAGAATTTTTCTTTCGAAGGCACCAGGAATCAGCTCTGCAGCCTAACTTAATGTCCAGCTTTCGGCTCCATAAAGTAGGACTGGCAGGATAAGGGTTTTGTAGAGCATGAGTTTGGTCCTTTTAGACCATACGCAACTAGGAAAATGAAAACGAAGGAGGAGCAGAAGTGCTCAAATCATCATCAGATTGACGCTGCTTGAGTAGATTGAATGTTGTCGAGCTAATTTAATGCAAAATGTTTTTCTTGTAGTGTGACTCTTATGTGCCTGTTATTTCAGCGGCAAAGTCCTTCCTGGTATCTATGCCAGGAGAAGAAAGAAAAAGCTATGCAGTATTGTTAAGGGTACTTTATTGAATATTTATGAAAGAAAAAATCAAATAAATCACTGAAAATCTCAATGAAGTCACCAATGTGTGCTTCAGTCATTTTGGCCTAGTTGCGAATCTAAGCCATAAAAGTAAATGTTTATGTCATGTTTAAGATATTTCAGATGAACCGATATATATAACATTATTTTTCGAACAAGTACTCATATTTAGGAGAGAAAAAATGTGTTTCTTGTATGGGAAAAGTAATAGCCAATGTACTGTTTCCACGAGAAAATGTAGGAAAGTAAAGTGCTCACTGTTGTAAGATTTAGGAAGGTCGGAGGAACCTGTAAGCAACTGGTTAAAGAAATGAATTGAGAGTGCACACAATTTTAAGAAAAGTAAAAACAAGAACTTTCAAGACGTCAGTATTTTCTTGTGCAACAAAATGTTACATTTTATACTTTTTTATAGTTATATATTATATCGCATGCATACGTGTATATGTACATCTCAACTGTTAAATATAACAACTGATATAGACATAGACGTATAATAATCCTAAAAGCAGACTTAAAAAAATAGAAAGTAGACTTAAAAGATTGACCCAGAAAAAAACACATGTGTAACGCAAAACGAAACTATTGGCAACAAGGAAGTAGAAAAGGGAAAAACGAAGGAGACCGGTCATTCTGACGGTGACTTTTAATCAGGATAGACATTTTATGTTAATGTGGAATATTTATCGAATAGTTTGGAAACATAGTGAAATTGAATTTTAAACATGTTTTTTTTTTTTTTTTTTTTTTATTTAAACAGCTCAACGTTATAAATAAGTCTTACATGAAGTATACTATTGCACAATTTACAGAGATTTGGTTAGAATAACCTTACTACTGACAATCTATAAATTTATTTCCAATCTATATATGACACTTTTTAATTTGTAGGAGAGGAAATGCTGTTGATAAAAACCTCTATTCAACTTGCTTACATAATAGGTAAATAATAATACAATTACAAAAATATGTGGAGTTGCAAAATAAAAGAAGGGGGGAGGGGGTGGCGTTATTTCCCGATTTCAAGTTTTATGTACAAAAATGTAAACAAAAAGAAGTATTAGGTACACTGTGATTGAATAAATAAATTAGTATATAAATAAATATAAAATATATATAAATGTAGAAAAATAAATAAATAGATATATAAATAAAATATAAATGATAAATAAATAAATATATATAAACAAACAAATAAATAAATAAATAAATATAGAAATAAATAAATAGTAAATAAATAAATAAATATATTAATAAATAAATTGTAAATAAATAGATGAATATGTAGATAGATAAATTAAATAATTTGAACTTAACTAAACAAATACAACATACATTATGTTTCGCTTAGTAAACTTGAAATCAAGTGGTTGTCGGATTGGTTACAAGACCATTTATATCGTTCATACAACTTACTTAGTCTAGTATGAACTTTTTCAATATTTGACATTTTATGTAACTCATCTGTAGAAAAATACCATGGCAAGTTAAGCATCATTTTGAGTAACTTATTCTGTGCAACTTGTAGTTTGCATATATGGGTTTTAGCACATTGGCCCCATACTGGAGAACCGTAAAAAATGATTGGTTGGAAAACTGTTTTGAAGATGGCAAGCTTATTAGTATTGCTTAATTTGGATTTACGATTTATGAAAGAATATAGCATTCTTATTGCTAAGTTGACTTTTTTAATTGTACTCTGAATATGAATATTGAAGGTTAGTGTCTTATCGAGATGCACCCCAAGGTACTTAGCACTTGATTTCCAATCTGTTTCAATGTTATTTATAGTGATTTTGTTGCTTGGTAAGAAGCAGGCTTTCCTTTTCCTGGTAAAAAAGGCAGTCTGGGTCTTTGAAGCATTTAATTTAATTTTCCATTTACTACAGTATTTTTCTACATCATTTGCACCTGATTGCAATTTGATTACTACGTTACAACCCAACGAATCGGACGCAAAGATGCATGTGTCGTCTGCAAACATAGCGACCTCATAAATATTTGATAGCGGAAAATCGTGAGTGAAAATGTTGTACAGTATGGGAGCAAGTACTGAACCTTGGGGTACGCCTGCCTTGATTGGAAAAGCTTGCGATAAACAGTTGTTTACGGAAACCATGAAATTACGGTCCGTTATAAAGGACTGGACTATTTTGACCAAGTAGATTGGAAAATTTAGGTTCAGAAGTTTGTACAGCAAACCATCGTGCCATACCGTATCAAAGGCCTTTTCTACATCCAGAAGAACCATACCCGTACTTTTACCAACCTCAAAATTAGCTTTTATGGTCTTAGTAACGCGGTTAATTTGATGCACTGCGGAATGGTGTGTCCTGAAACCAAATTGTTGAGGGGGAATTATGTTGCGTGCGTCGAGATGGATTAGTAATTTTTGTTTGATAATTTTTTCAAAACATTTGCTTATTGCACTTAGTAAGCTTATGGGACGGTAATTCCTGGTTTCGCATGGGTCTTTTCCTGGTTTTAGAATGGGTATAATTTTTGACGTTTTCCATTCCCGAGGAAAGTAACCTATTTTAAGACAACTGTTGAAAAGTTTTTGTAAGAATCTAATGCCGCATGATGGGAGGTTCTTGAGAAACATGTTTTTTATCCCATCCAAGCCAGGGGACTTTGTGTTTTTTAAATTTCTTATGGCAGCTTTTAGATCTTCGGTTGATATGAGATGGTTGTCATCAAAAGTTGAGCCTTGGTTATTAATATAAGCTATGGCCTGTTGTACTGAACTTTCCTCGCTACTGATCATGTTATTTGCAACAGAATGATTGGTATGGAAAACCTCAGCCAAAGCATTCGACTTTTCGTCGTTGGAAACTAGTATCGAATTTTGTTCTTTCAGTGCTAGAGTGATTTGGTTTCTACGTTTTATAATTTTAACTAAATTCCAGAAGGGTTTGCTACGATTATCTAATTCTTGCAGTTTCCTGTTCCAACTTTGGTTTCTAATAGTCAGAATATGTTCTTTTATTCGTCTAGATAACGTTTTTGCTAAGTTCATAAAAGTACTGTCTCTAGTTCTTGCCCATCTCCGCCTGGCAAAATTCCTGATTTTGACTAGTTCTATGATGTGGCGTGGAAGCACGTTGTTGTTGTTGCACTGGATAACTTTTTTAGGGACCGATTTGTCAATACACTCCAGCAATGAGTTACTGAAATAGTCCACTGCTTTATCAATATGGACTGGTTCTAATTCACTCGGAAACATCTCCTGCCAATTATATATTTTGCGTTTAATAGTATTCTGAAATAAGTTCCAGTTTGTATTTTTGTAATTTAACACTACGTTCTGGGATTTTCTGGGCAGCAGAACAGTACTGCATTTGACTGGCAAGTGATCTGAGCTGAGATCATTTATTACTGTAGGTTGTGTGAAAAGTTCTTCCATATTGGTGAGAAAAAAGTCCAGAGTTGATGGGTTAGCTCTTTGGTTTGCAGGGATATATGTTGGGTGAGGGGGATATAAGATGTGGAATGGGTGACTTGAATGTAGGTTGTCAAGAACATTGCCCCACGAATTTGCTCTTATGCAACCCCAGTTCTTATGTCTGCAATTTAGATCGCCACCAATTAGAAAAATATCGTTTAATTTTAATAGTTCACGCAAATCATGACTAAAGTCTTGGCGTTTTTGTGGCGTCGTACGCCGTCCAGGGAAGTAAACACAGAATATTTTTAATGTACGACCATTTCTAAATGGTATTTCTACTCCTATGTTCTCAATTAATTTTGTTTTAACAATTGGAAGGACTTTATGGATTATTGTTCTTTTTACTACAACAGCTACACCACCTCCCCTTCCTTCACGATCTAGACGATACACCTTATATTCACTATTTGACAATTTTTTAATATTTGGATTAAGACATGTTTCAGTAACAAGACCTACATCAATATTATGGAAGCTTAAAAAAGCAAAAAATTCTGCTATTTTATTGCGAATGCTTCTAGCATTCCAACAAATAATGTTAAGGCCAATATTCATTCTTATTTACCTTGTTGATACAAATACTTAATAGCTAATTGTGCAATAGTGTTAAATTGCTCAGCTTTCGAAGTACAATTTGCAAGTGAAGTTATTATCTCAGTGGTCAGAGCGTTGATTTCATCAATGGTGAAAAGCTCACTTGAAGCTTTCGATCCTACGGCTGTGAAATTGTTTTTGCTGGTCCATGCATTAGAACGAGAACAGGATGGCTTTGCTGCTTGAGTAAGTGGTGGGGTTGCACTCTTGGGCCGAGTTGGTAGAGCGGGAAAATCATTGATGTTTGAGGTGAACGTTTGGTGTTGCTGATAGCTTTTTTGTGAACCGACTCTAGACAATTGTGTGTTGTTTTTGTTAGACAGTCGAGATCTTATGTCTATAAATGATTTGCGGCTTTCACATGTTGGATCGTTTGCCTTGTGTGTTCTGCTACAGTTCGCACATTTAATGTTAGCTGACTTGCACTCATTTGTGTGGTGATTTTCAGCGCAGATTCCGCAGAGTGTTTTAATATGGCAATTTTTTTCGCCGTGGCCAAACATTTGACAATTGTGGCACTGTGTAATTTTGTTGCGTTGCCTTCGAGCGAAGTCCCACTTGACTTGTGTTCTAAATATTGAGCGGACATTTTTTTTTAAAACATTTAATTTAGTAGAGCCACATTCTAAGAAGATTAAATAGAACACATCATTATAAGCACCGTAGTTCTTTTTAATTATTTTTACAGTTTGCACTTTTAGCCCTAGTGATGCTAATTCATTTTTCAGAGTTTCGGTGGGCATTTCATCTAGACCGTACAGAACGACTTTGAGTGACCTTGCTGATGGAAAGTCATGAGAGAAAAACTGCCAGTTTCTCGATTTAAGCACTAAACAAATTGCATTGTGGCTATCAGTGGTTTCGCAAATAATTTTAATGCCAATGGAAATTTTTTTAATGCAATAGTGGGAGATGTTCGCTTCGCGGAAAAGAGAATGCACTTCACTTCCGGACTTTCGCAAAACACAAATCGATGGAATTTTGTTTTTTCTCTTGGAGTTCGTTTGGGGTTGAATCATGTCACAATCATTATCACTGTCTGAATCGGACAAATTTTCGAGAGGTGCAAAACGGTTAGCACTAGTATTATCACCTCCAGGATTCATGTTGGCTTTTTTAGTATTTGAAGACAAGTGATTGTCTTCAAAACTATTGGAAATGTTTTTATATTTTTGAAATAGTGCCGCACAGAAAAATGAAACGCCGTGAGAGTTCAGAGCGTCGATTAGTACTGAATTTTAAACATGTGAACAGCAGAACTTACACGACGTTTTCTTTTATCCTTTATGCACGTTTGAAGTTTTTGCGTCCCAGAATGAAAGGCTTTTTATCCATGTTGTTTGTAGCGATACTAAAATAAATGTAACTATGAAGGTTAATACATGAATATGTCCTCATATAATTGTTGTAACCTACTTCGAACTTGTCGCTAACATTCAACCAATGCGACTTGCTCATTTTGCCAGTTATTATATTTATTTATTATATTTTCTGCACAATGTCTGTTTTTTGCACTGTATTTGATAAATTTGTAACACTTGTAATTTGATAGACAAATTCTTATCTGATTATACAACTTCAAGTTATCACTTATACATAATTCCTCCCAAAAAGGACTGAAAATAAAATGAAAATAGTGTCAATAAGTGTTCCCTGATTAATAAAAGTTACACCATTCGGAAAAAACGCATTGGAAATTGTCCGGTTGGAATACAAATCTTAACATATTTTGTTATTGTGGACGAATGCACTACCTTTTAATTGACAGAAACTTGCATTGCATTAGTCGAAACTAAAGTTAATGAAAAAGCACAATATACACTATGCACTTATATTATCTACGTAGATTATATTTCTAGGGTTAAGTTACTAAACGCTTTAATTTTGTTCGGTTATACTACTTAAATTATAGAAATTATTGGACGAACTTCCATGAGAAAAATTTGTTTTTGTCTTAAAAGTTACGCATGGAAATAATGGAAAAATTATTCAATTAAGACTTTTATATTGTTATTGTTTTGAATGATATTGGTAATACACATATTGCATAAAGTCGAAATATTATAATATCAAGAATTTGTTTTTAAGCCGCGTGGACTTCGCAAACATACCCTTTGCAACTTCCAAATTCTTGGCTGAACAGCCGAAAATTCTTTGAAATTGGGGGCAAATGTATAAATTTGGCGCAGGCCTATACTTTGCAACAATGTGAGTGAAAATAAAGTAAAGGGTGATTTTTTAAAAGTTATAGGAAAGTTTTTCAAAAAAAAAAAAAAACACATAAAATTCAGAAAAATGCATGAAATCTTCATTTAAATCGATAGTACGGTCCATATAATTTAAAGTTTGAAGATTATTTCACGGAAAAGTTGACCTTGACTGCGCCTAAAATAGTCCATCTGCTTAGTCCAATTACTCTTTCCGAAGTTCGGATGGTATCTCACGAATAAATGCTTCAATGTTGTCTTCCAATGCGTGAATTGAAACAAGAAAAATTGAAGCGGGCTTGTCTATATAGACATGAGCTTTAACATAGCCCCACACAAAATAGTCTAAAGGCGTTAAATCGCACGATCTAGTCGGCCAATTGACCGGTCCCGAACCTGAAATAAAATGTTCACCGAACTCGCCTCTCAATAAGTCCGTGCTGTGTGGTATGTGGCACCGTCTTGTTGAAACCACATCTTATGCAAGTCAAGCTCTTGCATTTTGGGCAAAAAAAAGTTGGATATCATCTCACGGTAGCGCTCACCATTTACAGCTACGTTACGATTCGCATCGTCTTTGAAGAAGTACGGTCCAATGATGCCACCAGCCCACAAACCGCAACAAACTGTGACTTTTTCTGGATACATTGGTAGCTCTTGCAATGCTTCTGGCTGATGTTCACTCCAAAATCGACAATTCTGCTTATTTACGTACCCATTGAGCTAAAAATTAAACTGACCATAAAATGAAAGAAGCGCGCGATGAACTTTCTTAACAGAGCGCGCATTTTGATAATAAAATTTCAATAATTTGCGAGCGTTGTTCGTTTGTAAGACGATTCATGGTTAAATTATAGACCAAACTGAAGATGTCTGACAGTGAAACAAAACACGAAACGTGAGTCAGCTGCTTAAACCAGTGTTGCCAAAAAGATAATAGCTAAAAAATCACCCTTTAGTACCATTTTTGTGGTGGAATAGGAGGTTTCCAAAAAAATGACTGGGAAGAGTCTCTATGCTCTCTTATCTCTGATTTTGGATCACCATCCTATCAACATAAATTGTATAATTAGTTTGTCAGGTTTTGTTTTTAATCAATCAATGTGTATAGGACCGATTCGGAGACGCAAACTTTGCAAAGCAAACGATTTGAGAAGCAAGTGCAACAAAGCAGTTGAAACGTGAAAAGCATACTTTCAACATTTACGAAAAGATTATATTCATTTTACTTTCGTTTAGCAGTTCTTAATGTCTGCGATGTAGACGCTGGCGAATCCCCCCCATCAAAATGTTTCACCTCTCAAAAAAAAAGAGTTTTCCTCTTTGAATGGGATTTTCTCCAGCTGAACGACCTTGGTCTTTCTTTGTACTCATTCTTAAAGCTAATTGTCTGTCACGGGAAAAAGATGCTTAATCTTTTTATATGACCGTTTCACATGTGTATGTAGATCTATGTACGGTTTTGTTCTCGTAAGCTTAATAACAAAGCTGTTGTTGCATCCCGTCCGGTCTTACGTCAATAGCAGAATGAAAAAAACAAAGATCGTCCGCAAACAACCAGGCCACTCGTTCCTGCGCCTCGACTCTTACTCATCAGGATTTATGCTCAAGCGAGCTTATGACCTTGGTTTAACCACCCCGTCCTGGGTCTGCCATTGAAACATAGTTCTTTTAGTTTGGAAAGCTTTTAGCTGTAAGCTCTGCCGTGTTTGTCTTCCTGAGTTCAAAATTAACCGCATAGGTTGGTCCTATTTATTCTTTTGTTATGGGTTCACTTGCTTACTTAAGGTGGGACAACAGTACAAAGCTGGGTGTGTTACCACAAGGACTCTATAGAGTCAAAACGACTAATTTTTTTTTAGGCTTGACTCATAATTTTTAGATTTGACTCATTTTTCCAAGAACAGAAATACCTAAACATGTAACGTTATTTTATTTCACATTTTCAATTTCATCATTTTATCGTTTTCATAATTTTGCAAAGTGTTAGCTAGTTTTCATTTAAGAAGCTTGAGCTCAAACTAGTTTCCTTTTTTCGCATAAGGAGTGTGTTATCAAAAACCTTTTTTGGGACTCATTCATATTCAAAATGACTCGTTTTTGTAGCTTCTGGGACTAAATAATTTAACGTGTGGTAACACTGGCTGGGACTCAACCAACCACAGTCTCAAGTCAGCTCAATCTTTAGATAGCCGCTACCAGCTGCGCACGCCAAGATAGTTATGATCCCTTTCCACTTATCTCCGCTACCTGAGTTGCGGTCTTCCTCTACTGAGCCGTCTCTTAGGCGTGGGTTCAGAGCATTGGTAGGTAAAGTTTATCGTTATATCTCCTCCTCCACTCACCATCTATGCAGACGAGATCGAAATTCACCCGAAGAATATTTCTCTCAAAACAAACAAGTGCATCTTCGTCCGCTTTTGACAGAGTGCATCACTCGTTAAACCATAAACCAACTGAACTCATTTTTATTTTATTGGTTTCCTTAAAATATTCTAGTTCCATTATATTAAATTGAAAAAGACAACACATCACAAATAAAATTTATATCGCTTATTTTTATTTTATCAACTGAGTTACACAATACCAAAATTATTATTGATTGACAAATTTATCAATCATCAATTGAAGAAGACGCATGAAGTGCGTCGGCTGGTCTAATCCTTTTTTCACATCCTAGACTAATGTCTCTATAGTTGGCACAATAAATAAAATAAAAAATTGTGAATCGGACAAACAGTGCTGAGGTTCCATTCAGCGGGCATACTTTCCTCCGACCATATTTTACAGATGAGCTGGCACGTGCTCCTTACCAAGTCTTCGCCTGCTGCTTTAAAAAGCTTTGCCACAGGCCGTCAGGTCCCGCAGTCTAGTTGGACGAAATTGATCTTCATCGTCCCTTTCTCGCGGGTTGAATGGTTTTTGACAGCGGGATTTGGTTCTTCGTCGCCAGTATGCAAAAATGGTTCCTCCATATCCGCAACATCGACCGCGATTTTACGACAAAGATCCCTTCATCATACTTACAGGCTTCGGTTAGGAATTGTGACCTTGGGTTGTCAACTTATATAATAATATATAATATAATATGGGTGGCGCTACAGCCCATAGAGAGCCAGGGCCTAGCTTCTCAGCAACCACTCGTGTTATGCGTGCTATTGTTCTCTTACGAGTGGAAGGGACCTACAGTTTTACGCCGAATCCGAACGGCCAAGTTTGAGAAGCTTTTTCTAGACAGGAAATACTCTTTGAGCATTGTCAGTGACTCGAAAGAGGTGGGGTCGTGAAAATTAGTTCTGTCCCTCAGAGCTGTAATCGAACCTACGACGTCGAGGTTGGGGTCGACGCACGTACCCACAACGCCACGGGCCACCACTTTTGTCAACTTAACCCCTGGTAAAACTTCTACAGTAATATCCCTCTATTCTATCGATCGTGTGCTTCTCATGCCACTTCATCTCTTTACCTAAGGAAACGATGTCCGTCTCTCCTTTTCTGATTGTAGAGCTTGAGTGTGAAACCCAGCATATCACAGGCGGCATCTCGGATGGCTTTTTGGTGTTGACGGGGTAGGATATAATGGAGGCGGAGATTTGCAACTTCTACGTTTCTTGCCCCTCAGATTCATCTGACAGCGATTTTTTATAAAATTTCACAGCTGTTTTACATCTGTTTCACAGATAGAGTCTGTGAATATGTAAAGCTAGAGAACAGCTGAGTCGTCGGTAAACACAGCCTACACGACAACACGTCCGACAATGGACTCAGGCTGATGGACTTCGTGACGGGGCGAAACCTCACTGTAGCCAGCACGCGGTTCCCTCACCTCAACATTCACAAAGGGACCTGGCGGTCCCCTGATCAATCAACCGTCAACCAGATTGATCACATTGCGATCGACGTCAGACACTCCTCCTGTGTCCTCGATGTCCGAACGTTCCGAGGTGCCAACATCGACTCGGATCATTACCTTGTTGTAGCCAAGGTCAGAACTCCGATATCGATTGTACAACGGAGTAGAGCAAGACTAAAACAGTTTGACGTTGGAAAGCTACAATCGCAATCGACCGCTGGGAACTTCTCCGATCGAGTCTCCCTGAAGCTCTCAGAGAGTCCAACCCTGCAAGGCGAAACAATCGACGAACAGTGGAACCGTTGTCAAAACGCCATCAGAGAAGCTGCCTCTGATGTGCTGGGTTTTAAAATGCCACCTAGAAAAAACCCATGGTTTGACAACGAGTGTCGGCAGGCGCATTCAGCGAAGCTAGCAGCATATAAGGCGACGCTGGATAGAAGGACGAGAGCGGTTCGTGAGCTCTACGAACTTAAAAGAAGGGAAGAGCACCGGCTTCTCAAAAAGAAAAAGAAGGAGCATGAGAAGCGCGCGATCGAGGAAATGGAGAGGTGGTACGGCAGAAATAATGGCCGAAAGTTTTACCAGCGGGTGAAACAACTATCCAAAGGGTACAAACATCGGACAGAAGCCTGTCGGAACGAAGAGGGACAACTCGTAGTAGAGTCGCAGTCGATACTGAGAATCTGGAAGGATCACTTCTGCAGACTGTTAAACGGCGAAGAGGACACCAATACCGCTGTCAGGCAGAATGTTCCACTCCACGCAATGGACGACGACAGAAGAGAATTCCGTCCCCCCGATCTAGACGAAGTCAAGATAGCGATATCGAGACTGAAGTCGAACAAAGCTGCTGGAGCGGATGGATTGTCCGCGGAACTGTTTAAGGCAGCTGGAGATGATCTGGTTGGGCGCATGCACCAGCTCATCTGTAGGATATGGTCGGAGGAAAGCATGCCCGACGAGTGGAATCTTAGTATCGTTTGCCCGATCCACAAGAAAGGAGACCCCTTTGACTGCGCCAACTATCGGGGGATAAGTCTCCTTAACATCGCATACAAAATCTTCTCTGCCGTTCTGTGTGAGCGCCTGAAACCATTCGTCAACAACCTGATAGGTCCTTATCAGTGCGGTTTCAGGCCTGGGAAGTCCACTATCGATCAAATTTTCACATTACGGCAGATCCTCGAAAAAACCCAAGAGATGCAGATCGACACCCACCACCTATTTGTCGACTTTAAGGCCGCATATGACAGTGTGCATAGAGACGAGCTATACAACGCCATGTCTAGTTTTGACATCCCTGCCAAACTCGTCAGATTGTGCAGGATGACGATGGAGAACTCTCGCTGCTCCATCAAGGTCGGTAACGAACTCACCGAGACCTTCAATGTCAAAAAAGGTTTTAGACAAGGCGACGCGCTGTCATGTGACTTCTTCAACATCGTGTTGGAGAAGATCGTGCGAAACTCACACGCCAACACTAGAGGCACGATCTTCCAGAAGTCCGTTCAACTGCTAGCATACGCGGACGATATTGACGTGATTGGCCGAACTCAGCGAGCCGTCAATGAAGCGTTTGCTTGTATTGAGACGGAGGCGGCAAAAATGGGTTTAGCGGTGAATGAGGGCAAAACAAAGTATATGCTGTCATCAAGAAAGGACACACAACATCGACGACTCGGTCAGAACGTCACCATAGGCAGCTACAACTTCGAGGTAGTGAAGGACTTCGTCTACCTCGGCTCCCAAGTAAATAGTGCGAACAACATCAGTACTGAGATTAAACGCAGAATAACTCTTGCCAACCGCTGTTTCTTTGGGCTCAAGAGGCAATTGAGTAGTCGAGCCCTCTCTCGAAAGACCAAGCTCACCTTATATAAGACCTTGATCATCCCTGTCCTGCTGTATGGCGCGGAAGCTTGGACTATCTCAAGAGCGGATGAAGACGCACTTGGTCTCTTCGAGAGAAAAGTTCTGCGTTCAATCTTCGGTCCTGTTTGCGTTGAAGGTTCTTGGAGAAGGAGATTCAACCACGAACTGTACGGGCTGTACAGCGACATGAGTCTAGTCAGGCGTCTACGGATTCAACGCCTAAGATGGCTAGGCCATGTAGAGCGCATGGACAACACTGCTCCAGCCCGAAGAGTCTTCGACTCCGAGCCAGTGGGACAACGCAATAGAGGACGACCACGAACCCGATGGCGCACTCAAGTGGAAAAAGACCTCAACCAACTTGGAGTGCGAAATTGGAGGCAGCTGGCTAAAGAACGTGCCAGCTGGAGAGGATTGTTGACCGAGGCCCAGGTTCACCCCGGACTGTAGCGCCACAAGAAGAAGAAGAAGAAGAGAACAGCTGACGACGTGCCAGTGAATATGTATAAGTTCATGCGAACAGCTGATAAGGTGGATTATCCAATATTTTGCCACAAATTTGAGTGGCAAATATTCACCTCCAAAAAACTAGGGAAACTAAGAGACAAGTGTATGTTCACACAATGTATTCGATTATGGTCTTATTGTAAGACTGAATAAATCTATTAAAAACGACGTTAAATTTGAAAACTATAAAGTTCAGGATAAACAAAATAGGTCTGTTCCCGTACTTTCTGCATCAAATTTTGAAGACTGTTAGTTTTTAAGAAGTGGAAACTAGGTACCAAGAAGTACGGGAACGAAAATGTGTAAATTGTGCCATTTTTAAGAGCTTGTTGTTGGATACTATTTGTAAACAGTTACAGCAAAACATGTAAACTAAAAAACAGGATTTTAATAAAAAAAACTAAATTTAAAACCTTTAAATAACCGCCAATACTGTATTCGAGATTAAGACATCAATTGATTTGACAGAAACCTAACAACTAACCAAAACTACCCATAAGCATTTCTTGGGTTAAAATTGGTTAAAATGTACATGGTAGGGAAGTTGTTTACTCTCCCGAGACAACGCTCGTTTGACTTAAAACTCATATTGTTGTCGTACGGGAACACATTTGCGTTGTTTGTACCGTTCTGTATTGATTATTTTGGGTACGGAAGCATACCAATTTCAATAAAAACTTAAATTATTCAACTTTCGTACACACATAACTCTTAGTTTTACCTTAATCCACAATACATATGTAAGTGCTTATACATTTAACTTTAGTATAATAGCTCCATCAGTATAAGGGAATATGTTGTAGTATTTTTGTAATCTGTAATGTGGTCAATATATTTATAAGAATTATTTTGTTAGAATGATTGACATTTTTAGACGACTTTTTGTAATGAGTAATCAATTATTTTAAAAACGTATGAGCTTAACAAAAAGTGTCCTGGAATACTTTCCAATCGAGACCATTTTTGACATCCTGCTAATTTTTGACACTATTGGGGTCGGATAATAAAAGGAATGGCGCGTGCGTTAAAATAAAGTAGTAGGAGTGAATTGAGAGAAGAAACGTTAAAATCTGAGCTGTACTGTGGAAGACGAATATCTCTTTCATTCCATTATCTCTGGGTTGGACTTCATAAGAGGGTAATAGACACACGATCGAAAAAGGATTTGGCCATCTTTTACAATTGTAGCCGGCCGACGTTGAACTTCCTCACAGTATTTCTTTGTCTTGGCGATGTTCGGTCCGAATCAATGTTGGCGCCTCCAAACGTTCGGACATCTACAATACTGGAGGATTGCCTTGAGGTAAAAAATGCTGCCCAAGTACATTTATGCTGTCCACTTTGATTGCGGTAACATGTACAATATAAAAACGCAATTTCTCACTTTACCTTAATTGTAAAGTCAGTCCAAGCTAAAAGGACTGTCATTTCTCGCCTTTTGAGGGGAATAAAAAGAGCGGAAATTCTTGCAATTTTCAGATTACTACTTACGTACTTTTCAGCATCTCCTCCTTATATAAAAATTACCTGTCTGCTGACGTGTTGATGTAACTTGCTGTTCCCCTGATAGTGGCTGTTATTGCTGCATTGCAAACCACCATTGCTGTTGCTTCATGTTTTGAAGAGATAATGGAATGAAAGAGATGTTAATCTTTCCATTATAAAACCCCTAGTCAACCAAAAATCCACCTCAGATTTTAAGCGTTTCCGCTCTCAAGTCACTAATACTACTTATATACAGAGCACCATCTTGCTTTTAATATCTGCCCTGAAAAGTGTCAAAAATTTGCGAGATTGCCCATGATAATGTCAGAAATAGCCCCGATTGGAAAGTATTCCAGGACACTGTTCGCTAAGCTCACACTTTTTAAAAGGAATTATTGTAGCTGTTTATTAAATATTCATTATAAAAAGTCGTCAAAAAATTCCAATCATTCTAACAAACTTATTGTTATAAATATATTGAGGAACATTACGGTCAGGAAAAATGTGAAAACATTTACAAAAATACTACAATTTATTTTCATATACTGATGGAACTATTATAATAAAGTTATATGTCAGGAGAGAGTAAAAAATGTCCCTACCCTGTCCACTTTAACCCAAGAAATGTCTATGGGTAGTTTTGGTTATTTTGTTGGTTTTCTGTCAAATCATTTGATGCGGCTATTCAAAAGTTTTGAATTAGTTTAAGTTTATTTGAACTAGTAGTTCAGAAGAATAAAAAGCGAATTAAATGCCAAAGAACCCTGTTTTTTAATGTACATGTTTTGCTGTAACTTTTGATATATATCGTCTCTCACATCATACCAACAAGCTCTTAAAAATGGCATAAGTTACACATGTTCGTTCATTCTGAGAGGTTTTTTCGTTCATCCTTAAAAAATTAAAGTCTTCAAAATTTGGTGCAGAAACTACGGGAACAGACCTATTTTGTTTATCCTGAATTTGTTAGTTTTCAAATTTAACGTCTTTTTTAATGGAATATTCCAGCATTATAATAAGAACATAATTAAATGCACTTTGCGAACATACACTTGTCTCTTAGTTGCCGTTTTTTTTTTTTTTTTTTTTGAGGTGAATATTTGGCGTTCAAACTAGTGGCAAAGCCGGAAATGTCGGATAATTCACTTCATCAACTGCTCGCATAAACTAATACGCATTCACATAAACACATTCATATTCAGCTGGTCTCGTGCTTTCCACGTATTCACAGACTCTATCTGTGAAACGGTTGTGAAGCAGGAGGAAAACAGCTGTGAAATGTTATAAAAAAAGCTGTCAGATGAATCTGAGGCGCAAGAAACGTAGAAGTGGCATATCTCCTCCGTCCATTATCTCTGATGTTTTGTTATTGCTTCCATCGTATTCTATCAAACATCGACTTTAAATTCTGTTACAAGAAGTTTTGACAGAGAAGAGAATGACTTCAAAATGTGTGTAACTCGAAATCCCTACTAAGGAAGCTAAAATGACGAAGAAGAACAAATCCGTCAGAGGTACAAATACCGATTTTTAAGCGTATATATAATATGTATAACATATGTAATAAAATTAAAAAAGCTCCTATATACTTACTCTATTAACACTTTTTACACTCTTAATGCAAGATCCTGCCTCTTTCGAGTCACTGACAATGCTCAAAGAGTATTTCCTGTCTAGAAGAAGCTTCTCAAACTTGGCCGTTCGGAGTCGGCATAAAACTGCAGGTCCCTTCCACTCGCGAGAGAACAATAGCACGTACAACACGTGTGGTTGTTGGAAAGCTAGTGCCTGGCCCTCAACGGGCTGTAGCGCCACCAATATTGTATTATATATTATATTATAATAATGACTCTATCGGAAAAACTGCACATCACATGATGATGGGATATGTTCCCCGTGATCCATGGCCAGATGTTCTCGCTGAACAGCTGGACTCCAATCTACAAACTCAAAATTTAGAAAGCATTCGTTCACATGGTTTGGAACATATCACTAAAATCCACTCCAAACAGAAGGCTCGACATGATAGCAATAGAATACAATGTGGGTGACTTTGTAATGATGAAGAACGATTCAGTTAACTCAACTGGTTCTTCACGAAAACTTGAGTCAAAAAAGCTTTGGATAGAGTTTGATAAAGAACTCGACGAGGACGCCGATGAAGACAGAATGGCTGAATCAGTAACGCAAAACGAAACAATTGGCAATACGGAAGAAGAGAGAGAGAGAGAAGTAAAAAGATGAAAGCGAAGAAGAGCGGGCATTCTGATGGTGACTTTGAATCAGGATGGAAGTTAAATTTAGTGGGGCAGATTTAAGGTAAAATGATTGAGTAATTTTGAGTACTGAAGAAATCGAATTTTAAATGCTGCACAGAGACTCGCAATCGAATAAGATATCGAAGTGCATCATTAACTCATTTTTGCTTTAAATGTGCTTGCAATAATTTGGCGATATTTTTGGTTACATTCTGATGGTTTATACAGAATTGAATGCAGCAATGCAGATTTTACTGCTGATTCTATCAGACAAAACGTTCGACTAGTAGATACGTGTTTTTACTCGGTAAGTCACTGTTGTCATAAACCAGTTAAAGTAATGTCTCAAAGATCTATTTAAAATTGCTCTCTCAACACAGCTGCCGTCCACATCTACGGTGCGGAATTATGATTTTCAAAAGCGTAGCAAGCACATTGAGATCAAATTCTATTACATTAGAATTTCATCGAAATCACTGATAATGAGCTTGAACTTGAGTGATAGCGAATATTTTCAGTAAGCAACTACTTAAAAGGGGTTTCAATTCGTACGTGTGAATATTGGATTGATTTCTATTAAAGTTAATTTAATTGTTTTCTCGTTTTTTGTATGTGCACCGATAAAAGTGAGAATGTTTAAAATTAAATAAATTCACTCACACTATAATATTCTCCTTAATATTGCATACTTTGCATACCAAGAATGTTGGACTCCAATGCTTTCATTTAAGATATTGACAGAAGCACTCCGAACTTGAAGTTAAAGGCAAACGAGAAACAAAAATTGTCATATCACCGATAGTGTAATTATCCTTTTTATGTCAATATTGCAATGCATCTTTGTCCATACTTACTGCCTACATATGCGTATTATTTTAGTTTATTTATTTAAAAAAAAAAAGAACAGAATTTAATATTCGGTGCACCAATCGTCTACGCAGCCATCCATTTCCCTACATCCCATGGAACCAGGATAGTGTCCACAGAAGCTGCGCATGTCTATTGACTGACATTTTCTGACTTGACAAATCGAACGGCGTCGGCAGTATGACCGGCATTCATAGCTTGCGTCATAACAATTCGAACAGTCTGGGTAAAAAGATCCTAGAAGAAGATTATATGTTAATAGAATAAGTGAAAAAAAAAACACGTAGTAGCAAAAGTCTCACTATGACCATGGTAGCAATCGTTCTTCTCGCATAATGACGGAGGCATAGGCATGAAGGATGGCGGCCTTAGGTATATGTATGATGAAGAACATGCTGATGAACATGTTCGGTAGGATCGGCTTCTACAGTCATACTCTGCATCATCCCATAAGCAGGTGTGTGGTGTGACGACAGTGCAACACGGAGTAGGGCGTGGACTCGGACGAGGTGGTAGTGGAGGTGGAGCTGTGTCCTCTACATGTAAATCTGGTATAAAGACATCTACTTTGTTGTTGTAATTCACGGTATGGTTTGTTACATATTCAAGGCTTGTCTTGACAGTATTTAATATGGTAATGGTGGTATGATTGTGTGGTTTTGGTATTTCGCATTGTGTGCCAGTCCACACAGTGCCACTTGGACACAATGTTTGCATACAAACGCCATCACGATATATTCCAGTGCCACAAAATACAGGTTGGCAGGTGTTATTAACATTAATTGTATTTTCTGGACATTTTACTTTTGGCGGTGTTGTCGGCTCTGGTTTAACTGGCTCTTGTGGTTTGTCTGGGTTTTGGGGCTTTTCTGGCGTTTGTGGTACACTTGGCTGCTGTGGTATACCTGGCGGTTGTGGTACCCATGGCTGCTGTGGTATACCTGGCGGTTGTGGTACACATGGCTGCTGTGGTACACATGGCTGGTGTGGTACACATGGCTGTTGTGGTAGAAGTGGTGCCCAAGGCTGTAGTGTACCACATGGTTGCGATGGTACACATGGCTGCTGTTGCACACAAGGCTGCTGTTGTACACAGGGCTGTTGCACACATGGTTGCTGTTGCATACAGGGCTGCTGTTGCACACAGGGCTGCTGTTGCACACATGGTTGCTGACAGATGCTAATAGGTGAAGGAGGTGCCACTCCAGGAGTTGTTGGTGTACAACATTGTCGATTCTGGCATATAAGTGCGCAATCGGAAATCGCTGAAGGTAAAGTCGTTGGACACGGTATACATGACTGCTGACATATACAAGTGCAATTTGTCTGAAATGCTCAAAATATGAAATATGTAAAAAAAAAGATTAGATTGTATCTGTTTACTATATTTTGAATAACTGGGTTTGATTTCCCGAAATTAATTAAAAGAACAGTGACTAGGAAAAGATATAAGCAACGAAACATTTTTGAATACGAGGCTATTTGGAAAACCTCACTTCTAAGCTAAACGAATAAATGAATGTTCAGAGGGTGTAAGCAGCTCTTTTAAAGATTTAAGTGAATAAAGCGATGTCTTATCAGATTTACTTCGTGCTAATATTATATAAAAATATACTGGAATTAATTTTGAATGAAGTGTGCATACAACATTCATACATAATAAAATGATTGACATTGACACACATATTTCTGATTAATGTATTTTCCTGCTCAGTATGAAACTATTTACAAGATTGCATGTTTGTGGAGCGGCTGTTTGGATTTAAATCAAACATAGGAGACTTATATGTATATGTTATAGATTAGGATATGACTCATTTGCAATATTATGTGTATACACATTTGCGTGTTTATGCAGACATAAATGGAATGTGGAATTAAAGTTGTATTTATATGTTTTATTTCATTACAATTTTAAACACTGTGAAATAAGACGACCAACGTCACATTTAAGTTAATTAAAAGTTTATTTTCCTGATTTTCTACACTTTATTAAAAAAAAAACAAGTGTACCGATTACTTAGCAGCAATCTACTGATCAACCAGTTCTTCTGAAAAACTATTCCGCAAAGTGCTTAAGGATTGGTTGGAGGAATTTGTTGATTTGAATAAAACATGTGTTCTTGCTGGGGATGGAAGCATCGATTGGCTTGATGAATTCGACACCTACACCCGTGAGATAAGAACAATAATTAAAATTGAAAACACTTGCAACAAAATATCTGTAGAGTCGACAAGAATGACGAACAAATTGATAACTCCGATCGACTACGTCATTACAAACTCGGAACACACTCAAGTCAAAATAGAGGCAAGCCCAAGTATAAGGGACTACGAAACAATAGTGATTGAGCACCTATATAAAAGGAGACAAACTAACAGGATCAACGCACAAATGGTCAAGGTATTCATCATTATCATCAAATTATGACCCGCATGATCCATAAAAGGGATCATGGGGTTACAGCACCCAGCCGCGACCTAACGAGTTCTTGGGCTTGGTCCAACCACATCGTCCTGGGCTTGCCAAGGGGACTCCTTCCTGATAGACTTGCATTTAAGGCACGCCTCCGAAAACGTCATGTTTCGTGCCGCGTGTGCAAACCAACGAAGCTCTTTCCGTTCGGGGAAGTACCTGCCCGACATTGGTTTCTCAGCTCACTGCCGTGTTTCTCACTCCCTCCCGGCGAACAACAGCCGAAAGAAATCTCATCTGGGCAGCTTGTATTCACAATCTTGTTCTTTAGGTCAAATTTCATGTCCACCACCCAGAGAGTTCTCATTTCTGATTACAGATCTTTCAAGCTGTTACAATAAGGGAAAGCTTAGCATTACTCCTCCCCTCATTCATAAAAAAGACCTCGAGATACTTGAACTTCTTCATCTGCCTCAGTGGGACTCGACTCATATATCGAGTGCATTGAACAGGCGTTCTAGAAATTACTATAACGCGACACGTCGACCTTCATGACATCATCTGCATTTATATAATATGAGTGGCACTACAGCCCGTCGGGGGCCAGGGCCTAGCTTCTCAGCAACCACTCGTGTTGTGCGTGCTATTGTTCTCTTACTAGGGAAAGGCACCGACAGTTTAATGCCGAATCCGGCTTTGCTTGAGAAGCTTTTACTAGACAGGAAGTACTCTTTAAGCATTGTCAATAACTCGAAAGAGGTGGGGTCGTGACCATTTATTTTCACTTTTTGTTTTCTATCTTTAAGATAAGAATGGAACCATTTAAAAACAATTCCTCTAAAACATGCTGCATACAATTTATCTAAAAGCAAACCATGATCTACTAAATCGAAAGCTTTAGACATATCGATGGACAGCGCCATAGTAGGTTTGGAACAGCTTTTGAATCGCAACATTAGAATAGCATTTTCAGTGGATTTCTTTGATATAAAACCATACTGATTTTTAGAGAAAAATTCTAGTAGTTCAAAAAATGAAATCATGCGAGATTTAACAGTTTGGAAAAGGTCGAAAGTAAAGAACTGGGACGATAATTATTTATACTTCTATGATTTCCTTTTTTAAAAAGATGTATGTCAGCTATATTAAATACTATTTTATTTAAGAGTGTGTTCGTAATGCCATCACTTGTGAACGAGCTTTTATTTTTGAGTAAATGATGACCTTCCCAATTCAGCGACAATTTATAGAATGTTCTTATCTTCAAAATCAATGATCATCATTACCAGTAGGAACTGAAGTATCAATATGAACTGAATCCATCAAATTATATATCCTACCTATATCCTACGTAAGCTGAGAATGAGCCCCCTTCTTCTTCTCCTTTGGTATTTTATAAGCTGACGTTTTTTCATTTCTTGTACGTCCAAATTGTCTGCTTAAACAACTTACTTAATTTTGTTTAAACATCTGCAAGTGATCAATTACAAACTGATACACACAATCAAACGTTTACACAAAGGAAAAAAACAATTCAAAAGGACAACCATATTGGATACCGTTACGAGAAACTATCCAGTATTATGTCTGTTGTTGCAAGCTTCGCATTATTTTTGTTCGCTACTGTACATATGTACATTCAAACAAAAACTGCACAATATAATTATGTGCCTTTATAGGCGGAGCGAGTTTGATGCCTGGTAGGGGTAACTATTTACTAAAAAAAAAAAAAAGTGATACTCTTGATAATCACAACATAGTACAAGTATTTTTAAATACATATTAACATTTTTCACTGACTTTTAGACCGACTATTGTTTCTTTGACTCGTCCAGATAACGGTAATACCAAACGAACTGTACTGTAACCGTTAAAATTGTATCAGTGTATAAGATATCATTGTATTCAACAAAAGGCTTCGCGAGTGAAAGGAAAAGTTTTCTCTTTATTGACGATGAAATTAATCTAAGAGAGGGATAACTTGAAAAGGACTAAATTGAAGACTCAAATCATTGAAGGAAACACCAAAACAGTTGCCTCGCAGTACAAATTCGATTTACGCAGCTATGAGAAATGATCCGAATAAGGAATTATAGTCAAATAGCTTTTTTTCTATAGAGAACAATCCGACAAATAAAACACACTTTTATGAAATTTGTTATAATCCGTAATGTTTTTATGATTCTATATTTTTCAAAACTGCTAACAACTTTGTAGAGCAAAAATGTCTTCTAGTGGAATACTATTATCTTTGGCCCGTTTTCAACATATTTTGAATGATCGAACTGCAATCTTAACATGCATGATGTCTTCATTCAAGATACTAGTATTGGGAACAAATTTCAGCATTCAGCACCTTTTCCTCACGAATGGCAGCTGTAAAGTAACTGCAGGAATGACGAACCAAAAGGAGAACATGAAAATAAAACAGATGAACAAGCACCAGAAGTTGTAACAAGCGATGCACATTTTTTAAAGTTTACACATAAGCAAGAGGCAATTTAAATGTTATGAAAATCGAGGATTTGCACGAATCAAGGGTTTCGTAAATCGAGTTTGTACTGTATTTATACCAAGTTACATAAAGGTAGAGTGAGTTACGTCAAATCAATTTCATACTTACTTACTTAAGGTGGCGCTACAGTCCGGGGTGGACCTGGGCCTCAACCAACAAGCGTCTCCAGCCAGCTCGATCTTTAGCTAGCTGTCTCCAGTTTCGCACGCATAGTTGGTTGAGGTCCCTTTCCACTTGCGTGCGCCACCTGAGTCGCGGTCTTCCTCTACTGCGCCGTCCCTCGGGGGTGAATTCGAAGACTTTTCGGGCCGGAGCATTGGTTTCCATCCGCTCTACATGACCTAGCCATCTCAATCGTTGGATCTTCACTCTTCTGGCTAAGTCCAGAATTATTTATACCAAGTTACAATAAGGTAGAGTGAGTTACGTCAAATCAATTTCTTAATTACTTACTTAAGGTGGCGCTACAGTCCGGGGTGGACCTGGGTCTCAACCAACAAGCGTCTCCAGCCAGCTCGATCTTTAGCTAGCTGTCTCCAGTTTCGCACGCATAGTTGGTTGAGGTCCCTTTCCACTTGCGTGCGCCACCTGAGTCGCGGTCTTCCTCTACTGCGCCGTCCCTCGGGGGTGGATTCGAAGACTTTTCGGGCCGGTGCATTGGTTTCCATCCGCTCTACATGACCTAGCCATCTCAATCGTTGGATCTTCACTCTTCTGGCTAAGTCGATGTCGCTGAACAGCCCGTATAGTTCGTCGTTGTATCTCCTCCTCCACTCACCATCTATGCAGACGGGACCGAAAATCACCCGAAGAATTTTCCTCTCGAAGAACCAAGGGCTGCTTCATCCGCTTTTGATAGAGTCCATGCCTCCGCGCCATATAGCAGGACTGGGACGATTAAGGTCTTGTAAAGCGTTACCTTGGTTGTTCGAGAGAGGACTTTGTTTACCAATTGCTTTCTTAGCCCAAAGAAGCACTGATTGGCAAGAGTTATTCTTCGTTTGATTTCAGCGCTGGTGTTGTTGAAGTTGATAGCGGTTCCTAGGTACAAAGTTTTTAACGACCTCAAAGTTATATCTGTCTGCCGTGACGTTCTGACCGAGACGTCGGTGTTGGGTGTCCTTTCTTGTTGACAGCATATATTTGGTCTTACTCTCGTTTACCGCCAAACCCATGTTCGCGGCCTCCGTTGCAATACTCACAAAAGCGCCTTTGACATCACGCTGCGTTCTTCCGATAATGTCAATATCGTCGGCATATGCGAGTAGTTGGACGGACTTTTGAAAGATTGTTCCTCTGGTGTTGGCGTTCGAGTTTTGAACAATTCCTTCAAGAACGATGTTGAAAAAGTCGCATGACAGCGCGTCGCCTTGTCTGAAATCTTTTTTGATATCAAAGGTCTCGGTTAGGTCTTTACCGACCTTGATGGCGCAGCATGCATTCTCCATCGTCCACCCACCGTACACAAACGGACGAGTTTGGTAGGGATGCCAAAACTAGACATTGCTCTGTATAGCTCGTCTCTATAGATGCTATCATACGCGGCCTTAAAATCGATGAACAGGTGGTGGGTATCGATTTGTTGCTCCTGGGTTTTCTCTAAAATCTGCCGAAGTGTGAATATTTGGTCGATGGTGGATTTTCCTGGCCTAAAGCGACACTGGTATGGACTGACCAAGTTGTTGACGAATGGCTTTAGGCGTTCACACAGTACGGCAGATAAGATCTTATAGGCGATGTTAAGGAGACTTATCCCCCGATAGTTGGCGCAGTCAAAGGGGTCTCCTGTCTTGTGGATCGGGCAAAAAATGCTGAGGTTCCATTCATCGGGCATGTTTTCCTCCGACCATATTTTACAGATGAGTTGGTGCATGCACCTTACCAAATCATCGCCTGCGGCTTTAGAAAGCTCGGCGGGTAGGCCGTCAGCTCCAGCAGCCTTGTTGGATTTCAGTTTAGATAAGCAATCCGCACTTCATCCGGGTCGGGTGGACGGAATTGTTGATCTTCATCGTCCCTTTCATTGGGGTTGAATGGTTCGTTCTGCCTGACAGCGGAATTTGGTTCTTCGTCGCCGTTATACAGTCTGCAGAAATGGTTTCTCCATATTCTCAGCATCGACTGTGACTCTACTACGATGTTCCCTTGTTCATCCTTACAGGCTTCGGTTCGGAGTTTATAACCTTGACAGGTTGACTTCACCCTTTGGTAAAACTTCCTTACCTCATTCCTGCAGTAATATCCTTCTATTCTGCCGATCGCGAGCTTCTCATAATAATAATAATAATAATAATAATAATAATAATATGGGTGGCGCTACAGCCCATAAAGGACCAAGGCCTAGCTTCTCAGCAACCACTCGTGTTGTACGTGCTATTGTTCTCACACGAGTGGAAGGGACCTACAGTTTTATGCCGAATCCGAACGGCCAGATTTGAGAAGCTTTTTCTAGACAGGAAATACTCTTTGAACATTGTCAGTGACTCGAAAGAGGTGGTGTCGTGAAATGTATTTCTGTCGCTCAGAGCTGGAATCGAACCTACGACGTCGAGGTTGGGGTCGACGCACATACCCACAACGCTATGGGCTACCACGCGCGCTTCTCATGCTCCTTCTTTTTTCTCCTGAGAAGCCGGTGTTCGTTTCTTCTCTTCTGCTCGTAGGGCTCCCGAGCAGCTCTTTTCCTTCAAATCAATTTAAAACGGTTAAATTTCAATCAAGAAAACGTGGCAAATTTGGCCTACTGGGCAACACATGAGCGAAACTTAGTAAAAATTATAGCGAAAATAGAAAAAAACGAAATACCGCGTATTTTTCAAGGCTTTCGCCCTAAACTTAACACCAAAGACCGAAGCTAAACCAGTTCGCATGTACTCGTTGTGTATAGTTTTTATTTCGCTGTTGGTTTTGGTTTGGGAAACACAGTGGTGGGCCACATTACCCACGTGGGCCACATTTGCAACACTTTCTCTACCTATCAGCACAAGAAATGCAGGCAAAGCAAATAATTTATATCTCATAAATACCAATATCAACACACAAAATAAAAGACTAAGAAAAGTTAAGCCCGTGAACTCTGTATCCAGAAGATATTTCACATCACTGAAGATTCATTCGTCACTCTTTTGTTACAACAACTTTAGTCAATATTGCAAAATTAAAAGCTGCAATAAGATGTATCAATAAGTATCTGTTTCTGAGAATACAATATTGGCATTGCTATCGTGAACTACCAGTCTGTCAAACGACGTCATACAAAATTGCTGACTTTGTCATATGTTAGTTTTTTAATTTTTCAATGTTGCTTAAGACCACTCAGATGAAAGCGCTTTACAAAGTCTTTAGATCCGCTCTCTATTTCATTAAGATCTATCATAGCTTACCTTTAAAAATATGATTCCACTAGAGTTTGCATTACATTTGTTATCATCACATTCATCAATGTTCAATAGACTTGCAATAAAACGCAACTTCTTATACATAGATACGATGAACATGTAACACTTCCTTATCACATTTTATGACTATTAAAGAAAACCTTAATATCATTATTCGAGGTCAAATAGTTTATGGCTAGCATTCGAGTCTAGCTCTGTAGCTTTTAAAGGTAATCAGTGTACCGAATATGTATGTACTCGATAAGGAGCCTCTCCCTGCGCGCCTCAATGAATAGAATAAATAAACATGGATTTTTCTTTACTGTAAATTGCTGAATTAAAATACTTTGCTTGAAAATTATACAATGGATAATTGCATCATGATTTAAAGCATAAATGGGACAGAACAAAAGCAAGCATTTTTATAATCAATTAATGGAAAATTGCTTAACCTTATATTGATTGATTATAGCAATTCCTCATAACTGATAGGAGAATTGTAAAAAGAGGTCAGGAACTTTCAATGGTTTTGCTGTTGAAATTAGCGTCAATGCAACTGTCTGTCTGTAGAGACATTTGTTTATAAATTAAGAGCGCACCGAGGGATGATGTTGGAAATAGAATGGTAACTCAGTAACATGCTAATGGCAAAGCTCGTGAATGCCAGTGGTTAGTAAAGATGTTCCAAAATTAACTCAAGATTTGGATTATACACAAATATATACATGGTCACTAGATTGTAATTTATTGTATTGAATTATAAATCACACACTATGAGTTATTTATGCAATGCATGCCTCGGGCACATAGCCTCAACGGCACATACGCAGACTTTTTTGGAATTTTTGATATGGACATTCTGCATAAATGTAAATTTCATTGGTGCATGATATGATTTCCTTCCGAAATGGACGGGTGATTATTGACACAGACTTTTACCATCAAACAACCCCTAAACGAAATCGTGTAGTGTTAAATTACACGATCTCGGGGACCATATTGTCCATATCAACATTATTCGATGTGGTGGCCCGTGGCGTTTTGGGTATGTGAGTCGACCCCAACGTCAACGTCGTAGATTCGATTCCTGCTCTGTGCGACACAACTAATTTTCACGACCCCACATCTTTAAAGTCACTGACAATGCTCAAAGAATATTTCCCGTCTAGAAAAGCTTCTCAAACTTGGCCGTTCGAAATCGGCATAGAACTGTAGGTCCCTTCCACTCGTGAGAGAACAATAGCACGCACAGCACGAGTGGTTGCTGAGAAACTAGGACCTGGCACTCAACGGGCTGTAGCGCCACCCATATTATTATTCTTAACATTATTCGATACTTCGATACTTAAACCTTAAGTTCAACTTAAGCTATTCTTCGTTGCTCATAAATATTTAAGTCAAACTTACTTACTTACTTATCAGGAAGACGACCCATGAAGGGTCCGAGCATGAGCAATTGCTGTCCTGGGCGCGGTGCTTGCAGGCATCAAGGCCAAGCTGTCTTACATCCGCGATGACTAGGTCTCATACCGAAGGTTCGGTCTTCCTCTCCTTCTCGAACCAGGAGGCTCGGATTCGAAGACCCTCTTTGCTGGAGCGTTGTTGTCCATTCGCTTGATGTGGCCGAGCCAGTGTAGTCGACGGATTTTTGCCTTCCGGACTACATCCACATCCTTGTACAGCCCGTAGAGTTTGCGGTTGTGTCTTCTCCTCCATTCGCCTTCCTCGTTGACGGTACCATATATCCGACGTAGAATTTTTCTTTCGAAGGCACCAAGAGTTGCAGATTTGCGTCCAGCTTTCGGCTCCATAAAGCAGGATTGGCAAAATAAGAGTTTTGTAGAGCATGATTTTTTTTCAAGTCAGGAGTTTCGAGCCGAATTATTTTGACAAACCGAAGTAGCATCGGTTGCCAAGGGCGATTCTACGTCGGATTTCGACTACAATGTCATTCGTGGAGCTTACACCGAGGTAGACAAACTCCTTTACTTCCTCGAAATTGTAGCTGTTGATTGTAATGTTTTGGCCTAGGTGGTGCGCGGCAGATCGTTTTTGCTCGACAGCATCTATTTTGTTTTGTCCTCGTTGAACTTTAGACCAGTTCCTTTCGCCCGTTCATTAAGTGCCGTAAATGCTTTCACTACGATATATTGTGAACTTGCAATGATGAGCTGGACTGACATGTATTTAGAAGATAGTGCCTTCCGTGTTGACTTTTGCCCGCCACACTATCATCTCCAGTACCGAATTAAGGAAATCATACTACGGCGCATTTCCTTTCCGAAATCCGGTGCAGGTTTCTAACGGTTTAGAGGTTTTTGAACCGAACTGCACGGTGCATCGCGTATGTGTTAGCGTGGTGCGACACAACCGGATCAGTTTTCCCGGGATCCCGATTTTGGCCATCGCTTCGAATAACTCCTTGCGATGAATGCTGTCGTATGCGGCTTTAAAATCGATAAAAAGATGGTCAGTATCGATTTGAAATAGTATGATTTTGCTGTAGTATGAAGATTTGGTCTATTGTCGATTTGCGGGCCGGAAGCCGCACTGGTACGTGCCGATCGATTAGTGCGGTGTAAAATGGCTTTAGACGTTCACACAGTACGCTGAATAGGGTCTTGTAGGCGACATTTAGCTGGGATATACCTCTATAGTTCTTGCAGGAGGTAGGATCGCCTATTTTGTGGATGGGACAAATAAGCTTTTTAAGTCAAGCTATGATCCAGCTTTCGTTCAAACGAAACCAACCTCTCTTCTATTTCAAATGTCGTATTCGTTGTTTTTCATGTGTGAATGTGTGAAATTTTCAGTTCACTAGACGCCGCCAATCGCAGATGGGATAGAAGATATGAAAAGAAACGAAATGTTTCATGGCACTTGCATTTCGATAGTCATCTTCGGTATTTTTTTATAATAGATGCGAAACATACATTCCTCCTAAACTAAAAGCACTCTGCTAATAAACCTTGAGTTCGTTAAAGATTTTAATGTATTCATGTCTGCAGTAGACCGTAATTTCTTATAAGGTGTACCGATATGAAATGAGATTTTTTTTTAAAATAAGACACTAATTATTAATGGGAAAGTAAAAACGGTCAGAAATTGCAACATTTAACATTGCTGCCATTTGCTTTTGATTGAAAGTGTCATCTCCATCCAATATCGTTCGCAATTCGGCATCTTCAAATTTGTTTGGTGGTCTTCCACGTTCTTCATTTCTCACATCAAAATCCTTATTTCTGAACCGTTGAAACCATCTTTTGCATGTTGCTTCTGGTAGAGCATGATCACCATATGCCCCGACAAGCATTCGATGCGACTCCGCGGCACTTTTCTTCAAATGAAAACAAAAAATGAATGCTTTCCGCAAATCATCACTTTCTGGTACAAAATTCGACATTTTTAACACGATGAAAAAATATGATTTTGACTTGATGTATACTAAATATTTTTCACAGATGTCATAGCAAACGAACAAATAAAATAAGGGCTCGTTCACAACAAATGTTTCCTATCGAGACATTTGTATCTTGACGCTCACTTCATACTGGTACACCTGGTAAATTTCATCACTTCCTCGTTGTTTTTAAATTAATTCAGTAATTCCATCTCCATGACAAAATTATGTAACTAAATTGTTTTAAAATTATATTTTTTTGTGATAGTTTTTCATACAGGATCTCTGCGGCAGTGATTCCTTCATCAATCTAATATCGGAAATGAAGCAAAATACATGGGAGTGATTTTCGATTTCAGACCCTACATGAAGGAGCAGTTTAAAAATAAGTGTTAAGACTAGATAATGGATATAGATAAATGTATACGATTCTGAGATTGTACTAAAGCAAGGAAATTAAGCATACTCACCTACAATCTTTCCACTCGTGAGAGAACAATAGCACAACACGAATGGTTGGGCTGTAGCGCCACCCATATTATTATTATTATAACCTTCAGTCTTTACAAAATTTGTTGACAAGAACCATTGTTCAATACACAACTCCTCTGTGGAGCAGTACTTTCAAAACACTGTAAATCTGAAGAGATAGTTTGAAAAAATGATTTCGAAGCTTGCTGTAGCCAAAGTGTTGTTAAAGCATTTAGGTCTGTTTAAGCTAAAGTGGCATTATGAGATACACTTAAACCAGGGTAGACCCATTGTACAACAACGTGGGTCAAATAACAGAAAGTTAGGGTTGGCAATATGATCAACATAATTATCATATTTGTTTTGTCAGTGAAGTCCATTATTTTTTTACTGTTGTCTTGCTTAAAATCGCTTGGATTGTCAGAAAAGTATGAGACTAGTGTGGCCTGATCGAGACGAGTGTAGGGCAACTACAGAGGAGGTGTGATACATTTTCCTCCTCTTTTTCATCTAGGCAACTTTTTCAGAAGTCATTTGACTATAGTCCCAGTCTTTTAGCATGAAGACCTAAAAGGAAATGTCCTGTGATTACACCCACTGCAGTACTAATGTTTGATCTTCAGAGGGAGATCATGCTGTTAGATCTGTAGGGATCAAGGTTGACCAGATTTGCCTGGAGATTTCGCACGTGGTACAAGTTCTCTATCTGGCATTTGTTGTTTGTTTGTTTAGAAGGTTGAGCTGTAACTGGAAGGTAACCAAGGGAGTACCTATGTCACGAGAAATTTCAACGACTGGCCGTTTTATGGCTTTTTTGCGAGTTTGTTAGCTTCACAGTTTGCATTGATGTCTCTATGTCGTGGCATCCAGCACAGGCGAATGGGCAATAGTTCGGATTTCTCGCTAGGAGATTTTTGGCAGCTTATGAGTTGAGGAAAGACTACAGTGATTAGGTGTACGAAAGAATTTGCTTAGTTTAAGGTGAATGAGGTCTTTTCGGAAACAGGGTTTTGAAGTTTCTCTCTGGGAAGTACCAGGTGAGGTATAGTCAAGATTAGTGCTGATTAAATTTTGTCATGTCCGAAAGCGCAGTTATGCCATTGCGAGCAAGACTTTAGTCAAATTGCACAGTTCGCTGCTACTTGCACACCAAAAATGTCTACGGGAATGAGGTTTAGTATGTAATACATAGTTTCAAGTGCATCCATAGGAGTTGTTTGCTCTCAAGGCTCTGATAATACAAAGGCAGGCTCTGGTCTGGTCTCTGGCACGTCTTTGTACTTGCCTCAAGACATTAAGATCTGATCTGAAATTGAGTATATCGGACGTATAGGAGAATTGTTCTAATAACTGCTGTTAAGAGCCAGTGTGCCATATGTGGTTGTAGTCTCCATTTGTTGCCTATGCCTTTTCCGAGCGTATATATGATAGTGATAAGCGTCATTAGTTATTTCTAACAATTACTTAAATAAAACATTTTTTTATTTATTTGACATTCATATCATCAATCGACAAAGTCTGATTCCAATTCATAAACATTTTGAAAACATAACATATGTAACTGCACACTAAGCTTGACCTAGTGATATCACATTATTGTGCAGTAAATGATTCTGGAGCATTGATACACTCGTTCGTTGCCCTCTTTAGACTACATAAAGCCACATGCTTCTATTGATTACCTTGGAAATTTAATGTCCTCTTATCTCTGCACTTTATAAATGGTGTATGTAGAAATCAGTAATACTGATTATCTGGAAAAACAGTCATCAAATTATACTTAAAAATATAACGCCTAATGCATTCATCTATACATTTATAGATTTTTTTAACATGTTTAGATTTTTTTTATTAATAATTATATTTTGCGCATCAATACTATACCACAAGCAAATATATAATTTGTACATATTCTTCCATGTAACGAATGTCTTGCATTCGCAAGATTGGAGTGCGTTCAATATTATGTAAAGCAATCGTATCTTTTTATGTAAAGCAATTCATGTAATGTCTTTTGCGTGTTAAGAATATGTTTGCATACTATGTACATATATGTATTTATATTTCAAATATAGAGCGATTATCAATTTGGGGTCAATTTACGCACGATTGCTGATTACTTATACAGGAAATCTGTAATCGCGCTGCGCCCTGTGCAATTAAAGATGGAGTAAATCTTTGACAACTTTAGAAGAAATCACTTAATTTCCACACAATTACGAAGAAATGAGGACATTCCTGGGATTTCAATGGATGCTACGACTAGTTCCATGTTTCCAAAAATTAAAAAAAATTAATGGGTTTCCTTATTCATTAATACTGCTAGCCAGTGAAGTTAATTTGATTCCAACTTCTTTCGAAAAGTTAATAATATAGTTGTGTAGATTTATTTATATAACTATTCTACAAGTCACATATGTACAGATTCTATACAGTATACACTTCTTATTTGATGTACAATGTTTTTGGAAATTCTCTATATAACATACAAATTAAAAAAGGCTTTGATTGTATTTTTAAAATTGAATCTATTATCTGACAAATCCAGATGTTGTGAAAATTCGTTGAAAACTGTAATAATACTTGTTAGTGGTTCATTTGTATTAGTTTTAGGGATCCCACAAATAATATATGCCGAGATCGAAGGTATCTACCGGGCTAATAAAATGTGATCAACAGAAGAATTCCAGTACACTTTATATGGCATGAAAGGAAATTCTCTACAAACATTATGTCTGGAATAATGCGTCTTGTTCTCTCTGATTATATGGCTTTGTCCAGAGCAACAACAAACTATATTTTATTTATTTGGTAGATACCCTCTTTATAACAAACATACATGTTTTATGTATGTTTACATTTCATTATTTTTTTAATTTACAAGCGGCAAAAGTCTATATAGGAGTGCCTAGCTTCTCAGCGACCACTCGTGCTTTTTCTATACAGGAAATACTCTTTGAGCATTGTCAGTGACTCGAGAGAGGTGGGGCCGTGAAAATTATTGTTGTGGTACAAAGCAGGAATCGAACCTACGACGTAGAGTTTGGGGTCAACGCACATACCCACAACGCCACTGGCACTTAAAACAAGTTGGACGTAATTTTTTTTTCTAACTAACTGGCCCTCAGGGGACACTCTAAGTTAAATTTAATCTGATCCCAAGACTTTCGATCTAACCTAACATTAATAAATTGAACTAATTCAATGTCAGTACAGCTAATTATTAAAAACAATTGTAAGGAACAAATGAATAACAGAACGTTTTTTTATAGTTAAAACTTATATACTAGCTTACACACAACGTTAAAATAACATAACTATCTCAATTAAACAGACGTATATATGTACATAATGTAATATTACATACACATACTTACATTCGGGTGTACACATACATAAGGTAGTAAAGAAGTTTGTCTACCTCGGGGCAAATGTAAACTCCACGATTGACATCGTAGTAGATATCCGACGTAGAATCGCCCTTGGCAACCGATGCTACTTCGGTCTGTCAAAACAACTGGGCTCGAAACTCCTGACTCGAAGGACCAAAGTCATGCTCTACAAAACCCTTATTCTGCCAGTCCTACTTTATGGAGCCGAAAGCTGGACATTAAGTAAGGCTGCAGAGCTGATTCCTGGTGCCTTCGAAAGAAAAATTCTACGTCGGATATATGGTCCCGTCTGCGAGGAACGCGAATGGAGGAGAAGACACAACCGCAAACTCTACGGGCTGTACAAGGATGTGGATGTAGTCCGGAAGGCAAAAATCCGTCGACTACACTGGCTCGGCCACATCGAGCGAATGGACAACAACGCTCCAGCAAAGAGGGTCTTCGAATCCGAGCCTCCTGGTTCGAGAAGGAGAGGAAGACCGAACCTCCGGTACAAAGACTAAGTCATCGCGGATGTAAGGCAGCTGGGACTTGATGACTGGAAGCAGCGTGCCCAGGACCGTCACCGATGGAAGGCAGCAATTGCTCAAGCTCAGACCCTTCATAGTTCATCTGCCTGATAGTTAAGTAAGTTAAGTAAGTTAAGTACACTTTACATCTTTACAGCTTACATACTACCTTAAAACTACCCTACAATATGCTAGTCGGCCATAGGTTGCGGTTGATAGATTTCAATCCAACCCACCACAAGACAGAGACCGACTGCGCCCCGTAAGGGGGTACGCACTATGCTTTCTACCCTGGGTCTAAAGGGTTCGACGCTGGAGTTCTTTCGCTCCCAATCCACCAGAACTTTTTATGTTGCCAAGCAACATATCGACGTCCCGACTCGCTGTGCTGAACCGGAGAAGAACCTCCTCAGCTCGTTGTGCGATGGAACGGTCGTGGTTGAGTCGCCCATCCACAGTTGATCGGGCGATGTGAAAAAGTGACTGGTACCGCATTTATATCTTGTAGCAGGCCGTACATGTCAAACCCTTCTGGGGCACGAAGCCGCTGTGACGTACCCTTTCGTGGTACTGTGTACTGGGGTAATAAACTCCCGAAATCAGGTTATTGTTCGAGTTCATCGCTCTGCCAGTATGACCTCGAATCAACTTCGACAGGAAATTGTCAACTCGTATCATGTTCGCTCTGCTATATAAAACCTCATTGGAGTAGAATTGTATGTACTGGGACTCTGGTGTTCTGTAAAGGCGAAGGCTGGCTCTAAGACAAGGCTTCTCAATCATGAAGCTTACACTCGCGTTGAACCACACGGGTGAGCATTGGCCGGCCACGCAGCAGATTACTTTCACCCTCGCATCGAGTTGGCTGTTGTATAACAGTCTCTTTGTAAGAGCAAAAGCGCCTCGGGCTCTGGCCAGAGCAGCATCTACATGTTTGTTAAAATATAGATACTGATCTAGTCAGATCCCCGGGTATCTGACTACGGTCCTTTGCGTCAGTGGTTGCCCATGCCGTCCAACAATTGAGAACTTTCGCCAATTCGAAAGATTTATACAACGGTGTCCTGAACAGAATGGTTGCCGACTTATAAATAGTGATATTGAACTTCCAGTCATCGCAATTTCTCATGAATGAATCGAAGTCACTTTTTTTGCCTGATCGCAATTGCGTGAGGAAGAGAACTTAGATCGCTCTGGAAAATTATGAACAGGATCGGCGAATTAACGGCGCCCTGTTATAGACCATTTTTACTTGAACTATACCTGTAGAGGTCACGTTGCCATTCTTGACGACAAATCGCCTAGGTACAACAGTGGTTTACTAATTCCTAGCCGATTGAGCTTATAGAAAAGTCCTTCTGACCATACAGTGTCGAAGACCTTCTCCAGGTCAATCAAACAGGCCCCCGTACATTGTTACTGGCTCTTGCTCCATTGATCATGCGATCCAAAAGGCCTCTGAAATATTCAATGAGATTAATGTCGAAATATCAAATATCGACAATGGTTTAAGAGGCTAGTCGAAATAAATCGCTATCATACAGTAGAGAAAACAATGTTAATTTGTATAGATGCGGCAATGAAAATTTGCACACTTATGGCAAAATGTTATTGATAACGGAGATGATTATTTCATTGATTAGTCGCATAAACTCAACATATACAAATATAATTACTGACAAGAATATATTCAAATTTTAATTCATAAAACGACTTGAAAAATGTAAAAACAGTCATCAAGTATTTAGCATGTTTTTGCGTATGTTGCTGCGATACATATTGAACCTTCTTTAACCAAGTCATTTACACAGATTGATTTGGAATTTGCTCAATACAAATGCAGAGTACAAGACTATCAGTAAGATTCATCATTTTTTTTTGCAAAAATTCTGCAATTAGTTGATTACGGTGTACATAAGTGTATTGACTGCTCATGTGTAAATGTGTTCTTATGCTTAAATATTCATACAAAATAAGATCATCGATCAGTTTATTCAGTGAAACACACCGCTTTGTTAAGTCATATAAATAAATTTAGATTAATAAATATCATGTTAACACGTTTAAAGATTGTATTATTTTTGATATTGTTGATAGAATTAACTAATCAGACTACTGTAAGTTTATATTCTTATAAATGTATATATTCATTATTTGCATGCAAATACATAATTTTCAAGAAATTTAAAGGTGCTAACGATTTCCGAATGTGCTCAAGAAACAATTTGATTATAAGAAGTAAAATTTCGCAAATATGAATGCATGTTACCCTGGCTTAAAATATTTTAAAATGGGTTTAAGAAATATGTCTACTAAATTAAAGAATACCGCGTATTGCTGATGATCTTATCGAAGTTGATTATTCTCATAACGACAAACATAATGAAAAAATATTAGTACACCTACCATCTTGCAGCGATGTTCAATAAATAGAGAAATCACAACACTTCCATACCGCAAATGGTATTCATAATTTTATACCCGCAAATGCATGTAAATACCTGCACAGCTAGATGCATACATTATGTGTGGATGTAAAGTGCACATTACGAACCATATTGAATGCACACAAGATATGTAATCTTAGACATTTTCGCATAGCATACCCATACGCATAATTCAATAGACATGGTACACTATTCGTGAAATCTTAAATTTACAATCGCTATAAGCACATCGTTTCGTAACCAATTGACTAAATTGACTAACTGGTACCGATAATTGAGTTATAAATTTCATTCTTCAAATTTTGAAAAGCGAAAAATTAATATTAATTTGAACTAACCTCTTCGGATAGTTGGCACTACTACCATTTTGATTTAATTTTAGACATAAATCTTTTATCATCGTTTAATAATTTGTGTTTAGTGAAGTTGAAGAAGTTTGATGAACGTTTATTTCGCTATTCAGTTCATCGATATACATATATAAGCATCTTATAAGACCTCGAGAATATTTTTCGATCTATTTAAAAACAAATTGAATTGAATTGACCTCATTTCGACTTACATAGTATGTGTATGGAATTTCTGCGCGAATTATTTGCTGAGACATATATAATCCAGTGTGGGGGTCTATATATCGGTTCCGACAAAAGCTCATAAGGTTAAGCGATTTCTATATAAAGAGATAACCCTCATATACTTGGGCGATACAGCCCAAAGCTTGCTTGGGCCTAATAGAAACCAGCAACTCGTGGAGTAAGCCTACAATTTTGTACCAATTCCGAGTGACTAAGTTTTTGTTGGCTGAAACGACGTATAGTCCTCGCGGATTCGAAGCTCCCATTTAATCAGTATCAAAATTATTACAAAACATTATATTGAATGATAATATTCATTGAACTATTTTTCGTATTCAGAATCAGTGGGAATTTATAATTACCTACGATCACGATTTGCATTTGCAAAATTCCCTACCTACAGCTGGGATCCCCCGATTACCAATTCTTAAATGAACATATAGATTAAGTCTGAACCTTGCTACAGAATAGAGATAAGCAAGAAACTGAAAATGACGATTGGTAGCTATTGAGTAACATAGTCAGTGCATATGCATTTAATAATTGTCTTCTTTTTTCTATATTTAATGAGAACGTGATTGCAATTATCATAATTGCTTAAACCAAATTGTATGCTAAATATTGTTTTTTGGCATTCACATTATCTAATCTTTACAAGCATATATATTTCTTATTCTCTATCTGGCAATGCAGCAGAGGTGGACTCAGGCATCAACCAACAACAGTTCATGGTTAAATCTTATCCAAATACCGACTAATGTTAAATTCTTTATCCGCGTTTGCGATTATCATTGCTTCTGCGCCATACAGCAGGAATGAGATGATCAGTGTCTTTATATGAAGTCAGCTTGGTGCTTCGTAAGACGGCTTTATTTCTCTATTGGCTCTTGAGTTCATAGAAACTGCAATTGGCAAGAGTTGTTCCACGTTTGATCTCTTATTTTATTGATTAATGCAAATGTTTCTAAAATATGTAAAGATATTATTCATATTTGAGCAAAGAGCATACATTTAGCTGCTTAGTAATTAATGTCACCCTAGTGCTGCAAACAGAAACTCCTATAAACAGGAGCTTAATTAATTTACCGCGTGAACATACGCTTTCTTCGTTTACAAACCCCTCCTCGGTGTGTTGAATATTTAGCACAGAAAAATGTCGAGTTACGAGCGAATTTTCAAATAAGATCGCCAATTCACACCAAAACTACGGTTGGGGAAGGGGATAAGCAGTCCGCAGGAGCTCACGGGGCGAAAAATGTCGCATAAAAAATGTATATGCTGCTTGAAATCGTATTCAAAACTTATTCATAATCGAATAAGTAGCTCTTAACTTGATCCACATTAAAATCTCCATTCAGCTTCCTCTCGAGAAGGGTATGTACATAATATATACGAAGCAGTATTTTCTTTCGAAAGCACTTTCCCGCCACACAACACAACAACTAACGAAATAAGAATTAGCTTTGTAAGAATTAAAATTAGTTAACGTATTCAATCTCATTACTACCCAAGAATGGTAGTTATCTGTCGCGATTTTAAACTTATATTATTGATAACAAATATATGTGAAATCGTGAATAAATGTACTTTGACGATTTTAAAGAAGGATCATTCTCCCCTGATACTATTTCAACAACAGATTTCTAATCCCCGAGACAATTGTGAATGTGTCTTCAATAAAATGATCAATGATCAAAATATTGATCATTGAGAATAGTCACCAGCCACCACTCTGTAAAAGAATTTAAGACGGAACAAAATGAAGAAACCTTGTTCATCTTCCAAAAAATATACTTTTTGAACCCCCAAGAAAATTTTTCGAATTATTATTTGAACACACTTTCTTTGATTACGTTGTCCAATTGTGTGGATATGCATCGATGTTGATGCAAATCATTGCCTTAGATTTCTTTAAACTGCTTCTAGCACTTGTAAACATGTTTTAATGCACTTATTTATAAAGAAAATGTCCGTAATGGAAAGTTGTGGCAGTGGCGTTCTGGGTACATGAGTCGACTTATGTGGAACTACGGTGTCTGGGTGTGATTTCCGATACTACAAAAATATTTCTTTTCACAACCTCACTGATTCCGAGTCACGTTCAATATTCAAAGACCTTACTCTGTATCATGTCGTTGGAGAATAATATCTGGAATAACACGAGTGGTTACTGTAGAAGCTAGGATAATTTTCATGATTAATTTTATTAGAAAATCAGAAAGTTTGAACATACCTATTGCATAAACGCCTCTTCGGATTACTCGACATTAAGAAAAAAAATAACACCCTGTTTGAGAGGTGGTTTTAGGCAGTTGATATCATTTCAAAGTTCATTGAATAATTTAAGAATATTTGAGTGACCAATACTCGATTGATGAGCTAAAAAGTTTTACAAGAATTAGGGATATAAGAATTAGTTTTCGTATATATTCTCTCATTTCTTCAATCAGCTGTTTGCTGTCAATTTTGATCTTTTTGATTCAATTGCTCCGAAGAATAGTTATTTACGGACTGAATTAAAGTATTTTATGGAGTCAAGTGGCCTTTTATTTTATTCAGAATATCAAGAAAATTATTCCCA
Organism: Eristalis arbustorum; assembly: GCA_916610145.1. Lineage (NCBI taxonomy): Eukaryota > Metazoa > Arthropoda > Insecta > Diptera > Syrphidae > Eristalis > Eristalis arbustorum. The sequence goes on along the minus strand of OU744316.1, from coordinate 79,482,126 downwards.
AGATATTCGATATAAAATTAGAAGTAGGGCGAAGGATATTTAAATGAAGTAGAAGAAATTCTTTTGTAATCAACCTTTATTTATGCACCCTTCTTTGAGATTTGTAAAATGATTCAGGCTGAATAAAGCAGGATTACGATATGTTATCTTGACGAAAATACTGCCACCTGTGTTAAGATCCACATCCTTGTCTCAGGAACATAAATTCGCAGCATTTATTCATGGATGAGAATGGAAATCGCTCTAGTACGGTTGACAGTTGTTTCAGTTGTTTTTTCCGAGCGTAGCTATTAGAAGAATATTTATGTCCAATGGAAATTAATTAAAGCATGAGCGAAAACACAGGAAGCAAATTATATTTGTATGAATCAAGAATAATTTTCATTTGTTTCTTCTTCTAAAATTTACTTCCGTTGCAACCACACATCTTTTTTTCATCTTTTTTCAAATCTTCAACTCATTTGGTTCGGATTGAAAACGTCACGAAATGTATGAAGTGCGGATGAGTTGCGTTTTCTATAATAACATTTTCTTCGCACTACTTCACCGACATCCGCTCACTTTCTTAGTTGCGTTTTCTATAATAGGAAAATATGCGGATGCGATCCGCCGGTCGATCCGCCAGATTCCATAATCGGCATGATTAAGTGTAACAGTAATACTAACTGCAAGCTTTACCGCACATCCAATCCAACATGTTTAGATTTTATATATATTTTCATACGATTTTTTTATTTTATTATTTCATACGATCAAATCTACGACCACGAATTTTTTTTTCTCCACTGCACAAAGTTTTCAACGTCTGGACAACCCATCGTACCATATTACTGTCCTCCTTGTGAGTAATTATTTTACTTTACACACAATTTAATGTTTCCTTCATATTCAACAACAGCGTACACTTTAATGAATGGATTATGCTATCCAAATTATCCAACAACGCAACAGCCATGTCAGCAATTTCCATGTACTGGCTATACTTGTCCTTGTCCTACTGCAATAATTCCAACAACAGTACCAACAATTATACCAACAACAAAACCAGTAATAACATCAACATCAACTACAACAAAAGTTCCGCCAACCGATTGTCCAAATAACTTAGTCCGAATAGGTGGAGTTTGTCGTCTTACGTACTGCTCCAGGGGTGAACTTCATGATGGGCGATGCATTGAAACAAAATGTAATAACGGAACGGTATGGAAAGGGGGTAAATGCACTGTTCCAGGAAGACTTCGAACGATTTTGGAAATAGAAACTCACTTTACCACTCATGCCAATCACACCGAACCAGTTATTGAAAAGCCAAATATCACCAACGAAGTGATTTATCATACAGAAGCTCCCGAAACAGAAACGGATACAACCAAACGATGTACTACAAAAAGAGTAACAAAAACAGAAAATTCGCCAAGGAAAAAATGTTGCAGAATAGTTTCACCGAGAATGTGCAGAGTAAAATTCAGCAAGTGGTTCTGCACTCATAGGCATCACTTGCGATGTGATGATTTTTGTGGTGACTATAGGATAACATTTTTGACAATTCCAGACATCATCGAACACGATGGTTCTTTGTTAATGCCTCCAAATCCAACTGTTCGAGGATGTAACGAGACTGATTGTTCAACACCTGGTAATAGCTTCAATAATCAATGGAATATGGATGTGAGAGAGTAACTTTGATTTTTTTTCCAGGTCCTGTTGATTGTTCCGGATGCCTTAGCGGGTATAAGGAAACCTGCTCAGATTACTGCTATAAAATTCTTTGTCCAACTGCATACTGCAGGACTATGGATCAAGCTGAGTACTGTAAAGCATATCCGGAGAACTCGGCTTGCACTAGATCTGGAGGATGTTTCCTTGATTCGTGTTACAATGATTATGATTGTGAACTTTAATTACAAAATAAGTAATCTTGGATTCTTAATAAATCAATTTTGTTTGTGTACATGTAAATTATATTTTCTGGTCTTCAGTACCGAGTGATTGGAGAAAGAGGTTTCTTGAATGTAAGCATCGGTGGCCAAGAGCGATTCTTCGTCGGATTCGTGGAGTTCACTTTTGCCACAAGGTATACAAGCTCCTTCACTGCTACTCCAAAAATATAGTTGTCGATTGTGATGTTTTGGCCTAGATGATGTGGGAAGGATCGTTTCTTGTCCTCATTGATCTTAAACCAGTTCCTTTTGCCTGTAATTCGCCGTAAAATCTTCCAATATGCCATTGGAACCGACATCGAGTCGAGTCATATGCGGACAGCTGGCCTGACTTGTGGAAGACTTGTGAACAACTGCGCACCGCAGTATGCATTACTAGGTGGATCCAGGAGGTGGACCAGAAGAGATCGCAAGAAGCAAGTTTCAAATGGCTCAGATGCCCTCAAACCGATCGCACGATACATCGTGTCCTGGTTGTGTTGCAAGATGCTAATGCAAGGCCGAATTCGGCCATCGCTTCCAACAATTCTCTTTGATAGCAGAGCGGCGATGCAACTACATATCGTTGGTGATGGTGTCTGGCGAAGGCATACCGGACAGTGTCCCACGTGCTGCTATTCGTAGACCCTGTCCATCTCCGATTTGATTAGGCGTCCAATGCTTCTCTTAATTGGGTCGTTTCTGACATTAGACAGTCGAGCTCTAAATCGTACTGCCACGAGAGTATGGTCCGAGTCGGCTTTTGTTCGATCACTCTACAAAAGATGTTGTACCTTTCAATTCAATTTATTTGAACAAAAAAGCTATACAACTGGTCTTACACGCTAAAAGCTTAAGCTGGCTCAATAATAGACCTAACGGATGTACAATGACTACAAAGCGATGGTGACTGCTATCATTACTTTGATAGAAGTGATAGAGTCCGTTGCTTGATGTCCTTGGAAATGTCTGCTCATTTAGCAGATTCAATGCATTGAGGAATTGTTGTCCGGGGGTCGAACTTCTCCGGTCCTGATAGCCATGTTTGGGTGGTTGCGAATGTCGTGTAGTTGCCTCTGGAACAATGTCACCAAGTACTCTTGTATGGGGGCGATGCAGGCTTCTTCGTAAAGTCTCTTGTTGCTGGGATACTTCTGCCGGTCCCTGCCGTAGGTGAGTCCGGTGCATATTCAGAGTATCTTCCTTTCAAACATCGAAAGCTTTTCCAAGCTGGTCTTGGAGATGGTAGGCCATATATTGAACCCATGCGCTATGATTGGCCGAATTAGTTGCTTATAGAGTAGCAGCTATTAGTCCATTTTGTTTCCGCTTAAGAGGGTAGACGTGATGAAATCCAAAATTGGATTTTTTGAGAGTCAGCCTCGAGTGGTTGTTAAATTTTAGTTTCTCGCTGAAGTTAATACATGTCAGTTGGTGTTATTGTCGCCCCACTAGGAAGCACAATTCTGATGCTCCGGATGATCTTCTGAAGCACATGAGTACCGAATTTGCCGCATTTATTCGGATACCCCATTTGGTGTAGTAGTTGTACTTCTTTATTTCTTGGTTTTCTACTCGCTGTGCTACGTTAATGACATTGTTGTAGCGTGTGTTAGTGAGTCGTCTGCGAATAGACAGCATTTCACTGTGTAGGCTAGAGCTGATAGGTCTGCCGTGAAGATGTTATATAGCCATGGTCATTTGCTTATGCAATGTGTTTTTAAAAACTTTTGTTGCTCCTCGTAGGTAAATGAAATTGTCCTTTTAACGAATTGCTAATTAGATCTATGTATTTTTTTTGTGATGTGATTCATCATACATACATACCTAAATATGGCAATCATTGATGGCGACGTTCAGTCGATGGGAGGAAATGAAAATATAACTACCACGAAAAAAAACAAGATATGCTCAAGAATGCAAAGATAAATTAATAGTTCAAAATTGAAGCTACGCAGTATAAACTAAAATTCAAAACGTACGACATGGCATACAAGGAAGTTTCAAAGGCACAGGTCAACGTTTGTGACGTGTACCTACAATACATAGTCATTTTATGTGTGAATTATTTGTTATGATATGTACATAATTAATGTGAATTATTATTTTTTGTTTGTTTGTTTTAGTGCAATATTAACATTAGTATAGATTATTTTATAAATTAATATATTATACTCTTGAATACTTTGTTGGTCAAATTTTTCTTAGCTTTTTGCAATAAGTTATCAATGAATTATATTGTCACCATCAGAATAGTCATTTGGGATATATCTAGGTACATATGTATGTATCACGACAACAGTTGTGGTGCGAGAAGAAAAGCATCTGCTCACTTAGGTATAATAAGTAGCCTGTGCATTTTTAATAAAATTCAAAATCAAGTTACCTTATCCTGTTTGGCATTTGGAGAACAAACGAGAATACGTAATAGTTTCGTTATAACTCTAAATCAAATAATATTTTACCTAACCATCCGAGACAGTAAGTCTTCTTTCCGTATTTCATATCTATCAAAATAATTGTAATATATAAATTAATAAAGGTATTTTTGAATACATGCCAACAACTTGGTGTCTATTACTTAAACGTCTCGCACCGTCGATATAGCGGCGCTGGTAGTTGACGCTTCAAGCTGTGCCAACAAGTTGTGTGGTAAAATTATGTATGCAGCAATCTGCCTCTGCCCATGGGTAAAATTATGGGCCAGGCCTCCCAGTTGGAGGTTGTACGTGAGCCTAACTTCTTCAAACATAATACAGTTTCAAATGCAGAAGCAACTAAATGCCTCTCAATCCTCATGGTGGTATATGCCGAGCAAAATAAGGATGAGAAACTGTGACCTCTACTACGGCGATTTCTACAGAGAAGGAGAGCAGCGCTTTTTGGATGTGGATTTGTTGTTGTTGGCAGACTTAGGCAAAAAGTCTTAAGCTTTGTTTCTAAAAGCGAACGCCTCATAACAATCCGCATCAAGGATAAATTTGGTAACATCAGCCTGATTTGAGCCCACGTCCCGACAGAGGACAAAGATTACAGCAGCAAGTATATCTTCTATGACCGCCTAGAAAGAACATGCGATCAATATCTTAAGTACGACACCAAGATCGTTCTAAGAGGTTTCAACGCACAGCTGGGCAAGGAAGAAATCTTTGCTAGAGTCATCGGAAAACGATAACACTTCTGGAAAAGGACACAGGCTGGTGGATTTCGCCCTAGGGCGTAACCTCTCTGTGAAGAGCGTGTGGTTCCAACACCTTAGCATCGATTGATCACATTGGGATCGACGTCAGACACTCCACCAATATTCTCGATATCGGAACGTTCCGAGGCGCCAACATCGACTTGAACCATTTCCTTGTAGCCAAAGTAAGGATAATTATATCGAGAGATGCACAGAGTCGAGACAGGACACTACTTTGAGAGTGAGCTATGATCGCAATCGATAGATAAGAACTTTTGCAACCGATTCCCTCTTAAAATCTCTGAAAGCTCGACGCTGCCTCCACATACAATAAAAGACGAATGGAAACAGCCATAAAAGCACGCGGTCGAGGAGATGGAGAGGTGTTCTGGCAGGAATGAGGTCCGAATGTTTTAGCAAGAGGTAAAAAAGTTATCCGGAGGGTATAGACCTGCAGGAACAAAAATGGACAACTAGTATTAGAATCACAGTCGATGCTAAGAATTTGGAAAACCATTTCTGCAGACTGTTAAACGGCGATGACGACACGAATCGCTCTCAGGCAGAATGTTTCACTTGATTTGGACGATGATGGGCAAGAATTCCGTCCCCCGACTTACACGAGGTCAAGAGCAATATTTAGACTGAAGTCGAATAAAGCAGCTGGCGCGAACGGTCTGTCCGCGTAACTGTTAGTTTAAGGCGATCAGAATTAGGAAACTAATTGGTTCTGTTGGTCCAGGAAAGATCGCGAAGAGCGATGCTTAGTAACGTAAAGTTTTTTCTGCATTTCATTTGACATTTTTCAATTTCAGACTAACTCATTTTGAACCATGGAAAGACACACAATCGAGCAACGCGTTAAAGTTATTCAGGCTTATTATGGAAATGGGCGTTCAAATCAAAATGCAAACTGTGCACTTCGTGAATTTTGGAGAAAATACGGCCTAGTATTTGAAAATTCTTACGACTTGACAAAGCCAAGCGGGGAATTAAAACATAAGTTGAGCTGACGATTACAAATTACGACTAAGTTGGGTAGATATGAGGCAGACAGGACTAGCTAACTACAGAGAAAATTGTTTCCATGTGTTTGCGTGAGTATGTCATTGATTGGCATTTATTCACGCTAAGTTGAAGGTCATTTTTGACACCAAACAAAACATCTATTTACATAATCTTGGAAGGAATATGAAATGGAGGGAGAGGGGATGAACTAATAGATTCTCATGTCGTAAAAGGCGTAAACGGAAAGATGCGGGGCAAGACTAATACGATGGACCCAGGTGGCTACCTTATGGTACACCCGAAGTGGTTTTGAAGGGTGTGGACACAGGCGATCTGAACTTCATGGAATATTCTCTGTTATCGAAATTTGATTTGATCCATTTAATCAAATGAAGCTAAAAACCTATCGCTGTTAATTTGAACATAATGACTAGGTTCTATTACATCGACTTCTTGGTCTACTTCAAATGCGCATAAAGCTTTGGACGCAAATTACGTAAGTAGGTAGGTAGGTAGGTAGGTGGTTGTCGATCTGAATCAGAAAACCGTGTTGGTAAAGTGAAAAAAATGTTTTGCAGTAAAGAAACATTGAGACGTACACAATGTTTTTGAAAAGTTTCGGTATGTAAGATAACTTAACACTCGGACAATAGTTGGGACGATAACAGAATCCTTCTAGTGCTGAGGAAAACATCCTTGTGAGTTGGACAAGTTGATGAAAAATGCCAAAGGTTGAGTCAGGTGCCTGACGCATTTTTTAAGAAATACTTCTTTCAGTGTATTAATCTTCTCTTCAACATGAGGTGCAGCTAAAGAAGTTTGACCGCAAATATTCATGTAGTCTTGATCGAACTCGAATTCACGTGGGCAGATCGACATTTGAGGTAAGCTTTCCAGAGTTTGGACAAAAATATCGTATGGTAGATTTTTAGAGTTTAGGAAAACAGCAGATGATTTTATGATCGATAGATGTTTGATCACGTTATCGGATGGTTTAGGAACGAGAATAGTTTTTGAAATCGGCGTGAGTCCGTTGAAGATGGGCAATTCGTTTTGAAGCGATATGGGAAGCGAAAGTAGACAAATCGTTTGCTACGTTGTTCGGAGGAATATTAAGAGTCTCAGAAAAGTGGACGAAAAATCTTTTTTAATTCTAAAGGGTCGGTAGGGAAGCTTCTTGATGAAGCGAAACCATAACATTTGTTTTGGTAATCCCGTCGATGCAGATGGAGTCATCATTGTCATGAAAATACCCGAGATAAAGACGATTGGGGTTAAGAGTATGAGAATGAATAAAGTTTGGGTGCTTGGGTGTAGGTTTAAGAGACGTAGATGCGTTGAGGTTAACGTGTTAACGTAGATGCGTTGAGACACGTTTAAAGTTTGAGAATCTTGTGGTTGATTTGAAATTTGGATACAAGCCCGTTTAAAAAGACCATTTACTATTCGGTGGTTTCGGTCTAACGGAAGCTTAAGAATGAAGAGGACGAGAATGAGAAGAGGGGTTTTGAGTAACAGGAGCTTAAGAGGGCAAGGTAAATTTGTTTATACTTCTTCTTCTTCTTCTTTCTTCTTTGATTGGCGCTACAGTCCGGGGTGGACCTGGGCCTCAACCAACATGCCTCTCCAGCCAGCACGATCTTTCGCCAGCTGCCTCCAGTTGCGCACACCAAGTTGGTTGAGGTCCTTTTCCACTTGTGTTCGCCATCTTGTGCGAGGACGTCCTCTGTTGCGCTGTCCCAATGGCTCGGTGTCGAAGACTTTTTTTATACCTAAGTTTCTAAATTGAAGTTGCCACCGAAAAGGTTGGTAATCAGGCAAGGGACGAAAATCACGACACTTTCATTCCTCAGCCTTATTCACTGATTGATTTCAAGGTTGAGACTCTGCTTGATAAAGTTCTTGATTGGTGCTTTACGTCGGACACCAGTGACGATAATGCGGAAAGGCCTTTGGTGTAAGGACGGTTGTTATCCTAAAATCTTCTAATTTTCGAATCCTACTCAGATTTTGTCCAGGTAGTGCTGAAGAAGTTAAGTTATGGAGGAAGAGGTTCAGTGGAGCTGATTGTTGACGTTTGTGAACCGGTATTGAGGATCTCGTATGACGGAGTGGCCAATCAATCTCAGATGCTGAGGTGTCACAAAAAAGTTCCTCCATTAAAAATTTGTTGGTGGTTGGTATAAGCGTGGTGCTTGCGTTCCTCGTTGCCAGTAGTTGGGTTTCGTCTGAGTGATTTAATGGTTGTGTCCATTTCAGCGGAGATTGTTAATAATCGATCACAATTAAAATCCATCGCCGCTGCATGATGTTGATGGCTTTTCTGCCAAATTCATAACACTTATATTACCATTAATTATTGGGTACGTTATGTTATTTATTTAATTAATGTTTGTATTTACTCTTTTGTACGTTTCAGAAACAATAAATTGTAGCTAGTCAAATACAAGATCTTAGACGAAATATTGTTTTGAATCTGTTCTTAAGACCGTTGACACTTTCGGTTATCGGTCACTTTAACTTCCGAAATCACGCACTTTAGTTGATGACTGTATATCTGAATAACAGACCATTATTTGTTGAAAATGTCGGTGGTCTATTTGGTACTTTGTCAATTGTGGAGTTTCTAAAGGATCTGTCTAAGGGCCCCTACTGTTCGCATTATTTATAAATGACTTGACTTTTGTGTCAAATTGTAGAGTTGACGATATGAATGCCGACGATTTACAAAACATGTTTTATACATGTTTTTTTAACAAAAAAAAAAAAAAAAAAACAATTATACAGGCTTCAAGTAAAATACCGCACTATTAGAAAAACAAAACAAACCAGTGTGACCAATTGATTTGACATCTGTCAACATTGAGATAACATAACAACATAAAACATTTTTGAATGTTTTTTTTTTTGGAAAGCTAATTTTACCGGGCTTAAAACTTTTTCTGAAGGTTTGTGCCCTGCAATTAAAAATTGTATAATACTGTACAATGGGTTGTATTGTGTTTTGACTGACAAGAGTTGTGACACATCTTCAGTAGCTGTGTTCCTAGTTTACCCCAAAATAAAATGGACGACTTGTTTATGTTCCGAGCAATTCCATGATATATTTTTTTGATTTTGTACCTTAAGATGTCCTCTTATATGGCTCATTTATTACGCATAAGTGCAATTATGCGAATCGAACCGTCTTTGTTGTTTTGTGTAAGTGTAGCTGATTCTAAGTTATTTGAATTATTCAAAATTTAATTAATAACGAAGCACGAATAAAAATAAAAAATATGTACAATGTGCAACAACCCCTCCCCAAAAAACCACCCAAAACTTCCCACCTGCCCAGAAATCTTTCAAATTTACTTGTAGATACTGAAATAACATTTAAGAACCCATAATGAGGTGTCCTGCCCCCAGAAGAACTCATTGTCTGTATCATTGTAAAATGATAATGTGCGTAGGAAAACATAGTCAGAGCAAAATAGACTTAATTTGACACACAAGAAACACTTTCCATGATGTGCCATAATAAGAAAATTTATCAGAATACTCTTCTATATTTTATTTTAAACGGACAGTAAAATGTCTTTACCATACATTCATCACTTAATTGTTTTGATGCCATATCAAAAAATTTGGATACGTAGCTTGAGGCACTCTACTTATCTGCTCGACCCTAATAGAAATAGAAGACTGGAAAGCCATGCATGCCATTTTTTACGTTTAATACTTGAGGGTGCACTTGTCTAGATTTTACGTGCGATCGTAATCTAAATGTAGCATTCGATGACTGTATCCGTGTTATGCAGTTTAAATCTAGATTACTGGGAATGGCATTAGACCTATTCCATAATATGAAAATTCAGTTCCAACTCCACAAAATGATATACTAACAATGCCCGCTATAGTTCAAGGATTTATATTCATTTCGTTTTACAAACACAGTTCTATAGCGGTTCTTTCTTGTCTTAGCAATACGGCTGTGGAATAACTTACACGTTGTATAATCGTAATCATTGTCATATCAAGTCTTTATTACAAAGAAACTAAAAACAAAAAGAATTTGAACTGTTGTAACCTGTTTTTGAAAACTACTTAAAACTTATTATTGAGACTTATATATGATTTAATATCTTGAAATATATTTTGTACGATCAATAAAACGAAATCGGGTTCAGAAATAGACTTTGGGGACGAAGGAGAAGAACTTGTTTGTTATTATAGAGCAACCACTTTCTGACAATTATTGACGAATGCTTAGGATCATTGTCAATGACAAAGGCAAGACCAAACTGAAGTTTTTAATTCGCCTTCTTAATTTGTGAATACTGCGTTTAGACCACTGACATAAATACAAGATATTCTAACCAAAAGCACCCATTGAACCACACATCATAACATTACCACCACCAATATGGTTAATGTGCGATCCTCAAATACTATTCCTGAGACTAACGCGCCCTTACCGCCAAAATATTGTAAGCTTATGACGCAGTTTTTGTTATTATTTATTATTATTATGTTATTACTTCTCAATTGGTACAATGTATAATGACATGATATGATATGATCATTTTTATAGTTCGTGGTTAACCATATCAAAGTGGTTAGCAGTGAACTTTTTACTGTCAAGGCAGCTTAAAATTTCATTACAGAAATTTAAAACTGCATCTTCAAGTTGAGAAGGACTAAAAAATTGTGTAGTGTCTAAGAAATATGGTGTACGACTTTTGATTGCTTTTGTTGAAGGAAGTATTATAGCGAAATTGATCTATAATTGCTTATATTATCAGCTGGTCCGAAGTTTGTTTTACTTTTTTTTTAATATTTTCACAATTAAGTCTTATAATAAGACTTCCATAAGGTAACCCAAGCTAAAAGTATTCCTTATCATAATTCCAACATCCGGTAACCAAAGCTAAATGTAATGCTTATTTATCGTCCAATCTCATGGCAATTTTAAAATGAGGAAAAAAATAAGTAATATTGCATGAGATTTGGGGTTCCCTAGGAGGAATAAGACTTACATACTAAGGCCTAAATCATATTGTAAAACGTGTTACATAATCATTACATTGTCTTCTGCGTTGTATATCACTGCTTTCACAATGAGTCCACCACAATATAACTAGAAGATTTCGTGGGATAATGCGCAGACATTACAACTAAGGTTATTAAATAATAAAGGCCCAAACCCATAGAATCCGGTGCGTGCGTTGCGTCTTGTCAAAAAATTGACAACTCATAAGAGCTAATAAGAGGGAGCGAGACAACAAGTGTGGGCTATATGTGGAATACATCACAATGCATGAAGTTGGCGAACTTTTAACTTTTCGTCCGTTTGACAGTTTATTCTCACATGTGTGTATCATTTATGCATGTATGTGTATCATTTTACTCTCATCGTCGTGTGGGATTGTATGTATGTATACATATTTCGGACGCAACGCACGTATTTCATTTGGCACGTCTTTGCAGTCCGGCAAATACGATTTTTGTGGATGTCAACTGCAACGCACGCGCCGGATTCTATGGGCTCGGGCCTTAAAATTGTTGTTTAAATTTGAAAGCAAAGTCGGAGTCGATTGTTAATTTTCGATTCTTGTAGGTACGATTTCAGTCGTGAACGATGTGTGTATTCGCCTGTTCTTCAACTCGGAGAGAGATTGTTAAATTGTGTGTATTCGCCGATTGTTTAAGTCGGAGAGAGATTGTTGGATCGTATCATATGTGTATTTGGTCAGGTATATTGCTGGAACAACTTTTTTATTCGCATTTGCCCATCGCTTTTTCATTTCGTTTAGCTACTACAATTTAAACTTCATATTTATGAGAGTGAGAGTACAATCCTCTCACAAATTGGATGAGAAGGGTGAAGAATACAGTCGAACTTCCAAAATTCAAATAGTCACGGAAACTAATATTTTTCAGATATTTGGTTTGAATTATAAGCTGTTCCAATTACATAGAGGTGGTGGCCCGTGGCGTTGTGGATATGTGCGTCGACCCTAACCTCGACATCGTAGGTTCTATTCCAGCACTGAGCGACAAAAGTAATTTTCACGACCCCACCTCTTTCGAGTCACTGACAATGCTCAACGAGTATTTCCTGTCTAGAAAAAATCTTCTCAAGCTTCTCAAACTTGGACGTTCGGAGTCGGTATAAAACTGTAGGTCCCTTCCACTCGTGTGAGAATAATAGCACGTACAACACGAGTGGTTGCTGAGAAGCTAGGCCCTGGCCCACTACGGGCTACAGCGCCACCCATATATTTAATTACATACAGGTTTGACTGTATTTCCATTCCCAATGTTCCTATTTTGGTAGGTATATATATCCAACTTTTTTTTTGCCCAAAATGGAGCTTGACTTGCATGACATATGGTTTTAACAAGACGGTCCCACATGCCACACAGCACGAGCAACAATGGACTTATTGAGAGGCGAGTTCGGCGAACATTTTGTTTCACGTTCGGGGCCGGTCAATTGGCCGCCTAGCGATTTTACGCCTTTAGACTATTTTGTATGGGGCCATGTAAAATCTTATGTCTATACAGACAAGCCCGCTTCAATTGACGCATTGGAAGACACGATATTTCATGCATTTTTCTAAATTTTATGTGTTTGATTTTTTTTTGAAAAACTTTCCTATAGCTTTTAAACAATCACCATTTAGTTTACTGAGAGCCTGAATAAATTTACCTGGACTAATTATCACTGGTCTTTAAATTATTGGTAACTCAACATGTGCGTATCCTTTCACATTTCACAACTCTGGTTTTTCTTTATATATTCCAACTTGGCAGGTTATACATTTCTCTTCTCCGCCCGTCATTTATTTATTATTTATTTGACCACTATCATACTGTACTTGGTATGGTATTCTAATATATTAAGCATTATAGAAACCTTTTTCAAACGAACGAAAAAACATTCATTCAACTAAAACCATTCGAACATTTTTCCATCATACAAATGAACGAATTCGAACTCATCTCTTAACTGAGTCGAACTATCGACTCGAACCAAACCATAGAACAATCTGTCATGCAAATATTTTGGCAATGTGCGTATGCATACACAAAATTCTCTCAGAGAAGCTGCCGTGCCAACCATTTGACTCAGTCCAACCAGCCGTACAAGGCCCCTTTTACACGAGCTAAATTTGACAGCAAGCATTTCCATTTTTTAGGCAGAGAGGTGAAACTCGCTGTCAAAATTAGCGTATGTAAAAGTAAAAAAAGTAAGAACTACTGAATATTTTGTTCATTCAATTTGATGAATGAATGATTTTCGACTATCGAATAAATGTATAGTTTGCAACTATCGAATAAGTAGATAGTTTTTATTCGATAGTTCCTATTATTATCCCAAATACCCTGTTTTAATATTTTCATTTCACATGTTTTCATGTTTCCTTCCTAGTGTTGAAGAAGAATTTGAGCGTCGTGGCTTTTGACATTTGTATAAAAGTGTTTTGGTAACCAGATCATGGTACCCAGAGTATGCGCGTTTTTGAAGTAATTCTATTCTTCTTCTTGTGGTGGCCCGTGGCGTTGTGGGTATGTGCGTCGACCGCAACCTCGACGTCGTAGGTTCGATTCCAGCTCTGAGCGACAAAAATAATTTTCTCGACCCCACCTCTTTCGAGTCACTGACAATGCTCAAAGAGTATTTCCTGTCTAGAAAAAGCTTCTCAAACTTGGCCGTTCGGATTCGGCATTAAACTGTAGGTCCCTTCCACTCGTGTGAGAACAATAGCACGCACAACACGAGTGGTTGCTGAGAAGCTAGGCCCTGGCCCTCTATGGGCTGTAGCGCCACCCATATTATTCTGAAGCCTAGGATGGAGAATATACCATATATGTTTTCCTCTCTAATATCATGTCGAAATAAATTACATTTAAGTTTGATTTAAAATATTTTATTTTTCTTTTAGTTGGAGTATAGCTTCTAATTTTATGGTCTTGAACATTACTTTTTTGTTTATAATTTTTACTAGTTAAAATGTACGCATGCAACATGAAAATTATATTTTTTCTCAACAAATAAGCACTTGAAACTGTGAAAAATTAAATGAAAGTGCTAAATATACATAACACAAAATGATTGTTTGAATCTAAAAATAGTTGTTCTCTATGAATTTGTTCAATGATACTTGCTTGCTAAATCGTTGGTGACTTCTGATATCATTATATTCAATCTCTATTTCGCAGTGTAAGTAGGTCTTATCAGTTTGTTGTCAGGTATGTAATTAGATCTATGTCAAAATCCCTGCTTTTGATATTACTTTTTTAAAAATTGTACATTTTCTTTCTCTAAGCATTGCGATTGATAATCATATTTGGTTTTCGATTCGTATGCTTTGTTTGTATGTAATATAGTGCAGTTGTAGCAAACTAGCAATTGCATCATCAATTTGTAGAAATAATTTACTTTGAGGAACACGCTTCTAATACAAATGTAAAATGTCACTGGGTGGACAAACACTAAAATAGTTTTTTTTTATAATTCTCTAAGAAACAACAAATATGACAAATTGGCATTTAATTCGATAATCCGAGTTCTTTCAATTCGTGCTCTTCATCGACAGAGTCTTCATCATCAGAGCCATGAACAGATGGTGCTGGAGTAGTGTGCCCTGGAAAAGTGCAACAATGTTAGTCTCGAAGATATGTATGATCATTCAAATGTATCCATACTTGATGATGTTGGACTTGGTGGCTCACTAAACGGTCGGGAGAAGTTCAAATTACTACGTGATCCGTACATTGAGCTTTCATCTACATAATCCGGATATACGGCTTGTAGCGCCTTAACACGTGCCTGTCTGTAGTACTGTGAATAAATTTGAATTTAGATTTTGAAAAAAATGTGTGTTACATTTATACACTCACAATGCCAAGGACTTTCCAATCAAGAAGATCACTCAAACGTTCAGTTCGGTTGCGTTGAATGATACGTTGACGACGGTTAAGACGTGAAAATTCCAGCATATAGTTGGCTAGCTGTTGAACACTATTTTCAAGGCCGATATATCGACGATCGACAATATAGATGCCATATGACTTTGGATCAGAGATGTGTTCCTGCATGAAACAACCGAAACCGGACAGATTGGTTGTCACACTTGGAATACCCATGACTGTACACTCGGCGGGTGTATAACCCCATGGTTCATAATAAGATGGGAACACACCTAAATGACAGCCGCGCACAAACTCTTCATAATCGATACCGAACAGAGGGTTTGTAGATGTAAGGAACTCTGGATGGAACACCATTTTGACGCGATCATTTTGTGTGTTGAAGAGTTGGCAACGACGAATGGCGTTGAGAACCGGATCATTCCAATCGTCTACCTGAAAATTTAATATTTGTAAATATATAACTATCATTTTCGATTGAGAAGAAAATATGGGTTTATGGTATGCAGAAATTATGTTGTATTGCGGCAGCCCTTGTTAAGACACAATGCAGTTTGAAGCCGAGTATAAGTTGTTTGTTTTTAATTTATAACGAATATTGTTGCGTAAAGAAAATACAAGTTGTTTATACTTTTGCTCAGTGTCACTCAGTCAAATGCATTATTTAAAAGTCACCATAAAACTCCAAGATGTGCGAAATTTTGTGGTGACGGTTTATAAAGGAATCGGATAGTTACAATTACCAAGCACTCTCAGCTTTCTTACTGACGTTAACGTCTAAAAATAATTATTCAGACAATTAGCACAGTACTTACAATATTGTGAGTTGTTACAGGAGGCATTCCATCCCTTTGCATTGCAAACAAACATCTCTTGATTTTAACAATATCCTCTTTCATAAGTAGTTCATCTGGCTCCGGAATGTGCCCCTTTAAACATGTATCGAACATTCGTTTTCCCACCAAAGTTTGAAGATTATTAATAGTGTCACGCAGCTGTTTGATGACTGCATGTCCACGCAGTGAATCTACATTGAAATTATTCGTTTTCGCTGGGAAAATCATGAACGCCACAACTGTGGTGTCTGGTTTCTCATGCTTCAGCATTGCGTTAAGTCGGGCTAAAGCTTCAATGAATATATCTGCGCCTTTGTTACCGAACTCATATCGACCAGCGATAAAGAAATATAGAGTCTTATCTAAATCAAAGTTCATGTGACTGTAAATAGGAAAATATTTAATACTTTGTTTATCAGGGAAATATTAGCAACTTACCCGTAGAAATGTCCACGTACAAACTCATTGATCTTCTCTTTGGCCATGGCGTGCAAATTTTGAAACTCATGAATAGCAGAGAATTTTTTCACATTCAATCCATTGGGCGTGATTATATCGGGCTTTCGTTTTAACAGATGTTCAGCTTCATAGCCTGTTATTTCAGATACGGTGGTAAAAACATGTGAAAGGTGGGTAGCTGCACGTTCTAAACAATATCTGTGATAGATTTGTCGTTTTCCCGCCTCATCGTCGACAGCAAAATTTTTTAGGTTGTTATAGAAATCAGTATTGCCTGCGCACAGATATCGCCCCAGAAGTGTGGCATGTGTAGTGAAAACGGTAGCAATCTCCACATGGCGTGTACGTAGAGATATTAATCCGACGCCAGCTTGCCATTCGTGAAAATGCGCAACAATGCGAGGACTATTCAAATCATTGTCTTCAGAATATTCAGCTGCACAATTTCTAAACTGATAAGTAATTGAAAATGTGTAAAACTTTAATTTAATGGGAACTAATTTCTAATTACCTCTTCCAAAAACTCGGCAATCATATATCCTAGAAGAATCGCATCATTTGTTTCTATATCCATTTGTGGTATACCTAATAATGCAGAGATTACATACTTTAGATGGGGATATTAATGGAATTAAAGAAGTTGTGCTACCTATGTGACACTTCTCCCACAATTCGGTTTTAAACTGATCGAGCTTCCATGCTGCTGAACCAATATCAAATAATATCAACTGAGGATTTCCATCAACCAACCAACGACCAGTATGCAGCTTATATCCTCTCGATCGCATTGTATTTACCGCCTTAAGTAAAGGACTGCCGCGTGGAAATTCCAACTCTTCCATTTCCGTTCGTGCACAGTTCTCTTTGTAGGGTCCCATCAAGCATAGTTGTTCACCCATTTCCTCGGTCGACACATAAGCCTTTGAACGAATGACAGTGTAAATTCCACCGACTTTATTAGCGACCTCCCATGCGATTTCAAAAATCCATCGGTTTTCACGCGAGGCAATATCACCGCGATCGAAGAAATCTTTGAGATCCGCACCGGACTCAACACGGGAAAATCTTCGCATCATCTGAAAGAGAAAGGAAAAACAATTAAAATACATAAACAGACCTCCGATATGTTGATGTTCACTCTGTATTCATAGCCGACGTCTCTGTCTTCTAACCTAAAGGATAAGGAACGTTTGAACATGATAATGTTTAAAAATTTAATGATTCAAGTGCAGCGGAAGACGTCTGCTTTGAGTGAACATTTTTTTTAGAATCGATGATAAGAACATTTTTGTTTTCAATACATTATAAAATTAGCGATTGCGTCTCATAATGAGGTAGATTGAAATCAGCATCGGAGATCTCTCTTCCCCGTAAGCATGAAAACTGGGGCAAGTCAGAAATAGATCTGAAGCGTTTAATAACGTATGGACGAGTTGAGAACAACAAGTTGTTGACCCATGTGAACCCTATGGTAGGTGCATACTTATGTGCTGTTTACCGCTATACATGTATGTACCTACTCATTGACAACGTATCAGGAGAAAAACCGTAGGCAATCCGATATTTGTTTAATAAAAGAAATGTACGGAGGATTTCCGTATAGATATGTATTTGCCAGTGGCGCCTCGTCAGGGTGTGCATTGATATGTTTCTCCAGGCATTCGAACATAGAATTTGCTCAAGACTATATTTCTGCGGTATTAATTTAAGGGAGCTTATGTCGATAAACAAAAATGAGAATGTATTTTTCGTGTTTAGACTGTTAACCCGTTATTTTTATTTGTTTTGGTCTGAATCTCATCACTCCCACACTAAATAAAACCGTTTAGTGAAAAATATCATAGTAGCCTATTTTTGGACAAAAATTATATTTGCATATGCTAAGTAAAATCCATTGAAACTTTTCAAATGCATACATTTTTTAAATACTGTACAATTTCTTTTTGTACATTTATGAACAAAAACAATGCGGTACTGATGCGACTATGACTCTATGTGCTATGACATGATTTTGCGAAAAGTGAGTTCGTCCTGTCAAAAAGTGACGGAAGTTATTAGCAAATCGACCTCGATAGTCAGCGCTCTCTGGTATCAGTTTTTATTGGCTACGTTCTTAGGCAAAATTCTGACAGCTCACAAGCAGGAATAATGTCTGAAACACAATAGTGCGGTGGTGCGTTGAATACTGCGGTGACGTACATTAGTACAAAATGAGAGCGGTGAGAGCAACGTAACGCGTAAGACCATCGCATGTCATTATTGAACATGTTGAAACACTGAAGTCGAACGCACTGCCGCACTATTGTGTTTCAGGCATAAAGTTGTATTGAAAATTTCAATTCGTGAAATTACATATCAAATTATTAACTCCGTCATATGTCAGTCAGTCATATGTATAAAGTAGTGTTTTGCAAAAACTATTACAATTAAACTCTTGACAATCGCTTACTACAAAACTTGGCTACTTATACTCTGCATTTAAACATTATTTGCATTGAAAAGTAATTATTTTCTTTTTCATTTTACTTTTATAAATCACCACTATATTTCAAGATTCCAATGTAAGTTCCTATCCCTGAACGATCTATCAGAATTTTTCCTAAGAAAGTTAGTACCGAAATATTCCGACAGAGTCATATGTCGATTGGCCAATATATTTTGTTTGGTTGTTGGTCAAGAATGATGTATACAAGATTACACCTTAATTGAGATATGTGAAGTAAATCGAGATGAGAGCGATTGAAGTTACTGTTTGCGGAAAGGAAGAGTCATTCATTCATATTGGCCAATCGACATATGACTCCGTCGGAGTTTTTTGGTACTAACTTTCTTAGACAAAATTCTGACATATCGTTGAGGATTGGGAATTTACATTGAGATCTCGAAATATGGTAATGATTTGAAAAAATGAAATTAAATAGACAACTAATACCAAGTGTTGTATTAAGCGGTTGTCATGAGTTTAATTGTTATATTGTTATAGCAGAACACTACTTTAAGAATGTAAACAAACCACAATATTACATGCAATTGTTGTTCAAGAAAAAAAGGCAAATTAATGATAAACTATGCGTTAAATTTCGAGTTTTTTTTAAGAAATTGACTAAAACTAGCTCAGTAGAAGGATATGCAGTGGGAAATTTACACATTCATACATATATGTGTACATATTCTTCCAATTTAGCAGAAGGCACACACATTTTTCATTGAGCAATTCCATGTAAAATATCACTTTTGAGAAATTGACAACCACCTATTACAATACTGGCATACTTTTTCCGGGTATTTCACCAACAATTAAACCCGGAATTGGTAATTCAATGTATAATTTCAGAAATTAAATTGTCTACCAAATTTAAATGTTCAATACAACTTTGTTCCCGCGAATGAGCTGTCAGAATTTTGCATAAGAATGTAGCTAATCAAAACTAACACTAGAGCGCGCTGACTATCGAGGTCGATTCGCAAATTAGTTTAAAGATGATAATGCCTCGTATTTTTTTGTAAGTTTAGCAAATTCTCCTTATCTTATTTTCTTGAATTTATAACCGCTCATCTCGTACTACGTCACTAAAAACATGGCGGATTCTCTAAAAGCGTAAACTTGTATACATTATTCTTGATTGTTGCTGTTGTTGGTCAAGTTTAATTTAAAAAAATGATTATTTCCTTAATAAAGACCGCGATAAAGTTTTTAAGAGCCGGTTGATAACTGTTTTTGGTAGTTTTTTTTAATAATGGGGGTATGATTTCTATTAATGGAAAAAAAAATTAAAGAACAACGCCAACACTTAAAATGAAGTACATACTACACCTTTATTGATAGTCAGAAACCTTACTATTTTTTGTTGTGTTGTATTTGTTTTTTTGTTTGTCATTTAAGAGATCTTAATCTCAGTTAACTGAACGAGTTTAAACATCAGACTGGAATAGTTTTATTAATTAACAGTACCCGGACCCACTTGGCTTCGCTTCCGGGGTTACGGGATCTCAGCTCTTTTTTCCGCAGGTCGGAAAGTCCGGCACAGGAGGACTCTTCTACCAGAAACATGTTATTTGTTTGCAATTTGTTTAATGTAACCATATGAGCAGCTTTTAAATATTTTATTCAAATCACAAAATTGTTATCTATGCTGAGAAAAGTATGTATAATACATTTGAAATGTTGAGATTTCACTGAAGCACAATGGAATAAGCAAGCTTGTGAAATAATCCATTTCCTAACTTTCTAGGGTTTCTAGGGCGCACCTAAAATGGCAGCATAAGTTATTATAATCGTAAGGTTACATTTTAAATAAATATGAATGTGCTTATCTTACATAATTATCAATGACCCGTAAATTGCTGAAATAAGTTTTTACAAGCACGATTATAAATCCTCAACTAAAAAAGCAAAGGTTATGTAGGCATTGCCAACTTCTCTTACATACAAAACATGTCAATCAAAGCCAAGCCGTGTACTTTTTTCAAATAAAGTTTCAAAAAACAGTTAGATATTTGCTTCGACAGTTTTAACTTTTTGCTGTATATTCAAGCCAATTCGTCCAACACTAATCTTTGTATATGCATAAATAATTGATAGAATTCATCAGTTCAAAATACACAACAAAAGATTTACGTATAAACTCTTTTTCTTATGTTTTATTATTTTGCAATATATTACAAATGGCTAGAAGGCACCATCTGCCTTAAAACAAAAGAAATCTGGCCATCACTTTACCTAAAACTGTCACTCAGTCTACTTGGACTCAGCAAGCCCTCATTAAGGACCCTCATTGGAGTCATAACCGGGCACTGTGTAACTGGCACTCATGCTCGCAGGATGGGTGCTGCATATAATGATTTTTGGTGAAGCTGCATGGATGAAGAGGAGGAAGAAAATACTCTGCTCCTGCACCTAGGAGCCTACTACTTCAGCAGCCGTAACGAGCTAAAAAGTGCCAGCACTGGCCAACTAAATCGGTTCATCAGCAGCACCAACTGGTTCCAGCGTTAGGATAAGTCAATCCACGTGGTAACACAATGGGCCTACTCTGGCCTAAGTGTTTCTGCTCTGCAGCAGTCAGCCACTACTACCTAAACTAACCTAACCTATTATTTTGCTAAACGAACGAAATTTTTCTGAAATAACAAGCAAATAACAACAAATAAGTCAAAAGATTCTCATTAACTCGAACCTCTACAATTCGAAGACCTCTGTAAAAGTTTTTTTCCTGGTCCGACGAAAATACAAATTATCAAGAGTTTACTGTAATTATTGATTTCATAAGTTACACGTAATCACGTGAATTTAGGCTAGTCGACGCAAATAACATATAATGTGATGCGCGGATTCTTTTAACACATACCGTTCTTCCAAACGTTGCATGTTTTAGCATCCAATACATTTGAAAAAGCTATCAAAGCTGCAAGTGTAAATTATAAAATAAATTGTAAATTAACATTTTTCATACATATGGTATGTACTTTTCACTATCAACGTAATTAGTTTTCGACTGACCGGCATTTTTGTTTTATGGTCGGGAAATTTTTCCTCGCTATTCCCTCGGTTGTAGTTCACCCGAGCTCAACCTGCCAAACTTATAAGTACGACCTCTTGTCCTAGGGGTTACAAAAAAGGAACTGGCCCTCCAGGTTGGGGGTTGTGCCGTCGGGGTAACTGCCCGGCCACACAAAAAACAACAGTTACGAAGCAACAACAAGCCTCGGAAACGGATGACTTTACTGATGACGAACACTGCAAACGATATACGGACAACGACCTTCGGATCTGTACGTGGAATGTAAGGTCCCTTTATAGACCACGTGCAGCCGAACAATTAGCGGAAGCCCTAGACTCCTGCAAAGCAGACATAACCGCCATCCAAGAAGTGCGATGGGATGGACCGGGCAAAAGAAGGATGAAAAACTGTGATATATATTACGGTGATTGCTACAAGCAACAAAAACAGCACCTATTTGGATGTGGATTTGTCGTTAGAGGCAGACTTAGGCAAGAAGTCTTATCGTTCAGGTCAGTGAACGAGCGCCTCACGACAATTCGCATCCAGGCTATATTTGCCAACATAAGCCTTATATGCGCACATGCCCCCACAGAGGAGAAAGATGACGACACCAAAGACAGGTTCTATGAGCTCCTGGACAAAACGTATGAGCAATGCCCTAGCTACGACATTAAAATTGTTCTTGGCGATTTTAACGCAAAGCTAGGAAGAGAGAACATCTTTGGTAGTACGGTCGGGAAGCACAGCCTACACGACACCACATCCGATAACGGATTTAGGCTGATCGACTTTGCTGCGGGGCGAAATGTTGTAGTAGCCAGTACAAAATTCCCACATCTCGACATTCACAAAGGGACATGGCGATCTCCTGATCAATCAACCATCAATCAGATTGATCACATTGCGATCGACGCAAGGCACTCCTCCAGTATTATAGATGTCCGAACGTTCCGAGGTGCCAACATTGACTCGGACCACCACCTTGTAGTAGCCAAGGTAAGGTTGCGGATATCCCGAACACCGCCAAGACAAAGAAATACTGTGAGGAAGTTCAACGTCGGCCGGCTACAATCGCAAGAGATTGCCAAATCCTTTTCCGATCGTGTCTCCCTCAATCTCTTAAGAAATCCTACGCCGCCAACATCAAGTATTGAAGACCAGTGGCAGCATTGCCAAAAAGCCATCAGAGATGCCGCCTCTGATGTGCTGGGTTTCAATCCGCCACCACAACGAAACCCCTGGTTTGACAATGAGTGTCGGCAGGCGAATGCAGCCAAGCAAGAAGCATACAAAGCGGCACTGCAAAGAAGGACAAGAGCTGCTCGGGAGCTCTACGAGCAGAAGAGGAGAGACGAACACCGGCTTCTCAGGAGAAAAAAGAAGGAGCATGAGAAGCGCGCGATCGGCAGAATAGAGGGATACTTCTGCAGGAGTGAGGTAAGGAAGTTTTACCAAAGGGTAAAGTCAACCAGTCAAGGTTATAAACTCCGAACCGAAGCCTGTAAGGATGATCAAGGGAACATCGTAGTAGAGTCACAGTCGATGCTGAGAATATGGAGAAACCATTTCTGCAGACTGTATAACGGCGACGAAGAACCAAATTCCGCTGTCAGGCAGAACGAACCATTCAACCCCAATGAAAGGGACGATGAAGATCAACAATTCCGTCCACCCGACGGATGAAGTGAGGATTGCTATATCTAAACTGAAATCCAACAAGGCTGCTGGAGCTGACGGCCTACCCGCCGAGCTTTTTAAAGCCGCAGGCGATGATTTGGTAAGGTGCATGCACCAACTCATCTGCAAAATATGGTCGGAGGAAAACATGCCCGATGAATGGAACCTCAGCATTGTTTGCCCGATCCACAAGAAAGGAGACCCCTTTGACTGCGCCAACTATCGGGGGATAAGTCTCCTTAACATCGCCTATAAGATATTATCTGCCGTACTGTGTGAACGCCTTAAGCCATTCGTCAACAACTTGGTCAGTCCATACCAGTGTGGCTTTAGGCCAGGAAAATCCACCATCGACCAAATATTCACACTCCGGCAGATTTTGGAAAAACCCAGGAGCAACAAATCGATACCCACCACCTGTTCATCGATTTTAAGGCCGCGTATGACAGCATTTATAGAGACGAGCTATACAGAGCAATGTCTAGTTTTGGCATCCCTACCAAACTCGTCCGTTTGTGTAGGATGACGATGGAGAATGCACGCTGCTCCATCAAGGTCGGTAAAGACCTAACCGAGACCTTTGATGTCAAAAAAGGATTCAGACAAGGCGACGCGCTGTCATGCGACTTCTTCAACATCGTTCTTGAGAGAATTGTTCAAAACTCAAACGCCAACACCAGAGGAACAATCTTTCAGAAGTCCGTCCAACTACTCGCATATGCCGACGATATTGACATTATCGGAAGAACGCAGCGTGATGTCAAAGGCGCTTTTGTGAGTATTGCAACGGAGGCCGCGAAGATGGGTTTAGCGGTAAACGAGGGCAAGACCAAATATATGCTGTCAACAAGAAAGGACACCCAACACCGACGTCTCGGTCAGAACGTCACGGCAGACAGATATAACTTTGAGGTAGTTAAAAACTTTGTCTACCTAGGAACCGCTATCAACTCAGACAACGACACCAGCGCTGAAATCAAACGAAGAATAACTCTTGCCAATCGGTGCTTCTTTGGGCTAAGAAAGCAATTGGTGAACAAAGCCCTCTCTCGAACAACCAAGGTAACGCTCTACAAGACCTTAATCGTCCCAGTCCTGCTATATGGCGCGGAGGCATGGACTCTGTCAAAAGCGGATGAAGCAGCTCTTGGTTGCTTCGAGAGGAAAATTCTTCGGGTGATTTTCGGTCCCGTCTGCATAGATGGTGAGTGGAGGAGGAGATACAACGACGAGCTATACGGGCTGTTCAGCGACATCGACTTAGCCAGAAGAGTGAAGATCCAACGATTGAGATGGCTAGGTCATGTAGAGCGGATGGAAACCAATGCTCCGGCCCGAAAAGTCTTCGAATCCACCCCCGAGGGACGGCGCAGTAGAGGAAGACCGCGACTCAGGTGGCGCACGCAAGTGGAAAGGGACCTCAACCAACTATGCGTGCGAAACTGGTGACAGCTAGCTAAAGATCGAGCTGGCTGGAGACGCTTGTTGGTTGAGGCCCAGGTCCACCCCGGACTGTAGCGCCACCTTAAGTAAGTAAGTATTCCCTCGGTGAGTTTGTCTGTATGACAACAAAGTTACACTGAAATGCAACCATAAAAAAAAGAAATCAATGACTCTGCGTTTGGTCTTTCAGCAGGTAACGACCCAAAAAAAGACTTCCAAACTAAGACAAAATTGTCCTGCCAGCTTGGCAAGTTAATCCTCAGAATTGAGTTTAACTTTGTTCAAGAAACTTTGTATGAAATACCTGTAGTTGACACGGCGCCAAACCTTGATTAGCAGTATATCAAAAAGGAAGGCCAAAATTGTACTCGAAAGAGGGTATGATTCTTATTGACTGTGAAACTGAAAGGAACTAGCATTTGAGCTGTGCATTTAACAAATGGTAGAAAATAACAGTGTATCTATTTTACAAAGATATTTTTCATTTAATACTCAAATGAATATTATTCACCTTCAAGTGAAAATATTTGCATGTTTAAAGTTGTTAGGATGTACATGTATATGTACGTATATAGAATACAATTAAATTAAAAAATATGGTGTATTTGAAGTGAATCTATTTTGTCATCAGGTGTGGATGTGTCGTCATACATTGACAATTCCTTCCACCAAATTATTTAAATGTCTTCCAAACAACATAAAAAACTAGACAAATTTAGTTTATTTTACAGTATTTTCTTTAGAATTCCTTGGACTCCAATAGCTCTACCTAGAGCTAGTTACTAATTAATAGAGATAATCGCTCATACTCCATTTTATAGTTTGTATTCAATCCAATGGCATTAGTCGAAAATGACCAATTTTCTCAGCTATCAACGAAATTAAATGAAATAACTTCAAATATACGTGTGTACGAGTATGATGAATGAAGAAAATAAAAGAATCGGTTCATTCACAACCGCAATGCAATAAAAATACGTTAGCCATAAGCTTTTGCTCAACATGTGGTTATTTTAAAAATTTAAAGTAGATATAAATTACGTACATATGTATATTGAGAAGCATTTTCACATCTTGGCTGGGATACCAGATTTCACACTATATATTTAGTTTAGTGATGGTGTAAGTATTTTGTTTACAGGCAAAAAATATCCGATTTGTTTATGGTGTGTGCATGTACCTAGCAGCAACATTGGTCGTATTTGTCAATAGTAAACAATTAAAGACTATCAGTAAAGACTGAAGTGAAGAACATATTTATTTGTTTAGGATTGAAATTCGTTTAGTGTTACCTGCTATCGGGTAGGAATATTTTCAGGTGTCTATGAAAGAAGAATTTCAAATGAATGCATGTTTGTTGTTTGCGAGTTTATGTATTGTTTCTGCCACTTACACATTCTGTAACTGATTGCTTTGCACTCTTCGACTGAGCATAAATGCAATAATTATGCGAGTTTATTATACATTAGTTCGATTTGAAAATTTTTGATTTTTTTGATTCAATTGTTCCGAGGAATAGTTATTTACGGAGTGAATTAATGTATATTCAAGTGGCCTTTTAATGTCTTCGGAAGAGCAAGAAAATTATTCTCAAGAAATCTGTTATAGAATTAGAAGTAGGGCGAAGAATATTTACACGAAGTAGAAGAACTTCTTTTGTAATCAGCCTTCATTTATACCCCCTTCTTTCAGATTTGTAAAATGATTCTGGCTGACTAGGGCAGAACTAAGATATGTTACATTGACGAAAATACTGCCACCTGTGTTAAGATCCACATCCTTGCTTTCGGAACATAAATTCGCAGCATGTTTAAGATTCCTGAAATGGAATACGGACCAGTATGGTTGACAGTTGTTTCAGTTTTTCTTTCCGAGTGTAGTTATTAGAAGAATATGTATGTCCAATGGGAATAAATTAAAGCATGAGCGAAAAAATTATATTAGAATCAAGGATAGTTTTCGTTTGTTTCTTGTTCTAAAATTTACTTGCGTTGCAAACACACATCCTTTTATCCTCCAAATCCGCAACTCATTTGGTTCGGATTTAAAACGTCACAAAATGTATGAAGTGCGGATGAGTTTCTATAATAGCAATTTTTTCGCACTACTTCAGCGACATCCGCTCACTTTCTGGATTGCGTTTTCTATAATAGGAAAATATGCGGATGCGAAAATTTTCTCTCCGCAGTCGATCCGCTGGATTCCATAATCGGCATGATTATGTCGTTATCAACAATAGTATATGTTTTTGAGAAGAAAACTTTTCGCTCGTCCATCTTCCCAGAAAATCATATTTTAATTCATATTGTCTATAATCAAATAGCATTAAAATATATACTAATATACTCGAAGTAATATCAAGACTATATATGTTTTTCGAAATCGATTTTTTGGTTCATTAATAAGAAGTGCAACCCTCACATTTACCACCTTGAAACGTAATACATACATATGTCCGAAATCGAATTCCAATTTGTTTCTAAAAATTGTAATGAAGATACACACTCTTCACCCAGCAAATAAAAGAAGACTTACAACTGAATATGCATGGATTAATAGTAATATTTGAAAATAACCTACATTCGTTATTGTATATTTTAATGCCTTTCCTAAGATACCGGCAAATATCAATAATTCGTATCTCTCATAATTAGCAATCTTTAGTATAACAGTACAAAGTACAGTTTTTATAATTGACATGTAGAGATTATTAATTCAATTATTTTTCCAGCTACACTGCATTAAATAAATAGTTCTAAATTTGGAGGCATGAGTGATATAACCTGATATCGTGTTTTTTGTTGTTTAATAGAAATGCGTTACATAATAATATAATATGGGCGACGCTACTGCCGGTAGAGGGCCAGGGCCTAGCTTCTCAACAACCACTCGTGCTGTGTGTACTTTTGTTCTGTCACGAGTGGAAGGGACCTACAGTTTAATGACGAATCCGAACGGCTTTGTTTGAGAAGCTTTTTCCAGACAGGAGATACTCTTTAAGCACTGTCAGTGACTCGAAAGAGGTGGGGTCGTGAAAATTGTTTTCGCACAGAGCAGGAATCGAACCTACGACGTCGAAGTTAGGGTCGACGCACATACCCACAACGCAACGAAGGATAATATTTTAAGCGTTGGAATGTCTTAAATTTGTTTTGCGTTATAATAAGGTACTTAACACAAATGTACTTATGCATTAGTACATTCGCTTTCCGCGAAAGTTTGGAGAATGAAAAGTTTTGTTCAAATGAAATCGCGCAAAACCAAATAAGAACATAATGCATGAAGATCTATATAATCTATAATAATAATAGGATAATAATAAAAGGATAAAGATTTTCATGTAGTTGTACAACTTCTTTTTCTTCGTTATATAATAATAATAATATGGGTGGCGCTACAGCCCGTAGGGGGCCAGGGCCTAGCTTCTCAGCAACCACTCGTGTTGTGCGCGCTATTGTTCTCTCACACGTGGAAGGGACCTACAGTCTTTATGCCGAATCCGAACGGCTTTGTTTGAGAAGCTTTCTCTAGACAGGAAAATACTCTTTAAGCAATGTCAGTGACTGTCAGTGACGAAAGAGGTGCGGTCGTGAACATTATTTTCGTCGCACAGAGCAGGAATCGAACCTACGACGTCGACGTTTGGGTCGACGCACATACGCACAACGCCACAGGCCACCACGTTAAAACGGTGTGAAATACCGTACAGATTTTAGAAGTGCAGCACATAAGGGGTTTATCAGAGAAAAATAATTGTGGAGGTGAATTTTAAGAATATTATAATGTTACTGACAGTTTGTTATCAAATGTTAAAATGCTTTTTGTTAAATAATTAAAAGGGAGGCTGACCCCAGGAGACATTTTTTATAATCATCCTATGCTATGCTCTCTAAGATTCGTGCACAAATTGCTTACATTTGATATGTAAACCTTTTGCTGGAGAAGGTTTTAACGTTGTACAAAACGAGGGTTATTGCTCCAAATAGAAGCAAATATATATACTCCCATGTGACTTATATAAATATTACTTTGTTATCAAATATTTAGCATTTTTTGTTGTTATAGCGAAGAAAATATAGAAATGGTGATTGGGAAAGGGGCTGACTACTTCAAATTTACGTGGCCGAAGAGCCTCGTTAAAGGGGTTGACTACTCGCAAATCATATCATTTTCAATTACTTTGTAAACTGTTTCCATTAGGTAGCTCATACCCCTAATAAGCTTAGTACTGTCGGGAATATTTTTTGACTTTGGCGCAAAAATGTATCATTGTTTTTAGTAGAGGGGTAAAAACCAGGCATTTTTTACTATCTTTTCCCGTTTTAAATGTAGGGGAAGTTCAAAAAAAAAGCAACACTTGGAATCAAGTACTATTACGTTTCGAGAGCCAGAAGGGTGTTTTTCAATGGCGCATTTAATATTATACATTATATTTATATCAAAAAAAATGTGACGCCCTTATGTTATGCACATTTAACTTTAAGCCACCTTGTAGAAATATGTTTCTGTTTTTGTTGGTAGACGAAAAGGAGTTGGAATTTGTCATGAACTTCCTACACAAACCATACAGCTGTTGTGTAAGGTGCTATGAGAGACCCTGACCTACCTTGAACTACCTATGAGACCTTGTTAACACGGAAAAGAAAAAGTACACAAAAAGGTGCACCCAAAAATAATTCCCACCAGGGTGGCAGAGCAGTCCAATATTGTTATTTATTTATGAAACAGTATAAAATTAGTGTTTGCATTTATTAAAAGAGCTGCGATGGGTAATAATATTTAATAAAATCTATAATGCAAATAAGTCTAATGTAGGTCCATATGTATTTTCATTTATATATGTGTACATATATATGTGTACATTTATACGTACCAGGAATCAAGATTACAAAATAATGGCATACACACATATGTATGTATCAAATGCTATAAAATGTTTCGTTGATCAAAATTCTTCAACTGATTCCTTGACCTTTTGCTCTTAAGAAACACCGTCTGCAGTCAGCAATTGATAACAGTCTTTTCGTAGATGAAAATAGCGACATGAGTCAACGAACGTCGTGTACCAAATCAATTTTAAAATGTCAAAGATTCTATGGTAACTTCTTGACAAAATAAAAACATACAATAAATATAGAAATTAAACGCCCAATCATGAGTAAATCTTATTGTCAGACTCACGTGAAAATCGAATTCGTGTGTCATTTTCAAGGTCATTGCCCAAATTAAATGTCACCCTTAGAGACCAACCCCGTCATCAGCAACATAGTCATGGGATCAATCAACACCGCAGACACACACTCTTATCAAGTTGGAGCATAAGGTTTATTTTTAAATTGAATATTGTGTGGTAACCTTAATCTTGAAATTAGAAATAGAATCTATCCTTAAGCATTGGCTTCACGTGGATCGTACTCCCACATGCACATAAATATACATATGCATGTACGTATATATATGCATATTTTTTTTTTATAAAAATAGAACTAATTCAACTGACAGCGAAAGTTCCCATAACAATGAGGAAGAAGAGAATTATAAATATTTTGACAGCTGCTAAAAAAAAGTAAATAATCTACCGTTGCAGTTGAATGCACCGCTAAACACTGCTTAACCACTGACAAGCAACTTCTGCAATCCTAAACAACTTGAATACAATAGAAAAATAAGTAGATGTTTATTAATTAACTGCATACAGACCTTTCTTCACTTTGGTTTTCACTTCTCTTATATCTCAATCAACGACTGCAAATGTCAAATAGAGGTCAACGCTAGTCGAAATTGTCTCTCATACACCACAGTGGGGGACGTCACAAACGAAGAACGACAAATAACAGGGATAAAATTATCACACGCCGCTGCACGATACGCGTTATCAAACGAAATTATCAAAAAATAATAAAAATTTTGTAACTTTATTTTAAAATAACTTTCCGCACTGTAATTTTGTTATTTTTTGACGTTCACAATATGTCGGGATAACACCGCAACGACAAACACCTCGGTCCGACACAAATGAGGATGTGAGCCACACGTCGGGATTCTTCCTCGCGGCAATCGCACTCGGCGGTGAAAGATTCACTAGCTTTATACATAAATTTCTTTTATTTTTATCGTTTGACGCTTTCCCGTAATACGGGTTCGTCTCTTTCTCACCTACACGTACGCAAAGGAAATCAACACTACTGTTGCACAGTGCGGCCAAAAAAAATCAAGAGTCTCTTCAATACAATGCGTCCAAAAAACAAAACTTCTCTGAAATGTCTTAAGAACAGTCGAATTAAGTTGATAAAACGCATCTCTCTCATCTTACTCAGTTACGCACTCGCTATCAGACTCTCTTAGCAGGTAAACTCTCTTCAACCGGTTGATACGAGATTATGAGCGTGCTGCGTTGTATAAAGCTATGCATTTGTGTATGTACACAATTTTGTTTTCTTTTTCAGTTGCCATACATTTTGTATCTTTCTAATTAAATCATAAACCGTGTTTTGTACACTTCATAAATAGACCAACTCATGTAGGAATGAACGAAAATAGTTAGTATTGTAGTTGTGCAGCAGGTCCACCCGCTATGTTATGTTTTTGTTTACTAATTAAATTATGTAGCTCTCTTTATAAAAATGCTCTCGCGGCTTGAATTTTCTAATCTACGGTCTCTGTGTTTGAACAGTAGAAGCTAGAAAAGTATTCACCCGAAAGAGGACTAGAAATTTTAACTCTACTAAAAATCATCATCAGATTTAGAGCTTAGCATTTAAATAATATAAGGTGTGCTGGACAGCTTGTCTAAACCGCCATTTTTTCGCTTTCTGACGTCACTCAGTATCCGTTTCAGTCACTATTCAGGCAGATGTTTTGCTTAAGGTCCATTCATATGAGCGGCGAATTGCGATCTTTTAGAAACAACTCTTTTCCAGAAAATATGACAATACGTTATATTTCTTGGATTAGAACTGAAGTATCGAGTTTTTCCATAGACAAAAATCCCAATAAAAGTTAGTTTAAGTATCCTAATTAATGATTTGAAAGTTTTTCTCTGCGAAACCATCATTCTTTCCGCGAACTGTCAAACTGAAATCGTGATACACAAACGCAATCCAAGGACGAAAACGCGATCCACAAACTCACGAACAAAAATTTCGCAGTGAAGTGTCAGTTTGCACCCGTAGTTCTCTGCGAATGAAAAACCTTCATATGAATGAAACGTCAATGTTTGCGAAATTCGCGGCGACATCATATGAATGGGCCTTTATGATTTACAAGTTTTTCTCTGCGAATCAATCATTCTATTTGCAAATTATCAAGCTGATATCGCAATCCTCAAGCGGGCAAACGCAATCCATAACCACGACGACCAAAAATTTCGCAGTGAAGTGTCAGTTTGCACCCGTAGTTCTCTGCGAATGAGAAAACTCCATATGAATGATGCCTGAAACACAATAGTGCGGCAGTGCGTTCGACTTCAATGTTAAGGAGGGGTGCGATGACGCACTGCGATAATCAGCTGTTCCCTCTCTCTCTCTCTCAAATACCAGATGAAAAATGTTGTGTCAGCAGTTTTTGTCTGTGAATTGTCAATTCAAAAAATATTTTGCTCAAACAATTGTACTTTGAGGACTTAATGACGGAAAATGAATGCTAATAAAGCTAAAAAATTAAGAAATAGCTCTTTGTTGCTAATTTTGCGTACTCATGCTAGCAAGCATTTGAAATGTTGCAAACAAAATATGTATCAATCAGAGAGAAGGTGGTGGGTTCGTGAGCTGAAGCTTTGCAGACATACAAATGGATTCTACTCTAAATTAATTTTTTATTTTTTCTTTCGAAACTTCCCTCTTAGTCCGAATTCAAATTGATTTTGTCTTTAAAACATAGTCCGCTGTTCATCAACGCACCAATCTGGCAAACATTTTTTAACATGTTCAATAATGACAAGCGATGGTCTTACGTGTTACGTTGCTCTCACCGCTCACGTACTTACGTACGTCACCGCAGTATTCTGTGCCTGGCCATTGAATTATGTGCGTTGAAAGCTAACGCAACGTACCACCGCACTATTGTGTTTCAGGCATGAGTTGTCAGAGTTTGCCAAGTCCGCAGTTCGTGCCGATCTCATAGGAATGGGCCTTTAGGCTTACACCAATGTTGAAGTACAAATTCCCGCTATAACTTCAGAAAATAAAACTGTCAACGAATACAACTTATATTCGTTACACCATATTTCCGGGTAATGTACGTAAAAAATATAACACCAGCTTTGAGTTCGTTTCAGTCAATTATTGCAAGCGTATTGTTGTTACTAGTTCAGAGTATGTTTTATAAGGGTTCATAAATATTGCTTTTACTGTAGAATGTATACACGATAAAATGTGCGTACACTATGTTCTCTTACTAAAACAACGCCGAAATTCTCTTAGAAGACCTTGAAACTTAAACCTTGAAAGAGCATTTGTGAATGTCAACGTTTCCCCCTCATTGGTACATATGTTCTTATCTATTCAGGAATAACCTACAGCAACTTTAGTGTGACCATAGTTGATTGTCATCAATATTTTCTTTTGTAATAAATATTGACTCTTTCCATTGCGTGTTCTTTACCCTAAAAATTTATTAGAGTATTTACGTATGTTGAATATAAATATCGATAGTTTAGTTTTTCGGGTTATTTTCCAGTCCGCGAAAAAAACTGATTATTTTTTAGGCCTATTGCAGGAAAACGTAACAAAAGGTTTACAGTATAACTGAAAAGGACATTTTAAAATTTGTGAGTTTAAATTTTCATTGTTAATAACTTTGTTGATATTAGACACCCAGAAAATGAGTTACAGATTCCTGTCTTGCGAATTTGGCACAGAATATAATTTGTTTCATTTGCGACATGTTTCATTTCCTATTGGAAAGTAGCAACAACATGTCAAGTTTTAACTTCAGTAATGTAATATAACACTACCTTCAATTTCTAAGGCTAAAGCTACCGACGGTTATTATCTTACAATATAATAATATGGTTGGCGCTACGGCCCGTAGAGGGCCAGGGAGCTTTTTCAGCAACCACTCTTGTTGTGCGTGCTATTGTTCTCTCACGAGTGGAAGGGACCTACAGTTTTATGCCGAATCCAAACGGATTTGTTTGAGAAGCTTTCTCTAGACAGGAATACTCTTTGAGCATTGTCAGTGACTCGAAAGAGGTGGGGTCGTGAAAATTGTTTTCGTCGCCCAGAGCAGGAATCGAACCTACGACGTCGAGGTTGGAGTCGACGCACATACCCACAACAACACGGGTCACCACACGGTTATTGCCTTACCAGCAATAATTTCCACCTAGTGGCCAGCACTTGATATACTTAAAGGTTGTTTGATTTGCTTAGATTATTTTGTACAGTTAGGGCGACTATTTCGAATGAAGCAATTACACAAACCGAAGCATCCATTAGCTTTGAAACATGCACCTTGAGAAGGCCTGGCAACTCAAATGCCAAAGAGTATGCAATCCAATGTGGTTTGTGTGAGTCTCTAACTGGCATACGTGACGTTTTGTCGACGTGCAAATCAGAGCGAGGATACCTATTGCTCAATGCTTTAAAGACAATTTTTTTTAAACCTATATCAGTGCATATTAAAATGCCCGTAAATATGCTACATATTCCAAAACCCAATTCACTAGAAAAATTATTTGAACTTAGTTTTTATAGCAATTATTTTCTGATGTAGAGCGTGATGTATTTTAAATGTATCTTATTGACAAATAATCATTGCCCGCATGCCTTTTTTCACTATGTTGCAAGGTTAGGAAATAATTTAACTTAAAGGACATAATACAATGTTCCAGTATTCCTCTTCGATACGGAAGTTATGACCCATTATACATAAAAACATGCACACAAATGTGTTGCTATAAGAGCAGCAATACACATTTTAACTTGAAATACATTTGTACTGCCACATCGTAACCAGATGCATCTGTATACTACCCCGAGTATATTTTCCTATTTAGTCGTGTCTCATCAGAAAAAACAAAGAAACAAAGGCCACTTTCGCTGTGATTCAATTAGCACAGCAGCCTTCCGGTTACCAAAAACTCTAAGCGATGAACACTTTTCAGCGACAGACCAAAAAATAACAGAAACCAGATGAACACTACGGGAGGGCATGTCGTCTCCGGTAAACAATTAAAAAAATCGCCCACGGCTTTGGTCATTTCGTTGTTTCTGCAATTTTAAACGCTACGACCCATATCATGGAAATTATTCAAAAGGATGGGACTTCATAAATCACAAACGGTTACCCAAACAGAAGAGATCCATGTTCTGCCCAACTTAACTGTGTGGCTTTGCTCTTTTTATTAAGGCCATTTGGATGATTCCATAGAGGATCATAACCCGGGAAAAAAAAAGGTGTACACCCTCCTCCACTTTGGAAATGTCAACCAAACCTCAGACGGTACGTCTTTTTTAATTTATGATGCCTTTCATCAGATACACATACACATTGTATGGATGCTTTCCCGGGTGGTAGGGAAATTGGAATCAATCCCTACAACTGAAGTGATATGAAGTTCGTGATTTGATTTCTTGAGCGAGAGCGCAGGACCCGTGTTAGGAATGTACAAAGATGTTATTTGGTCTCTTCATTCGCTTCATATGAAATTCTACGGGACATCTGGCCCTAGGTATTGCTGCCAGTCGACGGAGAGAGTGGAAAATTAACTTTGCTCATCCGAGTACTCGACGTAAATGATTTATTGAGTTGAGAGTTTATTTCTAATGTCGCGTGTATTCCATGGAATATGCAATTTTACATGTTATTGCGTCCTCTGGAGGTTTAAACGCTTGTCAGGTGTATTTGTCATCCTGCCATTTGCGTGAATAAATTGAATAAAATTCTAGAAATGTTTCTGTGTTCCTTGGATGGATTTCTGAATGGTTATACGGGATGAAACCTTTCTGATTTATGATGATATCTGAAAATCATGCATCAAAAACTAATTCTTTAAGTAAAGTATGAGGTTAAAATATCGTGTATATATATTTCACGTGCATGTATACCTTACGATATCAATCAAGCTAAAATAAGAAAAAATAAATTTTATAATAAAAGGATCCCTTTTGCAAATGCTTCCGTGTCAATACATAAAAGAAATTTGTATTATTTTTACATATCGCACCCCCATTTTTCTTAATGTTACTTAAGAACGTAAAGCGGGTAAAATAGTTTCAAAGCTCCTGAAAATATGCAAGAAATATTTTAAATAAATGAAAGTAGATTTTTGTCTTGATGGAATGATAGAACTGTCAAGTTAGTTTTAATTGTAAAAATCATGCAGCAGGAGCTTTGTTTAACTTTTCAAACCATTTTGTCTGCATTCAACTCATGGAAACTCGCTATGGTGTTCATATTATCGTCGTTATCCGAAAATTTTCTTTGTAAACCAATTTACTGTGCAATTATTTAAAGTACTCAGATTGATTTGAGCTTTCTGATCGTTGCTGACGAACGCGAAATGAAATACATAAAGAAGTTGCCACCTTGCATTTTTGACTTTGTTTTGGGCCTGTGTACTACTTGCAGAATGCCCACTTGTATATTGATAGTTTCTACCAAAGTTGTTTTATTTATTTCAGGGTCCTAGACCAGCTTCTCAGCAAGTGCGCGCTATTGTTCCCTGAGCGTAAGTTACTTCCAGTTTTATTTACGACTCCGAACGCCAAGTTTGAGAAGATTTTTCTAGACTAGGATATGGCAAGCAAAAAATTCGAGTTAATGATAAATTCAAATTACCAGGTATACCGGTATGAAGTGAGCGCCAAGATAGAAATGTCTCGATAGAGAATATTTGTTTGAACGAGCCCTTATTTTTGTTTGTTTGTTTGCTGTGCCATATGTGAAAAATATTTAGTTTACATCAAGTCATTGAACAGACAAAATCATATTTTTTCATCGTGTTAAAAATGTCGAATTTTTTACCAGAAAGTGATGATTTGCGGAAAGCATTAATTTTTTGTTTTCATTTGAAGAAAAGTGCTGCAGAGTCGCATCGAATGCTTGTCGAGGCATATGGTGATCATGCTCTATCAGAAGCAACATGCAAAAGGTGGTTTTCTTCTTCTTCTTTGATTGGCGCTACTGTCCGGGGTGGACCTGTGCCTAAACCAACATGCCTCTCCAGCGAGCACGATCTTTCGCCAGCTGCCTCCAGTTGCGCACACCAAGTTGGTTGAGGTCCTTTTCCACTTGTGTGCGCCATCTAGTGCGAGGACGTCCTCTGTTGCGCTGTCCCAATGGCTCGGTGTCGAAGACTCTTCGGGCCGGAGCTGTGGTGTCCATCCGCTCTACATGACCTAGCCATCTTAAGCGTTGGATCCGAAGACGCTTAACTAGGTGCATGCCGCTGTACAGCCCGTATAGTTCGTGGTTGAACCTTCTCCTCCAAACGCCATCAACGCAAACAGGACCAAAGATCGTACGTAGAACTTTTCTCTCAAAACAACCAAGAGCTTCTTCATCCGCTTTCAATAGCGTCCATGTCTCTGCGCCATAGAGCAGGACTGGGATGATCAGGGTTTTATACACGGTCAATTTGGTGTTTCGAGAGATGGCTCTGTTACTCAATTGCCTCTTGAGCCCAAAGAAACAGCGATTGGCAAGAGTAATTCTGCGCTTGATCTCGGTACTGGTGTTGTTGTCCCTATTTACTCCGGAGCCTAGGTAGACGAAGTCCTTGACTACCTCAAAGTTTCTGCTGCCCAATATGACGCTCTGTCCGAGGCGTCGATGTTGTGCGTCCTTCCGTGATGACAGCATGTACTTTGTTTTGCCCTGGTTTACCGCTAGACCCATTTTAGCCGCTTCCGCTTCAATACCAGCAAACGCCTCATTGACGGCTCGCTGTGTTCGTCCAATCACGTCGTCCGCGTAAGCAAGTTTACGTTTGAGTTT
Source organism: Eristalis arbustorum (assembly GCA_916610145.1). NCBI lineage: Eukaryota > Metazoa > Arthropoda > Insecta > Diptera > Syrphidae > Eristalis > Eristalis arbustorum. The sequence continues at coordinate 79,444,241 of OU744316.1, read as the reverse complement.
CGCACGATCTTCTCAAGTATGATGTTAAAGAAGTCACATGACAGCGTGTCGCCTTGCCTAAAACCTTTTTTGACATTGAAGGTCTCGGTGAGTTCGTTACCGACCTTGATGGAGCAGCGAGAGTTCTCCATCGTCATCCTGCACAGCCCTACGAGTTTGGCAGGAATGTCAAAACTAGACATGGCGCTGTATAGCTTGTCTCTATGCACGCTGTCAAATAGGTGGTGGGTGTCGATCTGCATCTCTTGAGTCCTTTCCAGGATCTGCCGGAGTGTAAATATTTGGTCTATTGTGGACTTTCCTTGCCTGAAACCGCACTGATAAGGACCTATCAGGTTGTTGACAAAGGTTTTCAGGCGTTCACACAGAGCGGCAGAGAGTATCTTGTAGGCGATGTTAAGGAGGCTGATCCCTCGATAGTTGGCGCAGTCAAAGGGATCTCCTTTCTTGTGGACCGGACAAACGACGCTGAGATTCCATTAATCGGGCATGCTTTCCTCCGCTCCAGCAGCTTTGTTCGACTTTAGTCTTGATATCGCTATCTTAACTTCGTCTAACTCGGGGGGACGGAATTCGTGTTCATCATCGTGATTGAGTGAAACACTCTGCCTGACAGCGGAATTTGTGTCGTCATCGCCGTTTAACAGTCTACAGAAATGATTTTTCCAAATTCTCAGCATCGACTGCGATTCTACTACTAGTTGTCCATTTTCGTCCCTGCAGGCTTCGGTCCGAGGTATGTATTTTCCTGATACTTGTTTCACCTTTTGGTAAAACTTTCGGACCTCCTTCCTGTCGTAACACCTCTTCATCTTCACGACCGCGCGCTTCTCATGCTCTTTCTTTTTCTTTCTGAGAAGCTGGTGCTCTTCCCTTCTCTTCTGTTCGTAGAGCTCACGAACAGCTCTCGTTGTTCGATGCAGCGTTGCCTTATAGGCCTCCTGCTTGGCTGCATGTACCTGCCTGCACTCGTCGTCAAACCATGGGTTCCTTCTGGGTGGTGTCGTGAAACGCAGCACATCAGTGGCAGCTTCTTTGATGGCTTTTTGACAACGTTTCTATTCTTCTTCTATTGAATGTGCAGGCAGCGTCGAACTTTCAGAGAGTTTCAGGGAGACTCGGTCGGCAAAGTTCCTAGCGGTCGATTGAAAGATGGTTTTAACGGTTCAGAAAAAATGATTATGATGTGAGAAATGAAGAACGTGGAATACCACCAAAAAAGTTTGAAGACGCCGAATTGCAAGCGATATTGGATGGAGATGACACGTTGAGTCAAAAGCAAATGGTAGCAATGTTAAATGTTGCATAACAAACAATTTCTGACCGTTTAAAAGCTATGGGAAAGATCCAAAAGTGTGGAAAATGGGTGCCACATGAATTGAATGAAAGACAGAAGGAAAACCGAAAAAACGCTTGTGAAATTTTGCTTCAAAGACACGTAAGAAAATCGGTTTTACATCGAATTGTTACTGGCGATGAAAAATGGATTTATTTTAAGAATTCTAAACGGAAAAAATCATGGGTTAATCCGGGTCAACCATCAACATCGACTGAAAAACCATATCGATTCGGCAGGAAGACAATGGTGTGTGTTTGGTGGCACCGGAAAGGTGTGGTGTACCACGAGCTTCTAAAACCTAGTGAAACCGTTAATACTGATCGCTACCGACAACAAATGATCAATTTGAACCATGCATTGATCGAGAAACGACCAGAATTGGCCAGAAGACACGGCAAGGTAATTTTGCTCCATGACAATGCACCTGCACACAAAGCAAAACCGGTTCAGGATACAATCAAAACACTTGGCTGGGAGCAGCTACCCCACCCGCCGTATTCACCAGACTTGGCTCCTTTCGACTACCATTTGTTTTCATCGATGGCACACGTATTGGCTGAGCAGCACTTCGATTCCTACGAAGAAGTCGAAAATTGGGTATCTGATTGGTTTGCTTTAAAAGACAAACAATTTTATTGGCGTGGTATTCACAAATTGCCAGAAAGGTGGTCAAAATGTGTAGAAAACAATGGCCAATACTTTAAATGAAATGTTTTTACTTTCCCATTAATAATTAGTGTTTTATTTTTTCATTTCATACCGGTATACCTTCATTACTGCATGGTTGGAATCTCCTTTATAAGCGATTGTGTTGGTTTGACGGTTTCTATTGAAATATGTTCCACAACAAGTCTCTTGCAGGTCCGGGCCTTATTAAGGTTGACTACATCTCATTGACATTTGGCTTGGTGGTGACGCTCATTCTGCTGAATTATAATTATATTATGTCTATAAGAACTAAATGCAAATAAACTTGCAATGACAATTATTCGATATGAACGATAATTTGCTGATTAAATTATGTATACAGTTTGAATTTATTTTCGCGCTTTTATTTTCTTTCTGTAAGGAAAACCGTTGGTTCCCAAAAACCTTTTTCTTCTATTAAGAGACCTGTTTTGGCCGCTGGGGCCAATACGTTGTCATAAAGTATTTAGCAAAAATAGCCTTTGGCAAACTTGACATAAAATAATTGCTCGGATCAAAAACTCCACATAAATCTCAATCTCTGTGCCAAATAACAGCTATCAAAAGATAACGATGTGTTAAGAGGAATCTGACCGAAGAAAAACCAATTCCCGAAATTAGTTTTCCAATTATATCCCGGAAACTTATTTCCACACTCACATGTACACCTCATCAGGCAACTGCCTTTTAACTTTCTTTATATTTTTACTTCAGTACCACACCATTGCCATAACACCCCAGTTGGCACATAAACCATGAAACAATAGGAGCCTGGAGTATTTTTCGCTTAAATTAAACAAAACTTTCTGAATTCCTCGATCTAATCAGTTCACCCATTTGTATGTGCATTTGGTTCTCCTTCAATATGCTTTGGCATATTCCAAGACCAATAGAATACAAGAGGGAATCCTCATATTTCCGACTGTCGGACATGGATCTGAAACCAGTAACATCAGCATTATCTTCATCGACATCATAGACACAGCGTTGTTGGCAATGTGAGTGGCAGTCCACATGAGCTGCATGAACCCGGAAACCAAAGAACCAACGACCGATAAAAAGTTCCGGACGTATCTTTTATAGCTCTCCGAAGTGTTAAGGAAAACATTTCGTTTTGGGAAAAAAGTTTCTTCGTTATTTCGAGAGCAAATGTTGCATACAGTGCAGCGAAGAATGTGAACCGTGTCGGGTGACTAAAGTGTGAGGGAGATACCGGATTATGTGTTAAGAGTATTGTTTCTGACGAAGTTTCCCCATTTAACTTGTTTTATTGTTTCACTTTTCAGCGCAGTGTTATTTTTTGAAGGGTGTTAAAAGACATTTTGATCTATGGCAGCATGCAGCATACTTACCGTCAGACTTTATGCGCAGTCAGCAGGATAAACGATTTAATTAATCTTCCTCAGCATATTTGTAAATTTTGTACAACATTGATACTCGTACAATGTTCAATTCCGTAACTTTAGTCTACAGAAATTTTCCCATGGGTTGTACTCATACAACTTTTGTGATTTATTCATGTACTCGTATGTATGACATATTTGTTTTTTACGTTTGGAATAGAGATCTTTGAGACTATCATTGAAATTTAAGTTTTTCGCATTTGGATATTTGGATACATTTGTAGAAAGACTGCTTTTAATATAGATGAAGACAGCAAAATTTTTAAGTTAGTCGAGCGATCAAAGTTGACAAGTTTGGTTTGAAAATTGCAATTGGGACAAAGTTAAAAAAGATGTTTTTTTTTTTTGTTTATTTAATATCTTTATTGTTAAGCGTTCGAGTAAAAATGTAAGACATGTCCGGTGAAGGTAAAAATCTTTAGATTTTATTTGTTTACTTCGGCAATGAAGAAAAATTTTATAACGAGTTAAGGGGTTTGAAGGGAAAGTGTTTTTTTTTTTACTTTATTTTAGTTTCTCCATAATATTCGGCAAAAGCTTAGCAGATCTATTTAGTAACGAAAATTATAACATATGTCCTTAATATGAATTTGAAAGCAAAAGTGCTCTAATGTCTTTCCTACGAACCAGTTCGCCACTGAGGATGACATTGGATGCAAGACATTCACTACAATTTAAAGCACAGAAAATCACCCGGTCTGGATAGAATAAAGAACACTATGCTAAAAGAACTCCCAGTTATAAGTTTACGTTTCTTCACATTCATAATAAATACATGTTTAAAACTGCAGTCTTTCCCAAATAAATGGAAACTTGCAAAAGTATTCCCAATCCTGAAGCAAGGTAAACTTCCTACCAATCCCTCAAAATAATAGACCAATAAGTCCACTGAGTTCGTGTAGTAAAATTCTGGAAAAAGTCATTAGAGACATGCTACAGAAGCACCTCTCGGAGAAGAATAGTATACCACAATACCAATTTGGTTTTCGCAGCGAACATTCCACATCCCATCAAGTTCTAAGGATGACAAACTACACTAAGAAGGGTTTTTTCGGAAAAATTATCTACAGGTTTAGTACTGTTAGATATCCAAAAGGCATTCGATTCTGTCTGGCACAATGGGTTAATATACAAGCTCATCAAATCGGAGTGTTCAGATCATATCACTAAAATTATTCAAAGCTACATTACTGGAAGACGTTTTTTGGTTTCTATTAAAAACTGCGTTTCTGATGTTAAGCATATTCCCGCCGGTGTTCCTCAGGGATCTGTCCTCGCACCAACCTTATTCAATGTTTATACCGCTGATTGTCCCTCCCTCTCAAACTGCGAAATAGCTATGTATGCTGATGACTTAGCTTTATACACCTCTGATGATCAACCTTCTATTATAGAAAATAATCTTCAGGGAGCGTTGAATGTAATTTTCGAATATTACAAACACTGGAAAATAAAATTAAATGGAGGCAAGAGCCAAGTTATCTTTTTTACAAGAAAAAGAAAGATTTGTTTCATGCCCTCAAATAATTTAAAATTAAATTCGAGTGATATCCCATGGGTTGGCTCTGTTAAATATCTCGGAATCGTTTTAGATAAGAAGCTAACTTTTGCAGAACATATAACAAATATCCGTAACAAAGCAAATGTAGCAACGAAAATGCTGTATCCACTTATAAGCCGCAAATCCTTACTTAGTGATCACAATAAACTAGTTATATACAAAGTGGTTTTTCAAGCAATGATGACGTACGGTTTTGCTGTTTGGAGAAATTGCGCTAAGACCCAGATTAAGAAGATTCAAGTTGTTCAGAATACGATCCTGAAAATGATATTACGTCTTCCCTTGGACTTCCCTACAAACAGTTTACACGAGCGAGCTAGAACTCTCCAGATTGTAACGAAAATTGAAAAACTCAACAACTCATTTTTTGATAGATGTCAAAGAGCGACAAATCCTCTAATTAGGAATTTAATTAATACCCCCAACTTAAACTTGTAAATACCATTTTGTACTTGACATTTGTACATTAATGTTTTGTTGTTCGTTTAACTGTAAACTGTTAAATTATATATAATTATCTATTGTTGCTTATTTATTTTCTACCTTATTTCTTAATACTTATTTATTTTGTCTATTTATATAACTTATACATTTATTTTTTGTTTGTTTATTTACTTGTTTATGTAATTATTTTTTTCTTTTAAAAATTAATAAACTAAATTTGTTTAAATTACTAAATTTATTATTAATATTAAATGTATATATTCAAAAACCAAACACAGTACATATAATTTTCATTTTTGTTAAATTTATAGTATACTTTTTGTTAACAACACATTTGGCCTTGAAAAAGCTGCATTATCCCAGATGATAAATACCAAAATGAAAAATAAAGATTTGTTTTCTGTAAGTTTCACGCAAGTTTTTATTGAAACAACCGTCCAAATTTTTCTGTTCTTAAAAGTTAATTTTGAACTTATTTTCACTCTTATACAAGGCTTTAAGACACAAAAGGCCTCTTAAAATGTCGCACAAAACCACTACTCTTGCCCCACTGTGCGACGACAACTCTTCAGCGGCCCGCAACCAATACAGTATACTACTGTCTATTCGCAGATGACCCACTAACGGATGCTAGCTCGAAGTCACCGATAAACGCCAAGCAAGGAGTCGACATTCAAACAGCTCTTTACTAAAATTGTGGTATTCACATAAATCCTGAACATTCAGATCTATGTGTTTGAGGAGACCAAATGTCGGAGCATAAAGACAGTGCTCAAAAACGGTACGGAATAACAGTGGAAGTAACTTAGCATTAACTTCACGGAAATGTTGAAGCTTACGAGCCATTCGAAACTGTAGCTTAAGAAGGGCAACCTGAGCTTCCATCGCATGTATCCTTTGATGCGTTGGCAAAATGGATTAAACCAGGGGAAATATCTGCTGCTTTACAAGCAGCTAATACGGCCGATTTTGAAGTACGGCTCACCAATATGCATGGAGAGGCTTGCAATTTTCGAAAGGAAAATACTGCGAATATCTACTAGTGTCACCTTCGACAGAGACCACAGCAACAACTCTAAAACTTGGACAAAATTATTTTTGTATGCATCAAATGGATCTTTATTTTCTTTATATTCTTCCATATTTTTTTAAAGAGTTATAAAAAACTATATACATCAACATATGTGTCGTTTATATAATCTTTGAAGATGATTTTCTGAGGCAACTTATTAATGGATCAGAACTCAAAAGCAATAGGTTAAGTATATCGTGGTTGCAGTCTCTTCTAGAGAGCCTTAATTTAGTTGAGTAGTAAATATATTAAGTTAAAATTATCTTTGAATTTTAATTTGTCTGATTGTACATGTATTCTTGTTGTCCTCCGATCTTATTGGTAATTTTTCAAACACAGTTTGAAGGTGAAATTTTTTTTATAATATTCGCATGCTCAAAGGGTTATTAATTGTCCGGGTCAAGTAGTACAGGCCAAAGGTATAGAAGGAGAGAGGGAGACTAGTTACATCTGCACATTGGTTTGCGGATTGTAATCTGTGGAAAAAATAGAGTTCTGTGTAATTTTAGGTTTGTAATCACCCACATATACTCTCTAACACAAAAGAAAATCCAAGTAAAAAGAGAGTTCACTTTGAACTTGTTTTGTCACGCCAAACACTTTCCAAAAAAAGGATAAATGCTTCAACCCATTGATATGGACTTTCCGCTTTGTAAAACATTTACTTCAAAATTTTACTTTTCAGAAAATCGAATTAAACATTCCTAAGTACGACACTAAACAACGACCTGCATGGCTTCTACCAGAGCACCAATAGCCATAGTCAGAAGTGAGTACCATATCATCACTCTATCCTAAAATGGACAACAAAGGCACAGGGATTCCAACAACCCGGTGTAAGACTTGAAATTGTATAATATTAAAAACAATCATAACCCGATGTTTCATTCATCATGTGAAATTAAACAATGTACATACATCAGTTTGGCCTGTAAAAGCCAACACCCCAAAATTCAGTTTTTAGATTTTGATTCGATTTTTGTTCAATTTTTATTTCAATAAGTTATTCGGATATTTGCATTACTATAGAAGTATGGTCGAAATTATCTTCGATGGCATTTCAACCATATCGGTCTTAAGTTTAAAAATTCAATTAAGAAATTGTGTAATAAAGCCGAAAACTGACATGTACGTAAACCCAGATCAATATTGATCAACGTTTGCTTATAGCGATGAGAATTGACAGTAATCGTTACAAAGTTTTTTGCAAGCAGTTTGGAGTAGTATCATTAACAGACCAAACTGTACACCAACCATTTAGTGATATTTTGTTGAATTTCAAGTTAGCAAGGTTTTGTTTTGAAAATGTAATTAAAAACTCCAGATTTAGGCCAATTTTCACAAACACCATGGTTAAATTGTCTTCAATGGGAATAACCCTTATCAGCAAGTGGTGTTATTGATCAATAAAGTTAGTAGCTTAGAGGGGGAAATATTTGTTGTAACTAATTGATGAAGACGGGTTGATAAAATGAACCTGATAATGACATCAAGCAGGGTAATGAGAACTGCTCAACGATAAGAGTTTGAATATAGAAATACTAGAATAGAGTAAAAAGTAATATGTAGAAGTAACAGAATTCGAATGTGTCTATGGTATATTAACCAAATTTTGTTCTATTAATTTCATCTATTAACAAACAAACAGTGTGAAATCGAAAACATTCTAAAAAAATTGGCAAATAGTAAATTTAGATAAAAATAATTTCGTCTCAAAGTTATAACCATGCACATACTGTTGATTCAGATACAAAAAGTCAAATTGTACTTTCAATCGAGATTAAACCTGATAGGGACTAGTTTGAGAGGAGCATCCGGGTAATTAAAAAGAGCAGTAGAATATCACATACTTCAATGTGAAGAGCGTTCGTCAACACTACCATTAACCGAACATTGATGTCTTCCTTCTCTGTGCATACTTACATAATTATTTGGCTTAGCTCACGGTCAATTTTGTTTTTCATGGTACATTTAAGATCCATTTGATCGGCAATGTTTGACATTGTGTCAGATCAGCACTGTTTATTGTGCAATTGATTATCGAATTTATAATTCAGCTGCACTTATGTACTTCTTAAGTTATAAGTACTTAAGTAAAGTTATATGTACAGTGCAGTCTTTAGTTTTGTTACTTCGATATTTTGGCCAAATTTGAGAAGCCTTTTCTAGGAAGAAGTACTGTTTGAGCATTGTCAGACATAAGAAAGAGGTGGGATCATGAAAAAAGTACAGACCAGGGATCGAACCTACGAGGAAGAGATTGAGGTCGACGTCCATACCCACAACGCCACGGACCACCACACTGAGAACATGTATATATGTACCTAAATAAATTTATATAAATATGTGTGCACGCTTTACTACGCAATGTTACAGAGAGAGATAACTGTTGAAGACGTCATGAATCGTCTAGATATACTAAATGTATTGTATGTGCAATTGGGCAATCGGTTTATGGACATTTCAATCAAAAGAATATTAAAGCTAATGAATTTGGAAAAATAGAAAAGACATTATAGTAATGCCTTATGCGAAATTGACCACAACGAAAACCCACTTTGTACCAGGAATATTTTGCAAGTAATCGATGGTGACAGACTGCAGTAGTATAATTTCTATAAAATGTACATTTATTAAAATTTGATTTCACCAAATTTATTTTAAAATCATTTCTGGCAAAGTAGGTCTCTTAGTTTGGTTGCTTAAAATCAATTTTCGGGACTAGAAACTGTCATAATTTACAATTCATTCATGTACTGCATGGACGGCATAAAGCTGTAGGTCCTTTCCAACAATAGCACGCACAATACGAGTGATTGTTGAGAAGCTATTCCTTGGCTCTCTACGGGCTGTAGCGTCACCCATATTATATTATTATTTTACAATGCATAAACTATTCAAACTTCGTTACTTGTTCTTCCCAATCACGAGAGAATTACAGTTGTCCACAAGCTATGCCTACACCGAAGTGTAGGCCCACTTCAACTAAAGGGTGATTTTTTTAAAGCTATAGGAAAGTTTTTCAAAAAAACACATAAAATTCAGAAAAATGCATGAAATCTTTATTTGAATCGATAGTACGTTCTAATAATTTAATGTTTGAAGATTATTTCATAGAGAGTTGACCTTGACTGCGCCTCAAATGGTCCATCCGCTTATTCTTTTTTGGCATACTCTTTCCAATAGGAGCTTTAACATAGCCCCACAAAATAGTAATAGTCTAAAGGCGTTAAATCTCACGATCTAGGCGGCCAATTGACCGGTCCCGAACGTGAAATAAAATGTTTACCGAACTCGCCTCTCAATAAGTCCATTGTTGCGCGTGCAGTGTGGCATGTGGCACCGTCTTGTTGAAACCATATGTCATGCAAGTCAAGCTCTTGCATTTTGGGCAAAACCAAGTTGGATATCGATTCGCATCATCTTTGAAGAAGTACGGTCCAATGATGCCACCAGGCAATAAACCGCTCCAAACTGTGACTTTTTCTGGATACATTGGTAGCTCTTGCAATGTTTCTGGCTGATATTCACTCCAAAATCGACAATTCTGCTTATTTACGTACCCATTGAGCCAAAAATGAGCTCGATTAAACTGACCATAAAATGGAAGAAGCGCGCAATGAACTTTCTTAACAGAGCACGCATTTTGATAATAAAATTCAATAATTTGCAAGCGTTTTGTAAGACGATTAATGGTTAAATTATAGACCAAACTGAAGATGTTTGACAGTGAAACAAAACACGAAACGTGAGTCAGCTAAATTAAACCAGTGTTGCCAAAAAGATAATAGCTAAAAAAAATCACACTTTATTTTATTATGAAACTGGTCCATCAAAAATGTTTCTCATAGGATTAGGAAATCTTATCACAGATTTGTCGTGGAATTTCTATTTAAAGTGTTTCTTCTAAACAAATAATCCAAGCTCCATGAATTTATAGTTTAGGATTCAGTATTTTTCATCTTAAGTTAAAATAACAAATTGATGACATACTTTTGAGATTGTCAAGACCAATGTATGCTTTAGTAGAAGTATTTCTCGATATCGATTTTCAAACTCGTCACGTTCTTTTTTGACGTGTGCTTTTAGTGTAAGTTGGTCATCTTCAGATAATAAGCATCATTTACATTCAGTACTTGTATCGAATCAATGAAGTCGGCTTGATGTTGTGTACTGTGAGCTGATGATGATCAGTGTTTTTTTTATGGAATTTCTCCTGAAATTTACACTTTAATAGAGTAATCACTGTTGAATATTTATACATACATACTTATGTAGTACCTGCTTAATTATTAGTACCTGACTGCAATTAAATTTATCTTCAGACTAGCTATGCTACATACCTACCACTCTCGACCAAAAATGCGTGGTATGATGGCGAGTGTGGGATAAAGAAACAAACAACAACCGTCGAAACAAACACACCGCAAGAGGACTACCAGGCTAAAAGACGTTAACGACCCAGCTCAAGGATATCGAAAAATATGAACTTTTTATAAAAACACTAAAAGCCTGGCCACATCTACGAAATTGAGTGTAATCTAGCCACATATAACTAAACGGCAGGTCTTCTGGCCTGGCAAATCGACTATAGACTTAATCTCACTCTAATCACTCTTTATCGCTTTTAAGGTCGCATACACCTGCACACATCGCAAGGAATTATTTGGCGCTACGGCCGAAACCCGGACAAATGTATGCTGATGTGTCGCACGACACTAAAACAGACGCGATGAGCCGCAGACGCATTTGATCCACTTGCGCCACATTTCAGCAATGAGATGCGCTTTCTTTGACCTAGTTATGCAGAAAATAGTCCGGCAGGCAACTGTACACACGAAAAACACTACCACAAGTCGCCCCAACTGCTGGGTAACGTATAGGTTTGGTTAGAGTGGCTGACTGCTAAGGGCATGCACTCTAAGGCCTGAATATGCTCATTGTGATATCATGCGGATTGACTTCTCCTAACATCGGAACCAATTGGTGCTTGTAGTGAAGTAGCCGCCGAAGTAGTAGGCCCCTAGTTGTAAGAATCTACGACTAGCCGGAGCACTACAGGAGCAGATTAGTTGCTGTGTGTTTTCTTCCTCCCTTCATCCATGCAGCTTCTGAAAAAATCTTTATTGGGGCCACCCATCCTGCGAGCATGAGTTCCAATTGCACATTGCCCGGTTATGACTCCCATGAGAGTCCTCAAAGAGTGCTTGCTGAGTCTAAATAGACTAAGTGACCGTTTTAGGTTAAGCGATGCCCAGGTTTCTTTTGTTTTAAAGCAGGTGTTGCCTTCTAGCCATTTGTCATTGGTGGTGGGTAACGTATAACAGGTTATGGCTTTCAAGGCGATTGAAGCCAAGAAGAGCTAATCTTAAGGTGAATTACGAAAAAACGAAACAAAATTATCGACCAAGAATCGAGCCGAAACAGCATCTACGCCAAAACATGACGATTGACATCTTTAACTTTGAGGTGGCGAAGGAGTTCGTCTACCTCAGGGCAAATGTGAAATCCACAAGCGAGGGGAGATCGGACGTAGAATCGCCCTTCGCAACAGGTGGTACTTTGGATTGTCATTTGAGCTCTAAGCTCCTGACTCAAAGGACCAAAGTCATGCTCTACAACGTATTTATTTTGCCAGTCTTGCTTAACGGAGCCAAACGCCTAACGGTAAACAAAACTACAGAGCTGATTCTTGCATCTTCCTTCTGCGAGGAAGTTGAATGGGGAAGAACGCACAAGGGCGAACTCTACGAGCTGTACCAGGTTGGGGATGTAGTTCGGGAAGCTCAAATCTATAAGCTACCCAATCATAGATGAGCTCAATTATATTCCTTATATATTCGTGACCACAAGCCATAACCTCTAAAGTAAATTTTGGACGGAATTGAGATTTTAATGTGATTAAATTCAGCGTACTCAAATTTTGCTTGTGAATTTTGCAAGTCTATGTAAACTCTCTGCAAGGGGAAGATCTTAATTACTATACATATTTGGGCAAAATTGGACACATGATTTTAGTTTCTTTAGTTTTTCAACAATCGAATTTTATTCAAATGAATTTTTGCTGAATATCATATAATGTATAACATGGATAAATCAAGAAATAATTATACGTTATTATTATATTTACTGAATGCATGAACAAAGCCCAAAACTCATGTTACCTAGAATTTTCAAAACTTAGTGCATTAAATAGCGATCGCCCTATCACAGTGCAGTGTAAACTAGTAGTATAAACTCACCATCTCTAATATAACTACGTGCATTTTCTAAATATAGCTTTAAATTATCGAGGCCAGCTTTTTTGTGCCTGAACACCAAATGTTAAAACCGAAAAGTTTAACAGGAATTGTCAAATCTTACAAACTTTGACGCAAAATTCAAAGTAAGGCCAAGTACTTCTGTTGTTTTACGAATAATGCGTAGGTGGTAGCAACTCGTAGGAAGTAAATTTGTTTTGAAGAAAAAAAAACAAATTAAATCAATTTAGCTATCAAAAGCTCTTCTCTCGGAGACGTTTCGTTTCCATTTGAATGTTTTTATTTGAATAAATGTCTGGACTTTTGCATTACTACTGAAATCGACTACTACTACTATAGCCACTACTGAGTGGCGAAGTCTCCCTTAGCTATAAAGACTCCCGGTTCGAATCCAAGTGAAAGCAAAAGTAAATATGTTTTTATCGAGTTTTTAAATCTAGGTCAGTTATTTGCCACTTAGATCAAATGAACGGCACTGGCATTGAAGTTGGTGATCAGTGGTAGCACAATGGACCAAAAATATTTTAAGTGTGCTAGCAATTTCGCAGGCATCCCAATAACATAAGCTAACCTAACCTATATACAAGAGTGTCAGGCAATATTATAATATAATAATAATATGGGTGGCGCTACAGGCCGTAGGGGGTCAGGGCCTAGCTTCTCAGCAACCACTCGTGTTGTGCGTGCTATTGCTCTCTCACGAGTGGAAGGGATTTACAGTTTTATGCCGGATCCGAACGGCCAAGTTTGAGAAGCTTTCTCTAGACAGAAAATACTCTTTGAGCATTGTCAGTGACACGAAAGAGGTGGGGTCGTGAAATTGTTTGCGTCGCACAGCGCAGGAATCTAACCTACAACGTAGAGGTTGGGGTCTACGCACATACCCACAACGCCACGGGCCACCAGGCAATATTAATATCTTTAATAACCGTCGAGAAAATACCCCTATCAAATACTAAAAGTAGGTCACAGCTTATCGCTTAGAATTTAAAGCAATAAGAAGTTCGCAAAAGAAGCAATACAAAACAAAAATTTATAACTCGCTTCTCTAAGAGAATTATTACGGTAGTTGAACCAAAGTGCCTCTCAAAGATTTGCTTTTCTGTGGACATAGAAAGAATCAGTTGGTTTTGTAAGTTTGCTTCGTTATGGTTTCGTTTATTTTTCTGAGTCTCCTGTTTCTATTCCATCCCTAACTCTTCGCAAATTGACGTCTGTTATGAGTCGATGAATTTGATACCTGATTAACGTCTATTGTTTGCTCACGACTGCTCACTATCATGGGTTTCTGTTGCAATGGTTTTTAATATTTACTTTCTTTCACTGTTTGCTTTCTCTCCTTTGAGCTGCTGAACGCACGAGTTCAGATTCATCTAATCAACTTTCTCAGTGGTATAGCTATCCGACGAATGCTTGATATGTCAAGCTTTGGCGTATTCCAATCGGTTTTGAAAAAAATAATCGGATATAACTGGATAGTTTGTCCATGAACCATTCATTGACTGCTGTTTCATGTCGGTAGAGGAATGTAATTTACCTAAAGAGTCGTAGTTTTCAGCTCCGAGACACGAAAAATCAAGAGCATTTTATTTGCAGACGAAACATGAAAATTCTGCTGGAATTTTTTCCCAGAAAATTAAATCTGTTTCTTCAGTTTGAGTTTCACAATCATTTGCCATAGGACAACAATGCCACAAATTTAAAGTTGCAGCCATGGCGTTTTGGGTCTATGCGTAGTGCTACCTCTTTCGAGTCACTGACAATGTTAAGGAGTATAACTGTCTAGAAAAGCTAGCTTATTAGACTTAAACGTTTGGAGTCGGCATAAAAGTGCAGGTCCCTTCCTCTCGTGACAGGACAACAGCAGGCAATTCGAGAGTGGTCGCTGAGAATCTAAGCTCATGACCTGATTACTATTAATTGTCGGTCGCATTAAGTGGAAGAATAGTTTTATGTAGCTAGCTGTTCGTTTTTCAACAGATTCAGACCTATTTTTAGATGAATTTTCATTCAAAAGTGAGGAGAATACTCATAGATTGTATTTGAGATTCGAACGATTCGAAACAATTCCAAAGTTAATTTTTAAGCCCGATTCAGTTATTCGAATCATTTGTCATTTTCTGGTCTTTCATTTTTTCCGGCGACTAGATGCACAGAACGGATGCAATAAGTTCAGATATTCTTGATGAAAAATAATTAAAGATGAATTTATGTTTTATATGTTGGCTTGATCGATAAAGGTCACAATCACATTTCAATTGGACCAGTCAAGAGCTAGAAGAATTGCTGTTTAGATAAGCATGATGGGCGAAAATCCTAAAGTTAAGGATTTTCAACAAACTGAGTTGATACTTAATAGTAATGAAAACATAGCTACGGACCTCCTTCTAAAGACGGTCTAACATGGAAATAAGATATTACATTAGGGCGCCCCAACATTGTATGAAGATAACGAATTGTTTTTTGTATTCAAAAGGGTATCAAAAGTTGTGTATTAATGACTAGATTCTGTATGGTATATATATATGGGTAGACGAAAAAATCTTTTCGTATTTCTGATCAAACTTCAACTCTTTTTTTTAATATTTATAATGAATTTTATTGAACCATATATGTACCATTTTGGCCCACCACCTTTTCCATTTTTCCGCTAGAGACATAATTCCGTCAGTGTAAAACTTTTGTGCTTTCTCGGCGAAAAACTGCAACAAGTAATATTCGCAGGCTTCTCTGAAGCCAACTTTGCTCCATTAAGGGAGTTCTGCATTGACCGAATCAAATGGTAGTCCGTCAAAACCTTCCAGCCAAGCTCTTCCAGCTTTTGCCAAGTCATTAAAGATGTGTTTGGTCTAGCGTTGTCTTGATGGAAGACGAAGCCCTTTCTGTTAATCAGTTCTGGCCGTTTTTTTTCTATTGTTTGCTTCAATCTCATCAGTTGTTGACAGTTAAGTGTAGAATCAATCGTTCCACTAGGCTGGAGCAGCTTATAGTGGATGAGTGGATGATTCTCTTCCAATTCCTAAAAAACACTCAGCTTAACCTTTCGAAGCGTCAATCCTGGCTGTGCGTCCATTTGTTAAGCTTCACCACACTTGCACCATGATCTTTTTCGCACATCTTACTTACATCATACTTTTCGTCTCCTGTTACCATTCGCTTCAGAAATGGTTCGATTTCATTTCGTTTCAGCAAAGAATAGCAGATTTTAATTCGGACCATTACATTTTTCACAGACAATTCATGTGGTACTCAAACATCGAGCTTTCTTTTTGTAGCCATCCTTTTTTAAATGGTTCAAATGAATGAATGTTTATTTGTTATGGCTGCTTATGTGACGGTCCTGGTGAATCTTTTCCATAATTTCATCGACTTTTTCAACGATAGGTCGACAAGAGCGAGGTGCATCTTTCACATCGAAATTTCCAGAACGGAAGAGAGCGAACCATTGTTGGGCTACACGAACTGATACATCATCGTCTCGGTAAACTTCACAAATTTCATTGATTGCGTGGCTTTTTTTCCCTTTTTTGGTACAAACATTTCAAATTATAGCGAATTTCTTGCGTTGACTCGTGAATAAGTGTCATTCATTCATGAATATCCGTCAAAAAGTAGGGAAAATCCGTCAAATTCGTCGATGGACTACGGGGCAAACAGCTGTGAATCTCTCTAGTACTTTATTTCTGATATATTCCTCGAACAGCTGCTAAACGACTATTGAAAAATACTTTTTTGTCTTAACTGATAGTTAACTCTTATCTGAGTGTTTATCTGACTATTGAAAAATCGGCATTAAGTCAGGTTAATGCATTACCAACGCATAGCGTATAAATGCTCCATGGTCCGATTGTGCCGATTATAGAGGACAATTGTATGGAAGTGGTCAGATTATTATAAAAAGTATTATTAAAAAAATGCATTAAGGGAAAGGATGAAGGAGAGTCCAAAGCTTTTGATAAGCGGCTCTAAATTGGAAGGCAATTAACCAGCAGTTTTTATCTCCTGAAATTCTTGCTTCGCTAGATGCCGAGTAAAAATAAATTTTTAACTGCCTGTAAAGTTTGCCACAAAGACATGAGGGATGAGATGTTTAACAACCATCCTTATATAAAGGAAAATTGATTTGTAATGTCTTTGCCCTCAGGACAGATCACATTTTTGGAATGCAAGCGCAGTCTGGCCTCTTGTTCTAGTTCATTTTGGAAATAGGCATCTCTAAACTGAGCTGCAGAAGATTGATGACGATTTGAACATATCAAATAAATCATTCATCCGTGCTTTGTACTGTCCTGGGTGCTTCACCTCGTTAGGTAGGTGCAAAAGTCCGATGAGACAGTAAAACTCAGAACTTATGTAGCATACCTTTCATCTGATGAATAGTTACATAAGTACATAAAGTTACATAAATATTATTTTTGGAAAGGCAATTATGAGTACTCGTAGTTAGGTGAAAAGGGCCAAAAAAATAATCCTACTGTTGTCCACTTGAAAATATGATTTAGCGGGTTTGCGCAGTTTCCCCTATTTTCGCGGTAAGAAACAATTTGAATTCGGATTTGAATTCTAAAATTTGCATTGAGTTGTAATAATTTTAGCTATGATATTGTGGTTGCCGTGGCGACCGTTAAATATTCCACCTCAGTAGCTTGCAGGAGAAGGCTATCAGCTGTTCAAAGAGCTCACACGTATTCTCGTCCCTAGTGTCATTGAAAACCTGGGGAAAGTGTTATAAAAAACGCTGTCAAAATAATTTTAGGGGAAAGGGACGTAGAAGTCTTCTAGTACTTTATTTCAACACTGCAAAAAAAAAGAAGAAAAGAGAAAGAATAGCTTTTTTTTACGGAATAACATTATATTTTAAGTTTACGTAGTTGTTGGTTATTAGTTACTCCCCAATATTCAGGTTGACAGGTGACAAGGTGACAACTTTCTTTAGTTAATTACTGCATCAAAACACAACCTAAAGCTTTGTTTAAGTTTCCTTATGTTAAGCTTTTACTCCAACGTGAACGCTATCAGGTGGAACATCTCCAGAGTTATTAGCAAGAAATGCTCACCAAATCAACAAATCGTCCATTCAAAATTGCATTCTCATAACACCAAAAATAAACATCAGCAAAGTCATTTTTTAGAAGAATTTTTCATTTCATGTTATCAACATTTTTCTGTACCCAGTACCAGGTACATAAATAATGCGGAATAGGGTTTATAAGAACTGTCTAAATATTTACACAATGGAAAATATATGGCACAGAAACTATGTCAGTTGAGTTGATTTGACAGATGCTCCCCTAGTCTCTGATCCAATTTCCTTAGTTTCAAGTGTCACCATTTCAAAAGACACAAGTCAAAAGGAGGAGAAGAGGAGCAAAAAAAAGCTAAGGAACCGAATGGTAAGTACATATTATGCCCTGCAGACTATTGCATTATCCTGGGATTTCATTTTTGCAAAATCCTTCCTCCTCCATCTGCTTTATCTCTGCATGACAGTATCATCGTTGGACAGACAAATAAAACTTCTCATCATATTAGAAGAAGAACTCATCTTAGAGATGGGAAAAGGAAATGTCTTACTTTTAATAGTATTTGGAATCATCATCAAGGCAATCTTGTTTTCTATTCTCCTTCACCATCCTTGGAGTAGGTTGTCTGCCTTCTTCGTATTCGTAGTGCATTCTTGTACTCATACTTTTACTATGTGAACAACGTCACTCTTCAGCAATTGGGATGGTAGGTCAACCTGTTTTGCTTGAAATGTGAGTTACTGTCATATAATGTGTTAAGATGAAGACGGTCGTATGTGTCAGTATCATTTGAGTCTTAGTTTTAACCCTTATCCAACTATGTAACTGAGTAACTTTGTTTGCTTACCCAATTCTTATCTAACATGGAACAGACGAGCTTGCTCCTCTTCACATCTCACATTCAGCTGTAGGCAATATTTCTCACGCCAGATATATAGTAACGTAGAGAGTTATAAATACCACTATAAGCAGTATTCTTAACCTGAGTCATTTTACGTGCCATGATGATGATAAATAGATTTTCAACTTTCATTTAATTACAGGAAATCCAATTTAAAAGCGTTAATTGACAAATTAAAAAAGGACAACCTCCATTCTTTGAAATCGAACTACAAAGACATTTTCCCGCTGAGTACCAATTAAATGTTGACAATGTATTTAAGAGTTTTTCTATATTGTGTCTCGATGTTCTATGTTCATAGAATGTGCTTGGTCATTTCTGTCTCCTAGGAGCCAAGGGCTTTTTGATTCTATTCGAGCGTGAGAATACATTCTCATTCTCTGTGGAAAGGAGAAATGAGATAACAAAAGGAGCAAGATGCCAAGTCGGTTCTCTTAAGCAAAAAAGTGAAAGGATGTGTCTGGATGAGGTATTTGGTTTGAACGAGTGTTTGATCTTTTGTCATTTAATTGAAATTTTACCAATGGAATCCTTTTTTATTTCTCATTTATTTTATATCTATCTTGATTAGGTTCACTGACACATGAGAGCGGATTTTGATTTGTGGTTTTTGGAAGTGGAATTGATTTTGTCTGTGGTTGGTGATAGTTTATCTAAAATCGAATTTAAAAGCGTGTGCTGACTTTGGATAGCTTACTCCATTTGATATACAAAGTTTAGGTATACCACAGATTTTGTTTAATTATAGGTTCAGTCTGATTTTCAAATCTGGTCCAATCACCATTTGCCGTTGGGATTACATTAACGACACTGCCTATCACAATGGACCAACAATCCTCTAGGTGTCTAGTTGCCTTCAATTATGCATACTGTGGTTTTTCTCTACTTACGAGTGCTATCTGTTTCAGACTGTTCGGACTGGGACACTTCTGTACAGTCGCTCTGCATGAACTAGCCATCTTAGGCGTTCAATCTGTTAAAACGTGGATAGACTTACTGGCCACCAATTTTGACGTGTAGGTGTGCTTTGAGTCAATCCCCTTTTGAAAAACACAAAGCGACGGAATTTCCCATTCGGCATAGGGAGGTTCCCCGTGGCGTTGTCGGTATGTGCGTGGACCCCAATGCACTTGAAAAACGGCGTCTAGATTCAGTTCCTGCTCAGTAGGACAAACATAATTTTCACGGTCCCACCTCCACCGAGTCACTGAGAATGCTCAAACAGTATTCCTAATACTATATATTATATTATATTATATTATATTATATTACATTATATTATATTATATTATATTATATTATATTATATTATATTATATTATATTATATTATATTATATTATATTATATTATATTATATTATATTATATTATATTATATTATATTATATTATATTATATTATATTATATTATATTATATTATATTATATTATATTATATTATATTATATTGCCTAATACTTTCTCGAATCTCCCTTAATCTTCTACGAAGTCTTAGGCAGCCAGCACGTATAATTAACGATAAATGACACAATCCCTGGTTTGAAGATGAGTGTCGACAGGAGAATGTAGCTAAGCAAGAGGCGTACGAATTGGCTCTGCAAATAATGACAGGTGATGTGGCGTTGTGGGTATGTGCGTCGACCCCAGCCTCGACGTCTTAGGTTCGATTCTAGCTCAGTATGTATCATGACCTAGTTTTGAAACTTTGTGTTCATCAGTCATTGCAAACTCGAGCAAACTGTTCTTAGTCTTATTTATCACAGTACTGCTAAGCAGTGTTACCACAGGTTAAATTATTTATGAGTCCCAGAAGCTTAAAAAATGAGTAATTTAGAAAAGAAATGAGTCCCAACAAAGATTTTTGGTGACACAATGCCTCCTTATGTGAAAAATAAACTAGTATATTTTTCTTTGTTGGAGGTTTTAATACTATACTGAATCACTATGTCCCAAGACTGACTCAAGTCGTCTACACTCTTTTCTGTTATGGGACGACACTTAGTCTGTCTACATCCTTGAGAATCGTGCCACCTGCGATTGTGCTCTCGACAGGTCCAACCATCAATGAAAGCCCTTACCACAGACGTAGGTAGTCTGGGCGCAGGTTCAGGTATTGAGAGAGTTTCCTCTGATCCTTGTCCAGCAAGTTCATTGGCGATTCCTTGGTGTCCTGCGACCCAGATGAGTTTCAGGGATTTCAGTGATTTTTTACTGCCGATCAAATTCTGAGACGTTTTGCATTCCTGAACTATAGTGGAAATGGTTAAAGGGTTGTGTAAGGTCTTAAGCACAGCCTGGCTGGCATTAAAAGCACAGATGTGTCGATACGTCCACTTGCCCTTCACAATTCACACAATTTGTTGCCGTTTGGATTGCATATGTTTCCGCTTGGAAAACTGACGCAGTTTTTCCTAAAGAGGTGTACAATCTAATGTTGACACCCTCCACATACTATACATTCCTCTCCTGGCTCGAAGTCTGGCCAGACTCATTCCTGGGTGCAGTACTAGTATTCAGGCAAAATTTTGAAAATATTTTGTTCTTAAAAAAATGAGACAAATCTAAAAATTATGAGTCTACGAGTCAGACTAAAGAAAATGAGTCCTTTTGACTCCATAGAATCAATTTGGTAACACTGCTGCTAAGTATACCCATACAGATTACTAAATCAGTGCAAATTTATAATATTAATTGATACATGGATCGATATACCAACAGTCAGTAATTGTTTCAAAATTGATAGAAACACAGGGTAATTATTATTTAGTTATTTTTTTATATTATTTACTTATTTATCGAAGGGATACAAAAGGTATTCAGGGTGTTAGGCGAGAGTACAGTTTAATGGCGGTACCTGTATCTGATTCTCCTAAGAGTCTTATAACGGTAACCGTCGTTAGCTAGAACTGCAGAATCTTGAACTGGCTCTTCAACGGCTACTGGGGCTTCAGCTACGACTGGAGCAGCAACTGGAGCTTCAACTGGGGGCAAGTATTCGTTTGATGGGAGTTCGTTGACATCGCGACGATGACGGTATCTGATCCTCCTCACGGTCTTGTAACGGTATCCATCATCAGCAAGAACAGCTGAATCCTGAACTGGCTCTTCAACAGCAACTGGAGCTTCAGCGATGACTGGAGCAGCAACTGGAGCTTCAACTGGGGGCAAGTATTCGTTTGATGGGAGTTCGTTGACATCACGACGATGACGGTATCTGATCCTCCTCACGGTCTTGTAACGGTATCCATCATCAGCAAGAACAGCTGAATCCTGAACTGGCTCTTCAACAGCAACTGGAGCTTCAGCGATGACTGGAGCAGCAACTGGAGCTTCAACTGGGGGCAAGTATTCGTTTGATGGGAGCTCGTTGACATCACGACGATGACGGTATCTGATCCTCCTCACGGTCTTGTAACGGTATCCATCATCAGCAAGGACAGCTGAATCCTGAACTGGCTCTTCAACAGCAACTGGAGCTTCAGCGATGACTGGAGCAGCAACTGGAGCTTCAACTGGGGGCAAGTATTCGTTTGATGGGAGTTCGTTGACATCGCGACGATGACGGTATCTGATTCTCCTCACGGTCTTGTAACGGTATCCATCATCAGCAAGGACAGCTGAATCCTGAACTGGCTCTTCAACAGCAACTGGAGCTTCAGCGATGACTGGAGCCGCAACTGGAGCTTCAACTGGGGGCAAGTATTCGTTTGATGGGAGTTCGTTGACATCGCGACGATGACGGTATCTGATCCTCCTCACGGTCTTGTAACGGTATCCATCATCAGCAAGAACAGCTGAATCCTGAACTGGCTCTTCAACAGCAACTGGAGCTTCAGCGATGACTGGAGCAGCAACTGGAGCTTCAACTGGGGGCAAGTATTCGTTTGATGGGAGCTCGTTGACATCACGACGATGACGGTATCTGATTCTCCTCACGGTCTTGTAACGGTATCCATCATCAGCAAGGACAGCTGAGTCCTGAACTGGCTCTTCAACAGCAACTGGAGCTTCAGCGATGACTGGAGCAGCAACTGGAGCTTCAACTGGGGGTAAGTATTCGTTTGATGGGAGTTCGTTGACATCGCGACGATGACGGTATCTGATCCTCCTCACGGTCTTGTAACGGTATCCATCATCAGCAAGGACAGCTGAATCCTGAACTGGCTCTTCAACAGCAACTGGAGCTTCAGCGATGACTGGAGCAGCAACTGGAGCTTCAACTGGGGGCAAGTATTCGTTTGATGGGAGTTCGTTGACATCGCGACGATGACGGTATCTGATTCTCCTCACGGTCTTGTAACGGTATCCATCATCAGCAAGGACAGCTGAATCCTGAACTGGCTCTTCAACAGCAACTGGAGCTTCAGCGATGACTGGAGCAGCAACTGGAGCTTCAACTGGGGGCAAGTATTCGTTTGATGGAAGTTCGTTGACATCACGACGATGACGGTATCTGATCCTCCTCACGGTCTTGTAACGGTATCCATCATCAGCAAGGACAGCTGAATCTTGAACTGGCTCTTCAACAGCAACTGGAGCTTCAGCGATGACTGGAGCCGCAACTGGAGCTTCAACTGGGGGCAAGTATTCGTTTGATGGGAGTTCGTTGACATCACGACGATGACGGTATCTGATCCTCCTCACGGTCTTGTAACGGTATCCATCATCAGCAAGAACAGCAGATTCTTGAGCTGGTGCCTCAACAGCAATTGGAGCTTCAACTGCAACTGGAGTTTCAGCTACAACTGGAGCAGATACCTCTACTGGAGGCAGGTACTCATTCGAAGGCAATTCGTTGACATCGCGACGTTGTCTGTACCGAATCCTTCTTTGGGTCTTGTAACGGTAGCCATCATCAGCTAAGACGCTGCTGTCAGACAGGGATTGAAGATCAAGAGGACTTATTGCTGAAAGATCCTCCAATGGTGGAAGATATTCATTAGACGGTATAGCGGCATAGGCCGTGGCAACAATTGCCAATCCAATCAGAAAAAGTTTCTGAAAATACAAAACAAATCCAAAAGTTATTAATGATGCTCCTTGCTCCTCCATAAAGTTTGCCAATTCTACTGTACATCCTTATTACTTACCATCGTCTTGCCTGCTGATCACTCTCCTTGGAAAAGTGAGAAACGATTGATGATCTGACCCAGGCACTGCTTCGTATTTATACACGACTCATCGAACTACATGACTTCTAACCAATCATCGATGAGGTTCAATCTACTACATTAGTTCTAGGCTACAACAAGTCTTGAATATTTAACGCGTCGCCGCGGCACAGTTAACAACACAACCGAAATAGATCGCGAGCTTGTGGTAATGGTGATTAGAAGCACCACCACAGTAATGCTGCACGCTTGCTCATCCCCTCCAAAAACATCATCTCTTTGCTCCCAAGTTCTCACCATTCAGTGAATTGCAAATAAATTTTGGACAATGAGATCGTTATTTTATTAAAATTTTGTATGTTTGTATGGATGAATGGTACATACATACACTAGCCATGATGAATGAATAAGTGAATGGCTGTTTTTGTGAGTGGGACAAAATGCGTAGTAGGGCGCTTTGATGTTTTGCTGTACGCGTGGTAGGTAGTAGTAATCGTTCATATCCGAGAGGGGGCCGGAAGAAGATCTAGTAATATTTTTATAATTATTGTTGGTTAGGTCTTTTTTTTTTGGAATGACAAAGCGTGGTACTAGCAATCCAGTGGAGTTTGAATTGTTTTCTTTTCGTTAGCCGGTCAAGATGCTCAAAGTGCAGTAGTAAGTCTCACGTGATGATGTAGTGTGATGGACAATCATTTGTTCACCAAAACAATTTGAAGGTTTATAAAAACAATCAACGCTTTCCGCATCAATTTTTGCTCACGGATGGGATATCTGCGATCTATTATAGACATGAGTGATTGGTTGCCATGATATTGCTGTTGCTGTCCGCCTTCCTGAGGCCCCTTCACTTTCATGTTAAAAATTTATTTTTTGCATTGATATACTAATAAGCTACCATAATAGAGTTCCCTGCTACACCATCTAAGTGGTCATTTGAAAATATGATGAGAGACTATCGTGTTTCCTCTTTCCGTTGGAAGTTCCGTCGGAATTTGATATGCTCAAGGTTTCCGAAAATCATTTCAAGTTCACGGGTACCTTCCCCGTGGCCGAAGATCTGATACATTTTAATGTAGATCTACTATTCGACGGTCTCTCCAGCTACATTGTATCGAAATACTAGCTAACGAATTTTTAAGTAGATCATCTCTGTCAGATACGTCAAATTTAAAATTTTCTGATCGGTGATTGACTTTCACGATCTAGATTACAGAAACCTACACAAACGCATACATATGAATATAGAGTGGATAAAATCGCACACGCTTTGGTTGGAGATTGATTAAATTTTTGTAAATTTATGCAAAGTTCGATAGGTATGACTAGGAAGGAAGAACACGTTCGCCACCTGAGTGAAAGACTTCAATTTTGGACTGTCGCGTGTTCGTGCGCACGCTCGAAAAAAAAAACACAAGAAAAGAAGACAAATCATAAAATGTTAATCTGTAATTAGAATAAATCATAGATTATAGATGGAAGGAACAAAAATGGGTACTCAATTGGGAAAAAAAGTAAAAGTATCTTGGAGGAGATGAGACACCTCTCACTTTAAGACTGGCAATTCGTGTGTGTCTAGTGTATCTAATGAGATGATCAATGGTTGCTGAATGATGATTCTTGGACTATCATCGACTGCATGTGGAGGTGAGGTCATTAGCCCAGTATATGAAGAGGAAGAATAAATGAGAATCCTATTTCAGTGATACTAGGTTATAAAATTAATTCTGTGAGAGCTGCTCATGCTGATGTAATCTTGTTGGATCTAGTGAATTTCATTTGCTCAAAGGATCTGTGGTTGCTATGAGAGGTATAATAAATGCAATGGGGACGGTTGGTTCGGATCTCTAGATTCATACTAATTCTGTTTCGGGTTCTAGGTAATCTTTACTTCCATTTCAATATCAGCACTTAATTCGACTTGCTTTTATGTTGTGAAAGTAAACTTGTACGAAATCCAATTCCGTTCTGTCAACTGAAAAAATGTATGAGCATTGGACGTGTATGTAGTACATGTGTATGAATATCGATAACATGCTAACTGAAAGTCAAGTGTTGCTCTCATCTATGTACATAGATATGCTCGCATTCTCAGCACTAATAACATTTGCAAGTTGATATATTAAACACCTACAGTATTTCCATGATAACAGTTGAAATAATTTAAGTAGAGTAGATTGTTATTTTATTACAGGCGAAGAATGTAAACAGACAAAATATGCAAATAAAAAAAGGTTTATTAGCCCACATATTTATTTATCACATATTTGAGTTGAAACTATTAGAGATTCTGACTAATATATACAATATTCAATAGCAGTTGGATTATATTTGCATTTAAAGCCTTATCGACAGTAAAATTTAACAATAAGTCTATGTTCATATTCCGCGTTTATCCCATAGTTTTCCATAACAATCTGAACCTGTGCATGGGCGCTGAAAGGTTTGTCGCCTACACAACTCTGTGTTTTGACCTTGTTGTGTACATGTAGGTATGAATCTGAAAAAAACATCAAAAGGAATAATCTCGAAACAATGGAGTACCCCCGAAATAAAACAGCGCGGATTATACCAAAGTATTAAAACCTATTCAATTTTATTTTGAGAAAAACAAATAAACATTTGTCATTGAATACAATGTCATGTTTCAGCTAACAGCAACGAACACAAATACTTCTCAATGAGAGAATATTGCGTTATGAGTTGTCTTGACATATTTTGTTTTTATGACATTATGAATGAAGAACATTAGAAGTTATTTGTTTTATTGTCTTAACTGAAGTTAACGGAGAGGACAACAGGCAAAGTGTATGCCAAATTGAATATTATTGCGACAAATGGCAACAAAAACAAAATTGCTTACGAATCTCTTTCATAATGGATTAGTATTATACTTATTCCAAAGCTACTCAATTCTGGAAAAAATCTCACATCAAGGAAATTGCTCTAATGACAATATGAATTTTTCAAAAAACTCGCCTTGGC
Organism: Eristalis arbustorum; assembly: GCA_916610145.1. Classification (NCBI taxonomy): domain Eukaryota; kingdom Metazoa; phylum Arthropoda; class Insecta; order Diptera; family Syrphidae; genus Eristalis; species Eristalis arbustorum. Next base: position 79,417,453 of record OU744316.1, on the reverse strand, counting down.
ATAAATTCATATGAGTTAGAGTCGATGTCAGGAAATAGTGGCTTGGAGATCTCGAGTGCGTGGTTCACCCAGCGGCTCCTTACTGGATCATGGGTCAGACGATGATGAATTTTTGAGTTCCTGCTTAAAACTTATCCAGAAAATAAATTGCAATAAGATCGGCACATTTTATAGGATTATCGACTCCATATAAAGAGACCATGGTATTTACAAATCTATCCATAATTTAAGTTTGACTTATGTCTTATGATCCATTATTTATTTATTTAGTTTAGGCTTTATGTTTAACTTCTTGAAGCGTGGCAGGTTCAATTTAAATTCAGTTTTATTAACTATGATGAGTATAGGCCAACGACTGAAGATTTATAAGCGTAATGGGATCCAAACCCTGAATATCACCTCTTTAGCAGCTACACACGATGACGGAACCATACTAAGACTAGGACACCTAACAAGCTTCGGTTCCATCTACACTGCTGAGGGACTGGCAAAAGTTATAGGAGTTCGGACCTTGAGTAAATAGCATGTAAAAACCTCCAACTCTATTTCACTTCAACACGGCCACACTCAGCCAGAACAATCACCTTAAATAAATATAGGTGGAAGATGTACTCGCAAAAACTAAATAACACAAACGAATTTAACATCGACAGAATTAACGAAAATTTAACAATCTCACCCCATTAATGATAAGCTTATCTATAGATTCATAGGCAGGTAGTTCCTGTTTAATCAATTGTTACCTTGTACGTATATTTATTATTATTATGATAATCCAGTTAAAAGAAAAAGTTTATTATGGAAAAACACGTAGTACTTAGTACTTATTTTTTTTCCCTAAAATCTATGTTAAACCCAAGCACAACTGTTTTAGAACTAAATACATGTGTATATGAACTAATTTTGCACAATTGCACTTGATCCTTCTGCCAAATGTAATATTTAAATATCATTGTGATCAATATGCATACAAGAAAACAAGCCATAGGACTTTTGTCGAGATACAATTTTTAAATAATTTCACATCTATGGTGGTACATTTATGAAAATGGACTTAAAACAAAACTGTATCAATATATATTTTGTAATTGTTCGGATCTAGCTATGTTTCAAAAAAATGTGGTCGTATGTAGACTTTTGTGATGCAGTGTTTGTTCGATTCACTCCAGATGTACATGTTTCATTATATGTAAATATTCTTAACATACATTCATTCCATGGCCCGTTGGCGTTGTGGGTATGTGCATTCACCCAACGTGTAAAAGTGCGATCGCTTGTACGACCAAAAATACTTTTTACGGCCCCACCTCTTACGAGTTACTGACAATGCTTAGAGAGTATTCCTGTCTAGAAAAAGCTTCTCAATCATACACTTTACACTCGTCAAAGAACAATGGCACGCACAACACAAGTGGTTGGCATGGCCCTCTACGGGCTGTAGGAGCACCATGAGAAATGTTTTTAAAATATGTTTTCTTATTTTTTAACATTTTTATTTTGTTTTCAAGAACTATTTGTATAAATTTAAGATGTAACTTATCGTATTTATTGTATATATGTATCTGTAACAACCAACATAGCAATTTTAACTAATAGCGAAGGATTGTTTACGGAATTCGCCAAGGTCTTTGACAGGGTGAATCACAATATTTTATTACATAAACTCTAATTTTGTATGCTTTCACTCATCCATTTTAAAATAATTTAAATGATATCTATGCAATTGGTGATGTACAAATAGCGAAGATAGACAATTGGTGAGTATCGCCCCATCTCATTTGCTCTTCCTTCATTAGTCAACGCCATTTCTTAAACTTCTGGTTGCTTGATGTTTGCCGATGAGCTAAAGATATATCCCGAAATCTTATTCAAGTACGACTATTAGCTGTGGCTACAAGATAATTTGATTCTACTTGTTCAATGGTAATTATTTATGTCACCCTAAGGTGTTTGTAGAGCTCATTTGGGAGTAAACCTAATTCTGTTTTTACACGGTAGATTGGTTCCAGAGAAATCCGTGTAAAAAAGACATTGGGATTCCCCTAAATTTGTGCTTTTTAAATTTGCTTTGACCAGTAAATTTGCTTTTACGCGCAAAAAGCAAATTCCCTTAAATTTGTGATATGAACATACTTCGCAATAATTCAATTTGACAAAAAAATGTAAGCCCAAACAATTTTAAATCGTGCTATATGGAATAAAATCGTGTAAAAAATTAAAAATATTTTATTTTCAAACCGTGTTATATCAAAACCGTGTAAAAACAGAATTAGGTGTATTGCAAAACACCAAAATGGCTCTTACTCATTGATATATATTACTTAAACTGAAACGTTCAAACCAAGAATTAAGTCTGCATTAGTTAATTTAAACACTTTAAATTGTACATAGCCATTATTTATTATTATCGTAGTAGAATAAAATAAATAAATAAACATTTTTCGCTGATGTCAATTCTTAAAAAATATAGATATGGTATTAAAAACTCCTGCAAATACCTACTTGATTAATTATTTTATCAAGTAAAAATTGGTGAAAAGCTTTTTTATTTTTTATTTAAAATATTTGCCGGGTACAGCCCCAAAAATCATGTACAAATAAAAAACCGCAACTTTTGATATCCTCTTCGATAGAAAAGTCAAGGCTTTCTTGTTCTTCATATATATGTACCTTATAGTTTTTTCTCTATCTCATCCTTTAATACCTAATAGGTTCCTACATACATGACGTGTACGTAGATCCCCCATGAAATAAATAAATACATCAAGACTTAACTGAATTGAAAGTGATAGAGGAAGGAGCTTTTTTGAACACCACTACGTCTTTTGTTGCCTGCTTACGTATCAGGTTATTTCTGTCCTTGCAACATGTCCTTGCAACATGCCTAAATTGTCCACTCTTATCAGATTTTATAAAGACGATCTCTTTTTTTGTACTTGATCTCTGACTTTCTGTAAAGGCGAAGGCAAGTTCTAACACAAGCCCTCGCAAACACCCGAATCTTCTCCGCCAAGCTAGCTCTTAGCTGTCATACGTAAGTATGGATTGAATAAAGCCCATGTAGAGTTAATTTTCAATCACGCATCGAGTCGCAGTAGCAAAACTGTCTCTTTGTAAGGACGAAATCACTTCGGACATCAGCATCTACATGTTTGTTAAGTTAAAATACAGAGCATGATCTGGCTAGATCTCCAGGTCTCTGACTAGACTTATTTGTACCAGTTGTTACCTGTATTGTCCAACAATACAGTATTTACTCCAATTGTTTTTAGTATCCGCCAAGCTTTATGTAACGCCGTTCTGATTGTTTACGACATCTCAAGGTTGATAATCAACGTCCACTCCTCGCAAAATCGCTGAATCGTCTGGTAATCTCGAAAGTCCTAATCTGAATGCAATATGGTGCTGAAGTGAAGATTTTCTATCAGATAAACTGCGTAAATGTTGAAGAGTATCGGTAAGTTAATCGAACAGATTACATTTTGAAAGTACCATCATAAGTTACGTTCTAAGTCGTACTCTTACTTATGGTAAGTGCTACTGGGAGTTCAGATGAACTATGTTCTCATATAATGTTATTATTTTATAAATCCAAAGACATTTACATCATTTTATGTCACTAAGCAGAAGACGGACCAAGCATTGTCTTAAATAATATGGTCTCCATGAACTCGTCATACATTTATGTTGATACACATCAAGCTTAAGTATACATATCATATCATTACATGGTAAATTCTGTTTGATTCTTTAGTCCGAAAAATATAATCATTGCCTTTACCATTTTCAAGAATGCGCGACTAATTTCGATTACTACACTTCGCGCTTTTGCTTCCATCTTACATCATCTACCGGATCATTATGGTTCTCATCATGCATAAAATATTAAATTTTAAAGGGATTACAAAGTCGAATGACAATGTTACATCAAGACAGAGCACGTGTCGTCAACCATCCGGCTATTTCTAATCTGAAAGAAAAATTATACAGCTCACATGTCGGTCTAGTCTGCGGACTGGGAACTCTGAGCTCTCCACGGTAGATACTTCGGCTTAAGTCTGACCAGATTTTGATTTGTATACATATGAACATACATGCTGCTGTTAAAGATGTACCCGCTGACAAAGAATTCCAACTCAAGTGAGGTTTACTCAGTCTAGTGTTGAATGAAGTGGTTTTCCCAAAACAATGGTTGTATGGCATTTCTGTCTGCGGTCCGTAGACAAACCATCGAATAGTACTCTCGTCGAGGATACTTCTTTTGGATACTTTGTTGTGATGCGCGTTCAGTGTAGTTCATCATTTCTATTTTTGTAGTTTTCCTGATGGTTCGAGTGGCGAGTTTTTGTCGTAATCGTGGATTGTAAAACGATTGATTTGTGAAGGCGGAAGTCAGTCTCTTTGAGTGGAGATTATCTTGGCTCATTCAATTTTGTTCAGTCAGAATTGAGTATATATTTATTGGTGGGATGACATGATTTGATGGATTAGGTACATTAGTAACTGCTGTTCTTTGAGCTCGCATTCTTTTAAAGATGAATATTATCCGGAGTTGTTTATGGATACAGACAACAGACAAATTATAATTGGGGTTTAATGATATAAATGATGGGAGATAGTGAGATGGTACTTATCAAATAATTGCTGGGATAAAATTAGTCGACGAAGAAATATTTCTTGGGTGAATGAGTGCTAATTATTGCATTTAATAGGAGTTGACAGACTGACGGGAGACTAAAAATTAAAATATAAACTTAGTAAGGAGGAATAATAACCTTCTCACATCAAAAATGTTCTAAATGAGTGATGAGAGAAGCTCGTGCGCCCGGTATGCTAATGAGATTGTGATGTCAAATTGATCATAGCCTGTAGGCTAAGTGCAACGTTTGTGTACGTATTCTACAGATCACTAACCTTGGTGGCCTTCAAGTTGTCTGTTTGTACGTTATATCTGGTTCGGGGAACGAACACAGTAATAGTGTAATTTGGTGTCCTTAGTTGAACGTGATAAAAAGAATAAAATATTATTTCGTATATGTTAGAGGCACGAATATGCATGCTTCAAGTGATTTGGGTGAATTCAGATAAATAAGACAGACTTGATTGATTGCGTTTAGATCGGTTTTCAAATTTGATTGTTGTGTAAATTTCCTACGCTTAAAACATGTTCCCAGCAACAATCATGACAGAATTAGAGAACAAAATCGAAATCTGCTAGCATCGACTTTTTTTTTGTTAATTTTACCTTCATTTGAGTACTTTATATTTTTGCATGAAGTAAATTCCCTCGAACTTGACTGATTTCTGTCTGAATCGTGCAATAATTCGTCGATATTATAAATTTTTTTGGAAATCATGCGACTGTTAATGTTGAGATGCCGGAGAAATTGGCGGCTTCAAAAACATACACTACACGCCAGTTGGAGGTAGTGATTCACTACAATTGAATCTATGACAAACAATATTTTAGGTAAATTGTATTATTTTGTACATGTAAGATTAATGACAATAATCAAATCTTTGTATATACGTTTTACAAACAATTAATTTTAATGTGTTGGCCCGTGGCGTTGTGGGTATGTGCGTCAGCCCCAACCTCAACGTTAAAGGTTCGATTCCTGCTCTGTGCGACAAAAATAATTTTCAAGGCCCCACCTCTTTCGAGTCACTGACAATGTTCAAAGAGCTTACGCTTCTCAAACTGTAGGTCCTTTCGAATCGTGAGAGAACAATAGCATACACAACACAAATTACAGTTCGAATAAACAAACGCACTTTTACTGCTGTCATTCGCTTTTATTTGTTTATCTTTTAATTTGCCGGATCTAAAAATTATGCGTAAGAAATGGACACAAAGGTACAATTTAAAATTAAACATGATATATGGTTGATGACAAGAACAATTAAATTTCAGACTAAGCGAGAAAGGGAGCACAATTGGGATAGGACGGAAAAGGAAATGTTGCGGCAGCATGTTGTAGCAGCACTTGCTAACAATCGAGCACAACGATTGCAACGACTTGCGGATGATCAACAAGAAGAAGAGTTGCTTGGGAAGCAGTCAGAAACGGCATGATGGCATAAGAAGTGGTGATTAAATCAGGCAGCAATAGACAAGGATGAAGATTTGTGCAAGAAAAGCGAGAACAGCTACACAAAAAGCTATCAAAGCGACGGGAAACAAGGTGCCTGTTCCAATTTCTGACGACTCGGACCTACTAGTACAGTACACAATATTGATCGATAGCTATAGCCCGCACCAGTCTATTTCCATTGCTGTCACAAACTATCTAGTCACCCCTACTAGTCTTCCTGTGTTAAATTTAACTGCCACAATCGCAGCAAGCCCAAGTCCAAGTGGAAATGCTATGATTGATAGCAATATGGCATCTACATCTCAAGCAACTGTCGCAGCTACCTATTCATCCGGCAAAAAATTTGCTGAAGTGGTTGAGGCAATTTAAAAAAACCCACAACAAAGTACCAGGTAATGTCGGCATGGGAATCCCAGATTCAAGAAACCAACTCCCCAAGCAGCAGAACTTCACTTGTTGCAAGCGCGTCATGCGGAAGAGCTGATTTTGAAAGCAAAATAAGACACTGAACGTGCAAGAGAGCTTCATACGCTCGACATTGAGCAGCGAATGGAGTTACACAACATGAGGCTAAAACAGCAGGCTCTGAAATCGTGAAACTGCAACACAGAGCCTTAGTAATATAATATTTGTGATAAAATGCTGTGTTCTTTCAAAATGTTTTTGTATTTATTGTTATGTATATTATTAAACAATATATTCGGTTGACTTTAACTTTGTCACGAGGTGATAACTATCAAGTGGGTTTTATATCGACCATAATCATACCATAAAAACACTTTGTTAAGTGCTATTATAATTTTAAAGTCAACTTTTGCCGACTATAATTTTGCGCCATTATATATTATGTATTATAATATTAATAATTTTATGCTACAATAAAAATTTAAAAATGAAAAAAATACTTTTGGCAATGCAGCTCGTTGTCAAACAAAGCATATGTAGTCTATACGAGATTATACACAGCGTCTACATTTTGGTCAAAGAGTCACAATGAATCGATAAAACTTTGAGTTCTTCGAACGGAACTTCGACTACACCGAAAAATGTGTTAGCTGCAGCGAATAGAGAGTTGAGATCAAAATCCATCACGGACAGTAGCGCCATACATAACGAAATGAATGTCTTTTAACAATCGGTTCTAAGACGACTGAAGCTTTAAGCTTTAACATTGCTCAAAATAAACATGAACAATTAAAATAACTGACCAAGAATGGTGAACAATAAACTATCTGATCACTAATCTGTTACTTCCTACTTTGTTTTTGCTAGCATTCACAAATTAAAATTATTTTTAAATTAAATTTAACTCTCTCAAGAATGAATACGATCCTAATGAATAAGCTCTTAAAATCCGCTAAGATAATTTGTATAATAAATCAACGGATCTTCTCTTTTTGCTGACTAATTCATAAAAGAGGATACACCGCACTTAAACTGAACAATAGCATAAGAAAAGAAAATAATACATTAACTGTGTTAGATGTATGCATGTGCAATTATATATTAGATGTGAGATCATTCAAATAGCTTGACTGAAAGTATTTCAAGCGCTCTATCCAATTTTCTATGACTCGTTCCTATATGTAAGGCATTATTCCGGCAATAGTGTCTGATTCAAACAATTAATGCTTGAAATTTAAATCGCAAGCCATGTATATGAGTGAAATAAGAAAAATGGATAGTATACCGGTCTGAAATGAAATATTTTTTGAAAATAAAACACTTATTATTAATGGGAAAGTAAAAACATTTTATTCAAAGTATTGGCCATTGTTTTCTACACATTTTGACCACCTTTCTGGCAATTTGTGAGTACCACGCCAATAAAATTGTTTGCCAATCAGATACCCAATTTTCGACTTCTTCGTAGGAATCGAAGTGCTGCTCAGCCAATGCGTGTCCCATCGATGAAAACAAATGGTAGTCGGAAGGAGCCAAGTCTGGTGAATACAGCGGGTGCGGTAGATGCTCCCAGTCAAATGTTTTGATTGTATAATGTGTTCCCTATCGAGACATTTGTATCTTGACGCTCACTTCATACCGGTATATTTATGTTTTAAAATCTGATACAGCACACATTGACGTGCGTTCTGGAAACTCAAAAGTATTCATCAAAAATTTGCTTGAGTAGCTATCTTTGGGGCTTCTTTGAAGAATATACATTTGTTGAAAATATGGTCCAAAACTTTAATAACTAATTTGTTGACTTTGAGTGGTTGGTAATAAGCGCAGAGTATATATATATACATTAATACCTCGAGTTACGCTACCCCGTTTAACGCGAATTCAGAGATATTCTGAAAACGGGGTAGCGTAAGTCATTTGCCTTCTTCTTCTTCTTCTTGTGGCGCTACAGTCCGGGGTGAACCTGGGCCTCGGTCAACAATCCTCTCCAGCTGGCACGTTCTTTAGCCAGCTGCCTCCAATTTCGCACTCCAAGTTGGTTGAGGTCTTTTTCCACTTGAGTGCGCCATCGGGTTCGTGGTCGTCCTCTATTGCGTTGTCCCACTGGCTCGGAGTCGAAGACTCTTCGGGCTGGAGCAGTGTTGTCCATGCGCTCTACATGGCCTAGCCATCTTAGGCGTTGAATCCGTAGACGCCTGACTAGACTCATGTCGCTGTACAGCCCGTACAGTTCGTGGTTGAATCTCCTTCTCCAAGAACCTTCAACGCAAACAGGACCGAAGATTGAACGCAGAACTTTTCTCTCGAAGAGACCAAGTGCGTCTTCATCCGCTCTTGAGATAGTCCAAGCTTCCGCGCCATACAGCAGGACAGGGATGATCAAGGTCTTATATAAGGTGAGCTTGGTCTTTCGAGAGAGGGCTCGACTACTCAATTGCCTCTTGAGCCCAAAGAAACAGCGGTTGGCAAGAGTTATTCTGCGTTTAATCTCAGTACTGATGTTGTTCGCACTATTTACTTGGGAGCCGAGGTAGACGAAGTCCTTCACTACCTCGAAGTTGTAGCTGCCTATGGTGACGTTCTGACCAAGTCGTCGATGTTGTGTGTCCTTTCTTGATGACAGCATATACTTTGTTTTGCCCTCATTCACCGCTAAACCCATTTTTGCCGCCTCCGTCTCAATACAAGCAAACGCTCATTTGCCTACTTCGCTCTAAAAGAAGAAGCGGTCAAAAATGAAGAGTTTAAACTTAGCAACGACTGGTTCAGTCGACTTAAAAGTCTGTAATTGTCATAGCATCACAGAAAGTGGAGAAGCTGCAAGTGATGACAAAGAAGCTGCGTCTCTTTATCCAGAAAAACTCAAGAAAATGATTGAAGATGGACGAAACCAGTCTTTTTTGGCAGAAAATGCCTAAAAGCCGCCAAAGATCTATTGATAGTGATGGCTGGTGATTGTAAATTGAAACCTCTCTTAGTTTGTCGCTCAGAAAATCCAAGAGCCTTAAAAAACAAATCTAAAGCTGGTTTGCCCGTCATTTGGAAATGTAATTTTATTCCTGAAGTCGAACGTTATTGCCAATTGAAAAAAACATTCCATTTAAGGTACCTATTGACATTGCACTATGTCATCCTCCTAGAACTCTAATTAATTTCAATCCACGGGTGGAAGTTATGTTTTTTCCAACATACACTACCAGCTTGCTTCAACCAATGGACCAGGGATTCATTAAAACATTTAAGGCTTACACATAAGGTGATGATATGTACATCTATCAAAGACTTTTGGAGGCAATTCAATGTTTTAGATGCTGTAAGAATTATTGAACAATCTTTTAATGAGATTTTACAAGAAACTTTGAATGGCGTATGGAAAAAGCTGTGTCCATTTTTTTACTACAGAAATCCAAGCAGAAACAGCTTCAAATCTTAAGGAAATTGTAATATAATTGAAGAACTGGTCGATATTGCCAACCAGTTAAATTTAGATGTGGATATTGATGACGTCCGAGAATTGCTGGATTCACACAATCAAGAGCTAAGAATTGACGAGCTTATAGAAATGCGTGAGCATGATGAAGAACCTGATTTGTTAGACCCAGTTGAATCGGAATATTAAATGAAGATTTCAAACTTAACAGAAGGCCTCAGTACAATTGAAAAGGGGTTACAAATTTTAGAAAAAATAGATTCCAATGAAGAGCGCCTGTGTTTCTACTACAAAACGGGAAATAAATAAGTCACTGGCATGCTACGAGGAAATCCGGTCGGACTCATTCAAATACGTATTTTTTTACGTTACATATCGAAAAATTCCTACTTTGTGCTCACTCATATACATATATTCCGTACACACTTCTTCTTCAATATGCTTTGTATACCACGCTATCCATCCCAAACAGTTTGTGATTATGCAAACGTTTTGATAACGAATCCCGATAATTCGGAAATATTTCATACTTAAGCAGGAAGGACACCATTTCGCAAAGTAATGTCATCTTTGATTTGCCTTATCAGCAAACAACTTAAGCATCTACCTTACGCTCAAAATCAATGAAAACCCCATCCACTATCACGGTTCTGTTTATTTAATTAGTCTGCCATGACTAAGCTTCACCAAGCATAAAATGCTTTACAATTATTTTCAAGGAACAAAAGGGAAAAAGATTTACGTAGTACACAAAGTTGAATACCAGTTGTCATTTTTGGGAGAAAAGCATTAATGCCAAGCTTAAGATAATAAACCAAATATTTTGTTTCTCTTCAGGTTATTTTCAGTAATCTTATCAAGTAAAATTATATGCGAAGTTTCTTATTTGATGAATTTATCACCAAGAAATGACTTGGCTGATGTAAAACATATATCTAATTATTTTTACACGTGCCTCCCCAAACATTGAAAAATGTTAGGAACAGCACTTAAGATCGCACAAGCCACAAAAGGATCCGTATCGCAGAATCTTTTGCTAGAACAGAGACACTACCGACGGAACTGCTTTAAACAGTGTTCGGTTAATTAAATATTTACGTGAGGATACTATTATCGGTTAAAACATCTGCAAACAACACAAGAAAACTGGAACTGTTACGTAACTATTTCGCTCGTGAGCGATACTGGTGAAGATTGTAGTTCACATTCGAATTGTAGTAGAGCTATAATACAGGGATGGTCCGTAAAATGTCGGGATGGAATCTTCTTAATTAAATAACAAGCGAATGCTTTATTTTATAAATAATGTTTCAAATAACTTTTCTGGGGGTAAGCATATGAAGCATATTGCTATTGTTCACAACACTAAGTAATAACATAACAAATAGACAAAAATAACAAATCGGTATGTAAATCTTGACTCGATCTTAATATATCTTCTAAACATAAGAAGTTCGCATGTCTCACTAAAACTAATTCCAAACCAGAACCAGGGACCATTGAAAAGAGGCTTTCCCATAAATCAAACGGATGTGACTGTGTTACCGGTTGTATTCGATAGTAATTGAAAAGTTTTTCTCATGAATGGTATAAAAATCAAGTTTGTCCCAATCATTCTCACACGTGAGCCATAGGTTGTAGTTAAAACCATTTTAACTGATTCAATATCCATAAACTTTTCGAATATTCTTTAAATTTAATTCGGGTCATCAAATTCAATACAAGCGAGAACCTGACTAATTTAAGCACGCATGCAAACTATCAAGATACATAAATACGCACTCCTTGTTTGCGGTTTGCTGGAAAAAATACATTTGAAGGACGTTTGATGGAGTGGCAACTAGATAGACATAATATCATAAACCACGTGCGTCTAATGTCGCCTATAACTTGTGAGCAAAAATAAGACAAATAATGAATTAGAATTAATAAAAAAAAGAAAAACATTCATCCTTTCCATTGATTAGTAAATTCCAGCGCAGTATACGTTTTCTGTTTTTTTTTTGTCTTAAGTTATTTATATAAATATCAGAGTAATTAAATTTCGCTAGCTGTGAATTTTATTGACACAAACTTCCTTATTAGCAGCGCACAACGTTGTCTCCGACGTCGAATTTCAGAGACCGAAAAAGAATTAATAATTTTTTTGAAAGTAGCATTTTAATCAGCAGGAGACAGACGGACAGAAATAGTGTTATATTGCTTTTATGAATACAATTAACACATGCTTAGTAGTTGTCAATGCGGTAAAATGTTTTATGTTGTCTTTTATCAATATATGTATGTGAATTTATTTTTATTTCCCACACTCTGCAGATTGATTAAATGCAAATATCTCATAGGGTATGTTCTGCTAATTAATCAATATAAACTCAAAGAATGATTTAACAGTAATACGTTAAAGTTTGGAAGTCAACGGTTCTTTTGGGAGTTATCTCTTTGCTCTTGAATGAATAAATGCCATTTGGCATGTATTTCGAGATATATTTTGTAATAATTTTAGAACATATACAGCATATAGTACATATTTAGTTTTGTCGTCATTCGCCGCTAGACTTATTTTCCACGAATTTCTAATAATCGCTTGTGAGTTCTGCATTCTTCCACGTACTCTTGTGAGTACGTCAATTTGACAAAATCTAAATTAAAATGACATTTTTAATTTTGACGGTTTTGGCGAGTCCTGTTCCGACCTTGATGAAGAAATCAAATCGATGTATAGGTTGTGGTAAGAGACATTTTATCATGTAAAGGGTGATTTTTTAAAAGCTTTAGGAAAGTTTTTAAAAAAAAAAACACATAAAATTCAGAAAAATGCATGAAATCTTTATTTGAATCGGTAGTACGGTCCATATAATTAAATGTTTGAAAATTATTTCATGCAAATGTTGGCCTTGACTGCGCCTCAAATGGTCTATCCGCTTAGCCTAATTTTGGCATACTCTTTCCAACATTTCGACCGCTATCTCTCGAATAAATGCTTCAATGTTGTCTTCGAATGCGTCAATTATAGCGGGCTTGTCTGTATAGACATGAGCTTTAACATAGCCTCACAAGAAATAGTCTAAAGGCTTTAAATCGCACGATCTAAGCTGCCAATTGACAGGTCCCAAACGTGAAAAGAAATGTTCACCGACCCCACCTCTCAATAAGTCCATTTTTGCGCGTGCTGTGTGGCATGTGGCACCGTCTTATTGAAACCACATGTCATGCAAGTCAAGTTCTTGCATTTTGGGCAAACAAAATTTGAATATCATATCACGGTAGCGCTCACCATTCCCAGTTACGTTACGATTTGCATCATCTTTGTAGAAGACGGTCCAATGATGCCACCAGCCCATAAACCGCGCCAAACTGTGAATTTTTCTGAATACAATGGTAGTTCTTGCAAAGCTTCTGGCTGATATTCACTCCAAACTCCGACAATTCTGCTTATTTACGTCCCCATTGAGCCAAAAATGCGCTTCGTGGCTGAACACAATTTTTCGGTAAAAAAGTGGATCTACGGCCAACTTTCCAAGAGCCTATTCACTAAAAATTGTACGTTGCGGTAGGTCGTTCGGCTTCAATTCTTGCAATTATAGACCAAACTGAATATATTTGACAGTGAAACAAAACACGAAGCGTGAGTCAGCTGTTTAAACCAGTGTTGCCAAAAAGATAATAGCTAAAAAATCACCCTTTAGTAGTCTACTTAATCAGCATAGTTCAGGACTTAAGACTCTATCAATGAATATCTCTATGACTTCTGCAAACGAACATTCTTACAAACCGTATCCTGAAACTTTTTTATGTTTATCTTAATGGACACACGGTTTTTCTTTCATTTGTTTGGCCAAGAAAAGTGGTAAAAACAACTTGGCTGTATATATCTAATTTAACCGAACTAAAACTAACTATACCTTAAATTAAAACTTACGACTATCTTAACTAACGCTACCTGTGAACGGATTTATGTGCAAATAAATAACAGATTTGCAATTTAAGACATGTGTGTCGAAAAATTATCTAAAGCGAAGAAATTGGAGAAATTATGAATGTAGATATTAATGGAATAATTTCGGTGCGGTGTTGCATGTAGGCACGGGCGTCTACTAAGAGCAGACCTTCTACCGAATATTGGGTACTAAGTCCCATAAAAACGTTTCAAAATTTAAAATCATGTTGCGGGACGTGTGTTGTTGATTGCACTTGGTCTGAAAAGAAAGAAATAGGCCACGATTTTCGGTGGATTATTATAAGCACATATTACTTCAAGCCAGGAAGATATATAATGAAAGTCTGCTGCTGACAACAGAAAGACTAACATACCACTTCTACGTCCAGAACATTTTAAGTAGTCAAGGACCTTGCTTACATCGGCGCAGCAGTAAACAAGTGAGTGTTTGGATTTACGTGATCTGCTGCCATTAGGCTTATACCACGAAGGCCATTCGTGGTATATTGTTCCCACAAGAGAGCCAGCAAAAGCTTAGGCTAGGTTCTATCACCGACACTCTTTCGCATTTTTATAAATGACCTCCTATCTACCACTTCTAATCCAATCCACTCCTTCGCTGATGACAGCACACTCAGTTTTTCATATTTGTTCCAAAATGCACGACGCTGCCCTTCGGACGTAGCATTGGAAGGCAGCGTATGTCAAGCACATTGAATTCCGATCTTGACAGCATAATTAACTGGGGTAAGAACAACAGAGGGTGGCCCGTGGCATTGTGGGTATGTGCATGTATATGGCTTACAAATATAACGTATACGCCGAAGCGCACCTTTAAATTGTTCCTTACGACTTCCTTAAGCCTATGTAACTTGGCCACCATGGTCAACAACCCCGTTATTTAGAAAAGCCAGCGGCGGCGGGCCTGGTTTTGGTGTAACCACCAGTCGAATTGCCGTTCTTTGGCAGACTCTCTCCTCTTTTGAGCAGAGATCGCTCTACTGGACCGGAGGAGATCCTCGAGACTGCAGGACACATCATATTGATGTCAGCTGTCCACTGTTCGGCGTACGACATGGAAGATTACAGGACATCCTTTTAGATCCTGTATTGAGCTAATTGTGTCGAGGTAGAGGAACTCCTGGGGAGGAATAAAGCCGGTAAGGCACACTCATTATAACGTAACTAAGCCCCAAAGACCTGACTGTTGGAAGAAGTCATAGCTCGTGCCTTCTAATCAGGTTAATAGAAAATGGTTTCTTAATCACGGACAATCCGGCATAATATTGTAAGAAGCAGCAGGAGTATTCTTCGTAAGAGATTCGCACAGCAACATGGTGGTACGCAGAGAGCTTCAATTGTACGCAATGAAGTGACAGATTTTCCAATATGCCAATATAGAACACAAACACCAACGATTTGCATTGCATTGCTACTCAATGATAACAGATATACTACCTATCACCACTAACAGCATTAAAAATGGTATTTTGTCGAGTATTTACAGGAGAATCACACCAAACTATGAAAATATACTCTACAACACAAAAAAAAGTCAAAGATGATTCCTCGTCTAAAAGAAAGGGATGTCATAGTTTTCAGCTAAGAGATATGGGTGCTGCCCCACTTTTGACAAAGGCAAAAATCTGACGCCAGTTCATACAAAACGCACTCCAGTTCTTCGAAATGGTGACGCTTTAAACCGATTCCTACTTGCAACAGCTGTTAAAAGGACATGATCAAGATAGTGATAGGGAACGGAGAAATCCTAGTTGGTGATGTAGAACTCAGCTCAAGGACTTTCGACTAATTTGAAACCTGCATGTAAAACGCGCGTAACTGGTATGAACTTCCCACTTGCGTACGTACATATTAAGGGTGATTTCTTAGCTGTTATCTTTTTGGCAACACTGGTTTAAGCAGCTGACTGTTTTATTTTACTGTCAAACAGCTTTAGTTTGGCCTATAATTTAACCATGAATCGTCTTACAAACGAACAACGCTTGCAAATTATTGAATATTATGATCAAAATGCGTGCTCTGTTAAGAAAGTTCATCGCGCGTTTCTGTGTTCAGCGACGAAGCTCATTTTTGGCTCAATGGGTACGTAAATAAGCAGAATTGTCGATTTTGGAGTGAAATATCAGCCAGAAGCATTGCAAGAGCTACCAATATATCCAGAAAAAGTCACAGTTTGGCGCGGTTTATGGGTTGGTGGCATCATTGGACCGTACTTCTTTAAAGATGACGTAATGTAACTGTTAATGGTAAGCGCTACCGTGAGATGATATCCAACGTTTTTTTGCACAAAATGCAAGAGCTTGACTTGCATGACATGTGGTTTCAACAAGACGGTGCCACATGCCACACAGCACGCGCAGCAATGGACTTACTGAGAGGCGAGTCCGATCAGTTGGCCGCCTAGATCGTACGATTTAACGCCTATATACTATTTTTTGTGGGGCTATGTCAAAGCTCATGTCCATACAGATAGGCACGCTGCAATTGACGCATTGGAAGACAACATTGAAGCATTTATTCGCACATACCGGCCGAAATGTTGGAAAGAGTCTGCCAAAATTGGACTAAGCGGATGGACCATTTGAGGCGCAGTCAAGGTCAACATTTGCATGAAATAATCTTCCAACATTAAATTATATGGACCGTACTATCGATTCAAATAAAGATTTCATGCATTTTTCTGAATTTTATGTGTTTTTTTGAAAAACTTTCCTATAGCTTTTAAAAAATCACCGTTTATTATAAATTACATAAATAATTTAATTTAATTAAATTTAAACGCACAATGATTTATGTATCTAATTACTATAAAATACATAAGAAACTCAAAGGTTTGTGCGAAAACTTATAATGGATGAATAGTTCACTTAATGCCATTAAAAAGATATACATACTTGTTCTTGAACGCTGTCAAATTATATATATGTTATTAGGGATAATTAGCACTAATTTTAGAGATTAAGGGTTGACATTCATTATTGTTTAGGACCATTAGAGATCCTGTATGTGGTCCATAGTTTAAACTGTTTTTATAAATTGTCTACTCCATTTACATTTGATATATGTGCATGCAGAACATAGTGTTGGTAGATTTATATTTGATTTAAATTTTGGATTTGGTTTCTGAACATTCCGTAACAATCTCCAAGGGTTACTGTGGTACACTAAGAGAAAATTTATGAGAAACTATTTTATAATGGCAATGATCTGTATTAGCTAGAATTATGAAGCAGTTAAATGGCATTCTTACCACCCGGTATAAAATCGCATTAAGTAGTCTTACCTGGTAAACATTTGTTTTGCAGAAATAGATACCGCCAATGTCAAACCAAATATATTTAGAGAATTAATCGATCCCATAAGCATTTCACAAAAGGATCCAATATCAGACTCTTTATCTCTAACTAAAAATTAAGTGTAACCATTTAATGTTCCATTTAATTCTTATTTAGCGAAATATGTCAACAAACCATCAGCAGACCACCTACAGAGAGTCATTAAGTGCAGTTTCCTCGATTAAAGCTATTTCTTAAGCGGATTATTTATTAGCGTCTCGGAGAGAAAAAGCAGTGCAGAAGGAGGAAGCGAAAAATCGTCCGATTTAGTGATTGGTGTGTTCCAACAACTCGAAATAGTTTAGATGAAGGTTTGTGCATGCTGAGATCTTCAAGTACTCTCGTAACGCTCCAGTTACGAAAGCAGATTTCTTCTCAAGGGGATTCGACACTCTCAAATACAGGCGAAAAAGTGCACTCAAGAAGCGAAATGCGAAGCAAGCCGATTTACATTACCTGAATGAACGATTTTCGGTTCCGGCTCTTCTTGTATAATTTCTTTTGTATGGATGCGAGGAATCATCCCCTTTCGGTTTATACTTTTTTTAAATGTTAATGTAGATATTTCTACCTACGGGCGATGTCTTGCCAATTTCTACACTTCATATCCTTTCGCTTCACAAAAGTAAATCTCGAAACAGAAACGAAACAGACGGCCGAAGTGTCGTGAATAAAACAATTTTCAATATTTAAAATGTTCAAATTACTTAATCCGTATTCGCTTCTAACATTATAAATCAAGTATCCACTTGACACAAATATCTCCAAAACCAGATACCGCAGTTATTTTTGTGGACGGGTTAAAACGAGTGTGAAAGAATAGAGAAATTCTCATAGGTTTGTTGACTTCGGTGAGGAATTTTCGTGTTGAAAAGCAATTCTTTTGGTGACATTCATTCATTTTTTATTTTAAACGAGTTCACTCAACGAAGCCTTTTTATTTGTTGGGTTTTTAGAAGTGTTGGTTGGGAAGCAACAACTCAATGGCAGACTTATTTCTGAATATAGAAAATTAAAAAAAACGTTTTTCACCAACGAATTAATTTATGCACAACTCAGCAAAGATTGTATATCAATTATGTTTGTTGATTCATTGAAACGAAAAAAATCACACCACAAGAAACACGCCATCCTCTAAGTCAAATGGCTCTATCTTGAAATAATTTTTATATCGCTGTTCTTAAACAAAAGAGAAATTAACAATAATATAACTATAATTCGATAAAATAAAACAAACATTTTCAATCTAAATGTCATTATCTTAATTCAGTCTTTTAGGATGTTGGAAAATATAAAAATTGACATGAAATAAAAACATATTGTGTGAGTTACCTGGTACACCCCTTTTAGATCTACTCTGACATATTCGGAGCTCAGATATAAAAGGTTGTCTCCAAGGCCAGATCGGGATCTTGGAGTAGAGTTGGTGGTGAAGAAGCCTATCTTATAGGGTCAACGGCGGCACTCACAGCCTTATCGAAATTATGCATACGGGATGCATCTGGAACCTTTGCCCAAGGATAAAATAAATGGGCCTGGCCTTCTGAAAACCCCAGAAGGTTCTGCACTTGGAATATGAGGTCGCTTAACAGGTCATAAGCAGTCGAAGAACTCGCGGTCCTTGACTGCTATTAAGCAGATATCACCGCCATCCAGGAAGTCTGATGGAATGGAATTTGCAAGAAGAAGATGAAAACCTCCGGTATATACCTCAGTGATTGCAGAATAAAGGGGCGCTTATTTGGATGTGGATTCGTTGTTCCAGACAAACTTAGGAAAAATGTCGAAAGGTTTGTTTGCAAAAGTGAACGCCTAATAATAATCAAGGATATATTCGGGAACATCTGCCTGATTTGCGCCCACGCCCTGACAAAGGACTAATACGACAGTAGCATGACACCAAGATCGTCCAGGAACGGATGAAGGCTAGTGGACTTTGTCACTCATGCTCGCAGGATGGGTGCCCACCTAGGAGACTACTACTTCAGCCACTAAATGAGCTGGAAGGGCGCATGCGCAAACTCATCTGTATATCTTGGTCGGAGGAAAGCATGACCAACAAATGTATCACAAGAAAGGACACCACTTCAACTGTTCTAACTTAGCGATGGGCAATTGCGAATAAAAACAATCAAATAATTCGATTGTTCTTGCAATCGCAATTAATCGAATTCAAACTAAGTGTTGTGTTGTGTGTATTCGTCGATTCTTCAAGTCGGAGAGAGGTCACTAAATTGTGTGTATCCGTCGATTCTTCAAGTCGGAGAGAGATCATTTAAACTTCACATTTATGAGAGTGAGAGTACAATTCTCTCACTAATTGGGTGAGAAGGATGAAGAATACAGTCGAACCTACAACATTCAAATAGCCACGGAAACCAATATTTTTCAGTAATTTAATTTGAATTACTGAAAATTCGACTTAAGGATGTTCCAATTACAGAGGTTTGGCTGTATATTTGATTTTTTACATTGACACCAACATATGAATAAATCGAGGAATACATACATTTCGACAATGGGATATTAGTACCCGGCATTCTGTTGGTAGTAGTAGATACTGAGAATAATTGATTCGATTCGATTATTATTCGATTGTTTTCTGATGAGACCAAATAATATGATTCCTTCACTACTCTAACTATAAAGGGATACGTCTCCTTAACATCGCATACAAGATACTCTCTGCCGTTTTGTGTTACCGCCTGAAACCATTCGTCAACAACCTGATAGGTCCTAATCAGTGCAGTGTCAGGCCTGGGTCTACCATCGATCAAATCTTCACATTACGGCAGATCATCGAAAAAACCCAAAACATGCCGATCGACACCCACCACCTAATTGTCCACTTTAAGGCCGCATATGAGAGTGTGCAGAGAGACGAGCCATACAACGCCATGTCTAGTTTTGACATTTTTGCCAAACTCGTCAATTTGTGTAGGATGGCGATGGAGAACTCTCGCTGCTCCATCAAGGTCGGTAACTAACTCAACGAAACCTTCAAAGTCGGAAAAGGTTTTAGACAGGGCGACATGCTGTCATGTGATTTCTTCAACATCGTCCTGGAGAAGATCATGCAAAACTCACACGTCAACACTAGAAACACGATCTTCCAGAAGTCCATTAATATGTTAGCATACGCCGATGACATTGACGCGATTGGCAGAACTCAGTGAGCCATCAATGAGGCGTTTGGTAATATTGAGACAGAAGCGGCTAAAATGGGTCTTCATTATCATCATTTTCTGACGCAAACACGCACCACATATTTCCAGCGAACTCGATCAACCGCCGTTGACTCGTAATATTCAGGATTTATGCACAGACGACACCAAGCGATCTTTTGAACTTGGTCCTACCACCTCGTCCTGGGTTGCAGATCTTCCAAGCTTTTTCAATATTGATCCAGCTTGGCCAGTCCTACATTAAAGCTAGCATATAACAAATAAAATAAAAAGTTGAGCTTTTGATTGTGCTTGCTAATGTAGTAGATCGTTGCATATGCAACTTAAGAGACTCAAGGGTACGTTTGCAGTTTATAGCGTAAAAAAAACAAATAAATGACACAAATACGGGACACTTGATGTATACTGAGACAAACTGTAGGTACATGCGATAATGACATAAAAACGGATGTACACCTTTAATTGGTTATTGACTTGAAAGTTATATTACATTTTACCCGTTTCCTCTACAACCGGAAAGAGACTACTTGCTGCCTGGAGATGGGCAGTTTTACGAACGGCGTTCATATTTTCCTTTGGAACACTCCATTACTGGTTAATTGACTACAATCAACCATTTATCAGGTGTGTGGAGATTATCAACGTATTCAATCATCCAGTTAATTAAGTTATTGAAGAATGAAGTGCGGGAGGAGAAATCTTAGCACCTGTGAGTTTATTGAGCACTTAAAGTGTAAACATCATCAATTATAGTGCGAGTAATTAAATCTTAAAATGTTCTTCGCACGTTATTGGTTATATGACAATTCCTAATAGGGTGAATGTTATATAGATTTGGCTGAAATCGGTACTCGTAATTATTATCAGAAAAGTCAGTCCTTGCGGAATAAGGTTGCTTAGATCTAGATTTCGAATTATCGTATATTCTTTGGGGCTCGCTTCCAACACACTTTGTCCGTATATTTAGCTCCTAAGTTGGTCATTCTCATACAAAATGTACTTAATCAAAGATTTCAGTGTATTAATGAATAAACTTAGTTCTCCGGTGCAAAATTGCCGATAATTAGTTAAAAACCAATAAAGTTCTTGTAGGTGGCTTGAAGAATCTAGAGTTTTCTGTTATAAGGATCCATAAAATTTAAAACATCTTCAATAAATTTTTTTTATTCATTTCGTTCTGAATTATTCATTGATATACAATTGATACAAAGGTACGTACATTCCCCTATGCCCTCGAATCTGGAAGTTTTGGGTCTAAATAAAACTGTAGAGGTCTTCCACTTGTGATAGGACAATAGTACGTACATCACGAGTGATTGCTGAGAAGCTAGGCTCTGGCCCTCTATGAGCTGTTGCGCCTACCGAAGCATTAGCGAAAATAAGAAAAATACCATTCTTAATTAATCATATATTAGGTAAATACACAGAAAAATCCAAGCTAAATTCTTTATTTCTCATTTTATCTATCCTTTCTTTTTTCACAAATGAGATGTACATAGATATGGTTATTGTTAACCTTACTTATGAAAAATGGAAATGCGAGCACAATATTAATTTTATAAAAGAAAGGAGACGAAGGAAAACCTACTTAAAAACTCAATATATCACAGTTTTGTATATGGGTGTGTCCTTTGTGGGCACGTAAGGCATGCATGGACTTTAATAATTAATAAATAATAAATAATAGAACTAAGTAAATAATAACGAAATAACTTAATACATTGATTAATAAATATCAATAATCAAAGAACATTTAGAAGACTGCAGACGAGAGGGTAATCTGATATATTACATGACAAGACAAATTTTTCAGAAAGTCGAGCTCTTTTTTCTTTTGCCTTTTCAATATTGGCTATTTCGTGTTCTGAACTTGAAAAATACCATGGTAGTTTTAGGATCATTTTTAAGACCTTATTTTGAAGAACTTGCAACTTTTTAAGGTGACAGTTGGCGCAGTTCCCCCAAACTGGAGCTGCGTAGCACAGAATAGATTGAAATTGAGATTTAAAGATTATAAGCTAATTATCTTTGCTTAATTCAGACTTGCGACAAATGAATGGATATTAATACATATTTCAATGGTGTTATTGACTTTACTAACGACATTATTTGTTTGTTGGCCAAGAGTCAGTCTCTTGTCCATTATGACTCCTATATACTTGACAAATGGTATGCATTCAATCTGATTTCCTCAGACTATTAAATTCGCAAGATATTTAAGAAGGCATTCTAATCTAGATTGCAAATTAGACTTAATATCCGAGCCTATAGAATCAGACGAATAAATGCATGTTTCATCAGCAAAAATTGCAGAATGACGTCCAGGAAGTGAAGGAAAGTGAGATGTATAGTTGCTGTGGAGAATGGGACCCAATCCGAAGCTCTGAGAAACACCGGCAGGGATCCATTGAACATCAGATGGAGTCTCGTTCACAAATACTTTAAAACTCCTTGCTGTTAAGAAGGATTGAATTATTTTTATGAGTTATGAGTATATATTTGTTTATGGACAGGGCCATTGTCAAACACTTTTTCGACATCTAGGAGAACTGTGCCAGTACTTTTGCCTTCGTACTTCGTAGTACGTTTTTTTATTCTGTAAACTTGATGTGAAGTAATATGATGTGGGCGAAAGACGAATTGTTGTGGCGGCAAGATATTAGACTCTTCCAGATGAAGCATTAATTTATTTTGTATGACCTTTTCAAAACATTTAGTAACAGAACTAAGAATACTTATGGGGCGGTAATAATTTTATATATTTTGGCGCTTTTCCAATCAGAGGGAAAGTAACTATTTTAAGACATGCGTTAATTGATGCGAAATTGATTAAAAAATCATAAGAGCCAAAGTGGAAAGCTATAGAGTAGAGTAGCGATAATCAACTTAAGCTCATCCAGACCAACCGTGCCAGCATCATAAGCCTGAGTTTGGTTGTTTATCAGTCGTAAAGAACGTTCAACAATTTTTCAATGGCATTATATACTGTACTCGAGATTTGGTGATTCGATAAAAATGCACTGGCTAGTCTATTAGCTTTTTCTGCATTGGAAACAGCTTG
The DNA here is from genome assembly GCA_916610145.1 of Eristalis arbustorum. Lineage (NCBI taxonomy): Eukaryota > Metazoa > Arthropoda > Insecta > Diptera > Syrphidae > Eristalis > Eristalis arbustorum. The sequence goes on along the minus strand of OU744316.1, from coordinate 79,393,981 downwards.
TACCGTGAAAGTTTTCAAGAAAGTCAGTTTATCGTTGCATTCAATATTTTTTTAACAATTGTATCTCCTGTGTAAAGAGGGCATGGGCCTGTACATCCAGGGTAAAGTTGTTGATTGCTCTCAACTTGGCGAGATGCCAGCAACGATCCCTGTAAATGCACAGGTCAAGTTGACATACAGCCTCCCCGCGGCGCCCTCTGGATAACCTCTACTGCAGCCGCTTAGAGGTGAACCAATGTATGCAGCGACCCCTTGTCCGGGGGCTTAAACCAGGACCCGGTCCTCCAGGTTCGGGGGTTTCGCGTGGGGTTAACTTCCCCACCGTGTAAAACTCGCAATAGTTCAGAGACGACAACAAGCCTCGGATACGGATGACCCTACTGCTGACGACCATGGACAACGAAATAAGGACAACGATTTTCGGTTCTGCACGTGGAATGTGAGGTCACTGAACAGACCACGTGCAGCCGATGAACTTGCGGAGGCCCTAGAAGCCTATAAGGCCGGGCAAAAAGAGGATGAAAAATTTTGCTACAAAGAGCGAAGGCAGCGCTTGTTTGGATGCGGTTTTGTTGTTCGAGGCAGACTTAGGCAAGAAGTCTTAAGCTTTAGATACATAAGCGAACGCCTCACAACAATCCGCATCAAGGCAACATTCGGCAACATCAGACTAATTTGCGCCCACGCCCCAACGGAGGACAAAGACGATGATAGCAAGGATGACTTCTATGATCTCCTAGAAAGAACATACGATCAATGCCCCAGCAACGACACCAAGATCGTTCTAGGAGATTTTAATGCAAAGCTGGGCAAGGAAGAAATCTTTGCTAGAGTCGTCGGTAAACACAGCCTACACGACAACACGTCCGACAATGGACTCAGGCTGTTGGACTTCGTGACGGGGCGAAACCTCACTGTAGCCAGCACGCGGTTCCCTCACCTCAACATTAACAAAGGGACCTGGCGGTCCCCTGATCAATCAACCGTCAACCAGATTGATCACAATGCGATCGACGTCAGACACTCCTCCTGTGTCCTCGATGTCCGAACGTTCCGAGGTGCCAACATCGACACGGATCATTACCTTGTTGTAGCCAAGGTCAGAACTCGGATATCGATTGTACAACGGAGTAGAGCAAGACCAAAACAGTTCGACGTTGGAAAGCTACAATCGCAATCGACCGCTGGGAACTTCTCCGATCGAGTCTCCCTGAAGCTCTCAGAGAATCCAACCCTGCCAGGCGAAACAATCGACGAACAGTGGAACCGTGGTCAAAACGCCATTAGAGAAGCTGCCTCTGATGTGCTGGGTTTTAAAATGCCACCTAGAAAAAACCCATATTTTGACAACGAGTGTCGGCAGGCGCATTCAGCGAAGCTAGCAGCATATAAGGCGACGCTGGATAGAAGGACGAGAGCGGTTCGTGAGCTCTACGAACTTAAAAGAAGGGAAGAGCACCGGCTTCTCAAAAAGAAAAATAAGGAGCATGAGAAGCGCGCGATCGAAGAAATGGAGAGGTGGTACGGCAGAAATAATGTCCGAAAGTTTTACCAGCGGGTGAAACAACTATCCAAAGGGTACAAACATCGGACAGAAGCCTGTCGGAACGAAGAGGGGCAACTCGTAGTAGAGTCGCTGAGAATCTGGAAGGATCACTTCTGCAGACTGTTAAACGGCGAAGAGGACACCAATACCGCTGTCAGGCAGAATGTTCCACTCCACGCAATGGACGACGATAGAAGGGAATTCCGTCCCCCCGATCTCGACGAAGTCAAGGTAGCGATATCGAGACTGAAGTCGAACAAAGCTGCTGGAGCGGATGGATTGTCCGCGGAACTGTTTAAGGCAGCTGGAGATGATCTGGTTGGGCGCATGCACCAGCTCGTCTGTAGGATATGGTCGGAGGAAAGCATGCCCGACGAGTGGAATCTTAGTATCGTTTGCCCGATCCACAAGAAAGGAGACCCCTTTGACTGCGCCAATTATCGGGGGATAAGTCTCCTTAACATCGCCTACAAAATCTTCTCTGCCGTTCTGTGTGAGCGCCTGAAACCATTCGTCAACAACCTGATAGGTCCTTATCAGTGCGGTTTCAGGCCTGGGAAGTCCATTATCGATCAAATTTTCACATTACGGCAGATCTTCGAAAAAACCCAAGAGATGCAGATCGACACCCACCACCTATTTGTCGACTTTAAGCGTTCAATCTTCGGTCCTGTTTGCGTTGAAGGTTCTTGGAGAAGAAGATTCAACCACGAACTGTACGGGCTGTACAGCGACATGAGTCTAGTCAGGCGTCTACGGATTCAACGCCTAAGATGGCTAGGCCATGTAGAGCGCATGGACAACACTGCTCCAGCCCCAAGAGTCTTCGACTCCGAGCCAGTGGGACAACGCAATAGAGGACGATCACGAACCCGATGGCGCACTCAAGTGGAAAAAGACCTCAACCAAAAAGAAGAAGATCTCCTGTGTAATTCTTGTAGTAATGGTTGCATGTAAGTAGTCATCTATCTTAAGCTGCTGCCATTTCCTGCGTAGGCAGTTGCGAAGCTTAACAGTAAGATGTGTCTAGGTGGTTTTGTTGAACCATTGAAATACAAGACCTTGCTAGGAACCACTTCATCAATGGTGCTTAGAATCGACGAGGTTAATGTTTCAAGTGCATGGTCAACGGAGAGTCTAATCTGATGTTTTCTTCGACAAACGCGTGTCTCATATTGTGTTTTTTTATTTTATCTTTTGTATACGTTTTTCATATGCTCACTTCTTAAGTGGAGCATTAGTGTCCAAGCGCTCGACCAGGCCAATACAGTGCAGTGGACTCATACGAATATTTCATTTCTAACGTAAATTCAGATCGTTTTGCAGTGATTCTGAAGTACACAGAAGTATGTTAAAGTTTGTAAATGAGCTTTATAGTGGGATGTACTCTATTCGTTACTACGCCTAAGGAGGCCGCATATCGGAAAATAAGCATATCGATTGCCTCATGTCGTCCCAAACAAGTTTTTAGTTCCGCACATAATCAGTTTGTAATTAAACGACCGTAATAAATTTCTAATCAATCTACACTTTATAGACACATTCTTCTAACAGAAGCGTAATTGTATCAACATTCTTATGCAGCAACAATATTTGTATTTCTATTTACGTATATAGATACTATGTTGTTTGTCTGTTTCGTCATCGTCTCCGTCTGCTTTTAAAGGGCAAGGTTAATTAATGTTGTGATGCAACTTTTTTTTTACTTATGAATGAATGTATAAAACAAACGTGCTTCGTTTGAATTTGAATAAAATGTTAGTTTCACCTTTTTTTAGACAACACCAAAAATAAATAGGAAATAGTCTGACTGTCTTGTATATTCATGAATTCCGATTTGAATCAGTAGTTAAGAAAACAACAACTTCATCTTAGAATTTTGCCGAAATATTGATCACCTGTTGCTTTGAAAGTAGTAGAATTAAACTCGTTCAGCTACCTATTGATTTCATTTTAGTAGCTTGATGAATAACTTGAACTTTAATCAATTATAAATATGCACAATTTTTCAGACAAGAAATCATATAAAATGGGAACATATTAAGTTGTGACGCAAAATACAACGCAGACAATGAAAAAAACAAAATTATTATGTTATTGTTTCTTGTCTCGTCGCTGTTTTATTGAGAATATTTTAAGCTATATGAAGTGGCCTTATTGGCAGTGCTCTCATATTTCCTTCCGATGTTTCTGTATCACTGCAACCACGAAGTGACGCATGCTTTGCATGAATTATTGTATTGGTTTTGAATAATTCAACTGGTTTCAGTTGGCTATTGTAGGCGATCATTTCAGCTTCCTGGTTAGAACAACATGGAATGAATGCAATTACTCATTGCTATCTAAAGAACACGGTTTTATATCAGTTTCGTACCTTCTTTTAACAGACACACACGAGAAATTACTTGACAGAATGAAATTAAGATTCTATGATTTCACTAAATAAAATCACATGGAACCAGGACAACCGTTTAACGTCGTTCTGATGCATTGACAATGAATAATAGAAAATAACAGACTCCCTTTTTAGACCCATCTTTGACAATGGTAAGTTGAATGGTTCACTTAGGCGAATGATGTTAGACTACAGCTAGCAAATTGATTAGTTTGCAGTGCCACAATAACAAGAGACATAAATGTGTCGAACGTCATATTTCCAAAAGAAATTTTCAAGGATATCAGTGTCATGGAATATAGAATGTCTTGAAATTAACCTGCATTCGAACTTGAGAGTCTGAGCTTAAGGAAACTTGATATTTTCTGTTGTGACCTAAGCTGTTCAAAGATTTCATTGAGCGTTTGCCTCTAGTATGAATTCGATAAAGTAGAACATTAGTCTCATGGAACATAAAATATATATATGAGCCTGAGAAAACTTGCTATTTTCTGTTCCGAGTGGTCCACAGAACTCACGTCTGTATTATTCGATGCAGAGGTAACTAAATATATTGGATTAACCTAATCTGTTCTTATATTCTTTTCAAACATGTATAGAGAAAGACAACGTATGAAAATACAAATTTGTCCATAGTATTTATCGTTTCTGGGATACCTTTCAATACCTAAAAAGTCCAAACATCAAAGGAGCATCTGAAAAATAGTCTTAAACAACATACACGGTCCTTGTGTTTTCATGAACAAAGCTGGTATAATGAATTATGCAAAACCATTAAATGCGACCTTCAAACACTTGACAGTTATACAAGTTTGGTATGTTAAATTAAAATATGCAAATTTTATTATCAGTTTTGTACATGTCACCTTCTAAATCTCTAGATCGTATATAACTTATTACTAAGTGACCTAATGACGGCGGACCTTGAATTTCTTGACAGTCTTGTAACGGTAGCCATCATCGGCCAAAATGTTTTCGTTTTGCTCAATGGGAGCCAAGTATTCGTTGCTTATAACGGGAATATCAGCAACGGCTGGTGCTGGTAAGACCTGGGGTGGCAAATATTCACCACTGGGAAGTTCACTTACATCACGACGGTGACGAAGGCGGAGCTTGCGGACGGTCTTGTAGCGGTATCCATCATCAGCCAAGACACCGGAAGCGACTTGAGCAACCTCAGCTACTGGAGCAATTGGAGCCAAGTATTCGTTGGATGGAGCTTCAACAGCGAGTTCCTGAACAGGGGGCAAATATTCAGCGTTGACGAGTTCGTTGACATCACGACGGTGACGAAGGCGGAGCTTGCGGACGGTCTTGTAACGGTATCCATCATCAGCCAAGACACCGGAAGCGACTTGAGCAACCTCAGCTACTGGAGCAATTGGAGCCAAGTATTCGTTGGAAGGAGCCTCAACAGCGAGTTCCTGAACAGGGGGCAAATATTCAGCGTTGACTAGTTCGTTGACATCACGACGGTGACGAAGGCGGAGCTTGCGGACGGTCTTGTAACGGTATCCATCATCAGCCAAGACACCGGAAGCGACTTGAGCAACCTCAGCTACTGGAGCAATTGGAGCCAAGTATTCGTTGGATGGAGCTTCAACAGCGAGTTCCTGAACAGGGGGCAAATATTCAGCGTTGACGAGTTCGTTGACATCACGACGGTGACGAAGGCGGAGCTTGCGGACGGTCTTGTAACGGTATCCATCATCAGCCAAGACACCGGAAGCGACTTGAGCAACCTCAGCTACTGGAGCAATTGGAGCCAAGTATTCGTTGGAAGGAGCCTCAACAGCGAGTTCCTGAACAGGGGGCAAATATTCAGCGTTGACGAGTTCGTTGACATCACGACGGTGACGAAGGCGGAGCTTGCGGACGGTCTTGTAACGGTATCCATCATCAGCCAAGACACCGGAAGCGACTTGAGCAACCTCAGCTACTGGAGCAATTGGAGCCAAGTATTCGTTGGATGGAGCTTCAACAGCGAGTTCCTGAACAGGGGGCAAATATTCAGCGTTGACGAGTTCGTTGACATCACGACGGTGACGAAGGCGGAGCTTGCGGACGGTCTTGTAACGGTATCCATCATCAGCCAAGACACCGGAAGCGACTTGAGCAACCTCAGCTACTGGAGCAATTGGAGCCAAGTATTCGTTGGAAGGAGCTTCAACAGCGATTTCCTGCACAGGAGGCAGGTATTCAGCGTTGACCAGTTCACTAACATCACGACGATGGCGAGCACGAAGACGCCTTACTGTCTTGTAGCGATATCCTCCATCAGAAAGTAAATTTGATGGTTCCTCTAAAGTTTCAATTTCTTCAATGGCAGCCAAGCTGTCCTGGGGAACTTGGTATTCACTGGCATACTGTGCGTATGCTGTTGCCACAAAGGCTAATCCAAAAAGAAGGAAGAGTTTCTGCAAACAAAAAAGAAGAGTTGGTTAATCCTTGTTTGTCTTAATCCCCTTATAATGTATTGTTACCATATTAGGTGAACTTATTAATCGCTTTGTAGAGTAAGCGATCGAATGATACCCAATTCTTTGCAAGCCATCATATTTATACAATTCTCGGCCTCTCAGCATAACACCTCAATGTGTGGTCAATGCCATCATCTAATTTGTGCGACTCAACGGCAAGAAGCAGAAAATAGGTAGAAACACTTTAAACCAACACTTGTTAGTGTGTAGGCCAAAGCTGCTGTCTGCGGTTGGAGAGGTCGGGCAGAAGTACATACTTCCGCGCGAACATTATTGTCTACAACAATGTGTGTGCCATGTTGCTGGACCTCCAAAAGACTTCGGCACAAGAAACAGCATCCGTAGACGACTTCCAGTGCCAAATGGAAATCTTTATGAATACTGAATTCCCAAAAGGTATGTATATTTCCATAAGAAACGTATGAACATGTGATAAGGCGTTGCAATTAAGACGGCTGCTGCCAAATCATCTGAATGTCTTATTTAGGCTTTGTATTGTGACGGAATTCGTTGTTGTTGTAACATATTGATCTCAGTTCGATCGACCGCATGTGGATGTTTTATGTTTTTCTGCTTGTCGTGCAATTTATCATCGAAATGAGATACAAACATGGGTATAATTAATCGACAAATCAATGAATAGGGGAGGCAATAAAATTGTATCTGGATGACAGAAAGAGTCCAACAGGTTTTGCCATAAAGCTGACATGACATTAAGATATGTTGAGAGTGCCAACGTGTGCTCAAATGACGTGATTCCTCATAGCACCTGTTTCGAGCATGTGAATGATGAAGAGATACTATATGTTCAAACTACTTAGATTCGAGAGGAGGGTTAAGAAAATAAAATTATCTACCATATATAAGGCTGAAGACTGTGAAGTCATGTTTTAGTCTTCTTCTTTGTTTTTTTTTTTTGTTTAGGGGGCAATAACACTTCTCTTTGATAGGTCCCCTTACTTGGCAGTGGAAAAGTACTTCTGAGGTCTTATTGGTTATAGAAGAGATGATAATCATGAATAATAATTAAACAGCCTTTCGCTTAAAGTAATCTTCACTGAAAATTAGAAACGACGTGTCTTTAATGTGCGATCGGATCAGATTGAATGCATTAATTTAATTTCAGTTTTTATTTGTAGCACATGATTTTTAGGAGTTATCAAGTGAAGATAAAGCATTAGCTATTAAAGACAGGTTCTTAGCTCCTCATATATAGCAAAAATTAAGGAACATCTTCAATGTTTCCAAAATTTGCTGATCTGCCCTAATGTCTTGGAATTCAAATAATGTCAAACGTAGCGGGCATAAATTACTTTTTTGGGTAGAATATTTTTGGTATACATATGTAGGTGTTTTTAGGTTTTGTAATATGTTTTTTTAAATAATGCACCAGCAAGACCCGCAAGCCAATTACTAAATTTACCACCAGACGTAATAATAAACTTTTATCTTGATATGCGGTAGGTCTTAATCAGAACTGATGGTGAGCTGTTAAAGAATTAAATCGCTGGATTGAATGTAAGTATGGGTCTGGGATTCTTTCTGAATAAGAACTATGAAGTACTGCGAACGAAATCGTGCCAATGACAAATTTTAAAAACGTTTAGCTATGCGAATGATAATAAGGAAAGGGTATGCTTAAAAATAACATTATATCAATTCTTAGTTAAAGAGACAATGTCTTTTCAAGCAGCCTGGACATGTGGCAGTTTCTATCTGTGCATTAAGCCTTCAATCAGTTTTAGTTGCGCCTGTTGTAAAGGTCTTTAAGTTGCATTGGCAATAAGAGGTTATATATTCCAATTCTGCCACTTGATGCTATACATCATCATATAAGCTTTTCCTATTTTATAATCGATATGACGGCCCTGTGGCGCAGTCGGTTGAGTGCCTGCCTTTGGTAATAGTTGTCCCGGTTCGAATACCACTGAAAGCAAAAGTGAATACAAAAAAAAGCTGGTCCAGTCACCATTTGCCATTGGGATCAAATTAAAGCTACTGGGTTCCACAATGGACCAATAATGGTCTAAGTGTGCTGGCAATTTGGCTGGAAGCCCAAAAACCTAACCTAACCTATAGTGGATACGACGCTCTTTTCTTTTATGAGCTGTTTCTTTTTTTCGTTGTAACTTGTGTACCATCTGGTCCTTAATTACTCTCTTATGCGAAAGACAATATTTTCTCGAAAAACTTCTATTTGTATATTACTCTTCGGGTAATCTTCTTTTTCGTAGATCTATGTGAAGGATTTGTTTTGGTTTATGCGTCAGTAGGGAAACTTCCCCTGTAGCCTTATTTTCCAAAATGCGCTGAATGTTACGACCACCCTCCTCTGCTTAAAAATGCTATTTCCAATTTCCACTGACTGACGATGGTCAGAGCAGAAACAAAACCTCTAGAAGCCTAAAGTTTGTAACGGGAATTCAATTAAAAACAATTTTGGAAAAAATGACCCTGCCATTCCTGAACAGGATTTCACTGTTCGTGAGCAACTTTTTTTTTTAATTTTTGTTCATATAGATAATGTAGACTTCTACGTGTAGGGCTACTCCTATATTCAGATGCAGATCAGGTCAAATTGTTTGCAAACTGCAAATCTGAAACATTAATTTTAATGTACTCATGTTGGCTCATTTTGCAGCGCAGTTGAATGAATTCTTAAAAGAATACCTGAAATAATTTTTGTTTGTATTATTTGCATACATATTCATAAATTTGAATACCATTATTGGTATATAACAATCCAGTCAGTTGCGTATCGCTTTTTTTTCAATCCTCTTCACTTTGCTATCTACATAGATAAAATAAAAAAGACACGGGTAGTGTGTGTGCGTACAAACGGAGAGCACACGGTATTTGATCGATATTCGAATAGGTGGGGTACGCGTATGTGCATAAATCAGTCGATCGTGATACAGTTCCCCAAGTGAATATAAAGGAGGTTCAGTTGGGTGGTAAATGTCAGTTTTTATTCTGTCGTACCAGAATGCTAAGCATTCACTTCGCAGTCTGTCTTTAATCCTTCGTCAGCCATATAATCCCACGTATATTTCTGAAATCATTGAAAAAATGTATTTTTTTTTACATGCAAATACATAATTGAAGCATAAGCTTCGATTATTTCAAAAGTTGTATGTATTTTCGACAGAGTTACTCAATCAAAAAATGTCCATGTATCTAAGTAATGGAGAGCCAGAAGAAGAGATAAGAAGAATAAGGAATATAATACTCTATCTATGTGATTTCAATTAATTAATACAAATGAATTATCAAGTGTCCTTTTCTAAAAATCTGTGCTTACGGCTTTGGAGCTTCTTGGATGAATTATATATTTATTGCGGACTTACTTATCAGTCCGGTGACCCAAGGAGTCAATTGTTGCATTAAATCGGTGAATTTTCCAGTCATCGAGACCAACTTCGGTCTCCCACTCCTTTCAACCAGGAGACTCGGATTCGAAGACCTTCTGAGCTCCAGCATTGCGATCGATGTGGCCGAGCCAGTATTTTCAGTCCACGAATTTTTGCTTTTGCAGACTACATACACAACCTCGTACAACTTGTATAGTTCGCGGTTGTCTCTTCTCCTCCATCAATCATATATCCGACGAAGAATTTTTCTTTTTAATGGGCCAAGAATCAGCTTTGTAGTTCTTCCTATCGTTGAACCTTCAGCTCCATACGCATATAGCAGGACTGTCAAAGTAAATCTTTAGAAGAGCGTGATTTTAGTCGAGAAAGGAGTTATGAGTCTAGTTGCTTCGACAATTCAAAGTGACATTGGTTACAATATTTTGTCCCAGGTGGTGGCGGAACGTTTATTAGTCGACAGAAAATATTTTGTTTTGTCCTCATTGACATTTATATATCTGCTCAAGAGCTGTCTTTTAGAACATAATGCCTTTCGTGTTTACAGCTATCCGGTGCACTATATTTTCCAGTATTCGAAAACCAGTGCAGTTTTCGAACGCTCGAATGTCACACCGACGCTGGATAGGAACTCGTAGGCAGCTATGCTCTTTGAGCGTTGTCATTGACTCAAAAGAGGTGGGGCCGTGAAAATGATGTTTGTCCTACAGACCAGGTATCGAAGCTGGATGTCAAGGTTCATGTTTGTGGGGGTCGACGCTCAAATTGCTCCACAACGCCACGGGCAGTCACAAGCATCACATCTAGGTGATTATTTGGACGTGGATTTTGTTTTAGTCATACTTAGGAAAAGGTTTTAAAGTCCCTTTGTTTATTTATGAACAATTCACACTAATACTAAATTCGGTAAGCCCGGTCAAGATTTGGACTCTTTATAACCATTTCGTAGTTTCGACATTTTCACAGTGACTCGCACTCTTGAGAGAGCAACAAATTTCCACACCCTGCGAATTTCTGCGTTATAAATAAATGTTTTCTTAATAAAAAAATGGTTTGAAAGTTTGGAAATAGAATAGAGGCTTTTATAAATATGTATGTTTTGTTTTATGAATAGAATAAAAAAATGGATGTGAACATAAAATAAGGGATGTGACGTCGAAAGCGCTATCTAAGAATGCCAAATGAATGTTTTATGGCTACACGGCAAGAGCTTGATTTATATTAAATTATAATTGTTTGTTGAATGGCCATTGTTTCTGTAAGTTATAAGACGACTCGAACACGGATATGTAGAATCACCCCAAAGGTGCGGCCGGTATATAGTTAGCTGAAAGTATAGTATTTTTAATACTTCTTGAAGATGAACATTATATTTGCAAAACCTTCAGGGAGTGTATTTAACTTCTCGAGCATATTTGAATTTTGGAAAACTCAAGTATCATGCGAGGACAATGGAAAGCCGACCGTCATCGCATCATATAAATTTCTTTCTTTCATTATAAACAGCTTGGACACAGATGACTACATTGACCCAGCACCATGTGAGGATGATTATATTCACACTCCTGTCAATGTCAAATGTCATCCTCACATGCCATCTATAGAATGCTAAAAGAAATCATTAACTGAGTTAAAAGTTAGAATATATAATTCTTACCAATTGCCTTTGCAAATACGGCTTTATTTTTTAAATATGCCCCACTCCTGAAAATTGGTTCAATTACAAATTTCTGTGCATAAATCAATTGGATGAGACCTTATACTGCGATCACATCACATGTATGCCGGGTTGTAATGTTGAAACTAACCGAAAGGTTGCTTGCTTTGGAAAATTGTTTAAAATTACGCTAAAATAAAAATGGAACCATTCTACGAGTGATAATTATAACAAGGCAAATGCTTTATTGATCTTCGGAAGGATTCGAACTGAAATCAATGTTTTCTGACCCTCTTGCGATCTTAAAGATTAAACTTTAGTAACTTTGACGATAGTTTAAAATTTGTCCGGTTGTTCATTTTGCTACTTACTTGTTTGTTACTTATTTATTTCTTAAGAAAGCTTACATTCATTTTTCACTATACACATGTACATTTTCAACATTTTACTTATTTATATAACAATAAATTTATACATTTATGTATGAAGTTGTATTAGACAAAGTGTCACAATTATATTCAGTTCACTAAAATAATGTCGCTATCACGACTTCAAGAATTTGAAACAAAAATCGATGTTTTTTTAAATAAATCAACGGCAATTGTTTTTCTCTATGAACTCTTTATCCTGTTGACCGCGGGACGTGTTACATACGGAGACTAAGACCCACATAAAATTGATGTGAATATACAAAGTGTTCGAATCATTACAAAAACCAAAATGAATCGAAACTGATATTTGTATGACTGCATTTAACAGAAATCAACTAATTTCAACTGTCAAACAGTAACATGACCTACCGCATAACAAGCATACTCCTTGATTTGGGAGCTGTGTTTTACGCATACTTGGTGTTTTGTTATTAGCTGTTTCCCTATGCAAATTATTTTTTTCGTAACAGTGTAGACTTGCCCATGATCTGGTAACATTCCATGAGATATGTTCGTCATGTTTAATAAAATAAATTGTATTATATGGCAAAATTTTACGAAAGTCCTGCATTGGAAATATAAGAAAAGAATTGCAGAACTCGCTGCACAATTTACACGGGACACGAACTGCTTTGCTTGAATTAATGACATTTGTACCATTATGCCGAATTAATTGCAAGAAAAAAAACGATTTAGAGTAATCGGCAAATATGCAATATTTTTTATATTAAAAGAAGGTACCTACTTCTGAACACCATCAATTTTTTGAAGAGCTTATCCCTTTTGTGGTGAAGTATAGCAATTTGAAAAAAATGCTCTCTGCTCTGTAACGCTCAGATAGAGTATTTTTTCAAATTAAAATCGCTGTTTCAATAGTATGAGAAGCTTAAGCTCTAGCTTACCTTATTTTTTCGAAATGAACAGTTTTTGCTGTTCGAAACGACAAACTTACATAATATGTTGCGAAGACAATAGGTATATAGTAGTGGGGGTTATGGGAGAACCTAAGTATCACCGAGAGATATTCCTTTAACTAACCTGAGTTTTTTATGTAGTGAGTTTACAAAGCAAATGTGGTAAGGTCCTCCTCTCTTCAGTGTTGTTGCAACTGCGACAATGAGAGAGGTGTGGGATACATCATTTTCTATCGGTCTGTGTCCTGTACTCAGGCCAAATTGTCTTGAGGTGGCACAGTTTGTTAGTCTGACCCATCTGAGGCTTTTAGTTGTACATATACGTCCTCTGAAGGCGATCTGTGAAGGCAGAACCTAGCCTAGCCAGTTCATCAGTCTTCTCATTTCCTGTTATGTCACTGTGACTAGGTACGCTGAGGGATATACATATTCCCCCGACATTCTCTGCAAATGCATATTGTGTGCTACAGGAGGGAAAAGCTGGGGAAGATGATCTAAGATGTTGCTTTTCCCATAGGCTTTTGACTTACAGCACTCAGAATCTCTGAGCTTTGTGTTGAAGTGTTTTTAATGCGTAAGTCGATGGCAAACATCTAGTATTATGGTCATTGCGTCTGTTGGAGTCCCCCGAAAAGCCACCAGTGATGGCAATGCATGTTGTTCTTTGTACACTGTTGAGTTTTATTATTTTTCCAAGGGGAGGACACCATGCTAGTGATCCGTAAGTTAGAATCGCCCATACTACCGCCGTGTGCATCCGTGTACATCCATAGGATCAAATTTGGTTCCGTTTTGCTTGAATTTATGCTCAGGTCGCATATTGAAGTTCAGGTACATACCTTGTTCAAAGCCCGATCCATAATCTCATTGATCACATCCGGAAACTTTCTTGATACCAAAATAACTAAACCATCCGCGCACCAATTACCTGGACCCCTATCCTATCTAATCTTAGTGAAATGTTTTTTTCCTGACAATAAGCCAGAGACGAGGGAAGATGACGTAGCCCTGTGGTGTACCTCTGCTGACGAATTTTGTTAATTGGCTGTTACTTATCGTAGTTTGAATTTACTGAGTGATAAGCATGGTAAAAATAAATTGACAAAGAAATTTATCCATTCCTAGTTCGGTTAGGGTGTAAATGATAGCTTTCGTGTGGATCTCTCCTTAAGGGTATGAATGTAATTGTCAAGGATTCGCTCGAGATCCTTCAGAAAGAAGAAGGTGAGACTAATAGGCCTTGTATCTACTGCGCTTTCGTGCCCACGATTTCCCACCTTAGAAACGTAAATGCATTTTCTGTAAATCCGTAAATCTTTGGAATTGCTAAGTCAATTAGTTTTTGTAGCATAAAGGGTAGTATGCTGTCCAGGCCTGGTGATACGTATGAAGCAAAACTATGAATGGCCCATGAAAATGTTCGTATTTTATTAGGGGTGTAATGTTTGTCTAAGATCCCGGCTGTGGGAATTCTGGTTCGATGGACATTGTTATGCTACCTTAACATCCAACGAAATGGGTGTTCATAAGGACTTCCAGAGATTCTGTAGCTGATTCCTTCCATGCTCCGTCTGGTGTCTCCAGGAGAATCGGATTGGAATATTCCTTATACAGAATTTTACTTCGATTTAACTCGATTGGATTGGTTGCATCTTTTAAAGCAAGTTTTATACAGTATTAACTTTTCTGCCATATATTGATAGTCACTCTGGCCAGCTGTCAGAGTTTATTAAGTCGTTAGTTCCACCAAGGACGTGTAAGGTTTCTTACTGACATTAAATTTACTCAATACTTTGAGAGCTGTATTGAAGGGTTTGGTCGTTGAGTTCTGCAATAGACCGTTTTATATTAATAAGCACTCATTTATGATCTCGTTAGAGGGAGATTTTTGGTGCATTGAGTGGTATCCAAGATATCTTAGCCAGACGTTAAAGCTATTGGTGCTGACTTTTATTATGTACTAGATTTCCCGGTTTTGCCCGGGTTTGTTTCTTCAACCGGTACTTTACCTGTACCGCAACACAAACTGGGAGTCTCTCCCTCAAACTTCATTGCTTGGCAAAAATTGCACTTTGACGACATGCGACCAATAAAGGTTTGTGGACAGTTTGAAGTATTCCAACGATGGGTCATAGTTGAATGCTTCTTCTTTCAATTTTTATTTGTTAGAACCTAACTTACCTTGTATAGTTCTCTGCTGCTGGAGTCGAGCACTGCGAACTTGAGAAGTCTTAATCAATAAACGGTTGCCAATCCATGACTTGCGTTCCGTTTTTCTCTTTCATACTGTGTTTCATTACTTCTTCTGGCAGCCTGTGCAAAGTTGTCATTTTCATGAACTTGGACTCTCACTTCTTGAGATTGTCCAGATCTTAGAAGTTGCCATCTTTTTACACATGCTTGCTGAGGATCAAAGTCAGCTTTCCTCTTCCTCGGCATTTTTGCGATAATGTTATTACTAAGAAAAATGAGCAGAAAAGTGTTCCGTTGTAGATGCACTGAAGACGATTTTGAATTAATGTTTACTCCGCACTTAATTTAAAACAATAATAAGACTGCTTGAACCAGAATTCAGAGAAGAATTTGAATTTTCTTTTGACATTGATGCCTATCCCAATCTCTCATTCACATCACTACTCATAATGAGTACAATTCGTTGACTATGCATACATGTTGAAGATTGAATTATCAATGTGTGCTGCAGCAAGGCGGAGGGAAATGACTGTTTTTTCTCAACCATTTACACACAGCTTGGAGGGATATCAAGCGATTCATAAAAAAAAGTTCTTGGAAATCCCATCCATGTACCTGCGCGCGATGTTCACTTGTTGTGCAAATTGAAGTCAAACTACATGAACGATGAACCAAATTAGCCAATCTTTTAACACATTATGTAATTAGTCTGAATAGCTCTTAAAATTTTATCTAAATCGGTTCAGAAGTTCAATATTCACAATTTCAGCAAAATTTAATGATTTGTGTGTACCTGTGTATATGTACATACATAGATAGCTTGGGTATGATAAAATAAGAAAAGTGCGAAAATGTTTATTGTTTCGTTTGGTGACTCAGGCAGTCGTTCGTATATGTTCGATTGAGACGTAGAAAACAATTAATGATTGCACCAAAGCAAAATATGAAAAATGTGTATGGATTTATGGAAGTTACAACGCACTGGGGGATGGTTGATATCCACGACTACGCAACTTGAAATGGTTTCATACCGGATTGAGCCTTTGTCGGTCAGTCACACCAACTTTCTGCTTCATATATAGTTAAGATTAATTTAATAATAATAATAATAACTATATTATTTTTAATTATAAAGTCCAACACGGCACTTACCGCGAGTTGTTCTGCAACGATTGTTGGCGTCGTCGTCGCAATGATATGATGTATACAAAATCGTCACACATAGTCGTCATCAGATATTTGTCAGAATGCTGATGTAGTGTCTGGTGTCTGAATAATAATAGTACAATATGGGTGGCGCTACAGTTTATAGAGGGCCAGGGCCTAGCTTCTCAGCAACCACTTGTGTTGTGCGTTCTATTGTTCTCACGAATGGAAAGGCCCTAGAGTGTTATGCCGACTCCGAAGGGCTAAGTTTGAGAAGCTTTTTTTAGAAAGTTGTGCTCTTTGAGCCGTCAGTGACTCAAAAGAGGTGGGGCAGTGAAAATTATTTTGTCGTTCAGACAAGAGATCGAACCTAAACGTCGAGGATCAAGGTTGTGTTGGCTTGTGGACGACACACATACCCACAACGGTACGGGTAGGTGTCTTAAGACATAAAAGGGCGTACTCACGCTTAGATTTTTATGCTTCCACACAGAATCTTTGATGGCGACCGATCTCATGCCAAAGTTCACAGTGCGTCGAATGAGTTGAAATTTCGACAGTGTGTACAATATTTATGTTTTAATAATTTCCACGCGTTCGACTAGTCTAAATGGATGGACGATGAAATGGCTGAAAAATCGAACTAAAGATTTTGACATCTGGAACTTCTATCTAACTATCACTGCTATCTAGTGACCCTTTACAAGCAAAGCCCAAGGCAGTTTTCGCATATAGAAAAAAAAAACAATTTTGTTAATCACTCTTGGAATGTAAGATAACTAATCAAAGTGCAAACAGTTGTGAACATGCATGTATTCAGGAAGCAATGCGAAAATACTCGCTAAAAGCATAGAACCTTCAATTATCACGTAAATGAATACTGCGCTTAATCAAATCCAAACAACTATTGGAAATATTAGGCATTTACTTTAGGTTGGGTTAATGCCTCCAAATAAGGTCTTTCAAAAATATGAATTGAATTCAAACCGACTAGTCAAACTATTGTTATTTCAAGGAGGGTAACCTATTTTCACAAGAACGCGTTATTATTAGGTTTGAACCCAACATTGCCTATTAATCGATGCATGCTTGCCGAATGACAATATTGCAAATCTTCAATAGAAACACATTTCTAAATAGATCAGCGGAACGAAATGAATTACAATTAAACAAGTTTTGATATAAAGCTCAGTAAGCAGAGTTTGTACGGTTTATTTCGTATCATTAAGTGAATGTTTAATGACGGCGTTTGAATTTCTTGACTGTCTTGTAGCGGTAACCATCATCAGCAAGAACTCCGGACAGCACGTTTGATGTTAATTGTGGGATATCAATTGGGCTAAGGTACTGGGAAGATGGGAGTGATACTGACTGAATGGGTTGTTGGATAGCAATCTGTGGCACTGCAACTTGCTGTTGAACGGGTGGCAAGTATTGGACAGATGGGAGTTCGCTGACATCACGACGGTGACGGAGACGGTAACGCTTTACGGTCTTGTAACGGTATCCATCATCGGCAAGGACTCCGGATGAAATTTGAGCAACTTCAGCAGCTGGGGCAATTGGGGCCAAGTATTCGTTGGATGGAAGACTAATGCTGGAGACTTGTTGGATTGGAGCTGGAACCGAAACTTGTTGGATTGGAGCTGGAGCGTATGACACTAGTTGTTGAACAGGTGGCAAGTATTCGGAGGATGGAAGTTCGTTCACATCTCGACGGTGACGGAGACGGTAACGTTTCACGGTCTTGTAACGGTATCCATCATCGGCAAGGACTCCGGATGAAATTTGAGCAACTTCAGCAGCTGGGGCAATTGGAGCCAAGTATTCATTGGATGGAAGACTGATTGGAGCTGGTGCAGCATATGAAACTTGTTGGACTGGAGCTGGGGCAGCGTATGATACTTGTTGTTGAACAGGTGGCAAGTATTCGGAAGATGGGAGTTCGTTCACATCACGACGGTGACGGAGACGGTAACGTTTCACTGTCTTGTAACGGTAACCATCATCGGCAAGGACTCCGGATGAAATTTGAGCAACTTCAGCAGCTGGGGCAATTGGAGCCAAGTATTCATTGGATGGAAGACTGATTGGAGCTGGTGCAGCATATGAAACTTGTTGGACTGGAGCTGGGGCAGCGTATGACACTTGTTGTTGAACAGGTGGCAAGTATTCGGAAGATGGGAGTTCGTTCACATCACGACGGTGACGGAGACGGTAACGTTTCACGGTCTTGTAACGGTATCCATCATCGGCAAGGACTCCGGATGAGACTTGAGCAACTTCAGCAGCTGGTGCAATTGGTGCCAAGTATTCGTTGGATGGAAGACTAATGCTGGAGACTTGTTGAATTGGAGCTGGAATCGAAACTTGTTGGATTGGAGCTGGAGCGTATGACACTTGTTGTTGAACAGGTGGCAAGTATTCGGAGGATGGAAGTTCGTTCACATCACGACGGTGACGGAGACGGTAACGTTTCACGGTCTTGTAACGGTATCCATCATCGGCAAGGACTCCGGATGAAACTTGAGCAACTTCAGCAGATGGGGCAACTGGGGCCAAGTATTCGTTGGATGGGAGACTGATTGGAGCTGGTGCAGCATATGAAACCTGTTGGACTGGAGCTGGGGCAGCGTATGATACTTGTTGAACTGGAGCTGGAGCGTATGACACTTGTTGTTGAACAGGTGGCAAGTATTCCGAAGATGGGAGTTCGTTCACATCACGACGTTGACGGTGTACACGAAGACGTCTTACGGTCTTGTAGCGGTATCCATCATCAGCAAGGAGTCCAGAAATTCCAGAGATTCCCGAAAGACCAGATAGACCGGAAAGGCCATTATCGATAGTCTCGATTTCTTGTACTGGTGGCAAGTACTCAACTGATGGTAAAACCTCAGCTACAGCAAATGCAACGAATAGGGTGAGTCCCAGTACAACGATTTTCTGAAAGAAAATTTAATTAGTCGACTGACGCAAATGATTTTGAATTTGTCAAGTCCTACCATTTTAACGTTCGACAATATTCCAACCGAACGACGAAAAGGGTATTGATACCTTCCACACTCTCATTCATCCTATTTATACTAAAGCACCTCCTAGCTCGATCCATCTGTCCACGTCCCATGCTGATTAAATATTCCAAAGTTTTGTCAAATAAGCCAGGAAAACTATTAACAACACCAAAAGTGGTTTGCAGAATATCTTAAAGAATATTGAAGGCCAATTAGTTTTTTTTTTCTAATGTCTGTGTTTTGTGGTTCTTAGTGGACCATCCAGACCTTCCGGTTTTCATAGATTTGTGGAAACAGTGCATTTTGATTGGTACGCGTCTCCCAGCATAGTGTATCCGAAACTCCGTGTGTCTGTTATACTGGTTGTGCTAATAAACACGACACCTTCCTAATGGCTTCTTCTAGATTATAACTCATGATTTGAAAATAACAGACTTCCTTATTTGGACGTTTCTGTCTCAGTTGCCCAGTGAATAATTTTAATTTATGCAACAGGTGCACAAATATTTCCTAAGATAATCGAAAGATCTTTGAGCACCGCAATCATTTCAGAACAGCATCAAGCACACAATCTTCATAAGCCCACTATGGAAAGTCATTAAAAAGAAATCAAAAGTTCAAAGCAATGCCATCGGACAACAAGATGGAAGATCAAGGTCAAGATCGCACAGAGTGAGACAGAGTGGGATTGGTTTAGTGGTTAGTCGGTTTTTTTCTCTTCTTCAGATTCTTCTCCACACATTTTTACTTGACTCTATGGATCGGCTTAACTTGAATTCGTTGTTTCTTTTAAGATCTCCGCAAAATGCATCGTCAGTGCGTGTTGAATGGTTGTTCGTGAAAGTGGTTCTTCATATTGAAGAAAAACATTGTATAATTGATATATGTTAGACGATGAGTGTTTTCACTGCTTCTAGTGCTTATGTGGCTATAATTGGTTAATTTTATTTATTATTACATTTATTTCTTCTGTTCTTCATTCAACATGTCGTTTTTTTTATATTAGATCATAACCTGAAATATGTTTGAAAATCCAAAAACCGATTTAATTTATGTTTTGATTATGTCGATATTATGATTCTAGTTGATGCGTGCTGTTATTCTCAGACGAAAAGAGGGACCGGTTTCAATAGTAGTCCATGTGACAGAATTTTAGTGTCTACAAAAATTTAAAATCTCTTGGCTAACAAATTATTAACGGATTAGATGAGGCGAACCGTGACATATGTTTAGTTTCTACTATCATTTTGTAATTCACCTTTTAAATGGTAGGTAGCCGGATTATAGTCGGTCTCTCCTATGAAGAAGGATACTATGAAATGCAGTTGCTTAGCCACGTGGATCTTAGAGTCCGCATGTAATTGGATTTCGGTAAAAGAGTGCAGTCTGTTTTCTTATTTATTGTTTCTTTGCGTATTGGAGTTGGATGGCTACTGCTTACGCACGATATGGTAGATGAAAGAATGTACTTGTGGATCCAATCTCCGATATCATATTTGAAAATAACTTTCTAAGAAGTAGGACCTAAAGATGCGACTGTGAAACAATATACCTTCTGGCTAACTGAAGAAAAAATCTTTCTATGACTGGTTGTACAGAACCTCTTTAGTATTGTATTTCTCGCTTTCAGAAACGGATAAACAGGCAGGTGCGACAAGAAAGTCTCACTAACACACTCGAATTTTCCACCTAGGAAGGACTTTTTTTTCACAGCTAACGGCCGTCAATGATGGTCAAGTTTGAGGATCTTATGCCTGCAATGAATATTGAGAATATGAGTGGCTAACCGCCCCCTATTGTAGACCACTTTTGATGTGAAAGAGCATCGAAGTTAGAAACTTATTACTACTTATGTTTCACGTCACAGATCGTATATAAGAAAGGCATTTTTTTATCGATGTGACCAGCTTGAGGAAAGGACCAGCCTCCGATAAAACGGTGTCAAATAGCGCCGGACACCAACTAGGACCCGGCATGTAGATATGGTTTGATGTGCCGCCCTGAATCCAAATTCGTTGTCTCGTAAAATTGTATTTTTATTTCATTCATTATCTAAATAACTATATTTTAGGATTGTTAAAAATGAGATATTATAATATTTGGTATACAATCGTTTTCCACTGACTTGTTCTTCATAATAGGAGAAATCAAGATGTGAATCGTTGGTGATAGCACTATTTGCCTTGCCAATTTTATGTTTAAGTGCTCAGAGGAGAGAAGAAAATCGTGTCATTTGCTGGGCTAGATTTAGTCAGATGAAATTAAAGCAAGGCCATTTTTTGAAGCTCGTTGTTTTAGTTGAAGACTTTTGCTTCAAAGTAAATTATTGATTATAATAATAATTATAATATGGGTGACGCTACAGCCCGTAGAGGGCCAGAGCATAGATTGTCAGGAACCACCCGTGCTGTGCGTGCTATCGTTCTCTCACGAGTGGAAGGGACCTACAGTTATATGCCGACTCCAAGCTGAGAAGCTTTGCCTAGCTAGAAAATACTCTTTGAGCATTGTCAGTCATTCGAAAAAGGTGGGGACGTGAAAATGATTTCTGTCGCAAAGAGTAGGAATCGAACCTACTAATTCGAATTTGGGTTGGACGCACATACCCACAACGTAACGGGCCCTCTAAATAATGAAGCCATGTTAAATGAATTTAAGATAAACAAGCGTCTATTAGTAAATAGTGCTACTAACCCCAGATTGTACATAAATTACGAGTAAATCGCTGCATGTTTAGTCTCCCTAGACATGCGTCTCACTGGTGTATATACACTTTAACAAGAATTATAATTCAAAAAAAATTAACATGAAGCAACATCAGTGGCAGATATAAAATTCATTGAAAATATATTCATACTAATATACATCGAATAACACAAAAGGAACGCATCATGCGAATTCGGTTCAATCGATATAAAATAAAATATAAACAAATATAAAGCAATATCAACATTGTGGCGCCACTGAAATGTTAACATGGCTCCGTGCCTGAGACCTTCAACACCGGTGTCTCCTTCCACATTTCGAAAAAAATAAAATAAGATGACGTCATGTCACAAATCGCAGCTAAACAGTAAATAAAATAAATAAAATCTTAGCCGACTACTTTTGATTTGTGTAACCTCCAATAATGATAATTTTGGGTTTTTTCATTACCGGCAATTTGCTAACGTAGACCTTAAACATGACCTAGTTCAAAGTCATGATCTCCGGACAACCCATAACTTATGTAAATCAACTCTGAATTAAAACAGCTCCTACCGTTTGTCATATCGCATGAAATATACACGGTTTTTTCTTAGTAATTCCTAAAATAATGAATATCCTAAAAAAATGTTCTCCAAATCGTTCTTGAGTTGAATTGCAATAGCGTTGTGTGTTCTCTATCACCAGTAAAAAGGACATAAATTTCACCCGATCGCTCAAGATTGACAGAGCTTTTTTTTGCCAGGAATACTCTTTGAGGATTGCCAGCAACTTGAAAGAGGTAGAGCTGTGAACATTTTATTTTTTGTAGTACATACTGCGACTATAACTTCGAATTGTTGTTCAAGTGCTTAGGAGTCGACGCAGAGATCCACTTTTCTAAATATGCACGGAATTTAACTAATAGCTTGACTCAGGTTTGTTAGATAAGTAATACTTTAGCTAACAAGCTAAGTGTATGTAGTTCGCAAGAACGATTTGTTTCCCTTTCTTCTATTAGCGGGGAGAATATAAAGGTATTCATATATCCTTTAGGAAGAGAGTCTCGTTTTATTAATGTTCGTACTTACTTCTAACGATGTTGACATTTCTATGTAAGTCTGCATGTAAATCTTTTAATTCATCTCCTGCACTTTTAACGAATACATGTGTGGTGTACCGTTTGTCATATGGTGACCGCAAGTTAAATTATTATTTATTTATTTTTATGTATTATATATTGAGTCCCAGCAGCTTAAAAAATAAGTAATTTTAAAAATAAATTAATCCTAACATAGAATTTTGATAACACAAAGCCTTATTATGTGAAACAATTAACTGGTATGATTTTTTGTGTTGGGGGTTTTAATACTGCACTGGAGTACACACACTCAATACTGAGAGCAACCTACAATTCCTTCTGAAGACCAGCATGCGCTGCCGTGATGAAGGGCCTACAGACTCCGCTATCACTACATCCGCACCGACGACTTGCCACCTGATCCAAGTATAGCTGGGACAGTGACTGAGAAATTTCTCTGCCATGTCGTCGTCCTCTCCACATACATCGCAGAGGGTATCTTCGCTTAAACCAAGTACATTTCTGTCAAGGGACAACAAAAATTCCGCGGATTTCTTACAGACGTTTGGGGGCAAACGCTTGCCTATCTACATATTGGACAGTCATGCCATCTACGATTGTGTTCTCGAGAGGTCCAACCATCAATGGGAGTCCTAACCACAGACGCAGGTAGTCCGAGCGCAGGTTCAGGTCCTGAGAAAGTTTCCTCTGATCCTTGTCTGGCAAGTTCATCGGCGACATCATTTCCAGCGATTCTTTGGTGTCCTGGGACCCAGATGAGTTTCAGTAAATTTTGACTGTCAATCAAATTCAGAGAGAATTTGGAAGTGGTTAAAGGCATGAGTAATGCCTAAAGCATCGCCTGACTGTTACTACAGACGCAGATGCGTCGACCCGTCCACCTGTTCTTTTAGAACATGGTTTGTTGCCATCAAGATCGCAAAGGCTTCCGCTTGGAATACCGACACCAATTTAGCTGATGATGTGTACAATCCACCACCAAAACACCAGCGCAGGCAATTCATTGGTTTTGGAGCCGTTTTATCCTGACTCGAAGTCTGCCCAGAGCCATTTCTGGGTGCAGTAAAAGTATGTGCTCAGAAATATTAAAGAAAATTAGAATGTGAAATAAAAT
The DNA here is from genome assembly GCA_916610145.1 of Eristalis arbustorum. Classification (NCBI taxonomy): domain Eukaryota; kingdom Metazoa; phylum Arthropoda; class Insecta; order Diptera; family Syrphidae; genus Eristalis; species Eristalis arbustorum. The sequence continues at coordinate 79,369,936 of OU744316.1, read as the reverse complement.
TAGTTAGGCGTTTAGATAAATTGTTCTTAAAAAAATGAGCAAAATCTAAAAATGACGAGGTCCCGAGTCGGGATAAAAAAAGAGTCCTTTTGACTCTATGGAGTCCCTGTGGTAACAATGGTAGATACGTTATTTCGTATCACAATTATAATCTTCAACTTAACGCCAGTAAATGTCAATAAAATATCTTTGCACGGTTGAGGCGTTATTTTGTTCATAATTTATATGATACTTAAAATCCGTTAATACATTGGCAATATTATAAATACCCCCTATCACAAAATCTCAATATATGTATTACCTTCGTCTGCTTAACTCTAGCTGGCCGCATTCGTCGCATTGAATGTATTAAATGTGCACGTTTCTACGTCTCCTTCTTCATAATCAGCTTAAACCTATTGCTTGGAGGGCGTCGAAAACCGTCGCGGTCGATAAACGCTGATATCCTCTGCCTTCGTAATGTTCAACACCGGGTGCAGTTTTTCATTGTTCTTGTTCAATACACTAATGACGTGTATTATTTTCCTGTGTTCACATAGCGCAGTCGTCTCCCGATCATCCCCCTTTTTGACGCATCAGGAAAGCTGTTAGCTGCCAATGGTCTCTTCGTAAGTGGAACCAATAGCTCAGCCTAAATTGCTGGATTTGCTCATAAAAGTTATGCGGAAACACTGTCAAGTGGCACAGCTGTCAGACTTATGTTGCTTTCTCGGTATCTGCTGCCGGTATGTGCGACTTATTATGCTTGTCACGTCGTATTTCACTCATCTTTATGCAATACAACATCTCCGACTCACTTCTCTCAGATGTGGCGGTGGTTGTAATGTAATACTGTAATGAAATCTACAAACCGCCCGGTTACATGATACTCGTATGTTTGAGCCTTTTCAAGTTGCTACTTAGGTATTTATTTTACTCATCATTTCCTTAGAATCCCGTTGTGGAATTTTGAAAAATCTCGAGCAGTTTTTAATTTGTAATTGCTCTCATATCTACGATTTATATGCAAAGCTAGAAATTCAGGTGACGGTCTGTAAAAGCCATATTTCGTTGAATTGGTTTCTCAGAAATAAAGTGCTATTTACTTTGACACGGAATATCATGTTTCTGTGGAGAGCGAGCGTATTGGAACTGTTCACAACACTGAACACAGGGAACATGGTGAAATAAATAAAGCTTGAGATTTTTAGTTCATTTACCTTTTTCAATCAAAATCACGCAAAAGAACAACGAGGGACAACAACACAATTAGGTGTCAGAAAGCTGCATTCCTAATGGATTTCTAAAAATCTCGATCGCGTTTCCAACAGGCCATTTGTAAGTTCGATGTGGTCTGTTTCAAACTCGTCAAATTGTTAACGAGTTTAGCTAAATCGACAGGAGAAAACATATTTAAAGTAAGACAAATGAATAAGTGAAGTACTAGACTACTAGTAATCGCAACGAATATAAACTGTTCTGGTAAACGGTGGAGAAAAAATGGATAATGCAGTATAGTGTGGAATGACAACAATGTTAATAAACAAAAACTAAAGTACACTCTCGTAAAGGACACCTTTAATTAGCGGACACACTTTATAAGCAAGAGATAAGAGATGCGATTAGAGTATTTTTTCTCATAACCGGACATGGCACCGTCGGCGTCGCCCAGTGGTCCCGTTGTAGGGAAATGCTTGGGACAAGTATGTAAATTCTGAACCTAGTCTGCATGAAATTTGAGCACAGTGCAAGTGCCTTGAGATCTTTTTGCGATCCAACAATGGATCAGATCAAAGACTGATGGAGTTACTTAAGTAAAGGAAGTCTAATGTTTATATTTTTCAAAACAAGTTTTTATTAAAAAAAATATGATAATTCATGAAAAAAAACAACAAAAATAATAAGATAACAATTAAAAGTAAGAATTCATCGTATAAAGTTAAAGGCTGATGCGATTTGTGCGATTTGCGATACTGAGTTTGAGTCATTTGAATCCCTTTCCACTGTCTGACTTGGCATTCTTAAAGTTTTTTGTATGAAATCATGCAAAGTTTTTTGGATTGTGAGTTGCTTTTTTTTTCTAAATAAATTTTCTTATAACAAAAAGCTTCGGATACCTCTCCAGATACTTTTAAACTGCGACCTTTATCCGGATCATTATTTTCAAAATGTCCATTGCTTGCTATATCAACTGCATTGCTTCAGAAATTTTAGCTGTGTTAAGATTTTTATATTTATCATTTATCCCTGTTGCAATCAAATTTTCGTTATTTATCTCTTCGTAGTATAACAGAAGATCATTAATATAATATCCAGAATATCCACCTCGCGTTCAGTTCATGTTTGAACTTGTCTGCAGCTGAAGTATCTGAACCAGCAGATCCTTTTAATGCAATGTTATGCAAATTTGCACGAGTTATAAAGCTCTGAAGCCAACCTCTGCTTGCTTCAAATTCTTCACTACTTTCGGCACTTGATAATGGATAATTGTCCTTGAGTTCGTCCAATAAAGTTAAAGCTTTCTTCTGAATTATCAATTGACCTAGAGGCATTCTGCGCTGATTTTTAATCTCAATCCAAATGCATAACAGTGATTCCATTTTTTCCATTAAAGGCCTTTTCTTTTTATAAATTGTGTATGTTGTAATTAAGTGGCTGTTTCAGAAAATTTTTAAATTTTATCAGCGTCTGTAGAGGGGGCTATTCAAAGGTATCTTCCAATATCAACAGCCTTTTTACCCGATTTAAAGCGCTTCAAAGTATCCAACTTTCTTTCTAAACATATTTTGTTTCTTTTTTGACTCCTTACTAAAAAATATTTTCTTTTGACTTGACTAGCAACCTGACCTGGGAAAACTTATCAATGAAACTGAGCAGACATCCTTCACAACCAAGTTGAGGTTTCCCGCAGTTTAGGGAATTCCACAGAAACTGGCAATCCTACAGCAAGACACGCACTTATGCCTTATATTAACGTTAAAAAATCGCGATGGGACAAACATTTTCTTGTTATCGACTCAAATCGAAGCCATCGTCGCAAGCCGAAAAATTAACTTTAGAATTACAGAGCATTTTTAAAACACGACGCAAATCTAAGCGACCCAAACCGGAACGACGTAAACCGGGGTATTGGTGTATTAATTTGGTGGTTGCCCATGATACTATGGTTATGTGTAGTTCGATCCTGGTACGACCAAATATACTTTCCACGGCCCCACCTCTTTCGAATCACTGACAATGCTCAAAGAGTATTCCTGCTCGGAGGACGCTTCTCAAACTAAGCGTTCGGAGTCCACATAGAACTGTTGGTTGTGTAGAAGCTAGACCCTGACCCCTCCATATTATTATATAAAGACCCATTCACTATGTATAAAGTATAGGATTGTAACCTTTATAAGTGCAACAATTCAAAGAAATGCGTCGATAACTGCACCCCTCTATGATGCTAGTCAGTAATTAAACATATATATGGCGCCACAGACCGTAGGGGGCCAGGGCCTAGCTTCTCAGCAACCACTCGTGTTGTGCGTGCTATTGTTCTCTCACGAGTGGAAGGGACCTACAGTTTAATACCGAATCCGAACGGCTTTGTTTGAGAAGCTTTTTCTAGACAGGAAATACTCTTTGAGCATTGTCAGTGACTCGAAAGAGGTGGGGTCGTGAAAATTGTTTTCGTCGCACACAGCAGGAATCGAACACAACAACCCACAACGCCACGGGCTACCATTAAACACATACTGTATGTTTTTTTGTTTATGTCACTTATGTGTTATTTTCATAGTGTTATGAGGAATTCCCAAATGACCGTTTTTTACCGTTTTTAGATATGTATTTTTGCAGATCTTTTGCGTATGCATTACGACCAGTTGTCAGGATTTATTAAAATAAATTGAATAAACCTTTAAATTAAAGGAAATATTTGCATTTTGTTTCAAGTATTACTTATACTATTGATACCTGCATAATTATTCCTCAGTTAATGCAGCAACTCGGGTTTCTATCAATTGCGATTACCGTTCGTACTATATTTGTTTTTAAATAGTAAAGCGAAACAGTTTAGTGAAGAGCGGTTTTTTTATTTTCGGTTCAGGCCTAAATACGTTATCCAGGGATCAGATGATACCAGCATTTGATGAATAACACCACCGTCTGTTGCCCAACTAGAATATTGTCTACTATTGTTAGCTCGACGAAGCAACCGTTTTCTATTTTAAAGTGTATACTAAATGATAATTTGTTTGCACCTATAAATTTGTCCACTGGTCGAGGGTCAGTAAGTTAGAAGTAAGAAACATTGTGCGTCCACCTAGTTTTTAAGCATTTTTGTTTAGTATGTAAGTTTATTATGAATATTGAAATAAAAATGAATTTGAAATGAAATGAAAAATAAATTTGTCCATGGGACTCTCCAGTACATATAATTTGTATACATAGGGGTTCCTGATTAAACGTCAATGCCTTGCGGCCATACTCTTGGATGCACGACATTCTTACCGGCATTCTTACCGTGAATTTGCAATATCAAAACATCGACCATAATTAGGCCCTTTAGTTAGCCAATGAAGAGAATTTCGAAAAATTGGGATAGTCATGAAATGTAATACTTACTCTTGATATTAGCCTTTCACGGACAGGTTAATGGTGGATAATAGGACATCCTTCATCATCCTGTATCAGGCCAATAGTATCGAGGTAGAGGAGTGCTTCAAGATGAATAAAGCCGTTGAGTCACACTCTTTCATGGTACATTGTTGGTGGGTAATAAGAGGAGTTATAATTAGCTTTTCGTAGAACTAAACTATTCTCAAGCAATCCCTCGTCTGTGAATTAGATTAATATTGGCTGGTGCCAGCTTGTAAGGTTGGGTGATTGGGAAACAAGTGAGCTATCAAGACTGGAAACTATGCATCACCATGTTACATATTTAACTAAAAGTAGATGATCCTGCGTGCCTGAGAACATTTGACTCAAAACGTATAAAGTAGCTGCTATCAGATTAAGCTTTTGCTACGCGGTTGTTTAAAAATGAGTACGACAAGGACTAGATGATATTAGTACAAACATCTTCAAAAACTGTATGGCTGAGAAGATAATAGAGAATGTCCTATGCATCCTTTGCACATATCCTGACATTTAAGCTTTTATTTTTTGCAAGTGCACATCTCAAGTCTCTTTCGCTTCAAACTCCATATATTTGCTTCCCACTCAAGTTAATGTGCGTGAACGTCTAAGTGCATCTTTTTAGAAGCCAACAAAAACGTTCGACCCGCATTCAATCGCCTAAACATTTCGATTCTAACTAAGCTCTCAACGCTGAGCACTGGATATTGCCATCAATGTAACAGCATACTAACGTTTTCTTTCCGTTTAAAATGGTGGAGTTAAATGACACGTCACTTAGAAATAAATTTGATCTAAGAGTATTTCTATGTCTTCATTCAACAAGAATATAAAAAAAATAACTCAGTACAAAATTGGTGACATAATTGATATTGGAAGGATTATCAACAGGGACGCCAAATGATGGTACAATTGTAGAGGTCTATGCCATGAATTACACGATTGTGTTGCGGTGGACAATGAGGCCAATGTCAAAGAGGAAGACTGGTTGTAACAACCAACTGCGCCTGACTCGGTTCTATATTCTTGAAATGAATACATTTCGGCTTACTTTTCATTGAATTCTTTAACATGTAGTGATAGTTAGATAACTACGGGCTCCAAAATTTTGAAAACGATAAAAAATGAAATCAAAGTCGAATAGCAATAAACATTCCATCGCTCTCAAATTCAGTTGTATTACACAGTTTTTCCAAATGTTTGATATTTTGTACTATAAACATGCCTGCTAAACGTCTTGTAATCGTTTTCAGATTCAGACTATTTGGGTTATGCCGAATAATGATTCCATATCTGAACATATTTCATCAGTCATCATCTGCCAACAAAAAAAAATCACGCACAAGTCTACATGACTCAAGTGTGAAGTTAGGAATTCTCACGAAGCATTCCCGTCAAACATAAGTTCTTATTTCACAAGCCGGATACAATTGTCAAGTCAAAGACGTAGCAGAAAATACTTCATCACGATTCATTAATTATTAAATTAATAAATTAAGACAACCATCTCATAAGTAATTTAGGTATAATACCATTTAAGCTGGACAACGCCATAAGGAATCATTTTTGTACAACTCATCAATATCCGGGTAGTAATTGATCATCTAAATGCCAAAATGATGCAGACAGCCCGCACCTCCAAATTTTGATCAAATGTTTACTTAGTAATAAATCATATAGATTTTTACGCACACAATAAACTGGCCATCCGTCAGTCACCCCAGAAATATCCATTGACCACGGTGGATAAGAGATATAACTCACTGATGCCGACAGAGCTGGCAAAATTGCGATAATTCATCATCTTTCAAAAGGAAGTAATTAGTCTTACTAGCTTTTGATAAAAGAGTTTGCCATTTATGTTTTCTTATTCAAATTCAAAGAGAAGCAAAGATGTTCGAATTCCCAACGAATGAATCAAATATCAGTTGCACCGATTCAGCAATTCAAAAAAGTTTTGCATAATGGTTTTTTTTCATTGCTTTGTAATTTTTTTTTCAGAAAATTGTCTACTTGTTCATATTGCAAGATTTGACTTTATCGTACCGTGTCTAGAAACGCCTTGAGGTCTTGTAGTGGTATCCATCGCTTTCCAAGGTATGAGCTGGCTGTACCTCAACCTCCACTGGAGCCTGAACGCTAGTAGGTGCTGGTGGAGGAATGTATTCGTTGACTGGTGCTTGAACTGGGGCTTGTTGTTTCACTGGAACTTGGATTTTGATCGCCTGGATTTTGATGGGTGCTGATTGTTTAATAACAGTTTGGATCTTTACCGATGCTGGTGGAGGAATGTATTCGTTAACTGGCGCCTGTACTTTGAAGATTTGGACTTGTTGCTTCACGGGTGCCTGCAACCTGAGGGGGGCTACTTTCTTAATGGGGGCCTGAATCTTGACGGGTGCAGCTGGAGGAATGTATTCGCTGACTGGTGCCTGAATTTTGACTTGTTCCCTCACGGGTGCCTGGATTTTGATTGGAGTAATTTTTTTAATGGGGGCCTGAATCTTGACAGGAGCTGCTGGTGGAATGTACTCGTTGACAGGAGCTTTTACCTGAACTTGTTGCGCACTGACTGGTGCTTGCAATTTAATAGGTGCTGCTTGTCTGATAGGAGCTGAGATCTTGACGGGTGCTGGTGGAGGAATATATCCGCTAACTGGAGCCTGTACTTGAACAGGAGCCTGTTGGATCTTAATTTGTTGTTGCTTAATAGGAGCCTGAATCTTAATTGGAGCTGGTAGCCTGACCTGAGTCTGAACCTTTACAGGGGCTGGTGGTGGAATGTATGAACTGACAGGAGCAGAAACCTTGATTTGTTGTTGAACTGGGGCTTGGTATTTAACTGGAGCTGGAGCTGGCACACTTAGGGGCTGTGCGACAGGGTTGAATGGGTTGTTGACTGGAGGCAAGTATTCATATGCTGGGAGCTCATTGACATCACGGCGATGACGGAACCTCTTAACTGTTTTATAACGATAACCATCTTCAACCAAAGTGTGAGCTGGTTCAACTTCCAACAAATTACTGCCGACAACTATGTCCTCAACTGGAGGAAGGTATTCAACAGAAGGCGATCCAGCGCTAACTGCAGCAATAATTGCAAATCCAACAACAAAGATTTTCTGTAAATATTAAAACTTTTGTAGTACCTTTAGTTAGGCACTCACTGCACTTCTTACCATTTTGCAATTCTGTTGCCCTACTCCTCGGTTGGTATAATAGAATTGAATGAAGATTTTTTATTTTCGATCACTTCATTTATAGTCGGGGAACAATGCGACAGGCTCCACTCCCCAACACTGATTAATGCTATAATCACAGTGAGTGAAACTGAAGATTGATCCCTCCTATAGCGCATTAAGAATTGGTTTGGTTTTCTACCGACAAACAAATCTACTCAAATGGTGGGACTTAATTTGAATTCACTTTTTCTTAAAAAAAATCCATGATAAATAATAAAGTTTATATAAGTTTGGCTTGGAAAAAAATAAATTGCTAACTGGTTTGTGCCATCGAAACTTGCGTGAGAATTGGCATTTTTCATCTTACTTCCAACAAGAATCAAAACTAACACACATACGGAAGTCCCACTGTCAACTCTGTTTGAAATAATAAAAAAACATTCCCAAAATGCCGCCCTACGGGTTTATTTAATATGCACACCAGTGTAGAAGATTCTCATAGCGCTGTTGAGACTGGTATTTATCTCAACTTTTATTTCCCGCTTTGATGAGGCTTTTATTGGTTCTACGAAGTGGGCTCTTGAGTCAACTTTCGATTTTGGTTAATTATTGGCTAAGTATGGTTAACGTTAATAAATGCATGTTGACACAGTCGCTAGTTGTTCGTAAGCTGTATTAGGAAATCTCAAAATTATGCACTAATTTTTTCATCTCGAGTACATAAGTTCAACTCAAATTTGCCTCCGTCCATTGAACTTCTTGAATGTTGATTTAAAAATCTAGTTTATTTAGTTATTAATTGGTTTGTTTCTGGAGGTAGGCTGTTTATCTTGAAGGTTGAAAATATGAACAAAACCTGTTTGGAGTGACAAACGTTTTAAGTAGGACTTTTAATCAAGAACAGCGACGCTATTCCTTTAATACTTCTCTAGCCTTGACTAACTTCTGAAATTGTATTTTAGGGTTTGTTTTCTAAATGCTGTCAGTCAGGTTATGTTATAAGATGTTAATAAAAACAAACAACAAATTGATTGGACTTTGAAATGTGTCAAATCCCACTTATGTGTGTGCCTATTGTGTTAAGGCACTTTGCGGATTAATTTTTTTGCTAAATTTTGTCTGCTTCTCATTAGATCAGAAAAGTATACAAGTTTTGTAAGATAAGCTGTTTCATTTAGGGTCATAGCCATGTATGGACGTAATCTTTGTGAAACTTTAATGACCCTGCTGGGTTCAGACAAACGTTGTTTTTACAGCAACACATAGTGTTGTGCTTGCTATTGTTCTTTCGTGATTGGGAGTATAAATAGTCTGTGAACACTGTGGCAGAAGTGGCACAAGTAATAAATAGCAAATAAATTCAAAATAATGAATATAGTTTCAAAATGTGCATGCTCAAATTAATATCTTTCTTCACTAACACTAGCCATTCAAAGACTTTAAAAAAATTGTGAAGACTTTTATTGTTTCGATTTGCCTAGTGATTTCGAAGAAAATATTCTTTTGACATTTATGTATTTAGTCCTGCAAGTAAGCAATTTTTTGTAATTAAATTTTCTTGAAGCTATTCGTTATATGCATAGAATTGCAGAAATAAAAATTTAAAAGCAAAGAAAGGAATTTAAAGTACGAAAAAAATGATGATAGGGTTTTCAGTTGGTTGCGTAGCGTTATCATTGTCATCGTATATCGCCAATCACTGCTTCATTTTTTTCAATTTAAATTAATTTTTATTTTCTAATTCATAATAAACTTACATACTATACAAAAATGATTAACAACTAGTTGAACGTGCAAAGATTCTACTTCTAACTTACTGACTTTCGAGCACTCTAAGGTAAATTTAATCTTCAGTAAAAACGTAAGTACCTGTCGGGTTTTATTTATAGCTTATAAACTGTCTTACGTACTAAGATCACTGCTTTGTTAATGTGGTCTTATTGTCTCCTAGTTTCATCATTCAAATAATATTCCTTTTATTTGGGGCATTACGCATAAACGACAACACTATGTTCTTTTCAATTTAATCGATGCAAATAACTGTTAGTGAAAAACTTGAGTTTCATTTTCTAGGCCGCTCATAAGACAGTATTTTTTTAAAATTCTAATTGAGTTTTACATTGCTGACGTTTTCAAGCTTGTTAAAACAGTAGAGCTAGTTCAGCATCTTCTTCTTCTTTTTATGGCGCTACAGTCCGGTGTGAAGCTGGGCTTCAGACAACAGGCCTCTCTCGTTCCTTAGCCAGCTGCCTTCAATATCGCACTCGAATTCCTTCTTCACTTGAGTACGCCATCGGCTTCGTGGTCGTCCTCTATTGCGCTGTCGGAATCGAACTCTCTTCAGGCTCGAGCTGTATTATCCATGCGCACAACATGGCCTAGCCATCTTAATCGTTGAATCCGTAGACGCCTGACTAGACTTATGTCGCTGTACAGCCGTACAGTTCGTGGTTGAATCTTCTTCTTCAAGAACCTTCAACGCAAACAGGACCAAAGATTGAACGCAGAACTATTCTCTCGAAGAGACCAAGTACGTCTTCATCCGCTCTTGAGATAGTCCAAGCTTCCGCGCCATACAGCAGGACAGGGATGATCAAGGTCTTATATAATGTGAGCCTGGTCTTTCGAGAGAGGGCTCTACTACTCAATTGCCTCTTGAGCCTAAAGAAACAGCGGTTGGCAAGAGTTATCCTACGCTTGACCTCGGTACAGATGTTGTTCGCACTATTGACTTGGGAGCCAAGGTAGATGAAGTCCTTTACTACTTCGAAGTTGTAGCTGCCAATGGTGACTTTCTGACCGAGTCGTCGATGTTGTGTGTCCTTTCTTGATGACGGCATACACTTCGTTTCGCCCTCATTCACAGCTAAACCCATTTTTGCCGCCTCCGTTTCAATACAAGCAAACGCTTCACTGACGGCTCGATGAGTTCGGACTTTTGGAAGTTCGTGCCTCTAGTATTGGCATGTGAGTTTTGCACGACCTTTTCAAGTACAATGTTGAAAAAATCACATGACAGCGAGTCGCCTTGCCCAAAACATTTTTTGACATTGAAGGTCTCGGTATGTTCGTTACCGACCTTGATGGAGCAGCGAGAGTTCTCCATTGTCATCCTGCATAACATGACGAGTTTGGCAGTAATGTCAAAACTAGACATGGCGTTGTGTAGCGTCTCTATGCACACTGTCATATGCGGCCTTAAAGTCGACAAATAGGTGGATGGATCGGCATGTCTTGGGTTTTTTCGATGATCTGCCGTAATGTGAATATTTTATCGATAGTGGACTTAACTTGGGAGCCAAGTTAGATGAAATCCTTTTTGTATCTGCCTATGGTGACGTTCTGACCGAGGGTTATATGCCCATTCTTGATCACAACATATACTTCGTTTTCCCCTCATTTACCGCTAAGCCCGTTTTTGCCGCTCCCTTTCAATACCAGCAAACGCTTCATTGACGGCTTGCTGAGTTCGACCAATCACATCATTGTCGTCCTCGTATGCTAGAAAAAGCAAGCCTCTAGTGTCGATCTGTATCTCTTGAGGTTTTTCGAGGATCTGCCTTAATGTGAAGATTTCGGTGGTGGACTTCGCACGCCTGAAACCGCACTGATAGGGACCTATCATCTTGTTGACGAATTGTTTCAGGCGCCAGAACGGCAGAGAAGATCTTGTAGGCGATGTTGAGGAGACTCATCGCTCGATAGTTGGAGCAGTCATAGCGGTCTCCTTTCTTTTGGATCGGGCAAACGAGACTAAGATTCCACTCGTCGGACATGCTTTCCTCCGACCATATCTTAAAGATAAAATGGTACAGATTCTCAGTATCGACTGCGACTCTACTACGAGTTGTCCTTCTTCGTTCCGACAGGCCTCTGTCCGATGTTTGTACCGTTTGGATAGTTGTTTTACCCGTTCGTAAAGCCTTCGGATATTATTTCTGTTGTACCACCTGTCCATTTCCTTGATTGCGTGCTTCTCATGCTCCTTCTTTTTCTTTTTGAGAAGCCGGTGCTCTTTCCTTTTTTTAAGTTCGTAGAGTTCACGAACCGCTCTCGTCCTTCTATCCAGCGTCGCCTTATACGCTGAATGCGCCTGCCGGTACTCACTATCAAATCATTGGTTTTTTTCAGGCAGCTTCTCTGATGGCGTTTTGACAACGCTTCCACTGTTCGTCGATTGTTTCGCCTGGCACAGTTGGACTCTCTGAGAGCTTCAGGGATTGCGATTGTGGCTCATACTGTTTTGGTCTTGCTCTACTCCGTTGTACTATCTATATTTGACTTCTGACCTTCGCTACAACAAGGTAATAATCCGAGTCCATGTAAGCACCTCGGAATGTTCGTACACTGGACGAGTGCTTGACGTCGATTGCAATGTGATCAATCTGGTTGACTATTGATTGTTCAGGGGACCGCCAGCGCTCTTTGTGAATGTTGTGGTGAGGGAACCGCTGGCTACAGAAAGGTTTTGCCCCGCCATGAAGTTCAACAGCCTGAGTGCAATGTCAGACGTGTTGCCATGTAGGCTGTGTTTTCCGACGAGTCAGAATAAGCAAATGAAAAATATTTCTTCATTCAGTTAGTTTCGGTATACGTTTAAAATTACACATATCTCAAGCAATTTTTTCAATAACCATTGACATTGTGGTCTTAAGAGTTTGTATAACAAATACAAAATAACTTCCAACTCTAAGAAGTCATAGACTACAATATATAAATGGTTTCGTATACAAAACAATTCATGATGGGTATCGCGTTTGAATAGAGAAGTGTTTATTACTATGTATTCACAATCGGGTTAAATGTACGTCCAAACATATGGATGTAGATCTATACCCTAAACCATTAAGGTTAATCATAATCACCTTATAATTTAGTTATGATGCAATCTGAGCATTTTCATTTATAATAATAAAGTATATTTTAAACAGTAGAATAGAATATTGCAACTAAACAACACGCGTTTTATTGGTCTCCGCCATGTTTTTTTTTTTAAAACATCAACAAATGTCAACACTATAATGGGTACAGTTGTCTCAGAATATTCATGAAATACATATACTGATTTTTGTTTCTTTTGATTCTTTCACCCAGATCCACTTCACCCAAACTTCATTTTCACATGCTCGAAATTCTTCTTCCTTCAGCCAAACTTAATCCAAAATGGATCATTTGTGAACACTGACAATTAACTGCGGTTGATACCTCATAAAAAACACATAAAACTGACTACATTTAAAATGTACTGATAAAATTTTAAATGAAAGACAAACTATCACTTCCGAACATCAGGAGTCCTTGGTAAAAAAACTAGTTAATTGGAGGAAATAACCATTCATGAGATATTAAGTAAGATAAACAATTTAAACTAATTTAACTGGAAAATATACAGTGTTGACATTTCAATTAACTTGTCCTAGACATTTTGGTATAATTAATTATTTATCATTTAAAATTTGAAAGTATTCAATAATCGCAGATTAATTTGGGAGGTATATGTATTTTCACACTCATTGATTATCAATAAACATCTTTGAACTGACATGTCAAGTTTCAATTCAACTAAAATACTATAAACAGTATTCATCTGCACCTACCTAAGTTATTTGGCGAAGATGGTGAAGCATTGACTTAAGTGTTTTAATAAAACTCTCATTTTTGTTAAATTGAAGGCGTGCTTAAACAAATATTATGATTTGTCCGTTTCCTCTCATTGAATGGTTCACTGAATTTCGTAAGTCGTGCAAACCCGCAAGAGGTGGTTCAGACCCAGGACGTCTCGTCTATATGATGGCAGTGATGCATCAGAAATTTTTTTGCGGGCGAAAATTTCAAACCCGAATTTTGAACTCTGCTCTGGAAAACGTTTATAATGAATTCAATGTGAGCAAACGGAGATATAGTGTTTTTTGGCTGATTTTATTTCTTCCAATAACGTTAATAAGATCTGAAATAATAGGTCTGTTCCCGTTCATTCTGCACAAAATTGGAAAGACTGTCATTTTTTACAAGCTCTCGAAGAGAAGCAAAATATCAATGCCATATGTAAACAGTTACAGCAAGACTTGTAAATTAACAAACAGGCTTTTATTGAAATTTTATTTGGTTTTTATTCGCACGCTTGCCAAAAAAAAAAAGATTTTTGTCATACGGGAACAGACTTACTTATTTAGATAAAATTGCGTTGTTTTGTACTGTTCTGTTCTGCTTGTTTTTGGAACATACCTAGGTTAGGTTAGGTTGTAGTGGCTGACTGCTGCATAACAGTCACACTTAGGCCAGAGTAGGCCCATTGTTATACCACGCGGATTGACTCCTCCTAACGCTGGAACCAGTTGGTGCTGCTGATGAACCGATTTAGCTGGCCAAAACTGGCACTTTTTAGCTTTTTTAGCTTTTTTTTAACGGCCGCTGAAGTAGTAGGCTCCTAGATGCAGGAACCTACGACTGGCAAGAGCACTGCAGGAGCAGAGAAGGTGATGAGTGTTCTTTTCCTCCTCTTCATCCATGCAGCTTCTGCAAAATATATCATTATATGGAGCACCCATCCTGCGAGCATGAGTGCCAATTACACAGTGCCCGGTTATGACTCCTATAAGGGTCCTTACTGAGGGCTAGCTGAGTCCAAGTAGACTGAGTGACCGTTTTAGGTTAAGTGATGGCCAGATTTCTTTTGTTTTAAGGCAGGTGGTGCCTTCTAGCCATTTGTCATTGGTGGTTTTAATTGTATGAATCTTTAAAAGATGATAGGCTGTAGCGATTGGCATGGAAGGTGGTACCCCTTCTATCGATAGGGATGAGGTTGTACCACACCTAGCAAGTTCGTCGGCTTTGCAGTTTCCTGGTATGTCACAGTGTCTCGGCACCCACATGAGGTGAATGTTAAAATGCTCGGCCATCTCGTTAAGAGACAGCCTGCAATTAAGGGATGTTTTAGAGTAGAACATGGCATTGTCCAGGGATTTTATGGCGGCCTGACTATCGGAACAGATGGTGATATCCCTTTTTGATATCACATTGTTTTTAAGCCAGGACAGCGCCTCTTTAATCGCTGTGGTTTCTGCCTGAAAAACGCTACAGTGATCAGGGAGCTTCACGGAGATAGCAATGTTGAGGTCTTGTGAATAGACACCCGCACCCACCCCTTCTTTTGTCTTTGATCCATCCGTGAAGATGCGCAGAGGATCTCTCAGTGTTTGCGTGTCAGTCATCCAGTCCGATCTGGAGGGAATACTGATTGAGAATTTCTTTTCAAAGATCGCCTGGGGTAGTAGGCGGTCGGTGTCGCTAGGTTGGAATGAATATATATAAATTGAATTCCTTGAGAATGGTTGAGTGGCCAGTGTTGAGTTCGGACCACAATCGAAGTGTTTTGAGTCTCATGGCTGTACTTACTGCTGCTTGTTTCCCGAATATTTCCAGAGGTGGGAGATGGAGGAGAATATTCAGTGCGTCTGACAGGCAGGCCAGTCTTTGTACTCGGTTGAG
Organism: Eristalis arbustorum; assembly: GCA_916610145.1. Lineage (NCBI taxonomy): Eukaryota > Metazoa > Arthropoda > Insecta > Diptera > Syrphidae > Eristalis > Eristalis arbustorum. Next base: position 79,354,667 of record OU744316.1, on the reverse strand, counting down.
TGCATTGCAGTTTATAGCCTTGTTTAGTGCTGTCCACCAAACTGAGACACCATACAAAAGTGTCGGTCTGACAATAGAGGTGTAAATCCAGTGAGCGATGCGAGGTTGTAGGCACCATTTGCATCCAATGGCCTTTTTGCAGCAAAAAAGTGCAGAAGAGGCTTTTTTTATATTAGGAACATACCTAACTTCTTGTTCATCAATTCGGGTCGGAAAGCGTTGCACTGGTGCCCGAAGATTAGCAAAGTACAAAATTCTCAGATAGGCTTAGGAAGTGAGACCTGAGCATTAAACGTATGTTGAAATTTTATTTCATTTGCGAACTAAATACTTGGAACACAATGTAAAAATGAGGGACGTAAGAAGTCTGCTTCCTTGTTTCAAGTTCCGTCAAAATACCCTTCGGAACTGTAACTGAAGTCACTACCTAAGTCCCAATTGTGAGCAGCACGTCTATAACAAACGTAAAGAGGACTGTTATTCAAGGCAGGTATTTTGTAGTGTTACCAAACATTTTCATTACAAAGTCTTACTAGTGGCAAAAAGCTTAATTTTATATATTTATATACTGTACTGTTTAATTGCAATTTGTTGTTGTTAATTATCTTTATTATGGAAGACCTCTAAAAGCAATGAGGAACTACAACGTAATGTTAATATTTATCCTTTTTACAGTGTTTTGTGGAAAAATTGCTGGAACAGCATATGTTTGTTTATTTATTAAAATCATTCTGCAGTATGTTTATTCGTCAGTCTTAACTAGTAGACAGAACTTACTTGTCTTTTTAAGAAGTTGATTCATCAACATTCCAGATTTTATTTAATTATATATGAATGCTTCCAACAATGAGTCTCTCATTGATAACATCTGACATTTTTCGAAACAATAAACTGGTATGAGCTAGAGTAAAGCTAAAGTGATGATGCATGGCATAGACCATTTGCAAGGCACATGTTCTCATAACACCATTTCATTTTATGTCTATCCTACATACGTATGCATATTTTAAAGTAGCAGATACATAGCTTCCATGGTGTTGTCAAAGTTTCTAGATAACTTAGATCGTACTGATACATTATTAATTGAAATTGCCAATCCATCAATCTCTTTTCAAGGAAAGGTCACTAGAATCTAAAAGATAACCGCAAAAAGTAAAGTATTTTTTTCTACCCACTGCCACAGTTTTGGCGATGGAGGCCAATATTCTTGTAGAGTCAAAGCTTATTTAAATATCGCCAATCTGATCAAATATACATCTGGTTGGATACGAATTGCTGATTCTTCAAAGAAATATCCGCTTTGTGTATGAGACTTCATTTGAATATACATATATTTTTACAGGTTGGTTAATTTAAACCCTTAAGCCAACACACAGTTAATGGAGGAGAAGTATAGACTGCCATAAAATACATACATATCATTTGCATAATAATTTTGAGCAAGGAACTAAGAACTTAATAATCTTGCTGGTTCTTTACATTTTACTGGGCGTAGAAGTTTATAGTTTTGGCAAAAGGTACTGCTTATGCAGAGTTTAACGGAAACCGGTGTTTTGTGACAAGTGATAAAAAAATTTCTAAGCGTAACAGATTTCAGTTAAAGAAATATAATGTTATGATTTAATCGTCGTTGTTAATTGTTCATTTAGAAAATGAAATGAAGTGCCGGTTATATTTAAGGTTTCGATAACATTTCATTCATCTGCAGGACCATATTGCACATATGAAAAGGGTAATTTGCAAACATTTCAAAATTAATAAACTGTGCTTGAGAATTGAATATAATATAAAAATTAAATAATAGTAATTAGTCCTTACAATCCAAAAAGAGTAGATGAACTTTTGGCACAGAATGTTTCATTAAGAAAATAATAAGGTCTATTCAGAGCCCGAGACAGGCAAATCATCTTCATCACTAGACTCCACGCAATAAATTTGTGTGGGCGCTTATGACTACGACGACTTCGGCTGAACTGGTAAATGATATCTTCTCTGTAATTACGTCGCACTCTCATCCCGAAGAGAATTCACTTAGGGTTGCACACGCACTTTTTTAACAACCAGGCCAAAAGCAGCAGCTGAATGGCTTTACGGATAAACCTGTTTTTCATATTCGAAGATCAACGTCCTTTATTCGCAATATACAGTAACATGATTTTACAACGAAAACAAGCTATCGAATACACAGGGTAACATACACAGATTGAAAATAGCATTTAATAGCCTGTTGGATTGTGAAATAAGACTGCAGCTTGCTGCCAATTAGGCACCTTTACCTCAAATGCTGTGCTTCTGCCGAAATCAAAAACTAACACCGGAAGAGATATATTCACCGTGACACGATTGCTGGTTATTATATTATCAATATAATTCTGACATTGGTCTTGTATCAGACTTTAGGAGGGTTGAAAAATATACGTTACAATATTAAAAATAAAAATATAAATATTAAAAACAGTGGATTTCCCTAGTTCGAAATATCACGGGATATGAAAGATTCGGGTTAGGATACTAAGAAGTAGTTTGACTTATGTAATATTACATTTTTATCGTGCCATAAATGTACAAATAGTTGTTTACAAGACTTACTACTTGTATAGAGATTTGATTATAATTATTAATCATATACAAAATAATACAATTTGTCAAATACAATTTATTTTACCGATTTTATGATGATTCGAAGGAGAAACTATTAAAAAAACAAAGAATTAAGAGATAAATTTATATAATATAAGGCAGCAAAAATGCAATGTTTGTATTTCGTCGGGAGAAGTGAGAAGTAGCATCACGACTTGACTCAGTGTGCATATTGTCACAATCATAATAAGTGATCCCTTTAAGCGCGTACTGACAGGCACCAGTCAATTTAATGAATACATGATGGTAAATAAATAAGAAAATAATGAATAAATATATCAGTAAGTAATAAAAAACAAATACCATAAGGGCATAAATAAATATTTAAATACATATATACATTAATAAATAAATTAATAAGTATATATATAAACAAATAAGTACATAATTGAGTAAATGAGTAATGAAATGAAACTAAGTTAAGCAGCTAGGCTTGAAATTTTGTCTTTGTTTGATGATAAGCACGAGTTGATATAACATCGATAAGTTCATTTAGTTGTTCTTTTTCAGAGTTATTTTTCTTCTTCTTCTTGTGTCGCTACAGTCCGGGGTGAACCTGGGCCTCGGTCAACAATCCTCTCCAGCTGGCACGATCCTTAGCCAGCTGCCTCCAATTTCGCACTCCAAGTTGTTTGAGGTCTTTCTCCACTTGAGTGTGCCATTGGGTTCGTGGTCGTCGTCTATTGCGTTGTCCCACTGGTTCGGAGTCGAAGATTCTTCGGACTGGAGCAGTGTTGTCCATGCGCTCAACATGGCCTAGCCATTTTAGGCGTTGTATCCGTAGACTCATGTCGCTGTACAGAACGTAAAATTCGTGGTTGAATCTTTTTCTCCAAGAACCTTCGACGCAAACATGACCAAAAATTGAACGCTGAAGAGAAATCTCGAAGAGAAGAAAGTGCGTCTTCATCCGCTTTTGAGATAGTCCAAGCTTCCGCGCCATACAGCAGGACAGGGATGATCAAGGTCTTATATAATGTGAGCTTGGTCTTTTGAGAGAGGGCTCTACTACTCAATTGCCTCTTGAGCCTTAAGAAACAGCGGTTGGCAAGAGTTATTCTGCGCTTAATCTCGGTACTGATGTTGTTCGCACTGTTTCGGAGCTAAGATAGATGAAGTCCTGCACTACGTCGAAGTTGTAGCTGTTGTTGCGTGTCCTTTTTTGATGACAGCATATACTTTGTTTTGCCCTCATTCACCGCTTAACCCATTTTTGCCGCCTCCGTTTCAATACAAGCAAACGCTTCAATGACGGTTCGATGAGTTCGGCCAATCACGTCGATGTCATCCGCGTATGCTAGCAATTGCAATGATTTTAGGAATATCGTGCCTCTAGTATTGGCGTGTGAGTCTCGCATGACTCAAGTAAAATGTTGTCAAATGTGAAAAAATCACAGACAGCGCGTCGCCTTGCCTAAAACTATTTTTGACATTGAAGGTCTCGGTGAGTTCGTTACCGACCTTGATGGACCAGCGAGATTTCTCCAGGAAGGAATATCAAAACTACACATGGCGTTGTATAGCTCGTCTCTATGCACACTGTCATATGCGGCCTTAAAGTCGTCACATAGGTGGTGGGTGTCGATCTGCATCTTGAGTTCTTCAGAGTTATCAATATCGAATTACTATCGAAAAAAGTGACGACTCTCTTCTTGATGATTTTATCCGAGCACTTACTTAGAGAACTCTGTGGGCTTGTCAGTCAAGAGCTACAGGGCAAATCAGGAGCTTTGCTAGGCTTAAGAATTGGTATTCCAATTTATTGGAAAAGTATCCCCATCTCAGAATCCTTGTTCAAGATTTCCTCCAGAATTTCAAGAATAGAATATTTTGTATGGAAAAAAAAGATTTCTGCATTCCAAAATGGCAAACAAAAATTTCGAGTTTGGGAGAAATTCTACTTAAGGAGAGCCCGGTTAAGGGAGATTAGCTAGTAGTAAGTAGTATTAATGGATAAACCAGCGTTGATATTGAAATATATAGCCTTGAAAGTAAGAGGAAAGCTTATTTAAAGTAATCGTCTCCCTCTGGATGATAATGGATAGAGTTATTCGACGGTGACAGGCGTCGCTTTAATAATGATATTGATCATTCGTGGATGTAAAACATTCCTTTTTAATAATTTCTGAAATCAAAACAATTATGTTCCAATTTTATATCGAGGCTGGACAAACAATTAAACAGAATCGTGGCATTTTGAATTAAGATAAATTGATAATTAATAATAATAATATAATATGGGTGACGCTACAGCCCGTAGGGGGCCAGGGCCTAGCTTCTCAGCAACCACTCGTGTTGTGCGTGCTATTGTTCTCTCACGAGTGGAAGGGACGTACAGTTTAATGCCGAATCCGAACGGCTTTGTTTGAGAAGCTTTCTCTTGACAGGAAATACTCTTTGAGCATTGTCAGTGACTCGAAAGAGGTGGGGTCGTGGAAATTGTTTTCGTCGCACAGAGCAGGAATCGAACCTACGACGTCGAGGTTGGGGTCGACGCACATACCCACAACGCCACGGGCCACCACTGATTGATAATTGCGGTTGGTAATCTAAGAAGAACTTTCTTCGATATTGCCTTCCTTAAAATTGTTTAATGATGAATGAATAAAAAATGCATAGGCTATGAATACAATAGTACTTATATATATATAATATGGGTGGCGCAACAGCCCATAGAGGGCCAGGGCCTAGCTTCTCAGCAACCACTCGTGTTGTACGTGCTATTGTTCTCTCACGAGTGGAAGGGACCTACAGTTTTACGCCGAATCCGAACGGCCAAGTTTGAGAAGCTTTTTCTAGACAGGAAATACTCTTTGAGCATTGTCAGTGACTCGAAAGAGGTGGGGCCGTGAAAATTATTTCTGTCGCTCAGAGCTGGAATCGAACCTACGACGTCGAGGTTGGGGTCGACGCACATACCCACAACGCCACGGGCCACCACAATAGTACTTACATGCACAATTTCTTTGCCTTCGAGAACTATGAATCAATTATTCTTGGGTTTATTTTTTTTGTATTTATTTTTAGTTTTGAAAGCGGGTGGCCGTGACGAGCTTCTAATTCTATTTTCTTTCTCTATTGCATTCTGCAATTAGAAATAACAACATTTGGGGAGAATCCACTGTGAATTCTAGTGCGGGGTTTGTACATATATGTACCGATATTACGGTCTTCACGAAGTATATCCCTTTAGCCTGACTAATGAAAAATCAAATAAATACAGTATCTTTAGACTTTGATTTATTACATGATTCGCATCAGCAGCACATCTCACCATCTGTGAAATTTGACTGATGAGCAGACAGAAAACTAATATAGTCCAGATGGAGATTAATTGCCCCCCTTTCCGTCCTATTTCACTTTCTCTGAAAAAGCGACGAAAATTTCTGACATAAGCTCTCCAGTGGAATCTCCGTTTTCCAATTCGGGTAGTTTAGCTTGTTAGTTGCGCTTGAGTGTAAGACCAAGACCACCTCTGATCTTAGAGACACCCAATTATTACTAGTGTTGTTATTCATAGGTGACAAATTTGAGAGAGCTACCTCTGTTGTTAAAAGCCATCCTATTCTTTTTTCATTGTTTCCTCTCTCATAATGCTTTTAATAATCCAGAGAACTGTTGTGTAAGAATCGTTGAAAAAAGAGTTATTATTACGATTAGGAGATTTCTTTAGTTATATAAATTGTATACATATAAATATTTTCTACTTACTGACGACGGCAACTATGTATGTCTCTAAAATCGTAGATCCTGCTTCAAATTTTAGATATTCATAACACGAAGTTACCAACAGGTTTTGAAGACAATTTTTATGATTAATTGCTTTTTTTTAAATCATGTTGGAGACTACCTTAAAGTAAAGAATAAAAGAAAAGTATCTTATGTGGTGTTTGAAATTAGTGAACACGCTTGGTTATATTTTAATAAATTATTTTCGAGAAATAAAAAATAAAAAAAATATTTGCCATCGTCTCGTAATCAATCAAACCCAAAATTCTGCACGTTGAATATTCCGAAAATCCGATTATTCTCTAACATACATTAGACATCGTGACAGGGGGCTGACATGGAATAACACGTTTTTATTTTGCTTTTGTAGGATTGTAGTAAAACAATAGCCGCATGGTAACCTGATATGTGTATACCACCAAAATGTTCCGTGGCTTGACCTATCTCAACAAAAATAAAGTAATAAATGAGTACAGATCACAAACAACTTTATGCAATAGCCGCCTTCATCATTAACTTGCAAATTTAATTCTTTATTCAATAACACAATAGTGTGACGTGCGATAGTATTGTATCCGCTAAGCTTCATCCCGGGTTTCACAGTAATCAGCATGGGAATTGATTTAATAAAGTGGCATAAAAGATCTTATTTTGGGTGAAATAGAAAGGGAAAACCGAACCGGTTGTGCGAGAAACGAATGGATGTTAATGATCCGCTGATGTAACTCGTGGCGGTCAAGTTCAACATATTCTAGACAAAAGTATATATGAATCATTGTACGTTGGAAGGCATATCATGGAACTGGACCATCTTAATTCAATATGAAGAAATTTTCTAATGTTCGAGGTTTCGAGGAATGAAGAATAACACCATCCAATTTGGATCTTCATCATCCCTCATACATGCTTCTTCTTAGTCAGGCAGACTACGAATATCTACTTTAAGTACACATAATCTTAATGACCATAATCTCTATGCTTCTTTTTACTCATACCGAGTATTCGCTCCTCAGTCTACTTTTCTTCACATGACTGGTGAATAGCTTTACTTGAAGCAAATCGTTGCTTTTTCCTTTTTGGTTTTTGAGACTGTGCCTGATAGCACAGCGCTGACTTATTCATACGCCGAGATCTAGGCTCGACCAGGCTTAACTACATTATTTTGTGTTTCACCGTGAGAAATTAAAAAATAATACTTCTCTTTACAAATTGTTCTACTCCAAACCAGCAACAGCTACAGCTTGAGCTTCAATGACACATAAAAGTTTTCTACGATAATTAAGTATCCAAAAGTTCAAATACGTTACATTTTTCGTTGCCTTTTCTTTTATATTTGGCTAACAAGCGAACAACGTTTTCGCTGGCTTTCACAGATTAAGGGGACGTAATATTCAGATAAATATGTTTACTTAATAATATAATAATATGGGTGGCGCTACAGCCCTCAGAGGCCAGGGCTTGCTTCTCAGCACCCACTCGTGCAGTTTAATGCCGAATCCGGACGGCTTTGTTTGAGAAGCTTTGTCTAAACAGGAAATACTCTTTGAGCATTGTCGGTGACTCGAAAGAGGTGGGGTGGTGAAAATTGTTTTCGTCGCACAGAACAGGAATCGAACCTATGACCTCGAGGATGGGGTCGACGCACATACTCACAACGCCACGGGCCACCATCTCAAACTCTATATAAGAAACTTCAATTTAACGAATTACTCGGTACGACGATTATTCTGTAATTCACTTCAGTCTTGTAATATCTGCATTTAGGTTATATTATATTATTGTTGCTACTTAAAATACGAGAAAATGGGAAACATTAAATATATAAATGGGAATAGTATAGAGAGATTGGAAAAACTGTTGGTAGCGTTCTAGCTAGCCGTGGAGCGACTGTGTAGATTTTATCTAAACCAGCTTTGGTCGACCATCGCCCTATTGAACTGTATCTTTTGATACAATAAGAGCAATTTTCAAATATTTGGATATCATAGGTTATGTGCCCGTATGAAGCTATACATTTCAAAGTTCAACAGACATGTTGAAGCACATGGCCTTACTATGCTTGATAGTTGGTATTAAATTCTCCATTTCGTACACTTTGTCCCTCTTTCAACACAAAGCTTTTTCCCTCTCTACCAAAAGCGTATGCATGCAAGATGCAAGCACTTTTTTGATTTATTTATGCAGCATAAATTTATGTTTTACATTATCATCACTTTACAGAGAGATTTTGCTTAATAACTTTACTACTTTTGACAGTTTATATGTTTGTTAACAATCTATATAAGAATCAATTATCTATGGCAGAGGAAAACTTGATAAGAATCTCTATACGGTAAAAATAAATATATATACAAGATTAAAAAGGACTTTGAATGGGAAGGTGATGCTGTTCTTCAATGATTTCAAGTTATATGATCATAAATACTGAAAAATTACTTAAAGCTAAAGTGTAAATAGTATGCATGGATACGTTTGAATACATAAAATAAAGTTCGCTAGTTGCGACGTAGTTCAGCTATTGTGTGCCGATTGGAAGTTGGTTATCAACTGCCCTTTTCAGGACCCCGTTGTACATGGCATCATGGAGTACGCGCATAAACTGGCATAAGTTCGGCCTAGTCGACCAGCAGGGACAACCGTTAGCTGTGAAAAAAGAGTTAAGATATCTCTGCTCAATATCTATATCTTGAAAAACATAAAGATATTTTTTAATTTTCATTTCATTTATTTATTAATATCTCTGTACATTAAGAATGTAATATTCTTTTATAATACAGACCTTAAAATTTAACATTGTTTGAATTCATTAAGAGACTGTGACAATTACATATTTCACGAATAAATTTAAGAGTTTTGCAAATTATTTTTAAAGGTTAAGATTATTGCGACCAAATTAAGATTTAAATGATGGGCATTATTTTAGTGCGTATAGGAGAGGTGTGAAAAACAGACGAACCAAAATTGTCTTTACTCTCTCTTTGACCGTACTTATATAGATAGATGATTCCAGATGAACAGCATGAATGAAAAACTGTCTCCGCGATGTTAAACATGCATGACCCTTCACGAAGGTAGTCAGGCCGTTTATAATGAATGACTTTAAAAACTAGTATTTATGATCTGTATTTCAAAAATGCTTCTAGTTCACATCTTCATAATTGACAAACCGCGACGCATACACCTTCGACACTATATTGTCTATATGATAAGTCCATGTTAGTTCACTGTTACACATTATACCAAGATGTTACCAGACACAGGTAAGATATTCGACGACAAGAGTGTTTAATTCTATGGGAGGAAAGTTTGAAAGAGGGGTGGTGTTTTGAGAATGACTTTGGTTTTGTCAGGATTGAGCATGAGAGCATTTTCTTCAGTCCAGTTCATAATCGAACTCATATGCTCTTATGCAATTTGGCAACTGAATCTGCAATCATACCTAAGGAAAACTTAGGTAGATTTGAATATCATCCGCATACATGTGGAAATTGCGGATGTCGCATAAGGACTACAGTTTTGAATCATATAAATCAGCTTTTGTACGGTTAGTAAGGTACGAGAAGATTAATTTATTTTTAGGACCACATATGTTGAATTGGGTGGACAGTTAGTGCTGTAACAAAAGCGAGAAAAGCCTTTGCTGCGGCAGAAGGTTGTTTTTCAGCAGCTAAGTTAATAGCAGGGTGAAGGTAATTTGCTACATGGCCCTCATACGGCAAATTATGCAATGTCTTCGGACATGTCTCCGTCTCTAAATTCTTGGGCTAACTACTCTAATACCATGTGGCATGAAAGTGTGCAACTCAACGGATTTAGTCTTCCTGAAGCATTCCTCTACCTCCATACCTTTGGCCTTATACAGAATGACCCTGTTGTACGCTGAACTGTGGAGAGACGACGGCACAAAAGTGATGTAGCTCGTAGTCAGATCACGATCGCCTCCGATTCAGTAGAGTGATCTTTGTTTTTAGTTTGATTTAGTTTTAACAAATTATTGATGGTTGAATTAAGCTAATTTTCTTTTGTTTAGGACGTAAGTAATCATTTAAAAAAAAATTAAGAAAAATAAATAAAACTACTAAAAAAATGATTAGTTAAGTAAATAATTAAGTAAATATATCAATAAATAAATAAAAAAATAACAAGTTAATAAATAAATGAATAAATAAGTCTAGGTATATTAGTAAATAAATAATTAAATAAGTAAATTGATAAATTGATAAATGTATACATAAAAGTGAAATCAAGTAATTGTCAGATTGTTTGCAAGACAATTTACATTGTTCGAATAACTTCATCAGTCTTATTAAAAATTTCATGAAGTTCATTAGTTGAAAGAAGTCACGATAAGTTCAGAATCATTGTCAATAGCTTATTCTCTGCGATTTTAGTGTTCCGTAAAACATGGGTTGAAAACTTGTTATAAGAATAGTAAACTTTTTTCCTTTTCTCGATTTATGATGGGATATAAAATTCGTATTGCTATGTTCATTTTTTTTTCCTGGATATGAAGACTGAAGTTTAGGGCAGATGCATAAACATTGCAATAGCATTATTTCTGTAAGTAAAAATTTATGTTTTTTTGTTTGTCCTTTATTGACTCTTAAATGGTATAAGATTGAGCACTGATATCTTTGCTAACTGGCATTTTCTGCAATTTTTGTAACTCTTGTTTACATGTTTTTTAAGATGCCAAGCTATGCACAGCGGGAGCAATTTCCTTGTTATATATTTTCTAAAATGCGTATCAACGGATACATTTTGCGAGGATATTCATTAAGATATTCATTAGTACACAATGAACAAACTAGAGTTAGTTGCAATATGTTGTGCAGCACCTGACTGTTGGCTAGTTTTCATCTGGAAAGAGTACATATCCTGGAATGCATTAGTTGGAAAGTTTTTCAAATCTATAAAGCAGCATTCAAGTCCTAGACTAACGAAGGGAGCATAATAAAAGTCTTTTCGTATTTCTAATCAATTTTTGAATATTTATAATAAACTTTATTGAACCAAATTGAAAACCGTTTGATGATGAATGTTTAGTTCCTTAAAGACGTTATGGCTGCTTATGTGACGGTCCTGGTCAATCTTTCCGTAATTTACAATTATATACAAAAATTTCAAAAGCGAATTTCTTCATTATTTTCAGTCATTTTTGAACAGCAGTAACTTTTACGAATTTCATTTTTTGAAGCTTAATATCACCTTTCCACCACCGTTGACACAATGTGATTGGTACCACTGGAGATAGCCGACTCCAACGACATCTATAGACAAAATGCGAAACGATTTTTTCGACTACCCATTATATTTTACAGTTTACACAATCAACCCCTTAAATAAATAATTTAATAGTTGAAGTCTCCATGATTGATTTTATAACTACACTACATCTACAAATTGCAAGTGCACCTACTGAAATCTGATCTATTATTCTTATTTTGCCAATTTGGTTGCTCAATACGATTGCTTACCGATTTGATTCGAATAATTTATCACGCATTTAAGTTAATCCAATAAATACATAACAAAATATTTGAAATTAGCTTGTATACTTATACCAAATGCAGGTACGTACACATTTTTTTCCACAAAAACGGTATATTTTTAGCAAGGTAGGATACGAAAATGGAATGTTTTTTCAGAGATCTTCACTAATTCTATTGTAGAGTACTGATCTGATCGAAGGTGATATTTCAGGATTTTACGTAGTTTTTATTATAATGGAAGTTTCAGTCATAAAAGTTCTGGGGATAAAATATCAAGTCTTAAAATTATGAACGACACTAAATGTTATGCTGCGATATCGTACATGATTTATAGATCTATGATTTCACATCAAAATGAACATTATCTTTGGCCAGTCTTAAAGGATACTTAGAATCATTATCTTGTGCTAACATAAAAACATCTCTAGAAGCCATTTTATAAGATATAAGCTAGGTTGAAGGTTCGGTTTCAGAATGTGTAGGTACATAATCGCATTCATTGTTATCTCAACAAATACTTACTTTCCTGACTAATATTTTCGGCCACCACTTAAATTTCTTAGTTTTTGTGAATCGCAATAGGAAAAGTTCACAGGGTCCTGTGCAAGAGTAAGACTTTGACTTCCTTGACTTTTTTCATCTAAGCATTTATTGACACTGCATAGAAAATACAAGATGGGTTTAGCGGTAAACGAGGGTAAGACCAAATATATGCTGTCAACAAGAAAGGACACCCAACACCGATGTCTCGGTCAGAACGTCACGGCAGACAGATATAACTTTGAGGTAGCTAAAAACTTTGTCTACCTAGGAACCGCTATCAACTCAGACAACGACACCAGCGCTGAAATCAAACGAAGAATAACTCTTGCCAATCGGTGCTTCTTTGGGCTAAGAAGATAAATCTTTACAAGACCTTAATCGTCCCAGTCCTGCTATATGGCGCGGAGGCATGGACTCTGTCAAAAGCTGTGAAACCAATGCTCCGGCCCGAAAAGTCGAATCCATCCCCGAGGGACGGCGCAGTAGAGGAAGACCGCGAATCAGGTGGCGCACGCAAGTCGAAAGGGATCTCAACCAACTATGTGTGCGAAACTGGAGACAGCTAGCTAAAGATCGAGCTGGCTGGAGACGCTTGTTGGTTGAGGCCCAGGTCCACCCTGGACTGTAGCACCACCTTAAGTAAGCATAGAAAATACAGTGAAGTCTAGTTCAATTTAAATAAATTAAAATTATTTGTGAATTAAACATATCGTGTCGACGTATGTATCAACATTTATTTAAACTCATCCCTTCTCATATTCACATTTTAAATTGCAATTAGATGCCATTATTTTAAATTGACTTCTTTGTACAATAACTTGCATTGCTTGTTATAATGGTCAAAATAATATTTCTTTGAAATCGGGACACATAAAGCGCACTCATTGTTTTCCCTATTTAAGTAAATGGTTGAGTAAAGCAATCAAAAGCAAACATATACGATTCGCCGACACATACATCCACCGATGAACAGACATTTGTTGCTTGATATTGCCAATTTAACTTCACTGGTGAACTTATAATCACTTACAACATTTCGAACCTTGTTGCTTCCGCATCTGACCATATCGTCCAATCGACAACGTAATGAACCTTTATTCCACCATTTTCCTACTACTCGTAATGAAGAAAATATATGTGTGTACGAGCACATATGGTCGGAAAACCAGTCATTCCAAAACAACCACTGAAAAGAGGTTGTCCGGTCCGATGAAAGAGGTCAGTCCAGCAATTTGATTTGAAAATTCGAAAGTATTCAGTTGGATTAATTTTTTTGCCCACACTCTAATTTAGTCAGTTTGCTTTGCTGAAAGGGATCAAAAGTCATAAAGGCAAATGAATCCCTCTTCGATTCGGAACAGACATTGCGTTGAACATGAAAACACTGATTTCCAGTGAAGTCTCAAATATTGCCATGAAATTCATTAAGGAAACCATCTGATGAGGTTTGTAACGACTGGCGAAGGATGTCGTATGTGACTTTATGGAAATTAGAATTTTTATTGGGATATCCGTTGGTAGTGGTTTTATGAACATTTATCCTTGATGGACATGCTCTTTTCATTAAAATAACTCAAGGGAGAAGTGAAATTTTATCATTTAAATCAGGAACTGTCCCTATTCGAATGGAAATGACAGTGAAAGGGTTTTCCAACACTGAAAGGGTCTATTTTTTATGAGTTAATGGAATGTCACAAATGTGCTGGTATAAAGTGGTGGCATTTTATGAATGTGGTTTCCCCAGAACCCCAGACCCTCTGTCCTACAAGGATCAACAACTATCTCGTTTTTATAACAAAAAAGTCATATCTTTGAAATTGTTCGATGTTCTGTAATGTGTTAAAGCTCACATGGCAGAGCAACTCCAATTTACAACTAGAGTTATGATATATTTAGATTTTTCTGTTCACTTTAGTCACATAGACTTTTCTGGCCATTTGCTTCAAGAATGGTTTTGGATTTTTAGCGGAACGTTAAGATGATATAATTTCGAAAAAAAAAAACGATTTGCTGCTTTATAGTAGGAAGTCGATTCACGGTACGAAAACAGAGACAAGGGCATTCTAGTGGAATCGCTTGAACCGCTAAACACTTAGTTACCACTGTAACGACACATCGTTGCAGAGCTAAAACATTAATTATAATAAAAATGATGCAAACTAAACAAAATTAATCTGATAAGTTAAAGAAAAGGAAAATATTGTAGAACTTCGTTGGTGAACCACTTCTATACGAGCGCATAAAATGATATCTTCAGCTACTAATAATAATATAATAATATGGGTGGCGATACATACCGTAGAGGGCCAGGGCCTAGCTTCCTAGCAACCACTCGTGTTGTACGGGCTATTGTTCTCACATGATTGGAAGGGTTTTATCCCGAATCCGAAGGACCAAGTTTTATAAGCCTTTTCTACACAGGAAAACTCTTTATTTTTCCTCGCTCAAACCAAGGAACGAACGTCTCGGTTTAAGTGCGTTGGTACCCACAACGCCACGGGCCACCACCATTTTGTTCAGTCAAAGAGAATGAAATATATTCAATTCAGATATTTTAGAATACAGAGCAAAATATTTTGTCCATATTTTATAAATCCGTCAAGTACAAAAGATATTGTAAAATATTTGATTGCTTCTTTAATAATTTGAATAGGCCGGTTAATGTATATAATTATCTAATTCGACTATAGCGGTTTCCAGGAGTTCACGAATTCGGTTATTATGAGCAATAGGTTGCTGTAGCTGATATCAAGTTATATAATTTATTTTGATGGGTATACCGAAACTGAGGCATAAACCACTCAATTCACGTTTTAAGATTCGCCTTCAAACTATTATTATTATTTTATCAATTTAAAAATGATCGATATAGTATAGTGCGAAGTGGTGGTAAAGTCTTTTTTTGGCTCTGCAGCTTCCAATCTAAAGGTATCTTTTTAGCTTTAATCGCATATATATTTCTTTTCAGACCACTTTTCCTATACAATTTAATGCGAACCGAATTAAATTAAACTTATATCAACACGATTATAATGCTAAACAATTGCCTCAGGTGGGAAAATATAAATAGAGCATGCGTCGAAGCCCAAACTCCCACTTTTAATAATGTAACTGGTAGTAGCCACACTGCATTGTAGTTTCCATTCTGTTTCATATTACACAGATTACTTGTAGTTATTAATAACAGTGTAGAACAAGCTTTATTTTATGTGACCGATTTTTATTTTAAGTTATTGCGCATAAAGAAAGCCAATTTCACACTTTAACAAACTAAAAACGTGGGTAAATGTGTTCTGCCGATCTATAATGATATCCATCTGAAGCAAGTACAGCCGATTCTATAAAAGCCTGTTGGAAAGGCTGTAGAATTGATGCGCCTGCAGTTCTGAAAATGCCCTGTACGCTAGCTGCTTTTTTAGCCAAGGGATCGCGGTACCTAGTTGGGACAGCAATTTCATCAGATGAGGGTCCAAGAAAATTTGAATCAGGTTGATCGCGTGCTGTTAGCAATGTGTTACTTTGTAAATCATATAAATTGACTGGAGTTGCAACGCTGCGCTTATGACGAGTCAAACCTCCAAGCCTGTTGGGATATTCATCGGTATCGAATAAAGTATATCCAATCGATCGCTTCAGTGTCACATCCGGTATGAATTCACTATTAAGGCCCTTTGACACACGCCATAATACACTTATTAATAAAAATACAATAAGAGAGAAATCCTGCGGAGGATATAAACACTGCTTTATGCTTCGGATGGAAAACTATTGCGTAATATTATAGTTTACCATGTCGTAGAACTGAACCTCGTAAAGGGAACTGCTTGAGAATTATTTATTACAAACGACTGCAGTATGATTCTGATTGCGGGAGCTTATATTTTGGTGTCCGTATCCAAGAGACTAACAATAAGAACAAATATAGAAACTCAGACTCAAAATCGTTCTGGTCAGAGAAACAATAAAGTCCAATTGATGCCCATAGAAAAAGGGGTGATCCGGGTGACCGGACAGACCAGATTCTTATAAGTCTACACAAGATATATGGATTCCTTTGTTTGAGCTAAACATTTTTGCAGATGCTTACAAACGTTACCTAGTCAGTTCGAGTCACATACGATGCAAAAAATATCGGGTAACCGGTAAACTGGTACAATAATATCAATCTTGCAGAACTCAGTGAATATGCTTAAGAAATTCATTGAGAATGAAGTGGAAAAACGTGCTGACCATTGTGAATACGATTAGCTCAGTTCAAAGAGGTATATAGAAAAATGTATTCACTGCATTTTATAAAAAATACTCGTAGAAATTCAGGCTGTAGCGCTTGTTCAAGTCAAGGATCAAGAGGTGCTGCTAGACAAGTTCTGATAAAAAAAAGCTGACCCTCTACGATTTCTTATTTTCATTGATGATTCGCTTTCGATTGTTTCCCATTCAACAGCATTTTGTATGCAGATGACTTATACAATTTTAAGTCATTACGATCAGTGGCTGATGCGAAGCAGTTATAAAACGATATTCCATCAACATAGAAGGCATTTGAATGGGTTACACTTCAGCCTTAGTAAAGGACGATATAAATAATTAATTATTACACTTGCAATATACATGGTTCACATTAATTTACACTTACAATATACATGGCTCAAACAAATGTACACACTCGAACCAGATTGTCTTTCTTAAAAGAATGCACGCTTTAATTGAGTCAGACTCTCTTAAATTTTATATCATTAAAATGATATGCAAAATAGCTCTTCAAGAATGTCATTAAATAAAGCGAATATTTTGCGGCCATAGAGAATCTTGTTCATTATAACATTCCAATGGAGCTCGTAGCCGTGGTCATTCCTTCAACTGTATACTGCTTCCTAAGCTTTCCGAATTTGTTAGTGAAATTGAATAGTATTATTGGAAATTTTAAATCATGTGTTTTTGAAGCTTCGTCATTTTTGCACTTATTCCCATTGTACCCACAAGCGATATTTCCTGAGGTCATGTAGTTTATCGTAGGAGAAAGATCCTTTAATAAGTGATTCAAATGCGAGACAGTTGCAGTGAAGGTTTAGAAGCTGGATGTTTCCTCCTTATCATCTTCTAGGCATGCTTCTACAGAAGTCGTTAGAGAGCAGGCATAGCCTTTTTGCATGAAAGCCTAAAAGGCAGTGTCCGGTAATTACTCCCACCGCACTACATTAAATTTAATAAAATTGTACTCTCATATTTATCGTCATTCTTCCAACCACCCAACCTCATATTTGTGTTATTGCTTGCTTTTAAAAGAGCTTGTTGCTTTCAATGAACTATGTGAATAGTAATACCTTCATTCGAATCCTTGTAAATTCACAGTGCGGTTATATGGTGAAGTAAGGTTAATTCTACACTAACATGTTTAAATAGATACTAAGCATTGCATGTGTATATTTACACAAATGTACCCTCAATGCTTCTAATAACACTGTTAATGAGTTAAGCTGTACTGATATTATTGAATTTGGGAATGTAGAGTTTGCATATCAATGCTAACAAGATGTGGCCACAAACTGCACTGTTAAGGTGATATCTACATATTGTAATGCATGCGTACATATGCTCGTTCGTAAGCTTGTTTGCAATGAGCAATGTTGAAGCAAGGCAATGTGCAAATCATAGATGAATTCCATGGTATATGCAACGCTAGTTGTGTCTCAGAGATCAAACATATATCATTTAAAAAATAGAATTCCTATGAATTCCTTTGATGTCTTATTTACTTTGAGAAATGCTCAAAAATACTTAATATCATTCTCAAGTTTCTCTACGATTACCCATCGTTCTTATGATTCCTAGCTGGTTCAAATATTCTTGTAAAAAGCGCGAAAACAAAAACTTTATTTTCATGTTTGGAGTAAGCTCGTACGAAATTAAGATAACAAGAAAGCACAGCTGAAAAAACATAATTGATACATCAAAAAAGAGAGAACGGATCATTCAAAGACCAAATCGTCGACTGCGCTGAAAGGCATTTTCGAGTATATCATTCCATACTAAGTAGGCGTGTTGGAAAAAAACTCGTGTATGTATGTAGATATTACTATGAAAGGATTCTACATATTAAGATAGCTAGCGAAATAAATTTTCAGAACAATAATCTTGTATCAAATTTTGGCTAATTATTTTGTTTTGTACTTATATCCCATTCATATTTCGTGATAGGGAACCATGATGCATGATGCAAATTAACAGTTTGAAACCTGCACCGGATTTCGGCAAGGAGATGCGCTGTCGTGTGACCTCTTCAATTTCGTACTGGAGAAGATAATGCGGCGGGCAAAAGTCAACACGGAAGGCACTATCTTCTACAAATCATTCCAGCTGTTGGGATACGCTGTTGACATCGACATTATCAACCAGTTCCAACTCGCCGTAGCGGCAGCTTTCACGGTAATTGAGGAACATGTGAAATGAGCTTGTCAAAAGATCAAAGGACAAAACAAATATGCTGTCTAGCAAAAAAAAGGATCCGCCGCACACCACCTATGCCAAAGCGTTACAATCGATAGCTACAACTTCAAGATAATAAAAGAGTCTGTCTACCTTGGGAAAAAACGTAAACTCCACGAAAGACATCGTAGTGGAAATCCGACTTAGTATCGCCCTTGGCAACCAGTGCTACTTCGGTTTGTCAAAACAACTGAGCTCGAAACTCCTTACTCGAAGGACCAAAGCCTATGCTCTACAAAACCCTTATTCTGCCAGTCCTGCTTTATGGAGCCGAAAGCTGGACATTAAGTAAAACTGCAGAGCTGATTCTTGGTGCCTTCGAAAGAAAAATTTTACGTCTGATATATGGTCCCGTCTGCGAGGAAGGCGAATGGAGGAGAAGACACAACCGCGAACTCTACGGGCTGTACAAGGATGTGAATGTAGTCCGGAAGGCAAAAATCCGTCGACTACACTGGCTCGGACACATCGACAACAAGGCTCCAGCAAAGAGGGTCTTTGAATGCGAGCCTCGTGGTTCGAGAAGGAGAGGAAGACCGATCCTTCGGTACAGAGACCATGTCATTGCGGATGTAAACCAGCTTGGCCTTGATGAAGCAGCGCGCCCAGGACCGTCACAAATGGAAGGCAGCCATTGCTCAAGCTCGGAGCCTTTATGGGTCGTCTGCATGATAAGTATGTAAGTATTTATATCTCAAGAGTAATTGATTGATATATAAAGTAATTCTAAAAACAAATCGTATGCTTACATGGCGGCAAATAAGCTTAAATAACTCTATTAACATCTAACAATTGATATAACATTCAATGGGTTGGGGCAACCAAATTTTACTTAAAAAAAAAATTTAGCAAATGACATTTTGTTTATGAAAACTTCATCATCATTTTGTAAAATATATATATCGAGTGTAGTCCTGTGCTCGACATACTTACTGATTGTTGTCAGCATACCATGCTTAAGCAATTTCGCTATTGCAGAAAAAAGAGGTGGAGACTGGGTGTCCTAAGGTTCGGCCACTATCTTAGAGTCTGGATAAAATACGTTTTAAATAATGGTTATAAACGCGTTTTTATTTGCTAAATTTTCTACTAAGTGTGTTCTGCGAAGGTTGCTGTAGAGAGTAATCGCGTTGCAGATAGAAAGAAGGTGTTCTTCAGAAGGGAGTATAGGCAGAGTATAAGTAATCATGAAGAATGATGTTTGCTCTATCTGACAATTAGCTGCATTAGCGGATGTTATGGGACTTGATTGATCATGGTTCGTTGCATAACTAGAAGCAAAAGCCTACCTAGAAATTAGTGGTGATTATGACGAGATGCGTACACTAAATGTATGTCAGAAGAAGTTAACTTTATAATAACTGAAATGTGTGCAATTTTCAGTTGAACTTTTGTCTTCTTTCAATACTTCAAGCTTCTGAAATGCAATTTGAAATTATTTGTTTTGCGGACATTCGGGCAGCTATAAGATATTAATATAGTTGTAATTATAAAATATAGTTCAAGTATTGGAATCTAAGCAACTTGTCCTCAATCAAGCGCATTTTATTTGCAGTAAGAAGGTCTAGAAGGTCCGAAAAAATAATTCATTGTACATTCTGACACTTGCCAGCATAAGTGGAAAGGAGCTATGTAGTTTCCTCCAGCCTCAAACTATTTTTGTACACAAGGTACACTTTCTGCTAAGTACAGTAGAATCAATTAAATCAATTTTCAGATGGACATTTACATGCATACATAGGTATATATGTATGATAATTGATCAATATTAACCACCTACGCGTTGTATGTCAAAGTTGTTTACTGCCTCTAATAATACACTCCTTTCACACTTTTACACTTTTCTCTTTGCAAAATAAATACCCATATCATTTTTGAATTATAACATTGAGAAATATACTAGAAAGCTCTTTGTCACTGAATCCGATTAGCCTTTATTAGGTCTATGGAGTGGTGGGTCAATGCATCTAATTCTACATTCGAATATTATATATTATATATTATATATTTATAATAGTGATATGTCACCACGCCATGAATTCAAAAAAGTGTCTTAAGTACAAAATATATGTGCTTTACATCCAATATCTGATAAGAACGTACTATCTACCCTAACTGAGCAAAGCCATCCAGGCTTGAAATTTGAATTATTGTATTAAATATTTCCAACCAAAAAAGAAATGAATCATGTCCATAAGGTATTGTGTGAACTCATGCACAATAAAATCAATTGAAGCCTGTGAACTCTTAGAGAGGCGAACGTTAAATCTGGTGGTAGAAATCTTTTCTTGCCATATTTGTGATTATGATTATAAAAGGATTGACATTAAAAAACGATGCCATACGGCACATCCCTCTTTCTTGTTCGACAAAAGGGGATTTCCCATTAGGAAATTGCCGCCCCAAATAATGTTATCTCGGTTAGTATTCAATTTAAAATCACATTTCCTGCCAACAGCCACATTTAACCCTTTTATGTCGTGTTGCTCAAGGAAGAGGGGTAGACCTGAAAAAAAATTTTGCTACAAGCCCCAAAGTGATTTTGACACTCCTCTTTCGTAACCAACCGTAATACACACAAAAGACCAAGGAAATACAGCTACAAGGGAAAAAGGCCCATTTTGCTATTTTGCACGAATTATAAATCTTAATGCACGCATTTATATTGTGTCATCATATCGAAAAGTAATTCTGACAGTCATAAGACGCTTGACTGACACCATTCAGATAAGAAGCAACAAAGGATGACAAAATGTCATGCTTCCGGGTTCAGTTGTGGTGGGTTGGTGATTTGTTGAAATGTCATCACGTCAAATCACAATCACACACTTGTGAACTTGAGTTTCCTGTCGCCTTATTTACGAGAAGATTTTTTTTGATAAATTTTGGCTTTACTCTTAGGGGCCGCCACATCCGGAGATACCATAGGGTAAAAGTGCACACAGATGTATATTGAGTTCTTAGTGTTGACATTTAAGACAATTTGCAAAAATTAGCAATTTCGATTAGAAATATCCGAAGATGTCATTAAAATTCATCTCAGAGACAATTATGTATAAACTTTGTTGATGTGATTAAGATTCATCTTGCGGCAATTATGAACGTCTGGTAAAGGAATAAAAAAAACGAATGCGACCTTAAATTGGTTAATGTAATCGAGTATTTGCATAGTTGATTCAAGGATGTTATCTAATATGAATAGCAGAATTTTCAGAGGTGATAGTACAATAAATTGTGGACCATCCATTGTGTTTGCTTAAAGTTATTATGATCTGTATTATTTCTTAAGGTTTAGCAATTGCATTAAAGGATTATTTCGATTATTTGTTTTTATGCGGATTGGGTTTTTGGCTTTAATTTGCATTTTCTTGAGATTTAGAATAGTATGCTTGTCAATAATAATACCCTCTATGTTTAAATATATGAGTAAATTGAACAAAGTTTATTCTTTTATTCACTTCATTTATTTAAGCAGCGTAACAACCGCAATTATTGTCACCTCAAATTGTTCACCCAACTATTGACAATCCATCATTTAACAGCGATTTTCTCAAAAGCTTTTAGTCCAAATAGTAAATTGTAAAGGGTGATTTTTTAGCTATTATCTTTTTGGCAACACTGGCTTAAACAGCTGACTCACGTTTCGTGTTTTGTTCCACAGTCAAACATATTCAGTTTGGTCTATAATTTAACCATGAATCGTCTTACAAACGAACAACTCTGGCAAATTATTGAATTTTATTATCAAAATGAGTGCTCTGTTAAGAAAGTTTTAAAATTAGTATCAGCCAGAAGCATTGCAGGAGCTACCAATGTATCCAGAAAAAGTCACAGTTTGGTGCGGTTTATGGGCTGGTGGCATTTTTGGACCGTACTTCTTGTAAAATGATGCGAATCGTAACGTAACAGTGAATGGTGAGCGCTATCGTGAGATGATATCCAACTTTTGTTTGACCAAAATGCAAGATCTTGACTTGCATGACATGTGGTTCAACAAGACGGTGATACATGCCACTCAACAATGGACTTATTGAGAGGCGAGTTCGGTGAACATTTTATTTCACGTGCGGGACCGGTCAATTGGCCGCCTAGATCGTGCCACTTCAAGCCTTTAGACTATTTTTTGTGGGGCTATGTTAAAGCTCATGTTCTTACAGATAAGCCCGCTTCAATTGACGCATTGGAAGACAACATTGAAGCATTTATACCGGCCGAAATGTTGGAAAGAGTAAGCCAAAATTGGACTAAGCGGATGGACCATTTGAGGCGCAGTCAAGGTCAACATTTGCATGAAATAATCTTCAAACATTTAATTTGTAGACCGTACTATCGATTTAAATAAAGATTTCATTCATTTTTCTGAATTTTATGCGTTTTCTTGTGAAAAGTTTTCCTATAGCTTTTAAAAAATCACCCTTTAATTCGTTTTGAAGTTGCTCGCTTTTTAAACATTTCTGTCATTAGCTTAAAGATTTCCCTTTAATTTCTGTTCTATAAGTAAATGTACATTCCATTGTTTTCGTTAATATAATTTTGTAAGTTTTTTTATCACTAATTCCGTTTATATTTTTGACGAAAACTATAACTTGTTTTAATATATTCTTAAGAAATGCAGGGGGTGGCAGTGATTAAATCTTGTGGTACTTCTGGTAGTTGTAATTTTGTGACTACAAATAATTGTAGCATAAAGTATGTACATAATGCTTTATAATTCGACCTCGTCGTAATTGGAAATGCTGGGAAATTTGAGTACAATTTGGATACAGACAGCTTGAAAAATATTAATTATATTTTTGAGCTAAGACCTAAGCATTTATTTTGTCCAAGTAACTTGTTGAAATAAAAATATTACGGAAACTTAAAGGTACGCAAAAACCATGTTATATTGATTATAATTGGTTAAGCTCTTTAACAGAGGTATAATTTATACATACTCCCTTGCTGAATGACATGTAAATAAAATATTAAATCCAATCAAGTTTAGCTTTTTCCATACGCTTCGGTCTTAGCTACAATTGAACTCCTTAAGCGTACTTTCAATAATCTTTATCTAACGATTCATGGTGGGACCGAGATTCTCAAAAGTAAGTTGCTTCCTGTGTCTGCCGAAACCAACTCATCGCTAGAAGCAAAGTGTTTATGCGCTTATGGAATCGGAATAAGACTGTATGCATTTTATTGTCACAGTAAAATGCACTAGCCGTACCTGGAGGCTTTACAGCTTTCTTGCCATTTATGTGGCCACCTATATGTACGTTATTCATAGCTTGCGTAATTGTCGATACTTCAAATTTAAGTGCCCGGTCCACATAGTCCTTTGCGTGCGTTGTTATAATCCGCAAAATGGAATAATTTTACTAATTTTCTTTATTAACATTACATATATTGTTTTATATTTTACTCAATGAGTGTATTAGAAACTAATAGACAGTACGGACATGTCTTTAATTGGCGAATAATTAGATATCAGTGGCACAAGAGTCCGAGGTGAACATAATCCTAGCTTCTGAAACATTCACGCTTGTTGTGCGTTCTTTTGTTCTCTCACGAATGAAGTGGAGACTGAAAGTACAGAGTTATATTGATAGCGAACTGGAATGTTTTCTCTTAGTTAGTCGTCAGAAGCCGTGAATTGTGAGAAGTGGGGTGAGTTGGACATTTAATCTTATTTAACTTATTTATTATATATTAACTATATATAAAGCAGAAAGTGTGTTTTTTTTTGAACGGGAATAAAATTCTTAAAATACCACCATTTCACCATTTCAAGTTGCGTAGTTGTGGATATCAACCATCGCCCAGTATGTTGTAACTTCCATTTATACACACACATTTTTTATTTTTTGCATTGGTTCAACCATTCATTTTTTTCTACGTCTCAATCGAACATATATGAATGACTGCCTGAGTCACCAAACTAAAAGGAAACAATAAACATTTTCGCACTTTTCTTATTTTGTCATACCCAAATTATCTATGCATGTATGGTACATATACACAGCTACACACAAATCATTCAATTTTGCTGAAATTGTGAATATTGAACTTCTGAACGGATCAGCCGATTTAGATAAAATTTCAGACTAATTACAAAATGCGTTACAAGATACTACTAATTTTTTTCTTGGTTCATGAAGTTTGATTCAATTTGCACAACAAGTGAACATCGCGCGCATGTACATAGATAAGATTTCCACGAACTTTATTTTTATGAATCGCTTTATATCCCTCCACGTTGTGTGTAAATGATTGAGAAAAAACTTAATTTCGTAGAGTACCGGTTGAAGAAACAAACCCGGGCAAAGCCGGGTACGAAATCTAGATATTTTATAAATACTCACCATGTCTGCCACGGACGGTGCTATTTCCATGAATAATGGTCACAAGATGTATAATATAATCTAATAGTGCCCATAGTATACCTAATTTGCAAAACAAATTGCAGCCCATCCTTCAGTGGAATGAAACAAAAACATTTTTAGTATAAATATAGAAGTGACTGCTACTTTGTAGATGTGGTGTCAACCAACAACATCGGAAACATTAAACGTTTTCCAATAAATTACCCTTATGAACATTGAACAATTTCACACAATTTCCCATAGCATAGTTAATAGCAGTATATGTAATCTCACTAACAAGTTAATCTATTCATAAATCACTAACCGGACTGAAGCTGTATTAAATAACTCAAAACTGTCGTCCTTTTACAATGTTCACAAGGGAGTTCCTCAAGGTACGGTCCATTACTGTTTTCAATGTTCATTTTACAATATCCACATATATGCAGATGACATTCAAATTTACCTAAGTTTTCCTCTTGATATGATGAAGATTCAGTTGCTAAATTAAACGAGGATATGTGTTCGATTACGAACTTTGACAAAGAACATGCTTTCATGCTCAATCGTGACAAAACCAAAGCCATTCCATTCTCAAAACACCACCCCTCTTTCAAACTTTTCTCCCATAAAATTAAACACTGTTGTCGTCGAATATCTTACCTTGCTATAATGTGTAACAGTTCGACTGACCATATAGACAATATAGTGTCGAAGGTGCATGCGTTAATTAACAAACTTATACTGCTGATCAGTGTCAAACTAAAACTTGTCAAAGAACTCATAGTGCCTCTGGCAACCTAAGGTTGGTAAAAGCAATCAACGCCACCGCACGGCACGTTTTCAACCTTCAAAGATTTGACCACGTCTCGTTGCAAATTCGGCTTCTCTTTGGATGTGAACTAGAAGCATTTTTGAAACACAGATCATAAATACTAGTGCTTAAAATCATTCATTATAAACGTGAAGGTTCAAGCATGTTTAACGTAGCGGAGACAGTTTTTCATTCATGCTGTTCATCTGGAATCATCTATCTATATAAGTACGGTCAAAGAGAGAGTAAAGACAATTTTGCTTCGTAGGTTTTTTTTTACACCTGTACTGTACGCTCTAAAAGAATACCCAGCATTTAAATCTTAATTTGGTCGCTATAAATTCTGTTATGTAAAGATAACTTTTAAAAATAATTTGCAAAACTTTAGATTTATTCGTGAAATTTAAAAATGTCACAATCACTTTGAATTCAAACAATGTTATATTTTAAGGCCTGTACTATAAAGGAATATTACATTCTTAATGTACAGAGATATTAAGGAATTAATAATAAATATAAAAATTATATATCCCTGCTCTGTGCTACAAAAATTATTACTGACAATGACCAAATAGTATTTACTGTCTAGAAAAAGCTTCTCCGACTTGGCCATTCGGAGTCATCTCAAAACTGTAAGTCCCTTCCACTCGTGAGAGAATAATAACACACACAGCACAAGTGGTTTCTGAGAAGCCAGTCCCTGGCTCTTTATGGGCTGTAGCGCCACCCATTAGATTATATTTTTATGTATATATAATTAAAATTATTTTTAGTAACTTGTAGTAACGGCTCGGAATTCCTAGGTAGTTGACTTATAAGAAATTCAAGCAAACATGTCAAAGCCACTTCAAAACAAAAATCTCGGGCAAATCTCGACTCGGCTAAAATACTAGGCACAATGAAATACCAGCATTCAGTTGATCCATCTATAAATTTAACGATCTAAACACGTTGCTATTTCACTGGGTTGCCTGCTTTGAACAGGTCTTTCAGATGCAATAACCTCCCACAGTCTTTCTTTGATCTATGACGCCAGTTCTGTGTCATGGCATACAAATTATCATATGCGTATAATAATAACAAATTTAAAAACATTTGTCAACCACCAAACAATACTTCTAGATGTGTCCGTTTCCCTAACAGTCATAATTAAATTCAATTGGTCTCTTGAAATACAATGATTTGAAAAAATAAAATGCACCATATTCGTCTTCATTTGTCATTTAAATTTTTTAGTAAAGTTAAACTCTCAAGTGCATCAATTATACATCACAGACAGAAGCGCCACTACGGTGCGCTCTGCTCTGCCCACCATGCGGAAGAGTTTTGTTTGTGTCGTTAAATTTATTCACTATTGAGTGGTGGACAAGTATTTGGCGATAGGAAGGTCATTGCTCATCTGCGGATAGGTGAAATATATATCAGTCGGCATAAATCAAAACGTTGTTGACATTTCTATCTTTTATGTGTGGAATGAAT
The DNA here is from genome assembly GCA_916610145.1 of Eristalis arbustorum. NCBI lineage: Eukaryota > Metazoa > Arthropoda > Insecta > Diptera > Syrphidae > Eristalis > Eristalis arbustorum. Next base: position 79,327,143 of record OU744316.1, on the reverse strand, counting down.
ACGATTTTGCTAAGCACTTTTGATGGTTTAAATTTGATTTAAAACAAATGAAACGTATCTTCAATTAAAGTCTTACTCAACTTGGAGGCCAGATGTAAATGTTATTATTGTTCAAGGTATCTGAAAACGTATGTACTTGATATTTGATACGTTTGTGAAAGTAAATGGTAGCATATCTCATGGTTATTTTTCATAGTGAATATCGATGTATCAAGACTCTGTTACAAGGATGTCAATTTCGGAATAATTTATCTCTTGGAAGGATTTATCTGTCTATGAAGTTTTGATTTGTAGGGGGCATGTTTATGTTATGTTTATGATAGCTTTGCCGAATTTTTGATCAGTGATCAGTTAGTGTTGTGATTTCTTCGTTTCTTAACTAAAATTGTTACTCCTTTTGGTTCATATAAATGAGTGTTAAAATTAAAAAAGAAGAATCTATCTAAGGCATGTTCAAATTTTTTTCAACTTTGATAAATACTACTAAGTCAGTAACTTTTTGTAAACATTATTTCCACACTATTCTTTGCAAATACATCTTCTGATCAAAGCAATAGGTGAGAGTTAGGCAATTTGGCTGCCAACATACTCAGACCATTACTGGTTCATTGTGATACCCAATTTCTCTATTTGGATCGTAACGGCAAATAGTGATTGGACCGGATTTGAAAACCAGTTAAAAGCATTTTAACTTTGCTTTCGGATTCGAACTTTGACCCCTTTAACCAGGGCAGGTACTCAACCACTTATGCCATTCAGCCGTTTTGATCAAAGCATTACTCTTAAACTTAAGAGGTGCAGACTAAACAATTTTTTTAAGTGGGATTGATTTTTTGAATTTAGACATCAATGGAACTGATTCTGCATTGAAATTGGTTTACCATATTAGTTACAACGTCATTTACAAAAATCGAGAGGTAGATCCTGTATTCACCCAGTCCTTTTTGAGTACGTTATAAAAAATAAATTCCTCTTAAATCTGCTGATCTGTGATAGAAACTATTCAGCCTAATAGAGCTAGATGTATCGAACGCGAAAGCAATTTATAAGAAATTTTAAAACTATTTTGACCACTCCAAAGTAGCACTAAAAACATTTTTGGATTCGGTTTTGATAATGCGCCTGTGAACTGTGGTGCATTTAGTGGTGTAAGCACAAATTACGTCTTCTTCATTTCGCTGTTTTCACTATAAGTGCATATATACCGGTTTTCATTGAGTTAAATTTAAGCCTTAATTTTTTTTATAGTAGTGAGTAGTTGGTGGAATTTCATGGTCTGCAAGAATATTTTGACGTTCTTACGCTATTGTATATTGTATCTCTTATCGCATATAAAAAGTTTTTGTGAATAGATTTTCAATTGTAATGATTCAAGATTTCGTTGAAAAAAAAACTCATTGAAGATAAAAAAATATTATATATAAGTAGATCCAGCTTATTTTTCAAAAAGTATGAAAACATGTAAGGCTTTCCATTTACGCCATGCGACGTAGACGTTTTTAATTAATGGAAATTCTTTGTTCGAAATATTCAAAGACTATTGACATAAGTTATTTTATTTAAATGCTGGATTATATAACAATTTGCTGGCTTTGTAAAATTAGTATAGTATACTAATGTATTTGTTCTCGTTTTTAATATTTTTTTCTAAAGATTGCTAATATCTCCTAAATAAGCGAGAAAATAAAAGCCAGTTATCAGGTTCGATGAAATATAAAAATTAAGTATCTTTGGATGCATTTGAGAACGTTTTTATAATGTGGCGAGTACGTTTCCTCATCTACTAAAAGGGAGGGAACTCTGCTTCTAGCAACTTCGTTATTAAGAAGATTAAAAGCAAAAAACATGATGGAATTTACAATAATTTCAGTAAAGCATTTGATTTCGTTAACAACTCAATACTGATAGGAAAACATAAAGATTTTGGGTTTCATTTCCAATTCCTAAGCTGAGTATCTTCTTTACTCTATGTGTTGAACTTGGAAACTAGTTATCAATGCAGCTCAAGCTTCCAATAAAATACGTACTTAACGATAGAACTGTTCCAGTAAACGAAAGCTTAATTCAAATAAATGCTATTCAATATATGTCACGAAAGTATCTTATCCAAAAATATGTGATTATTATATTGATGACTAGCTGTACCCATGACATGGTGCTACGCATCCAAAAAAACAAAAAAATGCAAAAAATTTGCAACCAACGCACCTTTTTCACATTATTCTGAAAAAAGTTGTCAAAGACTTATCTATCTCTTATCCCTTAAGGGAGAAACAAAACAAACAAAAATAGAGAAGAAGGTAATAGAAAAGTTCTATGGCAATTCATCAAGTAGTAATACACCATAGTCTTAGCTACAAGGTAAGGTGCTAACGGCACATGGGTCTGCGATCTACAAAAAAAAAGTTAATTTACCACACCCATGATTATATTCGAGTTCTAAGAGGAATAAAATACAAGTTTTCAACAAATCATCTTAACACTTGCTTCCGTTTCATACTGTACCGCACTTTAAAAATAAATTATGAAGCCTAAATTAATGTGTATATTTTACATATTATAATTATGTTTATGCTTGCGGGTATTATAAATATAGTGTGTAGATTTATTTTTCTTACAATGGGGCTACAGTCCGGGCTAGACCTGGGCCTCAGCCAACAAGTCTCTCCAGTTGGTACGATCTTTAACCCACTACCTCCAATTTCGCACGCTAACGTTCTCCCCTACTTGTGTACGAAATCTTTTCCGTGGGCGTGAGAGGATCATTTTAAACTATTCAGTCTCGTTGTTTGCAAACGCCTTATTGACGGCTCACTGCGTTTTAACAATTACGTGGTGGAAGATCGTAACTCTAGTGTTGGCTTGTGAGTTTTGCACGATCTTTCTAGGACGATGTTCAAAAAATCACATGACAGCTCGTCTACAAATTTTTGCAATTGAAACAAGTCTCGGTGACTTCGTTATCGATTTTGATGGAGCAGCGGTAATACTTTTTTCGACCATATCTTACAGATTAGTTGATGCATATTCTCCTCCCCCCATTTTATTTCCAGCTGCTTTGTTGGACTTTAGTCGCTATATCGCTATATTGACTTCGTCTAGGTCAACCGGCAGAATTCTCTTCTAACATCGTCCATTGTGTGAAGTTAAACCTTCTAACTGACAGCGGTATTGGTGTCCTCTTCGCCATTTACCAGTCTATAGAAGTGATCATTCCAAATTCTCAACACCGACTGCGAGTTTGTAGATTGCTATGTAAACAACTAAGTAATGTATGTTACCCATTTAATGCATGATCATGTGATCATTGGAAAAACAGACATCTACGTATTGAAATCACTAGAAATCTTTTTAAAAAAGTATACAAAATTGTTCGTAAGATCTCAAAAGTGATGCCCCAAAATATTATTGACAGGACAAACCTCTAAGTATCCCTGTTTTGACATGTATTTCCAAACAGCTTGTGTTGAGTTGGCCAGTGCAAATGAAGCAAAAGAAAACGCAAAAGCATTCTGTCTTGACATGATAATAACTTTTTAAAATTCTTAACAATTTCAACGGAAATCCACTTATATGTCGCCATTTAATACAGCACCAGTTCACATAACTGAATTGGTGTCTCGAAATATTTGGTAGCATTTCGGAAAAAAATCCAAAAAAAACACATTTCTGTATATCTAGAGTGGCTAACCTCTTAATTGAATTAACTATCACAATAACAAAACGCTTTGTTAATGGTGAGCATCTACTTTCGGGATTGATTGTTTGCAAATTCTACAAGCAAATGCAGTATTAATTCGGAACACTGAAATGATACGCTGCCCTCAATTCGTTTTTCCTTTCATTTATGTATATATTTATTTTTCAAATTAAATTTTAATGGTCCGCAAAGAAATTCGTTTTGTTTCTATTCCCGTCGAACTAATCCGCGCCTAAGAGTACACATTGAAATCATAGAGCCATATGTATTTTCGCAAACTACTGCATACCTTAGGGGAAGGCAAATGCACAAGTTCTCTCCTCTTTGTACATCCACGCATCGGTGTCGGTTGGTTTATCTTTTCACCATAATTTTATTTGTTTCCCAATATTTATGGTTACATTTCATTAGCATTTTCTGGCAAATCCATCCGCTCTCCTTCTCGCAGCACAATTTTAGTAATTAATCGCGACACAAGTTAATTAAAACGTACATACTAATGCATGTGCCCATGGAGGTGGCCCCTATGCCAACCCGGATTGCTAAAATTGATCTCCTCTTATAGGACACCCCTACTAAGTCCGGTGGGGATTTGTTTGATAGAAATAAATTAAATTGCATTCTCTGAATTTGTTATTCATAATCTGAGCAAACGGTTAACAGAGCCACCATGTGGAAAGGTGGCAAAGAGGACACTGGTAATTGCGAAAAGCCTTTACAACAATAAATGTAAATTAAATCTGAAATTTTGAATCGAATTATATTATGTTCGACTAGATTTTTATGTGCGCGATTAATTGTAAAACGGTTTCAGTTGCAATCAATGAGGCTTTTTCAATTTAGCTATAAATAGTCAGAAAGGAGTTTAACATTTGTTATGTTTTCAATTATTTCATCGACTACATTTTGATTTGATTGGTATACAAAAATATGTACACAATTATTTTTAGAAGGGAATTCCAACATTTTCTATTCATAATTTAATGGTTTTGTTGCAAATGATACGAGCTTATGCAGCCTGTTATCAAATTATAATTGCTTATGGCGTGTTATGAAATAATTGGATCATTAGATTATGGACAAAGAAAAGCGTAATGAGAAATTAAATGGCAGAAAAATAGCACATAAACATGTGTGCATATCAATTGTCGACAGTATCAAGGTTCGCATCTTGACAAAAACATCGGATCGCACAATAAAAGTCATAGATTGTCTCTGGCTTTGGCTTAGAGGCTTAGGTTCACATGTGCACCGCATGGGCTTAAGCGTCTTGAAATTTTCTCAAAGTAATTGAATATGACATGTGCACTGTGCCATGTTTCATTAGTTAGCTGTTATTAAAAACAATGTAATGGGTAAGCAAATACAGAACCTCAAACATTCCACATGTTAACATTTTGTGGATTTCACGTAGCACTATTATTTGTGCATAATAATGTGCAACAACTCCGGCTGAAAGCCTGTTTACAAACATCCGCTAAAGACTTGGTGAAAATAATTATTTGAAAAAAATCAGAGTGGTCAATATAAACAAATTTCATTTGTTTTTGTTTTTATTGTGTGTGGTCTCCTTGGCGTAGTGAGTTGGTAGGTTGACTTATTTGCTTGGCGACAGGTTCCGCGAATTTACAAACTTTCAGAGTTCACGGCTCCACCTCTATCGAGTCACTGGCATTGTTTAAAGGGTGTTCTCTTGTCAAGAAAAAGCTTCATAGAAGTTTGCCGTTCGTCGTGGGTAAAAAATTGTGTGGAGTATGTTCCATTCACTCCGGATAGAACAATAGCACGCTCAAAACAAGTGGTTGACGTTAAATATAGGCCCAGATCCACCTCGGACTATCGCACCACCCATATTATTATTTGTATGTGCATTTTGCGTTTTCACTAATTACGAACAGCAATTCAGGATTCAATAGAATTTTGTAATTGCCATCACGCGGACAGCAACGCTAAAATAAAATAATCTATTTGTATCAAATTGTTGTCACCAAAAGCTTACACGTTTAAACACCACACGTATCCAATTGCATTTTTTCTTTTCACAATATGTTACTACACAGTGTTGATATTGTTACACGTAATTCGTATGGATTCTCGTGTATGAACAAGAATCCAATTAAAATGGTTAGTTACTTCAGAATTCATTGAAAACATTACTGATCCGTTCAACAATCGCCCACCTAAGTCTTCGTTAACACAAGTGAACTGGAAACTTTTAATTTGTCCCGATCAACGAATATTTCAATTGTAGACCTCGCTGATGCGATGGGTGATTGTAAACTGCCTGCAGTTAGAACACAATAGAATAATCCAATTCTGCAAATCAAAACACTGGAAGTAATATGCAATTTGATTGTGCGGACGGCCAGTGTTTTTATTCATACTCCTTCTTCAGTTGTCAGTTGCACACCCCTGCACATGCGATACAATGCATGCAGTTACTCCTGGTATCCGATTTGAAATTGGTTTCCAATATGCCCAGTTGTTGGTCCTATGTTTGCCTCCCTTTTCTCCCGAACAACAAGAGAACATTTTCAAATATTTGCAATGCACGCGTCGCACCGCATATGCCCCATACGCTTTTATACATATATGTACATATGTATGTATTTGCGCTTTTCACGGTCTGCACCAAAATGCGGGCACACAATTTTGCTTATAACCACGGGCCATCCTTGTTTGCCAATGCTCAGAATACACTAACTCCCCTCATGGCAATGCGATAAAATTCTGCATTGCCATGTAAAATGCGCGAGAATCGTTTGAAATTCACGTCATTTGACCATTTGATTCCGCCGTTTGTCGAAAGGAAGAGACTCCCACCACGTCTAGTCAGGCACAGATTGAAATACTTACAACGAAATATGGGATGCGAGTAGTCTGATATAAAATTTGAATAGTGCTTTGAGGAGTAGGATGAAATCTGAGAGGAATTTCGTTTCGAAAATTCTTGAGATATCCTTGAGAAAAGTTGTTAGTTAAAGTTAATTAAAATAGTCACGGCATGGGAAGGTAAGGCACACAGAGCACTATGAATAGTTCAAGTACTACACTTATTCATCGGTAAGATGAACAAGGATTGACAGAAGTATTCTAATTGCTTCATTCAGTCATTTGCATATTACTTGACTTTCTGTTCATTTGCTTTACGAAGGGTGCAGAATGTCCTTTGGTAGCAGTACTGTTGACTGTGATTTGCAAAATTCAAAAGGAGCTTAAGATGTCTTTTGTGGAGAGAATCCTTACCAATAATAATATTAATTAATTGTCAGTGAAGATAGCAATCTTCTGGTTTTTGCTATTATTTACAGTCTGAACGAAGAATAATTATAACTTAAATTGAGAAGGATACTCTTAAGAGGATATTCCCTAGGGTCTGTTCCTTGAGGGCAAATGATTATTATTTCATTTTCCAGTTAGCTTTGGATTATTTCATTTGATGTCCATTAGCGATTTATCAATCAACATAATAATATGATTTAAATGATTGATAACCACATCTACAAGTTATTGGGGTTAGATTTGTATGAATGGAGATCGACTTTTATAAATAGTATCTCTTTGGGTTGTTAATATATTATTTAAACATTTTAACCTATTATTTGATATGATTAGCTCATCGTTTGTGAATAGACAATCACGCGATGAATTGTTTGCAAAATAAAAATACGTTTCACCTGCCGTGCACTGTTTTGACGGTGTGAACGTGCTTCGATAGGCCGGGAAAAAAATTGTACATCGTAGTATTAAAGGACAGAAGGATAACATAAATTGAGGAGAAATGCTTAGTTCTTATATTTTTTTTCTTTTTTATTTATGAGGGAATCACTTTGCGAAACAAACCCATACGACTTTTCAGAAAGCCATAATACCAGGAACGTGCTGACTATCCTTCTTTCGGTACATATATTTGTATAAATATAACCTGAAGCGTAATCAAAACCGCGGTTTCCATCCGAATAGTTAACCTCCCCATCTTCCTGCATATTTGGTCTACAGATCATATCATCTCAATTTAGCTACGCTTCGCAATATCCACCAAAACACACGCATACATTACTGATTAGTAGTTCCCTGCCTCTGGATTAATTTCGGTGGTATGAAGCAAAGCGCCTCAGGCTACTGGATGTATGGTACACAAAATTTCAATTAAACTTTAATGGGAATTTGTTTCAGCCATTCCTTAATGTTCACATACCTTTGAGTGTGTGGTGGAGAGATGTATGCATGACCGACGTGTAATCAAACATCGTTGAACGCCAAGATTCCTTGTAGTCTCTTGACCGTTTCCAACCGACCGACCAACTACCGCAATACATTAACCAAACCCCGGTCCGCGACAACTTAACAAATATTATGATGGGCTTTTGTTTGTACACGACACACTGTGATGCTGCCGCAAGAGCGTATCAATGTATTCTATGTTATCAAAGAGCCTAATGAGTTTTCTTCGTAGTTCTCGATCCCTGGTATCGGTGATAGTTGTACATAGGGATGTTTGTGCCGTAGTCCTGACTACAGAATTTATGTATGTCGTTTATTTATTGGTTCTCATATCCTGCTTAATGTTCTATTGCCGCTGGAATTTGGTCAATAAATTCTCCGTTTACACTGTGAACAAACATTTTGGTACGGCCTTAGACATGTCCATCCTGGCTATTGAGGTGGTACCGTTGTTCACTATTCTCCAAACACCCTCTCTTTAATGTGGGTCAATGTGGGTCAGTCATTATTGTCATGACATTGAAGATGTTTTCTGAAGCTGGGCAGTTGAAGTGGATAGGGTGGTGAAGGTTCGCTGTAAGCGTGTAACAGGGTAATTTGACATGTGGTTGAGTTCTATTTTTTGCTGAAGACAAGACGAACGGTTGTGTCTAAAGACACTTTGTTTTGTTTCGTGTCCACATAAAATATTTTATTCGGGTTTCGAGGGCTTATCGTTTTTGTTTCTGTGAATATGACTGTGAATTGTTTAGGCTTTATTATGGACACAGAAGAGGTAAGGCAATGGTCTTTAAATGGCCCGGAAGTATTTTCATGGACAAGTTGTTGTAAATATGCCCGTTAATAGAGATGAACTCGTTTATTGTTGAGATGAGTTTGATATTTTATTTGAAGCGGATCACAAATGATCTCTTGGTTGGTATTATTCAAATGCGAAATATGTAGCGAATTGTGTGATTACATAATGAATGATGAGGACAACTTAAGGATCACATCCTTTTTGTCTACATTATTAGTACTAAAAATATTTATCACGATACTTTTTGAGATATGTACAAGGTGCCTAATATTTAACAGTGCTAGACGCATCTTCCGTTTTTGAGAGTCTTATCTTTGTGTCAGATATCTGCTCGAATGGTTAATGCTTTAAAATGTTTATTTTATAGATTGTGGCTGCTCGGAAGGTCTCTGCTAGTAAATACGTCTTTCAGAACAGACTTCAGGTACAATTCCTGATGGTTAAAAGCAAACAGACAGAAGCTTACTTGACAATCATTGACAACAATGCGTTTTATTAACTGCAACGGAAAGCTTATTAAATGCCACTAATCATCCATATATCAACTGCGTATAAAAAAATCAAGGTGCACTGATTTTAGATCTTGTTACCTGAAATGAATGAATTATATATAAATGTATGTTTAGTTATCTAAACCGCAATTAGTTACCAAGGTGAGATTTATGGCTTCTAGAGGAACTCTCACACCTTGTTGCAATGAGGTATTGTTTTAAATTATATGTATGTCCTGTATAGCAGTTACAAGAATAGGCAATATTTTTACAAAGTTAGTAACTAAAAAACAAATTAGTCTCCTACTCGGACCCTCTAAGATCTTAATTGCATAAGTGTTTCTAAAAATTGTATGATTTATTTAATTTAGTGGCTTGCCGTTTCAGATCTCCCCTACGATCATGAAATTTTAGCGATGACCAAAAAATTAAGATTGCGATTACAAGCTGCCGAGATTATATTTCCTCACCCCTTTGCTGGGGTGCGTTGAGGAACAGATATCACCTGCGCGGAAATAAATGTTAAGCAACTTCCGCCGAACGGAAGGAGCTATGCTTAGATGGCTTAACCAAATGGCACGAATTTTGTGATCATCGCGTCTTCGTGATCGTGCCTTAAATGCGACTCCATCAGAAGGGAGACCAGGACAAGGAGGTTGGACCAAGCCCAAGAACATGGGCGCCTGGGCTTAATTCCTAATGATTAAGAGTCGATGGCGTAGGATCGAGTAGCCTGGAGATCTCTAGGACCATGAACATGTTGGTCAGACAAGGAAGGTGTGGTAGGTATAATAGGCCTGAAATCATAAGACGTGCTAGAGGTGTACGAGATTCTCTTGGAACCTTTGCATATATCTTACGAAATCGTTGCACTAAGCCCGATGCACATGTGCGTTATTTAAAGGCACATTTTCGCTTTGGTGGCCCGATTGGTTGCACCGGTGCGTCTTTTTCTCGCAAGAGTCAATCTGCATTTCGCATTTCGTGTGCATGAATGCACATAAGAATTATGTCCTTTTAAAGTAACAACGTTATTTGGTACATCCTTTTGTTGATCATGGGCTAATAAAAGCAATAGTTTATACATTCTTTGCAAGTATAAGAGATAAAATCATTAACCCTTAGTATCTCATTTTCCTCCATGTTTGATATCTTTTATTCGAGTTTTTGACGCATATGCGTACTGCTCCACGATAAACAATGTAGTAAATGACGTAGCTGCGTCTGTGGTAACGCAGCGGTCTTATGGTAATCACCGATTTTGTTCCATTTACCCACACACATGACGCGCAATGCCACCTCGTCGCGGCTCGCTTGTATTCACAGCTCCTTTTATTTGTGACCCCACATTGTAAAAGCAAAACGAAAATTGTATCTAAAACTAAAAACAAGAACTTTGAGCAGATAACATAGTAATAATGGCGTTCAGTCGTGTCTATCTCTACCTACTTTCAAAGTGTCCTTAAATCCGAGCCTTTCGGACAACAAAATCATTAGCGCCGGTGTCCCTCAAGGCTCCGTCCTAGCGCCCGTCCTATTTAATATATACACCTCTGATTTCCCAAACCTAAATAATTGCAATATTGCCTTATATGCAGATGATACATGTATCTACTCCTCGGATGCAACTGGTTCCATTATTGAAACCAATCTGCAATCTGGGATAAATACTGTCCTTCAATATTGTCAAGATTGGAAAATAAACATTAACGCTTCTAAGACGCAAGCAATCTTTTTCACTCGAAAAAGAAAAGCTTGTTTACTTCCAAGCAACAGCCTTTAACTTAATGGTTCTCCGATCTGTCTGGGGTAAGTGCGCCAAAAATCATCTGCGTGGACTCCAAGTAACGCAAAATAAGCTCCTAAAAATGATTCTAATTCTCCCCTGATTTCTCTCGACAAGGGAACTTCATAAGATATCCATGATCGAAATGGCCACAGCTAGAGTTGAACAACTTTTTCTACGGTATAATCAATCGCTTTTATCATCCGGAAACGACTTGATTTCAAACTTAGCTGCAGAATGAGTTTTCTAAAACATTCTAGTCAGCAATTTGAAATCAAGACTAACCACTTCTCTCTCCGTCCAAAGGAATTAGGAATTAATGTTGCCATGAAGGTTTTTCAAGTGGCTTTTCCTTTAGACTTAAATCAAATTTTCTGTGATATATTTGTATGAATATTTTAGTAGTAAGGCGATGCAAACCAAATCTCTGCCCAACAAACTGTATGCAACACATTGTAAAATTCGTGCCACTAAATAAATAAATAAAAAAAATAGTAATAATGGCGGTGTAGTTCTATGCATCGACTCCTGCGCACTTCAACTTACGATTTTGCTACGTACGTTCCATTTTCAGTATGACAGTAGTGATCGAGTAATAACTGCCTGCCTGGAAGAAGCTTCACTAACTTAAGCGTTTGGAAGCGCAATAGTATGCATAAAACGAGTGGTTGCTATATAAGCTAAGTTAGGCTAGGCTCTGGCCCTATACGCCTTTAGTTTCTTTTTTTAATAATTCTTTACATTTTTTATCACTACTAACGCACTAAATACTACGGAAGGTACATCGTCATCTTCCGTATCTGAAACACTTTAACCAGCCAAGTACATGGTACTAGACTTAGAAACTTCATACCCATTGAATTTGTAATTGCCTGGTTTTGTGGTTGTTTCGTTGTGGGTATGTGCGTAGACCCCAACCTCGACGTCGTTGGTTCGATTCCTGCTCTGTGCGACAAAAGTAATTTTCACGGCCCCACCTCTTTTAAGTCACTGACAATGCTCAAAGAGTACATCTGTCGAAACAAAAAGCTTCTCAAACTTGGCCGTTCGGAGCTGAGCAGTTAAGCCCAGGCCCTCTAAGGACTGTAGCGCAACCATTATTAATTGCCTGGTTTTAGTTATGTATTTTGAAACAAAAATCAATGGTTGATCGAAATTTGTTTTTTCTTGTTCACGAGGTTGTCGTTATCAATGGGCACTTATCAAAAACTAAATGACGCAGGCTGCTGAGGAATTAGGTTGTGGCATTATTTTATCAAACTACTTTAGTATCAAACGTTTTGATAATAATAACAGTGCAAACGGTCGATCATCTCGTAAACTAAAGACATGCAAAGCTTAAAATTTAGTTCAAGGATCAGATAGACAGTAACTTTTTTTCCAAATCGAAGCATGCGTAGGACTAGGCCGGCAGCCAAAATTAACTTTGTAAATGAATTGAATTAATTTTACGACCGTGTCTGGTCATGCCTATGTAACCTTCGTTGTGTTTGGAGGTTGAACAGTGGTACAGGATCATTTCTTGGATTGCTCCTATTAAGGGCGAAATTCTTCCTGAATATCAAGGAAAAAAGTTCCTTCTGCATGGTAACTTGAATAGTGCTTTTTAGCTCGAAACCCATTAGTCATTACATTTGTTTTTTATTTCTTAATTTTGGTAACAATTTGTTTAGTTACTTCTTCTTCTAGATACCAGCGCCTCTATGAAAAGGCATGTGCATTTTCAGTGCTCATAATTTAGCTTGCCGCAATTGTGGAGAGAAGCATCATTGCAATCATGACAACCCCCTACCTATGTACCAGTGAGTAATGATCACTGCGGTGTCAATCTAAATGATGCAACTTCAAAATCAAATGTCTTGAAGTTTTCTGAATCACACATTCACAGCGCATAGAATTCTCTCTTTCTCGGTCTTTTCAATTGCTGGAGTCCTTTTGGACTCAGGATCCTCAGGTTGATTTGATAACGGAACGATTTGTTAAGTTGCTGGGATTTAATCGACAGTCTACTACGTTCTCTCTCTGTGGAGCTTAACTTTGTTGACAATCCAATTTAATGTTCACAATCATGGTGTAAGAAAAATAGGGTGTGCAGGACAGCTGTTCAAAATCAACATCTTTTTGTCTCGTTACCTCGCTCAGGGACCGTATCGCTTAGGCTTACATTGAAATTCAATTTTCTATATTAGAAAATGAAGAATTAAAAAAAATTGCACTTGAAATACAAATTGACGTGAGATGAAAGGATTTAGCAACAAATGTTGCAGAAACTGCAATGAATAGAAAAATCAGTTCGTCGTTTTTATGTGTGTGAACGAGTTTAATCTGTCTTTGCCTTTATGTTTCTGTAGACATAAAAGCTCTCGCGGTGAAGTCACAGACGGGAAAAAGTTGAACTTCCATGCGGCAGCCCATACGACCATCGTAGGGAGCGTTCACAATTGTGAGACCTAGCACAAATTGGTGTATTCGACCCAGTCGTTCGACATGTTTTACTTTACGGAAGTACAATGTGAATCCCTAAATTGTTACACAATGAAAAAATCGATTTTCAAATTGGAGTAGCAAACAATTTAAAGCTGTCAGACCCTCTTTTTCACAAGTCACTTAACGTGAATATACTCTTTGGCACTTATGTAGTTGTTTTTTAGTATTGCATGTCGTTGTCAAATTAGATTTCTTGGCAAGAATATAAATTGTAAGGTTAAAAGGAAAATCACGCGTTCATATAAAAACTTAACGCATTTTTTCCAAGGGCTACCTTGGATTTATACGAGTATTATATATAGTAATTATTATATTTTTTTTTGTTTACCATATTTAACATTAAATTTAATACGTTGGTTCCGATATTAAGCTGAGTGGTATATGGCCATTGATGAAGTTTAATGGCTTAACGCCTTTGGCGATATTGTGTTAAAATGTATCGTTCTCTGACAGGCAAGTGTGCTTCCAGTCACTGGGAGCATGTTGACTTGAGTCAGTGATCTCTTGGTTTAAGCCGCTGGTGCGTTCGCCCTCTTCTCCTTTTAATACTAAGCTTGGCAAACCTCTGCCTTCGAGACAATATCCACCTTTTTCACAGTTCGTACCACTATTCCCGCAGATAGGACCATACATCAGACACTAAACATTTTTTAAGGATACCAAGACTGCGCTGCTATTCTATGTAGGCACCATTCACATTTTGGCGTCATACGCGCAGTAGAACGATTTACAAATCCATTAAGTTTTGTTCTTAATTATTTTAAAGGAATGCATTTTGCAAAGAAAACTTTTTGTGATCTCTTCAGTTTCTTCAAAATGAAAGGAAAAGTTGGAAATCAAAGCCATTATTTGATGGTATGTCTTTGCCTTTTGAAATTTAAAAAAAGTTAAGTTGAAAATTGTGTGTGTTTCAAAATTTGATCTTTTAAAGGCGTTTCTATATTATTCATCAGCTTCCACATAAATATAGCGCAAAATATAGTCCCATTGGTATCATTGGTATCGTCTTGAGTGACTCGGCGCAAATTGAATTCTTGAAATTGAAAATAGCACACTCTGCTTTCATAACTTGAAAACATCTTTTAATAAGAACTTATGTTAAATATTTTAGGCATCATCAGAGCTAAAGGCAATTGCATATGAAACGTCTATGTGTCCATATTTACACTTATGTATGTAGTCTACACTGAAAACTTCCTTACCGTGAAAGCATTTCCATCAAGGTATCAGTTCCTATCACTAAGTATACCTTAGTAGACATATTGGTAGTCACCGCAACTATGCAAATGTCTGTCCAATAAGCTGTTTTCTGTTTATTAGAATCTGTTAAATGTGGATATTGTAAATTCAAATCAAACTCCTTATATGAATATATCCTAGTCAATCTAAATCTGAATAGAGGGCTATGACAAAGTTCACACATGGAAACTTCTAATTTATAATATTAGTAGGATAATAGGTTTGTAAATGACATCCCTCCAGTATTCAATTTCTCTAATTCATATTATATCGGGCATATTACTGCTAAAATTTTGTTAAATATTTTCAAAATTTATATTGAATGCATATGCAATAATTTAAATTTAAATTTATGCTTATATGCATATTAACACATAGTGCACATTGCTGCAACCAGTCCTTACGTCTTTCAGAGTCTCACGTATTCATTAAATCCTATCAATCATCTTTAAGCGCATCTGCTATCTATTCTTGTCTGTCTATATTTTCACATGAGATATGCCTTGGATCCTCCTCTGGCATACAAAGTGTTCTTCACTCTACTTCACTGCTGTCATATGTCCGTGTCGCATTTGTTCTGAGATTATGACACTGCTTCGATACTTCCGAGAGACATCCTGTGGAAAGATTGTAGTTTACGAAC
Source organism: Eristalis arbustorum (assembly GCA_916610145.1). NCBI lineage: Eukaryota > Metazoa > Arthropoda > Insecta > Diptera > Syrphidae > Eristalis > Eristalis arbustorum. Next base: position 79,311,774 of record OU744316.1, on the reverse strand, counting down.
GAGTAACCTCATTTCGGCATCCTGGTCATGGTGATAGAGTAAAGAGCCTCTGCGAAGTCGAAACAGCGATTTGTCAGCTTCCTCTCGATACGAAATGGTCCCACATCCGGTTGAGCCATTACGCCATCTGTAGAGTACGTTACTGCCGTTGAATACCAAAAGTTCAAGTTCGTGTTCGGGCACATCGTCCTGCTTTTCACGTCCGAGTAAAGGAACACCCTTGAGTCCCGTCTATAGCTGAAAAGTCAAACCTCTTAACATTCCGCAACTTGACTCAATTTTCAATGAAACGTTTTGCAATGGGCGAAAGACTATTTTCCATGAACGACATCGGTACGGAATTTGGTTAGCGAACCTTACTTAAGCCCTTAAGGCAATCTAATACACACTGGCATGGACATGCAAGTGGAAATGTGGCTGGGGTTGGACAAAGTCGCATGCATTCGACTGCTACTGGTTCCGAATGAATTTCATTTGACTGCATGCCACTGCCACACACACGTACACACCATTCATATGCATATCAGTAGTGGGTGTTGAGTGTGTGTTCCGTTCACCATGTTTGTAGTGTATGTGTGCTTATTTAGTCTCTGGGAAATTTGCGGAAAATCCAAACAGGAAATTTCCCTTTGATCGAATTGATGATGAAGAAGGGGTCGTTTTTCCTCTTGGCCACAGAAAATACCGAACGGATTCTTGGGTTTTTGGATTGGATTTCAATTTGGGATGTGGATGTGTGCATCCGTTTCTAACGACTCACAATAACGACTTAGCAGAGAGAGAGCAACAGAGAGGGAAGTGGTCCAGATGGTCAACTGCACATCCGGGGGAAAATGGGTGGTTTGCTATACCTGGGTGATGATTGGATTCTTTTGAATGAGTTGGGTTAGCTCTTGATATGTATCAAGTAGCGTAAGAAGGAAGCTACCATTAAACTTTTGGTATGCACTGGGCTCTCTACAAGTTGACTATATAATGAAGCATTTTCGATTAAGTGAATCGACCAACTACCGTAGTGCATGCAATGCTTGTTTGGATTAATCTTGTGCTTAATGTAGAAACTGTTGCTTTCGTCTATTGATTCTGCTATTAGGAGAAAAAAATTGTTAATAAAGATCAACGAATGTGTTTTTAATAATGATACATTAGTTTAGGACGGAGGCAAGATGTATGATAGTAACCACCGAACTGTAACTATAAGACGTGCGTGAGCAAATCCCATCAATTTTTAAAAAGTGATCAAATCACGGTCTGAATAATAACAAAAGTATAATTAATTATTATAATTTAAAATATAGTATTAAATGAGCGTTTTTTGAAAATAAAACACTAATTATTAATGGGAAAGTAAAAACATTTTATTCAAAGTATTGTTTTCTACACATTTCGACCACCTTTCTGGCAATTTGTGCATACGCCAGTAAAATTGTTCGTCTTTTAAAGCAAACCAATCACACACCCCATTTTCGACTTCTTCGTAGGAATCGAAGTGCTGCTCCGCCAATGCGTGTCCCATCGATGAAAACAAATGGTAGTCGGAAGGAGCCAAGTTTGGTGAATACGGCGGGTGGGGTAGTTGCTCCCAGCCAAACGTTTTTATTGTATCCTGAACCGGTTTTGCTTTGTGTGCAGGTGCATTGTCATGGAGCAAAATTACCTTGCCGTGTCTTCTGGTCAATTCTGGTCGTTTCTCGATCAATGCATGGTTCAAATTGATCATTTGTTGTCGGTAGCGATCAGTATTAACGGTTTCACCAGGTTTTAGGAGCTCGTGGTACACCACACCTTTTTCTGGTTCCACCAAACACACAGCATTGTCTTCATGCCGAATTGCTCTGGTTTTGCAGTCGATGTTGATGGTTGTCCCGGATTAACCCATGATTTTTTTCCGTTTAGGATTCTTAAAATAAATCCATTTTTCATCGCCAGTAACAATCTGATGCAAAACCGATTTTCTTACGTGTCTTTGAAGCAAAATTTCACAAGTGGTTTTTTCGGTTTTCCATCTGTCTTTCATTCAATTCATGTGGCACCCATTTTCCACACTTTTGGATCTTTTCCATAGCTTTTAAACGGTCAGAAATTGTTCGTTGTGCAACATTTAACATTGCTACCATTTGCTTTTGGCTCAAAGTGTCATCTGCATCGAATATCGTTTGCAATTCGGCGTCTTCAAACTTTTTTGGTGGTCTTCCACGTTTTTCATTTCTCACATCAAAATCATTATTTCTGAACCGTTGAAACCATCTTTTGCATTTTGCTTCTGATAGAGCATGATCACCATATGCCTCGACAAGCATTCGATGCGACTTTTCTTCAAATGAAAACAAAAAATTGATGCTTTCCGCAAATCATCACTTTCTGGTACAAAATTCGACATTTTTAACACGATGAAAAAATATGATTTTGTCTGTTCAATGACATTTTTTTCACAGATGTCATAGCAAACAGAAAAAAAATAAGGGCTCGTTCACAACAAATGCTCCCTCTCGAGACATTTGTATCTTGACGCTCACTTCATACTGGTACATCATACAACAATAATACAGCAATGCATAGCTATTTCGAAAACTCGGAAATTCACAAATTTGAACATATATTATTTTACAATACATATATATGTATCTTGTAATTCATACTCTTGTCAAAATCTGTTCTGAGTAATTAGAAATCTATAATACTTTCCGTCACTTCTCTGCTGAGTTCTCACAGAGCTAAACGAACCTTCTTAGAAATATTACAGAAAAATATTTTTAGGATGAAGACGTGTTGATTCCAGTTCAGTAAGTTCTAATTTGTTTGAAACAATGATATTGAAGATTTGCTTGCAGTTTCCAGTATTTTATCTACTGACTCTGAAAGCGATATTATAATATTACTGTACCCCCAAAAACATTATCAGACGCCTTTAACAAAACTAACAACTAGTAGGCGATCTTGTGAAACATGCATTTTAAAAAATTCAAATGGAACAGCTTAGTGTTTTAAAACATGCAATAATAAAAAGCGGTTGAAACAAAAAAAAAATATTTAGTATTTCCTGTCTAGAAAAAGCTTCTCAAACTTGGCCATTCGGAATCGGCATAAAACTGTAGATCCCTTCCATTCGTTAGCGAACAATAGCACGCACAACACGAGGGGTTCTTGAGAAGCTAGGCTCTGGCCCTCTATGGCCTGTAATTCGTTGTTACTTGTTTCTACAAACAAATGCATGTTAGTCCTATTATTATGGAAGTACACAAAACTGTATAGCACTATTCTTTTCATCCAATATATTAACTTCGAATTAAGTTTATGAGTATTCGAAATCGATTTAGGGTGGTGTATAATTGTTCGAATTACCGAGATAGTACTGTAAAAGTATTAATATAATATTAATATAAAATTCACAAGTGGATGTACAGTACCACTTATTAGTAAATCTTCATAAAAAAAATTTCCTGGCCGTTGGTATCAAATTAATGGCATATCACGGATGTTGACGTAGTATAATTTAATCTAAGTATGTTACTCTGGATATCTGTCTTCCTCATATATTTTTATCTATCTTACCAATAGTTTAATATAAAACGGTTTCTCCATTTATGAGTATAATCTCAAGCGTGTCAAAGATACAAAAAGGAGTAAAAATATTGAAGGTTCATGAGGTCGCATAAAAAAATTGCAGACAGGGTAATAATTTGTTCTATTCATTTCTTACCAGCAATGACATTTTTCGTTAACTATCAGCTGAATTTTGCATCGCCTACAGCCCGTAGAGGCCCAGGGCCTAGCTTCTCAGCAACCACTCGTGTTGTGCGTGCTATTGTTCTCTCACGAGTGGAAGGGACCTACAGTTTAATGCCGACTCCGAACGGCCAAGTTTGAGAAGCTTTATCTAGACAGGAAATACTCTTTGAGCATTGTCAGTGACTCGAAAGAGGTCTGGTAGTGAAAACTATTTTGTTCGCTCAGAGCTGAAATCGAACCTACGACATCGAGGTTGGGGTTGACGCACATACCCACAACGCCACTGGCCACCGCTAGAAGACCAGAAGGCCGGCTTTTTTTGTGTTTGGATTTGGACCGGAAAAAGCTGTGTTCGATGGGCCCACTCTTTTTCTGCATGGTTGAAGAAAACTCTTTTAAATATGATTCATATTTGTATGATAGTGATATTAAGATGTCCAGGAAGTGGAAACTCTATTTTCCACTCAAAAAGATATGTCTTGATATGCGAACATTATTATTTCATTATACAACAGCACAACAACACAACATGATTTGTATTTATCTGTGTGATGTTTATCCTGTGTGATCCGGATAAACAAGATTATGCCCAGCATATTTTAAACATACATACAAATCATATCAAATCCATATTCGTACAATGTTTTTTTTTTATTTCCAAAAGCAAAAAAAAAATGTTAATAAATATGTCCAAAGTGGTTGGGTCCTGGAAACGTTCGTTTATTCGTGTTGTGTATGTATATGTTGAAAAAAAAAAATAATTTGTCTAGTGAACTGTCGATTGATATTGTTGTCGATATTGTTATATGGAAATTCGTGTGGAGAACAAGGCGAGACACACCATAAGCGAAACCTTTAACGATCATGATAGGAGCGTTATCTTGCATAAAATAAAAAATCCGGAGTCCTGCACCAAAACTTGCCGAAAAGTTGAAGTTGAAGGCATTTTTTTTAGGAAATTTAACTGTATGCGAATAATTGTGAAATGTATGAATATGAATTTGTTGTGTATTGATTGTTTCTTTTTGTCTTGTGATTCTTCTTATTAAATGTTGATCTTGAAAAAAATTCTCGAAAATTTAATTTTTTATCTACTGAGAGAATATAAGATATATTGACTGTAGATAGTGACAGGGGAGCTACTAAAAAATATTAGTAAAAAGACTAGTGATAAAGTTTTTGACGTGTACTGTGATTTTAAAGTAGAAATAGAATTGTCGAAAGACCACTGTTTCATTTCTCATTGTAATATTTATCTGAATAAGAGCTTTTATACTTCAAATTATTTAATGAACTTTACTTATACAAACTGTTTAAAAAAAAAACTTTGTATAAAATGTTGCTAGACTTTTGCATTAAGATTGTAAAAGATCTTGTAATTTTAGAAAACCGATAGCTGTGAAGTAAGTTAGTAATTAATAAGTTCAATTAAGAAAAAAATGTAGATAGCGTAAGCAGACAGAATAAAATACAAACTCTTTTGTACAGAACAGACACAATTCGTATGTAACATTACATGATTAATAAGTATATCACAGCGTTAACTTAAGACATGAATCGTATGACATGAATACATAATAAAATTAAAATTCTCAGCAACCACTCGTGTTGTGCATGCAATTATTCTCTCACGAGTGGAAGGGATCCACAGTTGCGAACGGCTTTGTTTGAGAAGCTCTCTCTAGACAGGAAATACTCTTTGAGCATTGTCAGTGACTCGAGAGGTGGGGTCGTGAAAATTATTTATGTCGCTCAGAGCAGGAATCGAACCTACGACGTCGAGGTTGTGGTCCACGCACATGCACACAACGCCACGGGCCACTTGAATACCTATTGGACAGAAAAGTGATTATTTGTGTGCATAAAGTGATCAATGGGTGGCCCTTTAGAATATATATTTTTTTAAAATTTGTTGGAATAAGAAGTCTTGTAATAGTTTGCTTAGGTAAGAAATAGTATGAAAATGGAACATTTCGCCGATTGTGTTTGTAAGAGATATTTCATGTTTTTTTCTTCGTTTCGTTTCTTCGCCATTGCTCTTCTCCCGGATCCACAAAAAATATTAAGTTATTGTTATCCATAGAATTAAATAATAATGATTTATTAAATTGAATTATGATTCATGTACTTATGAAGATAAATAGATGTCACCGAAGCACTCTGGTTGTGAACGAATCTATCAAGCCAGAATGTCCCTGATAGAACGCGATTTAGATCCTCCTAGGAGCAATCACATTTTTCTACCTTACACTTAAAAATGGCCTTAACCAAATTCAATTGTCTGAATTGTTTACAAAAGAGTTGATGAAATGAAATTAATGCCGGTAACAACATTCTAAAGAGTCAAGCCACGAACGAAGTGCATGGTCCATATGAAATCAAAAAGGTTTAGCCAATGACCGGTTTTTTTGGGGTCATCAGAGGTATTCAGCCAACTAGCTTGTCGTATAAAGGTTTCTCGTTACCTAGCAATATGCCATGTAGTACCATGACAGACTGTCGGACTGCCCGGAGGACGATTAGAGGATTTTGCTTCGCTGGAGTAAAATTTATATCCAGTACAAAGTCGGTAATAGCAACTGTTGGAAATTAGGAGTGTTATATTTGTAGAGGTCGTTGCACCTTTACACAGGTTGAAGTGTGAGAAGTAGAGCATATATTGCGGGTGTTAAAACATAAATCAAATATTTTCTTTCTTTATTTATATATAGTTTATTTCATCTAATTTATTAAACTTATTCATTTTGAATAAAACAAAATCGCTTGGTGAAGTGCTCGTAATGCATACGCAAAAGAATAGCAAAAACTACACACATACTTATAATACTTCATGAAGAGAAATGAGAAAAAACAAAAGATACCAAAACCACATGCATTATGTTTTATACTGTTGCAAATATCGAAGTCGTATAAGTTCAATTTAATTGCATTTAATATGATATATCTACCATAGATATGTATGTTATATTACTTTTATTGTACTGTAGGTTCAGGAAGACGAGGCAGCTTGGCATTGATGACCCGAAGCAGCATTCTCGGACTGCCAACGCTGTAAGACCGCCATTGTGTGTAAATACTTTGATGCTACATAGGACCCTATAAGGACCATAAGGTGCTATATTTTTTCCGCTACGCCGGCCTGTTGGTCCGTGGCGTTGTGGGTACGTGCGAAGACCCCTACGTACTTGAACCTCGACGTCTAGGTTCGACCCTTTGTCTGTACTATAAAAATCATTTTCACCACTCCACCTCATTCGAGGCACTTATAATGCTCATAGGGTATAACTGTCTAGAACTAATATAACAGGCGTAAGACATGAGAGACCAACACGAGTGGTTGCTGACAAGATAGTCCCTGGCTCTCTAGGGGCCATAGCCACCCATTCTTAGCATACGCAAGAATAGTATTGTTTTCTTGGAATTATATTTTTAAGCTTGAATTATAATGAAACTGGTAAATTTTTGTATTGAAATTGTACTAATTTGAAATTTTGAGTTTGAGTTTTGGAGAATTATACTTTAATTATACTTTTTAAGCTTCTAACTTAATTAGTAGTGAATTTTATCTTAATACGTTACTATAATCAGTAGCTACACCAACTGCAACTTCATAGTTACATCGTATCGGTCCATCTAATCGTATGAGTTTTTTTTTCGAAAAGTCTCCATTGCAGGCTCAGAGTATTACATATGTATGTATTTCTATAAATGCACATACTACATAAAAGAGAAGACGTAGTTTAATGTTCCTTTTTTGAAAGTTCTTTGTTCCAATTTTTTTCCAAAATGTCAAATTGCAGCACTGCCCACGAAATTTAAGCAACATTGATTAAATTACTGTTAGATCCACATTTTTACGATGCACGCTGCGGAAAGTGGTAGTCATTCGGTTGTTCGGTTCTAACCCGACCAGTCCAAATGTACTTTCCTTGAAACGATTATCGTTTACCAATCATATGTAATATTTTATCACTTGCATCAGCGGAATTATCAACCTAAGCTTTTATATAATATAAAGTACGCTGTATTACAACAAGCTGCAGAACAGTAAAACATTGTATATCATCCATCCTACGAAACATTTTGTCTGTAAGCAGCTCTTCGTAAGAGTAGACATCTACAAACTCCGACAGCATGTCTGGCACATTCTTTGGCGTTTGTAAACAAAGGAAAAATTCCTTTCATGAATTATAAACACAAAAAGATGCATGTCTTTAAATATGAATACTCATATTCTTAACATTCCTCTTCTCCCCGGCACTATCATTTTCCAGGATACTTTCGGCAACTCTTATATCACATGCATACACACTCTCTCGCAACATTTTGCAGTGCCTGCAGCAATGTAGCATCCGCTTGAATCTATACCTTCAGATACCGCAACATTCTCATCAGCCTACTTCAGATGCTTTTACATGCCACAAGAATGCAGATTCTAAAACTCAAAAACACCCACCCACCCATGTTTATTCTTATTTTTTGTTGAAAATGAAGATAGAAATATGTACAAAATTGTGAATAATAACTTTGTTAACGTATGAGGTTATTACATCCCCCAAGCCAATTTAAACGTTGATTTTGAGAATGTTATTTGTACAGAAAATTCTACGCCCAAGATTTTGTTTCAGGTATCGTATGACAGTGTTTTCGGAACCAATAAAATGATCACACAAAGATTCTTATAGTTGCTTTTCCCTCAGACTAATTATAAATATTAAGGTAATTTGGCCAAATAAACGGAAAATAAATGCATGGTCGTCTCACAATTAAGAACGCAGAATAGGTTAAAGTGCAGAATAGTTTATGGCTTCAAGATGAGTCCTACAAGGCTTGTATGTAAACCTTGAAATATTGCCTCTGGAATTAGATCTCATCGTCATTGATTGAGACACTTATTTCATATTCTTATCTTATGGTAAGAATCGTTCCCTTTCTGCCTTAACTAAGCTGTTTTTAATGAAATACGACCTTATATATATTATTGGGCAACTATGAATAAGAAAATTTACACAGAAAAGAATAAATATAATTAAATAAAAACCATTATTTTTTAATGAAAAGTGTACATAATTTATACGTAAAATTAAACAATATAGCATGCAAAGGACTCGATGATTATTTCACTATAATTAATTAGTGCAGTGTACTTTTAAAATATGTTAGTATGATTAATGTGCAGCGATCACATGCCATATATAACACTCGTACAAATAGGTGTCCAACGAAAACATTTACACGACGAATCCCAATTGTGGAATGCACTCCCGTGAGATGTATTTTTTTTAACAGAACGCTACTTTATTGTTGGCATAAAAGACTTCGCCATCATTGTAGGAACATTTCCAGCCACAACACTTGCAGGCAGTGAATGCCTGCTATTCATAGACAGTACCATTGAGTACTTCCAGACCGGTTCTCAATAACTTAAGGAATAATCACAGCTACACATCTGAAATCCAGAAGTACATCCAGTCCAGACTCCAGCACCCAACTTTCATTGGGTAACTCTCTCTAGCAAGAGAGCAATGTGAGAAAATATTCTTGCTCCCATTCTTGTTGTGAAATTGTCCGATAATGCATGTAGTACCCGGCGTGTTTCTCTTACTCTGGGTTTTCGCTGGGTAAGCAAATCAAAAGGAAAGACATGCATATCCTTTGAAATTCTACTCGTAAATTAAACGGAAGTCACGTTTCGTAACTAACGCATTGGTTAGAGTAATATTATCGTGTTGTGCGTTGTGCATACTCCCCGTTGGAAACCAATTTGATAAATTGCACTGGGCTCATTCTCTTTTCATTGCCAACTACCGACCCAGACAAGAGACCTTCCAGCATTAAACAACAGTATTTTATGCGTTCTCTGCAAACAAATATTCAATTTTTAAAGAGTATTCGCACCAACACACGCAAAGACTTATGAATCAGCTCCCAAAACCGTCGTAGCATTCGAAAAACACTGCAACATTTATGACAATATTTGTTATCTGTAGTAAAAAACAATATTCATGCAAATTTGTATTTATTTCAACGTTAGAGAACAAATGAGAAAAAGGCTTATTGTGAAAAATTTCCAAAACTGTCACTTATCAAAAATCGGGCAATTGGGTACGTTCAATTATTTTTGAAAATCAATAAGTTTATTTCATAAATTTAAGTACAATAAAAAAATAAATCAAAATAAATTAAACATATTTAGTCGCATTAAATGAAATTTGAGGACACAGCCTTGCCAATTTTTATGAACGACCTTGTAGATGCGAGGTCCGTTCTTTATACACCGAATTCGCTGGGTTAAGTCATGCGCTCGTTATTACGTGTGAGTTAAGCTAATACACTTTTATTAATAAGAATTGCGACTAAATACATTTTTAGTGCTAACTCGTCGCTATTTGGTGTTTATTAATACGGCTGTTGGAAATTATAATGTTTGAGAATTTTTTTATTCTAATAATAACAGTAATATAATATGGGTGACGTTGCAGTCCGTAGAGGTCCAGGGCTTAGCTTCACAGCAATCACTTCTGTTGTGGGTGTTATTGTACTCTAACGAGTGCAAGAACCCTATAGTTTTTTTCCGACATCGAACGGCCAAGTTTTAGAAGTTTTTTCTAGACAGGAATACTCTTTGAGCATTGCCAGTGACTCGAAAGGTGTGGGAATATATATTTTTATCGTACAGGCCAGGGATCGAACGATATTCACCTTTCCGTTCCAGAAAAAAAATTGTGCAAAAAAAGACATGAAGAAATTTTGCTAAATCGAATAAAAACGTGTAAAACGTGTTGATTTATTGAAAAGTCTCATGATTATTGAGAGTTTTTATGAAATCACTTACATAAATACCATTTACTCATTTGTAAGATTTTTTAAAGCTCTCCGCCTTGAAAAAGCATATACACCTAATTCTGTTATTACACGATAGATTGGTTGGCAATTCCAATTAATTTGTAATATAAACATATGTACTTCGCAAAAATTTGAAATTAGAAATTTGACAAACATAATTTAAGTACAAACAATTTTAAATCGTGCTAAATGCAATAAAATCGTGTAAAAAAATTAAAAATATTTTATTTTCAAACCATGTAATATCAAAACCGTGTAAAAACATAATTAGGTGAACATGCCGATTATGGAATCCACCGGATCGACTACGGAGGGAGTAACTCACATCCGCAATCGAAGTTCGGCCCTATTATATAATCCGTCGGATGAACTACATTATCGGTCCGCAAAACATCTCTTCTGTAATTAGCTGTTTTCTGTCAATTGATTTTTTTGATTCAAGTGTTTCTAAGAATAGTTATTTACGGAGTGAATTAAAGTATATTATGGGGTCAAGTGGCATTTTTTAAGTATTCAGAAGAGCAAGGAAATTATTCCCATGATATTCGCTATAAATATTAAGTTAAAAGTAGGGCGAAGGATATTTAAACGAAGTAGAAGAGTTCTTTTGTAATCAACCTTCATTTATGCACCCTTCTTTCAGATTTGTAAAATGTTTCAGGCTGATTAAAGCAGGATTAAAATATGTTATATTGACGAAAATACTGCCACCAGTTTTAAAATTCACATCCTTGTTTCGGGAACATAAGTACGCAGCATGTTTCAGATTCCTTTGTGGGAATGTATATCGACCAGTACGGTTGACAGTTGTTTCAGTTATGTTATATTTGATTGAATCAAGGATAATTTTCATTTGTTTCTTCTTCTAAAATTTGATTCCGTTGCAAACACACATCTTTTTTCCCTCCAAATCCGCAACTCAATTTGTTCGTCATTTAGGCAACATGTACTGTGAAAATTGAATAATGTTTGGATAACAAACGATCAAATGAAACGTTGTACCTAACCGGTGTCCGGTGGAAACAAGACAGTGTTTTATCATTTCTTATTTTATTGATGCGCGGTCTACAGTCTTTATAGCTGTATTTCTATCAGGTTCACTTTAATTTGTCTACTTTGCTTATGTAGCGGCATTAAAACACACAACACACACATGTCAGCGCACTGATCGAGACAAAGACTCACCTCTATGAGCAGAGCAGCTTCAAAAACAAAATAAATGTAAACGTATATCTTCTACAACCTACAAGCTGCATTATACCTCAGGCTTTTCAGTACAATATTAGATGTTTGGGAAAAAATCTCAGACTAAGCTGGTCAAATTCGGCACAAAAGTGCAGTTTTTATAAGTACCTCCCATATTATTATTTTGTCTAAGAAAATTAATATTTTACGTTAATACCCACTCCACAAACATAAGAGCATAAAAATATGATATAATAATAATATGGGTTGCGCTACAGCCCGTAGAGGGCCAGGGCCTAGCTTCTCAGCAACCACTCGGATTGTGCGTGCTAATGTTCTTTACGAACGGAAGAGACCTACAGGTTTATGCCGACACCGAACGGCCAAGTTTGAGAAGCTTTTTCTAGACAGAAGTACTCTTTGAGTATTGTCAGTGACTCGAAAGAGCTGAAGCCGTGAATATAGCAACGTTTAAAGGCGCGTTCGGACGTTCCGACTTTGACATGTTAAGTAGGGCACACGTAACTCATTTGTATCAGTTAGAATGAGGTGAGAATATATCATTTATTTAAACATATTAAGTAATTTTTGATACTGATTTTTTTTATATTGTTTCCGTATTTTGCCTTGGAAATTCTTTTTCAGAACTTTCGACAATGAAAAGCTTAGGTTGCTTGCTGTCCACACAACATTCTCGTAAAGTCGATAAAACGCTTAGCACCACTTGTCAGTACCCGACTGACCGAAACTGCAGGATTTCGGTGTTTTTATTCCTTGCGATGAAAAGGATAATTGCTTAGCATAACATCTAAGCAGCATTATATTAAATAAAATTAAAATACTATTCAACATCATTTCCTCATTCTTCTATATGATATGCTATAGATCATTGTGGTATTGCTCGGCTTGGTAGGGCATTTAAAAATTTAAATTTGATTAACAAGATACCCTTATAATTTGTAGACGGTACAACGAGCCAATTAAACTATATCAGAAAAAAATATTGTTGTTCATTTTCATTAAAACACTTGTCAAAGCAAAATCGTGTAAATTGTTAAAACGAACTATTTATTTCCGGGGGAGCGCTATTTATCCACTAATTGAGCGAGCGCAGAATCTTTTTTATACATACAAATATTTGCCACGCCGTCCAAAGTGGTTAAGTGAGCCAAACCACCACGATTTAATTATGTAAACTCCACTTTTCGGAGTGCATTTTTTATTATTCAGGATTTTCAAAATTTCAATGGCATTCCGGTCAAAAGGGTTGACTGTTTACTCAGTGAACTTTTATACCGCTTTTTGGAGCAGACAGCCGTAAGCATGCGTTTTCACTTTCACGTAGACGTACATGTATGTGCACATTAATACAGACCGCCCATTGCGTGGTTGAACACCTTGATGCGGTGCGAAGGCTTATTAAATGTCAATGACCCAAAGAAATTCATTCTATATGAGAAGACCCGAAGCTAAGATATAAACATCCTTTCTCTCCCTCCCACTATATCCCATCTCTCCCCTCCCTCTACTGTGGGCTGGATGGGGTGCCATACGACTTGTGCCGAGGATCAGCCTGGCCAGAGGAGCCCACCCGAAAGGAGTATCTGGGCTTGTGACTTAGAATTGAAAAACGATACAATTGCTCAGATTTTAATTTGTGAAAATTGAGAGAATATGTTTGAAGAAACAAAAGGAAGAAGACAATCGTAACCTTTCTGAAACAGATCTTTGCCCTATGAAGTTCAATTGTTGCTTTTCTGATTTACGAACTTCAGAGACGAAGCTTTGTTCTGGTTCTTTAGGTACTTTTATCACCAACTCTAACATATTGGTTCAGTGAGCAATCTCGGACGATATAAGAGAACCGAAATCAACGGCTTAGTATTGAATATATTATCATATTTGTACCATAAGTAGAAAATGACCAGTCACAATACCGGATAAATAGCGCTCCCCCGAAAAATGACGTATGACGTATTAACAATTTACACGATTTGCTTTGACAAGTGTTTTTATGCAAATGAACAACAATATTGTTTTTCTGATTTACTTTAATTGGCTCGTTGTATTATTGTTCAATGATTTCGAGCTTAATTTTGCTCAAAATGACCGCATAATCTAAATCCAACTCTTGGCCAATGTCAAACAATGGTTTTGCCTCATTTTAATGAACGGTATAAGGCAGCGCGTCGTATAAAAAAATATGCTAGTGCTAATGCGTTACGTTTGGAGAAAAGAAGAAGACCTAATAAAGACTTTCGAGATGCCTAGCACCATTGCCCCTTGGATCATAGTGACCGGAGGGTTAGGCAATTCTTTAAATAGGTAACAGGTACTTAATAATAGCAGATCATTTTCTCGTTCGGCAACAGATCAAGATGTTATATATTACATATTGGTATCATCAGAATGATCAGATCTCAAGTCTCTGGATTACATAAGCCTAAATCAAAACAAAAAAAGATTTGCTTCCATTATATAATGAAGCACAAGCCTGCATAGTTTTTGAGGTGAAACTTCTTTAGGCGCGCTCTCATGTATTCGATTACATGTGTTTTTATGTGCAACAAAGACCGAACATTTTTTATTCCCAGCGTTTCGAGAAATTTGATTCCTGTCGAATTGGTTTGAGTTTTTGATAACTTCATTTAATGATTGCTGCATGTGAAACCTTCGAAGCTAAGCTACTTACCAGGAGCTGGGGGGAGGCGGTTACGATTTGAAAAGTTAAAGGTAATTCTAAGCTCATACCGGTTCTTTTTATCGGCACCACATTGAGCAAGATGAAATTATGCTCAGAAATATATCTGCCAGCGTTTTTGTGGTTGTTATGTTTTTCCGCTTGTAATGTCGTGTATTAGTTCGTATGACATCTCTGAATGACATAATACCTCCATGCGTTTGGTTGTTGCTCAGATGCGCGATGGCACAACGCCCATGATCCTCTGCCATTGAAGAACACCGAACTGCTCACTCTTAGATTACGACTGTGATTGTAAATAAATTTACAGGTATTTTTGTACAATTATTGCTTATGGACGAATAGGCTTACACATGCATCCATGACCTCTCTTCTGTAATTAACATCTGAGACATTTGTTCATAGTCAATCATGGACATACTTGTTAATACACATATCCAAGCGTATTGATAACCATGGAAAAGGCGACGACTTAGTACTAAAACGTTTGTTTTGTTGTTATTTTGTTTTGTATGTTAGCTTAACTGACATGTAATAACGAACCGATATCTGAGTTTTTCGAATTCGGTTTAGGCATCTTATTTCGCATTTGATACAGCTACTATGGAGATAAAATGCGATTCATTAATAATTCAAGTCATCGAACGGATAAGTTCACTATCCGTGAGTTAGCTAAAACATGAATTAAAGAAGAAAGTGCGTTTTTATTAATACCTCTGACACAGTCTAGGACAAAACTAAAGCACTTCCCATAATGTGAAAGGCTATACTTAAAGTATTTCTCTTGTATCTAATGACAGACACAAGTAAGGATGATGAGTCCCTTTATCAAACAAAACACACACGCAAACATAACATATTTTGTTTCAAAAAAAAAAAAACAATACAAAATACATTAGTATAGACAATATTCATTAAAAACAAAAAAGTGTCGCGTCAAAACTAAAGAACCCAATTGCAGACTTGTAAGGTTTCATATAGTGAAATTGCTAAATCAAAAATTAAAATAATAAAGTTACATTTGTTTCATTGTTAACTAGTGTTCATTAACAAAGGAAACTCAAACGACCAAAAAACACGCCCAGTGATTATTTTCTTCAAATAGTAGATTAGGATATTGGAATCAAGACACAAATAACATTTTTTGTTTTGTCTATCCCTGTTACAATATCGGCAGTAAAAAATGACTTCCTAAAAACATTAAATTTGACCTCTTGTTCAACGAAATTTAATATTTAAGGGTTGAAATATTGGCAAGTCTTACCCATGTTACTGTCAACTGAAGTCAAGTCATTTTTAAGACTTAAAGCATTCATTCAAATATGTATAATTTTCGCATTGACGGTTGCTCCATTTTTTAATCAAAATTTGGTAAGTATGAGTACCGAAGTTTTCACATAAAAATCAAAGCAACAGTGAATCGTTTTTTTAAATCTAACTTAACTTCACTATCTATAGTGAACACAAAAACAAGTACTCTTACAGAAGAATAAGAAGTACAAATTTAAAAAAATTATAGATAAATACTATTATACTATTGTACGGTACGGTGTACAGTGCCTTCAAACCACATTCTTACACTGCGCGGTGCCTTCCAATCTGCATTTTTAGTAATTTGTTTGTCATTTGTTATTTTTTAAATTATAACAGCATGCCCGTTTTTTTACCAGATTTCTTGGTCAAACAAAAAAACGAAGCAAAAATAGTGTGTCCATTAAGGCAAAAAAATCGCATAAGCCGATAGGCACACACAAAATGTACAATAAGAATAGCTTAGAGTACCCGTATAAGGTCAGTAGATTAGGTGTAAGAATTTGTTGAATTAGTTAAGTTTCAAGCATTGTCTAGCATGTAAGTCAATGATGAAAATAATGTTAATAAGTATGTAAATGCTTTCGCTTTTATCACAGCCTCGGAATTAGTGATTAGGCTATTATATCCAATGGAGCGCCAATCCATCCATCTGTTGACTATCTCTATCCCTATTCCTCCTATTCCTCAACAAGAGAACTGATGGGACTGTTCAGCTTAGTATGCCCAGCACGAAAGCTCAAACCGAGAGTAGAGATTAGCGTTTGCACATAAACACCTAAACGCATGAACAGGACAATTTATTCCGATGAGATTTTTTGATACAATAAATAAAAGTAAGATGACATCACCCGAATAAGGAGAACAGAAAGTAAGAGAACGGATCCGATACATAATTATAATAATATGCGTGGTGCTACAGCCCATAGAGGGCCAGTGTCTAACTTTACAGCAACCACTAGTGTAGTACGTTCTATTGTTCTCACGATTGGAAGGGACCTTCAGTTTAAAGCCGACTCCGAACGGCCAAGTTTGAGAAGCTTTTTCTAGACAGATGTACTCTTTGAGCATTGTAAGTGACTCGGAAGAGGTGGGGCCTTGACAATTATTTCTACGACATCGAGGTTGGAGTCGACGCACATACTCACATCACCACGGGCGAACTATATTCGAACACTATTCGGAGTAGTAGCTAAAATCCGTTGCTATAATAACACACAAACCATCACCTGAACCCATTTAGTAAATGAGTTCCTGTACATATTGCCGGAGGTTAAATCTGCTGGTGCTTGTTGTGTTGCAAGCGAAGGAGACAGTACCCTGCCGGCGTCACCGACCAGTTAGCCGATAAGAATTTGGAAAAATCGCTTCTGGAGACTGTTAAACGGCGATGACGACACAAATACCACTGTCAGGCAGAATGTTCCACTCCACGCTATGTACGATGATAGAAGAGAATTTTGTCCCACCGATCTAGACGAAGTCAAAAAAGTAGAAACAAAGCTGCTGGTGCAGATGGTCTGAAAACTCTTAAAGGCAGCTGGAGATGAAACTCACACGCCAACACTAGGGGCACGGTTTCCCAAAAAACCACGCAGTTACCAGCATGATATTATTGTAATTGGTCGAAATCAGTTAGCCGTCAATGAACTGTTTGCTGGTATTGAAACGGAGGCGGGTAAAATGGGTTTAGCGGGGAATGAGGGCAAAACAAAGTATATGCTGTCGTCAAGAAAGGACACACAACATCGACGACTCGGTCAGAACGTCACCATAGGCAGCTACAATTTCGAGGTAGTAAAGGACTTCATCTACCTTGGCTCCCAAGTTAATAGTACGAACAACATCAAACTCAAACTAACTCTTCGCTGTTTCGTTGAGCTCAAAAAGCAATTGAGTAGTAGAGCCCTCTCTCGAAGGACCAAGCTCACATTACATAAGACCTTGATTATCCCTGTCCTGCTCTATGGCGCGGAAGCTTGGGCTATCTCAAGAGCGGATGAAGACGCACGCGCTGTACAGCGACATAAATCTAGTCAGTCGTCTACGGATTCAACGCCTAAAATGGCTAGGCCATGTTGAGCGTATGGACAACACTGCTCCAGCCCGAAGAGTTTTCTACTCCGAACCAGTGGGACAACGCAGTAGATGACGACCACGAAACCGATGGCGCACTCAAGTGGAGAAGGACCTCAACCAACTTGGAGAGCGAAATCGGAGGCAGATGGCTAAGGATCGTTGCCAGCTGGAGAGGCTTGTTGACTGAGGCCCAGGTTCACCCCGGGACTGTAGCGACATAAGAAGAAGAAGAAGTCTTAACAGTGGCCAAGGAACCTCTTTTACTATCGTTATTAAGACTAGAAAGCTTTAAAGTCCATTAACTGAAGTATATTTAGACAAAAAGTTGCATGTTTTTGGAAATTATCGATTCTTATATGGTTTAAACGCTACATAAAGTCTGAATCTACTCCTTTTTTATGCGAACTACGAACACACTCAAAAGTCTGCAGAGGAAACTACGCCTGTAAGAAAGTCTGGTGCATTGAAAATTGGGTTGTGTGGCTCGCTTCTCTCGGTTACTGGAGCGCGGGGCTTAACCCGCTCACGATACTTTGTCACTCCGCAAAATTAACAAAAAATATCATTTTTTTAAATTCAATCTTTGTTAGCCCAATCTTTCTTAGCCCAAAAACCGCACCAAACTGTGACTTTTTCTGGATACATTGGTAGCTCTTGCAATGCTTGTGGCTGATATTCAATCCGAAATCGACAATTCTGTTTATTTATGTACCCATTGAGCCAAAAATTAGCTTTTTATAATCTGACCATAAAATGGAAGAAGCGCTCGATGAACTTTCTAAACAGAGCACGCATTTTGATAATAAAATTCAATAATTTGCAAACGTTGTTCGTTTGTAAGACGATTCATGATAAAATTACAGAACAAACAGAAGATGTTTGACAGTGAAACAAAACACGAAACATGAGTCAGCTGTTTAAACCAGTGTTACCAAAAATATAATAGCTAAAAAAAATGTCTGTTTGTTTTTAACAATTAAAAATTAAATTCTTTAAAATCAGGTTGAATATTATATACATAATTGCATGTTCTAGAACCCTACGTACGTTCATAACTAAAATTAAAAATACGCCAGAAATCAAATAAATACGCATATATGAAACACTGTGGCCATGATGTATGAAAAACATGTACTGGAGAACATGTCACACTCACCATTATATAATTTTGAGACCTCACTCGGGGCATATTTTTGTCACTGAATACATGTATGAATGGGGTTTTTTAAGTCCCGATACAAAGAAAAAAGTGATTGAATTGCAAATGCAATTGATCCCATGAACATCTCCCACTATGACACAGCAATGAGAATCAGTAATGGGCGGTTCGAAAGTCGACCATACACAAGAATTTAACGCCTTGCGAAACTGCGTGTGCAGTTTTTAAGCAAAATAATGTGCTCAACAGCACAATGCAAAACCTCAAAGCGAAATGTTAACATCATCATCGCGTAATCTTGTTGTCAATCGGTTTTCTGATTCATTTGATTTCAGCACGAAATGTAGTTCTTGACGTTAAATACGTTAGAAATGAATGGTATATTTCGTTAAGCGTTTGCGATGTTTAAATTTACATAAAGCAAAGGCTATGTGATGTCTGTGTATATGGGCCGCTCACCACCTAGTTCGACGAAGTTCACCTTGGACCTCAAGACATAAACGCCGGCGAGGAGTATAGCATCACTGTGCCATTCCACTGCCACCAACGTCCGAAGCCATCGTGGACTATAAGGACTACAAGTACCAGTTCAGAGGGATCGAAGCCCCTGGCCTGCCGAAGGTCATCGACTGGGACTCAGCAATCATGACGCTGATCTGGGATCGCTCCTCATCGTCCCGCATCCAGGGCTACCATATGGAGTACAGAGACGTGACCAGCGACTGTACAACCTGGTCAATGGACACGAGTACGAGTACCGCATTGAGGTCAAGAACGTGGCCGGCTTCAGCAATCCATCGCGGCCGTCAATGAAATTAAAGATGAAGGGCAACGTTAATCTGAAGCCGATAAAGCCCTAGAGCGACAAAGGCTCCCGCATAACTGGTGTGACTGCAAGTGACTATAACGTCATGGACACTGAGTACACAGCATCAACATCATCGAGAAGGCGACTACGTCTTCAGGGTCTTCGCCTTAGTACACCTTAGGTCTATGAGGTATATGTAGACATCTACATATATTGGGCGGTAAGAAAAGTAATGTTTGTATGTATATCAGCCTTTTATTTGAATCCATTTTATGCTAATCTTAAAGACATCTAAAAACACGCGAAGTGATGGCCCGTGGTGTTGTGGCTATGAGCGTCGACCCCAACCTTGACGTCGTAGGTCCAATCCCTAGTCTGTACGAACAAAACAATTTTCACGACCCCACCGCTTCCAAGTCACTCACAATGCTCAAAGAGTACATCAGTCTAGAAAAATCTTCTTAAACTTTGCCGTTCCGAGTCAGAATAAAAATGTAGATCACTTCCACTCGTGATATGACAATAGCACGCACAGAGAGAAACTAACAAACCACACTTTTTCTTCTTCGTCCTTAGAAGTCGAAAAGGATGAAAAGGAGTGAATGATGAAAAGTATATAAAATAAATAATCGTATTTTTTTATGGGAAAAAACGGGAATATAAGAATTCTTCACAACGACAAATTAGGATTATAGCAAATAAATGTATACTCATTTTATGAACCCATTCATTCCAAACGTTTGCTGCAAATTACTTTTTAATCAGCATTTAAAATAAATTATGCAGACATATAACAATTTCTCAACATGTGACGTTTATAATGCCCTATTTAAGGTTCTTCTTGGAAAATAAGAAGCCCAATTGTATACTTTCTTTTCCCATCTCTTTCGAAACTAATGTTTCAAAAGGGTCTGTGGGTCGATTTTAACGTAGTTGGACCGGAACCGGAATCAGGTCCAGGTTCGATTTCCGATACGAATGAAATAACGTACATGGCCAACCTCCTTTAAGTCACTGACAATGCTGAAATATTATTTCTGCCCAAAACAGCTTCTCAAACTAGACCGGTCGGCGTTGGCATAAAACTGTAGATCACTTCCACTCGTGACGTGCAAACAATAGCACGCACAACGCGAGTGCTTGTTGTAGAAGCTAGATCATGGACTTCTAAGGCGTGTAGCGCCACCTACGATGGACCTTGGCCTGAGTCAGTATGCCTCTGCATCTAGCACGGTTTTGTAATTGCTTCCAGCTACGCATGTTCAGCTGATTGTGATCTCCTTCCAGTTGTTTTATTTTATAATTCATTTACTTACATGCTAGACAAAAATTCTTAAAACTAGCTTAACTAACAAATGTTCTTACATCTAACCTACTGACCCTATACGGGTACTCTAAGCTATTCTCATAATAATGTGGTCTGTGCCTTTCGGCTTATGCTAATTTTTTTTTTTGCTTGTGTTAAACGCACTGTTCCTGATTTGTTTTGGTGGAAAAAAAAACTTTGGCTATATATATATATCCTATGTAAGTTGACCATTATGATGAACTATCCATCCATTTAGAGAAACTAGCGACTGCGGAGACTGGTTTTGGTGTAACCACCAGTAAAATTGCCGTTCTTTGGCAGACTCTCTCCTGTCTCGAGCAGAGATCGCTCTACTGAACCGGAGGAGATCCTCGTGACTGCGAGCGACATCCCGTTCATAATGAAGTCGCCTGTCCACTGTTCGGCGTACGACGTGGAAGATTACAGGACATCCGTGTGGATCCTGTATTAGGCCAATTGTATCGAGATAGAGGAACGCCTCGGGAGGAATAAAGCCGGTAAGGCGTACTCTCTCATGGTACATAACGTTGGGGTAGTAAGCCCCAAAGATCAGATTGTTGGAAGAAGTCATAGCTCGTGCAATATGCCTTCTGATCAGCTTAATAATAAAAATATCTATCCTGTTGAGGTTTGCCTCGTTGTACAAGACCTCATTGGGATAGTACTTCTTGTACTCAGATTCGGCAGTACGATACAAACGGAGACAAGTCCGAAGACATTGTCTCTCGAACAACCTCATCTTTTCCATCTGGGAAGGACTCACGTTGAACCCCAACGGACAACCGTACGCCATAATTGGCCGGATGAGGGTCATGTAGCAGATTATATTCACCCTGGTATCAAGTTGGCTGCTGTAAAACAACCTCCTTGCCACAGCAAAGGCCTTTTTAGCTTTGGCCAGAGTAATATCTACATGTTTGTCAAAATACAGATATTGATCCAACCAAATGCCAAGACACCTAACTACACTTTTCACATCTAAAGGGCGTCCCTGTGGGTCAACAATGCCGAACTACCCCGATGCCATGTACAACGGGGTTCTGACAAGGATAGTTGAGTTGATAATCAACTTCCAGTCGTCGCAAAATCGCTAAATTTGATCGAAGTCACCTTGCAACAAGATATTTATTTCTTCAACCTTCGGACGCCCTTCCAGTTGTGTATGCCACCGAATGCGTGGTATTTCTATACGACGTCATCCCTCTTTACTGGAGTCGAAAACTTTCCGTGCCGAAGCATTGATGTCCATAAGCTGTGACCCGTCCATCCGAGATGAGAGACTCCAACTCGCTTTGCCAATTGTTTTCGAATTTCTGAATATTAATCTTTAATTTTACAGTTTAAAAATGAACCGCCATTCATTCACCAGTGGCAGTGTACATTTATAATTTCCACAAACGTAGGCTTTGCTACTGACAATTGCTAAACCTCAATGATAATATTATTGAAGTCATCGGTTTTGATTTAGATAATTTGCTTGTGAATTCTAAAATAATTTCATCACACACATTCATTCAAAATGTCACACCATTGCCGTTCAATGTGTGCATAAACTTTATTTCCTCACCTCCGGTGTTTCCGCTCCCGGCGAATCTTTAATTTAATCGACATTTCAATTTGCGGACATATCCTTGTTAGCATCCTTCATTTCCACCACTCCAAGATTAATCGATTTCTCATTTTTATTTGCAAGCAATCCATATCCCCTATTCACGTCTAATGTAAATCATTGCCACTGATTAACTCAACAACAGGAAGAGGTCCTCCGGCGACCTTTACAAGTGCTTATCCATCCCTTCCACTCACTCCGAGTGCGTGTACCAACATTCGATGGAAATTTATTCATCGGCCTCATACCACATACACAGACCTTGCTCCCAGAACACACCCTCACCAACTAATAGACATTTGGGAGATAACAAAAGTTTTCGCCCCCAATCTAATTGAAGCTCGGTGCTACTTGCATGTAGACAGGGTGAAACGACAAGGAACCTTGGAAGGCATCTTTTCGACAACCAACACTTGAGTGTCGACTTGAGAAGTACGTATTACTCGTATGTACCTATTCCTTCTAACCTGTTACGTTATGGAAGGAATCAAGGTATCTGTGTGACACACCAACATATGTACAGTTGAAAATGACATGAAGAGCATCAATTTGCCACATGCACTCATGTGTGAGGCTTCAGCATCTATTGGAATCCCAGAGTTCGATAATAGACGTGAAAACGAATAAGAAGACGTTCGAGACGGAAACGGCTCCGACACCAGTCTTCCTAGAGGTAATGGGAATTTGCATAAGCGTAATTCTTCCTCACAAAGAAGGGAGGAGTTGCTCGCCCATCTGAAGGGATACCTTATCACCGGCGAAATGATGATTCAATAGGGATTGCTAGCGCAGATCTTTCACGAGTTCTCATGTTGTGTAGGAGGGGTAATTGCATTTTGCTCCGAACGGGAACTTTCTCCCGGTGGTATTCTGATTGAATAGATTTGGTGTGCTGATGGGCTGGGTGGTTTGCCGTCTGCTTCCCTATCTCGGTGACAATTGATGAGTCATTCTGCTGATCCTTTAAATTTAATTTGTTGCTGCTTCTCTGTACAATGTTTATTCGAGCTCTCGAGAGGCATACACACTCGCTTCCTTAAGTTGACGCTGATTGAATCAATTAGGACCGAGCAATGTCGATCGTAAAGTGTTCGCACAATTATCCTTCATTCTTTGACCCCAGTTCTCCGCCCCTGCTCACGGAAGTGAGGAAAAATCCCAGGAGCTGCCGCATAATTGGTTTACCCTAATCCTTTCGAATAGGTGATAGGTAAATCAACTGTAATAAGGGATTTTCTAATTTTAATCATATCCCAAGAATCTCAGCTCTGCATACCCTTGTCACGCCCGATTGTATTTGTGCCGAAGCTGAGAGTATACACACTCAAATTAATTACCCACGGCAACATATGTGCGCGCCCAGTCAAAGATATTCAAATTAATTCCACTCACGGCCATGTCATCAGGATGTAATTGTTCAGATAGGTGCCGCATGTGTATGAGTAGTGTTTTTGTTGTTATAACGAGTTTGCCTGTGGGACGGGTGGGGGATTTAATGTTTGTGTGTGCTCAACAAAAGACTATTGGGCAGAAGATACGCAGGACAAGTGGTTAAGGATGATTTTAATGTGTTGCCTGGAGGTTGGGCCGATGAGAGGATTTCATTTTGCCCATTTTGGCTGAGAGACATTAGGAACATGTGACGAAAGTTGTAAAGAAGTTCAATTAAGCTGCATGGTCGTGCTAAAGAGAAAACCGATTTGTAATTAGAGTTTACACTAAGGTCACGCAACGTGAGAAATTTGACAAAAATAATGACAGTTGTGTTATTAATATTTTCGAAGACTCGTCAGTTTAAATTAGACTTTTTTTTCCCGTCCAAAGTAGATTGATACAAAAATATAGTTTTATTAAAAAAATCAGTGCGAAAAGGATGCATTTATACGCATTCTTTGAATTCGAATCATGTATGCTATACAAAAAAATGATATCTATAGATGTGCACACACTATTTACATAATTTGAATTCGAAAAAATAATCCTCCTGAAGAGAAATCATTTTATGGCTACGCATTTATTATTCACCAGGAATAAAGCAACGTAGGGAGCGTAAAAATGGTAAAAAATACGTGCCCCGCAAGATAAAACAAAAACATATTTAGTGTGGGTGGAGTAGAAGAGAACGTTTAAAACCTTTAAAAAGAGGGACGCAAGTCCCTGACTTCCCTCCCAGAAATGTGCTAGCTGTATGTTTCTAGGTGGGAAGATTTATATACATATACCATATATAATCTTATGTTTTCTATTCGATAATTAATTTAAATGTGTATGATAAAAACCTGAACTATTTTTGTTTCTGTGTTGTGACAGCGATACAATCCGCCGCTACTCCGGACCTATCACTGACTCAGCTCAAGCGTGGACCCTTGAAACTGCAAAATAATGTAGGGATATAATAGAATTCATAAAGCATAAATCATACACACGTTCATCCCCATTCAGTATATGGAATCCTTCGAATACCCAATTCGTAGCCCAATACATATGTAGGAACGTGTGTATACCCCATGGTGATTTACAGTCGACTATTATTTAGAATAAAAATACTCAAGATTTAATCTCGTAAATCGCTTTCATTTTTTTTTTTTTTTTTCAAATTAACTTCCGAAGGACTCAGAAGACTATCTTATGGAGGAAAGGATTGAAAATCTGAAGACCTTCTCTCTTAATCATAATCATGTCCAGTCTTTGCTTTCCTTTTTCCCTTGCTTATATTGGCTCTGCGTGGTCTCAACACGAAGCAGTAGAAGAGTAGTAAATCCGTCCTTGAGAGGAATCTTTTGTTGTGTGTCGATTCAATAAAGGACAATGTTCATTTTACTTTCTTTTTTTTTGTTTCCCTCTATCCTGCGTTGCTGAATAATGTTCCTAATGTGTCTATAAAAATCAACTTTATTACATTACCCTAAATGGAGACAAGTGGGTGGCATAGGGGTCCACTCACATGGAGTCTTGAGGCCTCTTTAACATACGACCACGAGTGAAATTCAGTAATATATATTAAGGAGTATGGGGATATTTGAATCGATTTCTGAACACATGAAACTCGGACAATACAATTTTCCTTATTCCTCCATTTGACACATCTTTATTATGTTCCTAAGGATATTGTGTCTGACCTTAGGTCAATGGTTTCTCTCTTTAGGTAAACCACGAGGATAATAGAGTTCCTGAAAAGATGGAAAAATTGTATTCTGCTTCAGGTCCGCTGGGTTACATGTGATTTGTTTTTTGACGCACTTAACAATGCAACACACAGAACCGCACATGTGTTAAGGATAATGATGATTTTCTTCGTATCCTCGAAGAACAAGGATACCGGATTGTGTGTTCTGAAAAAAAATGGGGAGGTCTTCTCATTCCTTTCTTTTTTTTTTCGTTTTTTTGTGTGTGCTACTTGTGTGGGGGGCAAATTCAATTTGATACTCATGTTCTTTTTGACAGTGGAGTTTGGGTTGGGTGCGTATTTGTATGTGTGAAATTACGAGCTTTAAAGGATCAAAGCGGCTTAGGTTTATGAATATGCCTTGCGGCGATAGGTATACGGATGTTGTTTCTGTCGTCATTCTCATTGATTGTTCACTCTGCTTTTTTGTGGAAAGTATTTTTTCCTATCTTTAGAGTGTGTGCTGTTTTGGAGCAGGGACATAGAAAAGGATAATCACAGATGTTTCTTTCTGTGATATTATCCGCTTGGATTTGCGGTTGAGGTTTTATCTATGTTAAGGATACGATTATCCTTATGGATCAGATATTTGCTGCCGTGGATGTATGTCATGAAATAAAGTGTTCTATGGTGGTTTAGATGTATGTTACGAAATAAAGTGTTCTATTGTGAGAAAAGTTCTTGCAACTCGCGTGGCAGTAAGTATTAGATTTAAATTATATTTGTCCTAGGTAATGGTCTTCGCAGTTTGTGCGCATATGTTGATATGCTTTGTACTGTGTATGCATCGGATATTCTATATTAAAGTGTTTATATGTTTGTTTTTTATTGGGTAGCTTATAATGCGGATTGAGATGAGTTACTTTTGCAACGAAATATGGGTATCTAATTCCATAAAAGGTGTGTGGTCTTAGTTCCCTCTAAATCTGAAATAAATTCCCCACTTTTAAAAGGGATCAAGTTCCGAAAAGTACCCTCGTCCGATATTCTTTTTTATTCACAGCCTAGTACATAGGTATCTAGCTTAAATTTAAAGCGGTTCCTAGCGCAAACCATTGAAAAGAACGAAATTAACTGAAAATCCTCACAAAAAAATATTCAAATACCAGGTGTACCGGTATGCAATTTTTTTGAAAATAAAATACTAATTATTAACAGGAAAGTAAACAAATTTTATTCAAAGAATTCGCCATTGTTTTCTACACATTTTGAACACCTTTCTGGCAATTTGTGAATACCTCGCCAATAAAATTGTTCGTCTCTTAAAGCAAACCAATCAGACACCCAATTTTTGACTTCTTCATAGGAATTGAAGTGCTGCTCAGCCAATGCGTATCCCATCGATGAAAACAAATGGTAGTCGGAAGGAGCCAAGTCTGGTGAATACGGCGGGTGGGGTAGCTGCTCCCAGCCAAACGTTTTTATTGTATCCTGAACCGGTTTTGCTTTGTGTGCAGGTGCATTGTCATGGAGCAAAATTACCTTACCATGTCTTCTGGCCAATTCTGGTCGTTTCTCGATCAATGCATGGCTCAAATTGATCATTTATTGTCGGTAGCGATCAGTATTAACGGTTTCACCAGGTTTTAGGAGCTCGTGGTACACCACACCTTTTTCTGGTTCCACCAAACACACAGTATTGTCTTCTTGCCGAATCGCTCTGGTTTTGCAGTCGATGTTGATGGTTGTCCCGGATTAACCCATGATTTTTTTGCGTTTAGGATTCTTAAAATAAATCCATTTTTCATCGCCAGTAACAATCTGATGCAAAACCGATTTTCTTACGTGTCTTTGTTTTTTTCGGTTTTCCATCTGTCTTTCATTCAATTCATGTGGCACCCATTTTTCACAATTTTGGATCTTTCCCATGGCTTTAAAACGGTCAGAAATTGTTTGTTGTGCATCATTTAACATTGCTGAAATTTGCTTTTCATCTCCATCCAATATTGTTCGCAATTCGGCGTCATCAAACTTTTTTGGTGGTCTTCCAAGTTCTTCATTTCTCACATCAAAATCATTATTTCTGACCCGTTGAAACCACCTTTTGCATGTTGCTTCTGATAGAGCATGATCACCATATGCCTCGACAAGCATTCGTGGCGACTCTGCAGCACATTTCTTCAGATGAAAACAAGAAATTAATGCTTTCCGCAAATCATCACTTTCTGGTACAAAATTCGACATTTTTAACACGATGAAAAAATATGATTTTGTCTGTTCAATGACTTGATGTATACTAAATATTTTTCTCAAATGTCATAGCAAACAAACAAACAAAATAAATTAAGGGCTCGTTCACAACAAATGTTGCCTATCAAGACATTTGTATCTTGACGCTCACTTCCTACTGGTACACCTGGTATATCTTCTTAACCGTAAGGCGCACGTTGGTAAACTGTGTCGCAAATTAAAGGTGCAGTTGAAAACTTTCTATTGAGATATATACATATATTTATATACGTACATATGGACCGATTGCACTAGGGATCATATTTTAATATTCTTTCCCTTGGTGTACAATCGTAGCACTTTAAATTGACCTTGGTAGCAAACTTCACACTGTGCCAATTTGTTATTAGAGCTCCAGAGGGCTATTCATGCAAAATACCATTGTTGTATATTATCTTTATAAATAAAAATCAATAATAAAAATAGAATTGTTGTATATCATCTTTATAAATAAAAATCATTGTTTGTTTCTCGTTTATATACTCCTCAATGGTAAGAGATAGAGGACTGATAACCTCGGCGACTTTGTTCAGATCTAGAAAAGGAGTATAAAACATGTAAAAAAAAATAGATAGACTTTTTGAAAAATGTTTGGTTGCTTGCGGGCACAGTTTTTAAGAATTTTTGTTTTTCAAAATTAATAATAACGCGTTGAGATCTAAATCTACATACTACATTTTTTTTAAATTTTTAAATTGGTTTTTTTTTAAATGCGTTGCAACGTGCGCTGGGTACAATTCGTGCCGTTATAAATGAAAATTAAATTTTTATTTAACAAGTGATGTTATGATTTGCGAGATTGAATGTTAATGTCTACTTACGATATTGGTATTCTAAAGTACGGAAATACTTTGTTTTGAATAGAGATTACCAAGAATCATTTTTACTCTTGCAGTCACATCGAAGTGTTCTCTTTAGAAATTTTAAATTTTTAGCGGTGAGAAAATCGTAAACCTTTATCTCTTAAATTACCTCTACAATTTTGGACCACAAAACGAACATTTGCTTACACCAAATTCCACTAACATCGGTGCATTGATCTCGATTTTACAACATTTTTCCATCACTTCCTATAAATGGGACAATACTGTGCGCGGTTCTATGATTTTGACATTCGTTACCGAGGAGAATATTGTCCTTAATAAAGTCATATTTTACTAATATATAATAACACTTGCACAGCACTAGACATACTGTATTTTTAGTTCTCTTGCTACGTCAACTCGCTTCGGACGTTCTGACCTCATAGCCTTTGCCTGATTATGAACAATTTCTTATCTACTTCCAAATATTTTCACTGTGCTCTGATACCCATTTATTATTTTTACAATAATGACGCAACATATACGAACATTGACGTTGGCGTATTTGGAAGAGCCAGCACTAATTTGAGTAAAGTGTGGTTCTTATTCGAGAGATTGTTTTTTGTTAGGACTCGTCCCTTATGCACTTGAGCACTGATGTCTAGGTTCGATCCGTGCTATGTGCGACAAAAATAATTTTCACGACCCCATATTTTTGAGTCACTAAAAATGCTCAAAAAGTATAAGTGTATAGAAAGTGCTTTTAAAAAATGGAAGGTCTACTCGTAAGAACAATAGTACGTATGACACGAGTGGTTGCTACGAAGCTGGCGCCCTCTACTGACTGTAGCGCCACCCATATTATTATTTAGCAACGAATTGGCATGAAGGTCTTAAATAATTCATAACTTTGCACACTGGGTACTATTTTGGTATGTTTGCATTTCATTGAAATAAATCATACAAATTTGTGGTGGCCCCTGGCCTTGTGGATATGTGTATGTCGACGTTCTTGGTTCAATTCCTGCTCTATGCGACAAAAATAATTCTCATGGTCCCAACTCTTTCGAGTCACTGACAATGCTCAAAGAGTATTTCCTCTTGTGGAAAAGCTTCTCAAACTAGGTCGTTCGAAGTCGCCATAAAAACTGTGGGTCCCTTCCACTTGTGCGAGAACAATAGCACACAAAACACGAGTGGTTGCTGGGAAGCTAGGCCTTGGCCCTCTACTGGCTGTATTCTTATTAAATCATCCAAATTATAAAATCCTAAGTTTTACACTATCTTAAACATACAAAGATGACCAAGATTATGGTGTTTTCTTAAAGTTGCATTTGTTGTATGTATACATGATGAACTCACAACATTTTCGAATTTATGTGTATGCCTTCAAATGCACTGCATTGTAAATTGTGACTTTTGACAGAAAACCTTAGTTTTGTTAAATAAGTTGAAGCTATTCGAAAAGAATCGAAGGCGTATTGGTATGGTGTCCCTTTGCATTTTGCTGAACAGCTTTGAGTTGTCAAATAAAACATTTAATATTTGTAAAATTATTGTTTCTATATTTTCTCTAATTCAAATCACTTGCTTTGCTTCGATGCTTGATGGGGGTATTCCCAATCACGGTTGTCATTTCTGTACTTAATTACGTTTGATCTTATATTTCTTGATGGTCTTGTACCGGTAACCATCGACGGCGATCTGTTCAATAGGTTCTTCTAGGGCCACTACTGGAGCTAAGTACTCATTGCTTGGCTCAACAATAGCAGACTCTTGGATTGGGGGCAAGTATTCGCCTCCAACGAGTTCGTTGACATCACGACGAGTCCTGTAGCGTATACGTTTCACAGTTCTGTAACGGTATCCATCACTGCCAAGTTCGACTGTTGGCACAACAGGTGAAGAAACTTCAGCTTCAAGGGGGGCAGCAATTGCTACTTCAACTGGAGCAGGAGCTGAGACAACAACCTCTTCTTGGACTGGAGATGAAACAGCTACTTGAGGTGCTGGGTATGCATAGCTCGATTCAACTTTTTGGGCTACTGGCGGAAGATAGTCGACAGATGGGAGCTCGCTTACATCACGTCGGTTTCTGTAACGAAGACGTTTTACAGTCTTGTAGCGATATCCATCATCGGCTAGTTGCTCAACGGGTTCAACTGCTTCAATTGGTGCTAAGTATTGGTTATTTGGCTCGGGAATATCAATCTCTTGGATAGGGGGTAGATATTCGGCAGGTAGTTCACTGACATCACGACGTACTCTATAACGGATACGACGGACAGTTTTGTAGCGGTATCCATCCTGAGCTAGTGATGCGCTTTGTTCAATTGGCGCGGCAACTTCCACTTCAGCTGGAGCAACATCTACGGGAGATTCAATGATTGCTGGAGCAGCGACCTCAACTGGTGCTGGGGCTGGGTATGAGTAACCAGGTTGGGCAAGAGCAGCCACAACAGGAGGCAGGTAGTCATTTGATGGGAGCTCATTTACATCACGGCGGACTCTGTATCGGATACGTCTAACGGTCTTGTACCTATATCCATCATTAGCCAAAACAGCTGATTCTTGTTCTGGTACGGCAACTTCAACTGGAGCTGCAACCTCAACTGGTGAAATAACTTCAGGAATTTCAGCAACTGGAGCAACTGCTTCGACTGGTGCTGGAGCTGGGTACGAATATCCAGGTTTTTCTTGAACGGGCGGGAGGTATTTAGCGGATGAGAGCTCATTTACATCACGACGATTTCTGTGACGAAGACGTTTTACAGTCTTGTAACGGTATCCATCATCGGCTAATTGTTCGATTTGTTCAACACCTTCGACTGGCGCCAGGTACTGGTTGTTGGGCTCGGGAATGGCCAACTCTTGAACTGGAGGAAGGTATTCAGCTGGCAGTTCACTAACATCACGACGTACTCTATAGCGGATGCGGCGGACGGTCTTGTAGCGGTATCCATCGTTTGTTAATTCTGCACTCTCTCCTATACTGACTGGAGCGACTGGTTCGATTGGAGCAGGAATTTCGACTGGAGCTGCAGCTACAACTGGAGCTGATGCAACAACTTCTACAGGGGTTGGAGCTGGGTAAGAGTAACCAGCCTTAGCTTGAACTGGTGGTAAATATTCGCTTGACGCAACTTCATTTACGTCCCGACGGTTTCTGTGGCGAAGACGTTTCACGGTCTTATAACGATATCCATCCTCGGCGATTTGTTCTATTGGTTCAGAGATCTCAACGGGTGGAATATACTGGTTGATTGGTTCAGCAACTGGAATCTCTACTGGTGGAAGGTATTCGGTTGATGGGAGTTCGCTGACATCACGACGGTGTCTGTAACGAATGCGCCTCACGGTCTTGTACCTATATCCATCTTTGGCCAACACAGCTGAATCTTGGATGGGGACAGCAACATCAACTGGAGCTTCAAGCGCAACTGGAGGAGCAACTTCAACTGGGGCTACAACCTCAACGGGAGCTGGTGCTGGTACTGGTGCAATAGCTTCAACAACTGGTGCTGGAGGGACATACGAATATCCAGCCTTTTGTTCTACTGGAGGAAGGTACTTAGCAGATGAAAGCTCACTAACATCACGACGGTTCCTGTGACGAAGTCTTTTCACTGTCTTGTAACGGTATCCATCATCAGCCAGCTGTTCAATTGGCTCAACGGTTTCAATGGGAGCCAAGTACTGGTTATTGGGTGCTGGAATTACCAACTCCTCGGCAGGGGGAAGATATCCAGGCGCTAGTTCGCTTACATCACGGCGATTCCTGTATCGTTTAACAGCCTTATAGCGGTATCCATCTTCAGCTAGTACTCCAGAAGGTTGAAGTGTCTCTATCTCCTCGAGAACGGCCAAGCTATCCTGCAGCGGAGGTAGATATTTACTGCCAGCAGCTACAGCCACAAAGGCTAATCCAACAAGAAGTAATTTCTGTTGACGACACAGATTAGTTACATCAGATTTCATATTTTTATCACAAAGTATATAACTCTTACCATATTCAAAATTTAATCAAACACTTATCCGCTACTCCGTTCGTATCAGAAGCAATCGATCGAATGATAAAATGTCGCAAGTTCCCAAACAATTTATACGAATGTCGCATAGCTATAACCACGGTCACCTCAAAAGACCCGTCACAGATGTTAAGCTGCCAAACTAAAAGTTAAAACGAAGAAAGGCGAATCAAAAACTAACCGCCGAGACCCACTCTCCAATCCGGAGATGATGAATTAATTAATTACGCTGATTAATATACTTGAAATTTATTCTTCGATAGGGAAGCTAGACCGACTACTACGGAGTTCCAATTAAAAATCGAGACCAAAGCCTACAAGCTTGGATTAACGAAGAAAACTACATCTTCGGGGAAGTTGTTTGAGACGTTTGTGACTTGCTATCAAAAATTATGATCGTCTAAATGATGGATTTCTTACGAGCTTATGATAATAATGCTGTCCACAATGATGACCGGTAAAGCAATCGATTAAACTTTTGAAAGGCAGCAGCTCTTGTGTTTTGTTTTCGCTGCCAGGCGAAGGTCGTATGTTTGTGTCGCCTCTTTGTGAGACATGGCTGGTCAAAGAAATTTGCAAAGGAAATCAATTAATACTCGAATCAATGAATGAATTGTGTGGTGATTGTACCAGACTATGTTCAGGGAGACCATGGATAGTGAGGTTTCGACATTTTACTATTGCATTGTTCACAAGACAGACGGGTGTATACGGTTCTCATCGGGGGATCTCTACTTTTGCTTTGTAGATCTAGCCGACAGCGTGTACAATTCTTACCGGTGAACCAAGAGGAGGAATGTTTTCGCAATGAGGAAGTATGTCGTGGTGAATAAATGGAAGGTTAGTGTGATCAGCTTGTTAGTTCCATTAGTTGAGGAGATACGTTGAGCGCGAGCAACTTGACACGTGTTCTACGATGCCGCTGTAAAGATGGTTAGACATTTTTGGAGGTGAAGATCATATGTTGATTGATTACTGGATATATTCGTCTCTTTGGGTGTTTTTTTCTGGTGGCCATTAAAAAAACAGCGTGGGTATTCGTATTGGAATTTGACCCAACCATTTGCGTGGGAAGAATATTGAATTCAGCATGGTAATTCCGTTGAACTGAGTTTTCACTTTATGTTTAGTAAAACTAAGGCTAGATAGTTATCTCAGACGCATGCTGTATCACTTTATCACTTTTGTGTTTAATATCGTTTGGGTCTTACATATGTTAAATTTGCTAAATTTTTCAGATAGTATGTGTAT
Source organism: Eristalis arbustorum (assembly GCA_916610145.1). Classification (NCBI taxonomy): domain Eukaryota; kingdom Metazoa; phylum Arthropoda; class Insecta; order Diptera; family Syrphidae; genus Eristalis; species Eristalis arbustorum. The sequence goes on along the minus strand of OU744316.1, from coordinate 79,277,540 downwards.
ACTTATCGCAAGAAATCGCGCATGTGGCTAACATAGTTTTGCCGCCCCGGAGCCTTTTCCTGAGTAACAAATGACAGGATAAGATACATGTACATATCAGAAAAAAAATGTAAATGTTAACTTGTTCAATGTTTTTAGTGGCTTTTCCTTCAAATTACACATGTGATATATTATTTAAAAATTTTTATAAATATTTTAGTAGTAATTTAATAACACCGGATCTCTGTAAACAAGTAATGTACAACCATTTTAAAATTACTGCCACAATAAAGAAACAATAACAGATGTAAATGTTAAGAGTAAATAAAGAATCAATCTTTAAAAAACGTTATGAATACACTGCGTGAAATTAATATAGGGGTAACGCAATAATTGGGATATATGGCATGGTTTCCCATTGAATGCAATGACCGTTAACGTGCTCATGCTCAACCTTCACGGGTGTTTTTGAGAAAAAACTGTGATTTTTTGAAATTGAAATCCTACTCCTAAAAGAAAATGGCTGTTCCAACCGGCAAATTGCTCTTAAAATAGAAAGATCCCCTCACGTTATAGAACATTTTAAATTTATTATAAATTATTACAAATTTTGGTTAGAGCTATGGAACAAAAAAGGCAAAAGGTGCTCCAAAAAAGGTGACAAGCCGCCAAAAAGACCAAATTGTTCAAGAATCACGCAAGATGTGCTTCCCAAATAAGGGCGAAATTAGACCTTAAAATTGGTGTACGACGACAGCTATAACAAGCAACTCCAAAACTGGTTTTTACCAAAAACCTGAAAAACCCTGCACTTACTCCCGGGCACAAGGAAAGTCGACTCTTGTTCGCTTGAAATCCCTTGTCGTGGACCACAGAATGGATATAAGAGATTTTTAGTGCAGTTCAATTTTGATGGACCAGATGGTTTTCATAACTATTGGCATGGTTTGAGGGATAAACCGGAAGTGAGAATGAGCCGCAACTTTGAGAAGGCAATGTGATGATATGGAAAGCTTTCAGCTACAACGGAAACATGCCTATCCTCTACGTTCCTCCAAAAATGAGCTCTATGAAATATTTAGAAATGTTGGAAAACGTCTTAGATGAATTTGCGGATGAAATTGGAGGCGATCATCTTTCAACAAGATAATGTTGCGGTCCATTCTGCCAAAGTGGTAAAGGAGTATTTTCTTAAGACAAATACACCTGTTTTAGTGTGGCCATCGCGATCCCCCAATTTGAATCCGATCGAAAATGTATAGGGAATAATGGGATACGTTTCACAATCCATTTAAGATGTTTGGGGGAACTTGGATGCTGAATACTTTCATTCTCTTATAAATTCGATGCCCAGCACAATTTTTGAGGTCATCTACAACAATGGGGGAAGTACCCATTATTAACATACAACGTTTGTAAAACAAATTTAAAAAATAATACAAAAATCATCAGAACAACTGCGCCTCTATTTTAATTTCGCAATAATTTCTTTAAAATTGTCGTTCTTACGGAACGTAGTTGATCAAATTTATTTTTGTTCCGTACTTTCAGTCTCTCTGTCGGATGTATGATCTTACTTAATTATATATTATGCCTCTGTATGAATTTCCCCCAGTATAGTTTTGCTTGCATCACTAAATCAAAACAATTCATCATTATGATCTTCTATGATGTGTTGTCATATGGGTACAAGTAAAGTTAAAAGTTTCGGAAACTAAGCGAAGAGCATCCAAGCTCTTGGACAAAATGAAGCTATCAAACCACACAATCTATATTTTGGATTGGTCTGGGAACTCCTCTGAGCAGAATCAACAACATGCAGATAATTCTTAAAGCAAGCATAAGAGAAATATTGCAGCACAAAAACAAAACTTATTGCATCAATTATTGTTGTATTAAAAAATGAGACAACGAAATTGAAAAAAATGCGAAAATCTAGTTTCATCAATTCCGAAAAGAGTCAGAGAACCCATAAAATCCAAGGGAGGTCAGATCAAGTATTAAAATTGTTTCGATTTTTTTTTCGCGCATCTAATTTGTTTGTCTCCATCAAATTACAAGCAAATTTTGAAATTCTACTGAAAAATAACAAGTACGTTTCACGTCCACTTCTTAGAAGTCGCTTGTTTAAGCTGACATAAGCTTATGTACATACGCTTAATATGGTTGGACCTACTATCTGTCAATAAAAGTGAAATAAAATGTGAGCTTTAAAATTATTGACTTTTATTACATACCAAACATAGTGCTCTGTGAAGCCTGGATAGTATTTTTTATAAAAAAAGACTTCAGTTGCAAATCTGTTGGTTTAAATGAAATCCGGCCAGAAATGCTTAAGGCAATTTGGTGGTGGAGTGGGAATTTTATGGTACTTCCGTGTCATTTATGTGGCCTGTAGCTAGTGGCAAACACGATGATTGTTTGTTTTCTTTCCATTCGATGTTCACTCTAAGAATGGTAATCGAGAAGGCTCGGAAGTATGCCAAGTCAACCGATTTGAAGAAAGCATGCGATGGAGTTCCTCAATGTTATGCAAGAGTTATGACATTGATGGTCGTCCTTCCTCAAGGTTAACTCTGGAAAGTTATGCAAGAGTATGACATTGATGGTCCTCCTTTGAGGGTCAATCAGTCGCTATGTACAAACTGTAGCAGTTGTATTTGAGTTAACAGTACTAAAGGGATTGGATGTTGCAGCCGATGTTAGGGTTGTTTCACAGTGGAAGAGTTGTGATAATTATGGTGGCCCGTGGCGTTGTGTGTATGTGCGTTGACCCCAACCTCGACGTCGTAGGTTCGATTACTGCTCTGTAAGACGAAAACAATTTTGACGAGTTACTGACAATGCTCAAAGAGTATTTTCCTGTCTAGAGAAAGCTTCTCAAAGAAAGCCGTTCGGATTCGGCATAAAACTGTAGGTTCCTTCCACTTGTGAGAGAACAATAGCACGCACAACACGAGTGGTTGCTGAGAAGCTATGCCCTGGCCCCCTAGGGGCTGTAGCGCCACCCAAATTGTATTATATTATATATCAAGAAATATCCAATCGGAAACAATTTATACATAATCTTTTTTACATCCTAAACTTTTATTAAAAAAAAGAACACAAAAAGATGTCTGGGGTGGTTAAATAGGACAATTTTGCTGACCTTCACAAATAGCCAAGATAAGTGAAAACGCATGCGGTCCCCTCACAATATCTATTACGGTTCGTGCTGTGTGTGTAGTTGCACCGTTTTTTGTTTCTTAATTTTATTTAATTTCTCTTCTAGAATGACTTTTATCCCTATTTATATAATTGTTAAATTTGTCAATCAATAATGATTTCGGTATTGTGCAACGCATTTTATAAAATATTTTACAATTGTGAATTGAGTGCGGTGAATGAGATATCACATTTGACACCTCTATTGCAAGTGTCAAAAAATAAGCCATATAGATATCATTTCTGATGCGTTGTCTTTTTCAATTCAATTTAATGAAACTAGAACATTTTAAGTAAAGCAATGCAATAAAAATAAGTTCATTTGGCTTGTAGCTTTACGATGATGAACAATCTTAAGTTTTTTTCTTCAAAACTCTCAGAAGAAGAAGGCAGTTAAGAGATGTTTTTAAAGTAGAAGTACGTTTATTTGTATGTATGTATGCAATTTCGCATTCGAGATCAGTTCTAATGGGTAATCCTTTTTCAGTCTTGTCAAATATGTCCTTTAATCGAATTCAGCACTTGCATATTTGTTGTATGAAATAAAGGAACAGCAAAATCTAGCAATTATAACCACATCGATGCCAAAAGTCATAAGGCTACAGCATTGTGGTTACATATGTGTGTACAAAATGTTCATGGGCCATATCAAATCAGCGTCGGGAAGGACCATTCCGTTGATCTGGCCCAGTCATCTGTGATGTAAAATAAGCAAAGGATATTTTTATATTACTCGAGGCAAACTTGTCCAGTGGATTCAAATCACAAGCCGATTTTTTATTTTTCCTTCGATTTCAAATTTATCTTGTATTTGTGTATTTAATATAATACATAATTTAAAACAGTAAAATAACTAAACATACATTCACAAGATATGACTTAAGCTTGGTCTATCAACCTCAAAAATATGATTGACTAAAAAATCTCTGCTTATCAAGAAAATTGATTTCAAATGACACTCGCAAAACCACTTTGGTTCATTCACAATGCACAAATTGACTCGGATCAATCGTTCATTGGTAACTGACAATCGTAATATCAACGAGTCAATTTTGTTGATAAGTATCGTCTATCAATTATTTGTTGACACACGCAATAGGGGTGTTAGGCAAAAATGACTGAAATCTATCTTAATGTCTAACAATTTAAGGTTTTGTTTATATCTTACGGACCTTCCGTATTACTCTAAAATAATATGGTCTACGCAACTTTTATGTTTGCCTTTCGGAGTCTAAACTTTTCATTCTCTTAATCCTTAGGGCAAACTTTATTATTATCAAGACTTACGGCCATGAAAACTAAGGCAAAAACTTGGCACTCTTGACATTATTTTAGCATAACCTAAATCTTAACCTAAACCTCATTGCCGTATTAAAAAAGTAACTTAAACAAACAAAGCCTAACATAATCTATGTCCACTGCGGACGTGTACACAAAGGCTTGTGTTGGGCGTTGTTGCACAGTAATTTTGAAAGCACATATTCAACGGGACCAGAAAGATACGCCTAAACGTAAGTTCTTCGTTGACTCTACTCGCCTGTGGAATTACCTTCCCAATATATACTAATAACAGTTTTAAATCCTCCCAATTAAAATATCTTTCTATCGAAACTATCACACATAACTCGTCATTTTTTTTATAATTTCAATATAATTACATACATTTGTAAAACTTTAGAATTGTTCTTTTCGTGTAGCTTATCTTGCAAAATGAATAATAATTGCAAATGATATACTACTCACACAAATGTTAAAACTTAATATAAGTTCAAGGCGTTCATAATTTAGAAGATGATTGTAATCTTATCATTGTTAGATATACTATTTAGTAATACAAACAAATACAAATACAAAATACCATCTCATCCATTATCATGGTCCAGTAGCGTTCACCAATAACGGCGTATTGCTGATGGCGTCCCCAAAAAATATTTCCCAATCACTCCTCATTGGGCTAGCTTTCAGTGGATTTAATACTAAGCGGTGGGCAGAATGACATGAAACCTAACATCAAATCAAGCGTAGAAGCTAGGAACATGAAATTTACTCCTAGTGGCAAATACATTGGCAAAGTTGAATATGGTCACGAACATTTTTTTGTGAAAAATCTTTTATTTCGGGGCTTCGTTAATAAATTTAGCTGAAACATTATTTACTCTACAGTTTTGTACAGCAATTATTTAGAAACGTTATTAATGCTGTCCGATACGAAGGAACAAAATGCGTCCTTTGATTAAAAAAACTTTTTTTAACATTGTGCAATCAACCAGAAACACAACGGAATGTACTCGTCGACTGCTCGTCTTCGATCGCCACAGATCAGTAGGAACTAGACAACTTTTAATGTAAAACTCAAATCATTTGAGATATCTCAAAAACTCAATTATCGGCTTGAAGAGCAATTAAAACATTTATGAATAGAACTCGGCTTTGTTTCTATGGCCACCGCGGGTACATTTGCTGCGGTCGAATCTTTGGACCCGTCGAAGAAAAATATGACCCAATAACGCCGCCGGCATGCAAACCGCACAATAGAGTTATTTTTTGTGGATGAAGCGGTGATTCTTTAAGCACATATACATTATCACCAGATCAGTAACGCATATTTTGCTTATTAACGAACCCATTGCGTTAAAAATGATCAAACCAAATATTTGAGTTTCGCTCTTAAATGTACGGCCGTTAGTGTACTTTGAATGACACAATTGAGTTTTCTGAATAAATTGGCAGTTACAGTATGATGATTAGTAGAAGAGTGCGTTCACAAATTAAATTCAAAGTTGTCAAGTACCTATTGGAAAACAGTTTAGTTGAGATCTCCAGACTTTATTTGGTCTCAAAGCCATCTACTGTTCAAAAGACAGACTATCTTAGGAATTCTCTTCTATTAGTAGTAGTAGACTGTACATGAAGTTATTTTCACCAAGATCCTTACATCTGTAGTGTTTACCATGCACTCTCCATAAGAGCTGTGCCAATGGATAGGAATGGTGGTAAGTCATCCCTATGGGATCTTTACCAGAAATGTAAAATAAAGATGCACCCCAAAAAGGAGTCCTCTCTTTCTTCTTCTTTGATTGGCGCTACAGGCCGGGGTGGACCTGGGCCTCAAATAACATGCCTCTCCAGCCAGCACGATATTTCGCCAGCTGCCTCCAGTTGCGCACACCAAGTTGGTTGAGGTCCTTTTCCACTTGTGTGCGCCATCTAGTGCGAGGACGTCCTCTGTTGCGTTGTCCCAATGGCTCGGTGTAGAAGACTCTTCGGGCTGGAGCTGTGGTGTCCGTCCGCTCTACATGACCTTAAGCGTTGGATCCGAAGACGCTTAACTAGGTGCATGCCGCTGTACAGCCCGTATAGTTCGTGGTTGAACCTTCTCCTCCAAACGCCATCAACGCAAACAGGACCAAAGATCGTACGCAGAACTTATCTCTCAAAACAACCAAGAGCTTCTGCATCCGCTTTCAATAGCGTCCATGTCTCTGCGCCATAGAGCAGGACTGGGATGATCAGGGTTTTATGCAAGGTCAATTTGGTGTTTCGAGAGATGGCTCTGTCACTCAATTGCCTCTTGAGCCCAAAGAAACAGCGATTGGCAAGAGTAGTTCTGCGCTTGATCTCGGTACTGGTGTTGTTGTCCCTATTTACTCCGGAGCCTAGGTAGACGAAGTCCTTGACTACCTCAAAGTTTCTGCTGCCCAATATGACGCTCTGTCCGAGACGTCGATGTTGTGCGTCCTTCCGTGATGACGACATGTACTGTGTTTTGCCCTGGTTTACCGCTAGACCCATTTTAGCCGCAACGCCTCATTGACGGCTCGCTGTGTTCGTCTAATCACGTCAATGTCGTCCGCGTAAGCAAGCAGTTGAACGGACTTTTGGAAGATCGTGCCTCGGGTGTTTACGTTTGAGTTTCGCACGATCTTCTCAAGTATGATGTTAAAGAAGTCACATGACAGCGTGTCGCCTTGCCTAAAACCTTTTTTGACATTGAAGGTCTCGGTGAGTTCGTTACCGACCTTGATGGAGCAGCGAGAGTTCTCCATCGTCATCCTGCACAACCTGACGAGTTTGGTGGTGGGTGTCAATCTGCATCTCTTGAGTCCTTTCCAGGATCTGCCGGAGTGTAAATATTTGGTCTATTGTGGACTTTCCTTGCCTGAAACCGCACTGATAAGGACCTATCAGGTTGTTGACAAAGGGTTTCAGGCGTTCACACAGAACCGCAGAGTGTATCTTGTAAGCGATGTTAAGGAGGCTGATCCCTCTATAGTTGGCGCAGTCAAAGGGGTCTCCTTTCTTGTGGACCGGACAAACGACGCTGAGATTCCACTCATCGGGCATGCTTTCCTCCGACCATATCTTACAGATGAGCTGGTGAGTGCGCCCAACCAGGTCATCTCCACCTGCCTTCAACAATTCCGCGGACAATCCGTTCGCTCCAGCAGCTTTGTTCGACTTCAGTCTAGATATCGCTATCTTGACTTCGTCTAGATCGGGGGGACGGAATCCGTGTTCATCATCGTTCAAATTGAGTGAAACATTCTGCCTGACAGCGGAATTCGTGTCGTCATCGCCGTTTAACAGTCTACAGAAATGATTTTTCCAAATTCTCAGCATCGACTGCGATTCTACTACTAGTTGTCCATTTTCGTCCCTGCAGGCTTCGGTCCGAGATCTATATCTTCCTGATACTTGTTTTACCTTTTGGTAAAACTTTCGGACGTCATTCCTGTCGTAACACCGCTCCATCTCTACGACCGCGCGCTTCTCATGCTCTTTCTTTTTCTTTCTGAAAAGCCGGTGCTCTTCCCTTCTCTTCTGTTCGTAGAGCTCACGAACAGCTCTCTTTGTTCGATGCAGCGTTGCCTTGTAGGCCTCCTGCTTGGCTGCATGTACCTGCCTGCACTCGTCGTCAAACCATGGGTTCCTTCTGGGTGGTGTCGTGAAACCCAGCACATCAGTGGCAGCTTCTTTGATGGCTTTTTGACAACGTTTCCATTCTTCTTCTATTGAATGTGCAGGCGGCGTCGAACTTTCAGAGAGTTTCATGGAGACTAGGTCGGCAAAGTTCCTAGCGGTCGATTGCGATTGTAGCTTTCCGACGTCAAACCGTAGTGTTCTTTCTCGACTCCGTACTTCTCTCGATATCCTCATCCTTACCTTGGCTACAACAAGGAAATGGTCCGAGTCGATGTTGGCTCCTCGGAACGTTCGGACATCGAGAATATTGGAGGAGTGTCTGACGTCGATCGCAACGTGATCAATCTGGTTGACGGTTGATTGATCAGGAGACCGCCAGGTCCCCTTATGGATGTTGAGGTGTGGGAACCGCGTGCTCATCACAGAGAGGTTACGCCCCGAGGCGAAATCTACCAGCCTGAGTCCGTTTCCGGATGTGTTGTCGTGCAGGCTGTGTTTTCCGATGACTCTATCAAAGATTTCTTCTTTGCCCAGCTTTGCATTAAAATCTCCTAGAACGATCTTGATGTCATTGCTGGGGCATCGATCGTATGTTCTTTCTAGGAGATCATAGAAGTCATTCTTGCTATCGTCATCCTTCTCCTCCGTCGGGGCGTGTGCGCAAATCAGGCTGATGTTCCCGAATTTAGCCTTGATGCGGATTGTTATGAGGCGCGCTCGCTGATATAATCAAAGCTTAAGACTTTTTGCCTAAGTCTGCCTCGAACAACGAATCCGCATCCAAATAAGCGCTGCCTTCCCTCTTTGTAGCAATCACCGTAGTAGATGTCGCAGTTTCTCATCTTCCTTTTGCCCGGCCCGGCCCTTCCCATCGCGGTGATATCTGCTTTGTAGCAGTCCAGGGCCTCCGTGAGCTTATTGGCTGCACGTGGTCTGTTCAGGGACCTCACATTCCACGTGCAGAACCGAAAATCATTGTCCTTTGATCGTTTGCTGGGGTCGTCAACTGTGAATCCGTCCATGTCTGAGGCCAGTTGTCGGTTCGTAACAGTAGTTTTCTTATGCGGTGAGGGCGTTAACTTTACGCACAACCTACAACTGGTAGGCCAGCCCCATTATTTGACCCTCGGGCAGAGGGGGATCGCTGCATACATTAGTTCACCACACAACGGTTGTTGTGATGGCTATCCAGGGGCGCCACTTGGAGGCTGTATGTCAACTTGACTTATGGACAAGCAGGGATCGCGCTGGCATCCTACAAGGTTGGGTGCAGTCAGCAACTTTGCCCTGTGTACATAAGCCCATGAGGAGTCCTCTCGCCTCTCCTAAATTATACATCCTTGCAAAGGGAGGCCATATGTAGAACAAACCCTCCCAGTATCAAGAAAATTGCCTTCAATACTAAGCGCTTGTCTCCGTTGAGGGCTTATCTTATCAATGAGACATGGCTCATGCGTCTACCCATCTGTACACAAGGTCGAGGACGGAACCTTAACCGAATAGAATAGAGTTGAACACAGACTCTCAAAGACAGTTAAATATTTAGCTAGAAAATTAGGTTCAACTTATTGAAGTCACTGCCATATTAGAAGCAGCACTTGCGTTGAGAGAACAAAACGCAAGTTAACCTAAAAACCGATATCCCTTTTACGATAGCCAAGCGTGGAATATATAAGTACCGACATAGCCGACTTCACAGCTGTTTGCCCCTTAATCCATAGACAGATTTGACGGATTTTCCCCTACTTTTTGACGGTTATTCATTAATGAATGACAGTTATTTACGAGTCATCGCATACCGTCTCATTTTACGTACACTTATTTGAGGAAATCAAGTGCCCCACAAAAGTGGAGGCTGATTCCTGCATTTTTGCCTTCAATCAAGTCAAAATTTGTGAATTGGCCATTAAGCAAATGCTAAACATTATTAAAAGTTTTATATATCCCATATATGCTCCAACGATATATGTATGTATGCTTATTGGTACTATTATCTAATGTGCTATAGAAAATAGCAAACTACTTTTAAATGGTTCTTTACAACAGTTAAATATTTTGTAAGGGAATATGTTAAAAATATTGATATGAAGGGAGAGATCAGTTATTTTTCAATGGAGTCGGAATTTTCATGTTCTCAAGGCCTGCTCATATGGACGGCGAATTGCGAACGCGGTCTTTCGGAAACAATCCTTTTCCAGAATATATGGACAAAAATGTATAGGTCTTGGTGTGCAAAAAGATGAGAACTGAATTATATATATTTTTTTTGACAAATATCTCGACAAATGTAAGCTTAAGTATCCTAATTAATGATTTAAAAGTTGTTCACTACGAATCAATTATTCTAATTGCGGACTGTCAAGCTGAGTTCGCAATACACAAATAGTCAAACGCAATCTACAACCTAACGACCAAAAAATTCGCATTGAAGTGTCAATTTGCACTCGTAGTTCTCTGCGAATGAGAAAACTCCATATGAATGCGTTGTCAGAGTTTTGCGAAGTTCGCAGTTCGTAGCGACCTCTTATGAATGGACCTTTATTGTTTTTCTGAAAACAAATACCTTTTTCTAATGCACAAAATGTCCGATCTAGGCATAGCAATAGGCTTCACTTCAAATTGAACTATAATTGGATTTGGATTCTAGAATTTGCATTGAGTTGTTTTATTTTTAGCTATAATATTGTGCTTGTGGTGGCCCGTGGCGTTGTGGGTATGTGCGTCGACCCCAACCTCAACGTCGTATTTTGGATTGCAGCTCTGAGCGACAAAAATTAATTTTCACGACCCCCCTTTTTCGAGTCACTGACAATGATCAAAGAGTATTTTCCTGTCTAGAGAAAGCTTCTGAAACAAAGCCGTTCGGATTTGGCATAAAACTGTAAGTCCCTTCCACTCGTGTGAGAACATAAGTACGCACAACACAAGTGGTTGCTAAGAAGCTAGGCTCTGGCCCTCTATGAGCTGTGGCGCCATCCATATTATATTATATTATAGAAGTGAAAAGGAATAAAAAAAGCGCTCGAGGCAGAAAAATATGCTTTATAAACTGCGGAATATACAAACTATTTTGATGAAAGTGAGCCACGGCCACTTGTCTGTTCAACCTACGGATGGAATATTTGCAACATCCATTCTATGCACTTACGGTTGAAGCAAAGATTTCGTTTATTTCCTTCACTTCTTTAGCAATATTTTAGCAGAGTTTTCTTGGTTTTTGCAAAAGTAAATTGATCCAACATAATGAGGAGCAAAAGCAATTTCTAACATAACAAATTATTATGTATGTTTTTATTATGTATATTGATAATGTTGTCCAAGCATGAAAAATACATCAAACCTCTGTCATCGGAATGTGGAATCAAATATAGCCAAACATTTGACCCCATTCAGACATTATAAAAGAACTCAATATGAAGCGGAAAACACAATACATAGTAAAGGAAACAAACAAAATGAACACAACGGTAATCGTAGACATATAATGGTGTGATGAATCGTATTGTTTGCTTTTCACATTTAACCTCAACTCAAAATAATGATGTTCATCGCAAGTTGAATCATCTCGCGAGAAAACATTAAAAAAAGCATTGATGACTTTGTAGGTGACTCCATGTTAACGCAAACAAGAACGAAAAAAGTTTAAGACTAATAAACTCCTTCCTATTACAATTTTAACAATAATGAACACAAAACTCACCTAGGAGGGTATTCACTTGACCATTCACAGCTCAGATGGTATAAAAAGAAACCAAATGGATTAAATCATCATAAATGAACGATTCTGAAAGACTCCGTATAAAACCAAAGTGCTACTGGATATTACATTGGGTGAGATAACCCATTGGAAGCAAAAAGAAAGATAAAATAGAAAAAAAAAAACATAAAGTTAAAAGTAAACCTGAAATGATCGCCATGATATAAAATAATTTCAAGAGAATAGCTTGCCAAATGGAAAGTTCATCCATTCTCAGACAGATATTTGTATGAGAAATATTCCCTGTAATCGGATTTGCTTTGCTGTAAAAATGTCAGCAGTTTTCCAGCAATACAACAACGAAATACACAATTTATATAATACACAAATAATTCTCTTTTGTTTTGAAGAATCTGACAGATCTTATGTTAATATGTCTACATAATATTTATGCAGGTACAAAAGAGTTGACTACCCCAGCAAACGATTAAAGGACAATGATTTTCGGTTCTGCACGTGGAATGTGAGGTCCCTGAACAGACCACGTGCAGCCGATGAACTCGCGAAGGTCCTAGACTGCTACAAAGCAGACATTAGCGCCATCCAGGAGATGAGATCCAATCGCTGCTTCTTTGAGCTCAAGAGGTAATTGAGTAACAGAGCCATCTCTCGAAACACCAATTTGACTTTATATAAAATTCTGATCATCTCTGCCCTGCTCTGCGCAGTAATATGGACGCTATTAAAAGCGGATGAATATGCTCTTGGTTGTTTTGAAAAAAAAGTTCTGCTTGCGATCTTTGGTCCAGTTTGGGTTGATGGCGTCTGGGGGAGAAGGTTCAACCACGAACTGTTCGGGCTTTACAGAGGCATGCACCTAGTTAAGCGTCTTCGGATCCAACGCTTAAGATGGCTAAGTCATATAGAGCGGATGGAGACCACAGCTCCGGGCCGAAGAGTCTTCGATAACGAGCTGTCGGGACGTCCTCGGACAAGATGGCTCACCCAAGTGAAAAAGGACCTCAACCAACTTGGTGTGCGCAGCTGCAGGCAGCTGTTGAAAGATAGTACTGGCTGGAGAGGCATTTTAATTGAGGTCCAGGTCCACCCCGGACTGTAGCGCCAATCAAAGATGAAGAAGCTTCTGGTAGGTGAATAAGCCACACTGCACGTGTCAAATAAAATACAGTTGAATAATTATAATTAACCATTCTACAAATGAAAATGTAACTTGTCTAATTTCAATTTATTCCACATTAAAAATATACGTCTATCCTGATTAAAAGTCACCGTCAGAACACCCGGTCTCCTTCGTCTTTCCCTTTTCTATTTCCTTGTTGCCAATAGTTTCCTTTTGCGTTACACTTGCTAAACAATTGAAAATGATATGAAAAGGTGTTTGAATAATTATTGACATAAATTAACTGAAATAAATTGAGATAAGATTTGTAAATTACATATGTTGAACTAAATAAAAATTATATCATTATATCACACAAATTGTTGGCTGCCCTGAAAAAAAAGTTTATGAGTTTTTTCACATGTATCTGTATGTCAAAAAGAAAGTAAGCTGCACGTGTATTTCAATTGAACAGAATGACAGGCGAATACATCAAATAATTGAGTGGGTGCGCGAAAATCAAGGGCTAATAGATTTCATCTGCAAAAAAAACGCAAAGCTTATTTGTTTGTTCATACATTTTTATGCAATTTATGTATTATTATTCAAAATATTTTCACTCACTCACTCAATTATCCTTCTTTGTGAAACTCATTGATTTAAATGATTTCCCTGCAAACCTGCAATGTACAAAAAAAATACCATTGTCAGGAGGAAACATTCAGTCATGTGAAGCCAACGAAGCGTGATTTATGATATAATAGGAATCACGACAGTGAGCAATCTTGTTTAATAGTACAAAGCTACGTTAAATACATTAATAGTAATAAATTTGCTCAGTAATATTTACATATAAGGGAAATGGTGAAAACCAGCATTTGATTCTCGTTCATGAAAGAAGAAAGGTACAAATCGTTCTGGTTACAAATATCTTTGAAAGGGCGCCCTGTAACTCTACATGCACACATATTGTGAAAATCATACATAAATACAAGGATCTGCAACAAGGATGAAGAAGCAATAAGCTACTATCAATTTGTTTTCAGAAATGAAAAAAAAAACACGGAAAAGCAATATTTGCATGCACCATAACAACCAAAAGAATGAACAGTGAAGCTTTGGCGTGTCATAAGCCCGTCATTGAGAGTAAGACATTTGGTCTGAAATGAATGCCAGCAAAACAAAAATCGTCGTATTCGTATCTACATAAATCGTATATTTGATAACAGTCTACTAAGGCATATTCCAGTAAAAAAAAAGATATGAAGCCAGTTAAATACCAAGGAATAATAATAAAACTCGCCAAAGAAGAACGGAAAGAATGCAAGGAAACTGTGCAATAAAAATATTCAGAGGAGGTAGACGGCGATTTACAAATTCCTGAAGAAAATGGAACTATAAAATGAGGTACCTTATGCATGGTACACAGAATATAAGGTAATATATTTCTGCAAACAGTTTATTTATTTGTTTTTTTCGCTTGCCGTCACTGTTTCGATCCATTTTAAAGACAGTTGTAACTAGATTTATGTGTAAATTTATGTTAATTTGTTTAAGTTACGCCGTTACGTTTTTGATTCGGCAAGCTGGGAGAATGTAGGTGGTTATTTATAGTTATTCGGAAAAGATTGATTCAAAACATTCTTGAATATGTGTACATTTTGGATATCTATCACAGTTTTGGTTCTAGTACCAATACGAAAAAAACACGTTGACCGGTAATACGCCTTCAGTTAATTTGCCAATGTAAACATTTTAATATATCATAAATTGATGTGCTTTTTTTATGTTATTATTGTAATTATACATGGATATAAATTTAGTACATACTATTGCTATCTATATTTCCCAGATAGCAGTGCGTTGATCCTGGGCAAATGATGTAAATAGGATATATACTATCTCCCTGAAAACAATTAACACAAATATCTTATTCTTCTTCTTTGGCTGGCGCTACAGTCCGAGGTGGTTCTGGGCCTCAGCCAACATGCCTCTCTAAACTGGTCATGTGCTACTTGCTTCCAGCGACGCACGTTCACCTTAAGCAGGTCCCCTTCAAGCTGCGTGTGCCACCGTAGGCGTGGTCTTCCTTTACCGCGTTGTCTCTCGGGGTTGAAGTTGAAGACTTTCCGGGCCGAATCATTGGTATCTATTCACCGAAGATAATTCGAAGGACTTTCTCTCGAAGCGACCAAGAATATCCTCGTTCGCTTTAGTTAGTGTCCATGCTTCTGCGCCATAAAGCAGGACTGGGACTATCAAGGTCTTATATAGGCTTATCGTGGTTGATCGAGAGATGGCTTTATTTCTCAGTGAAAATGCAGCGATTGGCCAGCGGGATCCTCCGTTGTGCGGTGGCGTCATTGTTTGTATTAACTTCGGAGCCTAGGTAGACAAAATCGTTCACTACTTCAAAGCTATAGCTGTCTATAGTGACGTTTTGTCCAAGACGTCCGTGTTGGTGGACATTTTTTGAAGACAGTGTTTACTTCGTCTTACCTTCATTAACCGCAAGCCCCATCTTGGCCTCTTCCTTCTCCATGCTCACAAACGGCCCACTCACAGTCCGTTGTGTTCTTCTGATGATGTCAATGTCATCGGCATATGGGAGCATTTGCACAGATTTGTGGAAAAAGAGGCACCAGCCTCTGGTCTTGACATTTGAGTTCCGCACGATCTTCTCGAGAATGATGAAAAAGTCTCATACAGTCTCATACAGTGTGTCGCCTTGTCTAAATCCTTTTCTGATATCAAAGGTCTCGGTACAATCTTTACCGATCTTGACATAGCACCGCGCGCTTTCCATCGTTATTCTGCAAAGACAGACGAGTTTTACAGGGATGCCAAAACTAGACAAGGCGTGTATAACTCGACTCTATAAATACTGTCATACAAGGCCTTAAAGCCGATGAATAGGTGGTGGGTATTGACTTGAAACTCCATGGTCTTTTCAAAGATCTGTCGTAATGTGAATATTTGGTCAATAGTGGATTTCGCTGGCCTGAACCTGCACTGATATGAACCAATCAGGCTGTTAACGTAGGGTATCAGGCGTTTACACAAAAAAGCAGAAAAGGTCTTATAGGATATATTTAGGAGACTTATCACTCTATAATTGGCACATTTTAGAGGATCTCATTTTTCAGGCATACTTTCATCCGACTAAATTTAACAGATGCGTTGGTGCTTGCATCTTACCAAATCATCACCGGCTGCTTTGAAGAGCTCGGCAGGCAGTTCATCGGCACCAGCAACCTTATTGGACTTCAGTTTGGCGATTGCTGCTGTCACTTCACTCAGATCGGGAGGGCGGAATTCTTGCCCACCTTCGCCTATTGAAAGAGTTATTCTGTCTGACAGCAGTAACCCGCTCGTCCAGGGGTAACATCCCCACCGTGGAAAAAATAAATAGTAGCGAAGTAACAGCAAGCCTCGGATATGGATGATCTTACCGCTGACGATGCCAGCAGACTACATAAGGACAATGATTTTCGAATCTGAACGTCGAAAGCGAATATCTTGGTAAGGGTTTATTTGAATTCAATTCGGACTCCAGCAAAAATAGATTGAATTCACTAGTTTTTATTTAAAAGAATACAATCATTTCGGTTATTTCAAAATAACTAAATATTGAATGCGTATGTTACAGGCTACTAACTAACGCACTAGCTTTTCGGACTTATATCTTTAGTCTGGAATAAACTTATGGCCAGAGACAATCTTTGGTTCTATCGAATTTATAGTCGGTTGTATGTTTTGGAAATAAAGACATAAATGGCAAAAAAAAATCTATTATTGATCCTTAAAATTCTTCAGTAAAATGTATTAAAAAAAACTCTTTTTTGTATGGTCCTTTAGTCGAAACTTCTGTGCGATTGCAGCATACGAACATCACATAATTGTATTAAAACAAATCCGAATAATATTACCTTGAATTTAAAAAAAACGGCAATTCTGTCCTTAAAAATTAAAAAAACATTTTTAACTAATTTATTGGATTGGCAAAATGCTTATTATGTTCTTGAGCTACCTTAATGAAAATATTTTCAAAATAAGTGAAAAGGTATGAATTGGTGGTATACAGTAGTCAGCCCCAATCACCATTTCTGCATTTGCATCTTTTTTGAAACAAAAACCAGAGAAGAAATGTTGGCGAAGTGTGTAATTTTTTTTTGATGAAGAAGGTTTTCAGTGGCTGTCTACTGTAGGGTGCTGAACAGTGTTACACAAGGGTTTTAGCTTGACTCGAGGACTCGTCCTATTTCGACTTGACTTATTTTTTAAGAACAAGTATATTTAAACACGCAATTTTATTTCACATTTTAATTTTCATCATTCCATCGTGTTCATAATTTTGCATACTTCGAACTACGCTATTATTTAAAATTGTTCAGCAGATACTAGCTTCTTTTTCACATAAAGAGGAGCTGTGTTATCAAAAACGTTGTTTGGGACTAATTTATTTTCGAAATTACTTGTTTGCTTAGCATAGAAGCCGAAAGTGGAAGCCATCACCCTATGTTATTAACCGTAATTAGCTTAGATAAAATGTGGGCTGGGATAAAACACTATGTTTCATGCTGAATTTACACAAATCGGAACATTTTGAACTCTTTCTATGCACATTCCGGTTAAAGGTTTTTTTGTCGTCTATATTTCCGAACCTGCTTTTTCGAGAATCTCTGCGGCTTTAGTGAAACAAACAAGTGTAGGCACTCTAATCACTACATATTAATTCTCTAGTCTCAATTGCAATTGCAAATCGTTTCCTTATCTGGTTTAACTATATCGAACAAGGTGTCCAAGCATTGTCCAAATCGTATAACCTTTAACATTAAAGCTTTGATAAAGTATGAGGCAAATTTAACTAGTACAATTTAAAATCATTGTTCGGCTTTTAGATCTTGAATAAGTAGGAGGCATTTTCATTTAATAGAATTTTAATTTTAAGTACATAAAATGTGATATTTCAAATATTACTTTAATAATGTTTTCTTTTATTGACAGATATATAAAATCCGCTACTGGTAAGAGTAAGGTGAAGATTGATGCTAAACATTTCATCAATTAAATGAACAGCTTATTACAGCAATAATACAACTGACAGTAACGCGGTTACAATCTCCGCGGCTGTGTCGTCAACTTTCTGTAATCCTCCTTTATGAAGGACATTATATTTGGGGCAATATTAGCCATTAATTTCAGTAGCCCACAAATATGACTACCGTCATTTCTTGAAGGAAATACTTTGCTGAAATTATGTGCTACAGATGTTTCAGCACCAGGTGTGTGTGCAATATTGCGTGGACCGAATTTTGCTAAGGTTCAGACATTTGTCATGATATTTATAGGATATTGTATACTTCCATTAACTATAACTACTTATAAAATCTTACAAAATTATTTACCGTTGCTTGAAAAATCCATATTTACCTCAGCTGAATTCGATTAAACACAATGCACAGATCAATGAGGAACTCATCAAATCAAATGCCTGGTGCACAGATACTATTTCTCTCTACAGCTCCTGTAAAATTCAGTCAAAGGTGTGTTCAGTAGCAATGTGCACGTACCTATGAGACTGTGCCCATTTGGAGGATGCTTATTTTAATGATATTATTCTTATATTATATTTACATATATGAAATCTTATTCCTTGCGACTAAAACTGTGCAGTGATATTTATCTGTTTTACATAACGTTGTTTTTCTTTCCCTAGTTACTAAACCATGCAATATAGTTCTGGTTCTTCCCAGGGAGTGTCCCAGCGTTTATAATATGATATGTATTTATTCCTTCAGGGAGAAGCTTCATCATCACAACTTGACAAGTTTCGATGCCAAAATACTTGATGCTATGGCCATTATTGCCTATTAGTTACCGGGTATAATGGAGAAGCCACTTCAGCTTGGAAAACGCTACAGTCACCCTTTCTACTTCCACTACCAATTGTTATTGCTATTGTATACTCGTCTGCCACTTAGCCTCAGTACCGCTAAGGCCTCGCTGGTGTTTCAGATATCGGTCGGGAATGAGACAACAACCTGTCATGCTAAGGACAGCCGATCAATGGAGTTTTGCAACTAACCCGGGAATAATTCTCTTCTTAGTAAGGAGCGGCTTTCAACCACGACCGCTCCGTCGCACAACGAGCTGAGGAGGGTCTCCTCCGGTTTAGTACAGCGATAACGAGGCGGGATTTAAGAGATATTGCTAAGCAGCACCAAACGTTCTGGTGGCTGGGGAGTGAATGAACTCCAGCGTCGAACCCTTTAGACCCCGGGTGGAAAGGGTAGTGCGTATCCCCTTATGGGGCGCAGTCGGTCTCCGGTGAATTAGATGCAAATTTAGAAAACGAAACGACTGGCCGACTAACTCAACGTAGGCTAGTTTTAAGGTAGTTACTAAGCTGTATATATGTAAATAATAATACAAAAATATAAAAAAATGTACAGATGTGTATACTATTGTACATTTCACTACATGTGTAAAAACATGTGTATAGATATATATACACATGTGTTGTTTTAAGTTAGTATGCAAGCTAGTATGTAAGTTTTAACTAAAAATCCGTTCTGTAATTAAGTTTTGTTCACTAATTTTTCTTAATCCTTAGTTGCACAGACATGATGAATTTATTAATGAAATAAAATGCTAGTTTAACTCGAAAGACATAGTTTAAGTCTAAGTTTAGCCTAGAGTGCCCGCCGAGGGCCAGTAAGTTAATATAGTAGCACTGTTCGCTTTACTAGTTGTAAGCATTTCTGTCTTGTATGTAAGTTTATCATGAATTAGTAAATAAAAATTAATTTAAAATGAAAATGAGTAAAGAGCGGCAACTCCATTTTATTTAAGTTAGAGTTCAGTCTTTGTGCTTGTGTCTTGTTATGAACTAACATTAGTCCATGACTGAGACGAGCGCTTAAAACCGAACTTAATTTCTTGTAACTACGTCAACAAACTATAGCATTTTAAATATACTCCACAGAGTTTTCTAGTTAAACAGTAATCTGAAATCAATAGTTACTGTAGACCAGAAGTCCAACCATCACAACAATCTGCTGATGATGCGTGACATAAGAGGCGACTGTCGGTATGCTATCAAACTTTTTTTATTAAATAATTGTTGTATATTAATTTGTTTTTTCCTTCCTAAGATAATTTTTAATCTCAATCTGTTGACTTTTTTTCACACACAGCCTAATTATCAGGTCTGCTCACATAATAGTATTTGAAATTGGATCACCATCAACAACAGGTGCATGGCTTATTTTATGTGGTCTGAGTGCCCAATACATACGTATCGAAACACAGGGATTATCCTCACCTGCAGTATATGTACATATGTTTTTGAATTACTCAAGCCAATCGTGCCTGCCCGTGATTCATATACATACAGTACTTATTGGCACATGTTCCATACTATTAAGTAAATACTAATTGCAATCCTCCTGACGAAAGCCTGCTTTTATATTTCCCCGTGTGGAAATGTATATTTCATCCAAGTACAGCGATAAATATAAAATATCACTCAAATTATGTATGCCGTCGAATACAAAAAAGGGATATTATTCTACCCTTTAAATTTTATTTACGACCTATCAACAATATTTTGTCGATACTTCGTCAATGCGAGTAAACCTATTGACTTAATAACAACCGCTCACTGCAACGTGTACTGTGTGAAATTACACAAACCCCCAAACAGAAGCCACTAACAAGGACATTGGATCAATTCAGCCCATTAAGAGTCTGAGAAAATAAATTCTGCCTCACGCCATTTTTTTATTGAGATTGTAAGTGAAAGTGATGACGAGTTGCCAAAATTGAAGTGCACTTTTATTTGTTTCCGTCGAAATGACTATTATAAAAAAAAATATATTAATTTATCACCTTGCCTACACGGGCATTCAGTTAGAACAGTAGGCTCTAATTATTGCACTGAATAATTTATAATTCTCTTGGGTTTGAACGCTTATAATTTTCGTTCGAATTTCTGAATATTGATTGCAGTGGTAACGAGGACTTAATAAAATTATTAATGTGAGTTTGGGGGATAAATCAAACAATAAATGCATAACGATGGATTGATTGTTATACCCGTACATTTACTTGGATAGGCAAATAAATTGTATTGAAAGTAATTTACATAATTTATTTGTTTATTTACGATTAATGTGAATTAACCAATGCTGAATAAATCTGTAGGCGAAACAATGATTCATAAGATGGAATGGAAAATATTCAACGTTTAAATTTTCGGATACATGTACAAATCTTGAAAAGGAGTGTACACATGTATGACTTGACGCTGAAGCAGATGCAAAAAGCATTATTAAAATTTTATTCAATGGAAATAATAATTAATAAGATATGGGTGGCGCTACAGTTCGCAGAGAAGCAGGGTCTAGCTTATCACCAACCACTCGTACTGTGCTTTCCAAAGTTTTATACAGACTCCAAACGGCCAAGTTAGAGAAGCTTATTATAGACAGAAAATACCCTTTGAGCATTATCAGTTCTGTAGCACAGAACAGGGATCGAACCTACGAAGGTTGGGGTCGACACACAACGCCACGGTGTACTAATTACTTACTTAGAAACTCTATATGAACGTTTTTTCTCTTATCAAGAAACTATTTATATTTTAAGAAAAATTCACGACATACATCCTGCCTTAAGGAAACTCGGCATCGTGTAATTTTATTAAATTGGGTATTGAGAAAGAGAGTGCCAAGAAAACAAAGTTGTACAAGTCCCTCTTAACTGTTGAGACGGCATCAACATCGTCGCCAGAACGCAAAGTGCAGTGGTATCGATTAAACGAGCAGAAGAGGTTATGTGTACCTTCTACCTCCTCATTCATGCAACTTGCATGCAGCACACAGCCTCAGTAAAAATCATTATACGGGAAACCAGTAGCTTGGACACTTGCGCCAATTATGTATTTTGTACATATGGGCATTAAGGGCACACCGAAAAGACAATTTGAACAAATCGTTTTGTTTCCTGTCCCATAAGACCTCAGAAACGCAGAGTCCGCAGAGATTATGATCGAGAAAGAAAAATTGTAAGCATTTTACGTGAAATATGCAATATATGTACGAGTGTATCATGAAAAATACATTGTTAATGAAAGTATGAACGATTTTTAAATTTTAGATTTAGTTAATTTGTTTTTAATAAGTACCTGATGATTTCTTAGATACGTCCTTCACTTCACATTTTAGAAGTGTGCTATTTGGGCGTAAATTAATACAGCCGAACTTCCATATTTGGAACTATCACTTGTCAAAAGAATAATTCGAGTTACCAGGACTTGTGTTGTGTTATCAAGTAAAATTACACAAATTTCAATTGGCGCCAACCAATCGAGACTTTTTTCGAGTTTTCGAAACCCAGCCTATCGAAGCTTTCAATATTTCAAAAAAACGTGGGCCCTGAAAAAACGATAAAACTAAGGAAACGTGTGCACTTATATCTACATGTATCTCAGTCTCTCCGATGTTTTTGCTACACTCCTCCGCGGACTACTGGTTAACGAAATGCAACTATTTCGAAGGGGAATAAGTTAAAGTGTAAACAACACTTGTGTAAGCACACCCTTATTTAAAATGCCGCATCGACGTGTGGCAGTAGCATTGCGCATAATACTGACATTGTCCTTTTTTTTCCGGGAAATACAAAATCCCGAACAACGACACCCTAACCATTAACGGCATCAGCTGTAAGTTCCCAGCTACGATCAAACCTGTGGGGCTAATCCTTGACAGGAAAAAGAACTCAGCTCAGCTGGAAGTCAAATCCAATGGAATGAGGAAAGCAGGAAAGGTATCTAGAAATATCGACCATATGACAACGCAGTGTTTTCCTGGCAGAAATTTCAAAAACCTAATCCCGTATGAAGCTTCTGTATACGAGATCCCCTGCCGTTCATCGATTTGGCATATATGTTTAAAGCAAAAATAAAAAGGGACAAAAATGTAGCTTATGCCTTAAAGGACAAAATTTATGTTTCTCAAAACAACGATTATGGAAATACGAAAAGCTCTATTATTTGGGGTATGAAATAAATGCTCCTGAAATGTTTAACCAAAATCATTGACTTAACAGTATAAAAATCTATCAACATTATAACACAAAAAACTGCGCCATCTGCGGTGGAAACATTTTTGGGCAGCATAGGCATGCGACCAATATATAAAAGCGGCTGTTTTTTTTTTTTTTTAAAAATGTTAATATGAACTTCGTTTTTAGCCTTACTGTATGTTGAAACCATTTTCCGAATTAATAGGAAGCGTTGGAGTCTACCAGTTTCATTTGCGTTGAATCCGTCTTGCAGTGGTAGCCTGATACAGCATGATGTTTAACATTAAACCTCTTGAAATTGTATATTGTTAATCTTGCGAAAACGTTCCATCCACCCATTGCATTGTTCAGCTTTTTCTCCCAGTAATGCGGTGGGCTGTGGCGGGTAAGTTCGTTGACCCCAAAGCACTTGACATCGAGGTCTAGGTTCGATTCCTGGTACTACAAATATTGTTCACGGTCCCACCGTTTGCGAGTTATTGACAATGTTCAAAGATGTTTAGATAAAGACAATCTTGCTTAATATAACTGGCCGTTCGAAATCGGTATAAAACTGCATATCCATTCCATTCGTGATAGATCGACATGACGCACTGCTTCATTTCACTCGGCGTTATTTAACGGCAACATCTTGTGCTCGTCTTTCGTTCGGCCAGTTTATACTTTTTGCACTAGCTCAAAGTTCTTGCAAAAATAAGATCTTTGGGGCTTAGAAAACACTAAATTTCAAAAAACGCCGTAGTATATGAATCCTTACTGTGGCTGTGCTACCTTTGTTAAAATTACAATCGCAACTCGAAATGAGATCGTTTTTAATGACTGAGTTTTAAATGATTTATACCTCAGTTGGAGGTTGTTCTAAGACAAAGAAAAATATGGACAAAATTGCAGCACAAGGGTGTCACATTTATTTATTTGTCACATACACATAAGGTGTTACGTCAAAAAATATTTTTGTACTACTTTCAAAACTCGGAAGTATTAGTAAAGCCTTAAGCGTCGTGTATAAATCAGAAATAATGTAAATTGATACCACTTTTAATAATTCTTCATGCTAATATCGAAGAAATTTAAGGAATCTACCAAGCTAAAATAGAACGGGTTAAAAACCATTTGGTTTTGAACTTTGACTGCAATTTTTCACACATTCTAGTAAAAAATAGAATATTAATGGCAGTCATTGCATTTTGAATCTAACAAAAAAAAAAAAAAAATTGTCGAAACCGAAACACATACACGAAGCTTGAAAAAACAGCTCAGTTGTAAATACACAGGCGGTCTTCATCATGTCTTCAATATGCATGTAATTCTTCGCGCTACTTACCTAAGGCCAATAGGACTGAAACAAAGAAATGAAAAGAGTCAACCCGAAAAGAGTCATGCCAGAGCTCGACAACATAGATATTCGAGCTATGACTCCAACAATATGGCATAATTTTACTTGCCATCCAAGTAACGCAATGGTCATCAATTGGGGTTATGTAAAGTAACAAAGCCAACCACTTTGTGCTATCTCGAGGACATCATTAGAAATGCTATTTTCGGAATCGCATGCACATTGAGCCGAGTTAACAAAAATTTGACCGCCTGTAGTACTGCTAAACAAATCAAGGTGTTGTGTTATTCAAATTCTTTTTAAATCGTTTAAGTCTGTTTACCGTGCAGTAAGTGGACCCAATTGTTTTTTTTAAGGCAGAAAGAAATAAGGACTTCTTCAATTACCTTGAATGCCTCCACAACTACGCATTAAGAACGCGCCAAAACGTCAATGTCGCCTGCGAAACTGGACAGTTGGACTTACTTGTAGAAGACTGTACTTTCCGTATGTAGTTAGGTTGTTTGACTTCCATCATCAACAATAGTTTCACTTAGACCCAATGGTCCATTATTTTGCCACGGACTCGGTTACCGTCCGTTACTCTTGGAACTAAACATGTTTTATATTTTCTCTCCTTGAAATGTTAGACCAATTTGCATATGTACCTCCTCTTCCTCTCCTCCTCTATACTATCGCCCCGTGCTTAGTCTCGACTGGCAACACTGGACAATTATGGGTATTAATTTTCGTCTGAGCATGCGTACATTATATAAAATAAAGTTGTATCCTCCCAGGATTTGTTTCCTAGTCTTGCGGTGTGTCCACCCATTGTCCCCCATGTCCTGTAAGGACTCCTACTACATTACTCAGGTTTCTTCTGCCTAAACTGGTGGCCCTGGTTATATTTTTATCGGTTTTTGCCATATCTGTTTCGTATACACAATGAGTCAACTTTGGGCTTAATGTGACTGCCTTATGACACGATCTACAGTGCAAACTCTCGAACTAACTCGAATTTTTTGTTTGCATATTTCTCATTTTCCCTTTCAAACTAATATATCAAAACGTGTATATTTTCATAATATTTTAAATAGTTTTAAAAATAGGCATTCAGCATTTCCATTTTTATATATTTTTTCCAAATAATATAATAATTATTTATAGTTTTTTTTATAGTTAAATAGTAGCTTTTGGCTTTTGTGGGTATATGCGTCGACCCCAATGCACTTGGACATTGTCTAGGTTCGATTCCTGGTCTGTGCGACCGAACAAATTTTCACAGCCACCTCTTTCGACTAACTGACAATACTCAAAGAGAATTGTGTGTCCAGACAAAGCTTCTCAAAGTTGTCCTTTCCACTTGTCAGGGAACAAAAGCAGGCACAACACTAGTGGTTGCTGAGAAGCTGGGCCTTGGCCATGTAGATTCATATACATATTTTTTGTTTATTTATTTGTGAGTGTGTTCTCGGTACTGTAGAAAGAAATTATTCGGACGTAGATAGTGGCAATCAAACATGAGAGAAAAATACACAATTAATTTGTCAACATAACCTAAATGATAAGTTTATATCATTTCTGGCTGTTGCTGTGTGATAATCGAATCCGTGAAATACTTATAGTCTGCCTCAGTACGTACCATCGTAAGTGACCAAAAATATATGTATATAAAACCTCAATTAATTCAATTTGCCACTCCGGCAAATATTTGTACATACGTATATTTTTAATGAAATTTTGTTCTCATATGCATCCACGTTGCTGTCCGCACTCAATCAGCCAGCGGCGGATTCCTGCGGCCACCCATAGTTCAACCACTTTAATCCTCCATTTTAATTAATCAATTAATTAAGAACGCCATCCATACTACTGACATCACCACTTCTCACATTTCTCGTCGTTGTGACGTAAAAAAAAATTGCTCTAAAAAACAGTCCTCGCTATACCGTAACCGGACGAGAAAAATCTCCTGAATGTGTCCTTGTGATGGATTCATTCGATCTGCATTAACGTCGTGGTGCCCCATCGCAGTACTCGTCTGGCAGTTGGTAGTCCACCAGAGAACAAAGGACTTGAAATGTAGCAATCTCGATACACATGCGAGTTCATACACAGCTCTACAATGAAAGGACATTTTCGTCATCTGCACCTGAGAGATGAAGTGAGTAGAGCTCCCCAACCGTGTATAATTCCAATGAATGGTATTTTCATGTCAAATTTTAATTGAATAATTTTTAAGCCCCATTGAGTACACCGCTGCAGATTGAAAAGGGGATGCATCGTGGACATCCGAACAGAAACTAACTAAAAAAAATTAAAAAACAAATAAACAAAGTGTGGAATTAATCTGATTATGCGTGGGTTAATCAGTCGAGCGCAATCTAATTAATAAGAATGCGAGCAATTCACAGGACGGGGATAATACACAGGACAATGAACGATAATGGAGTGGTGGCGGCATTGATCTCTCCGCTTTTTAAATATTCACATCCAGTCAATTACAGGTTTATAGCCGCAAAATTTTGATTTCCATAGAGCACTTTATAGTCGACACACTCATACATTCCAGAGTGACATTGCATTTTGTAATTACCAGCCCTTATGGGAAGAGGCGCATGGACAGGACGGTTGAGCAGTTGTGTGTGATGGGATAGCGGAACGGTTGAATATAAATTATAGTGAAGTTTGTCCTGGTAAAGGAAATGCAGACGGAAAAATCGAATCATTTAAATTTGATTAAAAAAGTTTTTCGGCAGCTTGTTCTATTAGATGTCGATGGCTACATTCAGTTATGTGCTGGCAACGAAAAAAAAAAAAGATTGGTGGGGAGGAGTAAAATATAGACTTAATCAGATGAATAAATTAGGGCATTGTTTGACTAATTGTGGATTGAACGGGGTGGAGAAATTTGATCATTTGCCTAAAATAAGTATATATATATGTAGGTAGAGTATACATGTAGCTTGTTAGTAAGGATAAAAGTTTCCTGGTATAATTCTTCTGATCATTCGCAGACATCCTGTCTGTCTGCTTGAGAGAAATGAAGGGAAAACTTTGGAATAATCATTAAAAAGTTGATATTAGCCATCTCATCCAGGAAAAAAATAAGGAATCTGCTGAACAGGGTGCGCTGGGATACGGACAAACTTGGACTTCAAATCTAATGAATGGATGCATCAAGTACTTAATGTGGAATTAAAGCGGAGAGTGGTTATTGTGATAAATTACAGCATCACCAAGAATGCTATCAACTTCGCCAGCAATCACATTTACCAACACTGGCTCGAACTGCGTTTAAATTAAATTATCAATTTGTTTATGTGTATACAGTGTTTGCTTCCGTCGTAATTATGTTCATAATGGGATTTGTGCAAAAACAGTATCATATGCTGGCAGGTCTGTTGCGGTCACATTAAAGCACTACATCGCGGATATCGACCTTAAATACGCATTAATAATTTAAGTTCTTTAGTAATGCACGACCATATCTATGAAAGATTGTTCGTGAGTGACCAAAGTGATTACGTGGTTAAACTCTGACGTCGATGGTTTGAATTTGAGATGTTGAATAATAACCCGGGCACTTTATTATAACTTTTGGTATTTTAAACTTAATTCCACCAATGTACGCCCACATAGTAGTATAAACCAAAAAACAACCGAATAAGTAATGAATGTACATATGTATGAAATTAGAACGAGAACTTAAAAAAAGCATGTTTACGACATTTGTTGCACATATTTTGAAGAATACCGATTTATTTTTACGAAAGTACTTGAAGTTGTGAAGCGTGTTGAAGCACCAACTCTTCAAGTTTACAGAGATGCGGGTAATATCAAATACCATAAAAGAACCCTTAGCACGAAAGCAATCCAGCATCGTCCTTGTATTTTTCTACAAAACAAAATCCAACAGAGCTTGTCAAGGGAGATGAAAATGTGAAGTCTGCTGAGATATTCCCCCACAAAGGTCTGCCAAAAGTCGCAACACATCACAGCCTTCACACACATGCCCGCCTTTTGTTTGGCTTCATTCTTGTTAAAGTAAAAACAAAGTTCCCGGAAGAAAAGGAACCGGAATCACAAGTCATTTGTTTACCTCCTACTCTTCTCAGCATATATGGCTCTATAAAGTCACATCCTTCCTAGTCTAGGGTGTACGCACGGCAAAGAGCAGGCTTCCCCCTCTAACATATGACAAGAGTTTTCGTGAAAATTTTCTCGTGGAAAATTTATTATTTCGACAGACATGGAAATATTATTTGCGCACGTGGTTAATCTACGCACATCCTTGAAGGAGGACAGCTCCTACCTTTCAGGGAAAACACAGAGGACCGACTTAAGATTAAGAAACCTAATCAAAATCGATTCCTTGGGGTTTTTCTTGTGCTCTGAGCTATGCATCATGAGGGTGGAGTTGCCACTTCTCAAAATGTACCCCGTGCTGGGTTGACATGGCATGGTAGCGACGGTGGAGGCGGCTGTTGTAAGTGGATCACGATTCTTGCGAATTATTTACGCACTCAAAGGGGAGCGATTTGTATAAGTACGCGCATTGTACGAACAGTTAACAAGGAATTATAGTGTAAGTGTGCGTAGAAAAGGGTGTTCAGTGATGGAGCGAGTGGGTAGAATGAAAAACATATTGTGGAAAATTAATTAACACCGCATAAGTGAGTGGGAAAGTGTGGTAAAGAATTTTTAATAAGAAACACCATCGCTACTTGCCCTAACTGAAGCCCTCTTATGAGTTCTTCCATATTCGCTGTGAAGAGGCTTGTTGGTGTACTTGAGGGTAATTTGCTGAAATTTGTTATTATATTGCGGTAAGTGGATGAAGGTTTTACTATGTGATATGAGAGTGAGTCTGTGGTATTCGCGATGTGAGCGAGGTGAGTTTCAAATATCACAAGGATAAGGAAGAAGGGGGTTTGCATCTTTAATACACTGGAAGCATGTTTAATATTGTACATTATTGGCAGGAGGATAGAATGGGAGTCATTGCAGCATTGATTGATTATTTCGAAATCTACGTTCAATATTCAGAATAAATTCGTTTATTATATGAATAAACTCTGCAAGGTGAAAAAACTGCATGTATTACCATATTTCTGTTTTGTCACAGAATACAACATATCTCGTTGTTTACACTTTGCCTTACATTAAACTTTAAAAGACAAAAAACTACCTTTGACACTTATGTACACACATATGGAATTTGTACATATGTACCTTCACACGTCTTCATTTTACCTTTCATTCAATGCAA
Source organism: Eristalis arbustorum (assembly GCA_916610145.1). Lineage (NCBI taxonomy): Eukaryota > Metazoa > Arthropoda > Insecta > Diptera > Syrphidae > Eristalis > Eristalis arbustorum. Next base: position 79,247,941 of record OU744316.1, on the reverse strand, counting down.
TCTAATTTGGCAAAGGCGCATTTTTCAGTGGGTTAGTTTACTTGAATTCTGTCAACAGAACAAGGGTGGATGAACACCTTATGATAGCGAGGATGGGCCTTATTTCAGCAAACATTTTTCAATTTTCCTTTCGCTGATTTTCAATTTATTCTTTTAAATTTCGCTTGTCATATGCAAATTTGATGAGGAAATTATTTGTTTGAAAAGTTTCCCTGTGCGAAATTTGTTTCACAAGACTGAAATTTGAATAGTGAAAGCATGATTTTGATTTTATTTTTTTTAAGGCGCAAGATTTTGTCTACTTGCCACAAAAGTAAAAATTTCAATGGCACTAGCAAATATGTTTTATATTTTCAAGAAATACGTAAAAAAATGGTTATTAAACAAATAAAATTAACGCTTTCAAGGCCTTTGAAGACGTTTTTAAAATTTTGTACAAAATGTATCAGGGCGGCAAGACTCCATGTCTCGGACACAGTAACTCCATGTCTCCTGAGTAATAACTGCCTAAGAAGGCTAAAGTGGCCTTCGGACCTAACCTGATCGCCCACGGACCTGGACAGACTGCTTCCAGCCATAAACACATGCGATTAATGTTACCGAGCCGGTGTAGGCTACTAATTTCTTTCCTCATTGGCGTATTCGCTTTGCCTCTTCTTCAACTTCCGTAAAATTGGGAACGTGGTCGATGTCATCTGCATACAAATTTTTGCTCCTGTTTTTCCCCGTGCCGAATTGTACGGTGCATCGATGCGACACAACTGAATCAATTTTCCCGAAGATACGGAATTCGATTGTCGCAGTTTCTTGCGATGAATGTTCTCGATCAATAGGTGGTGTATATCGATTTAAGACTCGCTAGTCTTTTTCAGTTTAAGACTTACACCCGTTTTCTGTCAAACTTTTGTAATGTATGTATCAGACGTGAATAAGAAATTGAGGTTTTCGTATTGTGAGCAAAATTTTACAGCTTGTGAGTTGTTGCCGACAGTAAAAATAATTAAAAACGATTTGAAAAATCATGTACCTTAGAGCGAAACAGCAACATAAATTATTACCACAACTTGTCAATACGTTTCACTCGATACAAGTTTTACTCTATTTCTAATACAATGTTTAAAGTTGGGACGTATGTAAAACACAGAATTAATATCGACATATGATACATTTATGGCTGAATTCATGACTAATGTAATAATAATGACACCCACGGTATGTGGTATGCAGTTGCTGTATTCAACCTTGTATTTCATTGAAAAAATATGTTTCATAAAAATAATCTCCAAAATTCGCAAGAAAAGTGTCGAAAGGGAGGTTTTTTTGGTTACGGTCTCTCGACGTCAAAAAAGGTCAAACTGCGACTTTTTTGTCGACTAGCCGCAACACTGCTTGTGAGCATCACAACAAATGTCAAAATGGTGATGAAGGTCGGAGCCCAAACAAGCAAAAAAAATACATTTGTTTCGCAAAAAGCCGAAAAATGGAAAAAGTGGAGAATATTTATTGTTTGATATTGCTTTTTAAAAAATGTAACACCAAATGCAGTTGGAATTAGATACAGTTAAAGTAATATATTACATTTCCTGCAACGTAGAAAAATTCTGAGGAATTGCCAACTCAATGTGCTCCTTTGGGCACGAAAGTGATATAAACAATATTCACTACATTATGGTGTCTCTTTTTGTGAGGTTTGCAGAATGCAAAATAGTTGCATCACAGAGATTTGGGAGTTGTGACTTCATCACAACCAGAATAGGTATGAATATGTTTTGCCTATAGTCGATTTACAATGTACGTGGTAAGTGGTACATACATATGTATTAGTTTGATGCAAAATGTTTTGATTTTATAGTGGACATTAAGCAGGAATATACACACTCTTGCGATAGGATTGCCTTTTTTAAGAATGGGTCATACGGAACTGTTAATCCAATCGGTGGGTATACGTCTTCCCAAACCCCGTATGTATAGTAAATAAAAGTTGTATTTGTCAAGCACTAAAACTGAATATAATTAAGCCAAATTTTTGTTGCAATATCACGCAAGCACTATTCGCTAGCCCCTAAATTCCTCGGAAACTTCTATAACTCGACCCATAACATGCCACAATTTGTCAATACTACGAGTAATCAAGTAAACTTTACATGTATGTTTCAGTCCTGGTGCCATTAAATTTTATTCGGGTTATCAAGACTTCTTAATGAAAGGTCGACTTATGCAAGTTGGACTGTATCTCTCAATTATTTTCTCAAGGATTATTTCTTTATGAGTCCTTCTTTGTTAACATTGCATTGAAAGGAATACTTTTTCAGCATTTTCTGCAACTACGAACTAAATATAATAGCATATTTTTTTCAAAGCAACCAATTAAGGCGGTTAAAGGTAACCCGTTTCTTACATCGAGAAAATACGGTAGCCCGCAACTGATTTCTATGAAAAGCTCAAATATAACTGAGCAAATATCTTCAGTAGCCAAATTTTATCCAAATATGAATAGGGCAGTTGGCACCATCAATTTGCGCTTCTTACAATTATTGCATTACATTCTGTAAATGCAAACATTTCCTCTTGAATCTTCCTCCGATGAAAACAGCAATTCTTTAAACTTCTTTAATTTAAGATCCATTTAAGTAAGGCTACATGTTGTTGCATGTTCTTTGGATCTTAACCTTCGTTTTTAAATCTAGGATACAAAACGTTTTAATGACTATTGATTTTACAAACTATAGATCTTAAGAAAAGCCTTGGATGTTTTTGATAGTTTGACAACGCCGATAATATCGATTTCACTAGCGATGTTTAATGTACTCTAGTCCACAGACCATAGTTCGCACCACAATTGATAATATTATTGTGATAGTTCATTTCATCAAAGCGCATGTTATCTTCTATTCCCTGAAGTCAATGTAAACTTATATTTCAAAATTTCGCAAACGATTGTTATGTCAAAATGAACACCACATTTAGACGCTAAGCATGCCCTGATTTCGTATAGTGTTTTATTCTCGAACTTTTTATGTATTTCTGTGCGACATGAGCGAGACAATATACATAACTGAAAGAATCCACTAACATCGCCTGCATTGACTTAATGCCAGGTTTTAAATTCGTTTAGTAGCTCATGCACATGCTTTGGTTCTTCTGTTGTACGTTGCACATCACTTAGGTATAACAGTCAGCCATTGACTACCGCTTCGTTAATGCATGCGTATTTTTATAAAGGTTGATTGATTTTGTATAGATTCACCCTTCCCATGTGGACATTCTAGCATTCAACAATAGCTGACAAAGATATGTACATATGTGCACATATGTCTATGTATTTCCGCTTCATACGACACGTTATTGGATTTTTAGTGATTTAATTTGAAATCAATTAAACGCTTTTGTTGTTAACCATCGACAGACGTTTTTAAATAAGCAAATTGATTTTGCACAAGGGCAGTGAATTGTATGAATTCCGCTCAATCAGCGGCCTCTCGAGACCAAACTCATGCTTGTATCCTCTAGTAGATTGTCGCGGTGCACAAGTTCGGGGTTGTTTTCATCCACACCCGTGCTTATCTTGTGGAAAGATATTCAAGCTGCTCGAGGGTGCTTTTGTCACTAATTACATGGCAGAAACGTCATTTTACGTTCGTGAGTATTCAAAAATGTTTTTTTCCCGTCGATAACACCTACTCAGCAACATTTTTAACGGAATTGTGTAAGGTACCCTTTACAATATGAATCCTTCACAAGTAATTTATGCCAGATGAAGTAACAATGCTACGTGTAATAAGATGGATGCAGAGTGGAAGTAAATTAATTGTATTGTCTTTTCCGATACGAAAAGTTACTCTCTGAATACTTCAAAGCCGAAGATAATTTGTGTGGCTGTAAGTGATGGTGAAAGGAAATAGTCATGACGACGGAGGGAGGGAATATCTCTGTTACTATCGCTGTCGAGGATATCATGTAATGTAGTTGTAATCCAAACATAGAAATTAGTTATCTCGTTTGCTCGAACTCAACTGAATGTATACATATTAAGCCTTTCACACAACGGCTTCTGCAGAAACTGCAGAGGCAAAAAAAGGTGACGAATCAATTGCACACTTTCTTTTGGTTTCTTACCCCCTGGGTCGTGCCACTGTTCAGCTTCCTGGTACAGCATAGACCATCTAGGGATGAATTTATCCATCCGACCCAAACCCAGAGGTATGTGTCGAATCCTGCTTTAAGAAGAATCGTCTGCCTTTTTAAGTCGCTCAGCGCACCTTCTATAGCAAGGAAAGCGTCCAGGTTATATGATAATTTGTGTAGTGCGCTTTTCACTGATATATGGTACTATTCATATAGGAATGTTTGAAGAAAAAGCTTCTGCTTATTATCTCATACAAATGTGAGTTTACTACCTTGATTGCAAACTAGTATATTAGATTTGAATTAGGAGTTATGGATAGCTTACTCTCCATCCCTGCTGGGCGTTTGCATAACAACGCAAGGTACATTTTCTCTTACCTTGTTGACCTGCTGTCTTAAGCGTTCTCTTCTGCAAAACCATGGAATTGAACTCATTCCCTCTCGCGCCCGCTGAGATTTACGTACTGTAATGCATACTCTCATCTTTATGCTTGCTGCAGAGAGTGTTGTAATTTTTTGACCCTGATCCCATCACCTTGTTATTTCTTATCCAAACCTCCTGGATTTAACCTATGTAAGTTCGTCGCTATGGTCAATTATATTATCATCGCGGCGACTGATTTTGGTGCAACCACCTTTAAAAGGTAGTTCGTTGACAAACTTTGCTATCGTGAGCAGAGTTTGCTCTACAAAAGCAGAGAAGATCCTTGTAACAGGACACTACGACGGCATTTAAACTATAAAAAAAAAACAAAATTATAATTTCGTTGTGAACATAGAAGCCGTTCTACCAAAAGTACGTTCTCTTGTAGTGTTGTCGATGTTTCGTGGCTACTTTCCTACCTCTAATGCTGTCATAGTGCATATATAGCATTTGTTTATTTCGCCGAACAGTGGAGAGACGACTCCGATACGAAGGGGATGTCGCCTCTACTGAACCGAAGGAGATCCGTAGTCATAAGGCTGTTGTTCTTCTACTTATGACTGCGGCTATATATATATTTACAATTTCTTTTTCATACGCAGTAACAAAATGCACTTCAATTCACTCATAGTGGCGAAATCAGAGCTCGTATGTTTTCAACGACCGACTACTGAAAGTAAACACATAATGGCCAATAATTTATTTTCAAGTTCTTCACCCAATATAATGGAGTCAATGGTTTATGAAATACACATGCACACGTTAACAGAGCCGACAACAACGATGTGTGAATATGCCTAATTTAACTCTACCGCACAATTTATCAAGGAAATTTTGAAAAAATGTATGGAATGTAAAAATATAAGCATTTTCTGTTTCTCTCACTGAATGATGGTTCATAACAGAATAAATCAAAAATACAATACATGCTTTCGGTCCAATAAGGTATGTACCCCAGAATTATGCATTGAGGAGTTAAACTTTCATGATCTTTGTAAGCTCTGTTTATTTTAAGTGTTGTTGAACATCATACGAAACATGGAGAAAACATTTTTTTCTTGGTAATACTGTTGCTGAGCTCTGTGTAAGATTTCATGTCTAACAAAATCTAAATTTAGCAGTTTTTGACAGGTGTTTATTTTGAGAAAGTCAAAATTATTAATAATTTCTTTAAAAAAATATCCACAGCAACCTAATTGCCTCGCTGACAATAAAATTTAAAATGTACCACACTGCGAAATTCATCCAAAACTCACAGCCCAAAAGTGCCATAACTAACGAGAAATGTTACTGAATATGTATACATATGTACATATTATCATTTTTGATCCAGTTCATATGCTAATTAAGAATTCAAGTTCATTAACAGTTTATCGGGACCGATTCGAATGTATATGCTGCGCACTGGTATGATTGTTACTTCATTGAAGTATGTGTTAAAGTTCATCTAAAATTTATTAATAAATTGAATACGTAATTGCTGGCATTTTTATACAGATAATAGCTTAGTATGAATCGGATTTGCTTGCGTAATCGATATATCAATCAGCAATTTTCCAATGCCGGCTTTGGTATTTAACATGTGCGGAGTTCAGCTTGCGTTGGACTAAAAGGGAGTTGACGTTCATGAAAGGCTCATATGCATGTACATAATAACAATACTATGCGTGGCGCTACAGCCAGTAAAGGGCCGAGCCTAGCTTTTAGAGCTAGGCCAGGTGCAAACATGCATACATATATTTTCATAAAATACATACAAGACCTTCAGAGTATATCGGATTGGCCTTTAAGAGAATGAGATATCGCGGAAGACTTTGGTTTCTGTTAAGGTTACGCTTAATCTTGTGCTTGGTTTTCATTTACATATTATTGTACCTACATGTGTATATACATAAGCCATTTCGTTTGATTTGATTTTATCGTATACGTTTATATTCGTTTAAAAGTGAGCAATAAAAGCTTACATATGACCCCCATCATTGCAACTTTAGACTTGTTGCTGTATAATTTTTTAATTAAACTTTATTTCTTACTTCCATATAGGACGCACAATTAAATTTCTCTCAAATAAGTTACCCGAGGTGACTTTTAGTTGCATGTACTAACCACGACATGGACTCTCGAATGTAGGATAATGAAATACCAAATGCAGTGACCCACTGATAGATTCTTATGAGGGTTTATATTAAAGCTGCCCACTGGTACTTACTCAAAACTGTGCCCACAACATCCGCATGATGTATAGAACTGGTTTATGAAAAATTACCTGAAATCGTACTTAGATAAATGCAAATGGTTGATTATTTAAAAAAATACATTGACCCTTGATTACTTCCCATCAGAACTGCGAGACTACTTACCTGTAAAAATCGGTAATGCGTCAAAAAGATTGGGAATATTTTTTAATTCTCAATCACTAATAAACTCGAATTTAATTGATTTTTGTATTTCACTTAAGAGCAAAGAAATAATATACACGCATTTTTATTTTTGGTAGATTCATGGAAAGATAGGAAATTTTGCCTACAGATATAAATTATTTTTGCTAAAATTATTGCCATGTACTCATAATTTCTTGAGTTAGCTCGGTTAATTGATGATATTTTATCTGGATTTGGCAAATTTCGTAAGGTATGTTGCTTGTAGCGTACACATACACTAAAGAGAGCTAACATAACCCTTACTGCAAAGACAACACAAATTAATCTATGTGGATAACATATCGCATAAACCTATCAATCAGTATTCGTGTACTAATTGATAGTTCAATAGTAGTTCTTGTATTAATATATAACCGCCAAAAGTTCGTAAGCTGCAATAATTCCATCTTAAAGAATCAAATTCGCATCAACTTTTATCACAACTGTTAGCAAAATCCTAAGCATTAGAAGATTAGAATATTATTTTAGTATTAAATACTGCGGCTTGGTGTAAACGCTTATTAATTCCATAATTCCATAATTGCCTTAAGACTCAATATTTCAATGACAATTGGAAAATGGCAAAAGTTATACCAATCCTTAAGCCAGGAAAACCTGCGGAGTGTCCCAGCAGTTGTAGACCTATTAGTCTGCTTAGCGGTGTTTGTAAAATCTTAGAAAAAGTTCTGATAGAACTAATCCTAGAATTTACAACTGAAAATATATCCCGATACTCAATTCGGTTTCAGACAATCCCGTAATACTTCCCATCAATGTATTAGGATGTGTAATCATATCAGATCTAATCGCTTAATTGGCAAATCCACTGGTATGATTCTATTTGATGTGGAGAAGGCCTTCGATACAGTCTGGCATAACGATCTTATTTACAAAATGCTAAATTTTAACCATCCCCTATACCTAGACAAAATAGTTCAAAGTTTTTTAAATAGTCGTTGTATTTGAGGGTGTTCCTCAAGGCTCAGTTCTCGCTCCGATTCTGTATAATAAATACACGCCTGACTCTCCATATTTACCCAACTGCCAGGTAGCACTGTTAGCTGACGAAACTGTGATATACACATCGCATGAGTGTGCTCTCAACGTTAAGAGGATACTGTTAAATGCTATTTGTTAGTAATAAAATGAAGTCGAAGGTTTATTTTCAAAATATGGAGCTCGAAGGGATTATATCTCATAACATTGAGACAACCTGCGAGCTATTTGCAAAATTTTTCGAAACAGTGTACGTATATATACAAATCCGGACCTCGGCAAAAACAGTTGAGAACTATAGAGGTATCTCATAGCTTTCCGCCATTCCGAAATTGTTTGAATTAATTGTTAAAAAAAAACTTTACTTTACTACTAAAGAAAGAATACAACAACATGTGTTTATGTCTGGAAGATCCACCTTAACTAACCTGACTTTATTCACGAAATATCTTTTTGAATCGGTTGAGTCGGGACATCAAGTTGATGTGGTTTTGACAGATTTTAGAAAAGCTTTTGACACAATATGTCATACAGTCTTGGTAAATAAATTAAAGTCCTTTGGTATTCATTCTACATTCCTTAACTGGATTTCGAGTTACCTATCAAATAGGACTCAAACTGTGAAAATTGGTACTTGTCAATCTAGAACTATCAAGGTATTATCTGGTGTCCCTCAGAGCAGTCACTTAGGGCCATTACTATTTATTTTATTTGTTAATGATATTCCGTCAATTTTTTAAATATGTTAATTGTTTAATGTATGCTGACGATTTAAACATTTTTCTGCGTGTTGCAAACATCCAAGACTGTACAAAAATTCAAAATGATTTAGTCGCGTTAGTCAAATGGTGTGATATCAACCATCTGGAGCTAAATGTAAATAAATGTTATTCGTTTCCTGTTTTCCATACTTTGTTGCCAATTCTCTGTGAATATACTATATATGGGAAGACTCTAACGAGAAAAAATGAAATTAAAGACCTTGGTATAATTTTTGATACGAAATTGAAGTTCACATTTCATATTGACTGCGTAATTGCTAAAGCAAACTCAATGCTTGGGTTCCTTAAACGTTCTTGTTATGAATTTTCCGTATGCCCTAAAGTCAGTTTTCATGTCTCTTGTACGACCGTATCTGGAATACTGTTCCGTAATATGGTCTCCATCGCATTCAAAGCACGTGTTACGTTTAGAAAAGGTTCAAAAGTCCTTTACAAGATTCGTTATAAAAAGAATGAATTAGAACCTTAAATCTATGCCTCCTTATAAAATAAGATGTGCCTTAATATGACTAGATACACTAGAAAAAATACAAAGTATTCAATCTATTTTGTTTACTTATGATATGTTTTCATACCGTATAAACTGTCTTGATATACTTCAATGTATTAAGCTGTATGCCCCAGAAAGAAATCTTCGAGAAGAGTCAAGAACGACAATCAAGAAACTTGTTGTACCAACCAAGACACTTATATAATTATGGTTTTAATGAGCCGCTTACAGATTTCATCCTCAATTTTAATTCTGCCTGTATCGAAATAGATCTATGTGATGATAGACTGAAATTTACAAATTCAATTTCAAATCTCTGAATAAAATTCATATCATCTCTTAGTTATATGTGTTAAATTTCACACTGCTGTTAGACAACTACCATATATTTTGTTGGGTGTTCAATTCATACGTTTATTTATTATTATATATTATTATTAATTGTATTTATTATAACTAGCTAATTACTGACTTAAATAATTATTTAAGAATGGTGGCCCGTGGCGTTCGATTCCTGCTCTGTGCGACGAAAACAATTTTCTCAACCCCACCTCTTTCGAGTAACTGACAATGCTCAAAGAGTATTTCCTGTCTAGAAAGAGCTTCTCAAACTTGGCCGTTCGGATTCGGCATTAAACTATAGGTCCCTTCCACTCGTGAGAGGAGCACGCACAACACGAGTGGTTGCTGAGAAGCTAGGCCCTGGCCCCCTACGGGCTGTAGCGCCATCCATATTATTAATATATTTTTATTTATATATTATATTGATATATTTATGTTTATTACATAAAGGAACATTTAAAAAAGCACTTATACATATTTCAATTTCATTTTTTAAAGATGTTTTTAGTCATGTTGATTACATTTTTTGTGGCTGACACAAAACTATTTTTCTGTAGGCTTAAATGGATACCCACTGTGTACCCTTCTTCTACTTCCTTTGTTGGCCCTACAGTCCGGGGAGGGCTTGGCCCTCAGCTAACATGCCTCTCCATGCAGCCCGGTCTTGTGTTGCTTCCAGCCACGCGCGTTCAACTTATTCAATATCCCTTCTATCAGCGTGCGCCACCGCAGGCGTGGTCTTCCTTTACCGCGTTGTCTCTCGGGGTTGGAGTCGAAGACTTTCTGGGTCGCAGCATTTGTGTCCATTAGCCATCAGAGTCGAGAGATTCGAACTCGTTTGACCAGGTCGATGTCACAGCTCGTCGTTCAGTTGATACCCAGCCTTCAACAACCTTTCGACCCCTATTCAATCCAGGGACTGATTTGGTCAAATCGTATTGTTTTTGCAGGTGCCGCGACATACGTATGATCTTTTGTAAGAACTTAGTAGTTTTCCGTGGCGTTGTGGCTATGTGCATCGACCCCAATCCACTTAAGCCTCGACGTCTAAGTTTGATCACTGCTTTATGCGCCAAATATTTGTTTCACGGCCCACACCTTTCGGGTCACTGGCAATGCTCAAAGGGTATTTCTTGTCCAAAAAAAAGTTCTCAAATTTGGCTGTTTCGGAGTCAACATAAAAATATAGTCTTTCTACTTTTGTACTCACAATACAAGTGGGTGCTGAGAAGCTATGCCTATGGCCCTTTACGTGCTGTAGTGCCAACCATATTATTATGGTATTGCATTCCCCTATCTCTACACTCTTCCATCTATAACTTTTTTAATTTATATTTCCAAAAACTTCTTTACTTTTAATTTCATTTTCAACTTGATTGCCTTAGCGAAATAATACAATCCTCTCCAAACTAATCTCAATACAATTCAATAACACTTTGTAGGCATTGCTCAATAATGTTTCCTAGAGTCCTACCCCAATTTAATTCGCAATTATTTTTAGACTGTCGCTGGGTCCAACCTTTCGGTTTTATCACCAAAAAAAAATGCACGTTTGCACGCAACGAAAAAATATTTTCGATCTTCGTATTACATTATTATTTAAAAGCAAAGGTCGTTTCATCGCATCGGAAAAATCATTTAAGTTTATTCCAAACACTAATAAAAAATATAAAAGCGCCATCTAAGTACCATGAGAAAAGGCAAAAATTGTACGATTATTGTTAATACTGCAAAGCAAATTTTATTACAAATATTTACATTATTTATTCATATGCATAGACAATAGAAAATTCGAAAACTGAATTTTAGGACCAACACTTTTTAATATAAGAAAATAAGGTGCGCCGGATAATTTGTCAAAACCGCCACTTTGTTTTGTGACGTCAATCAGAGCCGGTTTTTTTTACTGGCTGATGTTTGGTTGGTTTCAAAAAAATGAAGAATGAAAAACAGGAATCAATTTGAAAATTGGGGTAAGATGATAAGATTTTATTATTTTTAAAATCCGATTTTGTTTTCAAGCGTGAATCGTTCACCTGATTCCGCTCTTTTTCTTTCTACTGACATACAAATTTCCAACAAGACTTCACGCTGGGCCACAATAGAAGTTCCCAGCACAACTCATATTTCTTACATCATTATTTGTGAATAACTGTCAAAGAATTGATTTATTTGTCAAATTATAGTATTTCCGACTTTAAACAGATGACACTGCAAAGCTTTTATCGTTTTTAATTTGCACCCGACTAAGTCACTAAACTGAACGAATCATAGGTATATATTATTATTCAAAACCGTCGTAACGCTTTACTTGGGTTTCTGGCATTTCTACTCTTGCTTATTCCACATCCTCATTCTCTGCATTGATCTTGTGATTTTCTTGGTAACATGAAATCGAATATTATTCAAAGTCTCAATTACTATTTTAAAAAAGAGCTTATAAACTGACCATAAAGCCATGTTTTTTTCACTCCAATAAACAAAACAACTGAATGACGTGCCTGCTCCTTGAAAAGGTAAGAACGCCCTTGAATGCAAATGCAGGCAAATTTGATTGATGAGGTAAATCTGGCCTAAGTATGTGTATAAAATGCGGCAATAATGTTCTAAGTGCCGACATCATGTTGGTTCACCTAGGTTATTCTTCGTCAGTGAAGCTTAACTATGATCCAGTTTTTTAAATGGTATCAAGTAGTGATGGGAACTATCGAATGAATTGCACTATCGATAGTTAGTAACTGAATAATTTCAACTATCGAATGATTTTATTCATTCATTCATTCACCGAATGGGTTGTTAAAACAATACACGCCAGGGCTGAAGATTGGGGAGGGGGCTCCCGTTTTTTTTCTTTCTTTCCTTAGGAGGCCTAATCCTCGATATATATAATTATCACAAAAAATAAATCAAAACCGTCTTCCCCGTCTCTTACCCTAAGGGTGCTTTTTTCATGTGAGTTTCCTTTGCCTCTCACAACGAACTACAACATCAAATACCATTCTTATTTTATTTAATGCATACATAAATACATCATTTGTACTTAATTCATTCCATTCATAAAATTCGAACTTCATTACATAGTACTAACTTACTAACTAATTACATCCCTCATTCCGGTGTGTGGCTATTCATCCATCGTCTATAAGCCAGAATTGCTGTTAAGGAGGATTATTTGATTCAATTCTTCTCCCTCCAGGCGATATCTTCTTCATACAACTAAATCCATTCAAACATTTTTGCATCATACAACTGAACGAATCGTTCATAGCAGCCGATAGTCCAAAGTCCAAGCGAACGAAAAAACCATTCATTCAACTAAAACCATTCATTCGACTCGATAGTCCAAAGTCCAAGCGAACGAAAAAACCATTCATTCAACTAAAACCATTTGAACATTTTTCCATCATACAAATGAACGAATTCGAACTCGTCTTTTAACTGAGTCGAACTATCGGCTCGAACCAAACCATAGAACAATCTGTCATGCAAATATTTTGGCAATGTGTGTATGCATACACAAAATTCTCTCTCAGAGAAGCTGTCATGCCGACCATTTGACTCAGTCCAACCAGCCATACAAGGCCCCTTTTACACGAACTAAAATTGACAGCAAGCATTTCCATATTTTAGGCAGAAAGGTGAAACTTGCTGTCAAAATTAGCGTGTGTAAAAGTAAAAAAAGTAAAAACTATTGAATATTTTTTTGATTCAATTTGATGAATGAATGTTTTTAGACTATCGAATAAATGAATATTTTGCAACTATCGAATAACTAAATAGTTTTTATTCGATAGTTCCCATCACTAGTATCAAGTCCAATTTCAAATGCTTTGTTGTGTGTAACGTGTGAATGTGCATTTTAATGTGGATTCCATAGATGGTCCCAATCACGGATGGGAAAGAAACTTATTCGAAAGAAAATTGGCTTAGCACTAGCAATTTCAACAGTTGTCTTTGGTAATTTTGTTCAATGCAGTCTATATGTGATTAGTCAAGTCCCGTCGAAGCATGTGGAGAAGTTTGAGAACATATCTCCTAGGCTTCTTCATGAGTGAAGAGAGAAGATTTGATATGCTTTAGTGGTTTAGACACGCAACATGCCGTTTATCAGGACTTCAAGGGCGTACCTTGAATATGCTTAAACAAGTCCAAAAGCTCGCTTGTTTACGCTTGGTCATCTATCTTGATTAGTCAAAGGCGACTCTGGAAGATCGAGTGGTCTGGCTCGTGAGTGTTTTGCCACACTATGTTCTTATTTATACTCGGAAACAACGAAATCCGATTTCGCTTAGAATGCCTGCACTCTTCATCTGGCTGTTTCATCCTTCATCCAAAGCATTACATTTATTCGTTTCATACCAAATTGGTAAAAAGTTGAACATTTCCATGAATGGTTACCATTACAATTTTCACTACCTTTTTTTCCCCCTTTTTGCTGTATCAACTAGATGAAAAACCAACCCTACCACGTGGAAAATCAAATTAGCAAATTAAAAATAAACATTACAATCGAAATTTAAAATTAACGCTTTTTTAATTGCAAAACAATGTTTCTGGATCGTTCAGTGAGTTATTTATTTTGGTTTGATTTAATTCAAAAGGTGGTCAAAGAATGCCACTACCACTGACAAAACCCCAGAAATCTCATCACTTTAGCGGCGTGGATGTGTGTTTAATGAATATTCAAAAAATGAAACAACCATACATAGTTGTGAAGCTATGGATAAAAGGGGTCATTGCAATGCTTATGCTCGTAAATATATCAACAAAGCTATATGTATTGTCAGTGAAACAATGTGCTGTTTATTGCATGAATAATTTATTATTTTTTTGCATTTTCTTGTTTATCTGTTTTACTTTAAATAATTGAATTGAATTCAAATGAAGAGGAGAGTGATTTAAAAAAGGGTAAAGCCAACAAATGAGTTTAATTTGTTGTTCTTTTTTTGTCTACTGAATTTGTGTGCCTTAATAAGAAGAAGCTCGTTTCAATGTTTTACATTTTTCTTTGTATTTTATTTGTTTTTATAATCAAATTATCGCGGAAATGGGTGTACATAGCATGCACAATGTACATAGACGTAGCATATTCACAGGCGTCACAGGAATTGGAGTGTGATGAAGATAATTAGAAGTATTAGCACATGAACATCTACAATTCCGATTTGGCCTGGATCAATGATTATTCCGTCAAACTTTTGCTATTATGCGAAAACAATATCCCAAAACTTAATTATGGGCAAAAATTAAGTCACCGCCTTTGCCATGACTCTCATGTCCAGCCACAAACTGAATAATAGAGACAGTAAATGGAAGATGAATAGAATAAATGGAGTGGACTGGTAGTGGGGGGTAACACAAAATACGTGACCTGCTTCACATCAGCAAGACTGTTTTTTTTTTTTGGGGGGGGGATATTCGTATAATTTAATATAAGGCTTTGTCATAACTTTCGGTATAATGCGTACAGTAGCAAAAGATATGCGAAGTAGCGTCTTCTTTAATACATATTTATACTTTTAGGTGCGCTGCCTCCAATTATGGACGCTGCAGAATGCCCCCTTTAATGACGTTGGCTGCACAAACAATCGAAGAAGATAAGCATAGTAGACGTGTTTTTCTTGTATTTTTTATGAGCACAATAAATGTCTGCACTAAAAATGTAGGTACCACGACGTGACATTTACCTTCGAAGTTTGTTTCTTGTTGTCTTATGAAAAATATTATTTATTTAAAACAGACCAAGGAAAGCGGTCTGTTTGGTAGTTTGGTAATACAAACAGTGCTATCATTATAAGGATATACAACCATAAATTAATTAATACTCCTGCCAATATATATATTTTTAAATGAATCCGAAACCAGTATTGAGTTTTGAGACAGTTACTTTGAAAATCAATGTTAATCTGCTTGGGAGCAGTTAAGAGGTCATCGATTAGAGATTTAACCACGTAACAGGCGAGGCAAACAAATTGAAATGCTCGTTAAAGCGTTTCCTTGTTGTTAACGAAATACTGTAAAAGCTCTTCTTTCTTTGTAAATAACGCTTAAAGGTAGTAGGAAATTACATTTTATACTAATTATATTGCAATCAAGATGACATATTACATCGAACGAAAAATTTAATTAGTGTTTATATTCCCCTGAGAGTTATATATTTTCCTGCTTGTTATATGGGCAGACAAATTCGACGAGGGAACTCAAATTGGAAGTGTCGTGCAGATATCTAAAGAAGTACATTTTTGCTATCTCGTAGAATATACATAGCAAGCCGCAGTATCATTTGGTCTTATTCATTCAAAACACCAATATGTTACAGCTTGCTGGGTGGAACACACATCAAATATTTGGATACAAAATTAGAGATTAGTTTCTTTCCATATATATATACATTTTTATCCATGTACATGTACATATATTAATTTCTATGCATTCTGTAAATATTTTTAATATTTAATTACCTTTGTTTCCCTTTGCTTAGGGAAATTGCTTACACAAAAGCATTGGTTTCCTTGAGATATGCATATTGCATTACCTATCAACTCGCGATTGTGCGATGGCTTGCTTAGAAAACGTATGAACGAAAGTAGATGCAAAACAAATATTTAATCGACATTTTCTCCCTTCAACTACTAGATGGAGTCCATAAGTGAGATATCAAGCAATAGTGGGATTGTTTCAAGTTACATGCTGGAACTCCTACGTAAAATATGTCATTTACACTCGAGATAGAATAAAGTCGGGCAGACCAAGAAATGCTTTTTCATAAGAAACGGATATCGCTGACTAGTGTAAAAAATGCCATCATATAAAACTCAGCTCATCACACTCAGTAAATTTTGTGATGTTTTCAATCCGAATCAAATGATTTGCAGATTTAGAGGTATACGGATGAGTGGTTGCAACAGAAAGTAAAATTTAGAACATGTAATAAATGAACATGAAAATGATCCTTGATTTTTTATAAAAATGTAATTTTGCTTCCCGCTTTTCTCACCCTAGCTCAAGTTTATTCACATTTGACATAAATATTCTTCTAATACAATTTATTAAAATCCTTGGAGAGAACATTATCTTTTTAAAGCTGGTTAATATTTAAAATTATTCAAGGTCTGCCTTAATTGTTTATTCAAAATAGAAGACATTGACGTCTGTTGTCAAACTAAGTTTTTCAAGATATTTTTAAACACTACTCCCATATGTCCATTAGACGAATAATTTAATGGAACTAGACTCGTTTCGCTGGATTATTCATTATATATTAATACAAATAATAGCAAACCATTCTCAACAAGCCAAAGACAAGTTTTCTCTGTAATTTGCTCTAATCCTTATAATGCAGGGCTTAAATATGCTATATAACTGTAGAATATGAATTAAATTACCTAACTCACTTGCTCACTTCGAAAGCATTTCAGAATCCGAGATTTGCGATAACGGCATACGATTTAAGGTTATTTGTGATTACAATTATATGGCAATCATATCTTTTTATTGGCGATTTTTATACATCGCATGCTCTGGCTGTGATAAATCAGCTCAACAAATATCAAAAATTCGACAAGTGCATTTCCTACCATGTTGACATTTCAAAGACCATCATATCCATGCATCCATCATTTAAGGAGCAAAACTAATTTACCGATATATGTGACGAACATACCACATAACTCACAAAGCAAGGACTTGTTCATCCATCATCAGAAAATGATTTTACCTAGAAATGGCAAATACTGACTCCGCAGGGACAAACAACCGTTCAACGTTTATCCACTGGTGGAATATGAAATCCTCGTTTTCCAGATCTCGTATTCTTTCATTAGAATTCAAACATAAATCAAGTGGCACACATTGGTTCTAGTGTGGGTATCCAGGTTTCTTTTCTTCAGTTGGTTGATTTCAGTTGAATCATAAGGAAGGATTCAGTGGATATCCTTCTGCCAATAAAGGACATCTAGCTCCACTGTATTAAGTATGTGAAATGGTTTTTTCTGAAGGTTCTAGCATGGTTCACAAACAAATATATACATTTGTATGGTGAGCACGTAGAACGTGCCAATATCAGTCCAAAGTATTTCATCATTCCTCGTTCGTGGAGCTAAAGGTTGCGACCACTCTTTGAAGGACTACCCAACCTGCTACTTCATCGATAAATCACAATTGGATTGGAATTACCAAAGGAGTGCCGGAGAAGGGGAAAGAGCTTTGCAGCCCAAACACCGGCAAAAGAACTTTTTTATGTGTCTTTCCTTGAATGAACGAACCAATTTAGAAATTTTATTGGACTAAAAGTGAGTTGTGATGAAGAGATGATGTTAATGGTAAATGGTAGAAGGAAATTGGTAACACTCTTTGAAATCCTATATATACAGATTTCTATCGTCAACTGATTGCGAACACTTTATTTTCAATATACATATGTACATAATTGATTAACTTTGTTTTTTTTTTTTAGAAATCACATTCATTCCAGAAAAGGGGATTTGTTTTTAAGTCTGTCTGTAAATGCATGTATGTAGGTTAAATATATGCTATATTCGTATGGGAGATATAATGTTGTTCGTTTTAGAGTGGGAAGAAACTTGAGATATTTATTATATAAGTCTCGCCCGTCTTCGAAATTCGACGACTAATTATATATAGAACCACGATACGACCATGCGGTTATCGACAGCAGAAAATAATTAATAAAAATAATAAATCTTGTACATGCAACCGTTTGTCAAAAACTAAACTAGCTGTTGAGTACGACAAAAATGAGCAGTATGAATTATATACAGATTACAGGGAGCTCTCCCAAGGTTGAATTTCTCTAAAAGTCGAATTTTTTGATTTCCACATTGTAGAATTTTCATCTACTTTACATACAAAAAACCATGCCTCCTGCAGTCAGCCTTTTACCTTACATAATCCAAAAGGTTTTAAATTCTTTTTCTTAAAATTATTGAATTTGCTTATGTTGTGCAAATGTTTGCCGTCGATGTGTAGTCAGTTCCGTATACGTATCCATTGTTGGTACGATGGGATGGTTGTGTGTCCGCGATGTTAGCTGTTATTACCATTTTGGTAGAAGTGGTCCGTTGCTTGATGTTTTTGAGAATGTTTGTTAATTTAACAGATTTATTGTTTTGATGAATTGTTGGACGGGAGTAGAAGCTCTCAGGTCCCTGATAGTGATGCTGTGTAGTTACTTCTGGATCAGTGTAACCGAGGGGATGATGGGGTATTCTTAATAATTTCACCAGTTTCTAGGGTGCTTCGGACGGTCTCTGTTATAGGTGTGATATTATTCTCACATAATCGGAGTACCTTTCCCTCGAAGATAGAAAGCTTTCTCATGCTGACCTTCAAGGACCTGGATGGCTATTTTGATATTACTTTTCATAAAAATATTCATTAAATACTTAATTTGTTGTTAAGTAACGCAGATGGTTAGTGTTACGATATTAGAACCGTCTGTTCTCGTCTGGAATTGACTAATAGAAACCTGCCCAAGCTGACTATATACAAACTCGGATCATTCCTGTTCTGCTCTATGGCGTAGCGATATGAACTCTATTGAACGCGGATGAAGAAGCTCTTGATCGTTTTTTGTCCGGAAAAAGCTTCACTCACATGCCTCATATTAATGCCACGTAATTAATTTTTTTAATTTCGAAGATCTCTCAATGATTGCCCTAAGACCAAAATATAAAAGTTCAAGAAAACAATGAAGCATTTCCAGTTGATGAAATAAATGTTGGTATTAAAAGCACTAGGTTATTAAATATGCTTATGGTATTTTACTTAATTTATGTTCTCATACAAAATGTACGAATGTGATTAAATTTGTTTTAAAGCAATCCCATTACTGGTTCCACCGTCATGAATTAAAGAAAACAAACAAGTAATAATAGCAAACATAAATGCCAGGTTTCCATGCTTTCCTTATCTTCCATTTTTTCCCACCATCTACCAAAACATATTACGAGCAATTGCGAGATATATGCTCATATCATTGGTTTCATATAAAGGGGTTGACGATTTCGGTTATTTAGCATTTAAATTTGCATCAAGTTCCTTTTCCACACTAAAGTAAACATTGGCTTCACATGTTAAGTGAATATCAAGTGTAATTAGTGTCGTAATGCGTAAGTCAACAAACTTTCTTATACAAACAGCGGTTTTTATCTTCTCTCCTTTTGCAATACAAATTTTGTAGCGTGGGTATATGCCACAATAGCTTATAGGCCTGTATTTGAAAACACAACTTTGTTATTAGTCTTTTTAAAAGCAATATTTGATGACACATTTTCTCGTCCAGGTTGGATTTGAATATTGCGGTGTGATTTACAGTGGTGGTAAGAAAAATAGGAACAATGGTCTCTAAAATAACTAATGTTTTGAAATAATATCAAGTATTAGCGAAATATATAGAATATCTAAAATAGCTTCGTTAAATTACCGCGATTAGTAAGAGCATCGATTAAGACATTAACTTAGGCTGGAAGCAAAGCAAATTTGTTTAGTCTTATATTAGAAAAATATTCCCATATCAGCGTTATTGACAGTTTATTAAAATATTTACAGCAACATTCTGCATATTTTGCGAAAATGGCTCATGGACTCATGGACTTCATTGTAACCCACACTTAGCAACAACCACTGCGAACATTTAAGAAGACACATGCTAACTATGTTAACAAAAACTGATCTAACATGCCAAATTATGGATACGTATCGACAGTCGCACAGGAAGTATTCTGCTGTATCGTCTTCACCAAATCACGTCTTGTAGAGGGTTTCATCATATAAGCCAAGCGCACACAAGTGTTTGAGATAATAAGATTTCCGTAGTGGCCCGGGACGCAAACAAGTCTATAGTCTGTCGATCCAAATAAGAAAAGACTTGCATCCATAAACTACATATGCTGTAAGTGGTAAAAGGGTTCTTTGCAAGTTCGTCGGTCATTAGGATCGTATAGGTTTTCGCTTATAAAATCAACGTACATTTATTTAACAACGTGTGCAGTCCCTCCAGAAAGGCGGTAGGCCCAGTCTCATCATTGGTCTTCGAGCTATCCGTGAAGATGCGACTACAGACATTCCCTGGATCAGATATTGGGCAGAGCAAGCCCAGAATGAAATGAAAGTTGACTGCAGTTACGTTACGTCCGTTCATAAGACTGGGGTCAAAGGAATGCGGTCTTCGAAACTTCAATTCGACTTGTATCAAAGACCACTTAAGCCGAAGATAGATTTAAGAATGACACTATGATGTGGCAATCCAGGAGCCGAGAGATTTTACACTGCACCGATTAGATACAGTACATCTAAAGGGTTATTTTTTAAAAGCTATAGAAAAGTTTTTCCAAAAAAAAACACATAAAATTGAGAAATATGCATGAAATCTTTATTTGAATCGATAGTACGGTCCATATAGTTTAATGTTTGAAGATTATTTCATGCAAATGTTGACCTTAACTGCGCCTCAAACATTTCGGCCGGTATCATACGAATAAATGCTTCAATGTTGTCTTCCAATGCGTCAATTGAAGCGGGCTTGTCTGTATAGGCATGATCTTTAACATAGACCCACAATAAACAGTCTAAACGCGTTAAATCGTCTTGTTGAAACCACATGTCATGCAAGTCAAGCATTTTGGGCAAAAAAGTTGGATGTCATATCATGGTAGCGCTCATCATTCACAGTTACGTTACGATTCGCATCATCTTTGAAGAAGTACGGTCCAATGATGCCACCAGCCCATAAGCCGTACCAAACTGTGACTTGACTTTTACTGGATACATTGGTAGCTCTTGCAATGCTTTTGGCTGATATTCACTAGAAAATCGATAATTCTGCTTATGAAAAATGAGCTTGGTCTGAACTTTCTTAACAGAGCACGCATTTTGATAATAAAATTCAATAATTTGCAAGCGTTGTTCGTTTGTAAGACGATTCATGGTTAAATTATAGACCAAACTGAAGTTGTTTGACAGTGAAACAAAACACGAAACGTGAGTCAGCCTTTCAATCCAGTGTTGCCAAAAAGATAATATCTAAAAAATCACCCTTTAGCAATAAATGACTGCTCTCGACACAATTCGATCACTTCTAGAAATGCCTGAGTTTTCATTCACACATTAGATAGGCTCAATTCGACAGACAATACAGCTACATCATCCGCTTGGGCCTGGGCGTAGCTGTAAGAGGACAGAACTGGCCCGCATGTACCATGGCAATAGCGACAAGCCCTGAGGACAGAGCGTATTTACCCCCGACATTACTTGTTAGTTCTTACAACTCACCTCACCGCAATTATAGTTATATTCATTAGTATCAAAAGTGTCACTGTCGAAAGCACCCTCTATATTGAAACAGGCGCCTAAGTATGCGTTGAGTGCACACTCAATTCTCCGAAAGAGGTTTTGAAGGAAAATATTTCGGATTTCTAGCTGATAAATGTATTACGTATTAGACAGAGGATGTATTTGAAAAGCGGATTTGCGCAAGTGAAGCTCAACCAGCCTTTCCATACTTTCCAGTAAGGAATTAGGTTCGTAGGATTGGTCTAAATTTCTTGACGATTTTTTTTTTTCCCGTTTTTTGGTAGTATACTGGTCTATACCACCGGAGTACTTTGAAACTGTTGAAACAATGTAGGCGTGTTATTTTTTAACTCTCTTTAATTCAAAAAAATTAGCAATTGTCTGTTAAGGACTGTTTGGCAGAAATTGAAAATTAAGAAGCTGCACAAATAAAAAAGAAGCTGCCAAAATGACAAATTTTGTAACTATATGTTGCCGGAAAGTATTCTGCAAATTTATGGAAAATACAACTGTTCGTCCATCATCATTACCATCTGATATTGGCAAGCTTTTTAAAGGAGACTACCTGAACACTTTGGCTAGGCCATGTAGAGAGCATGGACAACACTGCTCCAGCCCGAAGAGTCTTCGACTCCGAACCAGTGGGGCAACGCAATAGAGGACGACCACGAACCCGATGGCGCACTTAAGTGGAGAAGGACCTCAACCAACTTGGAGTGCGAAATTGGAGGCAGCTGGCTAAAGAACGTGCCAGCTGAAGAGGATTGTTGACCGAGGCCCAGGTTCACCCCGGTCTGTAGCGCCACAAGAAGAAGAAGAAGAAGCTGAACACTTTGACCGTTTTAGCGACGAAAAGTGTATGGTATTAAATATGCAATTCGTTTTTAGAAAAGCATTTCAGGCGTGTTCAAGCCTTTTAGGTACTGAATAGAAATATCCAATATTTTAGAAATAGAAAATGTTATGTTGTTGTAGACATAGATCTCCGGCAATGGCTTAAATTACAAATCGCAAAAAGTTTTAAGCTTGCCAAACAAACAAACAAACAGAAAAGAGTGTTGTGCAACATTTATTTTGCCTATGCTATCTTCTCCGACTTTATAGGCAGTTATGGACATACATATGGTGCTATTAATTGTTCTTCTACTCAGGCTATACAGTCAGTTAAGGACAAGGACAGGGCACGAGGAAGCCTCTCCAGCTAGCACGGAATATATGCAGCTACCGCACACAATCCAAACGCATTGACATCAAGACAATAGTTTCACAAGGCTCTACATTGGCTTGGGAATTGAGGATACTACATGCGCCTGCAGACGTAAAGCGTATTTCAAAATCAACAATTCGCAGATATGTTCACAAAACTTGTGCAACAATTGTTGATTTTGGAAGGTTTTTATGCTATTTCCGAAAGTTTTTATGATATCGACATGTGTGTCACAAATGTGTATGTGTATCACAAAACGTGCATATTGAAGCAACATAATGAATCGTCACTTATTTAATCGTCGCTCATAATATTACCAGATACACATTACATTGTCATTTCCTTCGTGTAGGCTATATAAAGCTGGTCATACGCGTTGTCATATATTTTCACTTCACATGACTTCCGCTCTCCAGGCTCATAAAATAACAGCTATAAGAACCCTTACATACATTGAGTGGAAAGTTTTTTTTTTTCCTTAAGCAAGGACCCCATTGAATTCAATCAGCATTACCTACTTGACCACTTCAAATCATCCATAAAATTCAATGTACTCGTAAAATCACACGCCCAGAAGCATCTCTAAAATGTGCCTAAGGGTGCGCAATGACCATCACCAACGGAGGGTTACTGCTGCAAGAACTTGATACAGAAAGAGGCATTGATCCTTACTATCCTACTTCTTTTGTTCTGCCTTTGACACATTCATCCTGCAGTCCAATGATAAACCCATTCTCGCACAGGCTTCTCTGAAGCAATAGGATTGAATGGAGGTGTTTCGAAACGACGAAAGCACAATGCCAATATAACCGCCCTTCTGCCACTTTACCAAATTGCGTTTGCAGTGAGGGTGAGGTAGTGTTTTGCTGATAGCAAATATATGTATGTGTGCTTATGCACGTATGTATGCTCACACTCTAGATACCCAATGAAGTGCAAATGCCGCTCCGTTGATCTACTTCTGAAAGAGTAGCGTAGTGAATGCGGTCAAAATGTGAATTTCAAATCGTTGTCGTGTGAACGGAAGTCCAGTGTTGAGACTTTCATTTCAAACATGTAGTGCCTTTTATTATTTTTTGTGCATCCTTGCTAATGCCTGCATGGTAAAAATTGCACATATCTGAAATTTAAATTCCTTTCGCTCTTCAATTTTGAAGAAGTTTGTGAGAAACATAAGCTTATTCCTTGATTTGCTAAACACTAATTTTGATTTAGGAATTTTGGATGCAGACAGTTCAAACTTAGAAGATTATTCAATAAGCGTGTTTGGCTTATCAGTGTTTTACTTTTGAAAGCTTGCGAGCTTGTGGCTGCTGTACGAAAACTTTGAAAATCCTGCAGTAGCATTCAATTTTCGGCAAGTATGTCTAAAAATGTACTAAAATTGTAGTAGAATAACAACCTTTCGATTAGGGGGGGATTGCGGATAGTAATCGAATAAATAGACAATTGTTGAAATCATAATTCGAAAGTTTCAATGAAAAGAATTCTTACTCGTGGAGGTATTGCGTCAGTTTTTTTAGCATAATGCTCTGCTCTTGACCTACCTTTCAGTCGTAAACCGAAGTTAACAGAAACAACTACACAAAATGGCACAAAAACTGTCCAAGCAAACTTCATCATCTCAAAGTCTTGATAACTCGAATGATATTAGTTGATGAAAAACTGAAACTGACACGTAATTTTACGACTATTAATTTTTTTTTGGCAAGTAATTTTTGGAGTTATCGTTATTACCAAATAAAGCAAATTATCTGGACTAAATAAACATATACTTTAGTTTCATTTTTTAAGCGTAAACAAACATTTATTTTAAACTATGCATGGTTTTTCCGTTCTATGAACTGGCCCAACAATCAAAAGTTCATCTAAATATTCACACATAAAGGGTGGTTTAAGGGCCGATGTTGCATAGGAAACGTCAAGTTTTTTTCTGCATATCATTTGACATTTCTCAATTTCAGACTAACTTAATTTGAACAATGTAAAGATACACAATCGAGCAACGCGTTAAAGTTATTCAGGCTTATTATGAAAATGGGCGTTTTAATCAAAATGCATATCGTGCACTTCGTGATTTTTCCAAATATGTTACATAATTGAAAATTCTAGATTTATTTTGCTGGTTTTGTGTTTTTTTTGAGTTAGAAAAGGATTAACGTTACTGATGTGAAACAAAAAGAATCAATTCAAGAGCTAAATGAATGCATATTGACGCATAGAACCTCAATTAAATTGGACCATAGGAAGGAGGTGTGCCGCCGAGGTCGCGGCTATACTATACCAATATTATCATAATAAAAAGTAATGGCAATCATTTCCTAAATAATTTGTGTTACACAATAATTTGTATGTGGAGTGAGTTATGGTAGCAAAAAACATGTTATAAGCAAGACTGTGCCAGACACATGTTCTTATGAACTACGTAAAAAGCATCATTTGATTCGCATTGTCAACTTCATTGACGGGATTAAATAGGAATTAAATGGCACTGATATTATTAATACCTTGTTCAAGTTGTTTTCTGAAGAAATTTGAATGAAGAAATGAAGGCATTGTTGAGGGTTGCCATTATACAGTTTTTATCTCCATTTGACCCGTTTTTGAAAGGCACGATATTATAGTAAATCCTCGCTGTTGACAATTTTTATATATTCTTTTCGTGAAGCCTTCTTAAGTGCAGCGAAGTTATATTGGTCGTAAGTAAATTCATTACTTATCGAGGCGATGTGGACTTCAAGATATATGCACCTGCATTATTAAAGGCCTGTACAAAGTTACAATGTACAAAAAATCGGTAAGCCTGAAATCTTAAAAATCGAATTGAAAATACTACCATTTTAGCATACCAGATCCATTATACATATTAGTTAAAAGATTCCGTAACTAACAGGAAAGAAAATTTAAAAGATAAGCGTTGCTTATTACTTCGTGCATGCACGATTAATTTTACACATGTAATGCAACTGATTGCTTATAATATAAACGATTTGTTATAACCCTTGCTAAATAATGCGCTCAATCTCCTCTGGTACATTTTGGAATGTACGACAATACTCTATACGAACTGCTTGCAAGAAACTGTGAAAATTCAAAATTCCGTATCCGTTGCACCACTCAAACACGCCACAACTTGATGATTATAGCATGGATTCATCATTTATTATCATTTACTTTGAATGCCAACAAGACATTTTGTACATCGAACAACCGAGCCTATGTACCTTCACATATATAATCCATCCATACGAACCTACCGTCAATGAAGATCAAACGCGACCACTGTCCATTCAAACCAATGCGAATTTACATATGTGCATTTACTTAATTTCGTGTGGCAAGGTATCGCTCTTACCGGCAGGGAAAAGTGTTCAATTTTGTTCAAATTTAGGGTAAAATTACTTATTTCTGGAAACTGCGTATAATACCAACTCAAGCAATCGCTTTTTAAGTGTAGAAGCTGTGTAATGTGACAGATCATTTAACTGATCAACTGACTTGGTGGAAACTTATTAGAGATAAACAGCTAGATTTGTACGTTCGTAGATAATTCGTAGCTCAATATAAATATATAACAATCCACATACTTCTCCGGAATAAGCAAGCATTCTATTGTATCATTATTCATTAGATACTACCGTGAAATAATAAAAAACAAAAAAATTTGTAAAGTTTTCCGTTGTTTGGCATCTGAATACTCCAGGATCCAAGCTGGGTGCAATTCAATATTCACACCCTTAAGACTTGCTACACACACGAATGAAGTCAGAAACAAATGGGACCAGTATTCGGTCCGACGCGATGGACCCATAAAAATCCGGTTAAGTGCGAATTACACTCCCACGCCGGCGCTCCCATACTGTTAACACTCGTATATTTTCTGAAAAGTTCGTCCGCTCTTAGAGCTTTAATGAATTTCATGTTTTTTCTAGGAAGTTTGAATTTTAATCAAAAGTTGAAAACCATTTTCTTAGCTAAACAACTAATTGTTCAGCTATTAGTAAGGTGCTTTTAAGTACATCGTTAAACGGATGTTTTCGAATTCGCGTTCACTTGCGGTTTCGGTGTTTTATGTTATTTGAAAACGTAGTACTCTCTGAGGTGAATTGAAAGCGATATAAAACAGAAAACTGGCAACACGGACGAGATTTGTTTGAAGAAATTAATGGAAATTCAGCAAAAAAAAAATTTAATAAATAGTAAATGAAAATTTAAAATTCATGAAAATTCAATAAGTAATTTTTGTTAATAACGATTTTTCTCCCTCAATATTTTGAATGCCTTGCAAAGGTGGACTTTCATGGAGCATTATCGATAACACACAAAACAAATGCATTTTCCTTCTCCTAGACAACTTCACAGGGCGCATTATGATCAGTTATTAAAAATTGTTATTATTGTATTTTACAATCAAATTAAAATGTATTCCTATATAGGACTGCAAAAAACACGGTTTCAATGTGTTTATTTCACATAATTGTGTCGTTCGACTTGAACTATGCGAACTATTGGTCATAAAAGCTATACCTAAACTGTCTAACATTTATCTGATATGAAACTTAAAAAGTATCTTAAATCTGTACATATAGTCGATACATTTCTAGAAAATAAAAATGTATTGAATTTTAATTCTTTGCCTTTGGAAATGAATCTAAAATTATAAAATACCAGTTATTCCACTAATAATGTTCAAATTAAAGTATAATAATAGAAACGTGAATGAGGGTGGTGTTTACATTTACCCCACAGTACTTAAAAACACAAGGACGACTGTAAGGCAAAAGCATCTTCCTCGGGCGTAGCAACGAAGTTGCATGTGATCTTCCGACCTGCGGAAAGAAGGTTGAAATCCGTGGACCAAAATCGTTAAAATTTCACTCAGAGCCTATATTGGGTCCTAATTAGTGGGAACAATTTTGCCTGTTCAGGTATGATGCCTAGGTAGTGGTGGGATTTCGCACCATTCGCCTGAACCGATATAAAACAAAAGTTATACGGAGTAAATGTGACTAGATTTAAAATCATTTTTTATTTGCAAATTAATGACAGAAGCATTTACATAATGTGGAATACAGGGAAGCATTTTGGGTGCAATGCCACCTCACATAGTTTTTCATCGCATTGTCGAACAAGGCAACACCATCCATCCGTTCGTTATATTTATGCAAAACATTTTTCGCGGGGCCAACGATGTGCATGATGCATGGGCTCAATCCCTTCGTGGTTTGATGCAATCGTGACGATCGAATTATTATTCCATCTTGCCATTACTATTTCATGGTTCTTGTCAAATGCGAAATCTAATGTTCCTCGTGTCCTTTTTTTCATTGAGTGAACTTCAACTGACCTGGCCTCGTTTGTACGATTTTCACGAATAATGCCAATGATGCAAAATAGCCGAGTGATGATAAGCGGCACATAAGCTTATGCGAAGTGAAAAAATTGTCCAACGTGACGCAATGCTGAAGTGGTGTTTCCAATATTGCGAGCAGCTTTATAGCCACTGTTTCGCGCAAACCATATTCGATGAATTCCGATCTTTCGTTGCACTTGCACCGCCATAGAGGATAGAAAATAGGTGCCAATTAGACGAGCACAAATCCCAGTATTTGAACCCGAACCGAATGGGTTTTCCCTTGATGAACATTTTGCAAGAGTGTCGGCCCTAATATGCAATCATTTGTTCATCGACGGAAAGTTTGTGCTCAAAAATTCCGAACTGCATGAACTTTTGCAATTGCAAATTTGTCTCTAACATCCAAATGACGGTTATGACACAAGGAAAATAACGTTTTATTCGACGGAAACGATCGCAAGTCATAGCTGCACGAATGATTTGATTTTCCAACGATGTATTTGAGGACCCGTAGTTGTTTGGATCTGGACGGAATATATGTATGCTGACTGGCTAATACATATATTCCGTGCAAAAACGCACCATTCAGCTTCGCGTCGTGACGACTGACGGACCTAAATATGCCTCCAAACTTAAACCAAAACCTCCCGCCCCAATTCCAAAAAAAAAGCCGGGTATCGCTCACAGACTGGAAATCAAAACCTCTAATCAGTTCCTAAAGTACCCGCAGATTGCAACCAAAAAGCGGGAGCGGCTGAACATTCGAAGGCCATCCGGCCTTGAAATTCAAGCGCAAAGATCTGCGATTTGCTTCTGAATTCTGGAATGCTTTATGGACACTCTTCAGGATAAACTCTCAGAAAAAAAAAATTTGCTTGGCCTGGGCGAGGGATCACACGGACCAGATGGCGGAGCCATCGCCAAATTGTCAAAGAGGCTCAGGCAAGAAGGCATTACTTTAAACACTAATGAGTCACTAGGGCCCCATAATGAGATCCTGCAAGGCGATCTTATTATACGCCGTGATAGATAGGAGCGACTTTGACTGTAGTATTTCTAATTGCATGAAGTTAGAACGCTGTATCAACTGTTACTATCTCAGACTCATTGTTCAGAATGGAGCCGTGGCATAGTTGCCCATGATGCTGATTGGCATCAAGGCCACCTTAAGCTCCACTCCTTCACGGACCAAAGGTCAGCCGACCCTTATAGTACGTTGTACAGTAGTGCGCAAGCATATTTGTCATCAGCAACATGGTTTTATAAGCGTTGGGTCTACTACGACCAACTTATTTATCTTCACTGATTATTGTCTTCGTAATATTGAAAGCCATTTATAAGTTGACAGTGTTTACATGGATTTATACAAAGCCTTTGACCGGGTCCACTATCAGGTTCTTTTAAAAACAACTTGAAATGCTCGGATTTCATTTGTATGTTTAGAGGGTACTTGAAGAACCGTAGACAGTTTGTCAAGATTGGACCAGCTCTCTCTAAAGAGATTCATAATTTCTCGGGCGTCCCTCAAGGCAGCCATAGTGGCCCGCTCCTATTCCTTCTGTTCATCAATGATCTGCCATTGTTTTTTTTTGACAACCAACTGTGTTTTATATGCGGACGACTTAGAAATGTACAACTCCGTTAGCTCTGTTATGACGCGCTACGTCTGCAGTATAATCTCAATAAAGCTAATGACTGGTGCACTTTGAACCAATTGCATTTTAACATAAATAAATGCTCTGTTCAAACTTTCAGTAGAAAACGAATTTCAATTATCTTTGACTACACCGTTCAAGGATCTGTTTTGAAAAGAGTAAAGAATCAAAAAGACTTGTGAGTAATTTTTGATCCTGAATTGAATTTCTCAGTGCATATGGATTATATAATTGGCAAAACCACTTCCTTGCTTGGGTTTTTATTTCGTAACTCCAAAGAATTTCATGATCTGTACACGTCACTTATTCGTTCCGTTTTGGAGTATGGCTGCGTCGTTTGGAGCCCTTATTACCAAAATGCTGAAATGCGTATTGAGATAATTCAAAGGCGTTCTACGAAATTTGCTCACGCCCTCATGCGAGGCAAGATGCGCGCTTATAGATTTAAAATCGCTTTCGCAAAGATGAATTTATTACTCTTTCTGGTCACATCGATTGTTCTCATTTACTATTACTGCATAACATATATACCCCGACTCGCATTCTTCTGCCTAGAGATCAAATATTCTTTTTTATCTCTAGATACAGAACGAATTATGCACGAAATGATCCTATAACTATGGCCTGCGTCAACTACAATTTATGTTCACATTAGATTGATTTTAATATATCCAGATTATGTTGCTATATTGAATTCTATCTAAATCTGAATTTAAAGGCATTAGTATTTTTTGCATTTCATATTCTAACAAAATATCTTATATGAAATCTTCAGAGAATGTATATATAAATTTATGCATAGGTAGTCTAAATCAGTTTGTAACTCGTAAGACGAAATAAATAAATGAAGATCGTCAAAGGATGCGATCCACAGCTTGCAACCTTCCAGTTATAGATTCAACTACCAAAACATTGTAGCGTCTGTCAGGCTGAAGCAATAGCAAAAACAAGGCAGCCGTCTTTGCGCTAAGTGCAACAGGTGGGTGGGAAGACCGAATCATCGGATTTGAATCTACCTCGATATAGCTTAGTGCCACTTTTCGTTTTCCGACGCTGTCTCGCAATATACGTGCGTTGTGATGTAGCTTACCAACTTCAACCACAATACGGCCTCTGTTCCAAAACGGAATTTAATTTTCTGTTATGCAAATGTTATGCAATTGTAGTGGTCTTCCATACCGCAGATACAGTCTTCTGGAAGCCTATTACTTCAATAACCTGACCGAACTAAATAAAGTAAAACTCGGTCATCTACTTCGCTTCACAAAAAGTTTTAAATGGTTTGCGGACTAGTCACAGATCCGCCTGGTAACAAAATGTATCTACCATATGTGTGGCTATTGTTCATTGCACAGCAGTCAGCCACTTTAACCTCACCTACAATAATCACTACAGCTTTACATCTTACTTACATTTTAGTCTAACAGCCCCTTTCTTCTAGAATTACAAAACTATGAATTGCGTAATTAATTAAACGGCGTTTTTAGCTTTAATTTCGTGCACAGGCGACCGAGTATTTATACGGCTTCAAATTATTATTTATCTCACGTACTGCAAACACATTTGTGTATTTTCTCTCCAAGCTTTTTTTTTATCAACTGCGAGCTCTCTTTTGCATCGTCATCTTTATTGTTCTGAACGTTTTCTTGCTGTGAATGTAAAAATGTGTGTATATCCACTTCCAAGTTTTGATGTAGCACTTATACACTGTGTCTGAACAGGCCCTGCCTGTATCATTTCCTTACACTGGATACTTCCTATTATTTGTAGCTTGGTAGTTTTTTTTTATTCTCAATTTTTTTTTAATTCCGTTAGTTTGATCTTCCAACATTTTAGAATATTTATATTTCGGCTAAAATTCTGAAGCACCGAAAGGCAGTGTACTCATTAGTGATGGGAACTATCGAATAAAAACTATTTAGTTATTCGATAGTTGCAAAATATTCATTTATTCGATAGTCTAAAAACATTCATTCATCAAATTGAATCAAAAAAATATTCAATAGTTTTTACTTTTTTTACTTTTACACACGCTAATTTTGACAGCAAGTTTCACCTTTCTGCCTAAAATATGGAAATGCTTGCTGTCAATTTTAGTTCGTGTAAAAGGGGCCTTGTATGGCTGGTTGGACTGAGTCAAATGGTCGGCATGACAGCTTCTCTGAGAGAGAATTTTGTGTATGCATACACACATTGCCAAAATATTTGCATGACAGATTGTTCTATGGTTTGGTTCGAGCCGATAGTTCGACTCAGTTAAGAGACGAGTTCGAATTCGTTCATTTGTATGATGGAAAAATGTTCAAATGGTTTTAGTTGAATGAATGGTTTTTTCGTTCGCTTGGACTTTGGACTATCGAGTCGAATGAATGGTTTTAGTTGAATGAATGGTTTTTTCGTTCGTTTGGACTTTGGACTATCGGCTGCTATGAACGATTCGTTCAGTTGTATGATGGAAAAATGTTCAAATGGTTTTAGTTGAATGAATGGTTTTTTCGTTCGCTTGGACTTTGGACTATCGAGTCGAATGAATGGTTTTAGTTGAATGAATGGTTTTTTCGTTCGCTTGGACTTTGGACTATCGGCTGCTATGAACGATTCGTTCAGTTGTATGATGCAAAAATGTTTGAATGGATTTAGTTGTATGAAGAAGATATCGCCTGGAGGGAGAAGAATTGAATCAAATAATCCTCCTTAACAGCAATTCTGGCTTATAGACGATGGATGAATAGCCACACACCGGAATGAGGGATGTAATTAGTTAGTAAGTTAGTACTATGTAATGAAGTTCGAATTTTATGAATGGAATGAATTAAGTACAAATGATGTATTTATGTATGCATTAAATAAAATAAGAATGGTATTTGATGTTGTAGTTCGTTGTGAGAGGCAAAGGAAACTCACATGAAAAAAGCACCCTTAGGGTAAGAGACGGGGAAGACGGTTTTGATTTATTTTTTGTGATAATTATATATATCGAGGATTAGGCCTCCTAAGGAAAGAAAGAAAAAAAACGGGAGCCCCCTCCCCAATCTTCAGCCCTGGCGTGTATTGTTTTAACAACCCATTCGGTGAATGAATGAATGAATAAAATCATTCGATAGTTGAAATTATTCAGTTACTAACTATCGATAGTGCAATTCATTCGATAGTTCCCATCACTAGTACTCATGCTCCTTTTAACCAAATATCTCAAACACAACTCACAAGGTATTTAGGTGCACATTACCATTAACACAAGAGCGAATATGTTATAATGGCCATATAGCCTAGAAATGTCCCAATAAATAAGACCAAACAACTCCAAATGTCCATGTTCGGTTTAATTTCACTTTACTACTAAGAAAGTCTTGTTAATGGAAAGCAAATGGAAATTATGGCAAATATAGATATCTAATCTGAAATCAGAAAATGTCCATATAGATTTATACAAGACTTTGCAGTAATGTCGTCCATTCCATTCACTTGAGTACCACCAAAAAATATATTTCACCCTAGGACATTTAAAAGTAAAAGAAATAATATTTAAATAATCTGCCTATTGAGATAATTCACATCAAAAGTATTTCTTCCTGTCGTAGACAAATATAAAAACATCCGTGTTAATTCAACACTTCTTTTTTCTTTCGACACTTTTTGAGAAGAAGTTCATGGTAATTAATGAAAAACCGAAAGGAAAAGGTGAGATTCTATGGCAACCGAATTTGTGAAAGCTCAGTCTGCTGCACTCTAAAAATGATCTAAATCTTTCCGTTAGGGTGACTATTATGTTTAATTTAGATGGTACTCAACACGACTTCCGACTTGAAAGAGTTGAAAATAAAAGCTGCAGCCAAACTATTACTATCTAAAGAAATTGTATAAGTGTACATAATACAATCATGTGCGGTAGCGAATAGTTGTGCTTGTGCTGAGCGCTCCGATATTTGTATTTTTTTGAATAGTGTACTGATTTCTCTTATAACTTAAAACTTGTGTGTATCGTATTATCTAAAACGATTTTCATAAAACTTAAACTGAAATTATACATATCAATCTATCAAACTTATATCGTCGTATCTTACTGGTAGGCAACTATGTGTAATCGCTGGTGACCAATCTTCAAGCTTCATTAACTTGATAAGTGGAGTTTCGCAAGTTTCTATCCTTGATCCTACAAAATTCACATGTATGCCGATGACATACAACTTTTTCTAAGTCGATCGCTTAATAAGAAGGACAGTACACCTCATTGTTTTTTTACACGGTTTCGGTATAACACGGTTTGAACATTAAATAGGATATATACTATTAAGTTTTTACACGATTTTATTCCATTTATCACGATTGTTTGTGCTTAAATTTTGTTTGTCAATTTTATGTTTTGCGAAGTATGTTCATCTCACAAATTTAAGGAAATTTCCGTTTTGCGGGTACAAGCAAATTTACTGGTCAAGCTAATTTATATAAAACAAATGTCTAATGTCTTTTCTTACACGGTTTTTTCTGGAACCACTTTAGAATTTATGATTGGACATTCAGACACGGTTTGCGTCTTAATCCGAATAAGTCGAAGGTATAACAAGTATAGCAAGGCTTTTGACCTCTCTTGTCTACGCCGTGTTCCTCTCAAGGATGTCCCCATCGAGGGGCTGCTTCTGCAAAAAAAAATTTTGGAGCAATATTCAATCGTATACGGTCTTATAATATTCATATAAATACTAGTATGTGTATGGTGGGCTTCGTAGACTTTGGGCCACACAACATTTTATACCTATAAAGATCAAGGTGTTGTGAGCAAAATCCTTACATCTACCTGTTTTGTTATTTGCCTGTGAAATATTCTGCAAGCCTGATCATAATAGTATGAAGAAACTAATGGTAGTTATTACAATATCATGTTTCAAGATTTTCAATACAAATTACCGGCAATTCCCTAGAAAACTTATTTACAATCAAAATATTTTGCTTTCTAAACATCTTTATACAAAGTTGAGATATCTATCTATCACTCTTGCAATCTCAAGATCTTTAATGATAATCCAACCGAGATATTCAAGCCTTCAGGTGGAACTCCAGTTTTTGTTCACGCTGCTAGGCTGTGAAATTTTTACCAGCGCCTTTGAGGGGTGTTCGCACTAAGATCATTCAAGAGTTCTTAAGCCTGATAAAAACAAAAAAACAATTTCCGTAAAAATATATAAAATGTGCCTGTTCTCTAAATTTGGAACATATTCCACTTACTTTAGAAACAAACATTCTTCTTACTTAAGAACTGAAAATTATTTCTTGAGACCAGAGACCGCACAAAAATATGCATAAGAAACCTGAGGGATAATTGGAAGAAAAATGGAAACAAGCACATTTTTCCAAAGAGAAATATTCCCTATTTAACTGCTAAACTATCTTTGCGTAAACTTCCACCGGACATACATATTCTAGCATTGAGTTATTAAAGGGAAAAAAAAGTGGCAGAAAGAGTGGTGAAAGGGTCTAGGTGATATTTTAAATTAAAAACATTTTTTCCCAAATCAGACCAAGTCTCATCCCACAAGCGAATACGCGAAATGGAAAACTTCTGAGTGGAAAACTTTGAGACTAAGATCTGTGTGTATGTTTGTGTATACCAGCAAACGTGAATGCATAGACATGTTTCTCTTTTACTTGTCTTCCTTACGGCGCGGCGTCTTTTAAAGGATATAAGTATATGGGCAAAATACCTGTATCCCTCTTAGGGCTAACCCGAACTTTTCTCTTGAGTAATTCAATTTACCCGCTTGTTTTTATAAAGTTTTTCGTGTGGGTTGGAATTAAGAGCAGTAAAAAAATAAACACTTTTTGTTTTAACAAACACCGAAGAGGATGATACAATTTATGCAAATTCAGTTATTTTCCTTAATTAGAACGTTGAGAAGAGTTTATTATCCCTGTCGGAAATAAATAACGGGATACATACTTAATTTAAAGAAGGATGATCCGGTTTGCAGTGAGAAATATCGTTTGCAAGTATGTTGTGAAGAATGAATACATGTTAGAGCTTAAAACAAAAAAAAAAAAAACAAAAATTAAATTAAAACCGAAATAAAAGGAGCACTTTATTTTCGGCGAAACGCTCCACCATCGTTTAATTAATGCATTTTTCGTGTCGTGGCTGCTTGTGCAAACATGTTGCATGTCTTATCTATTATAATCAGTTTTAAAAATAAAAGAAATCTCTTATTTTTCACAATGGAAGATTTCAAGTAACTGAAAGTATGTATAACGCCTGTATATGCTATATACACGGAAGTGAGTTGAAATAATGTATGCAATAACTCCCATGGCACTCTAATGCAACCCTTCTGGCGGTTTTGCCTTAGAAACTCGCAGAATAAAAAATACTTTTATGAAAGAGGTAAATGTCACCAAAGCAAACGGGACCTATTGCCAGTTGTCCAGACCTGCTGCATACTAATTATTTCAATAACAGTTCCTAAAGGTTTTTTTTTTATTACTTACTTACTTACTTAAGGTGGCGCTATAGTCCGGGGTGGGCATGGGCCTCAACCAACGAGCGTCTCCAGCCAGCTCGATCTTTAGCTAGCTGTCTCCAGTTTCGCACGCATAGTTGGTTGAGATCCCTTTCCACTTGCGTGCGCCACCTGATTCGCGGTCTTCCTCTACTGGGCCGTCCATCGGGAGTGGATTCCAACACTCTTCTGGCTAGGTCGATGTCGCTGAACAGCCCCTATAGTTCGTCGTTATATCTCCTCCTCCACTCACCTGCATAGATGGTGGACGAGACCGAGACTCACACGAAGAATTGTCTTCTCGGAGCAACCAAGAGCAGCTTCATCTGCTTTTAACAAAGTCCATGCCCTCGCGCCATATAGCAAGACTGGGACGATTAAAGTTGAAAAAGTCGCCTTGTCTGAAGTTACAGCGCGTCGCCTTGTCTGAATCCTTTTTTGTCATCAAAGGTCTCGGTTAGGCCTTTACCGATCTTGATGAAGCAGCGTACATTCTCCATAGTCATCCTACACAAACGCACGAGTTTGGTAGGGATGCCAAAACTAGACATTGCTCCGTATAGCTCGTCTCTATAGATGCTATCATACGCGGCATTAAAATCGATGAAAAGGTGGTGGGTATCGATTTGTTGCTCCCGGGTTTTCTCCAAAATCTGCCGATGTGTGAATATTTGGTAGATGGTGGATTTTCCTGGCCTAAGGCTACATTAGTATGGACCGACCAGGTTGTTGAAGAATGGCTTTAGCCGTTCACACAGTACGGCGGATAAGATCTTGTATGCGATACTTAAGACACTGATGCCTCTGTAGTTGGCGCAGTAAAAGGGGTCTCCTTTTTTATGGATCGGGCAAACACTGCTGAGATTCCATTCATCCGACCATATTACAGATGAGTTGGTGCATGCCTGCGGCTTTAAAAAGCTCGGCGGGTAGGCTCCCGCAGAATGTTTTTATTATTCAGAATTATTTCCTTTAAAAAGTTTCCACGACACAGAGCCTGCAAAATGAGAGAAGTATTTGCACTTTGCCAGCTGTATTCCGGATTCAAATCTACCGATACGTCCTTACAAAACTTCAACCGATATATTGTAATACGTGTCGATCAGTACGATTATAAGTTCTTGCATGAGGTGGATGAGCACAAAAAAATTCAATGGCAATTTGTAGTATGTGTAATTTCAGATCAGATATGACAGCAAACTTGTCGAGTTGGCTAGGCTAGATCGAGCTCACTACTGCCAGTGTTCCTTGACGACAGGTCTCTCGGTTCGAAATGAAGAGAGAAGATGACCGGTATAATTATGGGGAAGCAAGACAGCTTGGTATAATGACGGGAACCCAAAACTGCTGTCTGCTGACGAGATTTATTCAAAAATATGTGTAGAACATTTTTGGAATAGTTGTACTGTTATAGGTGGTTTTTGGCGATGATAAGTGCCTACCTATATTGTAGCCGGCTTGCGACTCAAGGCATGATGAAAAATGGGAACAGCCCTTAGCACATGGTCTTCGATTCTCTTTACAGATCGGTTGCGTCTAAGCTTCCAATATAGACTTGATTAGATGTATAGACTGTGATCGGTGAATTAATTTCATTTCTCCCCATTTGCTATTTATATTTTAGCACTATTCGTCACAATGAGAAATTGGCACATTCCATAATGAATGCAACATATTACTTTTACTTAGCATCTAAATTAGGATTGCTTAAATAAGTTGTCTGGAATATGCATAATTTGCAATTGAAACCCATTTAAATGATGCTTTTTAGTTTCGAAGATACGCTATCGCTATTCGTACGCTTCAATGACGGTGCATTAGAACGGAACGGAACGGAACAAAACGCATCTGCCCTCTGGTAGTGTTTGACAAGTAAGTCGTCCTTTATTCGAAAGAACTATGATTCTTGATTGTTTTTACCGCACTTCCTGTATCAATTTTTGCACTCACGTTTCTGTTTTTGTTTAATGCATAAATGTGAATGAGTTAGTAAGAGATAAGATAAATTTCTTATAAAGGGCGTACGTGCGGCTTGTCAGTTAAAATTTGTCAGCACTTTCATGGATGCAATTTTCTTGTGCCACCACCCAATTTCGTGGTACATTCGAAAGAAATTCTTAACATTGTTCTTCGTCTGTATATCACACAAGGAGGTAACGCAATATCTCTTAAAATTACTTCAGACCGGCAATCCATCTACTGTAAGAATTTACCTGAACATTTAATTTCGAAATATTTTTATAAAAAGTAGATTGAATCTTATTATTAAAATACGAATTCCAAGCATAAGGTACTTACCTTCCATGTTATTTAATTCTGCAACCGAGGTTAGCGCGCAGTTGTTTTTGTTTATATAATCGAGCCCATACACGCAAAGAAACGTCGCCGCCGACGTAGAATATTTTTTTGTTGTGTACGTGTTTGTGCAGAGCATCTGCTTCGTGTGTATTCACGTCTTATGCTTGTAGCGAAATTTTGTGTGATGTAGAGTGGATTGTGCACAGAGGGGAAATTAATAAATCACGAATAGACATTTTTTTTAATAATTTGGTACTACCACGGTTACACTTTTTGTACCGCTTCTTGGTCCAAACCACTTTGATCGATCGCTTTACAAGTAGACGATCAAGCAATTGTATGAATAAATATGCACAGCAGAAAGAAACCTACATTGTTTCACTACAAATTCACAGGACTTATCATACGGTGTGACTCACATCACCGAATCCTAAATTAGGATTGAAGTTCGTACTGCCGAGTTCATACAACGATGCACTTACATACCATGTATCCAGTTTAAATTCGATATTTAAAAAAATGTATTTCCCAAATGTATACTTACCTAACCTGTCTTAAAAAACCCCGTACACGCCCACTTTTTAATTCAAAACAGAGTAACTTGAAAAGAAATTTTCCAATTTTGTTCGTACACTTTTGGAGGGCTTGGGCCTGTGCATCCAGGGCAAATTTGTTGATTGCTCTCAACTTGGCGAGGTGCCAGCAACGATCCCTGTAAATGCACAGGTCAAGTTTGCATACAGCCTCCTCTCGGCGTCCATTGGATACCTTCTGCTGCAGC
The DNA here is from genome assembly GCA_916610145.1 of Eristalis arbustorum. Taxonomy (NCBI): domain Eukaryota; kingdom Metazoa; phylum Arthropoda; class Insecta; order Diptera; family Syrphidae; genus Eristalis; species Eristalis arbustorum. Next base: position 79,208,265 of record OU744316.1, on the reverse strand, counting down.
CGCTAAGAGGTGAACCAATGTATGCAGCGACCCCTTGTCCGGGGACTTAAACCAGGACCCGGTCCTCCAGGTTCGGGGGTTTCGCATGGGGTTAACTTCCCCACCGTGTAAAATATACTCTAGTTCAGAGACGGCAACAAGCCTCGGATACGGATGACCCTACTGCTGACGACCATGGACAACGAAACAAGGACAACGATTTTCGGTTCTGCACGTGGAATGTGAGGTCACTTAACAGACCACGTGCAGCCGATGAACTTGCGGAGGCCCTAGAAGCCTATAAGGCTGACATCACCGCCATCCAGGAGGTGCGATGGGATGGGCCGGGCAAAAAGAGGATGAAAAACTGCGCTATATACTACGGCGATTGCTACAAAGAGCGAAGGCAGCGCTTGTTTGGATGCGGTTTTGTTGTTCGAGGCAGACTTAAGCAAGAAGTCTTAAGCTTTAGATACATAAGCGAACTCCTCACAACAATCCGCATCACGGCAACATTCGGCAACATCAGCCTAATTTGCGCCCACGCCCCAACGGAGGACAGAGACGATGATAGAAAGGATGACTTCTATGATCTCCTAGAAAGAACATACGATCAATGCCCCAGCTACGACACCAAGATCGTTCTAGGAGATTTCAACGCACAGCTGGGCAAGGAAGAAATCTTTGCTAGAGTCAGCGGTAAACACAGCGTGCACGACATCACGTCCGACAATGGACTCACCTCAACATTCACAAAGGGACCTGGCGGTCCCCCGATCAATCAACCGTCAACCAGATTGATCACATTGCGATCGACGTCAGACACTCCTCCAGTGTGCTCGATGTCCGAACGTTCCGAGGTGCTAACATCGACTCGGATCATTACCTTGTTGTAGCCAAGGTCAGAACTCGGATATCGATTGTACAACGGAGTAGAGCAAGACCAAAACAGTTTGACGTTGGAAAGCTACAATCGCAATCGACCGCTGGGAACTTTTCCGATCGAGTCTCTCTTAAGCTCTCAGAGAGTCCAACTCTGGCAGGCGAAACAATCGACGAACAGTGGAACCGTTGTCAAAACGCCATCAGAGAAACTGCCTCTGATGTGTTGGGTTTTAAAATGCCACCTAGAAAAAAGCCCATGGTTTGACAACGACTGTCGGCAGGCGCATTCAGCGAAACTTACAACCTATAAGGCGACGCTGGATAGAAGGAGGAGAGCGGTTCGTGAGCTCTACGAACTTTAAAGCAGGGAAGAGGACTGGTTTCTCAGAAAGAAAACGACGGTGCATTAGAAGCGCGCGATCGAGGAAATGGAGAGGTGGTACGGCAGAAATAATGTCCGAAAGTTTTACAAGCGTATGAAAAAACTATCCAAAGGGTACAAGCATCGGACAGAAGCGTCTCGGAACGAAGAGGGACAACTCGTAGTAGAGTCGGAAATCTGGAAGGATCACTTCTGCAGACTGTTTAACGGTGAAGAGAACACGGCTGTCAGGCAGAATGTTCCACTCCACGCAATGGACGACGATAGAAGAGAATTCCGTCCCCCCGATCTAGACTAAGTCATGGTAGCGATATCGAGACTGAAGTCGAAAAAAGCTGTTGGAGCGGACGGATTGTCCGCGGAACTGTATTAAAGCAACTGGAGATGATCTAGTTGGGCGCATGCACCAGCTCATCTGTAGGATATGGTCGGAGGAAAGCATGCCCGACAAGTGGAATCTTAGTATTGTCTGCCCGATCCACAAAAAAGGAGAATTGCTGTACAGCGACATGAGTGTAGTCAGACGTCTACGGACTTAAAGCCTAAGATGGTTAGGCCATGTTGAGCGCATGGACAACACTGCTCCAGCCCGAAGAGGCTTCGACTCCGAACCAATGGGACAACGCAACACGAACCCGATGGCGCACTCAAGTGGAGAAGGACCTCAACCAACTTGGAGTGCGAAATTGTAGGCAGGTGGCTAAGGATCGTGCCAGCTGGAGAGGATTGTTGACTGAAGCCCAGGTTGATCCCAGACTGTAGCGCCATTGAGGAGTAACGCTTTGTCACATGTTACGTTACTCAGTTACAAAATTTTGCCGCAGCACTTGTCCAAATGCAATAATTAACTCCCTCAGGATCCGAAAAGTCTAGACTTTCCAGTGCGACTGGCATTCTACCTCAGGTAATAGTTACATTGATTTGATTCATGTTTTTGACTTTTTGTTTGTTTTTGTCCTCAAGAAAACTATGGCCTTCAGTTGCTTCTGACGACAGGCATGACTTGCCTAGGGTAAAGTCAATCCGAAAAAAACTGTGGCTATAAGAACTCTTCCCTTTACTTTGTTTCAATAAAACACGCGGATAAATAACGAATTGTAATTGTCAACTTTATTGTTAAGGTTTCAATAGTTATTAGGTTTACTTAGATCTTAAATGTTACTCGATGTCTTCGGCAAAGTGGTTATAACAATATAGTTAACTCGGAAATTTCGAAATGACATGCCAACACTAAAGTTCACAACACGCATAAAAATAGCAGGACATTAAGCTTTGTTACCATTCTCCAGCATCGCGTTGTAGTGTTCACGTGTTCATGCACTCAGCGGGGTTACTATGTCGGTATACTAAACAGTTGGATAGCGTCGCTTGGAGGCAACTGATCTTAATTCAGTGTGGTTGTTATCTCGTTTCATCTTCGCAGCTGATTATACCAGAAAGAGTCTTGTAAAGCTTCTGGTTTTCTCACCACAAGGTGTCTTTTTTTTTGAAAAAAATGTCATTTGTGGTGAACAACATGTCTGCTTTGACTTTTATGCAGAGTCACTGATATATAACAATGTGATCAAGAGATGCATATGTTGTAACTGATGGCAACTTAATATTTACCAATATTTCCATCATTTCCTTTGAAAAACTTCCGTTTCAACAGTTCATATTCACAACTCATGCTACCCCATCTATAAATCTGATATTAACAAGGAAATAATACCTGGCTGCTACCTTCGCTTCTCAAATCCGATGATCAAAAAATAATTTCATTTGAATCCCCTAGAATTGTAGATAAATGTATATGCACATATACGTATATCAAAACTGTTTACATCCTCTATCGACTTCAGCCCACAAAAGCGATTTTTCCCTCAATATCCTCTACTCTACGAATGCATAAAAAATGCAGAAGATATAAAAGGAATGGAGCAACGGAAAAGATGGAAAAGAATGAATTCTTGATATTCCCCCTGTTGATTTCATTTTTATGGCGTATTTCTTTGGATATCGTTGCAGTTCGTTCTGTCCTTTATTCAGATCTTACGTTTTCTTGGTAGTAGATACCCTACTACAGAAGCGACATTGGGAGGAGTTTGTGCGTTCTACCGCAGACGATATCGATCCATTTGTAACCGAAAAGAGAATTATGGATTTGGGAATAATCCTAATTATAATAATATTTATAGTATTAAATAAAATTAATACTATAAAATTAATTAATTTAAATTGAAATATATACGAAAATGCGCATATATGGTATAAGGGGGAGTATTATAGACATACAATAGAGAATAAAATTTTTATCTGTCTTGCGATTTTTAATTCTTTTTATCCATTAGGTCGATGCAGCAAATGGCCGATAGTTAAAATTTCTGGAAATTAATTAACTCTAACCCTAAATCGAAATGAATATCCATCAAAAGGGTATAATAAAACCGTTAAATTAATTTAATATTAAGTTTTTAAAAATTTGCATTTTATTTAATCTTCGCCTACCATAATGTCAGGGAACAAGCTGGCAAAGTAGATCCATCGTATTAGGCTCTTTACTCTCTTCTTCACTCTCTTTCTTTCGCCTTGGATCTGAACTGTCTGTACTACAAGAAAAAATTGCACGGCCATACCTATTTGATTCTCTGATGCTCAAAAAGTAGGTACTGGTGCTTACAAAAGCTTCTCAAACTTGGCCGTTCGGAGTCGGAATAAAACTATAGGCCCCTTCCACTCGTGAGAAAACAAATAGCATGCACAACACGATTGCTTGCTGAGTAGGAATTATATGGTACATGTTCAAATGGTAAATACTGTTTTTTTCCATTTGCAAATTCTAAAATTTAACAACTGACTTCATAAGTTAAAAATCGTTGAAAATAAGTTCGGAAAGTTTCATTGTGAAAATACTTATCAAAAATGTACCCAAAAAATTGTAGTAGAAATGAAAAAAATATGTTATTTGTCACACGAAGCCAACTAAGAAACACTTAGTTAAAACCAGCTTCAACTTATTAGCAGCTGTAGCTGGCTCACTTTACCCCCGTTCTTCTGAATTGGAATAGCCAATTAGGTACTATAGTAGAATCCCAGCAATAAAATATATACTACTAGCAGCACCTCAGCACTACGCGCAGAGCACGCAAGCGGAGGAGACCATGGATGTGACATCGGTCATGGCCTACCGTAGTCACTACTATACACCAACAAACATATGGCTCCTTTATGTAGAGCCAACTAAACTCCTTTCTTCTCGTTCGATGCAATTACCGGCTTTTATTTTTTGTTTATAATTTAATAGCTCAACATAACTTGAGACTGCATTTTTAAAAAGCCAATATTGTTCACTCTTATGCTATTGCTTTACGGGTGTGTTGATATAAAATAACAATAGATATAGTTGAGTTTGTGACCTATTTAGGTTAGTGATGTCAACAGAAAATAAGGACTAAAACTGAAAACATGTTCGTAAAGACGAAAGAGGGTAATTAAGCGGATTAACGATGTGGTCTGCCAAGTACAATAGAGCGCTCTCAGTGTAGTCCAAGCGAACGTCTTTCATCTTAATCGGCTGGCTCCACATAAAGGAAGAAACATGCATGTATTTCGGAATAACAAGTTTGGGTGATGGGTAATGTGGCATGAATGGGACCTAACCACATGTTGTGAAATTGGAACACAAGAATATTTGTGAAACAGAAATTCAAGCATCTGGTTAATATGAGGGGAACCTTTACATGTCGTAATAAACTTGAATACCCTGTTGTAAAACACTATACAGTATACACTGCGTAGCAGTAACTTCTTAGTTGAATACTTGTGCTACTATTTTTAAAGAAGTTGATTTCTATTTGATCGAGCAGGCAATAAAACTTCTACCATATGTTCCTTATATATAAAAATATGTGGCGCTACAGCCCGCACAGGCCCAGGGGTTGGCTTATACAGCGTTCTGTGCGTTCTCTCATGTGTAAGGCTGCTTTTACAAACGCTAAATTTGACAGAAAACTTTTTTATTTTGTAGGCTTGTTAGGTGAGACGTAAGAAGAGTTTCGGCTCCCATGGAATGAATTTTATAATAAACCGGACAATGATGTTGAGTCCCAGTTTTAGCAGAATCAACAAACTTAGTCTATTTCATGACTTTTGACACGAATAGCCTTCAAAAGTTCGTTATCGCATTTCATTTTGTCATTCAAGTATTGAACCACTCTAGAGTGATATTCAGCGCAAACGTTTTCGATTTCGTCAATCCTCTGCCAATTGTCTCACATTTCAAAAGATGTGTGTCGGTTTAGAGAAATTTTCGTTTGTTTGCTGGTCGTCCCTTGCTAAACCGTCCTCTGCTTCGTTATCTAAAATATACTCAGTATCCAATAACCGATAACGAAATACATCATTCGAAGAATACAACATGTTTCCAATAAACATATCCTTTGTACAGACAACTCTCCCAATTTCTCCTTGCTCAAGGAGTGGGTTTTATTTATATCGACTAAAGCCTCTATTAGCCGATATTTCCCCTGAACTTAAGTGTGAAAGTGTAACCATCTTCAAACAGTCATCTTCGTATCTGTTGCCCCATTTTGGTTTTACATTTTAACTTGAAGATTTTTTCCCACTTTTGGAAGGAGATCTTCCACCAATGAAAGTAACAATATCGGCATGCTTCACCAACTCCTACTTTGAATACAACCTCAACGTTCGGATCATTCCCCTTGTATCTTATTGGAATATTTTGAATAAAGTCGTTGCTGTGTGTTTCCATCACAGTGGTATAAAAGCAAAACGTGTAAGTTGTTTGAAGACGGTCATACTTCTTTGGCGAAAACACCACTTCCAAGTTGTCCTTGTTGTAATATAATATAATAATATACGTGTGGCGCTACAGCCCGTAGGGGGCCAGGGCCTTGCTTCTAAGCAACCACTCGTGTTGTGCGTGGTATTGTTCTCTCACGAGTGGAAGGGACCTACAGTTTTATGCCGAATCCGAACGGCTTTGTTTGAGAAGTGACACGAAAGAGGTGGGGTCGTGAAAATTGTTTTCGTCGCACAGAGCAGGAATCGAACCTTCGACGTCGAGGTTGGGGTCGACGCACATACCCACAACGCCACGGGCCATCACCTTGTTGTAATACACCCAATTCTTTTTTACACGGACTTAAAGGAACATCGGTGAAAAGTTGTTTAGTCTAGAACGGTTTGAAAATCAATGTCTTGTAATTATGTTTGTTTCTACCACACTTCGCACCAATGCTAAAATGAACATACATAGTAATACTTGGGAAATCCCCTTATTCGAAAACTCTCACCTTCACATTTTGTTCGCATGATATTTACATTCACTGTCTAGCAAGAGGTGAAGGTTCAATATTTGTGGGCAAGGATTTTGGCGAATTTATAACCAACTTCAGATATCGGAGTTGTCAAGATAAGAGAAAGGATTTTTCTGCTAGTGATGGATGGCTAAAAGGATTTTCTTAAAGAAACGCATTTAATAATTTAAAAATTAAAGGAGAAATCGCATCAGCGATTGAAAAGGCTGCTAAAACCTTTCCAACAGAACTAACCAAAATAATTGAAAATGGGGGGCCAAACTGTCAATGCCGATAAAACGGGTTCGTTCTGGAAAAAAATGCCTTCCAGAACTTGTATAGCAAAATCCGAAAAAAAAAATGCTAGTGGTTTTAATGTTGCTAAAGATCGAGTAACATTTTTATTGTGTGTTTTGATTTTAAAGTGCTTTGGCTCATAGATAATGCGCCAAGTCATCCCGTTTTAGAGCATCCAAATGTTCAAGTAATATTTTTGCCATCTATTAGCACTTCTTTGATTCAACCATTAGTTCAGGGTATAATTGCTACGTTTAAGCTTTATTATATTCAACGAGCATTCCAACATATTTCAGATGCAGTAGAGAAGGACAACCTTACGATCCTTACAATTGATGCATGGAAAAAATATTATATTTTCGATGGCATTATATACGCTTTAATGACTAAAGAAAAGTTAAGGGTATCAACAGTAAATTCCTGCTGGAAAGCACTTTGGCCAGAATGCGTCAAGAGTGGTACCTCAATGCCCCAAGCATCGACAGGGAACTTCTGAAATTATAGCCTTGGCACACGAAATCGTAGGAGAAGGATTTGAAGATGCCGACGAATTATGATAGATAAACCTCTAGATAATGATTGTCCGATTGAATTAATAACAGATGAAGGCAAAACTAAGAACCATAATAGCGATAACGACGAGGAGACCGAAATATGTCAACTACTAACTGCTAGTTTAATTGTTGACGGTCTAACATTTGGTAAAAGTATGGTGAATCATTTCTTACGTAATGATCCTAATATGGAACGTGCCCTGAAATTCGAACGAGATAATAATAATTGTATTGCGGGGTATAAAGAGTTGTAAAAAAAACTTAAAAAAGCAAAAGTTCAACTGTCTATAAAAGATTTTTTAATAAAAAAGTCGACGGCGCAAGACCTTTCGGAAAGTACTCCGACAGTTCAAAATTCTATTACAGGACGAAATTGCTCTACCAATTTTGCACCTGTATGAATTATATAAAATTAAATAAATTAAATAAAATGCCATATGAACATTCAACTTGTATGCATATCTGAAATGTTATAGCTTTCAACATTTTGTACATGGTTTCTTGGAGTAAATATAGTTCTTTATTTCATTTTACACGGTTTTATGACTAGAGACTAACAAACTACCTACAGAAATGTCTTCTATTAAGGTAAAAAGGATGGGGACATTTTCCCGAGAGAGCACTAGTTTGACATAAAACTCATATTTCTTGGCATATGGGAAAAGACGTAGATTTTCGTTGATTATTATATGAGATTATTAGCTTTATTTTTCATCCATTATTATTTGTAAATGGCTCTATAAATAATATATATATATATATAAATCATAATATATATAATGTATGGATTTCAAAAATTTATTTCATTTTACGATGTGTGTAACACTCAAATTTATATGCGTAATTTTGAATAATTAATTAATTTCATTTGTTGTTTTTAGTTAAGAAAAAAATATTGTATAACATATTACATCCCAGGGAGGCTAGCCGGGGTATTGTCCGGTGTTATTTTTTTTGTAGGACTGCGTTGTGCCAGGTTAAGTAAGCCATCCATTAAAGGAAGGATGATGGTTGCGGTTGAGTATGCACGAGTGGAGATCTTCGCTAATTCATAAAAATAATGCCTCTGTGGAGACCGGTGCGCTTTTTTAAAATCTCTCGTTCACACAGACAGCATTACTGTGAGGTTTATTGTGTACCAGATCGGGCATCCGTGTGTTATGACTGGTCCGATAAGTTGCTTATAGATACCTTCGTCCCAAAACTAAGATTAATCTCTCGTCGGAGCAATGATTGTACCAAATGTAGGGCAAAAGCTTCACGTTTAAGGATAGCATCCACCTAGTTCTTAATTCTCAAAATTTCGTATAACAATATACACATATACGTATTTTGTTGGAATGATTACCATGTTATCTTCCACTAGAGTGTACATACTTCATACTTCATCGGACCGAAAGTATTAACGAATAGCCTATTCTGGCAATTCTCTGTGATGTGTCAGAAGCCACAACTGCCTCACAACAGCAATATGAATTGTGAGATTTTCGTATTCTAAGCAAAACCCCACAGCTTGTGAACATCATAGCAAATGTCAAAATTGTGATAAACGTAGGCGCACATCATAAGGAAAAATAAAAGCAACGACAGAAAGGGATATTTTACCGGGGTGGTATGTAGGTTATGAATTGGATTTATTAGCATTAATAAATATCCTACAAGTTAGAAACAATTTTATCTTAGTCTTGGTCACAATAGTGTAAGAGAATCAACAAAATGTCTTGAAAGTGGTGAACATTGAATATGAAAAAACGAACATAAAATCGAATGCTCATTCCGGGCTTGTCCTACAATCCTTCTTTCAACCAAACTTTGATTTAGAACCTACCGCCATCAAAAATGTATAATTTTTGAGAATACACAGCTTGATAGACTTCTTTTAAGTGCAGAAGCAACTATATATTCAAAGTATTTTTATTGTATTCATCAAGGAGAGAACACACACAAATACATTAGATATGCAATGGTAAATAGGAGCGAAGAAAATGGCACAGGGTCATAAAACAGAAAGCGGAAAAGGCTCTATCCCGAATACATGGAATTGTATGACATATGTATGTACATATAAACATTTTGACTTGCTCATCCTGTCTGGCTTGTCCGTATCTGGTCATTTATGACCGAGGAACTTTGTTTCATCAATTCTATACGATGGTCATGGCATTCATTCCACCTGATGGTCATACACAAGCATGCTCTTAGAACATTTAGGACATGGAGCGAATATTACTATGTATCAACGCACTCCCACAGGATGTTAAAGAAGAAATTAAATAACTTTCTTATGTCGAATCCACACTCTCACACTTGTCCGTTGCACAAGAGGCCAGAGAAATGGACATTCACAGGACATATAGCACATCAAATAAGAGAGAATCTGGAACGACGATGACGATAAGGGCGACCAAGGGATGGAAGGAAACAGTCAGTCGGAAACTTTGATTAAATGACAAAAAACTTTTCTCGCATCAATGGCGAAGGAAACATACAAAAGTCGGGAAGCTCTAGGTCGAGACGTCAACAAAGTCAGTCTTGGAGTTGGAATATCTGTCAAAGTGGGCGGAACAATGATAGATGAAAACGACAAAATGCACTTTACAGAAAGTATATAATAAGAACAAAATTTGTAATTAAGTCAAACGTGCTTTTGGCGTTACTCATGTGAAGTATGGTAAGTAATTGACATGTAAAAAATTATGTCATGAAATACTGGACATATTACATTAAGAATTTGGAAGTAACTCGATAAGTCGACCCCTATGCTGGTTTTCTAGATTCAATCCCAGACAGGTCGAATTTTCAATATGCGCGATAGTAAATTAAGGAATGTGTAAAATTATAGAAAACGGAAACTAAGGCACGATTGTGATAACTTTGCCGCAAAAATGAAAAGCTGCTTTTTGTAGAGGGGTCCAAAACCACTCATAGGCCCGTTTAGGAAGTGGGTCCATTCTAGCCAAAAATCGCTTAAAATTAAAAGAAATGTTGAATAAAGAAAAGTAACGGCTACAATCAAGGGTTGTACCGTTTTGAAAGCTAGAAATATGTTCAAATCAAATCAATCGACCATGTATTTATGGTCCTTGAAAAAATCGCATCCAAATCGAAATATTGATAAGAAAAAAGTGATACCAAAAAATACTATTTTTATTCTTCTTTTTCTTGCATTTATATGGTCTTGAGGTAATTAAATGAAAAGCAGTTTAAATGCCTAGCAGGTATCTTAGACGAGGCCAAGATAGCAATATCAAGACTGAAGTCGAACAAAGCTGCTGGAGCGGTCTGTTTAAGCAGCTAAAGATGACATGTCCGATGAGTGGAGTTTCAGTGTCGTTTGTCCCGCCCATAAGAAAGGAGAATTCCTTTGACTGTCTACAAAATCTTCTTTGCGCACGTTTTGTGCGAATGCCTGAAACCATTTTTAGTAATCTGGTAGGTCCTTATCATTACGAAGGGAAGTTCACCATCGACCAAACGAACTAACCGAGACCTTCAACGTCAAAAAAAGTTTGGATGTGATTCCTTCAATATAATTCTTGAGTAGATGGTTCGAAACTCAAACATCAACATTAAAGGCACGATCTTTATCTTATTAGGCGATAAAGCTGTCATTGAAGCAGAAGGGGCTAAAATGGATCCAAGTGTAACCCAGAGCAAAACAAAGTACGAACATAATGACCGACAGTATGGCTTCCGCAGTAACAGGTCCACTGGTGATTTGATAGCTTATCCCATCGAAAAGTGGAACCAATCTTTGCACAATGGCGGCGAAAGCAAGACAATTGCGCCTGCAATTTCTAAAGCATTTGACAGAGTTTGGCATCAAGCTCTTCAAAGCTCTCTTCGAAAATGCGTGCTTATGGTGTTGAATTGGTGAATCTCTGCTTCTATGGATAAGAAACTACCTTTCGAACCGTTCAATCCAAGTTGTTTTGGATGGGTTCAAGTCTGATGTCCCCCAAGGCTCTGTTCTGTCTCCACTCCACTCCACACTCTTTCTCATTTGATCTCCTGTCTGCCACTTCTAATCCAATGCACTACTTCGCTGATGACAGCACACTCAGCTTTTCATATTCGTTCCAAAATTCACGACTCTGCACTTCGGACGTAATATCGGAACGGCAGCGTATGTCAAGCACATTGAATTCCGATCTTGACAGCATAATTAACTGGGGTAAGAACAACACAGTGGAATTCAATGCTTATAAAACTCAATGCTGTCAGCTGTCTCTAAAGCGAACCCCTGATAATCAGCCATTATCCATGAATGGCAATTGTATCGACGAAACCAGAAAACTTTCCACCCTCGGTATGTGCATCAACACAACACTTAGTTGGAACGATCACAAATTCGAGGTCGCCAAAAATACTGCGAAATGTTTAGGTTTCGTTAATCGATGCAAGAAATATTTCACCCCCTCTGATTTGGCTTTAATCTATAAGGCGTACATTTGCTCTAAGCTTGAGTACAACGCTCATATCTGGTCTGCTACCCCCCTTGCACCAACTTGACAGAATCCAAAAGTGAGGGATAAAACTTATAGGAGGAAACGATGCTCAACCGAGCTAGCCAACTGCATTCCTCCTCTCCTTGAATTCACCCACAATACACGTCTCGCCAGGAATGCACATCAGTTTACCCTTAAGCCTGCTTTCGGACCCACAGTGAAATTTACAGACTCGTTTTTTAGCCGTACCACACAAATATGGAATGCTCTTCCCAGCTCAATATTCCCCATAGATTACAATCCGCAGATGTTTAAGACCAATGTGCACAGGTACCTCCTCTCTCTCTCCCTCTATGTCTTCGGCCCGTGCTGTGTCTTGACCCTGGACAATTAAGGGTATTTATAACCCCTTGAGCACGCACAAATTATAAAAAAAACTGTCGTCACGAAAGGACCCACAACAAGAAGAAGCAAGAATTAAGGATCTACACATTATACAAATACAAAAGATTAAACTGCATCCACTTTATTTCGCAATTGTTTTAAAAATATGCTATTTTTAGTTTTTAGTGTCTGACGCATTAGGTACACATTCAAATGTGACAAACGATTTGATATTTCTTTATAAGATTTATTAGTTAAATATCATGCCTCTATATTAAATTCGCCTAAACGTTTTTTAGTATATCCATTTTCTAATTTAGTAGGACGACCAGAGTGAATTCTTCCTTCCGACATATGTATAGCCTTTCGTTCTTTCAATGGATGTTGGTTGTACTTTGATCTTTCTTGATCTCCTACACATTTTTGTTTTTACAAATAAATGGAACGATATGGTACGTTCGTAAAGATTGCAGCACTGTGACGAATTTCTGGAAATAAAACAAGATAATTTCCTATCTCGCTCGCAAATTTGATGCCTAAACTAAGAAAAGTAGGTACATACAATTAATAGCGGTGTGTAACTTGCTTAAGATTTGTTCAATGCGTTAAAAATTATAATTTATTTTGTACTTTTTATTGTTATATTAGTCAATGCCGTTTTGGACGATAAGCATTTGAATATATGATGATGCTTTCGAATTATCTGTGTTGATAGCCTCCGCTGGATCAGATATACGTTTGTTACTTTGCTATTTCTTTTTGCTTTGACGCATTTAGCTATGGGTCGGGTCTTCTTTGCCTAATGCTGAAATGGATATGAAAAATTTTAAAAATTGATCCAAGATTATCCAGGAGCTTGTCGAAGGTCGACAGAATGTTTCTCTTCGTAGCCCTGAAAAGCCATTTTATACCCAAAACCTTTATATGATCCATAGCATTGAATTGTAGACAAAATTGTGATAAATTGCCTTATTTTTGTTGCACAGGGTCCGTGTCGCAATCACGCAATAGTATTATATCATAGAATGAGTCTCGGGGATCACATACATTTGTTCAATATTCCCGGACATAAATATACGTCGTCTCCACCCAAGGACAATGTCTGTAATATCATTCTACGTCTTAGTTTTCATCATTATGTACTGGTTGAGTGATGATTCACCCGAAATCGTATCTGCCGCATCAAGAGTTTTGTATTTGTACTGGACTTCTTCAATACGGCATGGAGTGGTGAGAAAAAGTGACGTGAGGTGTTGAGAATTTCGTTTCTACGTCAACTTCCTCCATGTGGTCAAGAAGAACGTATTATGGCATACACTCTCTGTGTTACGTACCTCAAATTGCTGTGACCTCGGATCCTACCTTCTAATTGCTCTTCGACTTGCTCTTCGGGGTCAGAGAACAAAGATTCATGAGGCGATCTACTTTTGTGATCTTCTTTGTGTGTATTGTAGGCTTTTTGGAGCCAAGGCCATAGGGGCTGAGTAACATAAATACACAGTTGGATCATCAAGCATTATCACTGAAATTACACTTTGGTAATGATTCCCGTGCAGAATTACCTTTATATAATTTGTTTCACAGTGACTTGTATGAAGGACTACTGCAGCTGGATTTCTGGACTGGATTTAATTACTTCAATTTCATTAGACAATGCAGACAAAAAAACTCTTTACATAATTGGCGTAGCTATTACGAATATAAATAGTTCAATTTACTATTTATATGAATACACAAGTTTTGCATTTGCATTTTTTTTCAGTGTTGTTGGTAGATTCATAGTATTGATTTTGAATGATTTTTCATGAGCATTCGCCAATCATTCCACATTTTTTTTTATAAATTGCGCTAGCTCAAGGGGTTATTAATACCCTTAATTGTCCGATCAAGGCAAAGCAGGGCCGAAGGTATAGAGGGACAGAGGGAGAGGAGGTACCTGTGCACATTGGTCTTAAACATCTGCGGATTGTAATCTATGGGGAATATTGAGCTGGGAAGAGCATTCCATATTCGTGTGGTGCGGCTAAAAAACTAAATTTCACCGTGCTTTCGAAAGCAGGCTTAAGAGTAAACTGATGTGTATTCCTAGCGAAACGTGTATCAAGGAGAGGAGGACTGCAGTTGGCTAGTTCAATTGAGCTTCGTTTGTTGAAATAACGATAAAACACGGACAATGAAGACACGGTACGTCTATGTTCGAGCGAGTCTAATGAACTCGCTATATCGTTGTCTCCTATAAGTTTTATCGCTCGCTTTTGGATTCTATCTAGTAGCTGCAGGGCGGTCTTGGGGGCACCAGACCAGATATGAGCGTTATACTCAAGCTTAGGGCGAATATATGCCTTATAGATTCAAGCCAAATCAGAGGGGGTGAAGTATTTCTTGCATCGATTAAGGAAACCTAAACATTTCGCAGCATTTTTGGCGACCTCGAATTTGTGATCGTTCCAACTAAATGTTGTGTTGATGCACATACCAAGGATGGACAGTTTTCTGGTTTCGTCGATACAATTGCCATTCATGGATAATGGCTGATTGTCAGGGGTTCGCTTTAGAGACAGCTGACAGCATTGAGTTTTAGAAGCATTGAATTCCACTGTGTTGTTCTTACCCCAGTTAATTATGCTGTCAAGATCGGAATTCAATGTGCTTGACATTCCCCGTCCTACCAGTTTGGGCAATGTCATTATTCAGTAAGTTATTCTCGTCGGATATGTTTTCTGTGTGACAAATATAAAAAAACTAGTGCAATGGTCGACTTATTTTCATTGATAATGGTGTTGATGAAAACTTTGTGCTTCCAGCTTACAAAATAATGTGGGATTTACTCAAGGGTGGAAGTTGAAATTATTGTTCCGCTTTTTCATCGTTAACTTCAGGTTTCTTATTATTCCATAGTTCCCAATAACTATTCAGTTCACCAGATGCGGGCCTCCATAGTCAAATTTGCAGTGAAATTTATCTTTTAAGAAGGAAGGAAAAAAGCCCACCAACTAATAACGAGTTTATGACCATCCTTAAATTAAGTGTTGGGTATAAATTGGTAAGCTGCACACTATTGCTTATACTATTGACTTTTTGAAAGCTATGATTAGAATTTAAAACTAAACTGCATCTTTATTTAATTTCCCTTTGATAATTGGCCTGAATTTAAGACTGGGATCATGGAATACTTTGGTAAAAACTTAAGAAGTATTTTTTCTTTTTGCATGCAGCTTTTGGATCTGGGTAATCTACATACCTACATATGAATTTAAACAATTTACATCGTCCATCAATTGCATTCTTCTTCTTCTTCTTTTTGTGGCGCTACAGTCTGGGGCCTGAACCTCAACCAACATGCCTCTCCAACTAGCGCGATCTCTGGCTTGCTGTCTCCAGTTTCGCACACCAAGTGAGGTTGAGGTCCTTCTCCACTTGGGAGCGCTACTTTAAGCTCGAGCGTCCTCTGTTGCGTTGCCCGACAGGTTCGGATTCGAAGATCATCAATTACATACATTATCAATAAATTGCTCAGTAGCGTTATGTATAACACCAACAGCTTGTTTTGATTTATCAACAGGAAAACCCCAACGAAAATTCAGCATCGCATATCTAAAAAAAAGTCTTATCCTGGGCTTTACAACCACCATCAACTACAAAATAAGAGAAGATTAATTTGATACTATATTATTACCATGGCAGAGTTTGCGCATTCAGGTTGATTATATAATATATATATATATGGGTGGCGCTACAGCCCGTTGGGGGTCAGGGACTAGCTTCCTAGCAACCACTCGTGTTGTGCGTGCTATTGTTCTCTCACGAGTGAAAGGGACCTACAGTTTTATGCCGACTCCGAACGACCAAGTTCTAGAAGCTTTTTCTAGACAGGAAATACTCTTTGAGCATTGTCAGTGACTCGAAAGAGGTGGGGTCGTGAAAATTATTTTTGTCGCACAGAGCAGGAATCGAACCTACGACGTCGAAGTTGGGGTCGACGCACATACCCACAACGCCACGGGCCACCACATTTCATTCAGGTTGATTATTGCTCCTTAAATAGCGAGATGATCCTTGTTATCGCGCTGATCAAGTTGACCAGCCACATTTCAATTAGGTTTCTTCTTAGATTTTCTCTTAGTGCACAAATGAGCCACTAACACTTGGTTGTGTTGCCACACTGCTCACTCATGAAAATTAAAATTCATAAAGTTTAAGAAAGAGCAGTCAATAGAAATACAACATGTCAGGCAGAGTTACAGTAAATGTGCTGCATATTTTTGGGCAATTACTTAATGTATTATTTGCAATCTCAGTAGCCTACAAATTAAGGGTTCTTCTATGGCTGCGGGTAACATTCTTTGAAATTTATTGTTGATAAGGTCAAAATCCATGGTGTGTGTGGCTTGTATTGTGGACTTATGGTATTCGTCATTAACTTACACGGAGGTAAGTGTTTTCGGTCGGTAATTGGAGGCACCGCAAGAGCGGTGTCAAGGACAGCTTTTATTAAGTAGATATTATTAAATAGCGATTGGCTTGATGCAAATGAGTATTGGAGAATTAATTTGCTGCAGTTGGTCTGTGTACAAGAGGTCGAATATTATTAATCAAATGATTGACTCCTAAAGTAAAGATAATAATGTAATAATCTACCGATATCAATCATCGGTGTCAAAACAAGTTACATAACAACTTTAAAGGTGGATCAAAACCTATCAAACACTATACTCACGGTTAATTTATAAATACATATGAACATATCCTTCATTCTATATCAAGCTTATTTTGGCTTAACCTTCGAATAAGCTAGCGCCAGTCCAGAAGCAAGAAAGCAAAGAAAGCAATCATACGAATTCAGACGAAGATTTGCGAACAAACTTTGTGCTCGCATTCCTTTTTGTGCACTTGTGTATGCCACATTTGTGGTTGTGTTATTGTCCCTAAAGTTATACCAGAGACATTGTGGCATACTTCTAGGTGCAAATAAAGAGTGCATTAAGAAATGTTCACAAATTAAAATGCATTATTTTGTTATTTATTTAAATTATCTGAGTACAAATAATACTGTTACGTCTTACACAAAACTTTGTCTATGTGTTCACAATTAATCTGTTCAATAATAGGGTTCGACCACTGGATTGAGACAAAATGAAACTCACAATTTCAAAAATTCTATTCACTGATGTATTTACTTGGAGGGCATGGGCTGGTGCATCCAGAGCATAGTTGTTGATTGCCCTCAAGTTGGCAAGATGCCAGCAACGATCCCTGTAAATGCACAGGTCATGTCGACATACAGCCTCTTCGCGGCATCCTCTGGATAACCTATACTGCAGCTGCTTAGTGGTGAACCAATGTATGCAGCGACCTCTTGTCCGGGGGTTTAAACCAGGACCCGGTCCTCCTGGCTCGGGGTTTTCGCGTGGGGTTAACTTCCCCACTGTGTCAAATATACTCTAGTTCAGAGACGGCGACAAGCCTCGGATACGGATGACCCTACTGCTTACGACCATGGACAACAAAACAAGGACAACGATTTTCGGTTCTGCACGTGGAATGTGAAGTCACTTAACAGATCACGTGCAGCCGATGAACTTGCGAAGGCCCTAGAAGCCTATAAGGCACATAGGCACATATTAGGGCGATTGCTACAAAGAGCGAAGGCAGCGATTGTTTGGATGCGGTTTTGTTGTTTGAGGCAGCCTTAGGCAAGAAGTCTTAAGCTTTAGATACATAAGCGAACGCCTCACAACAATCCGGCAACATTCGGCAACATCAGCCTAATTTGCGCCCCCGCCCCAACGGAGGACAAAGACGATGATAGCAAGGATGACTTCTGTGATCTCCTAGAAAGAACATACGATCAATGCCCCAGCTACGACACCAAGATCGTTGTAGGATATTTTAATGCAAAGCTGGGCAAGGAAGAAATCTTTGCTAGAGTCGTCGGAAAACACAGCCTACACGACAATACGTCCGACAATGGACTCAAACTGACTACTTTAACTTTAGTACACTCTAACACCATCTTATTACACTTTTCTTTGCTGCCTATCAGGCTCACACTTATAACACTATGATCACACAAAATCCCGTAGAGGTCCAGGGCCTAGCTTCTCAGCAACTACTCGTGCTGTGCGTGCTAGTATTCTTTCGCGAGTGGAAGGGACCTACAATTTTATGCCGAATCCGAACGGCCAAGTCGTTTAGGGACGGCATCTTTTTCAAACCGTATGCCTTTAATTTCAGATAAACGATATAATGTTAAATTATAGAAAAACGAATAAAAAAATATTAGACAACTTCAACTATAATCAATAAAGGGTTTGTCAAGGAAATGTTACAAAACCAAAACAAGCAGAAAATAGTCTTAAAAGTAGATATATTTATTAAGAATTATAGGATTTTTTGTTTATTAGTTTTATTATAGTTTTCTTTTTATATTAACAAAAAACATCGCTTGCAACGTCGTCTTTTGCTATTATTACGTTCTGAGAGTAATGGTATTTCATGTAAGGATTACTTATATACTTGAAATACGAGCCACAGAAACATCAGTGGAAAGGTCAGCTCTATCGTCCACATTAAGAAGCAATGCGTCAAAGAACATTCCTCACGAGTCAGCTGATGTAAGGCATTACACATAAAAAAATTAAACTGAGTCCTTGTCTTTTGAAGAATTTTACCGAAAACCGCACAAACATATGTCACATGGATAAGTTATTTATTTATACTCCTAAGGACGGGCGAAGCAAGTTGTTAATAATTTGATAATATTGGTTCTCCATAAACATTATTTACATTTCGTGTTTGTTGCCAATTTGGTACATTTCCTTTGTTTATAGTAGTGTGAATATATACCGTGTCATAGAAGGGGGTTGGATGGAAGAGATTTCCTGAAAATCGCGTTTCCACGTGCCATTACTTTTCAAGCACTAAAATGCTTGCAAGATGCAAGGCAATTTAAGTTGGCCCTTGTTTCGTTTCCTATTTCCTGTTGTACGAAAGTAGTCGTCACTATCTTCGTGAAAACTAAAAAAATTAATAGACGAAAAAGCAAACAAGAGAAAACAAAAGTTGTGAGTAGATTCATTTCTGGGAAATGCACGCCTGTAACATTTTTTAGAGAATTGATTTTTAGTGAATGATGGGGTAGGAACATCTTAACTGTTGTTGATTTAAGTTTAAATGAGTTTTACAAAATACAGAAGATACTTAGAGCAAAGGACATTCAAACTCAGTTTCGATGTATCTATTCATAAAAAATAGACAAGAAGGTGGTTGGGAATGTTAACAAATTGAGTTCGAATTCGAATAAATAAAAAATTTATTTGTTTATTACATATTCATCACATGTTTCACAGAAATTAATATTTTCGCACACCTCTAACTGTACTCAGCCAGTACCCTTCAATTACTTACGGCAAGTTGGTCCACCTCCACTATTTCGCTGTCACAATGCACTGGTGTAAAATATTATTTGTGCTAGAGTACGTGGACTCATGTCTTCTGAAGCCATCATGTTACATAATGCCATTTTGGCCCTTCTAGAGAGGGCTTTACTTAAGTTTATGGTAATACAGTTCGAGATTTTAGTCATTATCGTGACATTGTATAGTAATAGCGGACTGTAATGTCAACAATGCATTCCATTAGAAAATTGTTTACCAAAACATGTCCAAAAGTAAATAACAGGATGTGGAAACATGGACACTAAAACTGATATTTTATGATTATAACCCCATTTATCTTTTTTCTTTACTTTTTTTTTTCTAGAACGTTCAAGTACTTGAGTAGTACATTCAATTACTTTATAAGTTACTGCAAGTACTAAGCATATAATGTACGTTTGTACGCAGCTGTAAGCTCTGTCTATTAAGCCTTGGTTTCCCAGGTTACAATCCTAGTCATAGCAAGGGTTAGTGTGCTTTTATTCCGTTTTCAAATCTGGTCCAGTCACAACAATTCAAATTAACTGCTGGCAGCCCAATAACCTAACCTAACCTTAGAAATAAGGTGACGTACATTTGTACGTATGTAATCAAAGCTAGAAGATATAAGCATTATCAATAAAGTACAGAATTAAACTAAATTCCTGAATAATTAAAAAAAATAAATTCCGAATATTCAAACAATGCTAACACAATCTTTAAGATAATTTAATCGAATAATAAAGTCTTTCGAAGAGCACCATTATGAGATTGATCAGTTTTCATTCCATTCTCTCACTTTCGCGAAAAAGAAAAGTAACATCAGTCCATCTGTTACTCATATATCAATATCATCTGTGTAGAAATTCAATCATTTTCCCATTACACATTCTTGATTGTTGTGATTTGTCCCATTCTCATGCGACTTTCCATCACCCTTGATCCTGGAAATTCTATCAAGAGCAACAGATTTATGTGCGTACTCCTACCACACAACAGCACAAAATTTATTTTCAACGATTTTTCCAATTTTCGTCGACAAAATGAGAACCATAATTGCGCTCAGGATTACAAATGAAGACCTTGCCATCCTTCCAGGTTCTCCACATCC
Organism: Eristalis arbustorum; assembly: GCA_916610145.1. NCBI lineage: Eukaryota > Metazoa > Arthropoda > Insecta > Diptera > Syrphidae > Eristalis > Eristalis arbustorum. The sequence continues at coordinate 79,187,513 of OU744316.1, read as the reverse complement.
TGTTCGGTGGTGTTTAGTGTTCCATCTCTTATTTCGATATCAGCACCTCCTACACCTTGTCACTCAATCATTCCAAGGAAATTTGTATGGGTATAAGCCAAATGTATGTACACATGTATGTGAGTAAGTACAACCTGAATATACGCATACGGCGAAAAGCATAGCGCACCGCACTTTGGAAAATAAATAATTGCATATAGCCGGGGGGAGTGAACGAAAAAAATGCCTTTTCATTTTGTCAAAAACACTCTCACGAATACAGATTACCAAAATTAAAGCCACCCCCTTCAATCACAGTTTCTTTCACGCGGCCCTTCAGCGAGATGTGATATATTCACTGAGTAATTCGTTTTAGGGTAAGGTTGTGGGAAGTAAATAAAATGTTCATCAGTCAATGTGCTTCTTTCATCACCTGGTTCACATTGCGTTTATTCGACGTCACATGTTCGTTTATCACTTTAAATTGCTACGTGGTTGCTTGTACGTTCTACGAAAGAGTGCCTGCGTAATGCGTTGAAACAAAACTGAAACAGGCTAGTAAGTCGCTTGAACATTTTATTATATATTTGGGATCGCATCAATCACACATGGGGTAGGAAATTTGTTTTCTTATTTGCATTCTGGGTGAAGTAGGAAAAAAAAAAAAAAAACACCCAATGGGTGGCTATGATCCATGATACGTGATAGCCATAAAACGTTCTTCTTTAAATTCCTAAAATTTGTCATGTGAAATGTGTATTAAACGCATGGATGAGTGGTTTGCTTGCCTGAGATTGTTTTGAGTTTGTGATGAAGTGGGCCATTAAAATCGTTTGCAACCATAAGGCTATGCGTAAACATTTTCAATAAAACTTATGTAGGTATACACCGGGTCTTAATGTCCAACTTAGAAACCGGCACGTACTTATGCATGTTTAGATTGCGTGAAATAGGTCAAAGGAAATAGTCGATGCTAAAAAGCACATATGTATCTAGATATTTAGATATACGGTTTTGACATATTTTGTCACCTAGAATTTGAAGGATGTGTTTCTAGGGCAACCCAATGGATAAAATAGCATGGGATGGCCTGGATTGCATGTTTTAGTTCTAATAAATAGATTCATATGTGGGAAAAGCGTTGAAGACTGAATTTGCAAGGGAACTGCTATTATAATCAATCAAGTCCGACAAGGTATAAGTGCTAATGCTGGATACCCGACTTCGCATGCATCGGCTCATTGATGTCTTTGTAGACATTACTATTTAAAGAACGTTATAAAACTTCTTTTTAAAGAAGGCTATAACAAAATGTTCATTTCCAAAAAAACGTTTATACACTAATTTGGATAATTGCAGAGGGATATCCCTATGTGCTCAACATATTATGTTATGTATAGACGATGTGGTGGCCCGTGGCGTTGGGGTATGTGCGTCGACCCGAACCTTGACGTTGTAGGTTCGATTCATACTCTGTGCGACAAAAATAATTTTCACGGCCCCACATCTTTCGAGTCACTGACAATGCTCAAAGAGTATTTCCCGTCTAGAAAAAGCTGATCAAACTTTGCCGCTTGCAGTCGGAATAAGTTTGTACGTCCCTTCCACTCGTGAAAGAACAACAGCGCGCACAACGCCAGTGGTTGCTGAAAAGCTGAGCCCTGGCCCTGTATGGGCTGTAGCACCACCCATGTTATTATTACATTATAGACGTGATTTATGCCACTCTCAAACTTTCAAATCGGTCACATTTCCAATTAAATACGTGAAAAAACTACTATTTCACAGCATACATCATATACGCACTCTGAATTGGAATTTTAGCTTGGAGTTTTTGTCTTTGAAATTGTTGCTTACCTTCCTATCTACTAAGGATATCAAATTTTGAATTATAGTAAGTGATTTAGTTGTAATTGAGTAAAAGAAATAATAAATGTACGTCCAGAAAGAAAATTAGCTATGCAAATTGCAAGTGATGACACCTATTTGTTATTTTGTTGCTATCCGGAATTAATTTTTTTCATTTTCTTTTTATCCCGAAGTGTAGTTCTTCGGCTATGTTGACCGATGGTGGCCAAAAATTATTTAATCTGCATTTAAACTGAATTCATGTGTAAATACATACTTGTCTCTGGTCGCCAACCTTTTCTTTACTGGCTCATAATGTTGATTAGAAGCTCGAGGGTAGGAAAATTCAATTTTGTCTCTGTGCGCCTACTGTGGAATATTACGCGCTCTGCGTCGTTTTTTTCGTTCTTGCCTTGTGGACAAAAGCGTGAGTTATTGTTTGCACGTGAAGGCAGGCATTTTGAATCAGCGCCAAGATCTTGCAGGGAGATGGTAGCTTCAGTGTGTACTATCGATGTCCAGACTTAAACCGCTGGAATCTGTCAGACACTTTGCATATCATCGTCGAGAATGTCGATAGGGAAGCTTCTGATGGTGTATAATCACACAAATGCTGACTCCACTAATTATTCTCTTCAACAGCTCATTTGTCAGACATGGGTGAGAATTGGAGTCACAATATCGTTTCCAGGGTTCACACAAAAATAAGCCAATTTGCCTTCACCGAATGTTGACAGGCAAATCTTTTTAACCTTGCTTTTAACAATTTTTGTATATGAGCACCTCAAACTCCAAAAGAACACAATGTACCAAAATATTTACACGCAAAGACTTAGAAACGATACCCCTCATTTGTTCGCCCACACGAAGTTTATGATGAATATTAGTGAAAATATGCAGTGTATTGAATGTGACCTATTCCATGTACTTATGTGTTGCCCAGTAGGCCATATTTGACATGTTTTACTGATTGAAACATAACTGTTTTTCGAGGGCTAAGATGTCGGATTAAAATCCAAAATCACTTTAGACTTGGCGGAAAGAGAGATGTTTCTAAGGACTTAAATGAAAATTAATTGCAAAACTGTTTAAGCAAAAAAAATAAACGAATTATATTTAATTGTAAGGTTTTACTTTAAAATATATTAAGGGTAGGTCATGTTTACCGCACCTACTCTATATATGACAGTGTCATTTATATTTACTTTTTTCGTTTATCCATCAAGACGATTGTACATGAATATGACAGAGTTAATTGTTAATTGGTCATAAATTAAGGAAACTACACACTTTAACTACAGATAATTAACAACCTGTCAATCCTTTATGTCGGCCTATGGCATAGATATCTGTAAAAGCCAGTCAATGTCACACGACTGTAACACACCATTCGATACACTTTTGCAAATTTTTTAAATACTAGTTAAGGCTAATTTTATAATGTAGTTACAAAATACTTACATAGTAACAAATGAATCAAATAATTCTAAACTGACATCAGAAACTAAATCCATACTTAACCATCTTCATGTGCTCATCAATACCCTTACCGACGCAGAAGTCAAAAAACAAAAAAGGGAATTCAGTACAATACAAAGTAAAAAGTAAAGTGTTAAATATGATCCATTTCAATACCATTAGTCTGCATTAAGTCATTCTTTAAGCGTTATCCTCCTCGTTCCACGCAACACCGGACATTTAATACTTAAAAGCCAAAACACTAAAAGGACCATCAGCATCAACCCATTTACAGGTGAAATTTAATTTCCTAAGACGACGCCAAAGGCGTGGTTTCGTTATCCAATTAATTACAAGTAATTACCCATTCAAATAGCTACACATTAATCACTGTGTTCATTCCCTCTTTTCCGCAACCCTCTTCGTCTACTTATATTTCCGGCAATGCAACATCCATGTTTATCCATCGTTCAATTCGTTCAGTAATTAATGCCACCATCATTTCGGGATAGAAATCCGATATTCTTCAGGTCTCCTGAATAACTCCTGAAGTCAGGAAAATAGGAGAAAATGGAAGGAATTAATGGAATCAAATACGAACCTGAATCTGATTCTTTTGACAGGTAAATAGAATTCGGAATTCAGAGAAGGTTGACCATTTGGTAATCCTTTCTAAATTCAAAACAATTTGAATATCACATGCAATGTACGAAAAGTCATGTGCTTTATGCGAGTGAAAAATAAGTTAAATCATGCAAGGTTGAATTGAAATTTAAGAAAGTTTACTGGAAAATTATTGCTCGCCCTATGTGTATAAACGTAACTTTTTTACAGGTTACCAGTTACCCGTCAGTAATTAATTTAAAAGGGAATTTCATTAAATGCATACGACCCGTGTTCGAACGCACCAACGACTGGTGTAAGCTTATTTTTTTCATTCGCTTTTATACTACATGACATGGCGTATTTTATTTGAATTTAGTTGAAAATTTCACGAGAGAATTGGCACAAAACATTTGATTGTTAAGAGTTTGCTTGTAAAATCAATTAAGTGTTCAAATCGAACGTGCAGCTATGTTCTTTTACAGAAGGTTAATAGTACGAGAGTAGAACAACGTCTTGTTGAGTTTGTAATGTATCTCCGGTACTTCAGCGGACTATACCTTGTCCCTATGTCCAATTGTTTCTGCCGTCTGTCTTATATTTCTTTACCCTAAGTCGAACTTTCATTTAAAGAAAAATGTATATATTTTTTATTTATTACCTATGTTGTATCGCAATACGTGCGCTTTTTAACGTATAGGGCTGAATGTACATTAATAATAATAATAGAATGGATGCTACAGCCTGTACAGGGCCAGGGCCATGCTTCTCAGCAACCACTTGTGTTGTACGAGCCTTTGTACAGTTTTATTATTTATGTTTTTATTTAAGTCCCTTAACCCCTCAGGAGGCATAGGGTGTCAACCACGCCTGCGCACCATCTCGTTTGAATTTCTGCAACGCGTTTGAGCTCCCTCCAACTCATTCCTAAATAACTCGGTTCCTCTTCAACTGTTCTGCGCCATGTTTGCCTAGGGCGTCTCGTTGTTCTGCTGCCTTCGCGAGCGGATTCCACTGCATGGCGTACTTCGCAATGGAATTGTCTTCGCGCCTTGGGGTGTGTCCAATCCAATGCCACTTTCTCCTTCGTATCGTGATGTTTATAGGTTTCTGGACCGTTCTTAGGTACAATTATTCGTTAGAGATACGGTTCGGCCAAAAAATCTTAAGGATGCTTCTTAAAAATCTGTTTTCGAAAGATTGCAGCTTTCGTATTGTAATGGTGTCCACTTTCCAGGTTCCAGGACTCTACGTTGGAGCGGAACAGTCGCAGACATTGCTTTTCCAGATTGTATATAGCATTCCGAACGCAGCTTTAGCCTTCCCGATTCTGTTGCTTACGTCCAGTTCGTTGCCACCGCGATTAGCCGAGACCACACTTCCTAAATAGAGAAATCTGTCTGGGCACGGTTGTCAGAATTACTAAGGGCTTTAGTTTTTGTCGTATTTATTTTGTTTCACTTTGTTTGCATCTGCTTCTAGATTGTGGGTCATCAAATGAAGATCCATTATCCGATGCGAAAGGAGAAAACATCGTCAGCGTAGTGAATGTGTTTAAGTTAAGATGTCATAGTCCCTCGAATGCCATTATTTCCGTCCCACAATGCTCCGTTCCAGAGCTAATCGAGCTATTATTTTTGATACTGCTGGAAGAACGCAAAAACCTCTCCAGTTTTTGCAGTTTTATGCCTACTACGAACGGGTAGTTTTACTACGAACGAATAATATTTTTAAATAATTGAGTTTAAAAATGTGAGTAAATAATTCTGCAATTTTATTTGTAAATTAAATTTAAATTCAACCAAATATAAATAAAATGTTAAATATTATTTCAGTTCATACTGACAAGTCAGTAAAACAAGCTGAATAAAATCGTTTATACTCTTTTCGTGACTGTTCCTGTGAAGAAAGCTGATTCCAGAGATGAGCAGTATTCATGAAGTGCGCTGTGCTAAACATGTATGAACAGTAGACTTCAACCTCATATACGTTGGAAAGACATAAAGCTATTATTCCTTTGAATGATTTTGAAAAGTAAAATGTCTGCAGTTTAAAAATGCTTCGAATCCAAGGAGGATGCTGGTCTGACACCGACAGCAAACCTTCGAAGGTTACATACTGTGGCGTTGATTGCTTTTAACAATTTCTGCAGAGGAAAATTAGCACAGTCAGCAAATAATTCACAACCGTACTTTAAGAAAGGAACTACTTTGGCTTCCCCAAAGTTTAGTTGGTAGAGAGTTTAAATTTGCGAATTGAATTTAAATTGAAAAAGCGTGTATATATAATAACATAACACTACACTGTCCATGCGGTCAGTCCGTGTGGGTTCACTGTTTCACATTATACTGAGATTTTTAACACATGTTACATATTTGAGGACAATAAAGTTCAACTCTATAGGGAAAAAGTTTGGTTTGTGTGATATGAACATACATATTCATCTGACTATTGCACACACAACATGAGTGAGTGCTGTTGAAGTTCCAGGTCCACCCTCCGTGGAGGAACGAACATTATAAAGGGTGATTTTAAGGCTATTATCTTTTTGGCAACACTGGTTTAAGCAGCAGACTCACGCTTCGTGTTTTCTTTCACTGTCAAACATCTTCAGTTTGGTCTATTATTTAACCATAAATCGTCTTACAAACGAACAACGCTTGCAAATTATTGCATTTTATTATTAAGATGCGTGCTCTGTTAAGAAAGTTCATCGCTCGCTTCTGTGTTCAGCGACGAAGCTTATTTTTGGCTCAATGGGTACGTAAACAAGCAGAATTGTAGATTTTTGAGTGAATATCATCCAGAAGCATTGCATGAGCTACCAATGTATCCGGAAAAAGTCACAGTTTGGTGCGGTTTATGGGCTGGTGGCATTATTGGACCGTACTTCTTCAAAGATGATGCGAATCGTAACGTAACTGTGAGTGGTGAGCGATACCGTGAGATGATATCCAACATTGTTCGGTCAACATTTGCATGAAATAATCTTCAAACGTTAAATTATATGGACCGTACTATCGATTTACTATCGAATTTTACGTGTTTTGTTTTTGAAAAACTTTCCTACAGCTTTTAAAAAATCCCCCTTTATTATACAATACTATCTGCATCAGGTGGTGGCCCGTGGCGTTGTGGGTATGTGCGTCGACCCAGGTTCGAATCCAGCTCTGAGCGACAAAAATAATTTTCACGACCCCACCTCTTTCGAGTCACTGACAATGCTCAAAGAGTATTTCCTGTCTAGAAACTTGGCCGTTCGGAGTCGGCATAAAACTGTAGGTCCCTTCCACTCGTGAAAGAACAATAGCACGCACAATAGGAGTGGTTGCTGAGAAGCTAGGCCCTGGCCCTCTATGGGCTGTAGCGCCACCCATATTATTATTATATTATTATATCTGCATTAGGCGCCGAGCCGCTAAGCATGTTGGTACATGAACTTTTTTCACACAGTTCTGAACAATGTTGCAAAAGACATCAGTGATCTATCTCCTTTACCATTTTTACCTGTAATTTATAGAGATTACAGTCAGTTGTAGAAGCCGCGTGTAAGAGAACAGGTCCTTCAACTTTAAGAACTCAAATGTAGCAGCGGTGAGTTAATTTAATACTTATTAAAAAACTCAAAGCATCCAATTAGGTGACTAGGAATATACCACATACCTTGTACACATATAACGAGTGGCAGGCCAGATTCATTAGTTCAAGTGTTAAGATAACATATTCTGTAACTTCATCCAATCGTTCCAATGTATCTTTCATGTGATTTCGTGCATACCAAAGGACTCATCATAACATAATTAATTTGTTCATCAATCACACGCAACTGTCCACCCTTCAGGTCACTGAGAACAAAAAATTCATATGTTTCACTAATAAAGCCATAACACGGACTGCATACATTAGTCCTAAGGCCCACACCTCAGAAGTCCCCTGGGCAATAACACTTACTCCAAGCCTTAATATAGAAAAAGGAAGCAATTCAAAACAAGCCTCCCTATTAATTCTTCTGTTAACAAAACGGAAATTGTCAACTCCGTCACACCGGGTAATAAATATTGGATGCAACCCCATGCTAACCGCATTTCCAAAATACGGACAACAGCTCTGACCACCTCTGATGTCGTGACCTCGACTCATTATTTCACGCTACTTTTGTAGAATAATGACCAAACAGTTATCTATATCGTGTCACAGGAACGCTTTACTAACTTCAGGAAATGAAAAAAAAAAGCCAAAAATCGTAACAACCCCATGTTGCTTATCTCTGCTAGCTATCATTTGTAATTTTGGATAGATTACAATGTAATAGTGGGATCGTCAGTTAATTTTTTCCTCATACTACCTACATAAAGCAAGTTATAAAGGAACACACAACATGAAGATACACCCCACTGGCAGCTTAGATTCGTAAGTCATTGGACGGAACTGGCGATAATAGGCGGAGAATTAAATAAACACCATATGAGGGTGGCGAGGATAAATTTACTTGTCGTGTCAGTTTGTTAATTTGTTTCTCAATCCGAGTAGTAGAATTCTTGCGGTTTATGCTATCAACAATGTGGGAGTTAAAATTTGGGAAACGACTTACATTTATCTTCGGCACGAAAAGTGCAGGGCACTGTGCAGTGCTGTGTTGATGAAGTGATAATGTGGTTCGGTTTTACGCAGCCGTTTGGTAGTCCTTAAGAAAATGAATGTAAAAATTATAATGTGTCCTCTTTCCCCTCTTAGAATAATAAGAAACATATTCTTTCTATCCAGTCATACATAGAATTTGTAATCTGTTTAATGCGCCGTTGAAGGGCCCAAATCGCATTTTCACATTTCACATTTTCTTATGAGGACTTTTTTTTCAAATGCGAAGATTTTAAAATTAAGCTAGGGGTACAAACTATCAACACTTTTTTAATGCAATTGACAAACGATCTGCGAATTTAGTTTCTGTACATGCATATGTACGTATGTATATTGGAAAATGAACACGACAAAATATAATACATATGTATATAGTTTAAAATAGTGGCGGCCCGTGTGCGTCGACCCCAACCTCGACGTCGTAGGTTCGATTCCTGGTCTGTGCGACGAAAACAATTTTCACGACCCCACCTCTTTCGAGTCACTGACAATGCTCAAAGAGTATTTCCTGTCTAGAAAAAGCTTCTCAAACTTGGTCGTTCGGCGTCGGCATAAAACTGTTGGTGCCATTCACTCGTGAGAGAACAATAGCACGAACAACATGAGTTGTTGCTGAGAAGAAAGGCATGGCCCCCTACGGGCTGTAGCACCACCCATATTATTATTATTATATAGTTTAAAATAAAGCTGGTCAAGTGACAGAAGTATCGCATTTTAGAGATTGTGCGCTCTAAAATGTTTTAAACTAAATTGTTATGACTATTAAACATTTCATTCAAGCTGAGTCACTTCAATTATCAACATTTATGTACTTCTCTTTCTATATGAACATACACACGTATTAACGTATGTATCTTCATGCTCAAATCAAAATCAGCAAACCAAACCCGTCGGCAAGAGCACTGTGTGAGGTTTTTTTTGTTGCATGTTCGAGGGATGAAATTACTGTGCGCGACAGCTCTGAGACTTGTTTGGACTTTCGAGTGATAGATTTCAGCGGGGAATTTTTGTGATGAGATTGAATTTTAATTTGAAAATCTATGTTTCATGTATCAATGTGGGGCGCAAAACTTAAATGTTCATTCAAACCTCATGTACATATGTATAAGATCATGATTTAAAAAAAAAAAAACTTTTCATGGATTGATAAATATGAGAGCCTAATATATGTAGGAACCATAATTGGTAAGAAATGGCGGGTGGACGAAGAGACAGACCGATTTTATACAGGTTCTGATTGAACTAGAGAAGGTGCTGTCTATAAAATTACACATTTCATCATCAGGATTGATTGATTGATTGATTTGAATAAAATTATCCATTGATTTGTTTTTGTGAAAACCCAACTAAGCTGATTGAAAAACCGAAACCTAAAAGCATGCCTTGAAAAACATGTTCTTCTTTGTGTGGCGCTACAGTCCGGGGTGGACCTGGACCTCAACCAACATGCCTCTCCAACTAACGCGATCTCTGGCTAGTTGTCTCCAGTTTCGCACACCAAGTTGGTTGAGGTCCTTCTCCACTTGGGTGCGCCATCTTAAGCGCGGGCGTCCTCTGTTGCGTTGACCTACAGGTTCGGATTTGAACATTCTTCGGGCCAGAGCTGTGGCGTCCATTCGCTCTACATGACCTAGCCACCGTAAGCGTTGGATCCGTAGACACGACTTTTCTCATGTCGCTGTACAGTCCGTACAGTTCGTGATTGAATCTTCTCCTCCAGAACAAAGATCGCACGTAGAACTTTTCTCTCAAAGAGACCAAGGACTTCTTCATCCGCTTTCGAGATTGTCCATGAATCCGCGCCGTATAGCAGGATTGGGAAGATCAGTGTCTTGTATAGAGTCAACTTGGTTCTTCGAGAGAGGGCTCTATTACTCAATTGCTCCTTGAGCCCGAAGAAACAGCGGTTGCCAATAGTTATCCTACGCTTGATCTGATGATGATCTGATGATGATACTGATGTTATTTGTACAATTTACTCCGGAGCCGAGGTAAGTGAAGTCCTTGACTACCTCGAAGTTATAGCTGCCCATTGTGACGCTCTGTCCAAGACGTCGATGTTGTATGTCCTTTTGTGAGGACAGCATATACTTCGTTTTGCCCTCATTCACCGCCAGACCCATTTTAGCCGCTTCCGTCTCAATGTTAGCAAAAGCCTCACTGACGGCTCGCTGAGTTCTGCCAATCACGTCAATGTCATCGGTGTATGCTAACAATTGCACGGACTTCCGGAAGATCGTGCCTCTAGTATTGGCGTTTGAGTTTCGTACGATCTTCTCCAGGACGATGTTGATGAAATCACATGACAGCGCGTCGCCTTGTCTAGAACCTTTTCTGGCATTGAAGGTCTCGGTGAGCTCGTTACCGATCTTGATGGAGCAGCGAGAGCTCTCCATCGTCATCCTAAGCAGACTGACGAGTTTCGCAGGAATGTCAAATCTAGACATGGCGTTGTATAGCGTTGTATATCTCTATGCACGCTGTCATATGCAGGCTTGAAATCGACGAACAGATGGTGGTACATCTCGTCTATCATCGTCCAGATCGAGTGGTACATTCTGCCTGACATTGACATATTTTGGTCCTCATCACCGTTTAACAGTCTACAGAAATTATTTTTTCCAGATTCTCATTATCGACTGCGACTCTACTACTAGTTGTCCATTTCCATCCCGACAGGGTTCTGTCCGAGTTTGATATCTATTGGATAATTGTTTTACCCTTTGATAAAACTTTCGGACGTCATTCCTGCCAAAACACCTCTCCATCTCCTCGACCGCGCGCATCTCATGCTCTTTCTTTTTTCTTCTGAGAA